>JAHWGI010000292.1:1192500-2392500 GCA_029379305.1 Frankliniella fusca | reverse complement strand
TGTATCTCTCTCTCACTCTCTCTCTCTCCGTAAACTCGAACGTTTCAGTATAGTGGATGGATCCTGCTCTGCTCACAGAAGGGCAAACGGTATTAAAGTGATGTTTATTTATCGAAGGGTGACGAAAACTAATCAGATAACGTGAGACTCATTGCATCGCTGTCAGTAAAGCTTTATTTTACTGTCATTAAAACTTCCTCGATTTTTCTTTCATTGTCCAAAGTACCTCTTTTCCCACGAAGAAACAATAAATCGCTTAGCTGGAATTAGATGTGAAAAATTAGCACTTCGGCCAAAAACTTAATACAGCGGGAAAATAAATAGCAATGTAGGTAGAAAATAAGCAACGGTAGCTTTGAAATTAACTACGCCTAAACAGCTAAAAATTAGTACAACTGCTAATAATTTTCATTTTCCTCAGACGCGAATTATTTTTGGCATGCCGGAGGAAAAGATGAAACGACATCGACGCGGAAGCGTCTCTTTTTGTGCTTTAATAATATTCGCGCATTAGCAGAATACAACGACACCCACGCGCGTACCCTGTCACAGGCGCGCTCACACACACACACACACACACACACACACACACTCGCACGCTTATACACCCGATAGTCGCTTTTGCGCTCCATAGAGAAAGTGCACCGGCATATCCCCTTAGGCTTCGCTATCATAAATGGTGCCGGTTGTGTCCTGTGCTCGGTTGTGCAGAGGCAGAGAGAGAGAGAGAGAAAGAGAGAGGAGGTAGAGAGAGAGAGAGATAGTGGGAGTGTATGCCGGTGACATGATGTAATCGCGAGTGCTCCGCTCCTCAGGCCATGATCGTCCTTCCTCGCGGGCGGCGGACGTGCCGAAGGCAACCTTTGGTCCGTGTGCACTTGAGTCTTCACGTCAGCCGCGCTACAAATCATAATATACTTGCTCCGGCCCGGTGCCCAGCTCCGAGGGGGAGATCACTCATATACATGTGCACAATAATTTTTTCAACTTTTGATAATTTTTTTATTTTGATTTTTTTTAATTTTGGTTTTTCTGTTGATTTTTTAAGGAACATTTCTGTCACTGTTAGATAAATTTAGTTTTTTTTTACCCCCATTTCTGCATTTTTATCAATTTTATATATTTCTTTTTTTGGATAGTTATTTTTTTTCAATTTTTGGATGTTTTTGTTTTTTTTTCTTATTAATTTGATTTTGATTTTTTGAAATGATATTTCGAAGTGACCTTGCCCTTTGCCCAGCTCAGCCTATTGCATACTCCTCGGCAAGGCGAGTTAATCAGTTGGCGGCGGGATGCTGTCCAGTCTGGTCGCAGCGCAGCGGCGCACAGTGTGCAGTGCAGTGCAGGGGCGGGGCGGGGCCGAGATGTGAGGTCGTTAGCGAGAGGCACGCCGGCCCCGCTGGGTCCCCAAGTCCCCAGCCCAGCTCTCCCACGCAGTAATGTCGCCCTCTCTTCTCCTCCTCCACGCCTCCTGCTGCGCTTCTCCCACTCACGCGCTTTTCCCGCAAATTTCGCCCTTAAGTTTCGGATGGGGTGTTTTATAGAACAAGGTCTGCAGACCTTCACTGTAAATATCAGAGCGAGGATTCTCGCCCTCAGGAGAGCGAGAAATTTTATCGCACTCTTTGAGAGCGAGGTTTGGTTTTCTCGCTCTATTAGAGAAACAGTCTCAAAAACCTCGCCCTATTTGAGCGAGGATTAGGAAATCTAGCTATTTTTCAGTGAGGATTATTTTCCTGTATCTCACTTAATTTGAGTGATGTTGTACATTCTTTCTCAATAAGAGCGATAGGTTTTTAAACTCTCACTTAAATGGGGCAAGAGGAAAAATCTCGCTCCTATTTGATGAGACATCTCACTCTTGCATTTGCAGTGTTGTGTCAGACGCGGTGTGAAAATTGCCCGCAATACATTGGCAGATTGGCTCTATGTTAGTGGCACTGTTTTATTATGCACTAAACGAATACAGCAACATGTCGTAACGTTGATGGTAACCAACCCTTTTTTTTTTTCTATGTGTGCGCAGGTTGGTGCGCGTGCTGGTATCGCGACTCGACTCTTTGGTCCGGTGAGATCGCCGCCTCACCCTCGGCCTGCGTCAGCGATTACTGACCGCTCCCGCTGCTCTGGCACGGGCAGTGCGTCTCGCCCCCCGGCCTGCAGAGCCCGGCTGCCGGCTGCCGGTGCAGAGGGAGGGAGGTGTTGGAGGCTGTTGACTTCCTGTTGGTAAACCGAGCCAAATAGCGGATCTGATCGGACGCTGCGCTTCGCGCCGTGAAAACGGGCTGTGATTTCCTCAAGGCCGTGGCTGCTCGACAAGCGCAGCGCATTCGCGCTCACTGTTCTTACTGTGCCCCCCCCCCACCCCCCCCCCACCCCAACTTTAATCGGAAACAATATTTATAACAACATCGACTTCAACCGACGAGGGTGATCACTTCGAAAAATAATTGTACGACCCCCTAAAAATATCATTTAAAAAATCGAAAAGAAAATTATCAATACTTAAGATACAGAAAAATCCGAAAAATCGAGAACAAATCAACAAAAAACTGAAAACAATTTGGAAAAGGTCAGAAATAGGAGGGAAAAGATCGTAATTTATCCAAATGCGACAGAAATTTTCCTCAAAAAATAAAAGATAACATTAAACAAACAAAGAGAAAAATATCAAAAGTCCAAAAAATCACTGTACACTTTTTGCATGAGTGTTTCTCCCCCCCCCCCCCCCCTCCTGACTTCGACAGTCGATCGCCCAGGGCTGCGAGGCATCAGTGCTGCCAGATAAGTAGGCAAAAACTTGCCCGCATGATACACCTGTGCGAAGCGGGTGGTATTAACGCCCGTGCCTGTTTGGCAAAAACTCTTCCCACGGGAGACGTTATTTTGCCTCGTAGGCAGGCGTGTTAAGTTGACACAGCCTGCTTCATTCAGGTGTATCGTAGGCAATATTAATATTCCCTACTGACCTAGCGGCACTGGCGCAGGCAGAGTATTGCTCTTCGTAACGCGGCGTGAGGTGTGAGAGCGCCCTGGAGTTAGGCCGCCCCGTTTGACGGGCGTGCGCAGCGGGCTGGCCTACCCCGCAGGGGCTCCGCAGTGGCTGGCCTACCGGGCCGCTGATGATGCGATGTCGCTGGGAAAGATGCGAGAGAGAACGCTGCCGGCCGAGTGGAGTGCGACGTGTGTATGTGTGAGAGAGAGAGACTCAGCCGCGTCGCTACTCACGGGGGAACCTGCCGGCCTGTTCCGCAGGAAATGAACTCGCCATGAAAGTAAAATGTGAAATTAATGTCCTGGGATGGGCGGGGCATGGCGCTGGTCGGGGGCGCCTGGCCCGGCCCGGCCGGAGACACCAGCCAACTAGTTGCTGTGCTCACAGTCACGCGCCCCGGACCGGACCGCGCTCGCAATTTCACCGTGGAATTCACCTTATTCATATTTTCCTCACTTCCGCTTTAGACAGGAGAAAATAATGGCAATGCGCCACCGCAGTGCCGAGGCAAGGTACCAGTCAAACATGAGGTTTATGTACCTCACATTGCAATGAGAAGATCTTCTTCTTTTTTTTTCTTTCTAAAAAAACTAAGATCGGGCCGGCGGAGTGGACCTCGTACACACCCCTGCGGGCGTCCCGGGGAGAAGGTCTATAAGGAGATAAGAGGAGAAAGAGAGAAGATCACGACCCTCGTGTAACCTAGGCCGGAGCTGGAGCCGGAGCCAGCATGAGGGACCCGGAGGAGGGACCCGGAGGAGGGACCCGGAGGAGGGACCCACACAGGCGATGCGGTGACCTTTAGCGCCCATGCGGCCGCAGTGGGCAGAGCCCAGCCGCCGGGTCGAGCCGCGACCGCACTCTCCACTCGGACACATCCGGACGGCGCGCGAACGAACGGACGATGGACAGACAGACGGGCGGTTCTGGCAGGCGGACGGACGGACTTACCCTTCTCGACCGCAGATTGTCTCGCATATAACTACAAATAGTCGCATTTCCTCCTCGACACCGCGCCGCCACCTCCTCCTCCTCCTCCTCCTCAGGATAAAGACGTATCGTGAGCATTCCAACTCCCATAAAGATAATTTATAGCGCCGCCGCCGAGAGGCAGCGCAGGGCGCTTGCGAGGGTGGCAGAGGGGGGGGGGGGGCACCGCAAGACGTTCAGTACTGGCACGGCATGCTGTTTTTATTCACTTTTTTGTTTGTTTGCTCGAGCTTGTTTTGTAGTTTCCAGAGTTTCCATTTCTTTCTTTTCTCCTATGTCCCTGTTACCATTCCTCCGCTTATATCGCCAGGATGTCTGTTGATGTCCCGGGTGGTGAGCGCCGGCGCCTGCTCACACGCTTGTGCATCCAGTTTGGTGGTAATGAGGCGCAGAGGACTGGACAGAGTCTATCGCGCCGGCCACTGGCCACTGGTCAGCGGTCCAGTAGTCCAGAGCGGACCGGTCTGCTGGACCCCGCGCCACGCCACGCCACGCCACGCCGCGCCACGCCACGCCGCGCCACGCCGCGGTGCAGTGGGCTGGAACAGGTAGCCACGCGCCGCCCGGCCGTGCCCGGCCCGGAGGAGTCAATTGATGGCACTTAGGGTACAGCCGATGTTCTCATAGCACTCCCGACCCGGCACCACTCCATCCGATGACTTCTTTTCGTTACCTCAGTAGTCCCTTTTTGAGGGGGGAAAAAGAAGAAATATTATAAGAAATTCTAGCGCTAACCCGTTGAAGGGCCCGCAGTTGTTGGTCGGATAGAGGATACAAGATCGTGTGTGTTTCAAGTTTTTGAGGTAGCGCCTGGTGGTTAGGCAGCACAGTGCAGCTCTTCTAGGCGGGTGGCCTACCCTCTGGTTGGCAGGGGCTGAGTAGATCGGCAGATGCTCTTCTTTCGTGAGGCGGTGACGGTTTTTCTCCTGCCATTGGACATGTCTTTAGTTATAGTTTTCATTAACCGAGGGGCCACCCCCACCAACTAATGTACTTCTGTAGTCACTTACTTTGTATTTCTTGTATTCTCATGTGTTTCTCGGTATTTTTCCTTGAATATTTGATAAGAATTTTGATAAATTACTTAGTATTCTTATGTATTTCCTCATAATTTTTCTTCTATTTCTTTTATTTTCTTAGATTTGTGTAAAATATATTCTAGCTAATTCTATAGCTGTACACTATTTTTTTCGAGTTGGCCGCCCCTTGCGATTAACGAAGTGAATGGGCTCCAGGGTTCTGAAAATGTATGTTCATATGCGTACTGTGAATTTATATTCGCCAGGTATACGCATCATGGATTTATGTTAAATAGATACTTGCCGATGCCATTGCACAGTCGTTCCGATTCACCCAACACAGATTACTCGTTTGCCAACGGAATCCGGAAGCTTCCAGCAGTGGCTGTCGCGAAGCATATCTTGATGTGTTGATGTAGTACCCGCTCCGCTGTTACAACCTCCCTCGCGCTTTCGTTGCAGTTTTGCGCGTAAGGCTTGGCACGCGGCCGTCCCGCCCAGCCGCCTAGCTCTCTCAGAATTACGTTGGCCGGCGGTGCAAATGCAACGCGCATTGCGTTAATAGAAATTTACTCACCAAGAAAAAGAATGTTTTTATATCGTGCCCAATATACTTCAATCAAGTCCCGGGAGCTTGAAAATATCAAGTGCCTGGTACTTGAATATTGGAGCTCAAATCAAACCCAATTTGTTCTTAAATCGTACCCCTAGGCTCTTGAATCAAACGCATGCTCTTAGTTCAAGGCTGCATTAGGCGCCAAGTCGTACTTGGTGTTTTTAGGTACCCGGTTTTCTGGGTAGGCTGCTTCTAGTCGGGGCGGGTAAGTTTGATAAAACGACTTATCAACAAGTTGGCGTTTATGGATGGAAGTGGCCGGTGTCCAGCATATAATCGGGATTACATTGTTTCCTCTTTTACGTGAACACTTTAACTGATCAGTATATACTTACATATCGATCGAGCTCATGCCTTTTATAATTCGGAATCAAGTATAATTCATCATTTTAATAAAAGAGAAGTGAGGAGGATGACGTATCAAATACATCTTCCCTTAACTTAATATTTTGCCACACTCCCGCATGGAACAAAGTGATACGTCGCTTATTGGTCAGACAAATACGGAGAAAGTTAATTAGGTGCGATCAACGCCCTGAGCGAGTCCGGCCCGTGGGGCTCGACCCGTCCAAGGATTAGCGGGGAGGCGGGGCCGGCGGGGAGGGGAGGGGCGGTACAGGGCGGGGCTTCTCCCACCAGTCAGGGCCGTGGAGGACTGGCTCCGAGCTCCGAGTTCTCGAAGGTGGTCTTCGATTGAGCGATTAATTAATTGGCCATGCAATGTATTCATTAACTCAAGTCGGTTGAATGTGTTTCCCTAATATCTCAGAAAGGTTAGGTTGGCGCCATGCGCGAAGGAGCAGACGAGAGAGAATGTGAGTGTGAGGCTAAGCTAGGGGGGTGGGGGGGGGGGGGTTGAGGTGTCCGGTCTTCCAAAGGCCATAAACTTGTCGCCTGTTCGCCCGGGGAACTTTCATCTCTTTCGTTCCAAAACCGTATAATGACTGGCTTCTGCCCGTTTGTCCCTATGAATCTTCGACGCTTTCACACACCTGCGCGCCGCCGCGCACTCGGCCCATGACCGTGTCCGTAATAAGCGCTCAGAGGGGTGAGCGTATTCATCCACGAAGTAAGTGTAAGTCACTGTTAAGAATGACAACAGTCATGGATGCACGAGCTCTTTCACCTTCCTGAGGACGATGCTGATCGGCAGGGTGCAAGCCGAAAGCTCAAGAACCGCTTACGAGCCCCCTTCCCCCCCCCCCCCCCCACGCCGGCGCATCGCTACAGCGCGGCCAGGATATTTACATTCAGTGCGATAACGGGCGCAAAGCCGTATTGGTTGAGCGCAAAGAAGAAGGGCTCGGTGGAGTAAGGAAAAAAAAACAAAAAACGTTACAGTGCTGGAGATTAAATCTCGATCCCGAGTTAAGGACTTATTCTCAAAATCTCCCTAGCTACTTAAACACCGCGTGGGTTCGCACAGTGCGCGCGAGCTGTAGCAGTTGTTGCGTCTTTTAGGGCCCATTCGTACGGTCGGTCAGGCGGCAAGCCCCACCTGCCCCACCCAACCCCGCACGGCCGGCGTACGCACAGCCAGAGCACCACCTGTACTGCCGGTGGGAATGGCCGCCCGTTTAGATCTTCCCTGGAGATGGTGCCCCGCCCCGCCCCGCCCTGCCCCGCCCCGCCCGCGCCGATGAGATCAGCGAGACGAGTTCGATTTGTGCGACTATTCTCTGCCTCTTCTCTGTTGGATGATTCCGCAACGCGGTTTCGTCTCTCTGTTCTTATCGCACTAATAGGGCGAGGCCATAAAGGAGCAAGAGAGAGGACACTATGCGAATCGCTTTGCGGAATTAGACTGCCGGTGCGCGGCCGCGGCGCGTTACCGCGAGGATTAACTGATGTAAGCGCCTCTCTCTCTCTCTCTCTCTCTCTCTCTCTCTCTCTCTCTCTCTCTCTCTCTCTCTCTCTCTCTCTCTCTCTCTCTGTCTCTCCCCCGCCCCGCTCCGCCGCTCCCCTCTTCCACAGTGCGCGGCGAATTATTCGCGGCTGCTCTCTGTGGAGCATTGTCGTCTTTGATATCAGAGACGCCATTCACAAACAATATAACAACATGTAACACTTTTTTTTGCTTTGATTTGTAATGCGACTTCAATTTTCAATGACTTTATATTTCTCCAGTCGGTTAACGAATCCCACATATTGATCCATCGTTTTCCCCCTTTAAGATATTATGCGGTGCGCGGTAAGCCGCGGCTACTCCTTCATAGAGCCCTCGCGCTGACACAGCTGAGATGCGCGCTCAGAGGGCACGAGGGCCTGGGGGCGCGGCGAGGGGGAAACATTTCTGAAATTTTTGTACACCTCGTCAATCAGAAAAACTACAAAAAAAAATCAGAAAAATTTAGAAAAAATCAGACAAATAGAAGAAAATTCAGAGAAATTCAGGGAAATTCAGAAAATTTCACAAGTTTGCAGGTAAATTTCAAGTTAAAATTCAGAAAAAACCAGGACAATTCCGAAAAATTCACAAAAATTCCTAAAAATTCGCAAAATTTGTACACCAAAATTTATTTACAGTTGTTTCCCCCTCGGGGCGCGGGTCGGGGGTCGGGGCTGCACCGCAGGTCCCTACGCTGCGGGTGGACCTCACAGATAGGGGCCCGGCCTGGCCCGGCCACCCCGCCGCCCCAAACGGGCCTCGCTCCCCCCCGGCGACGACACACCATATCCACTTTCTCCGGCTGATGGCCGATTGCGCGAGACGAGCAGAGCTACCGCCTCCCGCCCCTCCTGCCCGGCAGGCAGGCAGGCGCGGCGGGCGCGGGCGCGGGTGCGGGCAGCGGGCAGGGTCCAGCGCGGGGTGCAACACGGCGTGGCGCGGCACACTGCAGGTTCCGTTCCAGGAGTGTAGGGACGTAGGGACAGCGGACCGGACATGTCGCGTCGAGGCGGGGGCGGGGGCGGGGTGGGGTGCGCGGGTGGGTACGCTTCCGTCAGCACGCGCGGACGCAGCCGTCCTGAGCTCAAAGGGCAACTTGGACTGGCAGGCGGGCAGGTAGGCAGGCGGGCAGACGCGGAATGGCAACCATATCCATCCGCAACCTCTCGTGAATCTCCGTCCTCTCACGGGAAACAAACGGTGGTGTGTCAAGCAGTAACCTGTCTGGTAGTCTCTGCGCTCGAGCAGCTGCTCTCCGGCTGTGCTCCGCAGGCTAAGCAGCGCAGCGCTATCTCGCGCAGAGGGAGTCACCCACCGCTCGCGGCCGAACGTGATAAAAATCAATGGGTGACCACCTCGTGTCTTTCGTTACCCAAACGCTTCTTCTTGCGCTCTCGATGCATTTCGGAACAATGCACTACTTGTTCCGAGAAAAAGAACTGCTACAGTTGTAGTTGCTCTGGGGTCGTGCTCTCTGGGGAGCTTCACAAATCAAGAAAATTGCACACCTTTCATTTTGGGTGTGCGGTTTAGTGGTTGGTGGCTGATACCGCGCGCACCCCCGCCGTGTCACGCGGCGCGGTCAGGTCAGGTCAGGTCAGGTCAGGTCAGGTCAGGTGGGTCGCGGTGAAGCGCCGCGCCACCTCGCGCCTGCCCCGCGCTGCCCCGCGCTGCCCCGCGCTGCCCCGCGCCGCCCCGCCGCGGTCGGCCACGTCCCCCGCGCCGAGCGGAGCCGAGCGCAGCGCCAGCGAGCTTGTTACTTTAGTTGGCGTGGCGCGGAGTGGCGTGGCGCGCCGGTCGCAGCGACATATCGCGGGAGCAGATCCTCCCACGCGTACGCGCGCTCGGGGCTCGGGCCGCGCGGCGCGGCGCGTCCGCGACGTACTCCCGTCCCGGCCCGTCCCGCCCGAGATGGCGGAGAACAAGAAGACGAGCCGCGGCCCGGCGGCCAGGCCAGAGAAAACGAAAGGAAAGTTCCCCACCGCGCTACACGCCTGAGGAAGGCCGCACCACCGGGCACGGGCTCGGGCTCGGGCTCGGCCTCGGGCACCAGGGCCGCGCCGAGCACCACGGCCGCGCCGGGCACCACGGCCAGGAAGACGACATGGCGATCACAGGCTGCTGCTCTGCAGGCTGCAGGCCTCTATTTCTGGACAAATAAATATGGGCGACCGGGGTCGTTACTGGGTCATGCCGCAATTTCGCGCTGTCTTTTACCTCACTTTTCAGCAGATGATAATTTTTTCCTATTATTTTTTGCTAAATTTGCTCCACATTTTTTTTTCTTCGCAATGTGCGCTCGGCTCGCGCGCCTTCAAACGGAGAGTGAACGCACTGGGGACTCAAACGATTCCTGAGTGTCGCGGCTGTCTGAAAACGGAAAGTTCATATATATAAGAAAGGGGAGGCTGGACGCCCCTGTCACAGTCGGACCGGATCGGGCTGGACAGCCCCTGGACAGGAGCGGCGCTGAGCGCCGCGCCGCGCTGGAGACTCCAGCTATGGCACTACTTTGTGTTGTGTGGTCGCGGAGCGGAAGGTCCAGCTCACTAGCGGACCGGACTGGACCCGCTGCCGCCGGAGCCGAGCCGTACCTCCGGTGTCTGGGACAGGACGGGAGCAGGGAAGGGTGGAGAGGTGGAGAGTATTGTTTCTGAGCATTTCTGAGCGGCGCGGCGCGTCAGTCGGAGCCGCGGCCAGATCCGAGCGGACTACTGCTCTGCCCCGCTGTCGCTCACGCAGGATTTACTCGATATCTCCATCCGGGCGGCTTAAATTCCAGCCGACGGGCCTGCGCGCTGCGCGGCGCGGCGCTTCTCGCGCGGCGACATGTTTATGGCACGTCTGTCTGTCGCGTACCAGGATGGAGCGGTATTTGCAGTCGCAGCTGGGGGGCGGTCCGGGGCAAACGAGGGGGAAAACAACTATGAAATTTTTGTATACGCCTTCTAATACAGAAAAATTCAGGAAAATTCAGATAAATCCACAAACATTAAGGAAAAATTTATACAGAAGTTCATGAAAATTCAATAGAACTTCACAAAATTCAAGAAAATTCACAAAAATTCATATAATTTGTACACCAAAATTCAGAGTTATTTTCTCCTCGGGGGCAAAGCGCCGCAGTGCGATGAAAATTTGCACCAGCAACGTATATAGATTTTGGGAAAACTCAGCCTCAACAATAATCCCGAAGAAGATAATTTACTTGGATGTGTTCACGGGAGCTCCCTTCCATTTCATTCCAGATTAATCTGTCGATTTTTACTGAAAGTCCCCTCTGCTGTTGCAGGTGGCACTCCTGACCGTGCTCGTGCTGGCCGTGGTGGTGGACGCACACAACCACAACAGGCACGCGGCCCGCCCGGCGCGCCACGTCAAGAGGCACCTCGAGGAGTTCCTGGAGCCGCCACCGCCGCCACCACCCCCGGGCAGAGGGCCCGCCGCCGCGTCCATCGGGGCCGCCGTTGTGCGTAGCAGGCGAGGCAACGGCCCCGGTCCCGCCCCCGGCAACGCCGTCCCCGGGCCCGCCCCCGCAGGCACCGCCCCCAGCCCGCCCCCGCTGAGTCTCGGCGAGCGCATTGCCCGCTGGTTCTACGCCGGGCCCAACGACGGCCCGGGCACCGCCAAGCAGCACGGCAACAAGGGCGGCCCGCTAACCAACGAAACGCCCACCATGGTGGGGCTGTCCCCGCCACCGCCACCCCCGGGGGCCTCCATCCCCGCGCAGCCCCAGGGCCCGCCCCCCATGACGGCGGAGGCTGCTGCGCTCTCCGAGCAGAAGCCCCCGCCCCCGCAGCAGCTTCAGCCGCATCCCCAGCCTCAGCATCCGCCCTCGCAGCTGGACCAGCACGCCAGCGGCACTGAGCACCACCCCCAGGGCTACGGCGGTGGGGGCGGCGGAGGCGGCGGGGGCGGTTATGGCGGCCGGCCGCAGAACTACCCGGTGCTCATGCCGCAGTCCTACATGCGCACCACGGACTGCAACCCCTGCAACAACGTGCCCTGGGTCCCGATGGCGCGCGAGCACGGCGGGGGCGGAGGCGGGGGCGGGCCGCAGGACAGCTACGGGCCGCCGGCCGCGGGCACGGGCGAGGCGTGGGGACAGGCCTCAGACGCGGTGCCCCTAGCGCACGCACCCATCGCCTTCCCCGCCCTGCACAAGGGCCCGCTGCCACCCATCTTCCCCGCCGAGGACTTCACTCACGTGGCGCCCGACCCGCCGTCGCAACCGTCCGGCCTGCGCGACCACCTCGTGCCGCCCACGCCCGAGCACGACTCGGTCGTGTTCACCATCAACGAGGAGGCGCGCGTCGAGCCGCCCCCGCCGCAGGCCCAGGAGCAGGCCGGCAACGAGCTGGACGGCGTCGGCGAGCTCAAGTCCGCCCCCGACCAGGTGCACCAGGGCACGCTGCAGCACCACAATGTGCACCTGCAGCAGCAGCACGCTCTCGCACAGCACCAGGTGTCGCACGCGGTGTCGCACGGGCAGCACGGGCACCGCCACCACGGATTCGTCCACCAGCACCACGGCCAGCACCTGGTGCACCAGCACCACGTGCCGCCGCCACCCAACAGCCTGCACCAGCAGCCGTACAGCGCCAGCGCCGCCAAGGGCGCGCAGCAGCAGCACGCGCCGCAGCACGCCGGCGTCGAGCTGGTGCAGAGCGTGCCCATCGCCTCGTACCTCGCCTCCATCGAGTACCCCATGACCTTCATCCAGTCACCGCTCATCGAGATCCCCGTCAAGAGCGTTCCCTTCCAAGCGGCGCCGCACGGCTTCGTGCACAGCCAGACCCAGGCGGACACGCAGGGCCAGGGGCAGGCGGTGCAGCAGCCCTACCAGGTGGTGGCGCCGACCCCGCTGAGCAGCGGCGCGCACCAGCTGCACACCGTGGAGCACGTGGAGACGCACGCGGGCGCTCTGCCGCTGCAGGGTGAGTCCGCGCAGGCGCCGCAGCCCCCGCACGCCCCGCGGCTGGCGGACTCGGCGCCGGAGTCGTCGGCCGCCGTGCAGCACACGCACGTGCACAACCTGCAGCCGCCGTGCCGCCACTACGCGGCCGCGCTGGCCGCCGCGCAGGCGCAGCTCCAGGCGCACGAGGCTCAGGCCCAGCGGCAGGCCAGCCTCCTGGAGCACCACGAGGACGCCGCGACCGCCAACTCGCAGAACTCGCACGCGTACGCGCAGGAGGTGGCGCACTTCGAGAGCCACAAGGTGTCGGCCGGCGGCTCGACCAGGCCCACAGCGTCCCCCAACAACTACCGTCACCTCGAGGACAGCTCGTCGCCATCCCCAGTCTGGTCGTCGAGCACGGCGGCGCCCGCCACCAGCGCCTGGGACACCTCGGCCGCGGCGACCGTCACCGCCAACGGCGCCAGCGGCTACTCCGCGCCGTCGGCTCCCTCCGCCCCGGAGTCCGCGCCCTCCGCGCCCGCCGCGCCCAGCGGCAAGAAGAAGACGAAGCAGATCCAGATCATCGTGCCGTATACCATCGACAAGGAGAGCGGCCAGGTAAGTGTGGCGCGGCTGCCTCGCTGTGAGACGTTTAAATTCATCCTGAAGTAAATGCGAGTCAATAAGCCGGTGTGTCATTTCCTGCCCGCCCAGGTTCGCCTCCACAGCGAGCTCATGCCGGCCGAGCTCTCGGGGACGGGGGCGGGCCCTGGGTCCGAGGCGGACGGCACCCTGTCTTACACGCCGCCCCCGGAGCTGCCGCCCTCCGCCCTGGCCGATCTGCCTTCCGGCCTGGAGGCGCTCGTCCAGCAGACAGCGCGCAAGGTCCCGCAGGGAGTGACACACCTCGCCGCCAACCACCAGCACCACCAGCACCACCAGCCGCAGGCCCAGGAGTCCGTCGTGGTGGCCGAGCTGAGTCCCACGCCCTGGCAGGCCCAGCAGCAGGACAAGGGCGCAGTGTCCGCGGCCGACCCCTTCGCCGGGCTGCAGCACATCCTGGCCACGGACCTGCGCACCCTCCTGAGGAACGAGGAGGACTCGGTCGACCGGCTGCGCCTGCAAAAGAACATTGACAACTGGACTGCCCAGGTACGGCTATGGAAATGGCTTGTCTTTTTCTCAGCCTTGTTTAAAAATAATTTTATTGATGCTGATATTTTATTGTTTCGGCAGGAGTACTCCTCGCTCAAGGCCATCAGGGACACGGAGGGTCAGGAAGCGAATCCTGGCGTCGTTACATTCAACTTCACGTCCACCACGGCGTCTGTCGGTACCTCCCCGTCGGCACCCGCGTCTCCTTCATCCACCCACAGCAAGCTCATACCGTCCAAGAAGATCCCCAAGGAGTACCTTACGACCACGCCGCTGTCTGTCTCAACCACGCCCGCCACGCCGTCGTCGACGTCACCCGCTCCCAAGTCGACGGCGTCTCGCAAGAAGGAGGCAGCTGCGGACACCACCAAGCGCCCAGCCAAGATGCACCACGTGAGGAAGAACGTGACCCGAGACGACCGGCGGACGAAGAACGGCTGGACACTGGTGGAGAACTTGGTGGTGCCCGGGCCGACTACGACCGCCGTCACGGCGACGACCTCCGGCACCTCCACGGCGGCTCCGTCCACGAGCGCCTTCCACCGCAGCACGACGCCGGCGCCCCCCACCCCGGACAACCACCGTCCCTCCGACCAGACACACGCGCCCTGGGAGCGCTTGCAGGTCTCCATCTCGCCGCTCACCCGCGAGAAGGTGAAGCTCTACCCGTGTGCTTCGCACCCCATCCCCGTCCCGTCCAACACACATGTACTCACTTCTTGTTTCGTCTCCGCGTTTCAGGTGTACGTCGTGACGCCGCTTAGCACGACAGCCGGTGAGCCCGCGACCACCACCACCGACAGTCCCGCGTCCGCACGGAGCAGCGACACCACGGCCAGCGACGCCGCCGCCACCACCAAGTCCGTCAACATCAACGACCTGAGTCCGTTCCGAAAGTGGATGGACGTGCCGAGCACGACGCCCGTGCCCTCCACCTCCTCCACGCAGCACACCCGCGCGCGCTTCTCCATCCGGCCCACCCCGGGCTGGCCCAAGCCTAGGCCCGGCCCCGCGGGCTTCAGGAGCACGTCGGCGCCGGCGCTGCCCACCGCGGAGCGCCTCGCAGGTAGGCAACCCATCCGACATCCGGACCGGACCGGGTGCTGTGCTGTGCCCTCACGTACATACAGTGTTGCAACTCTAGAGGGCACAGCGCGTCCGGGACGTGCAGGCAGACCGGCAACAAGCGGCAGTCGACTTACCCGTGGTTGAGGTTGAAGCAGACTTGGCTTTGGACTGCATGAGTTGAGTTTTTCACATCTGTCTCGTCTCACTCAGGCGTGGACACAACGACGACGACCAGTGCGGCCGATAAAGGCGTAACCAAGACCTCGCGGGCGACTCCGCGTGGCTTCGCCGTCGAGACCATCTCGGGGCACTCCAAGGTAACGTAGCAAGGAATGGCAAAGGCACTGCCTCGTCGACCAACCGACCGGCGAAGTCGCCATGACCTCAACGGTTCTCCGCCTGCCCGTAGGTCTTCACCGCCACCACCTCGGCGTGGTCCAAGAAGAAGGCCGTGGACTCGGACACCAAAAAGACGACGACGGCCAAGCCGACGACGGCGAGCGTGACGGGAACGGCCGGCACCCGGACCACCCGCGCGCTCAAGTCGGACGGCGACAAGGCCGGCGACGGTGATGACGTCGTGGACGTGGTTACCGCGGCGCCGGCCGCCAATCACAACCACCACGTGGACTTGAGTGACATCGACGCCGAGGCGAGCGCGAGCGTGCTGCACCGGCACGTGGCGCAGCTCACCCCGCTGGGGGCGGCCGTCCCCAACCCGTCCCCGCCGTCGCCCTTCACCACCACGACAACCGAGGAGAGCGTCGAGACTCCGACCACCAGCGCCGACCCCGCCGCTGGGGCCTCCGGCCCGGAGATCGTTATCGTGGAGGGTCGCAGGGAGACTTCTACCGTGCCCTCGACCACGGACGCCACGACCACGGACGGATCGACGACGCTCAGCACAACCGAGGCGTCCACGTCCACGCCGAGCGTCACCGAGGCCACCTCGTCCCGCACCACCCGCGCCATCAAGACCATCGGCAGGCGGCCCGACGGCTCGCGGTACATCATGTCGGAGGCCGAAGCCAAGCAGTTCAAGCAACAGAACGGCCTGACAGCGCAACGCACCAAACTGCAGGTGAGAACATTCAAACGTCGACCGTGTTGCTGCGACTACTTAAAACATAATATAAGAGAATTTTTCAACTAGGGTCTTGCTGAATTTGCATGTATCGTCTGCTATATACTGAGAAATTTTGATTGTAGGCCGTGTCTACCCCCAAAAAGTACGAATCGCCCCCACCGAGGCCGAAGCCCCCGAAGCAGGCCCAGGCCGCCGTGACGGACGCTTTGTTCCGACGCAAGCCCAGCCGCCGGCCTGCCCACCTGATCATGACGCCGGACCGCGGCTCCTACCTCTGGAACTTCTCCGAGTTCTCGGGCACGTCTCACGAGGACATGGCCGAGGACGACATGAGTGCCATCAAGGGCGCCGTCGTGGAGCTGAAGAAGGAGTCCTCGCCCGCGCCCTCAACCACCCCGACGACCGCGTCAGTGTCGTCGACAACGCCATTCGCGAGCACAACCAGCGCGACCGGCAGCAGCAGCTCTAGCAGCGGCAGCAGCACTGTTGTGCCAGGAGCGTGAGGACGGTCTTGTTGGACCTCCAGCCGCTGGTGCGGAGTTTGATGCCACTAAGCGGGGTTGTGGCGCGGAGCTGCCGTGGTCTCGAATCTCACCCTGCATTTCCTTCTAAACGGACGTGAAAACTCAATCCCTAATGTGTCAAACGAAGAAGAGAAGGAACATGCCAGAGGTGTTTTCTAAGGAGGCTTCAGAGGGCCGGAGATTTGTTTTGAATTTTTCCCATTGTATGAATTTGAATGATCGATCCTGTGCCGCTCTGTAGCACCGGTAGCCCTCCGCCAAACCCCTTATTTCTAGTATGGGATGGAGATCCTAGCAGCTCATGACATGTTTGTTCGTTTCAGTTTCAAAACACTTGACATGTGAGATGACGGGTCAGCAGTTTCTCTAGGGGGCAAAAATGGAAGGAAGATTGAATGGTGTGTACCTTTCTTCAATCTGCCATTTCCAAAGCTACTTATATTTTAATTTATTGTTTCACAATGACTTCTGAAACTGTGTAGATGTAGTAAGTTAACTTTATTTATCATCTTTATGCATTTTACTGGTTCATTTAACAAACAAAAGATGGAACCCTGCTGTACATTCAAGACTGATTGGACCTTTTTAAGTTATTTTAATAATTTAGTCATGACCAGAAAAAACATCATGTTGCAACAGTTATTTAGGATTCTCAAGTTTTGATGGTAGACTCATGTGTTGTATTTCTTTCGTTTCTAAATTTGATTCAAAATTAAGCTGAAGCAAAACGTCAACACCTTATGTGCTGAAATGTTGCTTGAAGGTGAATCCACAATACTGCTCATAGCTCATGCACTCATGCGGCACATCAGTTCCTCGCATTTAACTATATATTTTTGGTGAAAGTGTTCATTTAATTTATTTATTAGAGGCCATTTCCCCCCAAAAGTTCCCTAGTTTGCCCTCTTACACTCCACATTCAGAAATGAGAGGAACTCATGAGCCGCAGGAGCTCGTGAGCTATGAGCATGTGTAGGATTGTAGATTTTCCTTGAGTGTGCTTGTGGAGATAATGATCAACGTACAAGTACAGTATATATTTTCATTTCCATTCTGACTGTTGATGATATCAGAGGTGCCTGAAATAATGAGTCTACTATTTGCAATAAATGGATTCTATTGAATTCATGTACATATGTGTAAGGAAGTAGATGTAAGGCAAATTTTCTTCTCAACAGTGTGTCACTTTGCCTCCTTCTTGAAGTTCTCTTTTGTACAAATGAAGAATTTGTCGGCCATACTGCTGGCTAACAATTACCTACATGATAATTATCTTCAAAATTTTAATAATTTTCTTTTCCATAGCTCATTTGCCGTGAATGATAATAACTATTGTAAATACGATTTTTTGTAATAAGTATGGTTTGCTCTTTGCCATAAATAAATCTGCTAGTGTATGAAATAATGTGTGGGTGTGTGAGTGCTTGTGAATGTGTGAATGTCTGTAAGTACAATAAGTGTGCGAGTGTTAGGCTATCTAAGCACATGTAATGTGAGGTTACAAGTACAAGGTAACCAGTGATTGATTGAATGAATTACATACTTCCAAGAATAAAACACGACGCCTGTTTCTTTAGAACAAATTCATCTTCAAACAGAACGCGCTTCCCGCGCTCCCTCTTGGACATCCCTCTCCTACTCGCGACTATTGACTTTGAGTATCACTTGTGCGCCGACGGCCAGATATGCGCCCGGTGTGAGGCTATCTTACGACAGAGCCCTCTGGTGGCTCTACGTGGAATGTTTTGGTGGTATCTCAACTATGCGTTTGAAATGTGTGCAATGTGTGCTAATAAAACCGTTGCGGTCGTCAAATTCGAAAAACGCAAACGCGTTTTTGTTCGCTTCACGAAACATTATCTATCGCCGTTTAAATACTCTCCAGTCATTGAAGATCGATATTTTTTGTACATCAATGCATTTACTTGTTAATAATAATGACTACGCCAGGAAATATTTCGCGAGAGGTGAGAACAACCATTTCCATTTCGCATGATCATTCACCTTTACATATCTCATAACCTGGATAAACTTGTTGCTTCATTGACCTCTTTCGTTTGAAATTATAAATCAACAGGTGATGCAAATTGTCAACAGCAATTGTGTGCCTCAGGTGGTAAGAGCACCTAACAGTAATGTATATCTCCAATCTTCCAATGGTGGTACACCAGTTATGGTAACAACTTTTTCTCTATCTAGGCTTTATAATTTGGGGATTTGAGGATAGTATTCCATATTTCCACTTTACATTCAGCAGGTGTCAAGAGTTCCCCTGACGTCCATTGGTGTTAGTTTTAACTCAAGTCGCTCCAATGGCACACCAAGACCGAGTATGAATCAACTGCCATGCAAGACTCTTACTGAAGCTGATAGTAATGGTCATCTGAAACCCATCAAGACATTTAAGGTGACAGTTTATACATGCACTTCGAATTTATTCTAAGACACAAGAGTACTGAATTTTTTATTTGTTATTTTCAGGTACATCAAGCTACTGCAACAATTACAAAGCCTTTCGCCATCATAGCTACTGGTGGAAATCTCAATGGCAATCCTGACAAAGAAAATGTTGTGGCAGCCCCATCATCCCCCTTTAAAACAACAAAGGTAGCTTGTCTTAGCTAATGCTTAAATTTTAAATTACGTTTTAGTTGACTTTTGTATGATTGATATTTTTACAGCGAAAGATGTCTCTTACACTCAAAACTAACTGTCCTGTGGTGAGTCTAATATTCTTTCATCGGCTTTAATTGTATTTTGTTTGTGTTTCGATATTTTTAACTAATATGTTTACTCCTTTCACAGTTACAAGGGAAAAGTGATCCAGTGCTCCTTTCTTCACAGTTAAAGGCAAGGAATACTCTTAATGAATTCAACAATAAGAAAACTTCTCATTCTCTGGTAATTCAAATTCTTTCAGGGTTGAAAGTGCTCCATTCTGAAAACACTGCTTGATCTTGGTCCTCTTTCATGCTCTCTTTCTAGGTGGAATTAGATCCCTCTGCATTTCAAATTTCTGATACCAAGGAGCTATCCTCTCATCAATCTTCTGAGCAGGCATGTTTTCTTGCTCTACTGAGTTAAATTTGTTTGAAATCAAATACACATGTTCATGTTTATTTTATTCTAGGGTCCAAAGATATCATTCAATTATGAAGAGACTCCCAGAAAAATATTAAATGAACACAACAATTCTGACTGCAGTACTAGTGACTTGGATGATAGCAGCCCTTCAGAAGTCAATGCTGTCTTAAATGAAGAGTCTGCCGAATCTGATGACAGTGACTTCATCTGTAGAAAGAGGAGCAAGAAAATATCAAAAGCGAAAGTTGTGGTTCATCAAAGTTGTTCAGACATATCCCATCCACTTCTCTTAGTGAGTGTAACCTACATTTCCCATGTGTTTGAGAAAAATCTCCTATTATGTCAATGTACTTCTATTATTTAGAATATACTACCGGAAGGATACAAATATCAGCAAGAAAATCTTGAGGAAGTTGACTCTACTAAATTTATTGCAACTATCAGAGTGAATATTGAAACCAAAGAGGAGGCACTGAAGTGGATTAAAGATCATGAAACTGTAACATTGACAAATTTTAGAAAAATGAATGGAAAGGGAAACAGTCCTCGTCTTGTCTACAAAGTAAGTTATGGTATCACTCACAGTAAATCGTGACTAAGCTGTGAAAAGATTTCCTATTTTCATTTTATTTTTCTTTCATAGAAACGATTTCGATGTCACAATAACACCAGAGCATCTGAAGCTAATAGCAAGACAAAAGTGCACCACAAAAAACATGTGAACTGCCCTGCAGTCATTATTCTGACAGTCAAAAACAAAAATATGCTCAGGTCAGTTCAAGTTTTATTCCTCGCACAGACTAAAGAATTGATGATTTGGAAGTTTTATTCCATGATTTCCTGTAATAATAAGTAAAATTACAAACATTTGAACATTTTTGCAAACTTTTTACCATTTTATCCAGGAGTTAGAGAAAGCTGTCAAATTTTAATACATTTTATTCATTATCTTCCCGGGTGAGTCCATTGTTTTTGTGCAAGGTGCTGGTACCATATTTTCCTGTGTGAAGATAACTTGGTTTGGTTTGGCTTCTCCCTCTTGTATTTCTTTTTAATGCTACAAGCTCTGCATGGAACATAATTTTTGAGATGTGTTTTGAGATTGTCTTTGCTGTTGATATGGCAAACATTTTCTTCTGCCCCCTGTATTTTCCTTTCATCAGTTTCATGCACATATGAATAAGTCTGTGAGTCATTTGTAAAAAAATAAATAATAATAAAAAAAAAAATAAAAAAAAATCAGCAAAGGCTATTTTGTTTATTTAGGTTTTAGGTTGTTGCCCAGGAGCCGATGGCTGAAAACATTTTTGATCCATAAAATAAAATAATAAAAAATAAATTTAAAAGACTTCACGGTCAATTAATACTCCTTCATGACTCTAGAAAGTTAGTGGCTCTTCCAAGTTTGGTCCAAGGGTTTCATTATCAACTACTAAAAAGATGTACAATTCAAATTTCTTTTCGCTTAATCTCAGAAATTTCAAACCTGATCAAAATGCAAGAAAAGGAGTGTGCGGTACATCTAATTTAATCAAGGGTGTCTGGCGTGTCATCTAGCTGTTGATTTTGAGTTAAAATCTTTTATTTTTGTAAACTTAAAATCTTTGGGTGGCAGGTGGAGTTGTATATGTGTGCTGCTCTTCTTTCTTTTAGATGTATTGACAATTTGGTTGTGGCTTTGAATCTATTTCATTAACTGAAATTGTAACACTGTTTCAGCTTTATGTCAGTATTTTGCCAGTTCTGTGATAATTTTTTTTCCAGTTTGTGATGTTGCTACTGCAGTCACCACCTCTGCTTTTAAAATAATTATCCCCACTTTTTGTTTACTTATGCTGCCTTCTTTTTCTTTTTCCCCAGGAGTAAAGACAAATTCCTTCAGGAATACCCAACTTCAGTTTATATCAAACATGTGCACAACCATCGGATTGAGTGTGCAGATGCAATGAGGTTTAGGAGGCCTGATGATGACATGAAAGAATTTTTTATCCGCCTATTCCATCGTGGCCATTCTGCTTCAAGCGCCTTGACCTCTTTGAAACTTGACTTGCAAGAGAAATATGGGCATGACTACTACAAGGTAGTTGCTGATGGTGCAAAATGTCCCAACATACAATGGGTCTACAACATATATTACAACCACTTTTCTCAAGTTTATGGTGCCCCCAATGGTGAAGATATGTTAAAGTCCCTGATTGATTTCACCAATGAATACAACAGTGCTCAGAAGTCAAGGTGTGCTGCTGTGGAAGTGTTCCATGAGCAAATAATTACAGTGCTTGTTACACCCCTAATGAAAAGGGTACTGACTCATCTCAAAAGCAGCGGTGAGATGATGTTTATGGATTCAGGAGGGTGCATGGACCGGCATAACAGTCGTGTGTTCTTATTGTTGGCTCCCAGTGTGGCAGGTGGCCTGCCAGTAGGATTGTTTATTCTATCATCTGAGAGTGAAGATTGCATCAAAAGAGCATTTGATATTTACAAAGAAATCATTCCAGAGAACTCTTTTGCTGGGAGAGGACCATCTGTTGGACCAAAGATCATTATGACAGATGATAGCACTGCAGAACGCAATGCTCTATCATATGCTTTCACTGCTGCTGTCTTACTGTTGTGCCTGTTTCACACCCTGCAGGCATTCTGGCGCTACATATGGGAAAATAAACATAATGTTCCCAAGGAAGAAAGGCCTCACGTCATGAATATGTTCAAAAGGTGTACTTGGGCTTCTACACCAGAGGAGTTTCAAACACTCTTTGATGAAATGTTGCAAGTGTCTCACGTAAAGTGCAATCTGACCTTGACAAAACATCTTGAAGATCTGAGATGTCGAGCAGATGAATGGGCCCTGTGCTTTCGCAGAGAACTTCTCGTTAGGGGTCACCATACAGACAACCTCACTGAAGCAAACATCAGGATTCTGAAAGACAAAATCTTAAATCGCACAAAAGCTTTTAGCATTACTCAACTATTTGATTTCATGTCGACAAAGCTTGATGCATACTTTGAGCGGAGAATTTCTGAGGTCATTACAAATAGAGTATCCAACTACACCTCATCCAGGTACTTCATTGATAAAAAGAAGTTAACACCTCTTTCATGTGAAAAAATAGCTGAAGATTTTTACCTAGTGAAGAACAGTGAGAAAGGAACCTCATATGTGGTTGACACAGAAGTTGAACTATGTTCATGCATAGCAGGAATCGGAGGGGCACTGTGCAAACATTTATACAAAGTTATCACAACATTCAATATCTCAAGCACTCAAGTTTTACCTTTTGCAGATGCACAGGCAAAATTGGATCTCCACTTCATTATGGTAGGAGTGCAAGGAGATAAAGAGTTCTTCCAGAATTTGAAGTTTGATGAAGGCCGGGTTCAAGAGGGAGGAGTTGGTCAAGGTGATAAGGGAAGAATTGAAGATACCAATGCTCATAATCCCGAGTCAATATCCCTGGAAAATTTGATTGCTCCTGAAAATTCGACTGTTCAAAATGATGTTTCCTCTAATAGTTTGGATTCTCAAGATGCAACTCCATCAGAAAATTTGGAGAAGTTGGTGCCATATTTAGTTGAAAGGTGTCAAAAAAATCCAGCCCTCACCAAACATGTTGACAAATTTGTGGACCGATTGTTCAAAGAGTGTAGCACAGACAGTGCTTTAGAGCATGCCCTAGCTACATTCAATAGATATAGAGGCCAAAAACCAGTCAAAGAGAATCAAATCCGTGCCCTCTCCAGGGTTAGAAATGCTGGAAATATACCTGTGCTCTCTACTGCCAGGAGAATGATGCCAATAACTGGTCGCCATTCAAGAATTACTGGGAGACCCCCCAAAGACTTCAGAATGGATCACCAGTACAGCCAGCGTGCCCCAGAACCTGGATGGAAGAATCCTCCCTTAGGTCGACATAAAGCCCCTCAGAATCTGTCTCACTGTGTGACTATGAATGTACCACTTGGCAGAAATTGCAATAAAAAAATGTAAAGTGTCCTACTATTTTGTTAAAGTAAATGCAAGTTCATGTGTTGTATTGATTATTTTAAATCGTTCACTTGCGTAACAAATGACATGCTTTTCCTGTATTCCTTCCTCTTAAATAAAAGCACTTAGCAGCAAAATATTGACATTTATTAAAGTAACTAAAGTGCAACAATTTTTCTGTAACATCATTACACTTAAAATTCAGAATTTGGTAACAATGAAAATAAAAATAAGTATAAAAGTAAAAATCCAAGTAGTACTTATATAGCTAGCTTAATTTAACACAAAGAAGGCCTCAAACAGCATCATGACAAAAAATTCATTGAGAGTTTCTTCCAGAGAGGCTCAATTTCCTGCAAAAAGTAGAAGGCTGTATAGTTACAAAGACAATCTAGGAAAGCCAGATCTCTGTAAAGAAAAGACTTCTTTACCCTCTCTGCCGCTTTTTAAGTTCTTGGTAATTTTTGTTCAGATCAGCATATTTTACTTTGCTTTCTTGTACTATTGACTCCAACTCCTTGCAGAGACATAAGAGTCAACTTACTTTTTTGAGTATAGTCCTTAAAAAAAAAAAAAAAAAAAAAAAAAAAAAAAACTGCAAACAAAGAATCTTACCTCAATTTTTTTTTGAAGTCCCTCATTCTGAGCTGCTTCCTCTCTCAAAATTTTATTTTGATGTTCAAGTTCTAGGTAGTTTTGGTACAGACCAGCGTATTTTTCTTTGTTTTGTTCCACAATTAACTCCAGTTCCTGATAGAAACAAAAGGCATAAATCTCTTTTTATAAGTTTAAAAAATTCAAGGGAAAAAAAAGAAGGAGAAACTGACCTTGATATTCTTTTGATGTTCCCCTTTCTGGGCTAAATCTTCTCTCAAAATATGATTTTGAAGTTCAAATTCCTGAAGGTTTTTTACCATGTTCTGGACAGAATAGGGAAAAAAGATTAAGAACAAAAGCTCACTGATATAAAATAATAAATAGTACAAGAATAAAACGTATTCTCACAGCCAGTTTTGTTCTGCACGCTTCAGTCTGATCATGATACCTGCTGGCTAAAGTCTGTTCAAACTTGAGGCTCTCCTCCTCTAACTTCCTCACTCGTCCTTGCAGTTCCTGATACAGTCAAAAGCAGTGGCAAAAACTATCCACATGGCAATAAAAGGCAAAGACAAATTTGACTAGTACCTGGATTGTCTTCTGATCAGATTCCGAGACTAAGTTGAAATTGTTTTTGGTTTTTTTCATGTTCTGAACATGCAATTGAATTTCTTTGTGCATCATTTCTTTGAGCTCTTTAGCAGTCTCATCTCGGATAAGTTTTGAAGCCTATTTAAGAATTATTTTGTAAAAATAAGACGAAAAAGGATTTAAATTTTAAGTTGAAAACCCTCGCAACACCACTCACTTTTGCAACTTCGTCAGCAACTTTGGTCTGAATTAAACGTGCAGTTTCATTAATGCTGCACGATGGACAATACCACGGAGAAGGAAATAAAGAAACTGAAAGAAATGAACAACCACTTTAATATACTATTAAAATTAGTACATTCCTCATTTATAAATACCTTGTTTCGCAGTAAGTCCCAGGCAGTCATAATGAAACCAGTTAGAGCAGCCATCACATCCTATCATGGGCCTGAAATACAAAATGAAATGACGATGTTCTCCGTTGACTAAAAGAAATAAATGTCACACATACACAACGGAAATTTAGTTAAAACAAGATATCAGTACTTAAAACCAGTGTAAACTCACCGGGATCCTTGAGGTTTTCGACACAAACAGAACATGCTCGAATTCTCCATGATAAACTCAATAATGAGGTTCTATAAGGGGTATGCGGGTACATGTATGAACACTTCGCGTAACTCCAGAGGAGCAAGTCGGACAAAATGTGAGGTATTGAAAAACGGTTCAGTCAGCACACATTTCAAACGCATAGTTGAGATACCACCAAAACATTCCACGTAGAGCCACCAGAGGGCTCTGTCGTAAGATAGCCTCACACCGGGCGCATATCTGGCCGTCGGCGCACAAGTGATACTCAAAGTCAATAGTCGCCTCCTACTCCTCCTCCACTATCGGCATTGACGTCACAACCGGTACCAAAAACAAGAGAGCCAAGAGAGAAAACAACAACAAAGTGGCCTGCTGATGGTCATTGATGATCTTTAAATCCGACTACTACTGTTTGGCGCAATTGAGCGCACGTGTGTAAAAACGGGGTTTTTGTCTTTTTCTGTGATACCTGGTTTGTTTCGCCAAAGGTTCACCTCTTTGGCAGGTTTGTTCATCCCATTTTTGACAATTATTAACGTATAACGTGTGCATTCTGAAAGAAAATTGAAGTTTGCGTCACTTACGCGTCCACGCTCTGCTGTGCAAGAAGATTCGTATATTGTGAAACCGCTGTCATACCTTGTCTCTGCTAGTTTTATGTTCCGCAACTTTGAATATCATCGTACCTATGCTTTTTATTACGTGACGTCCTCACTCCATTTGTTTATAGTGAATGCGTTTCATGTGTGGTCGCTAGGTTATGTCTTCAGGCGATTTTCTCATTTCCCCTTGTTTTGTGTTTATGCTTTCAGTACTGCCACGATGGCCAAATCTTTAGCCTCATCTTCCCTCTTATTTCAGGCACCATGGTCCACTCACTGCGTCCCCTTGTCCTCTGTGGTCCATCAGGCTGTGGGAAGTCAACTTTGTTGCGCCTGTTGTTTGATGAATTTCCCGACAAATTTGGATTCAGTGTATCTCATACAACACGCTCACCTCGACCAGGTGAAGTGGATGGTAAGCACTACCATTTTACCACAAGAGATGAAATGACAGCAGCTATTGAGCGCGGAGAATTTATTGAGAGTGCAGTATTTTCCAACAACATGTACGGGACTAGGTAAGACCTTCGTCATGAATTTATAACATGAGACGAGTTCTCGTCTCATGTTTGTATGTAGTGCTTCTCAGTTGTCTGCCCCAACTTTGTTCTCAACTTTATTTGTATGTCATCAGTAAAGCAGCTGTCGCTGCAGTTCAAGCACAGGGGAAAATATGTGTCCTGGATATTGAGGTGGAGGGAGTCAAGCAGGTTAAACAGACTGACCTAAATCCCATCTATATCTTTATCAAACCACCATCAATGGAAGAGCTTGAAAAGCGGCTACGAGATCGCAACACAGAAACAGAAGAAAGTTTGCAGAGACGTTTAACAACTGCTCGATCGGAACTGGCATATGGTACCATATCACTGTGAAAGCACAATTGCTAGTTTATAATTTAACTATGATCTTTTTCTGTTTTTGTAACCTAACCTAACCTAACTCTTAATTTTCATACCTCCAGCTGACATCCCCGGCAATTTTGACTTAGTCTTTGTTAATGATAACCTTGAGAAAGCGTATGCTCGCTTCAGAGACTTTATTCTCGGAGAGGAAGAGAAGTCAAGCCCATCCTCTGCTGGTAAGTACTGCTTATTTTTTTCACAAGAGTTCTTTTGTGCCATGAAAATACTCTTATTGTTATGGGACCATGCACTGCATTACTTTGTGCTTGTGTTCATTTATGGTGTAAGCATGTGTGCACTTTGCTCAAATTTCTTTTTTGTTTCGTCCTTACCTGTGGCTTCTTTAAGTTAAAATATAGTTTTTGGTAGATTTGTCCAGATTTTTCAATATTGCATGTTCTATCCACCACCCAGTTGATTAGAAGATAGTCCTGTTTGTATTGAGGATGGCTCTGTCAGTTAAAATATCTCTTGTTTTAGAGTCCCTTGGGTTTCATCAGAGGGTTGTTCTGTTTTCCTAGGACACGCTTTGTATTTGTTATTGTGACCTTTACATTGATGAACATATGTTGAAAATCACTTTGGCTTTTCATCTGTGCTGTTGCTGCAGACTTTTGGTGCTGCCTGGGAACAACCTCCACCGATCGTACCTCGGACGATTACTACTATATGTCTGCCAATATTCCAAACACCAACATCTCATCTGGAGGCCTTGATGATAATCAGCTCTCTATAGATCAACCTTCATGTCAAGTGGAATTGTCAGCAGGAATTAGCTCTGATGTAGACTGTGATTCTGGCAGGGGATTTGGCTTGGGTGGAGGCGACTCTTTGGGTTGTAGTGGAGTTAACTCAGTGCCTGAGGGAAGTGGAGGTGATTCTGGGTTGAGTGATGGTAATTTAGGAGGAGGCGACTCAGGAGGAGGTGGCTGTGGCGACTCAGGAGGAGGTGATTGTGGCGATTCAGGAGGAGGTGGTGGTGGCGACTCTGGGGGTGGATGCGATTCTGGTTGTGGAGACTGAGAAAGAGCACTCTAACAGTATAGCATTTTATGTTTCATAATATTTATTTTTTAAGCCGTTTTTTCTGGTGGAAAGGGGGAGGGGCTTGATTTTAGTGTAAGCTATGGTGCTAGAGCAATTAGGAACCCTTTAGTGACAAACCAAAGTATGAAGTAGGACCTACTTTTATTCGTAACCAGTTACCCTGCAATTGAAAAATGGCCCTTGAACCTTATTAGACAACATTAATCCATAGCTTTGTGTCACCTTTGCTTATCAGCAATATGCAAATTTCAGGTTTAAACAGGCTCTTACCTCAGTTTGGACTGATTCTGATTAGTATTGACACAACAGTTTTCTTAATTTTGTTCCCTCAACTAAGTAATTTTTTCTTTCGTACAGACACAACTTCTGAAGGCTAGAAATATCAGTCCATGGATGCAGCCACATCACGTAGAGAATGGTATAATGAAGATCTTTGGTACCGCCTTGGTTCAGGGTTAGCAGCTAGCAGCATAGATTTTATTGTTGTTACTAGAATATGAGCTAATAGAGGATGTAAAATTGACTTTGTATGACTGATTTGCCTTTTTGACGTAACAATTTTTAGTGCTTGTCTAATTAATTAATTAATGAACGGTTTGTCATTCCACATGTCTTCTTTAAATTTTTAATTTATCTTATCATGACTTTATTTTGTTCGGTTAATCCTAACTTCATAACAGTATCATGAATACTGGGTTTGCTGAAATATTCAAGTGCCTGTGTTGGGTTAAATAAAATTGTATTTGTTTGTGGGGCTTTTCAGTCATCAACTTTTGAGCTCCTGTGTACATTTTGCCTTTATTATTATTATTATTATTATTCGTTTTGACATAGATCTCCCTTCTGTGAATAGTTGTTTACTCAGTGAGGGTGAGTGCACGCCACTAGTCTTAACTGGTGTTGTAGAATAACAGCAAACTGCCTCTAAAATTGTGATTTATTGTGATTGTATCTTGTATGGATATTCCATGTGTGTTAGTATTAACAGAAAGATTTTTGTCTTGTTTAAGAACTTGTGAGGCATTTACTGAGAAACTCCATTCTGCATTTCTATTTTATATGGCCTTATTTAAAGACTTACTAATTAATTTAAAGTCATAAGCTTGCCATGAAAAATGCCTGTTTGTGTTAAGCATCTCATTCAGTAGGTTACAAATCATGATAATAAGCTCTTTGTAGACCAACGTCTATCATGGATAGTTTTGATTATTGTTATCAATATGCATTAGTACCATGCATTGTGCATGAAATGCAATAAAGATCTTACTTTCAGGAAAGATTGATTAAGCATTTTACTCTGAAAATTCCATTAATTACTTGAGAGGTGCAGCAGTAGCAATAAAATAATCTATTACAAGGTGAGAAAGCAAAAAACTTCTCCCCCACCCTCTTTGTTATGATCAAGAAACTTCTCCCCCACCCTCTTTGTTATGATCAATGATTCTTCATGACCCAATGTTGACCCTAGAAGTAGCCCTTTCTGGTTATATAGCAGTTTTCTGTTACTTCTATTCTGTAAAGGGAAAATTTCTACCCCTTAAAACACAGAAAAAGAAAATTAAAGAAATAAATTAAAAAAAAAAAAAACAGCAAAATAATCTCAATTTTAGTAGAAGGATTTTATTCAGGATTTATGTACATCTCTTAAGTACATATCTGGAAACCTAATGGATTAGTAAACCTCTTTTCTGCAGGAGGACAAAATTTTCTTTTAGCTCACTGGCTGTGTTCTTTGTGGAGGCAGAAACTCAGATTGCTGTTATTTGATGTCCAAAATAAACCCTATTGCTTACAATTTGATTTGTGAAAAATTTTATTTGAAACAAATCCTGGAATTATTTAAAGCATGCACAGCAAATTTTGTTTACTGAATTTTAGTATCACATTCAAGAGGGTTTTGCATTTACTCTGGTCCCTTGCATCCAATATGCAGGCTCACATTCAAGACAGACCTCTAGTATCTCTTATTTACTTTTGGAACATTTGTATTTGTGACCAAGGAACTAAGTTTTAATATAGAAGGCATCTTTAGGCACATTGCAAATAGATAAAAATTACATAAAAATAAACATTGTAAGAAACAAACTTAAACAAAAGCTTAGAAGTCTTAATCATCACATTTTTTTGAGCTGCCACCAGCATCAATATTAATCTACAAGGTCAGGTACATAGCTGTAGACTAAGACCCATTCAGGACATCTGGCTCACATTAATTCACAACAAAGACTGATGTTCAACATCACCCATGGAACTGAAACCAGCAGTCTCATCACTAACAGCATTTAGGATGTTATACATGCTATAAGGCATGAAAATAGGGACAAGTTATAACTGGAAACTGTTTTCCTCCCTATCAACAATTTGACATTGACCAAAAAAAGTCTGCAGAAAATATGTTGAATCACGTCAGTCGATGCTTGCTGAGGTCAAAATGAGTTGTATCGTCGTCGTCTCCATCATCAGAATCAAGAGGTGCCATTTCTAAATCTTCTCGATTAGTAATAACACCGTACCTGTGAACCTGTGCTGGTCTCTTCCCAAAACTGAAAATTAAAAATGTGTAAAAGTTTAAAAAAATAATACAATAATGCTTTTACTTTCCGCACATTGAAGTGAACTTCTCACCTTTTCCACGCAATATACACCATAACAATTGCACTAAGACCCACAAAGACATAAAATCCTCTCATCAAAGCCTCCGGGTTCAGCTTCTTATCAAGTTCAACATTTGGATCACTAGTGTTAGCTGACTCTTCCACTGGAATTGCCGATTCCAGACTTGAATTACTGGCCAAAGGCTTGGATGCATTCTGTTTTACATCAGCAGACTGGCAGGATACAGTTAGACAGTCAGATTTTGGTGAGTTACCGTGAGCTTCACCTGATAGTTGTAGTTGTTTAGTGGATTCGGAACTTGAGTTTATTTGATGAGGCTGGGATTTTGGTATTTCGGGCTTTTGGTGGCTTGAATTTACCACATTTGAAATATTTAGATTATCAGGCAGAGAAGAATTCAACCTCGGTTTACTATTGGCCGATGAATCATCGGCAATTCCTGGGCCGCATAAAACTGATATGACTAACACTAGAAAGATCAGTACTTTGGATGACTTTGAGACACATTGAAATGACACACGACAAAACATGGTAGCTTGAGCTAGACTTCTATCTGACCAGAAAAGAATACCGAAATGAGGAAGATAACTCCCGGAGAAAACTAAAGTCATGGGAAAGGACCTAACATAATCCTCATTACGTGGGTCATGTTCCTGTTTTAGGTTATCATTACTCTGTTTGTTTACCAATGGCACGTCGCTTATTGTGCTCAAATACGCTTCCCATACTAAGGCAACGCCGTAAAAGCAGAGTTTGCATTTAGATATAGTGCCTAAATTAATTTTTTTTGAAATATTCAAGTGGGACTGTTACATTTAATGCATTGTTTTCATCATTTAAGAGGACATGATATTTTATATTTTATTTAAAATTTCTACATACTTGCTACTAGCGTTGTATTTCTTTTGCCCAATGGGATCTGTTCGTGTGAATAATCCTGAGATGTCTGCTCGTCTGCCACCTGCGAAGAGTTGATGATATCCAGCATAGAATCAGACAACACTGACAACATGTCTGGCAAGCGCAACCTGTTCGAAGAGAATTCTGACGAAGAAGATGGAGATAATGGCTTAACAATCAATAAAGATTACGCCCAGCGCTACGAGGAATGGAGAGAAGCTGAAATCAAAAGACAACGTTAGTAAATCTTTACCGATGTGGGTTAACTTTTGTAGGTTTCCCTGCATAACCTCTGTGTAGCATGCTCGTACCATCTATTTCTAGCTGGTAGAGTGTGCTTGTTTTCGGTTACATTTTACAATAACGTTAATGTCTAATTAATGTATAATCATGGTCCTAACATTTGCAATACTTAAATCTCCTATATCTTGTGGCTTTGCAGCCTGAACTCCTATGTGTATGTTCATTCATAGTAGCAATTATGCAGATTTAATTTATCCAATTTGTTCACAGTCGAGGACAAGTATGGTAATGTTGATGAATCTACATCAAGTTCATCTTCAGATGATGATGATGATCCCGAGGCATGTATTACCTTAACTGCTGTGGCACTCATGCCTTAGTCCACGACTCATGACTCACTGTCATGTACCTTATCATCACAATTGATCTTGTTTTGTCAGGAGTTAAAGCAGGTCTTAAGTAAAGACTTTTTTGAAGTCATATCTAGCTTAAAGACAAAGGATCCAAAAATTTACAACCCTGAGGTAAAGTTTTTTAAGAATGAAAAGGAGCAAGGAAATTTGGATCCCCTCGAAAGAATGCGGAAAAGGAAAGAAGAAAAGAATAAACCAGTCTTTCTCAGAGACTATGAGAGGAAACTGATTACTGAGAGGCGTGGTAAACTAAGTGATGATGGTACGAAGTTCTGCTGAACCTTTATAAGGTGTACATCTAAGTATATTTATGTTGTTGCATCCAGTTTTCATTTCATTTCATTCCAGATAGTGACAATGAAGAGAAAAGAGAAAGAGCTCAGAGCCCTTCATATGTTGAGGAACAAAAACAGTTAAAAGACAGCTTTAGAAGAATAATTCAAGATGATAACAGTGACGATGAGGGTGGTCTTCTTACAAAAAAAGAAAAGTCAAAGGCCGAAAAGGTTATTACCATATTCCTCTGGGAAATAAGACCTTTCAATTGTCTTTTTGAATCCTGGTATAAGACCTTGACTTAAATGACAAATGTTGACATTTTTCCAGGAAAAAGAGGAGGAGGATTATATTGAATGGCTGAAAGGGGAAAGGAAGGAGCTGTCCGATAAAGAATTTGAAAACTCATTAAAGCCATTGCAAAGCATGTGGAATGATCCCAAACTTGATGATGGTGAAAAATTCCTGCGGGATTATGTTTTAAACAAAAGGTTATATCACATATAATTTGTGGCACAGTTATTCTACCGTTTTTTTCTGGTTGGCACATGATGTCCCTCTGTTTTTCTCTCCTCACAGGTATTTGGAAAATGATGCTGAACCCCTAGATGATGGAAATGTTACAGATGAAGATTATCAGGAAGAGTACATGAATCAGTTTGAAAGGAAATACAACTTCAGGTTTGAAGAACCAGACAGAGAGTTTGTAAGTAGACTACTTCTTGATTTTTATAAGTTCAATTTCCTCCATATGTAAGTCTCATTAATTTTTACGTCATTCCATCTTGACACGACTGTCACTCTTTGTTTTCTATAAAGTCTAATATGTTCCAATTTTTTCTTCTATCTAGTTAAAACGGTACCCACGAACAATGGAACAGTCACTGCGCAAGAAAGATACAAGAAGGAAAGAGAAACGTGATGCAGTTAAGCAGCGTAAAGAAGAAGAGAAGCAGAAAAAGAAAGAAGAACTGAAAGTTTTAAAAGCTCTAAAGAGAAAGGAAATTTTGAAGAAAATTGAGAAAATAAAATCGATAACAGGAAATAATCAGCTAGGGCTAGAAGTAAGTGGGACATTACCCTTTATATTTCTTAACTATTTCTTCCTTTATACTAATCTGTACATGTTGAATCAGCCTGAAGAGCTTGAAGAGGAGTTTGACCCTGAAGCACATGATAGGAAAATGAGGGAACTTTTTAACGATGATTATTATGAAGGCCCTGATGATGCAGAGGATGAGGATGGCTTGAATTTACCACCTCTTGAGGAAGAACTGATGGATGATGACAACAGTTAGTGACAACTCCTGCATGTTTCATCTGATGTGTGTCATATCATCTATCCTGATCTTTATTTTCAATGATTTCTTTTTCAGCTAATTGGGATGAATGGGATGGAACTGACAGAAATGTTGATCTGTCTTCTGTGGAGAATGAAACAGGTGAAGCCAATGAAGGTGCATATTGCGAGGATCCAGACTTCAATGTAAGAGCTAACCTTCTTAAAAGAAATAGTTCCCAGCAGAACATGAATTTTCATTTCTTACAGTTTTTCTCATGTTTTAGATGGATTGTGATTATGATCCTGCAGTAGAGTCTCAACGCAAGGAAGAGAAAGCCAGTGGCCGGCAGTCAGCAAGAGAAAAGCGGAAATTAAAAAGACAATCACGATTTGGGAGGCTGGTCAGAAAGGAAAAACCGGTCTTTGATCCCAATGATAAAACCTTTGAACAATATGTTGATGAATATTATAAAATGGATTATGAAGATTTAATTGGTGACATACCATGTCGGTTTAAATACAAGACTGTTGCACCTAACAGTTTTGGTTTGACTATAGAGGAGGTAGAGCAATAGTTTTTATTATTATTGTACAGTAAACTGTATGCCTGACATTTTTCAGCTTTATTTATTTTGTGTATCATTTGTAGATACTTGCTGCAGATGACAAAGAACTGAACCAATGGGCATCACTAAAGAAGACTTACACAATACGTCCTGATCATGTTGAAAAATATGAGGCTAAGGTTTATGCGCAAAAGGCAAGAGATGAAGAGTTAAAGAGAAAAATATTGCCGAGCTTGTACAAGAATGAGTAGGTTTTGAGTATAGACAACTATCTGTAATTATTTTCTGTTTTACCATTGTTATATTTGTTCAAATTTTATATTTTTCAGATGTAGAGACGAAACCAACACCAATGCAGGAGAGACCAAAAAGAAAAAGAAGAAAAAGAGGAAGAAGATTCAAGATGAAACAGCTGGGGAGGATTCTCTAAATTCAACATCAGGCCAGTCTTCAAAAGTAGACTGTTCCTCTAGTGAAAATGTCCAAATAGAAAATGATGTCATAAGTGATCACCAGACTGAAGCATGTTCTTTTTCATCTTCCAAACCAAAGAAAAAGAAAAAAGAAAAGACAAGTAAACCAGAAAAACATGAAGATGAGCATCACGTTGATACTGTTTCAGCAGACTTGGTGACTGATAAAAATGAAAAGGGAAATAAAAATAAGAAGAGGAATAAAGCTTCTGAATTTGTGCAAACTACTATCAATTCAGAAGTGAACAATGAACTGACAACTTTGAAGAATTCTAAGGAAAGTGGGAAAAAGTTGAAAAGAAAATATAAGGATGGGAATGATGACCAACAGCAGACTAGTAAAAAAGCAAAATACAATTCCAATGATGTAATGAAATCTAAAAAATCTGGAAAATGGAAGAAAAATAGGCAAGAGAAAGGGACACAGCAGCAAGTAGAACTATCTGATGCCAGGCTGAAAGCATATGGAATTCATCCAAAACGTTACAAGAATAAGTTAAAATATGCACCTAACAGAAAATGATGTGCTTAGTGTTAACATTTGGGTCTATTTAGTGAAATATTGAGACTCAAGTTTGTGTTTTAACAATTTCTGTCAATAAATTGGTGGAGTGGCAGTGCCTCTTTTTCCAATCACTACAAAACTTTTACCTTAATTATGAAATGGACACAAGGCGCAACAGCGCTTGGGCAATGCCGATCGGATCAAAAGCTGTTCTACAGCCCCCTCGCCCGGCCTGCAACCTGCTACAACCTTGCTCACTCAGAGGCCTTCGATAGCGCGCCATGAGTCACGCCAAGGCGGCTCAGGAAGTAATTTCCCCCAAATTACAATCGGAATCACGATTCAAGCACCTGGTTCCCTTTTCTCAGTGGGCATCAAAGGGTTTTGTGAGAAAAGGGAAAAAAAAAAAAAAAAAAAAAAAAAAAAAAAATGGCTGGGATTCAAAACCAAATGCGCCCTAACAGACCAGGTGGTGATTTGATCCCGATGCAAAATAAAACACATGATTATTTTAATTTAAGAGTTTTCTATTTTTGATACTGTTTCATAAAATATTGTGCACAACACGTATTGAGTTGGTTATCACAGTTTATTATGGGTTACTTAGAATGTAATCTGACATAAGCACAATTTTTTCATGTATTAATAATTACAACTGCATTAAGGGGGCTCTCATTCACAAATCTGCAATAGAGATGTACTATTTGATTGAATTTGAGGATTTCCTATCGTTCCCAGAACTCTGTCAAAATTCCCTGAGTTGAGTCAAAATTCCTTTATATTTCCCTGATTTCCAAACCCGTTTTAAAGTCCCGAACTGTTCTCTGATCTCCCTGACCTGCAGCATCCATGATGTGGTTCACTTCTGTAAATACGCATTTTCTAAAAAATTCATATCATTTTGATACGTTTTGCTAAAAAAGCAAACCTTTGTGTTGAAAGCTATGAGTTTCAGGTATTAACCAACAATAACTCAGAAAATTGATAAATTTTGATAAACTTTGATAAATATAACTGCAGTTTGCTGAGTAAAAGCTTCCATGTAGGAAAAAAAAAACAAAAGTCTTTCAAAAAGCAGCACTCAGTTCTCATGAGAAACTGAATTATCTTCCTTTAAGAAGGCTTTAGTCAACTCTTAAGAAAAATTAGTTCCCCCAATTTCGCTTAACATTCCAAATACTTCAGACAGCTGCCACACATTTAATTGATTGACACAAAACTTCTGCCCCTGGGAGGACTTTCCGAAGCTTGTCAAGCTGTTTCTTGCAGTGATGCTGGCTGTGGTCAAGTTCTGCGTTGTCGTCGTCCATATTTCTCAGGAGGACAAGCTTTTTCAGCGCTGTCAGGCCGCAGGCCACGAGCATGTCATCCAGGTTGGCACACTTTCTTGGCCACGCCTCTATCGGGACGGGCCCCGCCGTTCCCGGCCCGTTCCTGGACGTCCCTACTTCAAGGTGCAGCTCCTGCAGGGACGCGCTGTGCTGACAGAGGAGGGCGAGCAGCGTCTCTCGTGGCAGGCCGCGGTCCCCCGACACACTGAGGTGCTCAATGGTGTTGTAGCCCAGCACGGCCAGCTCGTCCATGGGGGGGTCTCTGTACAGGGTGTCGTGGATGGCGGTGTTGACCAGCGAGAGGCGCTTCAGATGGGGCGCTGTGAGCACCGCGGTCAGGTGGACGGTTCCGGGGTGAAAGAGCTCTGCCACTTCCACCGTTGGTACTGAGGCCCGAAGGATTTGCAGCGTCCACTCGGGGTCACAGTGGCAGTGCACGTAGCGTATGCGCCGCACCTGTGAGGCAAAGAGAAGGCATAAGAGTCATAACTCAAAACCACTCGAAGACATGTCTGTTAACCCAGTCTATCAAGAATAAGCCAACACAGTAAATTATACAACAAAGATCCAGTGAACACACATGGTGCAGCAGATCAGGAAGGGAGGAATTGTGCCTCAAAACATTCAGTGCAAGGTGTTTTCACTCCTCAACACGGGAACGTGATCACATTGTGGTCAAGCTGCATTGTGTCAAGTGCCCAATGGGGAGGGGGGAAGGCAACACTGCTTGTTACCTGAAGTGTGTACAAGAATACTGGCTTTACCTTTGATCCACCACTGTTTGAAGTGTCTTTTCTGATTGAAATTTCGTTGGTGAGCACTCAAAAATTAAGTTGATGATTGATTTTGACTTACTCCTCGTGATTTTACAGATGACAGCCAATGAGACTTGCTTTCCAATCTCTCTGATGGGCCAGATAAGGAGTTCAATTTAATGTTTAGATTATCAATCCTGGGTTTCGCTCCTTCTTCCTGGTTCAAGTGCAAAGTCTGAAATGAAAAGGAATCAATTAGAAACTTTTTCATAGAGCAGGCAACATTGGCAAAAAAGATGTGGGCCTCACACTGCATGATGGGGTTTGGCTGAGATGACTCTGTTTTGGCTCCAAGTTAAGAATGGTAGGAAGACTTCCTTCAATGGTTTTTTTCATAAAAAGGGCTTTCAAGATATTGCCAAAAGCGGATGTTTCTAATTGAGCAGTGTAAGACGATCTACCCCTATTGCACTTAAGAGTCAAGTGCCAAGAACTTCCCACAGCTTCCGCTTGGCTAAGTACTTTAAGCACATTCGGTGCACGGTCCTCTGAGCAATTTTGCAAGCACTTCATGGCCGCTTCCAGCTCCTTAGATGCCTTAGGTAGAATGGCTTCAGTCTGAGTGCGAAGCGCGGCCTTCATGCTCTGAACGGTGTGGCACTCCTCACAGGATAGAGATGCAATTTGGTTGCAGTTAACACACCACCAACTACGACTCGATGACCTGCACAACAGATGAAAATATGTAGTGAAAAACACTCTTCCAGTTCATCTGTTTACAAAATTAATCATAGTACTAACTTTTGAGCTGCATGCTGCAGTTGGCCTATGACATAGTAGTTGTCAGGAAGAGTGGAAAGATCCTTGGGCAAAGCCTATATCATACAAAAATAACAAGTAAGAATCTTATACAAATGCAAATAATTCTCAAGACATTTTCATGCATTGCAAGTGGAAATTGGAGAATGGCTACATAGCATTCTGAATTTTAGAAATAAGGATTAACAAAGAGGACTATTTTAAGCTTATTGAAACTCTTAACTAATACTATAAAGGCGATCCCACAAAGCTCATCACTCATCACTCATTTCTCACCCATTTTGTCCCCCTACTTCTATATGCTGCATGGTCAAAAACTTCATGTAATTGAGCTTATTGAATAGGAAATAATGCCAGGAGAGTAATCAAACCACATTTCAGAAAATTGATGTGTTCAAACATTCTAATTTTGGCGAAAATGAATCACATGGGAGATATTGCCTGAGTTTTGCCTCATTTTCACTAAAGTAAAGCTGATTGAACACATTAAAAAGGAAATCAGATTTTAATACTCTTCTGGCATTATTTCTTATCAAAAAGGCCTGATGACAGCCTGTTTTGACCTCTCATATAGAAGTAGGGGGACAAAATGAGTCAGAAATGAGCGTTGAGTGATGAGCGGTGCACAGGTGCAAATAACAAACTTTACGACATTGCGGACAGAGTCGATCGCGAAGACGACGAACACAACGTTGGCAGACAGTGTGGCCGCAGGGCAAGAATTTAGGCCTTTTTTCCTTCAAATCCAATTCTTCAAGGCAGACTTCGCACTCCATGGCACAGCAGCAGCAGGCAGTTCGCTCACTGCAATTTAAATGTGCAAGGAAATGTTTTAAACAAAGCACAAAGATACTGGCATTAAAGTAAAAGGAAAAAGAGACGATCCCCACAAATCTAATAGAATATGGTACGTAAAATATTAAGAGTGATTTTCCATAACAGACTGGACCTATGCATATGTGTCTTAAAATAAATACCGAACGGTGAAATGACTGAAACATAATATTTACACTACGGAGAGTTTTCACTTACCTAGCTTGAAGAAAGTATGCAGAGAAAATGAACTGCGCCGGCTTTAAGAAAAAGACAGAAAGAAGGGGGATCCCCTATGCTCTCTCGTGCTCGTGTACTCCTTAACCTCTCCCGCTCCCGCCGACAGGCGTAGGCAACACGTACCACAAGCAAAGCACAAGCAGTCGACTCACGGAACGGAACGGAGTATTCTACTCAACTGCAACTTTACTGCGCTCCCCCCCCCCCCCCCCCAGTCCCCGGCAGTCCCCACCCCCCACCCCCGCCACCTCCTCTGGATGGGTATCACGGAGCTCCCCGAAGCGTCTTCGCTATCACTATTTACCGGCCATTTTTTTCGGGCAAGCGGCAAGAACAAAGTCGGAGCGAAAGTCGTCTCCGCCGCGCCGCCGGGCCAGTCCAGGCCGGTAGATAGGGAATTCCCATTCGCATCGCCAACTGATGTGCGAACCGACAGTCTAGTGGTTAGTATACCCGTCCCCCGTCCCAAACCATCTAGGCTGTCGGGATGCTTTTGTCGTGTTCGAATCTCGGTCGATCTAATAATTTATTTCGCCGATTCTCGGACGATTTCACCCTCAGGGGCTGGTCTGTGGGTGCACTAGAGCTTCCCTGCACAACCCCCTTAATTAGGAGCAATTTTTTAGGCCCCCCGTAGGAGGGCCTTCTTCATTTCGCCAGAAAGTTTTTTTTTTCTTTTTTTTTAATTTTTATTTTTCTTAACAATGGTTTCTCATGAGCACAGCCAGTTCTACCGAAGACATTCTAATAAAATTATCATGAAAAATAAATCAAAGAAATAGAAAATTTCGAAGCTAGGTCTGATCCCCAACTGTCTTACCAGATCTGAATAATTTCCATTCCAATGCGTTCCACAAATATGCGTGTTGGTGAACTTCAGAGGCTTTTAGAGTCGGGAAAGGCCTTTACAACACCCAGGCCTGCGCTCCCGCACGCACGCACGCAAGCACTCACCGGTTTTAACTAGAGAGCCCCGAGTGCTAGCCGCCGGTGCGTTGCGGTGGAGCGACAGCGCCGTGGCGGCAGGCAACCCACCCACCTCCTGAGTCGTTTTGGAAGCTCTCCACTGCAGGAGCGCGCGTGCATGCATCCTCATGCGTGCGTGTTCTGAGGGTTCGGCATTTTGAAAATAACAACATTTACCCAAGAATTTAGATGTTTCGGATTGCAATATCTGTTTAATTCATTAGAACCTATCGACAATGACATTTTGATAACTTAAGGTGAATCCCCAATATTGCTCATAGCTATGCAGCTCATAAGTTCCTCTCATTTCTGAACGCGGAGTGTAAGAAGGCAAACTAGGGAACTTATTTGGTGAAATGGTTCTCATGCGTAGTTCGAAGGCTTTTCAACACTGGTATGTTTACAACGTCAGGAAACAACCAGAAAATATTCTAATCAGCAAGATTCATATGTTTATTTTTTGATTTTGATCATATGTCTGACAAACTTGGCTGGCAATAATTTATTTACAGATGAATGAAAATGTGACATGAGGTGTGTAATGTATTTGTACAGAGGTTTTCCGGAGGCTTCTCACACCCGCGTCTTCCTGGGCGCCGTGGCGACGCAGTAGTCGTTCTGCTGTCTCCCAGCGCGAAGGTGATCCCCTGCGCCGATAAATCCTTTTTAGTGATCATGGTGACGATGGATGGGGATGCAGTAATGATGATACGACGATAGTGAGGATGAACTGATGATCTCAAAACCTTACACGATGTCTGACACGCGTTATAAAGCGAGTCTCGGGCCATTACCTCTTCTCACTGGAAATGCTGCAGTCTTCTCGTTCATGACGCTGCCGTTGGATGCGACTCCTGTGTCCTGGAAGTGTTCCGCTCCCATTCCGGACATGAGCGCCAGCCTCGCGGAGATCTCTTCCATATCTGGTAATACAAAAAAAAAAAATCTTGTTACTTTGAAAGTTGGTGAAATGAGGAGAGGGTGCTGCCCCGCGCCTTGTGGGTGGGCAACTCATCCGACACACGCGCATGCCTGGTCTTTCCCTTCCCCCTTCCTCCGCCACTGGTCGCCGACGTCACTACAGCAGTTTATTATCGGCCACCGTCACGGCCGGTGCGATAAAAGCCGCGCTGGCTGCAGCCTAACTATTCAATCTGCATGGGAAAGGGGAGGAGAGGGGAATAGAGAACTTGCAAGAAAACGCAAGGGAGAGCTCTACCTTATACAAGGGATACTCTTTAAAAACTACGGACGCGTTGACTCTCATGCGGGACTTGATGACATCCAGCCAGCAATCCGCAACTTGCGACTTCGCGACTTGTGACTTTTTGCGTCTGAAAAACCTTCTATCTTGCACACGAATCGAGCGCCGTTGAGTTAGTGGTGGCGTGTTGAAAGCAAGATTGAATAATAAAGGGTGTAGATCCAAATAGTCGCAAGTCAGAGCGAACCACAAGAGCTCACAGATTAGTCTCAAGGCGCAAAGTCGCGAGTTGCGGTCGCACAATCGCTAACTGGATATACTCCTGCCATCGACATACCATCGATACATTAATTCATCGAGTAGGCCACAGTAGATTTATCGGATGCAGCGCACAGAAAAGGATAGGAGGAGGGGAAGGAGTCACGGGGCCTCGGCAGGCAAGGGGTAGGAAGGGGTAAGGCTGCACCGCGCCGGGGCCGGGGCCGGCAGGTATACAAAGAGGAGACGGTCCCCAGCGGAAGTGTGCGCGCGCGTAGCCCGGAAGCTCGCCCGCCTCAGCCATCACACATTCCCCCTTCCCTCCTCTCTCTTTCTCACTCTCTCTCACTCTCTCTCTCTCTCTTTCTCTCTCTCCCTCCTCTGTCCCCCCACTATCTCTCCCTCATCTCTCTAACTATTTCCCTCCCCCTTCAACAGAAGAGACACTTTGGACGCGTTTACGCTCAGAACAAGGACAACTACAACTGTCTACAGCGAAGGTGTGGAGCCGATCCGGCCTGACTCGATCTAACGCCCCGCATGCCGCCCTACGCCCCTCCCATTCTTCGTGTGGCCCGCCCTGCCCCGCCCCGCCCCGCCCCGCCCCGCCCCGCCCCGCCCCGCCCCGCCCCGCCCCGCCCCGCCCCGCCCCGCCCCGCCCCGCCCCGCCCCGCCCCGCCCCGCCCCGCCCCGCCCCGCTACCGTCCCCGCACCGCGCTGCTTTCTCCTCGACGCGCCCAGGCCTTATGCGATTCCGATCGGCCCACCTCCGAGAGCGAGGTGAACTATTGGAGTGGGACTGGGGTCCTTACCGGCGTCCAGGTTCTTCTTGAGCTTCTTGAAGTGCCAGGCGTGCTGGCAGGAGTAGGCGGCGGCCACAATGAAGAACAGCAGGCAGGCGCACACGGCCGCAACCAGGACCCCGGCCTGCCAGTCCCAGACAAGGGTCTCGGCCGTGGTGAAGGTCTGCGTGGTGGCCACCACGTCCAGGTCCGCTCGCTGCCCGGGCGCGGCCTCGGCCTCGGGCACAACCTCCTGCTCCTCCTTGACGACGATGAAGTCCTCGACCAGACTGACGGTGTGCGGCCTCGGCGTGGTCGTACTGGTCGTGGTCGTGGTGGGTGCAGCCGTGGAGGCCGGCGTCGAGGCCGCGATGGACGGCTCCCTCGACCCCGCCCGGTGGTGGTGATTCCGGCGCCAAACGGCCTGCGCGATGTCCTCGTCGTCGCTCACGGGGTCCCCGACAGCGTCTCCGCTCGCCCCAAAGTCAGCAAAGTCGTCGTAGTCACCGAATGGCTTGGCCTAGGGGCGGAAAAAAAAAAAAGAAGTCTCATGAATACAAACGCTCGTGCGTACCTGTATTTGCATTGTGCGACAAACATCGTTGGCCTGGCCCGGCCTGGCCCCTGGCCCTGCTAGCACCGTACCGTGTGGGCCTTCTTGTTCTTGCGTGACTTCTTCTCCTTCTTGTGCGGCTGGCTGGGCTGGCGGGGGTGCTCAGGCAGAATGAAGTCGTCGCCGAAGTCCACGATGCGGTCGCGGCGGGGCCCGGACCCGGGCATGTGCTTCAGCTCGTCCCGAAGTAGCGCCTCCGCCTCGGACAGGGAGTTGATCCGCTCGTGCACGCCGCCTGCGCGGGGAAGAACCAACAATTAGCAGCCTGGAGAGACAGGCAGACTAGCGCAGCGCAGCATATGAGACGCCATTCAGTTCACTTTGTAATATGTTGCTACAAATGCTGAGCAAGCAATGATCCGACGGGTTCATTCGTTCTAGTCGTAAACGCCGCACGGCTAGGCAACTTGCACTCACGCCTGCCGAGCGGCATAGCCTGTCAACGACAAATGAAAGGCGAACGATATCGTCATCCGAAATAATGAATAGTATTTATGCCCTTCACAGAGAGTGTACACACTTTTATCAGAATACCATGGAAGACATATGAGACATAGCGCTGAGATAATCACACACCCGGAAAAGTGTGTTATTGTAACAAGTAAAAATACGCGGACAACAGGCGAATTCTCTTGCACTAAATGTGAGCTTACCATGCTTCTTGCGGTCGGGCAGGGCCGGAGCGGTCCTCAGCCAGCTCCAGTCGATCTTCAGGTCGGACAGAGGGCCGCACTGCGCATCGCGGTGTCCATCACAGGGCCTGCGGGCGGGGACAAGCAGTGTGTGTCATATGTAGCTACTGTTCCAACGGAAAACCGAGGGGGAAACAATAACTGTAAAAATGTTTTTACAACTCGTAATTCAGAAAAATTCAGAGAGAAATTCGGAAATATTCAGGAAAAGTCCAGATAATGTCAGAAAAGTTCAGAAAAATTAATGGAAAAAATCGGAAAAATTCAGAAAAACATCAGGAAAATTCACAAAATTCACTAAAATTGACAGAATTCTAGAAAAAAAAACTCAACCAAAAATTCATAAAAACTCACAAAAAATTCAGACAAAATCGCAGCCGGCGAGGAGTGTATGGGTGTATGGGCAGGACACAGAGATGGGGCACTCACCTGATGGTCACCTCCTGGCAGCGGGTGCAGTCCACGCAGGTCTGCTGCTGCACGCTCCAGTAGCGGCGGCCGGAGCAGCGGAAGGCCGGGGCCGGGCGCGCGTGGTGACCGCCCTGGTGTCCGCCCTGGTCGTGGACGGAGGAGGGGGCGGGGGCGGGCACGGCCGCGCAGCAGGCGACCAGCGCCGCCACCAGCCACACCTGTTCGAATCAGATCAGAGGGAGGAGATGAGGAAAAGAATAACGTCCTGGTCAGGGCAGCTGGTCACCACCCAGTTAGTTGATGTTACCAAATAATTAAGCGTATAGTATAAACGCAAAAATAAGGCCAACGTGACCAAACAATTTTTTCGTCGATATTCCGTTAAAATTCTAAGTCAATCAGTTTTGTAAGTAAATATTTTTTTGGTATTAAGTGGCCAGCTGGCCAGCTTTTCCTTTTCCCGCAGGTTACGCCTCCATCGTGTTTTTCGATATGGCGTGAGCTTTATCCATTATTTTCGTGCGGCAGGGTGGGCACTTCAGGAGCCGAGAGCACCCGAGCTTTTTCGCGGGCTGCGGCTCCGCCGGGCCCCGCGGCCCGCGGCCCAGCCCGTGGTCGGTTTAACGGTGCACTGCTCATCACAGCGGGACTCCGTGACTTGGCCCGAGCCGCGCCAGCCCACCCCGCTCTTCGCTCCGTCTTTATCGCGCCCACCTCGGCACTATACATCTCTCTCTATCGCTCTGTGTCGCACCAAGAGCCACTTCACGTTTTGACTCCCAGGCCGACGTGCAGATATGTCTGTGTGCGAGTTCCACACACGGGGGCCCAGCTTAGAGACCCTGCCGGCCCAGCCCCAGCCCATCAAGTCTCTCGTAATTAATGCATCAGCAATATTAGAGAAAAGGTAATAATAACCCGAACCAACTCGTTCTACCCATATCTTTTTTTTCCGGCGTGCGTAACGCGAGGGCGTAATGGTGGTGCGCTGGACAGCAGGTTGGAGCGCGTTCGAAATGGAACGCGTCCGTGAAAGGGAGAGGCGTAGCGTAGGGACCTGGGCGCTGTTTGCCGCGCACGCAGCCGGCCCGGCCGTTATTAGCAGGACAAAGGGCCCCAGCCTGGCGCTGTGCACGGCTGTATACAGCAGCGCCAGCGAGGGATGAGCATTTGGGCCCGCACTGCCCCGCACACAAACACCACCGGAGGGCGCAGGAGTCACCCACAAAGACTTGTTGACTGATGGAGGCAAACGAAGGTGTGAGGCGAGCGGGCAGGCGGACGGGCTCGGCGCCTCGCGACTTTCAAACGAAAGCTTTCATGCCACGTGCTTACTCACCCGACTGAAATGCTTCGCGCATTTTCCAGTGCCGCCGTTTTGCCAGGAGTGAGGACGGATACGATACGGAACGAACGCCCGCGCGGCAACACGTATTTTTTTTTTTCCTTCTTTTTCTGTTCTAAAATTATCGAACCCCTCCTAACGCGGTCCACTTCCCGTGCGTTACGACTGCCAACCCTATGACGTACGGCCCGCGAGGGGCGTGGCTCCTTCTCCCTCGCGCTGCCCGGCCCGGCGCCGCCCGGAGCTGGGCGGGGGCGGGGGCGGCACCCCGTCCATCAGATAGCACCCTTCCCCTCCCCTCCACCCCCCTCCAACCCTTACCGAGCCCCGCCCTCACCTCTCGGGTTTCATAACCAGGACGGGGTGACCTCGCCTCCACTGATGGATTAGCACAATATTGGGACGCGCACCGGCACCAGCACCAGGCGCCGGCCGCAAGAAAAGGCGACGCCGCGTCGCGACGGTTGTCGGGATTTACCACTCAAACTGGCAAGAAGCGCGTAGCCTGCGGGGGTAAAACCAGCATGGGGAAAGGTGTGCAGAACCTCCAGAGCCTTGCACAAAACCAAGCGTGCGTATACACTCCTTGTGAGAGAAAACACCCGGAAAAGAGTGTTCTTGATTTTAGAGTGTTCTTGGTTTACTACTCGAGAACATTATGCTTGTAACAAGTGTAATTGTATTTGTTACTAGCATTATTTCCTCACGACAAGCACAAAGTTCTCGTGTGAACCAAGAACACTTGCAAAATCAAGAACACGCTTTTTGGAGGGTGAACGGAAACGCACAGTGTTGTGGGCTGATTCAGCCAGGCCGGGTTTTTCCTTGGCCGGGCCGGCGCCAAAGGTTTGAGTCGACTTGAGCCCCAGCTCGCCCCGGCCATCGGCCCAGGCCCAGGCCTGGACCTCACCTGTCCTGTACGCGAGTGCGCTCGCTCGCGATCGGTCGGGAGAGCACCCCCCTCCCCGCCCCCTTACCCCCCCCCCCCTCCCTCCTTCGACCGCTATACCGCCCTAAACCTCGGCACAGCAGGCATACTCGGTGGGGCCGACCGACTGGGCGGTCGAGATAACAAAAATAGACGAGTACATAACATCCACTTCCTCAAAGCAACCCCCCTCTCCCCGCCAGACCCTCCTACACCCTGTTCTCGCTCAAGACCCGAGGGGGTGATCACTCATAAAAAATGTGTACAATGATTTTTTTTACTTTTCATTATTTTTTTATTTTTATCTTTTAAATAAAATATGTCTTTTTTTGTGGTAAATTTTGATCTTTTACCCCGATTTTTCAATTTTTTCTACTCCATTTCGGTTTATTGTTAATTTTTTCTCGAATTGCCGGATTTTTCTCCCTTTTTTCTTGATTTTATTTTGATTTATTTTTTATTTTTTAAGTGATTTTTTTGGAGCCGCACAATGATTTTTCGAAGTGACTTCCCCCTCGTCAAGACCCTCTCCGTCTCCATCGTCCTGCCCACCCGACCCGAGGGCGAGGGCAGGGGGCGGGGCCGTCTCGGGTGAGAGTGAGAGGCGCGCGCGAGGCGACAGAGGCGGGGGGTGGGACAATAATTCGGTCAGGTGTAGAATTTCCAGAGAACGACTGAGGTGGGAGGAGGAAGACGACGACAAGGCCTTCGCGACCGATGGTCGTTTATTTTGTTTTTCGTCGGCTCCAAGGCGGCAGTTGAGGAGGAACGAGTCGAGGGGTGCGCCGCGCCGCGTCTCTGCTGGCCCCTCCCTCCATTCTGGCTCACAGGACAGGTGAGGTGTTTTGGGCGGCTGGGCGGGGCGGGGCGGGGCGGGGCGGGGCGGGGCGGCTCAGGGTGTGTGCACTGTCCACAGGGGAGCTGTCCTATCCTGTCCTGTTGCGCTTCCCTTGCCCCCCCTTACTCAGTCACACGCACGCACGCACGCACACACACACACACACACACGCGCTCACACGCTCACACGCACGCACACGCACGCACACACACACAGATGTAGACGCGCGTTCTGTAATTTCCCAGGAGTGGTTTGCCGCTGGAGTTATATGTACAGACATCCCCAGGAGACCAAACAGAAAAATGAATATTGTAGGAGTGCTGGGGTGGGCTGGGCTGGGCTGGGCTGGGCTGGGCTGGGGTGGGCTGGGCTGGGCTCGGCTGTGCTGGGTTCGCGGGTGGGGTTATTGGGCGGGCCGCGGCGGCCCCACACCGCTGACCGCTGGACTGTCCAGCGCGGCGTTGCAGCTGACTGATTCCGCAAAACGGTCAGCAGTATCCTCTCTCTTGCTCCTGAAGGCCTCGCCCCATGAGTGAGACGAGGACAGAGAGACGAAATTGCCTTGCTGAATCAGCCAGTTGCTGGGTAACCGGCGCCCGCGCCCGAGGTGCGGATAACTTCGAAAAATCATTGCACGCCCCCATAAAAATCATTAATTTTAAAAAATAATCAAAAAATTAAATCTTTAAAAAAATACACAAAAACACGAAAATTCGAGAAAAAAATGAACATAAAACCGACATAAAATAGGCAAATATTCAGAGGAAATTCAGAGGGCGACAGTAATCTTCCTTGAAAAATCAGAGAAAACTCAAAACAAAAATGACAAAAATAAACCCAAAAAAGGGCACAAATTTCATTGTACACATTTTGTATGAGGAGTGATCCAGATCCACCCCCTCGCCCGCGCCTCGCCGGGGTGAAAGGTTGGCAAGGCCACAGCACAGCCAACACTGTTGTTACTCGCGTCATGAGCGCCTCCGCCGCACCGCACCGCAGGAGCGCGCTGCAGCTGCAGGCGCAGCGTGCTGGAGCCAAAGTGGCGGGCTGGGGGCTGGGCCTGACTGCCTGGCTATGCGGCTCCGGCCCGCACGGGACTCGAAAGGAGGTCACTCTCCACTCCTTCTCTGAAACGCTCGCCTGGCGTTCCTCTCCCTCACACAGCCCCGCCGCAGCCACTGCTGCCCCTAGAACACGCCGCTGATTGGCTCCACCCGCCTTCTGGGAAACACAGTCATCGTATGAAAATGTACCGATGGAACGCGGTAGTTCTCTCCCGACATGTTTGCGTTTCCATTTTCATCAAGCTGTAAGCATAAGTCTGAAGGATTTGCTCCTCGACTTACGAACGACATTGCACAACACAAATGTTGATAACGCAAGACATCTACCCGGAAGGTTTAAAAAAATAAAACTACACGCTAACTGGCAATGTACTTTTTCGTACATGTGAAATGTACGCATATAAACGTGCGGATTTATGTAAAAAATCGTGCAGAATTATGTAGAATATTGTACATGAATCTGTTTATTATTGTACATTTTTTCGACATGTAATTAATTCTGTAGATCTATGCACAATATTTTACATAATTCTGCACGATTTTTTTTACATCAACCCGCACGTTTATATGCGTACATTTCACATGTACGAAAAAGTACACTGCCAGTTAGTGTGTATATACATTTTTTTTTAAACTTAAAGAGGATGACGAAATTCGTTGAGTGACGACCTTTGCGTCCGCGTGCGTGTCTCCTTGGGAACGCGGCGCCGCGGCGCGCGGGGAGGGTGGGGTGCGACGCTGTACGTGAGCTCCCCGCCCGGCCCGCTACCCATACCTGTCGTACCCGCGCGGCCATGTATGGGCCAACATCCAGCCGCGACCAGCTGCTGGCTATCGGCTCCACAAAGCGCCACGCCGCGCTGTTCCGCGTCGCGCCCGAGGGGGAAACATCTCTGAATTTTGGTGAACATATTTAGGAAGTTTTTGTAAATTATCGTGAACTTTTTGAATAATTACAGAATTTGTGTGAACTTTCGCTACATTCACTCAATTTTTTTTGTAAATTTTCCTCAATTGTTCTACTTTTTCTGAATTTTTGTGAATTTCTCTTAGTTATTCTGAACTTCTCTGAATTTTTCTGAGTTACAAGGTGTACAAAAATTTGAGAGTTGTTTCCCCCTCGGTCTCGCTCGTCCCACCCCGTCCCACAGCCCCCCCCCCCCCCCCTTACGCCGCAGCTCCTATCTACGCCATCCACACCTTTTTAATCGTTGCCAAGCTTTTTAATTCCACACGTCGCGATGCCCGCGGCGCTTCCATAGCCTCGCGTAGCACGCGGCTGACTGCGCGGCGGCCGCGGCCCGCGGCCCGGACTGTACGCGCTGTTTTGTAAAACCTCCGACAGCGACAGGCGAGAGGAGACTTTGCAGCCCTCCCCCCCCCCCCTCTCTCTCTCTCTCTCTGCAGCGCAGCTGCACGCCGCAGCAAGGAGGGAGAGGGGAGAGGCGCCTGCTGGGATTTATCCGACCTGACGCATTATTCACCGCCTTGAATAGAGCCGAGAGGATTTTCGACTTGCGCGTCAAGACGACGTCTGCAATGAAAAAGTTGAAGGCAGAAAAATCCATTCCTCTCCGGCGTGCACGTGCCTTGCTTAAAGTTTTCTTAACGTTCTAAACATGAGAACAACGTGTATAACGCGAAGTTCTCTCTTTTTCTTTTCGGGGAAGCCTTATAAGACGTATATTCTTCTCCTGCTCCACGCACTCGTCGCATCAACGAGGAGAGAGGTCACATTAATTAAGAAAGTCTCCATTGTAGGAGGCAGTGGTCCTCCAGCATCGGGGCGGGCGGGACAGGCAGAGGGACGGTGAGAGGCGGGGCGAGGCGGGGCGGGGCGAGGCAGGCGGACATTCTGAAGGTGCATCTGCCTTTGGCTTGTTCTGCTTCAGCGGTCGCCATTGCATCTGATTATTCACGCCAGATTTGATTACAGTCGATGAGTTTGATTGACAAGCGAGCCGAGCCGCTCGGGCAGCCTTCAGGCTCTCCAGCGACTCCGCAGGCTGACTTGTCACAATCCAGTGCAATCACAATCACGTTGCTGCGAGCAATCAGACGGTAGGAGTAGGAGCAGGCATCGCGTTGCAATGAGTGAGGGCAATAGTATTCGCACCGTGACTCACTCATCACTATAGGCAACCCGGGACGACACCACGGAACCACGGAGAGATGTTGCCTAGTTGACAGGCTGGCCGGCTAGGCTTACGATCCTATAGCTGAGTTACATCCTTCCCTACGACGTAGATTCCGTTTCTTTGCCGTTGCATGGCCATGACGTGGGGGCTAAACTCTGAAATTTTAGTACACCTCGTCGTAACTCAGAAAAAATCCGAAAAACTTACAAAAATTGAGGTAAAATTCAAGTGAAAATTCACAAAAGTTCTTTAAAATTTCAGAAAGATTCACACAAACTCACGAAAATTCACAAAAATTTACAAAAATTCCAAAAAAGGGTGCACTAAAATTCAGCACTGTTAAAAGCTTACGGTGAAACCTGCACCACTGTAAGTTACGGTGCATATTCACCGTAACTTACAGTGAATATGCACCGTAACTTACAGTGGTGCAGGCTATTCGCCGTAGCTTACGGTGAAAATGCACCGTAACTTACAGTGGTGCAGGCTGCTCACCGTAGCTTACGGTGCATATTCACTGTAAGTTACGGCGAATATGCACCGTAACTTACAGTGGTGCAGGTTTCACTGTAACTTAGTCAAATTCACCGTAAGCTTTTAACAGTGAGAGTTGTTTCTCCCTTGCCACGTGGTGTAGCTAGAGGCTGAGGCTAGAGGCCCTCCAGGTGCAGACAAATCAGGCCATTCGAGTCGCAGGCGGATCCCCACCCGGAGCGGGGAGGAGGGCGCCCGGTGCGGGGCGGCCCGGAGACACTTGAGACAATTCCAGTCCCCTCTCGTGTGTGTCTGCCCCCCCTCCCCTCCCCCAGCCGTCCCCCGTAGCCCCTGTATGCAACAATAGTGTATCCCTATACGATAGCCGCCAGCCGCCACAAGCTCCACGAAGCCTGGCGCCTTGTCAAAACACGGACAAATTGTTTTTAGGCAGTCGATTAGACTGACTTTTACGTTTGGTATGAAGCCCAGTTAAAATATAAACCCCGTATTGATCCAGTATCCAGTAAAAGCCAGCCAGTTAAAATATAAGCCCCGTATTGATCCAGTATCCAATAAAAGCTAGCCAGTTCAAATAGTCCGCCATACAAGACAGCGAGCAGCCAGCAGGCAGCGCTCACTCCCCCAGCCCCCCACCCCTCCCAGTCTATATAGGAGAGGAGCGTGTGTGCGGCTCGGCGGTTTCAGTTTTTTTCAGTTTCAAGCGCGCGGAGCGCGCGTTTATTTTCAATATATTTTACAGTAGATTAGCATTGATTGGCTTCTTTGGCCTTCAGTATCTCGTACACCTATGGCTAAAACACGTTAGCAGGTCTTAACGATTAACTTGTATATACAAAGGTTTCTTGAGGGCAGCGACGCTGCTACAGGGAGATTTGTTGTGCTAGCAGGGCAAAAAGCAGGACATTTTGTAGCCCTAAAAAACCCTACTACTATTGGGTACCTATTTACAGGTTATGAACAGCAATTATATACAGGAAGTTATATACAGGAAGTAAGAAGAGAAGTAGAGGATTATTTACAGTTCATGTACATAGTTCTAAAATCGGTAGGGTGTGGTTTACACACATGGTCAGCCTAACTTGAGGCGGACGGGGGAGATGCTTTTCCGGGCGAGTGCAAGTGCGCTTGTGTGTGTATTTATGCAGAGATTTGGAACAATCTGTGTTTTGGCATTTTGTGTTTTATTTTGTATGGGGTCGTTTCCGGTGTGTATTGTCCGAGCCCGGCTATCAATGGATTGGGGTGCATTTCTGTTTTTGTGTAGTATTTCTCCAGCAAACCCATCATGAATGTGCCCAGTCTCGGTGTTTTTGCCTCGCTGTGTATTGTTGCTGTCCTGGTGTGGCGTTTGGCTTTTGTAGCTAGTCGCAAGTACTTGTTTTGTATTGTTTGAAGTCGGTATAGGTCGGTGTCTGATAGTAATCCCGCCCAGGCCGGTGCAGCGTAAGTGAGTACGGGACGGATGTAGGCGTTGCCCAGTCTAACTTTGAGCGCAGTGCCAAGCTTACTGCCACGATTTAGCAGCGGGTAGAGGACGTTGATGGCACCCCGGGCCTTCCTTAGGGTGTCATCGAGGTGTCTTCTGAGGTTTAATCTCTTGTCTAAAGTCACCCCCAGGAATTTGGCTGCTGGTTTCCAGTCCAGCGGGGCGCCATCAATGCGCAGCCGGTGGTCCGCCATGTCGGTTGTCTTCCGCCGTGAGAAGACGATGGGCTCGGTTTTCGCCGCGTTGATTTTAAGGCGCCATTTCCTAAAATACGCCAGCAGATCGTCGAGGGCCCTCTGGAGGTGTCTGGTTAGCGTGGCGAGGCACTCGTGCCTGTAGTACGCCGCCGTGTCGTCTGCGTACAGGGCCAGGTTGCCCCTCCTAGGCCGGGGCACGTCACTCACGTACACGATGAAGAGGACCGGGCCGAGGATGCTCCCTTGCGGGGTGCCCTGGGCCACCGGCCTCTCTGTGGAGCGCTCCCCCTCCAGTGAGACGTAGAAAGTCCTCCCTGTCAGGTACGAGTGGAGGAGCTTGAGGATGGGCCGTTCAAAGTTCATTTTCGCCATCTTGTAGAGCAGGCCTGTTGTCCAGACCGTGTCGAAGGCCGCCGATGCGTCTAGCAGTACGGCCGCGGTGTGCATGCCCATGTTGAAGCCCTCCGTGATGTACTCCGTGAGGCGGGTGATCTGGTCCGTCGTAGCGTGCCGCGGTCGAAAGCCAAACTGCTCGTACGGCAGGAGAGAGTGCTCCCTGAGGTGGTTGCCTATCCTGGTGTTGATGACAGCTTCTAGGACCTTGCTCAGTTCGCTCAGGAGAGATATGGGTCGATAATTTTGCGGGAGTGATTGGTCTTTGTTCGGCTTTTGTAGAGGCAGGACGCAGGCCCTTTTCCATGTTTGGGGAAAATAGCAAAGCAGGAGACACGCGTTTATTAGCATTGTGAGGAACACAATGCCTTTCTTCGGGAGGTGCTGGAGTACGATATTTTGAATGCCGTCCTCACCTGGTGCCTTTCGCGGGCGGCGCCTTTTGATGATGTCCTGTATTTCTCTAGGCGTCGCGAGCTTAGGAGGAGCTGGCTCCCTTTCACTCTCCATGTACTCGGCGAGCTCCCGGGTGACCTCGTCTGTGTGTTGCTTTTCGGCCATGTGGTCGTTTGCGGTGTGGACGCTCTCGAAGTGGTGGCTGATGGCCTCCGCTTTGTCCTGGGGCAGGACAAGCGTGCCTGCCGGTGTGGTGAGGGGCGCAACGCCGCCCGTTTGGCCCCTCAGCGCTTTGCCGATGCGCCATACCTGTGTGTGGTCCTGGTTGCAGCTCTCTAGGGTGTTGTGCCACTTCTTTTCCCGCCATGCCGAGATGCCTGTTTGAAGATGATTTTGTAGGAATTTGTGCGCCGCGCGGTCCTCTTCCCTATTTGTGCGGTGCCATCTTCGTTTGGCTGCGTTTTTCCGTTTTTTAAGGTCTGACAGCTCTTGGGGCAGCGTGTCAGGCTGGGTGCGGTTTTTTGTTTTAGGTATGCATGTGCTGATGGCGTGTTGTATGGTGCTGGTCAGAGTGGACACTCCCTCATCAATTTCTTGTATGCTATTGAAACGGTGGATCTTGAGGTTGTCTTCAAGATGGCGACGGAACGCGGGCCAGCGCGCCCTGTTGTAGTCCGGGCGGGGCGTGGCGGGGGTGAGGCGCGGTGGCGTATGCACCGTGAAGAGTACGGGCGCGTGGTCGGACCCGAGGCAGTCCAGCGTGGAAGCCGTGATCAGGTGACCCACACCCTTGGCGATCGCGATGTCCAGGGTGGACTGCTGGCCGGTCTTGGGGTCGGTGCGAGTGGGAGTGTCGGGGGCGATAATCAAGAAGTCTCGCCGCGTAGACAACGTGTAGAGTTCGGTGCCGGCCCTGTTTCCGGGCGAATCGTTCCACGTGGCGTGCTTGCAGTTGAGGTCGCCCGTGATGAGCACTTGTGACCCCGCCTGCAGGAGTGAATCGAGATCAGGTGCGTGCAGGTCATCGCTTGCAGGGCTCCTGTAGGCGTTGACGACGACAAGGCCGCCCGTTTGGAGTCTGACTTCCAGGGCCTGTGCTTCTACCTGCTCTGTGCGTGGCTGCAGGTGTTGTGCGTGGTTGAGTCCGTGCCGCACGTAGGTTGAAAGGCCCCTGCAGTCCGGTCCCCGCGGAGATTTGTAGTGCTGGTAGCCCCTGATGTTTGCGCGACTGCGCTCGTGCAGCAGAGTCTCCTGCACAAGGAGCACGTCTGCTTTTGTTTCCGCCAGCAGGTCCCCGAGTAGGGTCAACCTCGACCGGAGTCCATTTGCATTGAATGAAATTATTTTTAGCTCCATCAGTTGAGAAGGAAAGCCGTAAACTTAGTGAGTGCGTACAGGTGTTGGGACGGGTCGTCAGTTTTTGCAACCTCTTGCAGCAGGTTGCTGAGTGCACTGAACATTTCTTGAACAGGGATCTTTCTGATCCCAATTGAATTGCTGAGTATGACGGCTTCGTCCATCATCGCGATGAGTGCTTCGTGTGTAGTGTGGATCTTGGGGGTGCTCCGGGGGGTAGGGGGAGGCGGGGGGGGCCCATGCCGCCGGGACCGGTGCGACTGCACTTGCTGCCTTCGGGGGAGAGGGAGGGGGGGAGGTGGGGGGCGGCCCAGCTGTTTTCGGCAGAGCCGGCCAGCCGCTTTCCTTTTCGATGGCCTTCATGCGCGCCCTGCCCTCAGGGGTCGCCCAGTGGGCGTTGCTCTGCAGAGGTTTACGAGGCTGTCGTATCCGGCGCGTTGTAACCCACCCGGAGAGCTGGAGGCGTGAGGGGGTGTCTGGCTTTTTGGGCGTCTGGCAGTCGTCACTCGAGCGGTGCAGGGCGGCCGAGTCGCGCTGTCTGGCCCGGCCGTCTTGGCTAGCCTGCTCGGGCGGGGAGAGGTGGAGGGGCGCGGGGTGGGGGGCCGCCGAGGGGGAAGGGGCGGGTCGCTGCAGTGGGGCCACCTGACGGGATCCTTTCGACGCACTCGCTGGATGCGGGGCGCGGGCTGGGCCGGGGTCACGCTGCTGGGAGGCGCGGCTGGACTCTTCTTTAGGGCGGCGCTGCTGCCCTCTTTCTTTTACCAGGGTGTAGTACTGGCAGCCCTTGTACGTCGACCGGTGGTCTAAATGACAATTTGCGCAGAAGTTTTTCTCTGTGCAGTTTGTGGGCGAGTGCGACCCGCCGCACTTTCTGCAAACTATTTCCCGGTGGCAGTTTTTTGCAGTGTGTGTGAAATCTTGGCAATTATAACACTGGATGGGCTCCCCGCGGGTGTCATATCTTTGCCATAAGACCTCGCAGTGGCATATGTTAGGTACAGCCAAGGCCACCTCCTTGACTTTCGTGCCCGCCGGGAAAGTGCAGATGGCTGCTGTGAGGACAATGGGCCGCGGTGTGCTGGACTGCCGATCAGTCGCGGTAAGGCGGTGGATGTTTAGGACGGGAAGCCCCGCTGCCTTGAGTTCTTCGTGGATGCGCGCGTCGGGGATGCCCGCCGGGAGGCGCCGCACAACGAAGCGTTCAACCCTTTGGTGCCTCGGCGTGCGGGTTGTGAACCCAGTTCCTTCACTTTTGAGTCGCTGCATAACCGTCTCGTAGTCAGTTATGGTCTGTGTTTGGAGAGTCATGCCCTTCCCTTTCCCCGCCAGTCTGCAGGAGAGTGGCTTCTCCAAGCCTTCATTGTACTGTTCGACCTTGGTGAAGTAGTCATTTCCCCACTCGGTGTCCATGTGTATGGGTGGTGGTTTACCTGTGTGTTTGCGTGTGTTGTGTGTGTTTTCCGCACTCGCACTCACCTCGGGCTGGTCGTCGTCGGCTCCCATGGCGTCGTCCTCAAGCGGCTGTGGCGGGCGTGGCGGGGTGTTCTCGAAAGAGCGCTGCCGCGCAGCTTTGGTGGGGGTGGACGGGGGCTGGTCCTCTCCCTTCCTCTTGTGCAGGTTGCCAGAGGGCTCACTCTGTTCCTCGTCGTCCAGGCTCTCCATGATGGCGACCAGGCTCTCCGTGACCTCGGTCATCTCCCTGGCCCACTCGGCGGCGTTGTTGGTCATCAGCGCGTCCTGCTGCGTTGCGCTCGGGGCCGCGACCAGCCCTGGCTGGGTGCAGAACTGCCCCAAGTGAAAGGCTCTGGCGGCCGGCGCGTCCGCCTTGTGGTATGTCAGTGCCTGCGCGCAGTACCCGCAGGAGAAGGTGAACACTGCGTCGCTCCAGTTCGACGCTGCCTGCGTCCAGGACCGCGTCACAGCCCGGCACTCCAGGCTCGCGGGGGCGCTGCCAGTGGCACCTGGTGGGTGCTTGTGGTACTCCATGGTGTCCTTGTATAGGGAAAAGTGCACCCGTACAAGCTGCTTGCAGGGGTAGCGACAAACCACGTAGCGCTCATCTGCTGGGAGCGACAGAGAGGCTGGCTCGTAGTACTGCTTGTACAGGGAGGCGAGCCGGACTGCGCGGCTTTCTCGTTGCTTGGCCGCCTCGTACAGGGCCCTGCCCTCGTTGGAGGCCGTGGAGGCATTACACTTGCCCACTGCGTGCCCACTGCGCGCAATTTTCCCCGCCTTCTTCGTCGCGAATACTTGGATCGACCTGCAGTTATGGCACGTCACCGTGTCCTTGCCTGCGGCCGGGGCTGACCCCTGCAGCCTCATGGTATTTACACTTTATCACTATTTCACTACACTATAACACTGCACTGCACTGATGTCGACACTGCACTACACTGGCACATATCACTTATGCGCTGACACTGCGCGGGTGTGTATTCCAGGTTCACTGCACTGGGGAGGGGGGGCGCGGCGCACCGGCTCGGGGCTGCTCAGCCCTGCGGGCGGCAGGGCTCGGGGCGCCGAGGGGCGGTCCCCAGATGCTGCGGAACTTACGCACGTCTGCTCTGCACCAAGGTCAGGGCCAGACTCCCGCGGCTCGGCGGGCTGGCGGGCGGGCGGGCGGGCGCCACAAGAGCGTCAACGCTGTACCAGGCGAGCATAGCTGAAGCAGGAGGTGGCCCGGCGCTCCCCGCGCGGCGCGCAGCATGCAGCTGTGCCTCACCAGCCCGCGCCCGACCGCCCTCCCAGCCGCCCCTCTCGCCCCGCCCCGCCCCGCCCCCGCGCGCCAGCCATCTATGGACCCTTTGTATACAAGCGCGCTGCTGAACCCTCATCACGTTACACCTCTTGACAGCGTTCGCTCATATCGCAGTAAAGAAGTGACAAAGCTACGATTGGTCCCAAAGTTCCAATATTTAAGTTTGAAATGAATTGAGTACGGTGCAGATAATTTTAAGAGCCAGTTTAAATATAATCCAGTATGACCCAGTTAAAATTCAAGCTCCTAAGAATAAAAATCAGAAATCAGCCACGGTAAAACTGGAATCTTGTTAGGCAGCCGATTTGTCTGACTTTTAAGTTTCGTATAAAGCCCAGTTCAAATAAAAAGAGCGTGTTGTGTGCGGGCTGGGACCGGCCGGGAACCACGTTCGCTCGTATCAGAGAGTAAAGAAGTGACAAAGTTAGGATTAGTCCCGAAGTTTCAATATTTAAGTTTGAAATGAATATTGAATATGGTTCAAATAATTTAAAAGCCAGTTAAAATATAATACGATATGATTCAGTTTAAAAAAATTTTAATTCTGTCCGAAATTGTCACTTTGTAGTATATATTGTCTCGTTTTGTTTTGATATTGTTTCGTATTGTTTATACCGGCGCACATAATTGTTTCCAGTTCCTCACCCCCTGGTTCCAAAATTACTGCAGTTGCTGTAAAAATTAGCGACTTATCCGTCGTTAATTTACGAAAGAATTTCCAACAGTTTGTCGCACTAAAGAATAAGTGACAAAGTTACAATTGGTCTCCTACTTCCTGGATTTAAATTTCAAATAAAATGAATGCGGTTCAGATAATTTAAAAGCCAGTTTTTGTTTCCATCATCAAAAATCGTGGTCCCTGAAGGGAAAAAAACACTCAGGAAACGCAAGTGTGTACTTGAATGCAGTATTTCCTGCATACCTACATGTATTCAGGAAATAATGTGTACTTAGTCAAGTATGCAGGAAATAATGTGTACCTGGTCAGGTATGCAGGAAATCCTGTGTACTTGACCAGGTACACACTAAACCTCCCACATAAATGTATGGAGGTTTTCGTGTGTACCTGGTCAAGTACACAGGATTTCCTGCATACCTGACCAGGTACACATTATTTCCTGCATACTTGGCTAAGTACACATTATTTCCTGAATACATGTAGGTAGGCAGGAAATACTGCATTCAAGTACACACTTGCGTTTCCAGAGCATTGCCGGGCAAAATTTTTTGGTTTATTTTTTCCCCTTCTTTCAAACCGACCTTCGGAAAAGATCGCCAATCGCCAGCCTCCCTGCCCTGCTCCGGACCAGAAGCGACCAGACCCCTGCTCTGTTCCCAGTAAGGCCCCCTACGGCCAGCGGCCGCCAGACACGTTGGTTGAGGGATCTTTTTCAAAGGTGAGAATTCGCAGTAGGAGCGTTGTGTTGCGCCCCCGCCCCGTGCGTTGCACTGCGGTCTCACCTCAACCCACCGGAGCCTGGGCGCGCAGGGGGTGGGCAGGGCAGCAGGGAGAGAACCATGTTCTTGTGGGTGACCGGGACGGGGCGGGGCGGGGCGGCCTTGGGCGAGCAGCAGCCCGCCAGGTGGCTGTGGATGAGCGGTGGGCTGTCCTGCCGCTCTCAGGATGCTGCCGTGCTGCTCCGCACCCGCAGGGTCCAAGTGGTCCCCCGCCGAGGGGTCCTTCGCTATAAATTCAAGCGAACACCGATTTATTTTATTTGTCTAGTTTTTCGTTTTTCCGTTAATTTTTTACTGTTTTTTTCTTTCTGATTTTTCCTAATTTATTCGTGATTTTCCCCCCTGAATTTTCTTGATTTCTTCTGATATTTTCCTGATTTTGTTTCAGGGTGTACACTGATTTTCTTGAGTGTAGGACCCGTCGTCCCCCGCTGCCATCACCGGGCCGGGCTGGGCTGGACCTCCCTCTTCACCTCTCTGTGCCCTTCCCTGCCCTTCCCTCGTCTCCCAGGTGGTCCGGCTGGTCCAGGATAGGTCCAGGCGATACCTGAGAGGCCCGGGCTCGGCTCCGGACCTTGGAGAGCATCAGGAGGGCAGAGGAGAGGCCAAACATCGCCCGGCCTGGCCGCCTGCAGAAGCCATGGGTGGTCCGCCCTGCCCCGCCAGGTGTACGTACTGCGCTCAGCCTCAGCCCGTGCCTTATCGTCATTAGCACAGCCAACGGATTTCTGGTCCATTAATAACGAAAATAACGAACGATAATAGTGAAACGCCCGCAGGTTGACAAATCTTTAGAAACAACACAACGACATGTCGTTGACGACGGCCTGCAGGCTGGGTAGTGTCGTCTGTATCCTTCACAACTTTTTTAAAGCCTGAGAGCTTTGTATTCGCACCTTTGTAAATATGAAACGCGTTTTCTCAGAACAGAAAACCCCCCATTCCCCTTAGTTCAGAAAAGAGAAGAGCAGCCAAGGCCAAAACACGGGTTTTCAAATAAAAACACACTAAAAAGAGGAATTCAATAACACTGACTGACTGACTGGCCTAAGTCCCGATAATAAAATTAGATATGCCTGACGAGCTCGTCAATACACCAACACACCTTTATTTTTTGTCTGCAACCCTTCCTCTCCAGAGCCCATCCACCTACGCCCCGCCCCATCCCTCAGGTTCGCAATGACTGAGATGGAGGCAACCTCAGAGAAAGGCAGCCTGGAGCCTGGGCCAGACGTTTTATGGCTGCATTGTCTTGGCTTTGCTGCCCCCTCCTCTCCTACTCCTCCAGGGCGAGAGGGCAGGCGGGGTGGGGGGAGGGGGGTAAGTTGCGGGAGAGGGGGGCTCCAGACAAGACACTTGAAGGGCGTGGCGGAGTAAGGCAGACAGTCTTTCACGACATCCGAGTGTCGCCGGGGAACTTAGCATGACAATAAAGAGCTCCGTGTGTCCGTCCGCTCGCGTCCGTCCGTCTGCTGTCCATCGCAGAGAATGAGGAGGGGGCGGGGGCAGTCGGAGTCGATCTAAATCGATCGATTGAGAGGTGAAGTCTGGACTGAGGGCCAGGCCAGACCAAGTGCCGAGTCATGCATAGTAATGTGCGAGGCGAGGCGCCGCCGGCTACGGGGCAGGGGGAGGGCGGGGCGGGGCGGGGTCAGAGTGGTACGAGTTCACACCCGCCCCGCTCAGCTCAGCCCAGTCTCCGATCGACAAATGCGTGATTTGAGCCCCTGCATCCCGTCGCGATGTCCGGGGCGTCACCAGTACAGTGACAAACCTCCCTCCCAGGCCAGCTCTTCGTATCAGAGCGGAACATGACCTCCTGTCCGGCCCAGCCCAGCCCCGCGCTGCTCCAGAAGTACCCCTGCCTCGATGACGACGCGTTGACGATGACCCTGTCAGAGAGCCTCTAAGTAGTGTCCTGCACTTTGAATGAAGACTCTTGCCTCCGTCGCGTGGCGGAGCAGGGTGTGGCAAACCGAGGGCGAGGCGGGGCGGGGCAGGGGCGGGGCAGGGGCAGGGCAGGGCGTGTCGCCGGACACGAAGTGAAAGCCTTCCTCCCCGCCTCTCCCCGCCCACTAGTCGTCTCGAGGATGTTATGACAGCCCCGGCCCGGCAGGTACACTACCCGGCGAGGAGTGGCTATCATGGCGTATAGTTTGGCGCGCAGGTACGCCTGAATGAAGGTCCAGGCCGGACAGATAGGTGGGGCGAGGCGGGGCGGGGCGGGGCGACCAGCAGACGCGACGCGACAGTGACAGGCGGTGCCGGGCGGGGCGGGCGGCTGGAGTCTGAGGCCGCCTGGAGCCGGGCGGGGCTGGGCCCGCTGGGCCGGGCCGGCGGGGCCAGCGCTGGAGCCGGCTGGACGGAGACAGACTACTTAGAGCCCGGCTGGAAGGTAATGGACTTGTGGCACCATGGCCGGGCCGGGCGGGCCGGGCGAGCCGGGCTGGGCGGGGACAGGGACAGGTGAGCAGGAGGAGGAGGAGGAGGGGGATGGGGAGGAGTGGCGGAAGGGTAAACGATCGTCCTGCAAACACTGCGTGACTTTGGGGGATTCGGTGGGCTCTGGATGGCCCGACGGCCCACCCGGCCACGGCCAGACCTGGCCCGGCCCGGCCCACCGCTGCCCTGCAGGCGGATTCAGGGTATCGTTCTGTATTGTCCTTTCTCTCGCTCCTTATAGGCCTGCCCCGTGAGTGCGACAAGGACATAGAGACGAAGGACAATTCAGAACGATACCCTGAATCCGCCTGCTGAAGCCTTTGCATTGCGCGCGAGGACCTGATGTTGGCGTGATAGACTTTACGCAGTCACAGTCTTCCGCAGTCCATACATTTCCGAGCTTTGAGGTGAAATAAAAAGTACTATGCACAGTGACATGCCAAAAGAAGAGGCAGGCAAAGTCAGCGCGGCTGCCCGTGTAAAAAAGATTTCTGAAAATGGACGAAAAGGCGTTCGAAACTCGTCTGTCTTGACAGACGATTTTTGGACGAATTTTCTGCCGTTTTCTTACAGCTCTAAGACGACGTTCAGACCTACTGATACCGTTGCGGTCGTCTCAAAGTCGTCCGAAATTCGTCAGAAATTCGCCCGAAATTCGCCCGAAAAGTGATCACTTTTAAGACGAGATTCTGTCGAGTTTCGGACGAGCTTCTTCTAGGACTATAAGAGAAAATGAAAACACGGCCGACTGGCCAGCGGGCTCGAACCGTGAACCTTCCGCTCGAGAGTCGGTCGCTTAGCGCGCTTGGCCAGAGCGCACCTTTCTTGAGATTCTGGAGCATAGCCACCACGTTGCAGTCTGAAAGCTTTCGAGCGGAATTTCGGGGATTTGCAACAGATTTCACTGGAATTGAGAGATTTCAGAAAGGATTTCGAAAGATTTCGCGGGATTTCTGAAGATTTCTCTCGATTTCTGAAGGTTTCTCTTGATTTCTGAAGATTTCTCTTGATCTTCAGATATCCCGCGAAATCTTTCGAAATCCTTTCTGAAATCTCTCAATTCCAGTGAAATCTGTTGCAAATCCCCGAAATTCCGCTCGAAAGCTTTCAGACTGCAACGTGGTGGCTATGCTCCAGAATCTCAAGAAAGGTGCGCTCTGGCCAAGCGCGCTAAGCGACCGACTCTCGAGCGGAAGGTTCACGGTTCGAGCCCGCTGGCCAGACGGCCGTATTTTCATTTTCTCTTATAGTCCTAGAAGAAGCTCGTCCGAAACTCGACCGAATCTCGTCTTAAAAGTGATCACTTTTCGGGCGAATTTCGGGCGAATTTCTGACGAATTTCGGACGACTTTGAGACGACTGCAACGGTATCAGTAGGTCTGAACGTCGTCTTAGAGCTGTAAGAAAACGGGACAGACGAGTTTCGAACGACTTTGCGTCCATTTTCGGAAATCTTTTTTACACGGGTGTGTGCAGCGGCCTGTGCTTCGCCTGCCACAGCGCGACTGCGGCTGTTGAGTCCCCAGCACCTGCCAGACAAGTGCAGCGATGTGTTGAGGATGACTTCGCCTGCGTCTCTGGCATCACTGTCATTACACCCCCCGGGCACAGCACCCCCCCCCCCCCCTTTTCCCTGGTCACGACTCAGAGATGGACGCCCGGCCGCCCTTTGCTGGGCGCGCAGCGCGCAGTGCAAAGGCCGGGCCGGTCCATTCCAGAGTCCAGTGCAACAGGCTGAGCTGGATACACGATGATACACCGCCCGGCCCGGGCCTGGAGCCTTTGTTGGTCCGGCACAGGAACACATAGGATAGGCGAATAGGCGGCCCCACCCTGCCCTGCCCATGAGCCCAGCTCAGTCAGTAGCTGCGTCCAGACAAGCGGGTCGCTTGGGTCGCTTGGGTCGCTGGGCCGCCGGACAGCAGTATATGAGAAGAAAACACGCGCGCTGCGTGCTTAGTGTTAATAAACGATTCGTATCGTCTGCTAATCGCTAACAATTAAAATTATTTTTTATTTTTATTTTATTTACCGGTACAATTCTCTACTGAAGATAGCCATTCACACCGCTCCAATCCGGTACCGGTAACCGTTATATGCAATTCACTCCGCATTCAAATCAACGTTATTTTTCTCATACACTGCTGTCCGGCGGCCCAGCGACCCAAGCGACCCAAGCGACCCGCTTGTCTGGACGCAGCTAGTATAATCCGCAGCGCAGGATCCGCAGGCTGTGTGGTTGGCTGTGGCTGTGTAGGGCGGGGCGGGGCGGACGGGCGGGGAAGCCTAAACAGCACCATCGGCACCGCCAGCGGCCAGCTGCAGCAGAGGCAGCCCACTCCAACCCTGCCCCCCCCCTCCCGCCCCCGCCAGCAGCCCGCACAGCGTAGCGTCCCTTCACACATATCACACATCCTGAAGCGCGAAAGATACCCACCCTGCCCTGCCCGGTTTGTGTACCGCGCCCTGGCCGCCCTGGCCCTGGCGTCGGAACTTTGACGGAACCAAACCAGCACCGGCACTCCTGGGGTGGGGCCGGGCCGGCCGCTGCCATAGTGACGAGTAGCGAACCTGCGTCACAGCAGCGGCAAAGCTCCTCAAGGACTCCTTCCTCCACCTGCTCCTCCTCCTCCTCCGTCTCCTCCTCCTGCCCTGCTGCCCATCTTCAACGACCCAGAGAGGAGCACGGAAGGGGCGGGGGTGGGGGTCGAGAGGCGGTGCTCGGTCGGTCTGGTCTGGTCAGGGCGGCCCCGCCGATATGTACGCACGAGTCAATGTACACATCACATCTGCGACGTGTACGTCATGCAAGCGCGAGCCTAAGACAGCAAAGACCGCGATCCCCGCCGTGTCACTGCGTACACCCTACACACTCACACATGTCCACACCCGCTTACCATACAAAGTCGGATGTGAATCCCCATGCGATTGCAGTGCCGGGTATGCTCTGGGACGAAAGATGTTCCGCCGCTCGCTGTCCTGGCGCTGTCCGCGAGCTCTCGCGCTCACGCCTCACTCCCTCGCGAGGCGCGCGGCCGTCATGTTCTTCTGGCTGTTCTCGTGCTGCGCCCGGCACATCACTTCACATCCTCCCCGCGCCCGCGACGTCGTCTCTTTCTCCTGCGGACGGTCCTGGTCGGTGCGCTGTCCTGTCGGTCTGCCGTTTTCGTCTCGGCGAGCGTGCGTGCGCGCGCGAGTGACGTGCGTGCGTGACGGGGCGTGACGGGGCGTGCGGCGGCGCCGGCTGCTCAACCTCTACTGACTGACTGGGACTGGGAGCGGGCGGGACGCGGGACGGGGCCGGGGGCCGGGACGGGACCAGCCGGGACGGGACCAGCCGGACCGGACCTGGACGGGTAGCGGTGGGGCGGGGGCGGGGGCGGGGGCGGGGGCGGGGGCGGGGGGCACCGCTGGAGGGGGTGGGGGGAGTCGCGGTTAGCCCCAGCGGTGGCGTGGCGGGGCGTTGCAGGCGTTGCGCCCCCCTATCCCTCCCACCCCGCACCTCCACTCGGCACGGGGCCGAGTCCACCTCGGCCGACATCGGCCTGCCTGCCTGCGTGCCTGCCTGCCTACCTGCCGCACCCCGCGCCGTGCACTAGAGCTGCAGAGGGAAATCCACGAGCTCGGAGCACATCATGAAGGGTGGAAAGGCACGATTGGAATACCAGCAGTGCGCGACTGCCCCCTCCCTCCCACCCCTTTCTATCCTGCAATCTCACTCTATTCTGGGACCCATGCAGATCGAGGTCCTTACAGGTACAGGTATATGGCCAGTTCTATGATGCAGTAACGACCGTGCATTATTTTCAGACGGCCCAACTCAAAGAAAACTCTTTGCAAGTAACATCCTGACAAGCGAAGGGTAAACAACTCTGAATTCGGTGTACAAATTGCGTGAATTTGAATTAAATTTGTCTAAATTGAATTGAATTCGTTTTGAATTAGCTTTGATTTTTTTGAATTTATTGCAAAGTTTTTTTTTGAAATTATTGTGATCTTTTTGTGAATTTACTTGAATTCGTTTTAAATTCGGGGATGCCCCAGAAAATACACGCACATCTGATCCAAATTATTCTCTCAATTACATGATATGAAATAGGATTTTTAGTAAATTTTTGTGAATGATTTCTATTTATTCCAAATTATTGGAAATTAACTTGCAACTGCGCAAAATAATCACAATTATTTCAATTATTTTTTAAAACTTTTCAGAAACAAATTTTGCTATGCAATTGAAAGGGTGGCGTGAAAACACGGAAAATTTTTGCGGCAGTAAACCTCCCGAAGGAGGTTGCGGTTCCCGCCAGGCACAGGGCTTTTACCCCCTGTGGCAGCCAACTGCTTCGGTGTTCCATGGGAACCGGCGCTTTGCTGACTGCGATCCTATCGCGCAATTCGACAGATTTGATCCCCGTACCACCATTGGCCTACCCCTAGAGGTACGAGCGGTGTCAAGAGCGTTAGACTTCCTGATCCCAGTTTCAGAGGCCTTACCTCAGAGGGGTACGCGGGATTCGAACCCACAACCCCGAGTGCCGACACGTAGCCAGAACAGGAAGCGACCCAACGCCCAGAGCCACCGAGCCAACGGCGGTGAGACGTGTTTAACTTCTATTTGACCTGCCATCCAGCTGCGGCCAAAGGGAATGTCAAGCGCGAAAAACACTTTCCCGAGTGGGAGTCGAACTTCGGACCACTCGGTTCGGTGTTGCGCGCTCTACCAACTGAGCCACGACGCCACGATGACTGTACAGTGCGACGGGTTCGAGTTGTATTTGCCCTGTCCTCTGGCTGGAGGCTGCAGGATACGGCAAATACGACTCGAACCCGTCGCACTGTACAGTCATCGTGGCGTCGTGGCTCAGTTGGTAGAGCGCGCAACACCGAACCGAGTGGTCCGAAGTTCGACTCCCACTTGGGAAAGTGTTTTTCGCGCTTGACATTCCCTTTGGCCGCAGCTGGATGGCAGGTCAAATAGAAGTTAAACACGTCTCACCGCCGTTGGCTCGGTGGCTCTGGGCGTTGGGTCGCTTCCTGTTCTGGCTACGTGTCGGCACTCGGGGTTGTGGGTTCGAATCCCGCGTACCCCTCTGAGGTAAGGCCTCTGAAACTGGGATCAGGAAGTCTAACGCTCTTGACACCGCTCGTACCTCTAGGGGTAGGCCAATGGTGGTACGGGGATCAAATCTGTCGAATTGCGCGATAGGATCGCAGTCAGCAAAGCGCCGGTTCCCATGGAACACCGAAGCATTTGGCTGCCACAGGGGGTAAAAGCCCTGTGCCTGGCGGGAACCGCAACCTCCTTCGGGAGGTTTCCTGCCGCAAAAATTTTCCATGTTTTCACGCCACCCTTTCAATTGCAGAGCAAAATTTGTTTCTGAAAAGTTTTAAAAAATAATTGAAATAATTGTGATTATTTTGCGCAGTTGCAAGTTAATTTCCAATAATTTGGAATAAATAGAAATCATTCACAAAAATTTATTAAAAATCCTATTTCATATCATGTAATTGAGAGAATAATTTGGATCAGTTTTGCGTGTATTTTCTGAGGTCATTCCTTAAATTCGCTTGAATTTGTTTTGAATTCGTTTTGAATTCGCGTGAATTAGTTTTGAATTCGCGTGAATTAGTTTGAATTAGTGTGAATTTTGAATTAGTGGTGTACATCAAAATTCGGAGTTATTTACCCCTCGCTGACAAGTCACCGCTGATCACTGATTCGCCGCGTAACCACCACCTTTCCTGGGGAAAAAAATAAAACTTAACATAAAATGCAGGCAAATGCACCATAGTGTATGCCGCACGTACGCATGCCGCGGTCCAATCGAGTCGCATGTGTTGTGGACACCGTGTGGTTGTGGATGATTTCCCGGGCAGCGCTAGCGGCCGCGGCCCGCGGACAGAGCCCGCCCCGCCCCGCCCCGCCCCGCGGCGTCGAGTCGGCGTCGTGCGTAGCGTAGCGTGACGGCTCCCCCACCCATCCGCGGAGCGAGGCGTGGCGTGGCGTGGCGAGGTGCTGCGGCGCCTCAAGGGACAGGCGGCGCGGCGGGGCGGGGCGGGGCGGCCCAGCCGGCCACTCCTGACTAATGCACTGTTTGCTACCTGGGGCCCCAGCCTGGCCTGGGCGGGCCCCGATGGGGCTTGGGCTCCCGGACGGCTCCAGCCCGGTAGGCCCCGGCTCGGCGGCGCAGCCACAGGGCGCCCAGGCCGCTTGCGCCCCGCAAGCGGACCAGAGGCGCCAAGATCTGGCTACCAGATTTGATAAAAACAAATGACAGCTCCCACCCTCCCTCTCCCCTCGCCCGGCCCGGCCCGGCCCGGGCCTGAGCCGCCAGGTCGGGGGGCGGGGGGCGGGGTGGGGGCGGCGGCAGCAGAGAGGATGGCTCCAGCTCCAGGGGGGTGCTGCGGGTCTCATTCCTCCTCCATTACGTGGGTCTTTATCTCGATTGTTTTGCAGCGAGCCTACACCTTTCAGCAGCGGCAGCAGACTCCCCTGGAGGGAGGGCTGGCGCTTAAAAACGGAGAGGAGACGGACTTTTTCTTCGTTTCTATGGCGCCAGTGGAGTGTGTGCCACGGCGCGGCGCGGCGCTGCGCGGCGGGCGGCGGGGCGACGGAGCGGACTGGACCCATCATTACTTGAAATCAATCCTTGGAGGGGAAAACGCTGCGTAATGACATTGTCAGGCGGAGTGCCGTGGCCGTGGCCGGGGCCAGAGAGGCAGGAGCCGGGCCGGGCCGGAGGCGAGGCGCCCATTTCACGACCAGGGCAGGGGCGGGGGATGATGTTTAGAAATAAAACGCAGACTACCGAACGCGAAATGCGACTGGCAGCAAGTCCTACGATACTGAATAAGGTAAGCATACGCCGAAAGTGCAAATGAAAGCGAGCAGTAGAAGCATGACCTGGTACTACATGTAAATAAAAGCGCTGCCGTAGTTTTATATCCAGACTATGGGCGCAAGCACATATCATACATTCCGTATTATCTAGGAACGCACTGCTCTTAAGCTCTTCGCTTGTAGCTTACTTCACGTCCCGGTTGGATGAATGAACTTGTCGACGAGTTAGCTCGCTTGCTGCAAGGGCCACGCCCGAGCCCGGGGCGTTAGTTGCTTCGGCCTCGCGGACCGGTGCTGATTGGAGAGGTGGGAGGGAGGGAAGCTCCCGACCGGCGAAAAAAAAAAAACACAAATGTAACCACGTGCGCTTTCCTTACCATAGCCAGCGAAAATTTATGCCAGACGATTCACGCGTGGAGACGAAGAGTCCATTTTTGTGGCATTCCCTGTCAACAATGCGAGCATGCCTCACGCCGCCCCCGCCGCGCCCGCGGCCCCCGAGGGAGCCTCCCCCTTCTCTTCTCGCCTGGGCCTACTCAAGTGTTTCCGTCCAGCCTGGTCCAGCCGCTGGAGGCGCTGGAGGCCGACGGCTCCAGGAGGACTCGACCTGTCGGCAGGAGTCCAGCGCGCCGGCGGCGACTCCGCGGAGCGCTGCCGCATGGGGATCGAGGGTTACCCCGACTGAGGCAAGATCTCTCGGAATGCGTACTGAAACCACAGAAACCTAACACCCGGCGAGGGAATGAGCTGGTGCGGGCCGGAGAGCAGTGCAAAAGTATTCTAGCTCTGGATTGGGGTGGGCCCTGGACCTGGACCTGCAGGTGAGGTCCAGGGCGCCGCAGGCAGCGGGCCGCAGGCGACACAAGCGGGCAGGGCAGGGGCAGCGCGGGCGGCTAGGCTGTCCTGTCGGGGCCGCAGCGCGTAGCGCATGAGCCTGTCGACTGGCGCTGCTGCAGGCGCGCCAGGCCCACCCCCGCCTGGTCCCGCCCGGGTCTGGACCCGGACTCCGTCGGCAGGAGCACGATGACGCCCTGCCCCCGCCGCCGCCGCGCCCAAGGCCGTGCCGCCCCCGGCCCCGCTCCCGGCCCCGCCCCCGCCTCCGCCCATGTCGGACCAGCGAGAAATCAGTCAAAGTCTCGCCGAGGTCTCCGGTACCCTCTCGACCCGGGGCTACAGCCTGCTCCGGAAGCTGGGCGAGGGCACGTACGCTAAGGTACCCGGACGCGCGCGTCAGCTGTCCTCGACGTGGACGTGCCGCCCTCCGACACCTCCGACGGGTTCCTGAGACGCACGCTCATCCCCCTCACAGGTGTACATGGCCGTGTACGTGCCGCCCAATGACTCCAGGCGGAAGGTGCACTTGGCTTGCAAGGTCGTGGACACGGCCAAGGCGCCGAGGGACTTCGTCCGCAGGTTTCTTCCGCGCGAACTGGACATCCTAGTGCGGCTCAACCACCCTCACATTGTGCACGTACACTCCATATTCCAGCGTAGGACCAAGTGAGTGATGGAGAGAGAGAGAAAGAGAGATAAAGCGAGTGCGAGAGAGACGGCAAGACTTGATGACCTCCCGGCTTTCCTCCACCCCGAGGTACTTCATCTTCATGCGGCTGGCCGAGAAGGGCGACCTCCTGGACTGGGTGCTGCGGCACGGCGCGGTCACGGAGGGCCAGAGCCGGGTGTGGATGCGCCAGCTCTCCCTCGCGCTGCAGTACCTCCAAGCACTTGAGATCGCGCACCGTGACCTCAAGTGCGAGAACGTCCTCATCACCGCCAACTACAACGTCAAGCTCGCGGACTTTGGCTTCGCGCGCTACTGCATAGTGAGCACGCGTCACAGACGGCACATCGAGGGGGAAACAACTCTGAATTTTGGTGTACAAATTTTATTAATTTTTATTGAATTTTTGTGAGATTTTTTAGAAATTTTGTGATTTTCCGCTAGAATTTAGCCAATTTTTTCCCCGAATTTTCCCGAATTTCTGCGAATTCTCCTGAATTTTCTGAAATTTTCCGAATTATTTTTTTTTATTACGAGGTGTACAAAAATTTCAGAGTCGTTTCCCCCTTGCGCCACATCCTCTGGTGCCGTTACACTGGACCTGACGCCTGACCTCTCCAGGACGCCCGCGGCCGGCGCATCCTCAGCGGCACCAACTGCGGCTCGCTCTCGTACGCCGCGCCGGAGATCCTCCGCGGCGAGCAGTACGACCCCAAGATCTCGGATGTGTGGTCGCTCGGCGTCGTGCTCTACATCATGCTCAACAAGGCCATGCCGTTCGACGACAGCAACATCAACCGCCTGCATGACGAGCAGATCCACCGAAGGTGGCGCTTCTGCGCCAGCGTCGTCGACACGCTCAGCGAGCAGGTGGTTACTGTCACATTGTGGGTGCAAGGTAGACGTTAAACTGTGCCTCCGCAACATTAAATCATGACACACGTTCTACAGCCGGGAAGATAGGCAACCCATTCGACTCCTAATTCGGGTGTAGTAAAGAGGATCTTGAGGATGTAGCTCTAGTCAAGCCGTGCGTGTTCCAGGTCAAGAATCTGATCTACAACCTGCTGGAGCCGGACACACAACGTCGCTACCAGGTGGACCAGATCTTGGCCTCGGACTGGATCGCAATGGACGCCCGGCTGGCCAAGTGCACGCCGGCGGAGGAGAGCGCGCTAGCCGCGGCCAGGAACGACCGGGAGCAGCGGATGAGGAGGGTAATTAAGAAGAAAGCTCGGGTGCGGGCCAGGGCAGGGGCGGGGTGGGGCGGGGAGCGCTTCGGCGGTCTCTATGAGATGTACCAAGAAAAACGGTTACGAAACATTACAAAATCGATGCCAGGCCGGCAATATGGGCATCGAAACTTGAAAATCTCTCAATGAACTATTTCCATGTGGAAGAAAGTCGCTCCCAACAAACTGTCTGTTCTCCTGGACCACAGGATATGGCCGAGGCGACCGGCCCCGCACTGGTCCCCGCCCCGGCGGCTCCCGCTCCAGTGGGCCCTTCTGAACTGGTAAGTGACCTGTCCACGAGTACCTACTTTAGGCACCGCGCGATAGTGCTATTGGGCTGAAGCACAAAGTAACATGGCGACACCAAAATTTAACACTGATTAATTTTATTCTGTACAAAGAACATGACAAACATTCCGACAGTGGGTTACAGAGAAAGTGAATACTGAAAATTTGGCAGGAAAATTAAATTTCCTATTGTTTTCAATGAAAACATAATCCATTTTATTTTGTGGCAGGGATCTCTATGTTAGAACACAAATGGTGCATACATTTACTCTCATAGTAGAAATCTCTATGGTACCAAATGAGATTTTTGACAGAATCCCATTTTACATTTTCCTTTTTTGTATAATTTTTACAGAAGGGGATGATGTTATTGGCAGAGGAAAAGATTGTCAAACGCCACCGTACGTAGGCAATTGCATAACGTACCATTTGGCAACAGATATGACTATAATTACTTGGTCCTTGCATACATGTCTACAATACACAACACTTGGAGAGCAGTTTTGTTTATATTGTACAGTATTTCGATATTTAGTTTTTATAGTCAACTAAAGAGCACCAGGTAGGTTCTCTCTTACAATTAAATAAAATGTACGACAGGCATGGAAGAGCAATAAATCACAGGAATTTTTTTTTTTTGCATGAAATTTAGCCACTCTACACAAATGGCAGAAAACAAACTCAAACCTACTTGTACACATGTTGACAACCATCAGTCAAGCAGGAATTTCATTACTACTCTATTGCTGGGACTGAATGGATGTTTATACTAGAATAGCATTTAAATAAGGCACCAGTGAGATAAAGTAAATATAGAACTAAATGTACAAAAGAGGAAATCTGATATAATGCTATAAGAAATTTACTACATTTGGCAAATTTTTCACAACTTAACACAGAACATATGGCCAAGAAAAGGCAAAATCACTATTCAATCCATAATCTTCCCTACCCTAAGTTCAAACAACATAAAATGAAGCAACTACATATAATTAATAGATGTAATCCTCAATAAGGGAATATTTGTAAATATTTACTTCCACCAACCAAGTCAATACTTGAAAATCATGCATAAATATGTTTTGATTTTTTTCCGATTCTGGTGCAACAACTTTGGATTAAAGTTCAATTAAACTAAATTGGAAAAGATTTAACATCTTATACATCCAATAGGTTTGTAAAGAGTTCATTCAAACAAAAACAGTACCATAATAAGATATGCACTCGAGAAAATTGTGAGTTAACAATTTTGTTTCATTATATGTGTGGGATTTAGGTATACAAAAATATATTAGCTTATGAATACCTACAAGAGTAAGGATGTGGAACAGATTGATAAGATAGGAAACAAAGTGAGAGTGACTAGACAATAAAATTAGATAATTATGGAATTATGAATCAGATAATGTGTTAACACAGAGAGAGTTAATTTGCAAAACAGTTCAGAGATTGTGATAAATGCATATGCATATGACATGTGAAAAGTTGCCATTACAATATCATAGAGATGACAGGTACTTTTTGGTTTCATACCCCCAGTCCATAGATTGCCTTTACAAGATTTGTGCGAGGCAGAAAGTATTTGATTCCCAACAAAGTTCATAACCATGAAAGCATCAATACTCTTTTTCTGGGAAATAATATTAGTATGAGTTTCTACTATTTGGCAATAGGGGATTCAATGTGATCCTTGACTTAGGTTTAGGTGGTCACGCTAACAAGTTAAAACGGGGAGAAAAAATGGTCAAGGTAAAAGAATAGTGAGGTTCAGCAATTTATGCCAAGTCACAAATTTTCAGATTAAGAGAAAGTAGTTGATAAAATGTAGCAGCAGTACTGAAGAACATTAGTTCTGACTAATACCAGGCACATTTATAAGTCATGTCATAAAGTAAAATGAGGATAAATTATACTGGTTGAAGGTAATCCTTGTTCATAATAAAGAAGTGTGGATGATTCTTCGTGGAAAGATCAATCAGGATATGTGATGATGAGCAAGTCCTTGAACATCTAAGGCAATAACACCTAGCAAGATGACATCTGGCATTACTTGGTCCACCTCAAATGTCTTCAAACTGTGCTGGTTCTTCCACTATGTGAGTCCTGTAGAGGATTTATCTAGAATAAGCAGTCTGATTTTTCATAGGTTCTTATCTATTTAAGCCTTCCATAAAAGAATTTTTGAATGAAAGGAGAGTGCCATGGCTGAGCAGTGCTAGTACCTGTGAATTGGAGTGTGCATCACTTTCCAGACAAGCAACCGAGTGTTTTGGATGGACTGCTACTTTCGTCTGCAAACCATACACAGCACCATGCAAAACATGCATATTACAATTACATTATAAAATGATGATACAATGCTTCTGCAACTAAAACAAGATTCTCTCTAAGGTTTCTTGAGTCGACCAGAAATTACCATGCTGAGCTTGTGACTTATCAGGAACCATGACCAGGGCATAATTTAGAGACTATGATATGTCAGAAATATATATACTATTAAAATTCCTTGAAATTATAATTTCTAAATACACTGCCAGTCAAAATTATCAAAATTATACCTCATGAACACGGTCTTCTTTTTTACTCATTCTTTACCACCACCTCTCTCCTGAGTGGAAAAAAGAACTAGTATTGTTCTCAGTCAAGTGAAACCCTTAACTGATTCCACTTTCATCTCAGATCTCACAATACCTACAGGCATGATACTTATACTATTCTAAACTGGAAATGCTGATCTTTATTTCAACAACTAACTTTTTTTTCAAGCTTAATAGTACTAATTTGAGAACGATTGACAAAATTTTATATGTTTTCATTCTTAGTCCACAACCCAGCTTATTTGTGGAGTTTTCAGTCTCAGATAGCACAATACCTAGAGACATAAAACTTCGTCTGAATTTCAACAATGAACATTTTTTCACGTTTAATACTAGTATTATTTTGAGAACTCTTAACAAATTTTGCTAGATTTCATTCTAAGTCCCTGAGTCGGCTCGCGCTCCTTTATGCGCCCCAGCAAGCGGACCCGAGCGGGAGGGCAGAACGACGCCCGAGCCGGGCAAGGGCCCGAGTGCCCGGAAAAAACTTCCCCTACACACACTAACACAATCTGAGATGAAAATGGACTCACTCAACTCACATCACGTTTTACACTTCTTATCGCAAAATTGATTTTGTGTTCTATTTGGCCCTTGTTTCCTCTTTCTTTTTTATCCTCTCTCATCCGTTTTCAAATTGGACCAGGGATTTTGAAACGTGTTAGACCAAACCAAAAACTCACCCTTCTGAGGGGCTGGGGGTAAATGTGAAAGTGATGATTTTTTTTTTTCCCGACCGCGATTTCGCATGCAAGTTCGAAAGAGGGCACAAAACTGAGTCAGTATTGCAGTAACCGCGACACTCCAGGCACTTGAAGTGGCGGAGAGAGGCCCATTTGAACCTTTTTTGTTCTATTTTTTTTCTTTTTTCTGTCCTCCCCAATTGAGGGGTTGCATCGTTTGTATAGGGTGGAGCACAGATTGCACTCTTCGTGAGCCTCGATACGGATGATGGATGCACCTCCCTGGCAAATCTTTAGCTTCCTAGTTCGAAAAACATGGAATTGAAACCCGTAAGAAAAAGTGATACGCTAATTTTGATCGGCAGTGTATATAATATATCTACGTATATCTAACAAGCATGATGAAAGAACAAAGAGCAGCCAATTCAAATATATATAAAAAACATAGTGGGAAATAAAGCACATAAAAACCAAGCAATAGGAAGGAAAGAGAAGACATGGTAGAGTTTTGAGGGAAAGATGGAAAGTTGCTTTAAATGTGTCAAATTATTGCCCAGCACCACCCAGCCAGCAGCCATTGAAAGCTTACAAGAGCTTTACATTTTAATTTAGTTTTGTAATTTATTAAGATGTATTAAAAGCTTTGTTTTAATGCAAAAGTATTCTTTGAAAATTTGTTTTAAAGATGTTAAAAACTTAAATCTATCTTATAAATAGAAAGGGGTATATTGGAACTCAGTATGGATTACCTACATGGGTATAAATAAATTACATCACTCAATATGTTACTGGTTAGTGATGTTAGTAACTTACGCCATCACCCACTCCTCTGTCACCTGAGCTGATATCCACAACAGTGATTGGGCAGTTCTCTAGTGGACACACTAAATCACCAAACTCCACCTCAGCTTTAGTTTTCTGGCGCTTCAGTGAGAATTGACTTTTCTTGGGAACCTAAGAGAGAGATAAAAAATTGTTACATCACTCTATGATAAAAATATAGCACATCAGAAATACAATCCCGACTTTATACCTTGATCTTAGCTGTAGGTGTGAGGGGAGTGTGCCCTAGAACAGCTTCTGCCTGCCTCTTAGCCTGGATTGCTTCTTTACCCAATAGTTCTTTAAAATGAGTACTGAGATGTCGTCTAAGAAGGGTTTTGCTAGGAGGAATAGACAGCAAACTAGCAAGAAGTTCAGCAGTGAAGCGTGGTTCATGGACCATCAATCCTCCATGAACACCTGCAGATCAGTAAATTATGAATGAATGCTCCTTTTATTTAATAAAATACAGATACAGTATAAGCAAATCATAGGAAAGAGAACCTGAGCCGCGTAGGTTTGGAGCATATTCAGCCAGGTCAACAACACGAAGCCATTCCATAACTCGATGATTAGTCCACAGCACAACTTCTTTGTTTGGGCCTCCAGAACAATCATCTTTTCCATTTTTTTCCTCTATTCCATTTTCAATATCTTCAATGGGAGCAGATCTCCTCACAAGGCAGTTTGGATCAAACCGATGATCTCTCAAAACCTAAGAATACACATATCATGATCTTTTTTATCTTTCTTTATTGAACTGAAACATTGCAAGAGTAAATGTTTAAAATGACTTTACCTGAATGCCGGTACGTATACTGGCCACATGCAACAACGATGTCACATGAAGTGCTGCCAAGTCATCCATGGTGAGGCGATGCAGCATCCTTCCATCAATTCGAGCAGCACTGAACTGATCTTTGAGTTGTGGAAGCCCTGTTAAAGGGAGGAGGGGGTGGCTAAACTAGGCAGAGAACTTTCCAATATTGACAAATCCAGTATTTTTAACAAAACAGTACAACCTCAATAAATTTTAAACATAAAATACTTCACAACTGAACAACTGAACAAACTAAGATTGTCTACTAATGCCACCCTCTCTGCCCTAACAGGGCGGGGTCCGGGAAGAACTTGAAAGTGTACGATTTGGAGAGGATTCACCGGAGATGCAAGATTTACGTGGGGTTAGAGCAGAGCACCATGCTTTGCCAAGAACCCCAGAAGAATTGGACATTATAGGAGAGAGGGGGGCTGCAGAAAATAACCCTCACGCCCAGCCTTCCCATGGAGCAATAAGTATAGTGGACAGTGTACCATTGCCAGTTACAAATCCCCCAGAGTTTCTGCCACCAGACCTATCAGAAAAATTAACAAGCAAAGCTCCCAGTCAGACTTCCAAGAAGATGACAGAAGATGAAAGTGCAGATAGCCCTCAAGACCAAGAGAAAAATACAGACTCTCCATGTAAATCTAGTTTACAAACATTGCATCCACATCAACCGGAAACATGACTCCTAAAGTCCAATTCCTAAACCACATTGCATACCTGTGTCATCCAACCAACGGAGAACCCAGCATGTATCAAGATGTCCAGCAAGGCCTAGTTGAGGATCAGAAGCTAGTCCAGTATCGGTACGTTCTTGAAGAGCTAGGCGTAGTTTCTTTTTGTGCAAAGGATTCTGAAAAAACAAAATAAAATAAAGATAAGAGATTGTACTTAATTAAATTAACATATCTTTAAGAAAAAGTATGGAGTGATGTTTACCTTAAGACCCAACTCTTTTTCTAAATCGTGAGGGGATGATGACAGGAGCTGGGCCCCACTCACAATCCAGCCTTGACCTTCCTGAGCACAATGTTCAAGGCCCAAAGCACAAAGCCATTCACTGATGGCTTCTCTATCCCACTGAGCAAATGGAACTTGTACTCTTGAGCTAAAATAAAAAGCATTAGAGGGGGTTTAGAAATTATAACAGCACGAATTCTAAAAGGAAGAAAGAAGCAATAATGTTTATAGAGTACTTACCTAAGTGCATTAGAGGATGAGGACCAACCTAAGCGACCGCCTGCAGTAGCTCTTACTCCACCTCTGCGAAATTCTCCCTCATTATGAATATCATCTAAATTACCTGAACCACTTCTTTTCATACTGCAATCATAACAATGGTAGAGTTTTATATAAGGGCAGAATCATCTTATAAGAAACTAAGAAAAACCTGTACAGACATACCGTCCCAGAATCTTTTTGATTCCTTTGGATTTTGCTGAGGACATTGAAGGACTTGGTTGAGGTGACAAACTTAATGCCAGGCTTCGGTCATGTTCATCTTGAGCCACTCGTTCTGTGTCAGCTGCAATGAAACACCACAATCAAAAACTGTTGAAAAGTTTGTGTGAATGTGACTGATAAAGGTAATTCACAAAAGTTCTTCAATTTAGCATGCGCAAGTCTGTTAGTAATCTTTTCACATCTTAAAATGTTCCAAAATAAAAATTTGCCATGCTATCCTAATTTTTTTCTTTTTTCTCTTTTTTAATTATTTTAATGTTGCCAAACGTGCAAAAAATAAAATTTCAATATTTAAAAAGGAAACTCAGTTACTTGAGAAAAACATGCTTAATTTCAAACAAAATGAGGTGACAGTGATGAAAAAGTGCACTGTTAGAAAAATGTCATGAAAGAGAACTTGAGGTAGATGACTAACATTATCAGTTCCCAGTGGTTTCATGCTCATTGTTCAAGCCAAAACACTTCCAACTTCGATTGTGGAGGGGAAATTCCCATTGTAAAATTTTGGAGGGGTACACACACATCTTTACACATTATGAAATAATAAACACACCACAGTGAATCTTTAAGTGCAATCCAGGCACACAATAAATTTAAAAATAGAAAACCAGGCAGAGTTAACACATTTAAAATCATCCCCAAGACAAGACACAGGCGAGCATGCCCGGCTTTTCACCTAGATTAGGCGTGGAAGAACACCTATCCCCGACCGACCGCCTAGGCGAAAAGTTGAGAAACCCTTTACCAAAGGCCACGCCCTTCCTGATGCCGTTGGTCGTCCCGTTTGATCCGTTTGTAGCAGCTATGGTCTGCGCTGCACTCTCCCCGGCCAGAGGAGAGCCAGTATCTGCCAGCGGATCAGCCTGGCGCGGCAGGCTGTGGTACTGCACCTGCACAGGCACAGACTGCACCTGCACGCGCTGGCGGTAGTTAGCCGGCGGGGTCTGCGGAAACAGGCACAGGTCAGGCACAGGTCAGAGGTGAGTCTGGTCTCCCCGAGGGGGGGATCACTTCGAAAAATCATTGTACGCCCCCCCCCCCAACAAATCATTTCAAAAATTTTAGAAAATAAAAAAAATTAAGATAAAATCAGGAGGAAAGAAAAAGAAAAGTAAAAAAAATTGAAAAGGAAAAAAAAAACAAAAAACAACAAAGTATAATTGGAAAAAAATCAGAAATGGAGGTAAAAGATAAAATTTGTTCACAAAGTGACAGAAATTTTCCTCGACAAATCAAAACAAGAAATAAAACAAAGAAAATTTTAAAAAAATCATTGTACACAATTTGTATGAGTGACCCCTCCTCCCCTACCCCCTCGGATCTCTCCCAGGACCCTATACCCCCACACCCGGCCCAGGCTGGCCCAGGCCCCACTCACCCTCGGGGGCGGGATGTCGCGGTCGCGGCTCAGCTCCCTGATCTCCCTGCAGCTCTCGGCGTGCTCCAGGCCCGGGGACGCCGTGCTGCGGTGCAGGGGGCTGCCGGGGCCGGGGGACGCGTCCCGCAGCAACTAGAAGAACGTTCAAAGGCACAACGAGTACTTATTAAATTTGAGTATTTAACAAAATGAGAAAAGATTGTCTTTACTCCTACGAACTCATATGAACACATTTTCTTCTTCAAATACAGTAGATTAGGTATTCGAGCAAAGAGTATTTGACTGTCCTAATGAGAAGGCATAGAAATGTATATAATACATTCTTTTAAATGAGTAATAGACACACCATGTCCACTAACACAGTGACTTTATCTTAGCTTGGCAGAGTGCATTTGAAAAAACGTACCTGACTCTGGCTTGGATAAAATGTGCGTGGGGCGACCGGAGGACGATGCTGTTGGAGCGTCCTCAGCTCGGAGTTTTCTCTCGACAGCGCAACTAGCTGGCGTTTCAGTTCAGTCACAGAGGACAGCAACTCAAGTTTCTGCGTCTCCAGAGAAGATCTCGACAACATTTCCTGTTGATAAAAAATAATCTTATCTCCATACACGATAATTGCGTGAATTCATCGAAAAAATCCGATTAATAGCAATAAGAATAACACTCCGAGTAGGGGCAGGAGTAGGGGCAGGTAGGTGTTAAGTGGGTTTAGAGGTACCTGGGCTCACCCGAAGGGTCCTTCACTCAAGAAAGTCAGTTTACACCCTACAATAAAATCGGCAAAAATCAGAAAAATATCAAGAAAAAGTCAGAAAATATCAGGAAAGAAAATCAGGGGGAAAAAAATAATAAGAAAAAAATAGGAAAAATCAAGGAAAATCACAAAAAAATAGAAAAATCCGAAAAGTCTGTGAACCCTTGAATTTAGAGTGAAGTACCCCTCGGACTCACCCCCACCCGAGTTCAGTTCAAATCCGAGGGTCAACATGTCGGGAAGAACCCACCGTCCCGCTTGCAGCCACCTCTCTCCATTACGCCCCACCCTCCCAACATCGCCAGCAGCATACCCTACCCTACCCTACCCCCTCCCCTCCCTCTCACAACCCCTGGCACACACAAGCACACACCCGCCGCGATTGCTCCCTATCTCTCTCACTCGGTTGATTACAGCGGCGGCCGCCTGCGAGGTAGGCAGACCCGCGCGCCAGGTGTGCCTAGCGGGCCTGCCTACCCTCGATCCGCAGGCGTTTTCCCGGCCGGCGCGGCGGCAGGAGAAACAACAACAGAGCGAGATTGCGATTCAGTCTGGTCCCCACTCCTGACGCTGACGGCCCGACTCGACTCGACTCGACTCGACTCGACTCACCCGCTGCAGCTGGTCCTCGGCCTGCTGCAGGTTCCGCTTGCGGTCGCTCAGCGCCGCCTCCAGCTCGGCCATCTTGTCCACCTGCACGTCGATGCGCTCGGAGAGCACCGCCGTCTGGAGCTGCAGGCGCTCGTTTTCCGCCTGCAGGCGCCGTATACGCTCCTCGGTGCTGGCATCCCCGCCCTGAAACACGACACAGCCCAGCGGCACTTAGAGAACCTTCACAACAAATGAGATGAGCGTGCGTCCAGGCGCGCGGCGCGTGTCCCTCCCAGTCGAGGGGACAACAACTCTGATATTTTTGTACACCTCGTAATAAAATTAAATAAAAATAAAAATTTAAAAAAAAAACGAAAAAAAACGGCAAAAAAAAAGAAAAAAAATTCAAAGAAATCTGGTGAAAAAATCAGGAACATTCACCAAATTTATGTGAAAGTCGAGCAAAACTTCTCAAAAATTCGATAACAATTCACAACAATAATAATAATAACTCATGTAAATTCAAAAATTTGTACACCAAAATGCAGAGTTGCTCCCCCTCTCTCCTAGTTCTCTCAAAAGAATTCTCACTTTCACTCCTCACGAATATGAACAGATATTCACACAGCTACAATAATGTAACACTTACACACTTTGCATTTCCAGTTCAGTTACGGTAATACGGTTAAAAATTAACAGAAATACGAGCGTGCAGACACACACAAACATGCTGCTCTGAGGATGAGGACAGAGTGTCGGGCAGCAGCGTGCGAGCTGCAACACTGAGCCGAGCGTTCCTAGCCGTTGGATCTCAATGGGAACGCGCTTTCCAATTGCATTGCCCTGGTATAGCGACACGCCCGGCCCCTCCATCAAAGCGGCTTTCCCAGAGGTGCGGAAGTAGCAGCCCCCTTCCCACACCAGGGGAGAAGGGAGGGGAGATGGTGGATTACCTAAACCTATTTCCTCCACCTCCCAACCCCTTTCCGATAACTTTGCGGTTGTGGACACAAGCGTCATGGGCTCGTCATGTGTTAACAGAAGCGCCGCGCCGAGCCGAGCCAGCCTCCGCCGCCGATAGGCTTTGTTATTCAGATGGCAGGCGAGGCGTTCAGTTGGTTCAGAGCGGTACTGCAGCCAAGCCCCACCCCGCCCCGCCCCACCCCAAACATCCCGTATATCAGTGCAGGCAGCGCAGCCTCGCGCAAACACATGAGCGTAAACACAGCAAAACACAACCCCCGAATTTCTCTCTTTTTTTGTTCCATCGTGTTTATTATGGTTATTCCTGTAGCTGCAAAGATAAAGGGAACCACATTGTAAAAGGGGCAGACGGTCTGGCCAAAGTGGGGGAAAGAGAGAGGCTAGACAGCCACGGCTGGGCCATTCGGACAAAGGGTGGAGGGGCGGCGGAAGCGAATCTGAAAGGGTACACGCATGCTTCACATGTCCCTTTCTCTCCCTGCTATCCCACTCGCAGCAATGACATGCGCCCGGCCCGGCCCTGCAACGGGGGCCAGCCTTAAGCGTGGTCGGGACCAGGGAGTAAGTCACGTGCAGTTTGGACGGGCCCCAGACGGCGGCGCCTCCTAACCTTGGCGTGGCGCTGCGGGGCGTAACAGGTGCACGCCGAGCAGGGCGGCGGCGGGGGCGGCGCGGGGCAGCAGTGGTGGCCGCAGTGGTGGCGGCGGGGGGCGGCGGCGGGGGCGGGGGCGGGCGAGCAGCACCACGGCTCGGCCCCCACCTCCAGCAGCGCCGACCTGCTCTTGGCGTCGCGGTGCTGGCGGTGCCGGGCACGCTGGCGCCGACGGTCCAGGCTGCCGTGGACGACGTGCCCGTCGAAGGGGACGCCGGAGGCGGCGACGGCGTACGCGTCGTAGTGGCCGGCGTCGAAGAGGCTGCCGTCCGCGGAGCGCGACATGGCGTCCTCGTCGCACGCGCGGCAGGCGCGCAGCAGGCTCTCGTGGCTCGAGTGCACGCGGCGCCCGTGGCCGTGCTCGTGCCCGTGCTCGTGGCCGTGCTCGTGCTCGTGCTTCTTCCTCCTGCGGCCGGTGCCGCACGGGCTGGGGCTGCACGAGTCGTGCTTGCTGGGCACGTTCCCCCCAGTCGCCCCCGCGGGCGCGCAGGGCGGCGGCTTCCTCAGCACCACGGCGGGGTCGCGTGTCAGCTTGGGCAGGTGGTCCACGGGGCGGCTGCGCGCCGGCGCGCCGGCCGGGGCCGGGGCCGGGGCCGGCATCCAGTGGTAGAGGCCGGCGGCGGGGGCGGGGGCCGGGCCGGGGCCTGGGCGGCGACCCGTCGGCGTCGCGCGGCACGCCTGCTGCGCCGGCGGTTCTGCGCCCAGGACACGACCCACCATGCCGTCAGCCGACGAATGCCGAAGAGCGCTTTCCTGACTCTGTCTATCAGTGCGCCGCATAGGTGCGAGAAAGACAGAGGGAGGAAAGAACGCCCCTCTGGATAAGAATGCTGGATTGGTCAAAGCTAGTGCGCGGACCCGTGATCGGCGAGGTGCAGTGTCGTATCTCCTCACGGCCTTGTATCCTCACAGTCGCAGGCTCGCCCGCCGTGAGTACGCTAAGGACAGACAACCGGTTCCGAAGATCGCTTTCATAAATCTGTTCTCGTCGCACTCATGGAGCACTACCATGGCCAGCATCGGGCACCGCAATAGGTGCAAGAAGGACGAAGAGACGAGAGCGATCTTCTGAATCAGTCGGCAGATGGGCTGCGAGCGCTCGGTTCTGCACTAGCTGCGTCCAGACAAGAGGGTCGCTTCGGTCGCTGGGCCGCCGGACTGCCGTGTATGAGAAGAAAACATGCGCGCTGTGTGTGAATAAACGATTCGTATAGTCTACTAATCGCTAACAATTGCAATTCTTTTAATTATTTACCGGTACATTTTTTTTTGAAGATAACCATATTCACACCCCTCCAATCCGGTACCAGTAAACTTTATTCGCACTCCGCATTCAAGCCAACGTTTTTCTTCTCATACACTGCAGTCCGCCGGCCCAGCGACCCTCTTGTCGGGACGCAGCTCCTGTCGTGAGTTAGACAAGGACAGGTGCACGCGCCCTGCCGTGCGCCGTGCGTGCGGAGCCAGGCGGAGCCCACGGCGCTCGAGCATACAGGGTCGTGGGTTCAGAACGTCACCACACCGCGAGAGAGACCACGCCGTCCTCACACAAACCCTGACGGCAAACACCAGAGAAAACACGGCGAGCACCCACACACCCGCAAACACACACTCACACACACACACACACACACACACACACACACACACACAAACACAAGCACCCGCAGAGGGAGCAAAACCCCGCGGAGCACTGTACTGTGCGGGTCAGCAACCAAGTAACACACGCACATGGCGCGGCTCCCGCCCCGCCCGGGATACCGAAGATCGCTCTCGCACCTCCATCCTTGTCGCGCTCAAGGGGCCCCGTCATCCCCAACATGGAGCACCGCCGTAGGTGCGACAAGGACAGAGGTACGAGAGCGATCTTCGGAATCAGCCTGCATGGCCTGCAGGACCAGGCCCGGGCGGGGCGGGGCCGGCCCGAGGCACACGGCACAAGGACGGACCTGGCTCACACGATTCAGGCTCAGAGGATCCTCCCGAGGACGACGAGGTCTCAGTGGCCGACTCCTCGTCGGAGTCCATGCTCAGGTCGTCAGCTCCTGGGGACAGGACAGGAGGGGTCGGGTCTACTCGTGTGGTGGCGGCAGGCCGGCAAGCACTGGACACAGGGGGTGGGGGTGGGGGGTGATGCTGCACGAGGCGCGGCCACGGTCACACCGCGGCACCGTCAAGCCGGGGAGGGGAGGGAGGGACACCGGGCCGGGGGCGCCGGGAGCACGCGCACGAACTGGGGGGCGTCCACCTCTCGTCCCCAGACCTCCCCTCCCCTACCCGGCGGGGCCCCGGCGGGGCGGAGCGCGACCAACCTGGACTGCCCGCACTGCCCGCTCCGTCCTGCGAGCCGACCACGTGCTGCAGCAGCGAGCTGCCCCCGCTGTCGCTGCCGGACCCAGAGCCTGACCCCGAGTCCGAGCCGGACTCTGAGGAGACGTCGTCCTGCTCGCAGTCCGACGAGTCCACCGCGGCGGCCTCCACCGCGCGCTCCTGCTCCCGCTGCTCCCGCTGCTCCCGCTGCTGCTGCTGCTGCTGCTGGCTCTGCTGCTGCTGCGGAGGTCGCCTGATGCCGCTGGCGGGCTCCGCGGCCGTCTTCTTGACGGCGCCGGGCGGCGGCCTGGCCGCCAGCACGCCGGCACCCACCGTCTTCCTCTCCAGCATGGCGATCTTGTCCGAGACGAGCGATCCGTTGCGCACCATGTCGACGGGCGCGGCGCGCGTTGTTAATCACATCGCGCTGCAAACAACCCCCCCGCGGGTTAAGCCCGGCCGAGCAAATATAACGCCTGTTTGACTTGGGCACCGGCAATAAAGCACCGCACTGCAAATAACGACCACCCCTACCCTACCCTACGCGCCGCGCCACGACCCGCTCGGTCAGCAGGTTCGTGTAACGGCCGCGCAAACGAGCCAAAATGAGGGCGAGCGCGGAGCGCACCGCGAGCGAGTGAGCGAGCGGCCAGCGTGCTAAGCAGGGCACTGCGGGTGGGGCCCGACCCGGCGCGACCGGACCGGACACCCGCACGCATGGAGTGTGAAGCTTCGTGGAGCTAAGTGCCCGGGGCGGGGCGGGGCGGGGCGCGGCGGGGCGGTAGCACCACGCAGCCCGGCCCGGCCTCTGCGCCTGCCCCGTCTCGAAATAACAGCACGCTCGACGCGCCTCGTAGCACCGCGGGGGTCCACACTACGGCCTGGTGTACACAGCCACGAGCCTCCTCGCTCTCTCTCTCTCTCTCTCTCTCTCTCTCTCTCTCTCTCTCTCTCTCTCTCTGTCTGTCTCTCTCAGAGAGAGGTTCATTCGGATAGAGGTGCATCACTTAGCATTTAGTAGCACTTAGTATTTCAATCAGCCAGGCCATGAAAGCCGTTGAAAAGCTTGAGCTCTGTCAGCGATTTTTCCCTTGTCATCAGAGGCAGTTTCCAGTCTCATATTTCCTCTAATTTTTGACTTTTAGTCAGTGCACACCCATTTATTTAAAGATGTACTCACCCCCCCCCCCCCTTCCACCCTCAAAGGCACATTCACAATATGACAGACCCATTCCATTCCCCACGCTATTGACGAAAGCCCCCCCCCCTCCCCTCCCCTCCTCCTAAACCAGCGGCGGGGCTAATGGACTCGACGCCACCACGGATGAGAGTGATCTCCCGGCGGCGCAGAGCAATAAAGGCTAATCGCCAAAACAGCAAAAAGAGAGAGAGATAGAGATAGAGAGAGCGGGAGAGAGAGAGAGTGAGTGAGAGAGAGAGAGAGAGAGAGAGAGAGAGAGAGAGAGAGAGAGAGAGAGAGAGAGAGAGAGAGGAGAGAGAGAGAGAGAGAGAGAGAGAGAGAGAGAGAGAGAGAGAGAGAGAGAAGGCTGGAGGGGGGGGGGAGGGTCGAGGAGAGAAAGAGAGGATAGCAGCTGAGTGGCTCCCCCGCGCGGGCCAGCCCAGCCCCGAGTAGCTGAACATCACTCCCTCCATCGGCGGGCGGCTGCTGTTGTGGGGTGGGGCAGGGGCAGGGGCAGGGGCCTACTGCCTGGTCCTCCGTCAGCGAGTCGCCGCTCTGGCACGCTAGCTGGTCCCACTCCGTCTCTCTCGCACTCCATACGGTTGCGCGGTCAGGCCCCCGCGCCGCCGCAGATGAACCCTGACGGCACTAAGCTTGGCGTCCTCCCAAGAGCATTTTCCCTTTCATTTATTCACTGCACGACGGACATTGTCTGACTGATAGAACCACGCCCATCGGCGAGAGGCCCGAGGGAGAAAGCAACTCTGACATTTTTGTACACCTCGTAAAATTCAGAAAATTCAGAACAAATTAGTAAAGTTCAGAAAAAAAATGACAAAAATGTTTGTAAAATTCAAGCAAAATTTCAGAAACAAATCAATAAAAAAATTACGATAATTCCCAAAAGTTGAGAGTTGTTTTCCCCTCGGGGAGGCCCCGCTAGGCGCCACCGCTACCCGCCCCTCCACCCTTCTGACCCCATATGTGCCCCCCCCCCCCCCCCCGGCCGCTATCAACCCTTCACGAAGAAAGGGGTGGGTGCCTCGCCCGTCTCGCCTGGCCTGCCATGCACGGTATGGACGGAATAATGCTGATTCACTCATATATTCACGCGGCAGCCGCTCCTCCCGCCACGCCACCGCGCCTGACATCCTCCCTATCACCATTGCAGATCAGGGCGCCTGGCGCCTGGCCCTGGCAATGCGAGGCGAGGCGTTCCCACCACCGTCCCGCCCCCGAAGACCCTACATCCTTGGACCTGGACCGGACCGGCTCAAACCGAAACGCGCCCGCAGAGAAGAACCGATTGGCAACTTTTTCAACTTTTTAAAATTTATTTGTTATTGCACCTGCCGAGCAGCGGAAAAATGTCAGCTGGAACGGGACCTGCACCGTCCCACCCACCCGCCAAAGTAGAGCGTCCCTTATTTTTCGAAATGGGTCAGAGCGATAAGTTCGCAGTCCTTAAATGTTCGATTTGGTGGTGTAAAAATTAAAATGTCAAAATTTGCAGAGGAAGCGATGAACCCCACCCGTTCTAGAGGAGCGTAAGTAGGGCATAAGTGCGCGCCAAATGAACTCTCCTACACATAGAATCAAAATTCGCGAGACATAATAATACTAGATGACGCCTCGTGAATTTGCAGCCCTTGGACACGAACACGAAATTTTGCCTGTTTTGCTTTGTAACAGTTTTCGAGATTTAGGCTGATTTTGACTTTAAAATGTAAGCAAAACTGTACAATTTTAAAATTTGTTCCTGCGACCTCAATTTTGAAGATTTTTGCACGCGGAACGTATTCTTAAAATCGCCAAGACGAGCCTTTTCATTTCACCTGTGGCAGCACGCCGTAGCCAAACAAAAACGACTTGTCTCCAAAATATGCCAACTTTGAAAGAATCTTCATGAGCACAGAAAAAAAGAGAGAAAAAAAAACTCGAAAATTCAAGACGTGTTAGTTGCGAAAAAAGTTTCCAGATCTCTTCGTGATCTTTTTCGGGAAATCACAACAAAATACATCTTTGGAAATCACAACTCTTCTTAGTTATCCAAAAATGATGAACTTCGCCGCAGTATTGCGACCGGTCTAAAACAAATAACGATAGTGAAATTCCTGATTTCGAACTACGAAGAAGTGTTAGGACTTTACAATTATTGCTTCGTATCGAGCTAGTGCTGGGAAATCACAAGAAAGTTTTAACAGTGAACCTAACTTTTTTGTCCGAACTCCAGTCGACGTCAGGACAGTCAGCATGCTGCAACTCACTCAGCACAACCTTGTTTGCGGTCCGGTGTCAGTGGCCCCCACCCCGTGTCAACAGGTTGCCTAGCTCTCAGGCGCAAGGGCCGCTCGCTAACGAGTCTGGCGACGTGAGTGGGCCGAACAGGATCTGCAGGCAGGGTCCATACGGCCAACAGGGACGCAAAGGCGAGGTGGGCGGCGTAGGGCGGGGCCAGGCGGGGCGTTCCACAGGTCGACACGGCCCAGCCGGCCGAACGGGCCCAAGGCCCAAGGGCGGGGCGGGGCGAGCAGGGCAAGACAAATTGGCACAACAGCGCCCTAAAACGACCTGTTAAATCACCGAAGGGAGGCGCGGTGGGGTGGAGCGTGGCGTGGCGTGGCGGGCGTGGCGGGCTGTAGGTGGCGGGAGGGAGCCCTGACCGGCAGGCTGGAGCTGGACGTGACACACAAGCCAACCGTCCTGGCCCCGGCCCCGGCCACCCCGGCCCGCCCAGCGGGTCAGGCTGGTGCTGGGCGGGGCGGGGCCAGGCGGGGCCCCATCCGGCCCCATCCACGACATTGTGCGGAGGAAGAGAACGACGGCTGACGTCAGAGTCACACTCAGCCTTATTCAGCTTTCAGCCCCAGCGCCAGCCTCAGCCTTCAGCCTTCGCAGGGCCATCCCCACAGCCCCGCAGCCCTGCAGCTCCGGTCTCAGCTCCAGCGAGCCCAATAAGCCACTATATCCGAGGGAGGGACTTACAAGATGTGTACAATAATATTTTGAATTTCCAGATTTTTTTTATGGTTTGGTTTTGAATTTTATTGTTTTGATTTATCTGTTGATTTTTCAAGAAAATAATGAAAATTTTATTAACATTTTGATAAATTTTGAATTTTATCCCCTCAATGTTTCTGACTCTTAAAATTTGTTTCCGCAGTTTTCTTTTAATTTGTTCTGGATTTGTCGTATTTTTCTGTAACTTTCTTCCTGCTTTTAGTTTGATTTTAAAAAAATATTTGGTTTTTTAAAATGACTTTTTTGAGGGTCGCACAATAATTTTTCGAAGTGATCCCCTCCTCCTCGTCTCTGCTCTGTCCTCCGCCGGGCCGGGGCCGGGGGGCTGTTGTACCGGGACCGGGCTATGAGCCGGAGCGCATCCAACCAACAGGACCCGGAGAGAGACACGGCGGCTCCACCACGACCTGATGAAAGCGGCGACAGCCCCGGTTATCGCGAGGGCACTGCCTGCAGGGGCGGCACCAGACCCGCTCCCCAGTCTCCACTCCACCCCTCCACCGTGTGCTATCGCTCGCGGCCAGCAGGGCCGTTTGAATGCGGCAGGTAGAGACAATACCGCGGAGGGGTACGGGGAGCTGATAACAGCTGCGCGCGCGCGCGCGTGTGTGAGGGAGAGAGAGAGAGAGAGAGAGAGAGAGAGAGAGAGAGAGAGAGAGAGAGAGAGAGAGAGAGAGAGAGAGAGAGAGAGAGAGAGAGAGAGAGAGAGAGAGAGAGAGAGAGAGAGAGAGAGAGGAAGAGAGTTGAGGCCACCACCAGGCAATCACAACGGTCCCATGCGCTGCTCACACATGCCTAACACATCCTCTAAATGTGAGCGGTGCGTTCTCACCTCAGCGGCTGAAAGAGCAGGGGACTGAGTGAGGTGGCTGCGCGAGGCAGAGATGCTGAAGGCAGAACGAAGAGAGGAAAGGGGGGGGGGTGCAGCGGGGAAAATGGTCCTTCTTTTACAAAGGGCAGCAGAGTGCTCTGCCCTCGACGCCCTCCTCCTCCCCTCACCCTCGGGGGCGTAGGAAAGGAGCGCGAGGGGCCCGGCCGGGGGGCACGTGCCCACCACCATACCCACTGCCACTATTTTCCAGAGGGGCGCAGTGTCCCCGCCCCGCTACCACCACCTTCGTGATCGGTGCAGTTACTAAAATTACCCCAAACTGTGTTAAAAATCAAAATGAACGGAACGTAAGCTCGGGTGACAGTCGGTTTCCCTCTAGATGAGAAAGATAATTTTTGAGTCATAGTGCAGTATGTTTTGGGGAGACTGAGACAAATATACTTCTTGGGAGGAGCCATAGAAAATTAAATTACGTTTCGCATTGGTCAAAAAAGAATGCGTCTAATTTCACGTGAAAAAATATATAAATAAAAAATTAACAAAATTAAAAGAAATTGCTACAATTGATTTTGTTTAAAGACTTTGCAGAAATGGACACAAATGCCAAACGAAGGATTCAACAACAATGTTTCGCACATGATACAACACAATTTCAGGATAAATTAAGTATATTTTTTCTCTATGGGTCGTTGTCGTTCGTAAGAAACCTCTCGTTCCTTGCCTTGCGGACGAAAAAGCTCCTTCCTTTTAGTAGAGCATTGTACGTAAATGAAACACAGCTGAGCTTGAAAAGGGAGAGCGAACCCCCACCCACCCCACTTCCAGCGAGGTAGGCATAAGGCATAACGCTCACGACGACACTAGAGAGACTCGGAGAGAGACTCTCTCCGACTCTCTCCGAGTCTCTCAAGACGACACCGCCCCCACAGCCTCCTCCCTCCCTTACGCCTCCGCGTCCTGCGCACAGTGAGACGTCCCTTGCCACCGCGGCGCGGCGCCGCCACGTTGAGTTCTAATCAGTTTACCTGCTCAGGGAGCCTGGGGCTTCTCACCTGCTGGGGCGTGGAGTGGCGCGGTGCCGGGGTGTGGGGGCGTAGAGGAGAGCGAGGGGAGCAGCGTTGAACCCGAAATACACACGTCCGCACATGGGGCGTAGACAGGGCCCCCGCCCCGCACTACCACTCCTGGCGAAGGGGAAACAACTCTGAATTTTAATGTACATATTTGGTAATTTTTTTTTTTTGTAAATCTACGAGTTATTTTTTACTTGAATTTCAGTGAACTTTTGCTTGAATTTCACCTAAATTTTTGAAAATGTTTGTGAATTTTCCAGAATTTTTCTGAATTTTCCCAAATTTCTCTAAATTTCTCGGAATGTCTTTGAATTGTCGTGATTTTTTTTAATACAGAGGTCTGCAAAAAAATTCTGAGTGGAAAATGAACGGAACGTAAGCCCACCCCAAACGGCCCCCTCGGCTTCTGATCATGTCGCGCCAGTGCGGACGCGGATGTGCTCAGGCGCGCGCGGTAGACCGCCGCAGCACGGGGTGGTGTGCCGGTTTGCCTACCCGTTCAGCTCGCAAGGCGCCTGCCGCCGGCGCCCGGGAGGTGGCAGGCCCGTAACACTGCCGCCGGGGCCGGGGGCGCGGGCGCCGCCAGACCCGCGATATTTTAAGCAGTTTGTTATCTTTGGGGCGGATATCCAAGAATGTAAGACCATTTGCTTTTTCCACTGTGAAAAATATTTCCGTAGATGTACAATATATTTTGTAATTCACTATGTACAACATATCTCGTACATGTGCGACTTTACACGTTACGACTTTGATGGCTCACCAATCGATTCTGAGTTGATACGCATAGTTATAAAAAGTATACAATATGAATCGTAATTGTACAAGACCTCTCATGGAAAATTTTCCCGTACCGGTACAAAGATTTCTCACAGTGTCGACGATCGACCACCATTCCGCACTTTTTTCACTCAATCAAAAACAGTAAATGGCAGATGTCTTTTTCGAATTGGAGTAGAGATGCAAACAGAGAAAGAGAGAGAGACAGACAGACGGAGAGGCGGACACTTTGCAACACTTTTAGGTCACATTCGCATTTAAAAAAAGATCACCGAAGACGTAATTTAAACGTAGACTGCCGTGGGCCGTCTACACTGCGAGAATACAGAACAGAACCAGCACCAAGTCTCGCGCCCCCGTCCCCGTGTGTTCCTTCACTGAGAGAACGGGTCTGTTACCAGTGAAGTACAGAGACGCGCCGGCAGTCAGAGCCCAGACCAGCCGCAGCGCGAACAGAAACTAGCATCTGCAGAGGCGGCAGCGGCGACTGGTGTACCCCACACCCAGCCCCACCCCCAAGCTGGCTGTAAACACAACGGTAGAGTTAAACGCGCGCGGCCGGAAACAGTGGCGCAGCGAGGCAGGAAGGGGACCGGATGCCCGACTGCAGAGCCGCCGCGTCGCTGCGCTGCGAGTACCGGGTACCGGCCTACCGGCTCGTCGCGCACAGCAACAAAGTCGACGACGTGACGTCCGACAAACCCAGCGTGACACACACGTCACGTTACGACACGACGCGGCAGGACGTGGCGCGCGTTCACGTGGAGGGGTTTGCCAATATCTTTAAAAACTTTCAATCGCGAGGACTTCGACACGATACGCGCCCCCGCCCCGCAGCTGATGTTGAACACAGACAGACCGGACCGCGGCCCGGGCCGTCGGAGCCGACGCGTTGCTCTCGCCGTACTGCCCTGCCTGGCCGGCCTGCCCCTGCGTGCTGCCGGGGGGCAGCGGGCCCGGCCTGGCCTAGCGTCCACCAGGATAGTAGTAGTAAGTAGTGCGTCTAGCGGCCGCAGCACGGGTCGGGCCGGCGCGGGACGCGGCTCTCGCATTTGGCGCGCTGCCCGCGCTGCCCCCATGGGCTGCCCGGCCGTCTCGCGCTCGCCGCGCGAAGCTTGCACTCGGTCAGCCTCAATACGGCCGACGCATCCCGCGCGAGGCTCGCCTATCATCGCTCCTCGCCAGCCGCACCAGGGCTGGGCTGGCCTCCTCGCTTCCAAACTCACCCCCTATAACAAAGATCACGCCTGCCTCAGCCCCTCCGCCCGCGCTCCATTATTTTCTAGGCCAGCGCAAGAGGCGAGGCGAGGCGAGGCGAGGGTGCGCCCCAGCCCAGCAGCGTTGACGCGTCGAGGCGGGGCGGCTCAAGACGACCATCCCCGCGCCGCGCCGCGCCGCCCCGCCCCGCCCCGCCCCGCCCCGCCCCGCCCGCGTACGAAATCGAATTGACGGCAGCAAGGCGCTCCTGCTGCTGCCCCACATCCTAAACTCATCCACGCCTCGGCATAACCGAGCGAGGGAGACGAAGCGCCCAGCTCCGCCCCGCCCCGCCCCGCCCCGCTAGGGGGTGGTGGACGGGGAGAAGGAAGAGATTGCAGGGCGGCCAATGGGGGCGCGAGGCGAGCAGAGGGCCCCGCGGGGCGGGGCGGGGCGGGACGGGCCCCCAACGGCACGCCGGTCATGCGACACCACATGTCGTTCCAAACAACTTTTCTTTTTCACTTGTTTTCTTGTCGCCACTTTTCGCTTTCGTTCTCTGATGTCGCACCGCACGGCAGCGGCAGCAGCAGCAGCAGCAGCAGACTAGCCGACCCGGACATACTTGCGCGGGAGAAAAGGAAGAAAAGGAGGACGTTCGAATCAATTGGCTGCCTCACCTCGGGATACTCTTCCATCCCCCCCCCCCCCAAATCATCCTTGCCACAGGCACGCGGTCAGCACTCGCTAGACCCCCCCATCACCGTGCAGCGAGTGCTGCCAACCGTGCAGCCCCGAAACAACAGCGCCCCGCTCAACGCAACCCCGCGGCCCGCGGCCCCCCCGGACCCCGGCCAGACCAGCCTCTGCGCCATCATGATTCATTCAGCTCACCAGCAGCGGCGGGGAGGAGGGAGGGCTGGCAGCAGGGTGGCCGGCTGAGTTGGCAACACTATGCAACAATTTAAATTTACCACGGCTGGGTTGTTGGCTCCCCTTTGCTGACGCGAGCCGCGAGTCCGGGCCGACGGGCCGACGGGTCGGGAGGGGTGCGAGGACTGCGCGGCGCGGGCGGCGCGGGTGAAAGTGTATGCAGCGCGTAACGCCAACAAAACAAGTGCGGAGCCGATGATAAATTCGCGTCGGCGCTGTAAAAGTCGCGCCGCCCGGCTTTACTGCCCGCTGAATCACGCTGATCCCTACGGGCCTGCGGGTGTGCCGTGTGCCTTTACAGCCGAGCTGAATAGCGCGTTTCCCGCGTCAATTTGTTTCCAATCCGCGCGAAGCGAGGGAGCGAGCCGAGCCGAACGTGGCGCGCAGGAGAGACGAGTTGCGGACAGGGCGAGAAAGAGGGGCTCGTAACCGTTCGTCCGCCGCGCCCCCTCGATCACGACACAAACGCCAGTCGGTGTATATATACGCAGCCGTGCCCCTCCTCCCCCTCCCCCCACTCACCCCGCGCGTGTTCCGCGTTGAATGGGTTGCCTATCTCGAGGTCCGCAGGCGCTAGGACCTCCCACGGGCGGGCCGGTTCCCCCGCCAGGCAGGGTGGGGCGGATCTCAACAGCGGCACGCTACTGCTCATCCCCATATTATCTGAAATAACGGCACCCTACGACTATCCACTCTGCTATGATAATAATAATCATCATAAAAATAATTGTGATAGTGTGCGGCTGTCTGCACGGAGGGTGGAGCAAGGCGCAGCGCCCCACCCGGCTAGCTGCGGCGTGGCGACTCGTGCTGCCACCAGAGTTAACATTTACGACTGTGTACGCCGAGCGTCAGAGGTTCAATACACGAGATGGAATCGGCCGGAGTTAGAATTCATTCCGGTTTCGGTCCCGCCCGCGTCTCTGCGCGACGTGTAACTTTTCTCATCCGCCCTCCTCTCCCTCCCCTGACACCTCCTGCACTGCTAGAGGGCCGCGGCGGGCCCGGCTCGGCCGGCGTGAGGAGAGGTAGTACATCCAGGGTCCAGGAGCAACAAGCCGTCAAACAAATTTAAACAAACCCCCGAACACACCCCAGCGCTCGGCCCCGTCCACCCAGGAGAGCGTGTTGGCGTACCAAGTGCAGACATGTTCTTCACCTTTTCTACTTGATTTGTGTACTTCAAAGGAGCACATCGAGCACATATTGGATTCAACTTTTTCGCATCGACTTTGCACATATGATTGCACACTGTTAAAAGTTTTTAAAGCACATCTGTGGTAAGCTAACAAAGAATTAGCTTTGAAAGAAACAAGGCTACGAAGCATCACCATTTGGCTTAAAAAGCAATACACTGTAGAAAAAAACATGTCGGAAATTAACAGGTAATATCTGTGAATTTTGTTAAACGAACTGACTGCGAATTTACTTTTTATTCGTGTTCATTTACAAAAAAACTCTGTAACTTTGCAAAAATATTCCGTAACTTTACAAAAGAATTCCGTAAGTTTACAAATTTTATCTGTTGTTTCGTGATTTTTCTTGTTAATTCATAAAATGTTTCATCAAACTACAGGAAAAATCTGTTCACCGATTTAACAGCGAAACCTGTAATTTTTTTTGTCGTTATTTTACAACAAATTTTTACAGTGTACTTCGTAATACAAAGCGGTGCTTTGTAGGCTGCAAAGTCTGACTCTTCGTATTACATTTGATCTGTCTCCTCCATAGCTTGCACTGCAATTCGTACAGCCCCCGAAAAATCTATTCTAAAAAATAAAAAATAAAATCAAGAAGAAAGATGCAGAAAAATCCGATAAATCGAGTTAAAATGGACAAAAAAAGAAATAAAATTGAAAAGAATTCCGAAATGGGGGTAAAAGGTGAAAATTTATCAAAAGGTGAAGGATTTTCCTTAAAATTAAAAAAAAATATATATAATAAAAAATCATTGTACACATTTTCACTGAATGATTTCCCCATCGAATTCGTCATTTACTTCTTGCAGTGTAGGACGCCCCAGCCGGCTCCAGCCCACCCCACAACCGCGCTGCTGCAACCGGAGAACCAGAGCCGCGGCGCGGACAAGTCCCCCCTCAGTCAGCCCAGCCTGGCGGCGCTTATAACCGCGGTGTCGAGCGGGGGAGGCCGCACATTTCTACCTCCGCCCTCCCTGCCCTGCCCCGCCCCACCCCCTCCCTCGAGCTGCTCATTCTAGAGTCGGGCTGCACCGCCCCCGCGCCGCCCCCGCGCCGCCCCCGCGCGTCGTCTGGCCCCGCGGGAAGCCAACGCCAGCGTGTTCTGTGTAAACTTTCAAGGCGCGCTGGGTCTAGGAGGAGCAGGAGGGTCGGTGGCCTGTACAGGTAAACCTATAATGTCCTCAAAGGGACTTTGACTTTGGGCCAGAGGGAGGCGCGGCGGGTGGCCTAGCCGAGGGCCTGGCGTGGGTTGGGGAGGGAGGGTTGGGGTGCGGCCACAGGCTCGCCGCGCAGGGCGGGGCCGGGCCAGTGGCGGATCCAGAGCCAGCCTTTGGGGGGGGCAAAGTAGTACTTTTTGCCTACTTACAGGGGCAAAGTATTACTTTTTGCCTACCTTTCAGGCGGCTACCGAGGAGCCATGGCAATTGACCCTTTGCCCCCCCCCTGGATCCGCCCATGGGCCGGGCCGGCCACGGGGCCTCTGTGGTCCGGTCAGCGGGGTAGGGCCGGACATGGAAAGGCTCTCGGCCTCGTTCCGCTAGGGTTACACAGGGATGCGGTCCATACCAAGGAGTCATATATCGCGACCGCAGCCGCGAGTAGAAAAAAACACCCTGTTAGTGATTTCACACAGCACAGCACACCACGCCCAGTTAGAAACTACCCGTCTGTGGTGAGTAGGAGTTAGGCCCGGAAATGGGTAAAAAAAATCTGTGCGCGCGGCGAGTGTTTGAACCCGCCGCCATCTATGGGCACGGGGTTAGTGTGCACGCGCTCGCACCATGTATCTGGAGACGCTACCCCTTCTCGGCGGTGGCACCGGGGGCGGCCGCAGCGGCCCGTCGTGCCAGGCCTCGTTGGGGGCGGCCGGGGGCGGTGCCGGGGGCGGCGCTGCAGTCGGGGCGGCCGGCGGAGGCGGCAGGTGCGAGAGCGGGGACTCGGAGCGGCTGGTGGACCTGTGCCTGGCGGGCGACGCCGACCTGGAGCCGCCGCCGTTGACGACGGGAGCGTTGGGGGCGGCGGGCGAGGGCGCCCGGCTTCGGCCGCCCTTCCTGGCCAGCCGGGGGCTGGGCGGGGGGCGCGGCCCGGGCGGGGGCGGCGCGGCCCAGGCCGGGGGCGGCGGGGGCGGGTCGAACGGCCCCAGTTCGTACTCGTACCCCCTGCCGGGGCCCATGGCGTGGCCCATGGCGTGGCCCATGGCATGGCCCAGGGCCGGGGCGGGCGCCGGCACGCCGCGGTAGCCCGCACTGGCCCCCGAGCCCACGCCGCTGTAGCCGAAGTGGCCGTAGCCGTGGCCAAAGGGGCAGGGGGCGGCGGAGGCCGCGGCAGGGGGCGCGGGCGCGGCGCTGTACGCTCCATTAACCAGGCCGGGGCCCCCGAACCCCCCGTAGGGGCCGTGCGGCCACCAGTCCATGTCGGGGCCGGGGCCGAGGCCGGACCACCCCGCCAGGGCCTCGTCCAGGGCGTTGCGTCCACCCGCACCCGCGGGTGACGTCCTCACTGGTTAAAGTCAAGCGTAGTTGTAAGCCTTTCTTGAAGTGTACGAGTCCGCACCCCCATATTCAAGCGTGCAAGAGCTTATTTGCCGCTTTTCTCCTATTTAAGTGCACGAAAAAAAAATCAGTTCGGTGTTAATCGACTTAACTAGGATAATTTAGCACCCGAGCTAAAAACTTGGCTGTAGGAACCAAAAATTAGCTGTCAGCTAAGTGGGATTAGTTGTTCAGATAGCAGTTAGCTGTACCAGCTTTACTAATAAAAATTTGCATCGGTGATAAATAAATTAGCTAAGTCTATTTAGGTAATCTTTTTGCTCGACAGCTAAGAACTTTGCTCGGAGGCAAACTTTTTTGTGTGTGTGTGCATAGGGGAAAAATTGTCTTGGAGCGTAGTTGTACGCTTCAAGAAGTTCGTAAGGTCTTGTACGCTTTAAAACTGCGTACAACGACGCTTTAGTTATACCAGTGCTGCTGCCCGCTGCTCACAGGGGCAGCGGGCGACATGAGTCGCTCTTGAAGCTGTCGGTGATGCGGGGCGCGGGGCGGGGCGATGCAGGGCCTGCAGCGCCACAGCGGGCAAAAGCCCGTTTCACTCACAACCGACCAAACTTCGCAGTCGCTTTGAAACTAATGACAGCTGCGGGGCTCTGTCTTCTGGAGAGAGGGGAAATTAGGATTCCGTGGACCTGAAGTGAGGGGGAGGGAAGCAGAGGGCGCAAAAGAAGAGCAGCGGAGGAGAGAGGGTTGGGGGAGGGAGAGTGTGGCACAGCGACGCATGAGTGCTGCCACCCCGCCCGCTGCTGCTACTGATGAGGGGGACGTCGGCAAGAAAAGGGGCTTTCCGTTCTTTTTTTTTCTCCTAAGCGAACAGGATGAAACAGATGAATTTAAAAATTCTGAGAAGGGAGAAAACGCTACGATGGTGAAAGAAGGGACCAGTAGCAGCAGCAGCAGGAGAAGATGAAGTAGAACACTGTTAGAAATTGTCATAAATTAACGACAGCAGAAGTCGCTAATTTTTTTTATAGCGACTGCAGTCATTCTAGAACGATTTAATCTGAACGTAACGATAAAGAAAAATCATTCCATCATTCCTCTACGACTTTGTCTAGAGTTCTACACTGAAGGGCGAAGAAGAAGAAGAAGAAGAAGAAGAAGAAGAAGAGGAAGAAGAAGAAGAAGAAGAAGAAGAAGAAGAAGAAGAAGAAGAATAAGAAGAATAAGAAGAATAAGAAGAAGAAGAAGAAGAAGAAGAAGAAGAAGAAGAAGAAGAAGAAGAAGAATTGTAAATTGTAATTTATTTACGATCAATACAAAAGGGCTATGAGCCCCACTGCCGTATCAATCGGCTTCTTCATAGTTAACAAAAATAAACTATTAGTAAATAAAGAAAAAAAGGTTAACAAAAACAGCAAAAGACATACAAAAATATAAATAGCAAAACAAAATTAGTACTTAACAGCTCTCAGGTACCAGCCAGCAATTATGGTTGTTTTAGGATTTGCTTAAGGATTACATTTTTGATAGATGCAGGAGAAAGATGCGTAAGATCATACATATTCATATCATTAAAGATTCTACAGGCTTCCACTATGAATGAACGGTTATAAACAGTAGTACGGTGGACAGGGATATTCATGGTTTTATTACACGAGCGTGTACTTTTTTTAGTAACAAATAGCTGTGTGAAGGTATCATATAGGTAAGCTGGACATTGATATTTAAAAATACTCCATACAAGATAAGCAACTCTATAATAACGTCTGTCTTCAATTTTGAGAATTTTAAGATCATTGTACAATGGTGTTATATGATGGTGTCTAGGTACATAATTAATAAATCTAATGGATGCATTCTGTGCTTTTTGCAACTTGGTAACATTAAAATCGCTAAGTCCTGTAAACAGGGTAATAGCATAGTCAAATTGTGGCATAATGAGCGACTGGACTAGGCATTTTCTGACATGTAGTGGCAAATAAGGCATATTTCTGCGAAGTTGAGATAGAATACTAATAACTTTGTTAACAATATTATTGCAGTAAATATTCCAGTTTAAGTAACAATCAAATATAACACCTAGATTCCTAGCCTCACTGACATAAGGCAAAGCACAGTTAAAAACTTTTAGATTATCATAGCCAACTCTCTCCAGTCCAGCCAGTAGCTTGTATGTACCCAATTTCATAATCTGTGTTTTACCAAGATTTAGGGATAGATTATGTATTTTAAAGTATTTAATCAATTTTTCTATGTCAGATGTAACACAGCTCAGAGCTTTGTTAAAGAGATCAATAGGAGTGTGTACATACAACTGGACGTCATCTGCATACAAGTGAAATTTACAATGATCCAAATGAGAAGGCAAATCAAATAAATACAGCAAAAACAGGAGCGGGCCGAGAATACTGCCTTGTGGAACAGAAGTAATTGTTTTAGCCCAGTTCGATGTTAAATCATCACTCACAAAGACCCTTAAAGACCTATCTTCGAGATAAGATTGGAACCATTTAATAACAGATTTCGAAAAACCTAGACCACGGAGCTTAATGAGAAGCAACTGATGGTGCACGCAGTCAAACGCTTTGCTTAGGTCTAAAAGGGCTAGTATTGTAATTTTACTGCTGTCCATAGCTTTTTTAATATCATCAGTTACCTTTAACAGAGCTGTAATGGTACTGTATCCTTTCCTGAATCCCGATTGATAATTGGATATAGCAGCTATGCTATTAACATAGTCAATAACCTGACCGTAGACTAATTTTTCTAAAACTTTAGAGAGTGTACACAGCAAACTAACAGGTCTATAATCTTTACATTGAGAAGGTTGACTAGTTTTAGGAATTGGTAATACATTAGCTTGCTTCCATAAAGTGGGAAAAACACCATTCTGTAAACAGAAATTAAAAATATGTTCAATAACATTAATAGTGACAGGTAGACAATAATTAAGAAATATTATAGGAATAGAGTCAACACCCTTTGCATTAGACTTGATACTGTGCATAGCCTTCATAATCTCATCAGGTACAATATATTTAAAATGAAAGTCTTCAGTTCTATTCGGGAAATAGTCCTTGTTTTCATATTGTTTTATACCTATATTTACTTCATCTGGGTATTTTACTGTACACACTTGAGCATAGTGATGAGCAAGTTCATCGACAGATATCACCGGGACGTTTGAATTATTAGCTCTACCACCAATACCCAGAGATCGAACCTTGGACCAAATAAAGCTAGAGTTTTTGGATTTTTCAAACATTTCATTATAGTAGGCCACCCTAGCATTTCTATTTCTTTGTTTGCATTCATTTCTAGATCTTCTATAGGCATCAAAATCCTCAGGTCTACCAGACAGTTTGTGTTTTTTCCATAATTTATCCCTCAATTTCATTTGCATTTTTAGCTCCTTAGTCATCCAAGGTTCATCATACTCTTTTATTTTAACAGTTCTTAAAGGTGCATGTAAGTCTAAAAGATACATAGTGTACTGATTGAATAGAGCTATTTTATCATCTATATCTTTGGTAAAATACACATTTTCCCATGGCAGGTTATTGGCATCAACAAGTAAGTTTTCAACATTAATACTTTTAAAATTTCTAAAAGTAACTGTCTTTTTCTCAGATCTTGGGGTTTTAATATTAAAGACTGCATATATCATGTCATGATGAGAAAAACCAGGAGCCCCTTCTTGACCATATTCGATTAAGAGATCATCACAATTTGAGGAAATTATGTCGAGATTGGAGTGGCAACTGCCCAAATGAAATGTTGGTGCAAATGGAACAAAGGTTTGGTTACACAAGTAAAAAATTTCTTTTAGCTTTTCAGACTGAGGTTCGTTGCTTCCAAATCTAGCATTTATATCACCACATATGAACACATACTTATAATTACTTATATGACTATACATAGCATCAAGAAAGTTATCCATATAACCTATATCAGGAGGTCTGTAAACACAAGTACACATAATTTTGGTGGTCCCCAACAGTATGTCTACAATTATAAATTCTGAGCGACCAGTTTCCCCATTGGATGACACCAAAACCTTAGTTCTGTAACAATCTCTCACATATAAAGCAACACCACCTCCCCGTCCATTTCTGTCAGCACTAAAAACATTATAATTAGAAATAGATTTATTACTATTTGGTTTGAAAAATGTTTCAGAAACTCCTATCACATCAAATCCACTATTAGGGAAGATAGAACAAAATTCACTGAAATGCTCGGCATTGTCCAATGATTGAGCGTTGATATGTAAAATTTTAAAGTCTTTAGAAAACTTAGAACTAATATCTTTGAGGTAATTATCCATAAACTGGATTTAAAGCGATGAAACAATAGAGACAGGAAAAACCAAAATTTCACTAACCTAACTTTGACAAATCACTTTCACAATAGATGAACACAGCACGAGAGTCAGCAACACTTTTTTTGGCAAGGATCTTGTTATCCTGGAACCAGACGAGAAGATATCCATTAGGCCTTCCCTTTTGTTTGGCCATCCACAGTAGACGCTGCCATTCAGAGGTCAAATGTGAGTTCAGGTAAACTCGGGTGTCACCAGTGCCATTTGGCACCACCTCACTGCTGCGTAGATGACCACCATGGTTCTTGGATTTGAGCCACTGGTTACGGATGGAACGGTTACTAAACTGTGCCACTATTTTAGGAGGGGCATCACCTCTCCTGCTTGGCAGTCTATGTATCACATCAATATCACTGGCACTGTAGGGTACTTTGATTTGCTTTGCAATATTCTCCATCACAACTTTCAAGTCCTCACCTGGCTGCACTTCAACACCACTGATTTCAATATTTTTATTGCGTGCATACTGCTCTGAATCCCTCATGCGTTGTTGCAGGTTAGCAATTTCAGCATTTTTCTTGCTCACTTCTTCCTTGAGCCCCTTTACATATTCTGCCTCTCCTGCAAATTTAGTTTCTAAATAATTGACTTTCGCTGACATCTCATCATATTTATTACTGATAAAATCAACTGATGACATTAATTCTTCCACATTTTTGTCCAATTTCGACACTTTTTCGTCCAGTTTTGCGACTTTATCCAGTTTTGAATTTACTGATAACATGAACTGCCTCATTTCAGCTGGTGAGATAGGGTCGTCTGCAGAGGGGCCAGTCTTCTTTTTGCGGCATATCTGACACTTCCAATTTATTTGATCTGTTTTCCGCCACGACTGCTCTTGCATGCCAGAGCACGGGCCAAAATGTAACCTGCACTTTTTCTCCGAGGTGCACTGCACAAAGTCAAAGGGGAGCTCTTCATTGCACTTAGTGCAGTCGGGCATGTTGTCTGCTGCAGGTTATGTTGATGTTGAGAATTACTGCCAGGCCGAACCGGAGCACGTGATAGCATTGGCGGCCGGTCCGTCAGACTAACCTAACTTTCGCCACTCACGAGCAAGTTTTCAAGTGAAGTTACTGGCTAGAGTTCACAGAGCACTATCTTCCCTTCACTTCCACCGACTCAAAAGGGTTCACTGGTTGAGTAGTGCAAAACACAGATGGCAAAACGAAACAGTTCAATAAAAATTGATAAATTTAGTTCAGCTGGTCAGTATCACGAGAGTCTGAGACGAGAAGAAGAAGAAGAAGAAGAAAGACGGTGGCGCTCGTTAATTGCTGTACAGTCGAGTCCTTTCTCACGGTCACCATCATCATCACGGCATTATCACCATGAGAGAGCCCCCCTCCCCCCTCCCCTTTCAGCTGCATCCTGGTCCCGGTCCTAGACTTATGCCCCTCCTAGCCATCCTGGGCGATAAGCCAGCGAAACGACGGAATAAAAAGGAGCTACCCACCCGGAGAAACAATGCCGACCTCGTGCAGGGTGGGATGGGGCGGGGCGAGGCCACGACACCGCAGTCAGTGGCGGCTACACAAGGCTGAGCCGGGGCCGAGGGCGAGCCGGGGCGAGCAGGGTGTACCTCTATCTGTCCTCACCCTCTCCCCCCAGCCTCACCCCTCCTGCGTTACGACAACAGCGCCACCAGCCCGTGTCCCCGACGTGTAGGAATCAGGGACGGTCGGCTAGAGTCGGGTGGGGTCGGGTCGGGAGGGGTCTGGTTGTTGGGGACAGGACAGTCTGGACCGCCCAGCCCCACCCCGCCCCCTACACTGCCGCCAGCCTGCTCGGCTCTCTATCTCATGACCAGCGGCGAGCCGCCTGCTCTACCCTGCCCTGCCCGGCTCGACTCTACCCACCTCCATCCCCCTGAACCATTCCACACCAACTTCCTCTCGTACAAGTTCCCTCACCCCGCCCCACCCCGCCCTTTCTCGGGGCGAACACTAGTCACCCCAACGACCTCCGCTAAGAAACACGGCCACCCCGAGAAGCTCCTTACCCCTCCCCACCTCCGGCCCACGCGCAGGTGAGCAGCACTGCCAAAGAGTAAGGAACGCAAGGGGCGAGGGGCCTCGCCTTATCAGTTTCTTTTATACTTGTTTAGTAGGCACTTAGGGTGCAAAGTACAATAGCAATTTAACATACAGTATCATGGGCAATACTCTCACGAACCTACGGTTCCGAAGTTCACCAGCAAAATCGGCTGTAAATTTTGTGGGCTTTGATGGATATTTGGCTTTGCACACAATACTTTACTATACTCTGCAAATCTTAGTGTGTAGTAGTTTGCCACTTAAAATGCAAAACTAAAGTTCTGCAGTTAGAAGTGCAGAACTTTTTTGTTCTGCAGTTACAAGTGCAGAACTCTCTAGTTCTGCACTAAAAACTGGATTGAGAGTTCTGCAGTTGCAAGTGCAGAACTTTAGTTTCGCAGTTTAAAGTGGCAAACTACTACACACTAAGATTTGCAGAGTACTAGCATAGAAGACAATAGAGGAGCCGAAGTAGCAGAGCAGCTTGATATCGACAGCGACTTAAACGGCAAAGCCGTATGACTTTCCAAGTCGCTACTAGTTTAGTTAAGGCCGGTCGCGACCTCTCCTCCATAAGAAGCCTTTCTCGACCGTCCAAAAGTCAATCTGGATAGGCTATAGTCCCGCCCTTACCCCGCTGCCTCCCTCCCTACCCCAGCCCCACCCCGGCCCCGACCTCCGCCCAACATAGTCCAAGAACTTGAGGGAGCCAAGCGCTGAGACGACCTGCTGATCCCCGCAACGGGCTGTCCAGTCTGGCCTCAAGAGCGACTCCGAGCATGCAGGGTCACAGGCGCAGCCTCAGCAGAGAGGTTCAAGCACCCTGAGTGGCGGAGGGAGCGCGGAAAGAGAGAGTGGAGTGCAGCAGCCGGAGAGGAGGAGAAAGGGCGACAAGATATGACGAGGGAGAGGAGGACGAGGACGAGGAGGAGGAGGGGGAGGAGGACGAGGAGGATGAGGAGGAGGAGAACGAGGAGGAGGAGAAGGAGGAGGAGGAGGAGGAGGAGGAGGAGGAGGAGAACGAGGACGAGGAGGGGGAACAGGAGGAGGGATAAAGGAACAATACACATATGCCCGCCCCGCGCCTCCGGCGCCCGGCCCGGCGGCGGGTGGCGGGGCGCGAACGCCTGCGAGCTGCAGTCCCGTCGCGCCCGGGTGCGCGGCGGGTCTGCCTACGCTGCAGGGGCTCCTCCTGGACTGGGGCAAGGGGTGGGCGGCCGTGCGCGGCGCGGCGTAGCGTGGAATTGAAACATGTGCGCCTCGGGCGGGGCGGGGCGGGGCACCGGCTGTGCGAACACGCAGCCGTGCGCCAGCGGCGTCCGGTAAAATAGGAAAAAAACAAGGGGGGAGCGAAAGTTTAACAAAAGGGGAGGGAAAGGGGGCTGCAAGCTGTGCAGGATGAAGACCCACTGATCTGTCTGTCTGTCTGTCTGTCTGTCTGTCTGTCTGTCTGTCTGTCTGTCTGTCTGTCGGCGGTGCTGTTTCTCTCTACGCGAGCCCCTTAGCGAGCCCCCACACACAGCCGCTAACAGAACCAGAAGCCACAGCGCTATCCAGCTGATAAACACATTAACTGTCAGGGATGGAGTAATCCGGCACACAATAAAGGCGAGCTCGAAACGCAAGGGCAGCCGTCACATCTTTCTTCTGCCTGAGGCGTATGACAGCAGTACAATGCCCTCCTGAAGCAGGACGCCATGGACACAGAATAGTGCGCGCGCCGGACTGGGACCCTCCAATCCAAAGGAAGAGAAGGAGAGAGCGCGAGCGAGAGAGACGTGGGGAGACAAGGGTGCAGTCGGGGAAGCACCACCCGAGCGAGCGAGCGAACTAGAGAGAGAGAGGGGGGGAGGGGGGGGGGCTGGTTCCGTCCCGTTCCGACACTAGCTGGCTGTCGGGGACGGGGCCGGCCAGGCTCAGCCACTCTAAAGCCCTACCCAGCCAGTCCGGGGGCAGATCTAGCCGAACACCATGGGTTGGGGGGAGGGGGGCAAAGCCTCGCCTATATTCAGGCGGATTGTAACTGATATTGCCTACTCATCAGGCTGTTTGCTGAGACCTTGTGGGGGAGAGGGGGGAGGAGGGGGGCAAAACCGAAAGGTCCTTTACTTTAAAAAAAGAGAAAAAACAGACTAATCCTAGAACAAAACAGGAACATATCAGAAAAAAATTGGGGGAAAAAGAGTCAGAAACAATGGGTAAAAATCAAGGAAAATCACGAAACACCAGAAAAATCAGTAAAATCGGTGTACGCTTGAATTTATAGTGAACGACCTCACCCGACGAAACATACCGGTTTAACAAGCATAGACAAAGTGTGACGAAAATTTAAAAAAAAATCCTTTTGCACTGTCCACGTTTTGATAAGTTTGAGTAAAGAGACCCATAAAACGTGTACTTTATTACGACGTTATTTTTACGGGGGTGTATGCGGCAAGCCTCACCCGGCCTGGAGAGGCTGTTCACTTTTGCGATAAAACAAGGCTATTTGCTCTCCCGCCACCAGTAACATATGCCTCGTACGACTTTTCTGTCCCTCCGATCCCATTCTCCTCCCCCCCCCACTTACGACGCGCGCTCCTGCGCCCTCCGCCTCAGTCACTCTCTCCTGCTCTCTCCCCCGGCGCGGCCGGCCGGATCTACTCCAACTTGATTTCATTTCATTCCCTGGAGCACTCCCCTCCTCGGTGAGGCTGCTCTTGTCCTCGCCGCCAGCAGGCCGGGCTGGGGGCGGCCCGGGACCCGGGGCTCGGGACCCCCGGGTCACCCTGCGCGAGCGAGACGGAGCCGGGGGAGTTCGACTCCCGAACCACGTGATGAATGATGTGGCTGAGGGCCGTGGCGAGGCGTGGCGAGGCGTGGCGCCGAGTGGCGGGGAGGGATTTAAACACAGCCAGAGCCCCATACCATTCGAGCCTAGTATCAGGACTGCTGCTGTGCTGCAGCGCCCGACGAGAGCCATGCCCCTTCTCTTTTCTCTGCTCTCTCTCTCTCTCTCTGCTCTCTCTCTCTCTCTCTCTCTCTCTCTCTCTCTCTCTCTCTCTCTGCTCTCTCTCTCTCTCTCAAGCACCCTTTCCGACACAATATAAGAGCAGTCGCCGCCACATTTAACTTCACTGTTCATACCGAAAACCAAAATAATTTAATTTAAAAAAAAAAATATGTCGGCGTCGGCATTGCTGTGTCATCACAAAGCTTTTTTATTTTTTACATTTACATAGACGCTAATGGAGATGTCTGAACAACAACTTATTTTTGAACGTACACCGGACGGCCAGCACAGGCGTCCCCTAAGCAGATGCATCCTGTCAAGGACTCCGTTAGCGCAGGCCCGAGGGGGAACAAGGGGGTAAGGGGGGGGGGGGCTAAGTACTCGCACTAACGATTGTAACGCCTGCGTCACTACCAGCCCGGCACCACCAAAACGTCGCTGGGACTAAAAAGTGAACTATTTTTTTGCGAGCTTGACAACGCAGTGAGGATTCCAATTGCTAGAAACATCGCGAGTTGCGAAAGCAAAAGAGTGTTGAGCCGACTGTCCTGCGTGAATCAAAGAGCGTCGAGTCAACGCTCCAACCCTTCCCCATCCCCTTTTCTTTGCCAATCCACCGGCATAATATTTGACTCCGCATGTCACAAGGCGGCATTCCCGGGCGGAGTTTGAACAGGACGGATCGACCAGCTATTTGTTTACACTCCCCGCCCCGCCCAGTCTGACTTTTATTAGAGAACTGGCAGCATTTCAAACGAACACCCGCCATCCCCTTCCCTCCCCCAAATTTCCTCTTCCCCCACATCCACCTCTCCCCTCGCTTCCCTCTACTTATTCTTTTCCCTCGCGCCACCGCCGCGCTGAGGCCCATCGCAAGGCGTCGTGCGTTCAAGAAAAACGACAAGAAAAACAGCGCATTAAAAAGAGCTACTTTTTATATGTTTCTCCCGGGGGGGAGGGGGGGAGGAGGGGGGGGGGTCCTCACGGGGGTTGGCTCGGAGGCAGAGGGCAAGGGCCCTTTGATGATGATGAAGATGATATGCGTACGAGTGTGAGTGGGAGAGAGAGAGTAGAGAGGGAGGGGGGGGGGGGGATGTCATCCAGCCTCATCAGCTCAGCATATGTCCTACACTATAATCAAGCCACGCCTGCGCACAAGGCACACATTCTAGTCGACCAGGACAAAAAAAAACAGCCTCAGGTTACAATATTTAAATTTCGAGAATCCTGTTCAGGAAAAAAAAACTTATCCAATCTAACGCTAACTCGTTAAACTATCCCCGAGATTTAAAAACTTACCTCAAATTCAAAAAGAATTTTAAAATTTAAAGTCAGAAATATGTGATCATAAATTTTATCCATCACACAATAGTCATACGAGGTTTTACATTTGAAAACTACATGTGTGAACGTTATAGCATTTTCGTTAAAAACTATTAAGAGGTGAATTTCCATAGTTACATGGCGTGCACACTAAATAGATTTGAGTTTTTTTATTATTAAAAGGTTAAACAAATTTTTTGCACAACTTTGTGCGTTTTACAGGAAGGGGGAAAAACCCTAACGGGGGCCAAAAAATGAAACTTTCGGGCGAAAGCAATTGGCACCCGTAACGGGGCCCTAAAAAAAAAAAAACTCACGGGCGAGCAATAGGCGCCGTTAACGGGGGCGTAAAAAAATACATAAAACAACTTCAGTCTATTCTTGGGAGAATTGTGCTGCGGGTCAGTCTTTACTCAAGGGGACACGGCGCCGTACGGATAGAGCGAGCGAGCAAACTTGCACACTACTGTTGCGAGTTCTCCGAAACACCTGCTGGTTCGCGAAGCGCGTTTCCCCTACGACACAATTGCCGTAGGTCATATCTCTGAGCGGCGCAGCGGCCCGTGAAGCTCCGCTCCTGCCTGCTTAGAATATGACCTCGGGCAGAGAGGCGGGGCGCGGCGGGGCAGGCCAGACGCGTTACGCTAGATAGGCAATGCCTGGACGACGCCCCCAGACCAGACGCCCACACAAACTGAATGTGACAGCCGAACTGCCACCGCCTCAGCCGCTGCCTGGCTGCCGCGCGACCCTGGAGAGCCCCCGGCCCCCGGCCGACCTAGCACGGCAGTAAAGTGACACACTTAGAGGCACCAAGGCACGGGAAGGGAAGATGGACAGACATGTACCCCCTCTACAGGAGCTTGTCACGGCAGCAGCGTTAAGACAGACACCACAAAGAACTGCTTTACCCAGAGGCTTGGGGATCTCTTCTCACATCAAGTTCCTTAGGAAGATATTACGAATAAGAATTGGGGGTTCGCAAAGTACAAAGGATCTGAAACCACCAGATTAAACACCAATCGATCAACGCACAAGCCTTCTGTAGGCGGAGTACCAAAACGGAAAACACTATACGGAAAAAGTCATTAGTTGATCCAACTCACATACAGGTTGATATATTGTTTCAACTAAGTGTTAGAAAAACAATGCAAAATTCGTAGGAGCAGCGAACAGATTGTTGGGTTGGAAGAGCGAAGGCGATCGTGGATATTCAAATAAAACGGCTTTCGATTCAGCAATCAGATTTATTCGCTTCCGCAACGATCTATTCGCTGGTACAACAAAGAGTTCGCTCTACCAGCAAACTCTTCATTAAAACAACTAATACTTCGTTCCCACAATGAAGTATTTCACTTTGCTCCAAATCAACGCAAACATGAGTTGAAGCAACGAATTACTTTTTTTCGTGTAATCCACCCGCCTAGTGAACAGTCATTGAACACCGCCGCAGAGTTAAGCACCACAGGGCGGCGCCACTCTCTTCACTTTCACTGGTCCACACTAAAAATCACTACAACGCTCCACAGGCTACGCGACGGAAGCCGGCAAAAACACACACAGACACGGGGCGCGGCGGGGTACGGCGGGGTACGGCGGGGTACGGCGGGGTACGGCGGGGTACGGCGGGGTACGGCGGGGCGCGGCGGGGTACGGCAGGGTGCGGCTGCCGCCGTGTCAGACCGGACAGGACCGGCGAGTTACTTAGACTGAACGCGCGCCGCGCCGGCCCAGGCCAGGCCTCTCACACAGGCCGGCAGAGGAACGCCCCGCCCCGCCCCGCCCCGCCCCACCGCGTGCCACGTGCGGCCGTCTCATGCCCCATGCGGGGTCCCTATGGGAGGGGGAGGGTCGCTGCGCCGCGCGGCGCGTCGAGCTCAACAGACCAGACGCGCACACACACACACGCACACACACACACATGCGAGCGCGTGCACACATGCAAGGGCGGGCGCTTACATACACACACACACACTCACACACACATTGGCTGACGGACGACGCCCTCGCCGCCGCCGGGCCTGAGGAAAGGAAGAGGAGGTGGCCGCGGGAGAGGGGTTGAGGAGGGCTTACATACACAGTGCGCGCACACATTACAGTAGCCTAGCTTCTCCGAAGCTACTGTCGTCTGCTGCCGGTGCCACTGACGCTCAAGGAGGCGGCATCAGACTCCCCCTCTTGTCACTCATGGCGCAGTACATGGAGGAGGAGAGCGCGTGGGGCGCGGCAGCAGCGCCGCAGGGCATCGGGCCGTGTACACACAGCGTCTGGAGAACGGCGCCGTGCGCAACGCAAACGCGACTGCGCGTCAATGTCGCCTACACTTGCCGGCGTGAGACAGTAGAGCCGCGCACTGTCACAGAAATCTCACACGCCATAAGAGTCCGAATAGAAAATCACCTAGCAGCGTGTGAGATTGATCTGTCAGTGCAGTAGGGAGTATAAAGGCAGACCCGCAACACTTTGGTGCTTTCCAGCTGCCAATCAGAGTCGTAAGTCAGCGCCGCCCGAGGTACGACGTAAAAGACTGGGAGGAAGAGGGGAGGGGGGGGGGGCTTTGTACAAGAATAAGAGGGCACGGTCCCGCCCGTGCTCAAGGGCCGGGACAGCTTCGAATCGAAACAAATGACTGTCGCAATCAGGGGGGACGTTCAGGGCGAGGAGGAGCCTCCGCCAGGCCCGGCCGGGACCGCCCACACCAACGCACACTGCACCATCGTTCGTGCCCTTCTCCCTCAAAACATTTTTATCAGCTTATTGTTTTGGAAAGTATGGCGCGTTATTCAATTCTATAGAAGGGGAAAATCACTCATACAACATGTGTACGATGATTCTTTTAAATTAATTTAATAATTGTATTATTTTTTGTCTTGATTTTTCTTGATTGTTTAAGGAATTTTTCTGTCACTTTTTGATTCATTTTGATCCTTTTCCTCCTATTTCTGACTTTTTTCAATTTTTCTCAGTTATTTGTTCATTTCTTCTCGATTTTTTTTAAATTTCTGTATCTTTTTCCTTGATTTATTTTTTCCTAATTTTTTAAATACTTTTTCTCGATTTATTTTTTTTTATTTTTTTTTGGGGGGGGGGCGTACAATGATTTCTTCGAAGTGATCCCCTTTCGGGCTAGACCCGGAGTTCCTGCGGGAGAGGGGCACAAGGCGAGAGGGGCAGGGTGCGCGGCTCAAGGCGCGGGGCGCACGGTGCACCTCCCAAAGGGACGGGACTCGGAGGCCTCCAGCCTGATTAGCAATAACAGAGCGGGGCCGGGCCGGGCCGGGCGGGGCGGGCCGGCTCCTGCGACGCTTTCCTGCCTGGCGGTCCGCCAAACAAATAAAGACGTCCCAAGGGCTCCAATCGTTGAGCGGGACGACCGCTCCACCTCCGACCATTCTCATTTCATTTCGGTATATTCCAAAGACAAAACATGAGGCGGACGCTCGCCTCATCCATCAGGCTTTCTGCCAAGTGTTTCGATATGATGAGTAGTTGTGCGTGGGAGTGGCGTGGCGTGGTGGGGCGCGGTGGGGCGGGGTGGGGCGGGGTGCGGTGAGGCGTGGCGTCTGTGTACCTGTCACGCCCGCCTTTTCTATTTCCGGCCGGTAGGCGGGACTCGCCGCCGCCCCGCCGCCCTGGCGATGGCAAGGCGAGAGGCCGGCGGGGCGGGGCGGGGCGCGGAGGGGAGGGGAGGGGCGCACAATAATGGCGCATGACTTTATTTGCCACTCCACGCGGCAGCGCAGCGCCTTGAGCGCGGCGCGGGGCGGAGCAGAGAGCCTTTGGCTTCCCTTTTTGGCGGGCGCTTTTGGCCGACTTCATCAACGCATACAATACTTTTATTGTAATTTTATTGTAAGGAGACCTCCCGACTCCCGATTTTGGAATGCAATAACCATTCAAAGCGAATTAGTCGCTGGGCACTGAAAATCTCTAGCGCCGGACCCAAGCAATTTGATGTTCGGGGCCTAACAACTTTGCGCTGGGAGCAGACTTAAGTGCATTTTGCAGCTGTCGTATCGCCAAATAAGAGTTTGTTTTTCCCAGCGCAGTGTACCCGCGCGCTGCCGCCGGCCAGAGCGGTGCTTCCCCAAGATTCAGACGGCGGATAAGGAGGCTGGACAGACGTCTTTCAGAGCGAATCGGTCGAGAGCATCGGATGGGCAGTACTGAGAAAAATGTTTGCTTTCTTCGCTAAAAACTTTGGTTGTCACGGGAATGAGAATGAAACACTTGTGTTGGTATAACAATTCAATCTGTTCATGCTCACACCCTGTAAAACCAAAGTGTGTACAAGTACTAATTTTTTACTACTTACTTCGAAGTATTCGGCAAATTGTATGTGCAGGGCACATATAGTGATAAGTGTGCATTTATATTTGCCGAGTAACTTGGCATGTGTACACGGGACCCTCGCCGAGGGAGGGATAACTCATACAAAATGTGAACAATGACTTGATTTTGTTGATTTGTTATTTGACTTTTTCTTCTGATTTTTCAAGGAAAATTTGCCACTCTTTGAAATGTTTTGATATTTTTCCGTACTTCTGACTTTTTTTCTAGTTATTTGTTCATTTATTGTTCTCGATTTTTCGAATTTTTCTGTTCCTTCTAGATTTTTTTATAGTTCATTTTTAAAATGATTTTAGACGTTAGAAAGCTGAGGCTGCACGCGGGCTGAGGGCCCCGGGCCCGGGGGACCCTGCTTCACGTCTGTCTCTCTCGCTCTTTCGATTTCAGTTCTCCTCCGGTGGGCCCCGCCCGGCCCTGCGCCGACCCACCCGATGCTCGCGCCTCGCACCAGGATCGCATGGCTGGGAGCGGCGCAGAGCCGAGCGGGAGCGGCTAGGCTCCATGTCCGAAGGCTATTCTTACCGATCATATTTCTCCTCTCCTCTCCGCTGCGCCACCAGCACCTGAGCCAGACTCCCTCGCACTCGATTTCTCTCTTTCTCCCTCCTATGTCGCTTTTCCCCTCGCTGCGTCTTCTCTCTCTCTCTCTCTCTCTCTCTCTCTCTCTCTCTCTCTCTCTCTATCTCATCCTCTCTCTCTCTCTCTCTCTCTCTCTCTCTCTCTCTCTCTCCGTGTAACGGCAGTATATACCTTTTACACCGCAGGCCCAGCGCCTTGCAGCGCGACTGGGTAGAAATGGGGGAGACGGGGGAGGGGATGGCTGCGCGGTGAAGGGGAGGGGTAGGGGTGGTGGGGAGGGGCCTCCAGGTTGGGAGCTATTTTTAGCACTACAAAAATATGCACACTCGCGCTCTGCCCCTCCGCTGCCGCTTCCCTCACGCTCACCTGGCGGGGCGCGGGCCTAACTCTCTCAGTCCGACCCGACCTCTCCCCTCCCGCTCCGCCGCCCGCGGTCTGCAAAGCTGCTAGCTCTGAGGTATAAGGTGATCGTCCGAATGTGGGCCATTCGGATCAGGTCTGTCCGCGCACTCACTTTCTTGTGCCCGCCTGCCTGAACAAATGCACGCACACATGCGCACACAATCCATCCATCCATCCATCCATCTCCTCATCCACACACACACACACTCGAGGGGGAAGCAACTCTGAATTTTTTGTACACCTCGTAATTTAGAAAAGTTCAGAGAAATTTGGGAAAATTCAGAAAAATCATGTAAATTAAAAAAAATCCTAAAATTCACCTAATTCTAGAAAAACTCAAGCAAAAATTCACAAAACTTGGACACCAAAATTCAGAATTTTTCTCCCCTCCCTCACACTCTACTCACCTGAGGTCATTTCTGTATTCAGGGGTATTCCTATTCCCCATCCCCCAACCCGCAGAATCAAGAGGTACCGTATATTCCATGCCGGCTACTTTCCCGGGCGCAACTCCTTTTCTTTCCCTAGTCTCAGGAGCAGCAGCAGCCACGCCCCGCCGCGCCCCGGTGTTGATCCGCTCAACAGGTCGCTGTCAGGGAGGGTCGGCCGCTGCCCCCGACCCCTGCCCGTGCCCCGCCCCGCCCCGCCCCGCCCCCGGCCCCATGGGGGCGGCCCGCCGCTTCGCAGGCTCGTTCAGCAGTCCATTTCCAGATTGACGCCGCACCACGCCACGCCACGCCACGCCGCGCCATTGCCAGGCCGACCCACCCGCGGCCCGGCCAAAAAACCGTACAACCAGCAACGACCCACACCACCCAGTACTGCCAGAAAGTTAGGCAAAAATCCCGCGCAATACACCTGTGCGAAACGGGATTGTATCTGCGTCTGCCTAATAGGCAACTGTTGCCTAGTAGGCAGGCGGAGATACAGTCCCGTTACGCACAGGTGTATTGGGCGGGATTTTTGCCTAACTTTCTGGCAACACTGACACCACCGGCGCAGCCTCCTCAGGACAGGAGCGCGGGGCGGCGCGGGGCGGCGCGGGGAGGGGGAGGGGCACTGCGGCAAACAATAGTGCGACGGCGCACCAAGAAAAAAATTATGTCCATATTTAAAAGGATAACATCCCAACCGTAGTCTGCTGCTCCTTTTATTTTTATTTTCTACATATTATATTACTTTTTGCAGGGGAGAGGGGGGGGGGTGGAATATGAAAAGAGAACGCGCCGATCGTCTTGGGGTGGAGAGAGCCCTCTTCTCCCGTTCCGTCCCGCGTAAAACAAACTTGGTCCGAGCCGAACGGCTTGGCGGGCGGGCGAACCGCTCCGCTCCGTCCCGGACAGGACCCGGGCCCGCAGAGGACATCCAATTCTTTCAGGCTTTGGAGTCCCAGCTCTGCTCCACTCCTTCACCGGCTCCTGCTCCTCCCTCGACAGGCGGACGGGAGGGCGAGCGGGGCGGGGCGGGGCGGGGCGCGGACCCCAGGAATAATCCGATTTGTAGTGGAAGGGGATGCTTCCGCTTAATTTGAGGCTCGCCGCTAAAACGCCCCCTCCCCCAACTTGTAGCGCTCCAGGCCCTTAGCACTCCACAAAGCTCACCACGCTGCTGCCGAAACAACCCTTCCACTCCACCCCCTTTACAGAAATCCTCCCATGGCCCCCTCCCCCTCTACTTCTCGCGGGTCGCTGGGTCCACCAAATTATATGTACTTAAAAAAATAAAATAAAAGCGATGACTGACGAGGCAGCGCCTGTCCGCTGCTACGGGCGTCAGGCGTCAGACCGGAGGCCTGGCTGAATAATCCAAAACTCTGAGGGCAAACAGCGAATTAAAAGAGAAGCGCGGAAGCAGCGCGAAAGCGACGAAAAAATTGGCTCGTTTTAATGAACGAAGGGGCTTTTAAAAAGTGGGCTATTCCCCCATCTGTCTGTCTGTCTGTCTGTCTGTCTGTCTGTCTTCACAGCTTTGAGAAGCATTCGTGTCCTACATAATTTTGCACACAGTCGTATGCATTATTACTACACTGATATTCAATTACTGTGACGTCACGTTATCTTTTTCATGTGAAAAGTGTCACATTGTTTAAAATGTCATGTCACATTCTTTTCAACGTAAATCGGCCAGAATATGCGGGCTAAGTTTTAGTGTCACATTCAAAAGAATGTGACTTTAATATTAAAAGGAATGTGACAGTTCACATGAAAAAGAATGTGACGTCACAGTAATTGAATTACAGTGTATATGGTTGCAATCCTACAAAGTCGTCGTGCACAAAATAACATTTTAAAAAATAAGTTTGGTTCAGTATGTAAACAGCTGTCATCAGTGGCAGAGGCGCCAGTACGAAAAGGAGAGTTCACCCAAGATGAACCCCAGCCCAGAGCAGAGCAATGAACCCCTGGGGCTGAGCCCAGCGGCTGAGCCTTACGGGAGCGGGGCCGGGCCGGGCCTAGCGATAGGAGTTACTCAAACTCTCGCCCGGCTCTTATTTATGGCACTGAAGAGGGAGGGGTGGGGCGGGGCCGGTACCCCCACCAGGCTGAACCTATATTCCCAGTACAGGTGCGAGGTGCGCGACCCCGCCGCACCCCGCCCCGCCCCGCCGGCACCCGGGTGGAAAACACCAAGCGAAACAGCTCCCCCTACCCCCTCCCTACCCTCCTGCCCTACCCGGACCGTCTCCTTCTCTCTTTCTATTTATCTTTTTTAGCAGATGATACCTTTACTTTCTTTACTTTCAGAACAGTACAAGACACTAAGGTGTCAGCTAGCTTGTACTCTCGAGTCCAGAAACCAATTGCAACTATACAATAATATAGGGTGGCGCTGGTAGGGGGGGCCCCAATGAACGCCTGACGCGCAGTCTGCGCGGAACAATGGCACCTCCTCCTCGCGCGCAGCGTGTAACACTATAACAGCTCCTCCCTGCCAGCGACCGCTTCGGTCCGCCACGCCGCCGGCGGACCCCTCCCACCCCTTTCCCTCCCAACCCCGCAGGCACGCGGCGCGGCGCTGCTGGCGTCGTTCGTCGTTTACATCGTGTGCGTTCACACACAAATTGTCGCACCCCATAGCAATTTCTCTTGCGGTGCGGTATCATCTGCTATCAATACCAATCTTGATTGATATTTTTTTCTCTCTCTCTCTCTATCGTAATGTTCTAATCATGGAACAGTGCGCCGGCGGAGCGCACGCGCGCGCACTGTTTCCCCCGCCCCTACTGTCTCCGTCGCTCTCGCCTGTGGGGTAGGCCGTCCCGCGGAGCAGCCGCGCTCGGCGGGCCTGCCCACGCCACACAATGCATCTATCTGCCCCGCCTCGCCCCGCCTCGCCCCGCCACCCCCCGCCCCGCCAGCCTGACTGACGTCTCATCAGGCTGCAGACAGAGTCTGGCTGAAGGATGGACCGACAGTCGGGGCGGGACAGGCTCGTCAAAACCGAAGGATCCTCCGCGTCCCCTTTCCTCCGGGTGAGCAGGGTGGGGTGAGGTGGGGTGGGGTGGCGGACGAGGCGGGGTGGGACGAGGCGGGGTGAGGCGAGGCGGGGTAAGGCGGGGCGGGGCGGAGCGGGACGTACCAGGGCGCGTGACACCGCACCTGGAGCCCTGAGCCTGCTGTGCGGGGTCTGGAGAGAAAAGTGTAGGGCGGCTTTGATTCTGCTCCGCGAGTGAATTAAAGAGAATGCTGTCGATAATCTAGTTGAGCTCCCCGTAGCGGGGTGGCCCAGGAAGGCAGGCGACAGCCCCCCCTCCCCACAGCCTCCAGCGCGGCGAAGGCAGCGGCGAAGGCAGCATCGTCGACCCGAAATGAAATTCCTTTCGATTAGATGACGAGCACACCCCGCTCCTCCTCCCCTCCATCCCTCCTCCCTTCCAACTGCCTCCTGACATTCGCACGCTCCAGAACAACTCCCTCCCCTCCCCTCCACGGCCGTCACCGTTCCCGCTGGCCCATTCCTTCCCTTTCCCTATTCCTCCTATACGGGCAGAGTTCTCCGTCTCCCCCCGAGGGAAAAACAACTCTGAAATTTTTGCACACCTCGTAATTTAGAAAAATTCATTTTAAGAATAAGTGAAAATTAAGGAAAAGTCAGTAAAATCCACAAAATGTAAAATAAAAAATTACAAAGAAAGTGCAAGTGAAAATTCACAAAAATTCACAAAATGTGCACACCAAAATTCAGAGTTGTTTTTCCCTCGTCTCCCCAACACCCGCTCAAACTCGATACTCCTTCGCCGTGGCACAACAAGTTATTCTCCAGACTCTGGATGGCGGGGCAAGTATCGGAATCCCCGCTGACGGGACGTGGGTACGAGGAGGAGGGTGGGAGTACGGGTAGGAGATGAGGGAGAGGAGTTGGGGGGTCATATAGTTGCGGCGGGTCCAGAGGCCGCGGAGGCTGTGGCGATCTCGTCCAATATTGACTACCTGGTGTACCGGACCGGTCCCGTCCCCGCCCTCACGGAAAAAACTTCGTCTTGCTTTTCAAGCATCCCCGGTAACCCTGTGCATTTTCTCCATTGCTTGGTTTCTCCAAAACTGCTTGGAGACCAAGACGCCGTTTTCTTTATGCTCCGGGTACCGGATGGCGAACGGGGGCTGCTCCCGCTGCTCACCCTGACTGAACCACAATAAGTCCTGCCCCGGCCTGATACTATTCAGGAGACCGCGAGTCAGATGCCAGCGGGGGCAGCGGGGGTAGCGTCGTGGTCAGAGAGGGCGGAGGCGAGGCGTGGGCGCGTTTCTTTTTCTTCTATAGACGACCTCTTCTCCTAATCTTGCAAAGAAAAATGTTGCGCTGTGCATATTCATAACGAGACCTCATCAGCACCGGCACTACGCGGCACCGGCACTGCCGTCAGCGGCAAGAATATTTAAACAAGCTTGCGGGGCGGGGCGGCGGGGCGGGGCGCGGGGCGAAGGGCCCCTCTTTAACCACCGGACTATTTGCCCTGCCTGGGCCGGGCCCGCCCCCGCGGCCAGCCCCATCAAAGGGACTCGGATCCTCTTTTCGGCCCGCGATCGGAGAGCAGAGCTCCTCCCCCCCCCCCCCCCCCCCCAACCTCAAACGCCCAGAGCAGACTGTTAGCTGCACTTCTCTGCCACAAATACGTCCGAGGGGGGATCGGATCACTCATACGAAATGTGTGCTTTGACTTTGATTTTTTTTAATTTTAATAATTTTTTTATTCATTTATTTATATTTTGATTTTGATTTTTCTTTTGATTTTTCAAGGAAAATTTCTGTCAAAATTATATTTTGTCTTTTTGTTCATTTTTCTCGATATTTTGGATTATTCAGTACCTTATATTTTGATTTAATTGACTTTTGTCATTTTTTAAATGATTATGTGGGGGCTGTACAATGACTTTTCGAAGTGACTCCCCCCTACGAGACGTCTGTCCACCCCAAACCGCGCGAATTGCAGGCTCCGCGATTTTTTGCTTTGATTATTTTTTTTAGGGAGATGTTTTCCTTCTGCCTTCGCGCACCGCATTGAGCCGCGAGGAGCGCACACAGAACACTTACCTGCGGCTGCAGCCAGGCGATGAGCGTGTGCAGGGTGTCCTGCGGCGGCGGGGGCGGGGGCCGTCCTGCGAGCAGCGCGGGCTGCACCACGGCGCAGAGGCGCGCGCACAGCTCGCGCACGCCGCCCCCAGCGCCGCCCCCGGCCCCGCCCCCGGCCACGCCGCCCCCACAGCCCCCGCGCCCAGGGCCCTCCACCACGGCGTCCAGCGGCTCGACTCCTGCCGAAAGCAAAATGCGAAGAGATCAGTGTCAGATGTCACTTATTACAGGGGAAAAGGAGAGAAATATGGCGAATGTCACAGTTTAAAATCTTAGCGAATGTGTTTGAATTCTCAAAAGACGGACAATCTTCGCCCGGGCCCCGCCCCACCCCGTATCCCACGTACTGGGCACAGCGCGCCCGCCGCGGCTCGCCGCCCGCCAACCTCAGGCTGGGCCGGCCGCTCCACAAGGACGCGCGTTGGGTTGCCTACCCACCCGGCGCCCCCACTCTCGTAACGTATAGTAGCGATCGAGTCCGTAGCGTGGTATAACCTTTGTGGCGTTGGAGGTACTGACCCCTCGCTAACGCCAAACTCTCAATGTGGGAGGAATTTTCGGCCAAATAAGGTGTAAATCGCCGTCTATTTCTAGCCTCTGTAGCAACATTTTTTCAATTACGGAAGGGGTAACAACCCTAATATTTTTAACAGTTCGTATTTTTTTTTAAAAAAAAGGAGAAAAACAGTAAAATTTACACTGAAACAATCCGAAATTTTAAGTATAACGTCAAATTCGAGAAAATTCAAATTCCGTGCTGTGCTGTAAACATTTTAACAAAATTTACTAACATTCAGGAAAGTACGGAAAAATTTATGTACATTTATTCATCAAAATTCGAAATTGTTGTCTCCTCGGGTGATTACAGAGGATATGGAGAGGGTGTAATGGGACTGGGTGTGCAGCGTACACGGGTGTGCATAGGCGTACGTAGCGTAGGGGGCCTGCCTGCAGAGGGTCGAGTAGGGGCTGGGGAACGGGGATCAGGCGCGGTGCAGCAAACCACAGCCATGCAGAGGCCCCTCCCCCTACCCCTCCCCCTGTCCCCAAACCCCCGCAGCACGCACAAGCGCAGGGCGCAGCGCGCCTGGCTTAAATTCCAGCACCAGTAGCGGGGGCGGGGCGGGGCGGGAAGCGGCAGCAGGCACGCCGAGCGGCGTAGCCAGCGCGTAACGCCCCGCCCCGCCCAGGCAAACCCGCCAGAGTGCTGCAGGATTCCATTCCAAAGCCAGAATGGCCGCGAGTATCGAAATTCTTGCGCGCCGAGCCGAGGAAAAAGGGGAGGGAGTGGGCGGTGGGGGAGAGAAAGAAGATAGACCGGTAGGGAATTAGGGGGGAAGTTCGCGCGAGCAGGAGAGGAGCCACCCCTCCTCGTTGTGTTACTGAAGGATTCTCCACACGCGCCGTCCGGACCGGATCGACATGATAAGGCTCAAATGCACGCGGAGAGGAAAACGGCTCGAGTCGGGCGCCACGCCCGCCTAGGGAAGCTGGGCCGCAGCTGGCCCCCCGGGTCCCGGAGGAGGCGCGGCGGGCAAGGCGAGGCCGGGCGGGGTGGGGTGGGGCGGGGTGGGGCAGACACGGAGCTTCGCGACCGAAAGAGACGCGCCGCAGAGAAATTCGAAACGATCCTCATTTATTAGACGTGGCGTTCTGGGCGGCGCGCGCGGCCTAGGGAGGGGCGGACTAAATCTCTCAAAAGGGGCGGTTCGACAGTGAAACCTCTCTCGGACGGAGAAAAAGCGAGAGGAACTGGGCGCACAGCACAATACTGGTCCGAAATGTGAGGGGTTTCTCTGCGATGATTACTTACAGGCAACGAAACAGCAACGCAATATTCTCGGCCAAAAGAGCTTTTGATGGATTTCTAAAAATACTTATTCTTATTATTTTTATGCGAGGTTTCACTCAGTAAGAAGTGTCGGAGGATGAGACCGCCTCTCATCAAGAAAAGCACCGCTCCCCCTCCCCTACCCCCTTCCTCTTCCCTAAATCGTCACTTCGAAGAACCCTTCCCAGCCTTATCGATGAAATGACGATTTAGTACACAGCTGAAAAAGGTTACGGGCGGTTCGTTACACTGATGACGCCGTCCCGCGGTGGCGGACCGCTCCCGACTCTACTTCGCCCGGCCCGGCCCTGCCCCGCCCCGCCCCGCCCAACGCCAGAGGCATCGGAGGAAAGTGTCGTCGGGTCTCGGGTCGCCGCTAACAAGGGGAGGGGAGGGGCCCGGCCGCTACATCCGACTTTTGCGGTGCAGCGCGAAGCGAGGCTTGCCAAACGAGAGGGCTGGAGCGCAACCGCACCCGCACGCGTCAGGCCTGAACCCCGGGCGCGGCCACCCGTTCGGTTTAGCTCACTGAAAAAGCCTCGGAAGTCTTAGAAACTAGACGAAGCCGAGGTGCTTGCCTGCTGCCGACCCGACGCGACCGGTCCCTACCCAACCCGACACGCCATCCAAAGCAACATGTCGGAAAAGAGGCTCTCCTCCACAAGTTAAGCCGAGGGGAAACAAATGTGAATTTTGGTGTATACACATTTTGTGAATTCTTATGGAATTAAGTAAATTTTCACACAAAATTAATCTATAAATTTTGGTGATTTTATCCTAGGTTTCGAATTCACCTGAGGGATAAAATTGTTGGAAAAAAAGCGGATTTTTTCTGATTTTTTTTTTTTCTGAAACTTTGGAAAAATTGGACAAAATGCTAATTTCATGAAATCTTCGTTTCTGATGACAAAAATGATACGAAACGGTCTAGTCACAATTCTTCAGACTCTGGTAGTTGCGGTGTATTAAAAAATTGTAAAACGGGTCAGGATCGTGGAGATTTCAAGATTCGATACATAATGATGATGAACATCGAAATTTGACAAAGAAAATCTGAAGATTTTCAATGAATTTTGATGATCCACACATTTTGCAGCCTCACAGAAAGCATTTGCCATCGTTCTGAACCATGAACAATGAACACGTTACCAAAAAGTGTGTTTTAACACAATTTTAGCGTTTATAGTTTTCTAAGTTTTCCCAATTTTCCGACCCCCAGGATTTTTTTCCAAAAAAAAAGCGGATGTTTTAATTAATTTTTCCGGAAAATTTTCCGAGCTGCAAAACCCTATGTTTTCCACACTTTTCTGAATATTTTGGAATTTTTCTGAATTTTCCTAAATGACGAGGTGAAAACAAATTTCAGAGTTGTTTCCCCCTCGAGTTTACCCGAGAGAAAACCGGCAGAGACGAAAGTATCCCCAATATAAACCCCATCAACCACTTACCCTCAAACCCCTGGGCCACGCCGGCCCGACTAAAGTGGTACTACACAACGACGACATCGTATCGGGCCGATATCGATATCTCGTTATCGCGCGCCAGCCCCGCACCGCGCTAGCTGCCGCTACGCGTCTGTCCTATGGATTACGAGCAGGCTAAGGTCTGTCGCCTGCTAAATGAACAGCACGCGGCGATTGCGAGCGGCAGTCAACAGCAAGAGTCGTAACTCCCGCGCAAAGTTTTAACCATAGCCTCGCCTGACGGGATGCGGCTCGGGGGGAAAGGGGAAGGGAGGGGGGGGGGATACGAGGCGGGGCGTGGCAGGGCGTGGCGGGGCGTGGCGGCGCCAGGGTGCGGTGCGGGCGCCGCTGCCCCCGGAGCGCCCTCGTGCGGGCGGAGCGGGCCGGAGTCACTGACCTAGACGCGGCGAGGCGAGACGCAGCGCGCCACCCGCACCGTCGGAGACCTCGAGGGAGTCGTCGACGGAGTCCTCGAGGAACAGCGCGGTGGCGTTCCGAACTAGGTACGTCACCAGCGCGGCGGCCCGGGCTCCCCGTCAACGGGACCGCGACCAGAGGACGCAGACACGGAGGGGAAAGGCGACGCAGCTGCCTGAGCAGGAGGCCGTCAGAGGGAGAGCCTCCGCGGCACGGCGACCGTGAGGGGGTCCTTGGGGGCGGTCCGGGAGGCCCGGGAGGCCGGGAGGCGTCCGCGCGGACAGACGCGTCGGGCCGCGGCGGGCCGGTGCCGGTCCGGGGCGCGCGGAGCCTGCGAGGAGGCCAGGCCCAGCGGACACAGCCGGGGGAAGCGTCCGGGCGGCGCCGGCACCAAGGGAGGCACTGGCAGCTGCCCCGGCCCGCCCCGGCCCCGGCCAAGGGACTACGCGTGCGGCGTGGCGCAGCGGGGCGGGGGAGGGGCGCCACCACCACTGTGCCGGCTCGGGGTGGGGGATGGAACAGGTGGGGGAGGGAGAACTGCAAAAGGGGGAGGGAATAGGGGGTATAGCAGCAGAGCGGTTGTGTCAAAGGGATGGGGGCGTGCTCGAGTATTTGGACCCCATCGCCTCATTGGGCACGTACACACGCACCGAGGCACACGCGCCCGCGCAATCACGGGAAGGTGCGGTCTTTAATGGAAGCACTACGGCCTCCGCCTTAGTAAGGACAGTATATGCCTACTGTATTTGACTCTATTTTTTCTTAACAGTGCAACTCCGGCAGGTTGTTCCGCCGAGCCTTTTACACATGCACTTACCCCCGGGATCGGGGTTAAAATGGCTGTGGAAGAGGAGGGGCCAAGAGGGGCCCAGCCGGGCCAGAGTTCTCCCGAGCAGTGAGAGCCAACGGTGAAGGGCTGGGCTGGGGTGGGGTGGGGTGAGGTGGGGCGGGGCGCGGAAAGGGACCGCAAGTGCTCTCATGATCGTCGCCTGCAAAGTTCAGCGAAACACACGGGGGAGAGCGAGGCGGAGAAAAGATGGGCGATCACTACTGTGAGCGTGGCGGGGCGGGGCCGGGGCGGGGCGGCGAGGTGGAGAAAGAGGGAGATTTCTTTTCTTTTTGTTCTCTCTTGAATCGACCATTGCACCCCTCTGGCTGGCTCGTATCTACGAGTTCGAGTTAAGATGGAGGAGGACATTAAGACGGCTAGAGGGAGCAGCGCCGTGCTGCGCCCAGGAGGTAAATAAACATTAGAATGGCGAGCCTCATGACTGATGACAGCGTGGGGGGATGTTATCCGCACCAAGGACTCTCCTGATGAGCCGGGGAGGGGGAGGGAGAGCTACAAATGCAAAGCACAGAGAGAGGAGAGCGGCTGAATGGTCTCCGAATGAATAAGACAAAGTGCGGGGGAGAGAAAGGAGAAGGGGGAGGAGAGGGAGAGAAAGGAAACGGTGAGCGGAGGAGAGGAGAGGCAGAGACGGGAAGAGTGTGCTGCGCGCCGCTGGTCCTCGGCTCCATTGTCGAGGGGTGGGTGGTTGGATAGTGATTATGAGCGATGGAGCATCAGAGAGAGAGAGTCAGGGCGCAGGGCGGGGCCGGGCGCGGGGCACAATGGAGCCACCATGGCCACTGCCAAAGTAAATTGACTCCCGATATGATGGAGAGAAAAAGATGTGGGGGGGTTGTCGCGGTGGGAGGGTGGTCGACGTCAACCTACCTGTCAGCGCCCTGCCCCCCCCCCCCCCCCCCCGGGAGCGGCACGTCGGCGCCAGCCTAACACCGTCACCGTCAGGCTCAGGCCCGCTGCCGCGCCGCTGCGCTCATCAAAAAAAGTCAACGCCACGTGTGCCAAATGTGAGGGGGAAACAACTCTGAAATTTTTGTACCTCGTCATGCAGAAAAATTCAGGAAAATTCAGAAAAAAAAATCAGAAAATTTAGCAAAATTCAAGCAAAAGTTCACAAAAATTAAAGAAAATTCAGGAAAGTTTACAAAAATTTACAAACTTTGTAAATCAAAATTCAGAATTGTTTGCGCCTCGGCCAAATGAAATCCACTGAGCCGCTGCTGCGCGCTCCCGTTCTGGGAGATGTTTCCGGGCGTCCCGGCGATGGGGTCGTTCCTCTTTGTAACGTGGCGCCCGGCCCCGCCCGGCCCCGCCCGCCTCCCCTACAGCCACGGACTGGCCCGGTCGGCTTAGGGGTGAAAACCCGCCTGGGCCCCAGAGGAAAAGGTATCTTTTTGGGCCCCTTGGGGGCCCTTCGGGCCCCCAAGGGGCCCAGAGGACACCTTTAGGCCCTACTCGTGAAAATAAAGTCAGAAATGGGCAAAAGAAGATAAGAGAACAGATCCGCCGTAGAAAAGGAGGTGAAGTATCGAAATATCCTGAAATCGAAAGTAATTAAAATTAAAGTATAAAATGAGGTGGTGACTTATGACTAAATTGTTATAGGCTCAGGCTCAGCTCTAACAAGACCGAAATTGCGGGACGTGCACTCGCGACTCACGGCTCCAACCTTAGTGGAGTGGGCAGCCGTCCGTAAGCCCGACTGTTGGCTGGACAGGGACAGCTAGCAGCCTCGTTGCTGCGCTGCGACGTCACACGCTCTCGGCTAGGGCCAGGCCAGGGGTGGGCGCGCCGCGCTTCTGTATGATTTTATCTGTTGAGCGTGAACTTGTCGACAAGATAGACTTGACTGATATTCTTAACGACTTTGCAAGAAGCTCAGAGGAGCTACGAAAACCACTGATTGTATAGAAATCCATTAAAATTTCTGTAAAAATTTGCTCCTGAAGATTTTAGTCGAATTTGCCTTGTTTGCCTATTTTTCCCCCACCAAATTAACGAAAAAATACACTTTGCCCCTGTGAGGTAGGCAATTTTTGGGCCCCTCGCGGCTGTTCCCCGCCCGGGCCCCAAGACCCCCAGTCCGTGGCTGCTCCCCTAGCCAAGCACGCGTGTGCGTGTAAGCGTGTAACGGCCCAGGTTCCTGGCATTCCTGCCCTGCTTTGAGGTCCTCTGGGTCTTCGGGTGCCAGCGGGCCTGGCCGCCTTCTTGGACCCGACAAAGCCCTTGTGACAGCTGGGCGCGCCTCTCCGCCCCGCCTCACCCCGCCCGGTGCACGCCACACGAGGAGGCGTATGGACCGGACCCAGCAGACCTACACCCCTCCCTCCCTCTGCAGAGGATCCGCCGCCGCTACGACCCAACCTCACAGGTTGACCCATCCTTGCCACGCCCCGCTCTGTCCAGCGGCTGCGCACTTCCTCTCTGTCGGCTATGCGACTTCGTCGCCCAACACCATGTCAGCTTACCCGCACACACGCACGCACACGGGCACACACAGTACAGTGCGCGCCGTTGACCGACACGACACATGATACAAAAAAAAATTGAAACTATACAACTTTACGACATTTGTCATGGAAATTTTTTCCCGCGTAACCCTTACGACAGTTTTTCACAGTGATTACTTGTATACGTGTGCGAATGAATATTCACACACCTCCATGTGCGCGACACTCACGCACTTAGATTTTCTATGGTGCGCAAGACGCCGTGGTGCGGAGCGCCGGGGTGGGTTACGGGTTCAGGCCGCGGCCAAGGACGTCCCGCGCCGCGCCCTCCGCCTCCGCCTTCGCGCCCGGGCAAATGAATCCCATCAAGGCCTTCCGACCCAACCCCAACGAGCCGAGATTCTACCCCCCCCCCCCCCCCACACACACATCCACACACAACTGCAGTGAGGGGAGGAGTCGCTGTCGCAGTAGAACAGAGCCTCACAGATGGGGATCGGCACCGGCGCACTCACTCTGAAACTTTAACCGCCTCCCGTTCCCTTCCCTCCAGCAGGGCGCGGGGCGGGCCGCGGCTGTGCGCCGCAATGTCCCCCTTTCCTCCGCTTCGCTACCGCGCCCAGCTTCCCGTTAAACAGATAAACCCCAAAAGGTGACAACAATTTCGGTTGCGTTAGCACGCCCTGCACTGTTAAAAATACCGTAGGGGAATTACGGTATGCCTACGGTCCGCACCGTAGTTTTCGTGTACGGTCAGACCGTAACGTATCCTTACGGTAAGTACTGTACTTCATTGTGGATGGAATGTGCTCCATTGAACTTCCCCAACATATTTGCAGGCTACGTTGTGTACCGTAAGATTCAGACCGTAGTCAAAAATTACGGTCCGGGACCAGGTAACAAATTTACGGTGCGTACCGTAGGCATCATTTACCGTGGTATTTTCCAACAGTGTGGTAACCAGTTTCCTCAGCACGGTTCCTCCTTTTAGTCATACAAATAGAGGCCGGGGGATGGACTGAGTTTCTGAAAACTCATCGGAAAAGGGAAAGCGCTGAGATACTTTTTCGACCATGTCCGATAACATTCGTACTTGGTTCAGTAACTTTCCGACCCAACCGGACGTTCATTTGGTCCATGTCCTTGAATTGAGTGCCACAGAAACAACTTGATTGAACCGTCATTCGGTGTGCAGATGAAAAGTCCATAAAAGATATCAATGAGCCCCTGGTTCTTCGCACGATATAATTGCACTCGTTCCAATACCAATGGAGATTAGATTAATTTGAGTCCATTTTGGGTGTCAGGACTCAGAACAAGTACAATGAGCTTGTATCACGAACGTCATTTTCTGGGTGTACATTTTGAGATGAATCCTACGGCGCCGTTACACAATTACCGTTCTGAACACGGAGGCTTTCAGCAGTGTGTTTAAATAGCGCGTAAAAAAAATGCAATAAGGCTTTGAGTAAAGCCGGACCAGAGCGCGCCGGGCCTCCGCCCCCCGCGCGCCCGCGCCTACGCCGCGCTCTCAGCAACGACATATGTCAGTATTTTCAGCTTCAGCCGAAGGAATAAGGGAGCAGGACTTTTGGGGGGAAGTGGGGGTACAAAATAGGGGAGTTCGGAGAGGTGAGGAGGGAGTAAGTGCGAGAGAGAAGGGGGGGAGGGGGGATAAAAGGGGACCGGAAGAGGAAGCAAGATCTAGGCTGCCCCTCCCCCTCCCTTTCTCTCTCTCTCTCTCTCTCTCTCTCTCTCTCTCTCTCTCTCTCTCTCTCTCTCTCTCTCTCTCTCTCTCTTTCTCTCTCGCATTTGAGCTGCCACCCTCCTGGCTCGGCCCGGCACAACCCTGAGTGACTTTGTGGGCTACGCTGCCCGAAAAGAGGGGTTGACGGTGTTATTGCGAACTGTGGCGTCGTCATAGCAACGGAGAGAAGCAAGGAAGCAAGTGGATCATAGGGGCTGCAGGAGAGGGGAGAGGGGGTGTGGAGTGGAGGGGTGGTCGCGGGATTCGGCACTGTCATCCCCTCCCCACGAGACAGCTCCTGCCCTGCCCTTCCCCTCCCCCTATGCTCCGACCCGACGGTGGAGGCATACAAAGCAGAATGGGGCCCCACCGTCTGTGCTTAGCGAAAGACGAAAGAGAGGAGCAGCAGGGAGCAGAGGGGGGCGGGGGGTTAGAAGAGACGGCGAGAAATAGGGGAATAGCCTCTCCCAACTGACTCCAAGAATACAAATTTGAGGCACTAGAACAAAGTCCAAACCCTTGGCCTGAAGTAACACCAGATAGTTTGAATAGTAATTGACACATTTTGCACTCCCTTGACCCTGACGAGTTAAACAATTTCACAACAACTTCTGCGTTAATGGACAAGATCAAATTATTAACACAGTTGACTATGACAAATGGGTGAAATCTCATTCTTCCACTACACATCAAACTCTATTGAGACAAATGTATCATGAAAGGGAGTATTCGAATCTTACAAAACATAGTAATGGTACAGACTACTCACCAGAGATGATCCCATCCATTTGCTGTAAAGCTGCTTCCAAAAGCTTGCTTGCCTCTGCATGAGGGCTGGTGAGTCCATCTGATTGGTCGGATTTACCCATTTCACCTGCAAACAAGATTTGGCAACATAAAACCCACAGAAAATATTGTTGTCTTTTACTTATTGTTGGGTGTTAGGTGAAGTCTGACAGCAAATCACAACCACCTGTGGAATGTTGTAGAGTAATTTTGGTAGCCCAAATTCTGCTCAAATTACAGAGGATTACACAATGATTGCAGTGACTTCTATTATTCAGCTAAAGTCCTCATCCCGAACAGTAAGAGTTCATCCGAGCCTTGATTCAAATGAAAGAAAACTGGACAATTACATAACATCTAACCTAAACTTTGTCAACGGTAAATATTAAGAGACAACTTCAGTGAAGAGGAACTTTGCAAAAATAGATGGTACAGTAAAAAAAATAACTTAAAACGAATAAGGTGTCGACACGCTCGAGAAAAATGGCAAAACATTGGAGAGGGGCAATCACAGTAATGACAGCAGTGATGCTTAACCCTCATCCGGTAGGTGGTACGATTTGAATCGCGCAACCGACATACAGCTTGAGGGGCCCGGACCAAAGACGTCTCTTTCAGAAAAAGCGATCAAATCTACTTGACTCGCAGTACCGATTGCAAACTACACATATTTCTTTAAAGTAAAACGTAAACACGACGGCATGTCACAATGTCACAATCGAGTCGGGGCTAACCTCTCTTGTTGGGCGTTGCACGGTCTCAGGAAAGTCACTCAGAGGAACGTTTCAGCACGGATTCGCATCAACATGTCTTGATATCGCTCGGTAAGAGGGAGTGTGAGAAGCCTTCCAATATCAAAGCAAAACAAAATACAGGGGGGAAATGAGCAAGTAGAAAAGCGTCAGAACACAAATAACAACACAAAGCAAGCAAAACATTGAGGCTGAGGCAGTCATTTAGTGGGCGGTGCCTTAGAACAGTCTGTGCAACCTGGTGGTATAGCCCAATGTGTTGCTATTGCGACGGTTATGTATACGCCGAACGCCTTGGTTGATATTTTTGAATCTTTTTAATTATTTTGAAGTAAACAATAGCTTGGGAGACTGTCAGACAATTTGTGAAAAGAAAGCGTACCGCCGTGCCGTACCGTGACACTTCAGTTTGGTTGGCTGGTCCGGTCATGTGTGACGTCATGTTGAACCTGCTGCTCAACCTCAACGGCGCAGCGCCGAAGCCGAAGCCACACTGGCCACACGTGTTAGCGTTTGTCAACGTTGGGTGCTAGGACTAAACCTTTGCTGAAACGCTGTCCAAGGACCTCTGTCTCCTTCATGGCCTGCTGTACCGACTTGAACAGGCAGCCTTCAGAGGTTACTGCGGATGACACGAGCGTCAAACCCATCAGGGTCCATGCCGCAGTTTGTTCAGTGTCTACGTCTAACCCTGGCGGGTCTGAATGTTCACCCCAAATTAGTCAGTCCTTGGATGAATGGTATGGAGAAATAACTTTTTCTTTACGCACTATTGCGTGAAATCCTAGTTGCGATACCATTTGAAAGGTGATCAGTTAATGTCATCTTCCATTTCTGTTATAGTCACCCTTGACTGTTTACTTTTCAGTGGGGATATGGCTGCCAATTCTACTAGTTGTGAAGCCTCTAATCACATGTTCAAGGAGCCATGGAATAAAATTTTGACCCAAGCCAAAAGCAGATCCAGGAGAAACAGACCATGGGATAAGCCGCCTGGAAATGAAGTGAAACAATACAGTCTTAGTCAAACCCCAAGACAGCTTGATGTCATAAAAAATGATTCAGTAAACATTCAATCAGTCACTACTATTTCGAGTAGAAAGCATCCGTCGCCAGAGGATACATCTGACAGAAAAAGGACTTTAAGACAATCTGTAAGGCAAGCTAAACTATCTTTCTCAGTTGAGCAGGATTTGAGTGGAAATGAATCAAGGAAAAGGACTTCAAGACAAAATGTAAGGCAAGCTAAGCGATCTCTCTCAGTTGAGTCGGATTTGAGCGGAAATGAATCCAGGAAAAGGTCTTCAAGACAAACTGAAAGGCAAGCTAAGCGATCTCACTCAGTTGAATGGGATTGGAGTGGAAATGAATCCGACTCTGCTAAGTGTCCTCAAAACAAAAGGAGCAGGGCTCCTAAAGCTAGAAAACGTTCACCGTCTCTTGATTCTAATGTGATTGGTAGTGACAGCTTTAGTGATGGGGATGATGATGAGAGCAGTACAACTGAAGGCAAAGGTAATATTACTTAAGAATGTATATAAGAAAAAAGATTGCATCTTTTCTTGTTAACCTAATATCAATTTTTTTTTTTTCCTTCTGTTGTCTAGAGTGCCTCATATGTGGGAAAACCTTCTACAGACCATGGCGTTTGCGTGTTCACCTTTACCGACATATTCGTATAGTATGTACTCTAAATATTTTAAAATTTCTTGTATTATACTACTTCAGGATTTAATCTAACTTTTCCAAAAATCTTTTAATTGTAGAAGGGTCCCTTTATGTGTGATGAAAAAGGTTGCTTTAAAACATACTTTTACAAGAGCCATTTGGACAGACACAAGTCCAGAAATCATGCACAGCATGTTATCACTTTCCAGCTCAAGTAAGTTTTATTGACCTTCCTTTTCCCCACCATATTTGTTTCGAGTCTCAAACATTTATTTTTCTTTGTCTTAGATGCCAAGTTGAAGATTGTCAAAAACTGTTTGAAACTGGATGTGGTTTAAAAAGGCATATGAAGAAGATGCATTCAGGGGGAAGTCAGAAATTCCAATGCCCTCAGTGTGAAAAAAGCTTTTCCAAAAATAAACAACTACGCTATCACTTGGCAGAACATAATGGACAACCACCACTGAGGTAATTTTCTTTTTACTTTCTTTTCCTCGTTAATAAATGTTTTAAAACGTTATACTTATTTTTTAATATTTTTTATTTAAATATTTAGATGTGATAAATGCAATGCCGGTTTTTATAATGATAACTTGTTAAGAAAGCACACAAGGACTCATAAAGAGTACCCGTGCACTGTACCAGGATGTGAACAAGTTTTCAGTAATTATTCAACACTACAAAAGCATATATCTGAACACAACAAATGCTTCCAGTGTGAGTACTAAACATTTGTGTAACTGTTCAAGCAGACAATCCTCAATATTTTGTTGAATTCCTCTTCAGCTCTTCAATGTGCTCATTGTCAACGGACATTTGCAAAAAATTATAACCTTAGACAACATGTCATGACACATTTAGAAAATAAAAAAGTATTCAAATGTACTTATGAATCATGTGGAAGGTAATATTGAACAGATAGATAAATTTTATGTTACCACTCTCAAGAACTTTCATAGTGGCTCTTCTTCTATTGTCTTTTAAATATTGAATTTTGTTTTAGGGTTTATTACCAAGAAAGAAACTTACGGAGTCATATCCGTGTGAGACATGAGAAGAAAAGCAGTTTTGAGTGTCCATGGTCTGACTGTGGAAATCTGTTTATGAGCAAGGTATGTGAAAATACTTTGCTTAATTTTCTACCTCTTCAGCTTACCTGTTCATAATGTAACCTTTTGTTTACCTCACAAATGTCTTCTTTAGAGAGCACTTCAGATTCACATAAATGTTCATGAGAACGGGCGTGCAAAACCAGTCAAGAAGAAGGAACAGAGAGCTCCCAGGAAAGACAAAGGCCAACCCAAAAAAGCTATGGCAACGAAGTTAACTGGGATGATGGTTCCTGCACAAGTGGAGAAACAGCTTTTGAAGGAGTCTACTAATTTCAAACTATCGGATACTGAACCAGAGGAATGTCCTGCTAGAAATACAAGAAGTAAAAGTATTGTTGACATACCATTGCTGATTGCTGGCAGTAGTGTGGTACCAAACATTTCACAAAACGCGATAATTACTTCCCAACCATTTGATGATGAGAGCTATGTAAATAACTCTGAAAGTTCTGTTCTTGTTGATAACAGTGTCATAGATAATTTCACTGGGTGTATGTTTGAAGTTGATGAAAATGGATTTTTGGTTGAGGTCTCGATAGACAGCAGCAAAATTAAGGAAGATGAAGACCTCACAGTAGTTGCAACAGAAGCTCCTGTTTTACCAGTATTAGATAACAGTCAGCAAAGCGAAGTAAGTATTGCATGCAAAGATAGGAGCAGACTTTCAAGTGAGCCGAGCCCATTTCCTGCAAATACTTTTGGTGATACAGCATCCATGTTGTCTGCTACACTTTGTGCAGAAACTATTGTTGAATGTAGCTCAAAAGATGAAGAAAGAAAAGTCTTTATACTAATCCCAAAAACTGGGCAGTCTGCAGGTGAAAGTACAAGTGATATCAACCCTGAAGCTGTTGTGCAAGCACTAAGTGGTGATCTTGACATTTATTCTGTACCTCAAGGGGTTCCAACTGCAGTTACAAAAGGAGACCAGCAAGCTGAATGTGATGAAACTGGGATACATAGTACTGTTAAAAAAGTCTCAGTCTCAGACCCATCAGTGTCTAGCATACTTCAACCCCTAATTACAAAGTTAGTTCAACTTCCAAAAGACAAAATTCAAGATATAGCCCAAGTTTCATTTCTTGGTGAAATGGCTTCAAGTGAAATATCAAATGTTTCTTTGAATGAGAATGCTTGCAGTCTACAGGAAAAGGAAAACTCATCACTCAACGGTATGGGGAGGTCTATGGTCAGAACCTTGGCTCATAATGAAATCACTGTTTCCCAATTATCGGATGTATCACACCTTGACATGGGTTCTTCAAATGTTTCCTTGCCATTTGCATGCCTGGAAGGTGGCGGTTCTGAGGCTCATGATGCCGAGTTTACAGGCAGTGGTATCCAACATTCTGAGGTAGTGGGTAATAAGGCTGAAGAGGCTGAAGCTCCAGGCTACTGCGCTGAAGACAATGTGACTCTATGCAATTCGTCTCCAAGCGACTGTTCTTCTGGCGATAATATACAAGACTCAAAGGCTCAAGATAATACTCACTCTAATGACTTCACTTTTGGATCAGTTTCTACCTGCTCTTCCACTTGCTCTTGCTGTTCAACAGTTATCTTAGACAGGAAGTCGCCCAGAGTTAGATTGTCACGTATTGAGATTGGAAAACAAGATTATTTGGAGCCTGTGAACAAATCTATTCAAGTTGAGGAAGAAAACAATAAAAGTCAGAAGACTGTAATAATGGATGATGCATCAAATTTGATAGATGAAGAGCCACCAGATAATATTGGTAATAAAATTGAGTCTTCACAGAAAAGGAAGAAAAAACAGCAATCTACTGATAAACAGGAGAGAGTCGGAACCAGACATGAAGCTCAATTGGAAAGCAAGTACTCATCTGAATCAAGTGATTCAGAGCCATTGAGTGAGTGGTTGAAAAATCGTACGCAAGCCACAGAGTCAAAGAGTAGTTCAGATGGCGACCTTAGTGAAGCAAGTGTATCCAGTTGTTTTGAGTCACCAAAGAAAAAACGGAAACCATTAAATTTTATAGAATCAGATTCTGATGATTTTGATGATCCTTCATGGAAACCACCAAAGAAAAAGATCATGTCAAAGTCTAAAATATTAAATTTCTCTGACAGTGAATCAGAAAATGAGACAGGTGTTGATAAGGTATGTCTCTTAATCATCCATCAGCGTATTATTTCCTGTCTTGTTACTAATCTAATTTTTGTTTTCCTATCCTGTTACAGAAATCATCAAAGAACAAAAGTACAGTAGTAGGAACTCAGCTAAACTCATCAGCTCCTTTGGTATGTGTTTTACTTATGTGCTTGTAACTATATTGGAATTTTTTCATTGACAACACTTTCAACATTTTATTTTCAATTACAGGTGAGGAAAAGTTCTGGGATTGCTTGTCGGCAACTTTCTGAAAGTGCATGGATAGACATACTTCGTCAAACATGTAGGAATTTAAAATTAACTTTGTCAGCTACTTCTACTGACTAACTAGATGTAATTTTCTCATTGTTTTACAATAAGTCTGATGAAAGAGGAGGGCTATTATCAAAAATCTGACCATTGATTGATGGGAAAGTGACAAATCTCTCTCGTCCTGGAACTTGTCAACAATTCTTATGTATAGCATAATTTGACAATCCTATGAAGTAGGATTTGTGCTAATTATGTTTTATTTTCCTCATTCATATCAGCTTCAAATAAGTTTCAGTTTGAAGCAATTGAAAATCCACTGAGTTCTCACCCTTACCTTTGTTAGTTGTTAGTTAATAAATTTCATGTTACCTTTTTAAGGGCCTCTTTTGTCTTACATGTCCTTTCTGCGTGTTCATGAAAGCACTGTCCAATAGTAGCGAACGCTGCTCGAGGCTTGATCAGCCGGTATATTTCTTGTAAAGCATCTCATCCAGTAGGTGAAGGCCATGGGGCGAATCTTTCTCATGCTGTAGTCTTGTGTACAACTGACCAAGGAAGTACATGCTCTCCACCTGCGCAAACCGTCACCAGAGAGACTGTGATCCTTCGCATCTAGAGTGTGAATAAGGCAAAGAGTGATCTCGGGTGGAGGATGAAGTGTACTTCACCTGCTCGGCCAGCATGGTCCGAGATATGAGGTCCGCCGTGGTCACGTCCCTGCAGCTCCGCGCCACTCCGTGCACCCGCAGGAGGGACTCGGTGACCTGGCGCTCCATGGCCACGGCCACGCCGAGGGCCTGGTTGAGCAGGTCCCAGGCGCCGCCCGGCCCCGGCGCGGCAGCAGCGGCAGCGGCAGCAGCACCAGCGGGCCGGATGTCCCTGGGCACGAAGCAGCCCCCGCGCGCCGCCAGCCAGCGCACCAGCAGCAGCGCGTGCTCGCGCTCCTCCTCCGCGCTGGCCAGGAACATGGCGCCCGCGCCCCGCAGCGACACGGACACCGCCGACAGGGAGGACGCCTGCACCAGAGTGCGGCAAAATCGGCAAATTAGGCCGGCCGCCGAGCGCCGAGGCCGCACCGTGGCCCGACGACGGCGCGCGTCATCAGGCCGCGGTGGTGCGGCCTCGGCGGCCGGCCTAATTTGCCGATTTTGCCGCACTCTGGCCTGCACCACGACACGACATGCTACACTCTTAATTTCTTACAAAGAAAATTCCTTGTATTACAAAGAATTCTGTGCAACCGTAATACAAAGCCAATACAAAACAAAATTTTCTTTGTAATACAAAGAAAATTCCTTGTAGTACAAAGAAATTTTTTTTGTCATAGAATGATATTTATTGTATATTACGATTGCACAGAATTCTTTGTATTCTACGAAAAATTTCTTTGTAGAAAGTTTAGAGTGTATGGGCTGGGCAGGACACGGCCATCGCCTCTACTGCCTCTACTCGTCCTCCTTGCGCTGCCTTGCACTCGAGGGCGCATGGACACCGGCAACCGGAGCGAGCGAGTCGGGGAGGTGCTGTTTGGGCTATTTATAATGTATGCAAGGTGTTCCGAAGGACGGGTGAAGAGGAAGAGCACGAATCAAAAAAAGGCTCTGTGATTGGTAGAGCGGCCTCCTCGAGGGGAAAACTCATCTGAATTTTGGAATTCACTATTTGAGAATTTTTGTGAATTTTCCTGGATTTTTGTTGCTTTCCCTCAATTTTTCTGAATTTTCCTGAATTACGAGGTGTAAAAAAAAATTTCAGCGTTGTTTTCCCCTTTTGCCTTGGCCTCCCCCACCCACACCACCGCATAGGAAGAGGGGGAAAGCGATCGACCAATCACGGGCCTTTTCTTAATCGTGCTTTTCCTCTTCACCCGTTCTCCGGAACAAACAGCCTATTTTTCAGGAAACACCGGCCAGGGGTGAGTGAGGGTGTGAGTGCCCGGCCCGCCCAGCCACGCGCTAGGTGGGCCGCCCGCCCCGACGGTGCGTCTGGCGGGATTGCCTATCCCGCTCTTCGCAGGGGCCTTGTGTCTGCTCGGTGATTCTGAACAGCGTTCGGCAGACTCCTCTCTCTTGCACCTAATGGCCCTCTCCCTTGTGAGTGCGACCAGGACAGAGAGACGAAACCACCGTGCGGAATCACGTAACTGGTCCCCTGGTCCCGCTCTACACAAGCCTTACCATGGCCAGGTACCCGAGGCTGGCGTCCAGCTCCGAGCCGATCTGCTCGTTGAGGGCGTCTTGCACGGGCTGCGCCGGGGGCAAGGACGCGGCGGCCGCCTCGCTTCGCGGCCTCGTCAGGAGCCTGAGGAGGTCGGGAGTCTTGGACCTGAACCAGACCGTCCAGGCGCGCCCCGCACCGGCACCCGCCCGCACCAAGGACATGCTATGCTGCTTCCTCTACCACTCTCTGCTGCCCGGGAAATTCAGGCAAGTTGCGACAACAATGGGTGCGACTGGATCAACACATGAACATCAACGGGAGCACATGCAGCACGTGCACGTACTGTACCCGGGCCTTGCTAGAAGGACGAGACTTCGATTCGGTTTTATTACAGAGGTAGTCGCTTTTATTCTGACAAACTTAAACAAGAACAGCCAAACATGTATCATCTATCTGTATGGTGCTGAGGTGAGCTAGCCAAATACAAACATACTTTTTAGATATTGTCCTACATTAAAAACAAATACAACAGATGGCTCTAGAAAAAAGTTTAAAATCAAGGTGAAAACAAGGTGGATATTACTTTCCAGAACATCAGTAGTTAGTGGTTTTCTATATAGCATTTATACACATGAAAGTTTGTCTCTGAAGTTCCAAAATAGTGGAGTTATTGCAACAGACACACCAACAGGCAACAGGCAATTCATCTTTTAGACCGTATGGCTTGGCTGACATCAAAATATGCAGTTGAAAGAAATTCTCTATCCACCATTCAGTTTTGGCATAAAAAAAATACATTTATATGAAAAATTAAAAAGAAAAACTTTTAAGTTGCCCAAGAAATTACGTCTCATAAATTTTCACAAATTGTTTTTGTCCTGCAAGTAGTTAATCCCTAAGATCACTCTTTTACCTGTTCTTTACAGATGGCTCCCCAGCGGAGCAGGTAAAGGTAAAATAATTTTCAATGCACAATACTTAATCAGAAAATTTCAACAAAGTTAAGCTACACAAGAAAATCTAATTTCCCCAAGTATTTCATCAACTAAAAGAAACATACCTTAAGTTTTGGAATTTAAAATTTGTAACACAAACAAAATTAACAGCCACAAACTGATTGAAAGAAACGCATATCATACAAACCTTCAGCTCAGTTGTTAAAACCTAACCATTTATATAAACTCACTCTCATTCAACAACAAAATTAAATAAGACCAATTGCAGTTATACAGCATTCTCACCTGTGCACAATAAAAAATATAAGAATGCTTAAACAAGAATGCTATTGTCTTCAACATCTTTTCTGAGAGTTGCAGGACATTTATTTTTTGTATTAAATTAATAGGGAGGTCACAAACCAGCAAACAACAGTCTTAAATTGACAAACTAAATGTTTTATACACATGAAGGAAAAAAAACAAACTAAATGCAATTAAATCTTACTCAATCAGTAAGTAAAAGCTTTGAGAGTTTGATACATATGTACACACAACAACAACCTTGATGCAACGCAACGGAACAGACAATATTTCAGTACAGTATTGTAAATGTTTGGCACATTTATTAGACAATAATTAATAAGTCTGTAAAAAACATACCTAGACACAAGACAACTTTTAAAAATCAATATTACCTATTGAAATTCCTAAGACACTACACACCTAAAAAAACAAACCTTGACACCTTTAAAACAATAATATCCAAATGGTATTTTTCCTTAAGCTTCAAAATTCTCTGTTGAAGTGCTTCAGTCGTATAACTACATATCTTCAATAAAGATATATGCTGTCATTGGCACATTGAAAGCTTAAAAGGAATTTGAAAACAGTTCCTAACAGAGAGGTACAAAATTTCTATGCAGGAATAAGGAATACTCAAATATGTGAGTTGAGATTTGTGCAGGGTTTTGAGCAGATCATAATGAAGTCAGTGATAAGATTTGAGCCGTCTCAACATAAGGAGTCCTAAGGTACACATGGCAATCACACTTACTCAGTCAGAACGATTTGCTCGTATTTTCAATATTTGATAAACACCTGTTGGCTATAAATCGGTATAAAAGAGGAAAGGTAGTCCACAGAACTTTAGACAACAAGTTTAGCTCCATGTATGAGATCAAAAGCCCCTATGGAGAAGAGAGAACTGAATATTTCTTTGGACCCTTAGGTGGCATGAACGGAATAAACCACACAATGCAATTGTGTACAAAAGATAACTCCCTTAACGCTCACAGCGACAAGAACAAGACAGTCTTGTTCAACTATTATATGAAACTTGCACGTAGGTAAACCATGGTCAAGCGTCAGAGCGCCATTTTCCCACGCACATCTCTGCACAGTGCAGTCCAGCCTCGTCGAAGGGGCGGGGGCCACGAGGCGGAGGCGCGTTGCGCTACCGCCGAAGAGTTTGTGAGCCGGAGCCGGCCGAGGCCCAGACCGAGGGTGAGGGTCCGGGCCCGTTGCCGACCGGCCCCGGCCCGGGCCGCCCTCAGACCCAGTACTGGTTCCTCCTGAGCAGGGGGTTGTTGGCGCTGGCCCGCGCCTGCTGCGCCTGCTGCCCCTGGCTGGGCAGCGTGCCCGTGCCCGTGCCGAACGAGATGTCCGACGGCGAGGGCGCCAGGCCCAGGCCTAGGCCCGGGCCCGGCGCCGCGTCGAACGTGCTGCCCCACTCCTGGGGCAGCGGCAGCGGCAGGGGCAGCGGGGTGTCGTCCGCGCCGTACGGGTAGCGCAGGTTGACGTTGAGCTCCGGCTCCGAGCTGGTCACCGAGTCCACGCCGATGCCGGCCGCGGGCCCCAGCGGGATCACCTTGCACTGCGGCGTGGACGCCAGCGACAGCGACGGCACGCCGAAGTGCTTGGGCCTCGGCGACGAGGGCATGAGGTCGTCGGGAGGCCGCGGCAGCGGCATGGGCCCCAGCGAGCGGTCCGTGATGTCCGATTTGCCGTTCTGACCGTCGTGAAGGCCCTGCGGACAAGCGTCGCGTCGCATCGCGCACGGGTCAAAAAGTGCCACGGCAGTCCTCGACAGTCATCAAGACGCCCGGAAAAAAAAAGAGAAAGAAAGGGTCACTCACTTGAAAATGAGCGACAGTCGTACACTTGGATTTCCAGTGCACTGGGGCAGAACCCACCTGCACAGAGCCAGCGCGGCACTTGATGACCACCACGACGAGGAGCGCGAGCAGCACGACGCCCACGGCCATGCTGACGAGCAGGAAGTAGTCGTTGCTCATGTTGGGGCTGGCCACGACCACGGTCTCGGAGCCCAGCACGCCGGAGGCGCCAGCTGCCCCTTTGGGCCCCGGGATGCGCGGCCGCTGCGGCACGAAGGCGGTGGGCGGTGGCCCGTGCTCGGAGCGGAGCAGGAAGCGCAGCTCGCCCGTGGCGGGCTGGAAGACGGGCGCGGCCAGCTCGAAGAGGATCGAGTCCTCGTCCTGGGCGGGAACAGGGAGAGAGAGTGAGACAGCCTGCTGAGAAGGGAGAGAGGGAGGGATCCTCGTGGGGCTCAAGCTCAACTCACCCCGGGCTGCCCCGTGCGCTTGCCGACGTAGTAGATGAGTCCGGCGCGCAGCTCCTGGTGCGTGAAGCGCTCCACCTCCCGCTCGCGCACGGCGGGGCCCTGGGCGGGGCCAGGGGCGGCGACGGGGGCAGTGCCGTTCCGCTGCTGCAGCTCGCCCCCGGAGCCGCCCGACCCAGAGCTGCGCACGATCCTCCGGATCTTGCCGAAGCGCGGGCGGCGCAGCACCCGGTACACGGGGTCACTGCCGGTCACCTTGGCGAGCTGCGAGGCGTCCAGGGCGCTTAGGTCCAAACGGGTCTTCATGCCGGCGATGGGGCTGAACAGCCCCAGGCGCACCAGCGGCACCACGGTCACGTTGAGCGTGAGCGCGAGCGCGCCGCCGGCCCGGCTGGGCACCCAGGCGGACAGCTCCAGGGCGTCCGAGGACGCCGTCATGTCCGTCTGCATGTACAGCACGCGGCCCGCCTCCACGTCGGCCTGGCTGAAGGACCACGTCGGCCGGTCGCGCGCCGCCGCCAGGAAGACGCCCCCGTGTCGCGGCGCCCGCGTCACGTTGTACTGGACGGCATCGCGGCGTCCGTTGGTCGACACGAGGAAGTTGTCGGCCGAGAGGGCGGCCACGTTAGAGCCCTGCTGCAGCCGCAGCGCCGCGCGCACCGACACGTTCAGCGTCAGCGGCAGCACCTGCGGCAAGACCGACCCCGCCCGGCGAGGCAGTGACGTTACTCGTAACCCAGACACGGGATGCAATCGTGCACTGCATAACTCCAGGGGGTAACAAACCCGGTAACAACTCTGAATTTTAGTCATTTTAGTGTGCAAAATTTTTGATTTTTCTTGAACTTTTGTGAATTATCGTGAATTTTTGTTAGACATGCACGCCGACCCCGATTTCAGCGGCGGCGGCGTGAGGGCGAAAATCGGCCGGCGGCGGCGGCGCACGCCGGCGTCGCGCCGATGCTCTGATCAGCGGCGGCGGCGGCGTTACCGGCGTGAGGTTACAGAAAAGGCTTACAATGCCAAGAAAATTCGGCACAAGTTACTTAATAATTAGATTTGTGCTAACCATACAAGGAAAATAGAACAATCTGCCGCTGTCATTGTTACAGACACGGGACTAGTAATATGAGTCGGGGCAGCAGTTACATTACAGCTGTAGTAGTTTGGTTGCCTATTGCACAAGGGCCCGTATAGGTCAAAATGTCACAATTTTGAGCGTCCACGCCGCGCCGCCGCCGATGAATTTACCGGCGGCGGCGCGGCGGCGCGCCGCGAAATTTCTGACGGCGGCGGCGGCGGACCGAAATTGGGCGGCGGCGGCGCGACGGCGGCGCGGCGTGCATGTCTAATTTTTGTTAATTTTTACACAATATCTGTGAATTTTCGCTAGAATTTTTTTTTGAATTACCCAAGAGGATTATTTTATTCCCTTCGCGAGCTTTTGTTCTAAAATTTTCTGAAATCCCTAGGAAAATCCACATCAAGTTCACGTGCGTGAATGGGAATTCGAATTGGGTTTTCAAGGTATGGTGTAACCAAGATAGTGTTGAGTTTCCCCGTTCTTTGCAATAGCATCCACCTACCTCGATGTTGAAGACGGTGTAGACCGGGGTGAACTGGCCGTCCGAAACCCGGAAGTAGAAGCTGTCCGGCTGCAGGTGGCCGTCGTGAACGTACCACAGCCGGCCCTCGTCGATGTCGGCCTGCGAGAAGCTGCCGACGGACACGACGCCACCGGGGCCCGGCGCCGCGGTGGCGGTCGGCGCGGAAGAGCCGGAGCCGACGGCCGTCGGGGCGCCGTGCAGCACGAGGCGGCCCTGGCTGGGGTTGGTGATGACGTCGTACTTGAGGTCCTCGGCGCGCGTGTCCGCGTCCTCGGTGAGCAGCTGCTTGCGGGTGACGGCCGCCGCCTGGCCCTGCACCACGGAGAGGTGTGGGCTCGGCTCGGCCAGGCGGAAGGGCTGGTCGTTGACGGCCTGCACCGCCACAGGGATGGACACGTTGCCCAGGAGCACGTCACCGGGCGCGAGCAGCAGCGACAACCCCACCTCGTCCCAGGTGGTGTCTGAGTGGTCGTGGCGGTACTCCACGTCGCCCTGGTTCAGCTGCGCCGACGTGAAGGGCGTGGTGGCCGTGGTGTTGCACACGGTGCGCGCCTCTGTGCGCACGCACAACGCGCCGTGCACCGGCGGCAGCACCACCTGCACCTGGATCACGGGGTTCTCGATGCCCACGTCGCGCCGCAAGAAGTCCAGCACCGTGCTGTGGGAAAGGGTCGAACATTGATCATGAAGTTCATGGAAATTCAGCTTACGTTCAAGAATATGTTGCATCAAAGTTCGTCGCGAACGTCAAGTAAACACACATAAGTTGGAGCCTCCTTTCTTTTCCCTTGTCGAGAGCCTATGAGAGGAGCTTTATGTGCCGCTGCGGTAGCGGTAGCGGTCCTACCTGGTGTTGAGCATCAGCGTCGCCGTGCCGCCCTCCTTCACGAAGAGCTGCGACACGCTCACGAACTGGTCCAGGCCACCGCTCGACACGGACACCTCGATGTGGAACACCAGGTTGTGCAGCGTGTTGACGAACGGCGCCGTCACCTCGAACTCGAACGAGTCGTTGGCCTGCAGCTCCTTGAAGGGGCTGGTGTGCTGGTAGCACAGGCGGCTCGTGTTGACGTGGCGCTGGGTGAAGTTGAGCACCTCGCGGCCGAAGGAGCCGCGGCCGCCCGTCACCGAGCTTGCCGCCTCGCCCACGCGGTCAGAGATGAGCAGCAACCGGCCCTGGGTCGGTGGCACCCTGAAGCAACAGTAACGGTGGTCAGGTCGATTAACTTCAACGATAAATTCCGACTCAAAATTGGACTTGATTCCCTTTTTGATAAAAAATGATAATAGGTCACACCTGACACTGTAGGTGAGGTTCCTGTTGGGGTCGGTGGTGACGATCATCAGGTGCTCGGCGGTGATGCACTTGCGCAGCATCGGGAACACGTGTAGGATCTCGTTGGCCACGATCTTGAAGCTCGGCTGCTCCGACGTCACCTCCAGGGCGATGGCCTCCGTCTCCTCCCTACCGTCGCTGGCCCTGAGCTCGACGCGCCCGGACTCTGGTACACCTGGAGTGGGGAGGAAAGGCACCTTCATCACCACGCCGCGCGCAACGCCCATGCTGGCCGACCTGACCTGACCAGGCGGGTGGAACTTGAAACATCCTAGCCAGTCCTCTGCATGCGTGCCTCGTGGAAAATACGGTTGGTCGGACTGCTCGTATGCCTCAACGTCAGCAAAGTCTTACCCGAGTGAACAAAAATGATGTTGTTGGCGTTGATGTCGGCCTGGCTGAACTTGTCGATGGGGACAGCAGGCATGTTGGCGAAGGAAATGTGTCCGGCGCGGACGCTCATCACTTTGAAGGTGATGTTGTGCGGTGACGTGTCCGAGTCCACGACGGCTGCGGGTGATAAAGACCGCAAGGCATGGCCGTGTTAGTCAATGCATCGAGTGATTACCGCTGGGCCGCGGTCACGTGGTAGATGTTGTCCCGCAAGACTTACCGAGATTGGCGGTGGTGATGAGCGCGCTGGCGCCCCGCCACAGCCGCACGCTGCTGCTGTTGACGACCTTGGGCGGCTGGTCGTTGACGGGGGCGACCACCACCCGGATCCGGGCCGGCGCGCTGCTGCGGTCGCCCGCTACCGCCGACACGGAGAAGGAGTCCTCCTGCGTCTCGCTGTTGTCGTGCTTGTACTGTGAGCAACAGGATACGGAGTCAGCGTGAGCGACAGATCCGACCACGTACCCGTATCCGTCCCCTAGACGCTGTAAACTGTCTCGCACTCACCTGTATGAGCCCCGCCTGCAGCTGCTGCGGGCTGAACTTGCTGACGGCCTGGTTGGGCTCGCGCGCGTGCTGGATGCGGCCGACCGTGGGCGGGACGCTCACCACGTACTCGGTGATGCGGCTGCGGTAGTAGTCAGTGAGCACGGTGAGGATGTTGGCGGGCAGCGCGACCAGCGAGCCCTCGGACACGCGCAGCTCGCCCGCCACCAGGTACAGCGAGTCCGGGATGATGGCGAGCCTCACGACCAGCCCCCGCATGGACGAGATGCCGTTGGTCACGTCTACCACGACGCGGTCCTGGGTCTGGTTGGGCGCCGTCTGCACGTAGAGAACGCGTCCCTCGTTGACCAGGGACTGCTCGAACACGGTGACGGACGCCTGTCCGGGCTGCGCGCCCTGCGCCCCACCCCCGGCCCCGCTCGCACCGCGAGGCTCCTCCGTAGACGTGGGCTGCGCCTGCGACTCGATCTCCAGGTAGCCGAACTGCGGCGGCTCCACGACGATGAACGTGATGTCGGTTGGCGGTACGTGGCGCTGGCGTACGTCCAGGAAGCGCGACGACACGGCCACGCTGGTCGCCTCCTCCACGGTGATGGTCTCGTTGACGTGCACGGTGAACGGCTCCCAGTAGCTGGACGGGAAGACGCGCACCTCGAAGCGGCCCTCCACGGTGGAGCCCGGCACGTCGACGCGGAAGCGAAAGGTGTCGGAGAAGGAGTCGCTGGCGTCGTGCTGGTACCAGAGGCGGCCGGCCTCCAGGTCGCGCTGCGTGAAGTGCACGGCCTGCTGCGCGGGCTGCTGCTGCCGGCCTGCCCCCTGGCCCGCCCCTGCGCCCGCCCCCAGCCCCGCCCCCGCGGCCCCCGCCGTCGCGGTACCGGGCCCAGGGTCCCGCAAGAACAGGCGGCCGTGCCCGGGGCCCTCCAGCACCTCAAAGCGCAGCTGCTCCGGCAGCGAGTTGACGTTCGAGTCAGCGCTCAGGTTGGACGTGCTGAACTGCGCCACGCCACCGTTGCGGACCAGCAGTCTGCTGTTGTTGGCCACCTCCACGTACGGCGGCGACGCCACCACCTCCAGGACGCCGTTGGCGGTGAACTCGCCGTCCGTGACCCACAGGTCGACCCTGCCGCGCTCCGCGCCGTGGTGCCGGAACAGCAGGTGGCCCTCGTCCAGGTCCTGCTGCGTGAACTCCGTGACGGCCATCCCAGGCTGGCTGGCGCGGTACAGACCGCCGTTGGGGATGCTTTGGCGCCGGTACGTGATCTTGTCTGGGGACGCGTCCAGGTCGGCGTCAGTGTACCTGTGGGGAGAGTCATTCTCGCGTTCAGCAAAAGTCAAATGAACTAAAAAGAGGGGAGAGAGAGAGAGCGTCCGTTCTTACTTGAGATGCCTCCCGGTGAGCAGGCGTTCGCCGCCCGTGACCACGCGGAACACACGGTCGACGGCGCGCACTGGGCCGTTGTCGTTCTTGAGCACCACGTCGATGTGGAGCGTGCCGGCGTACATGAAATCCTCGGCCTCGCTGGACATGGCCACGAAGTGGAAGGCGTCGTGCTGCGACTCGGAGTCGTCGTGCGTGTACTCGACCTGGCCGGCCGCCAGCTCCGCGGAGGTGAACTCGGTCGCGTTGAGCCTCAAAGTGGGCGCCGAGACCTTCACAGAACACACCTGCTCTACGTATTGTTTGAGCCCCCGGCCGTGGAAAGCAAGCCGAGCGAAAGTGAGGCGTGTGGGGTGAGTGGGCGTGCGCCCGGGTAGGACGCGTGTGTGACGTCATACTGCCACTTTCAGTCAAATTTGAGTGAATAACTTGCTGCCATATCGTGCGTAGGACGGCCGAATCATTAGCCTTTTGGAAATTTGACAGGCGGCTCTACCCGGGCAGCTGGGCTAGTCTAAAGACTGTGACGGGCGAGAAGGAAACAACTCTGAAATTTTTGTACACCTCGTAATTTAGGAAAATTCAGAAATCTAAAAAAATTCATAAGAATTTAGAAAAAGTCACAAATATTCGGGAAAATTTAGAAAAAATTCAGGAAAAGTTTTACAAAAAATTTAGGCAAAATTCGATTGAAAACTCACAAAAATTCTATTAAAATTCACAAAGGGCGTACACCAAAATTTAGAGTTGTTTCCCCATCGGTGACGGGACGGGCGTGGGCGCTCGCGCCGGCCCGATGGCGCGGCGCGGTGTAGCCTCTAGCCGAACCCTGTTCCTAAAACTAGATATGCTCGACAAGGTGCTCGTGGTAACGCGGTGCTGCGGGCAAGCAAACACCCGAGACTCTTGTGGTGCGCGCGTGGCCCTCCTCACCGACTCTTCCCTCCCTCAAACCGAGCCATGCAGTACCTTCTCCACCTCCCAGCGACTCCGAGGCCACCGCCACGCCCAGATCACTGCAGAATAGTATCAGCAAGTGTTCCCGGGTGGCGAACACTGCAGGGCGAGGCGGGAGCGCCGGTACGGTGAGCTTACCTTCAGCCAGCCGTGCGACGGGCCGCTGCTGACGGCGTAGCGCATCGAGGTGACGCCCGTCATGTCGAGGTTCAGCGCGGCGGTGGTGACCCTCGCCGCGCCACCCTCCGCCACTTGCAGCCGCTCCAGGGTGACGGCCAGGCCGGGCGCCTCGCCGCCGGCCTCGTGCACCACCACCAGGCTGCCCGGGATGGCCTCGCAGTCAGGCGCGCTCGCGCGGAACGTGAACTCGTCCCGGATACGCGAGTAGGCCGTGCGGTGCAAGCGGTAGGTGAGCCTGCCCTCCTTGACGTCCTGCTGGGTGAACGAGTCGCCGGGCGCGAGGCGCTGCTGCTGGCGCTGCTGCGGTGCGCCGGGCAGCCCAAGCACCAGGGCGCCGTGCCGAGGAACCTGCACCACGTGGTACACGACCTTCGCGGCGTCCGTGGCGAGCGGCTCCGTGCGGTACAGCAGGTGGCGCTCCGTGATGAGGGCCTCGCGCGACCTGTTCAGCCGCAGGTCCCCGCGGCGCGCCTGCTCCAGCCGCAGCTTGGTGAAGGTGATCCGGAAGTCGTACGTGGTGGGCGCGCGCACCTCTCCCACCGACACCTTGAACTGGAGCAGGACGGCGCCACAGTCAGGTAACAGCGTCAACAGCCTCGGAGCTTCAAGTGTCTCGTTCGAGAAAGTTTCTTTTCACAATACGTTTGTCCCTCCCTGGTCGGCGTTACCTTGAACTCGTCGTGCGCGGGCTGGCCCGTGGCGTGCACGTAGCGGATCTGCTCCCGGGCCAGCTGACGGCTGGTGAAGCGGTCGATGCCGGGGCCCTTGGCGGACACCACGGTGGCACCGCCCGCACCGTCCGCGGGCCTCACCCGCTGCAGGTTGCCGTACTGGGGCGGCCGGACCACCTGGACACCAGACAGGAGCGTTTCCATATCACGTGAATGGGGATCAAAATAAAATTTTCAACAGCAAGCGCACGGCTATCATTGGAAATTCATCGCTCAAATGTAGAGGAACGCATAATTTTCACTCATGTATAGATAAGTGAATGCCCAGTCGCAAGCGTGTAGATTTGAAAATGACTGTCTGGCAAGGGTGAGAACGGGCATCGCATCGCTCACTTACCTATAGGTAGGAGGAGCGAGTGAATAGTTTGTCGAGTTTGTCGCACACCTACACCTACACGTGAGCGACATTCGCCCGCACTCGCATTCGCATTCCCAGGGCTCCCTCTGCTAGCGGCGCGGCTAGGCGACGACGACAGATCACCCTTACCTCGTAGAGCACCTCGAGGTCGGGGTCGTCCGCGTTGGTGAGGAACGTGAGGTTGGCGCTGAGGATGGTGACGGCAGCGCGGTGCGTGAGGACGACGCCCGTGTTGTTGACGAGGCGCAGCTGCAGCGGGAAGGCCGAGACGCGCAAGAAGGCCGTGGCCGACGTCTCAATGCCGTCCGACACCTGCAGCGCGATCCTGGCCGTGCTGGCCTCGGCCTCGGCGCGCTCGCCGCGGTGCGCGTACGACACCTTGCCCTCGTTGACGTCCTGCTGCGTGAAGGACGTGGTGACCGTGCCCGGGCTGGACGTCCACTCGAGCGCGCCGTGCCCGCTGCCCTTCTTGTTGTCCGCGTTCACGTGCGTGTACACCAGCGCCGCGGCCGGCGTGTCCGGGTCGTCCGCCGTCAGCAGCTCGGGGGTGATGACCTTGCGGGTGCCCTGCGGACCGGACAGGGACACACGATATGCTCACTATATGGGAAGTACATGACCACGCCAATATCCCGAACGTAACATTATAACTCCTGCCAGGTACAAAAAGAAAATTAACTGCGTGAACAGAGTATACCTCAAGGTGATAAATAGTTACCTTTTGAGTTTTGGCAGAGAGTATGTAGAACTCTGGAATGCGTTTGAGCTACGAGGCTTCAGGCAGTTAATTGCAGTTCTGTCAATGTAAGAAAAAATGCAAAAAAGGAAAAAATAAAACAGAATTCTAAGCACAACCATGCAATTATATTTGCAAAATAAAATACTAAAACAAAAAAAAAGAACATGCTTAAAAATTTTATTCGGCATGCCTTAACAGAAGAAGAGGTTACATCTTTAAGTACGATCTATCCTTCGTATAACCCAAAAATAATGTTATGCACGCATTTCTGCCGTGTGCATTATTAGTACATTTTAGAAAGAAAAAAAAAGGAACTTAAGTAGTTAAACCGCAAAAAGTCGATCTCTACGTCCGTTGCAAAGCCAGTCTCTCTCGCCGGTTGCATACCTGCGCGAGGCGAAGCGTCTTGCCGGCTGGGATGCTGAGGACGGGCGCGTCGTTGACGGGGGTGATGTTGACCGGGAGGGCGAAGCGGTGCGGGCCCTGGAGGTGCGCGGGCTGCACGAAATCGGGCCCGGCCTGCAGCTCTAGCTCCATGACGATCTGGTCGCGCGTGCTCTCGGAGCCGTCATGCTGGTAGCGCACCTTGTCCTTGGCCAGGTCCAGGAGGGTGAAGAGCGTGCCGGCGCCGGCCCCGCTGCCGCCGGCCCCGCCGGCCCCGCCACGCTCCCAGACCTCGGCGAGCAGCTTTCCGTGCGCCGGTGGCTGCAGCACCCGGATCAGCACGCCCGTGTCGCGCACGCCGTACTTGACGTAGTCCAGAACGACGTTGACGTGCGACGTGGTCACGGGCACGTTCTCACCCTCGGCCACGGACAGTGTCGTCAGCTCGACCAGCTCCGCGTCGACGGGCATCGGCGCGCGCGAGGCCACCCTGCCGTCGGCGAACTCCGGGCGCACGCAGACGGGCTGGTCGCAGGCGCACTGGAAGCCGGCGAGGCCCTGCTGCTCGCAGCGCGCGCCGCGCACGCACGGCCGCTGCGTCGCGCACACGAAGTCGAACAGGCACTCGGCGCGCACCCCGTGCGTGACCCGCGCGTCGGGCAGACCCAGGCGCCGGCCGTCCACCTCGACGGCGCGCATGCAGCCGCGGAAGCTCGTGTCGCGCAGGCCCTGCCACAGGGCGCGCGCGCGCCGGCTCAGCTCCGTGCCGCCCAGGTACACCACCTCGTGCAGGTCCAGGTACTGGTTGCCGCCCGGGTTGCGGTCCAGGCGCGCGCTCACGGTCTGCCCGTCCACCGTCACCTCCATCGCGGTGGGGTTGAAGTGCGCGACCACCGTGTGCCACTGGCCGTCGTCCACGCGCACCTCGGAGGCCAGCTCGGCCCGGCCGTCACCCTTGTCGAGCAGCAGGCGCAGGCGGCCGGCCGACAGCTCCAGACCGACGTAGTCGGCGCGCGCGCCCTGGCCGGAGTTGTACAGCAGCAGGCCCTGCTGCGCCTCGGTGCGGAGCTGCAGCTGCCAGCGCGCGCCGGTGCGCGTGATGGGGTTGGGGAGGGACACGTACGCGCCGTCCTCCACGAAGCTCAGGTCGCTGTCCACCGACGCGTCGAACTCGGGCGCGCAGTTCCACGTGATGACCTGCACCTCCACCTTCTGCGGACAGGACAGGCGACTCAGAAACGTCACGATAAACCATACAGCATGGAAAGAGAGAAAGAAAAGTAATAAAGTCTGTCTGAATTCGATTTAAAAAATAAATACGATCCGTCTTTTAATTTTGTAGTAGCTGTGCGAAAGGGGGCACCATGTAGGTGCAGTGTTGCCAGAAAATTAGGCAAAAATCCCGCCCATCACACCTGTGCGTAACGGGACTGTATCTCCGCCTGCCTACTTGGCAACATCTGTGCACGAGTGCAGGGGAGTTGCCTAGTGGGCAGGCGGAGATACAGTTCGCGTTTCGCACAGGTGTATTGGGCGGAATTTTTGCCTAACTTTCTGGCAACACTGTGTAGGTGCGTATGCACGACCATCGTGGCACCTTGCACACGCGTGACACCTGTTAGCTTAGCTTTGGCTCACCTGGGAGGACGTCCTCTGGCGGGACTTCTGCAGCAGGCTGTTGCCGTTGTACTTGACGTCTCCAAGGCAGCCGCGGAGCCACTCCGTGTGCCCGAGGAACAGATCGGTGAAGTCACCCATGCCACCCAGGTACACGCCGAAGTGGATGTTCAGCTCGAAGAAGCGTCCGGGCAGTTTCTCTCTGAGATAAGAAGAAGATGAAAACGTGTTCAATGACGCGACGGACTGCTTGCTTGCACGCCGGCTTCATGAGAGCAGAACCGGGAGAACCTACTTGATGACGTGGATGTGGTCGATGATGATGGTGACGTCGGCCTCCTTGCGCGTCAGCTCCACCTCGTGCCACACGAGGTCGTCCAGGCGCAGGCCTCGCGGTGAGTCCACTTCCGCCTCACCCGCGCCCAGGTTGATTCGAACCTAAAAATATAAAAAACAAAAAAATTGTAATTGAGGGAGGGGTGAGGTATTGTGCAGGGTCGCAAGAGGCAGCCCGCGAGTCTACATCGGTTGTATCCGACCTTTTTTTGTCCGACCTCGGGATTTTTGCGGCCGCCACCGTCACACGTTTCTTTTTGTCCGACCTCATTTTGTCCGACCTAGCAGTCGGGGTGACATAGTTATTTTTCTGTCGGACCTCGTTTTCTCCGTCCTCAACGAACCGTTAGAGTCGCCTGCTATCCTCTGCGATGCAGCTCGATTGTCCGACCTGATACTTTCCCCCAAATCTGAAAAAGTGCCTTGATTTTTTCCGACCTTGTTTACACGGGTAAAATGGAGAAGGAATATGTATCATGGTCGGAGCATGCACCGAAAAAATAGTACAACACCTCAAATTCAATTTTTTTAAAAGATATTTTTTAAAAAATTGAAAAATTGGTAGGCCCCTACCTAACTCGCAACCTGCGAGCCCCGCCTGCTTAACTTCGGAGTTCTGATGGGATCCGGTGTGTTCCAGGCGACCGCCACCCCGCGGGCACGAGAAGTCCTCTCCGCTTCGGGGAGAGTCCCCGCTTAAGGCTGGCGGCCTGTCAGGCCCGCCGTACCACCCTATTTAAACAGCGCCTTGAAGCCGTAGGTAGCATTTCAGACCGACGACTGGGCACCACCGGACCGCATGACCGGTCAGTGGGAGGTAGAGGCAAGGCAGGACGATAGAGGGGGAGAAGAGCAGAAAGAGAAGTTTTTGCGGAAGAGTAAGCGTACGGTTGGTTAGACCTGTACTGACCCGCTTCCGCACAGGTCATGGAAAAGCTGTTTACTAAGGAGCCAGATTCATAGGCCTTACTTCCCCACGAGGGACCACCCCCCGTGGCATGGGACGGAACTTCCTGACAACTCGCTTTCGCTGCCAGTGAAGAACCTACCTGGGAATTGAACCCAGGCCCCAAGTGCCGAGTCTCATGACACCCCGCGGCTTTCGTGGTACTAAGACCACTAGACCGTCGGCGATTCCACGAGTAAGCACCGTTGAAATGGGGGGTTTGAATTCCACTCCAGGCTGCTGTCCTCGGAAAAATTTATGTTTAGCAAGATTCGAACCTGGGTTTCGCGGCTCGCGGGACAACACTGAGCCGGCACGGCTACGACGCCACTGTACACGACGCATGGCCACTAGGGGTGACGCTGCGAAGAGCCGTAGTCGCCAACGAACCTGTGCCGGTGGCGTCATCAGTACACCTGCTCTCCATGCAGCAACAGTCCGGCCGCGTGGCGACATTGGTATGCACATCGGCACCGTTAATAGCACTGGGTAGGCAGAGGTTCGAATACCGATCACCATTTCTTTCTTTCCCCCCCCCCCCCTTTTTTCTTTAAGAAGCTTTGTCTCTTTGCAGGAGGATAGCAGGCGACTCTAACGGTTCGTTGGGACGGAGAAAACGAGGTCGGACAGAAAAATAACTATGACACCCCGACTGCCAGGTCGGACAAAATGAGGTCGGACAAAAAGAAACGTGTGACGATGGCGGCCGCAAAAATCCCGAGGTCGGACAAAAAAAGGTCGGAAACCGATGTGCTTCGGCAGCCCGCCCCTCCGACAACCTAAGCCTCGCGCCCCGCGGCCCAGGGGCCCAGGCCTCGACCTGGCGACCTCGACTTCGACCTCCACCTCGACCTGGACTCTACCTTGAGGCGGCCGGTCTCCAGGCGAATGTAGCAGTAGTCGGTCTTGCCCGCCGCCAGCAGAAGCATCGTGTCGGCCCGCTTGGTCCGGAACTGGAACGAGATCTCCGTCGTGTTCTTGGCATCCTGGAGCGGGTACTTGATGTAGCTGGCGCCGTAGAAAGAGGCTGCAACAGAGAGGTGAGCCGTTAGGCCGTTAGGTAACGATTAACGCGCTCGGTCGGTGGCTTAGACAGGAGGAAGGGGAGGGGTGCTCCTCTCCACCGCGGTCCGCCCCGGTCCGCCCCGCCCCGCCCCATCCCACCCCGCCTCGCTCCTCCCAGTTCCGCCGTGCTCAGGCTCCAGAGCTTCATCTATATCTACAGGGAAAGGGGTGGGCGGTGGGAGATGAATAGCAGAATCATGACTGACCACTCTCTGCTCGCCCTGTTACACGGTTCCCACTACCCCCCTCGCCCTCGCCCTCACTCCCCCCTCTCCCCTCCTTCACCCCCTATGCGGAAAGGCTCCTGCTCTGGCGCTGGCCACGGCCCAGCACCCTCACCCACCGCAAGGGGATTCTCTCGTCCCAACTTTCACAGCGAAACAAAAGAACAATCGAACGCGATGAGGGAAGGCCGAAGAAAAAAAAAGAACGGTACGCGTACGAAACCGCTAGGGAAGGGGCCTTCTCCTTTCTCCATGATGTGCGACAAAGACCGAATTATGATAGGGGTGGGGTTGGGGGATGGGGATGCGTCGCTTTATGGGGGCGCCTGGAGTCCATTTGGGAAGTGCAGGGAGGGCGCGGGGGTGCGGGTGGACTGGGTCGTCCTGGCTGCAGACGCAGGGAGGGGGCAGAGGGGAGACAGGCGGTTGCCGACCCTCAACTTGGCGGTCTTCTTTACCAGGACAAAGACGGTCTCAATGTGGCAACTTCCACAGCAGACCGCCACGCATACACCGGCCTGGAGGGGAGGAGTGGGTTGGGGAATAAAGAGGTCGGACCCAACCCCGCAACGCCACGCCAGCCCGCCTTATACTTTGGGAAAGTGCGGTCATCTCCCCCCTCTGGACCGGACCCGGCGCGCCCCTCGCAACTTCCGTTTGTCGTCGCCGCCATATGAAGCCTCGCGATATTTTAATGATCTGTCGACAAAGGCGCGGGCCGTTAGGCAGCTCGTATATGTTTCTGCGCTGGGCTGGGGCGGGTTGGGGCGGGCTGGGCCAGGGTAGAAAGACTGGCAATACACATTTACAGATACGGTGAAAGTTGTACAGAAAAATCCGTTCAGTCCAGCGGGGTAAGCAACCTGGGTACTTGAATCCCCGAAACCTGAATCAACACTAAAATTGTAGTACACTCCATTCAAAAAATGCCAATAAATTCGGAAAAAATCGGATTTCTCTTTAAAAAAAAATAAAATAAAAAAAAACAGAAAAAATCCGGAAAATTCAGGAAAATTAAGGAGCGTTAAGGAAAGTTTAGAAAAATTTCAGGAAAATTCTCAAAAAATAGGTAAAATTTCAGTGACAGTTCACAAAACTTCTATATAAAAATTCACAAAAACTCACATAATGTGTACACTAAAATTCAGATTTGTTTCCCCCTCGCCGGAACCTCGAGTTTTGGGGTTTTTCAGTCTTAAATGAATAAGCCGTGCCGTCGTCCGGGACAAAAGGTGGTCGCTGTCGCGATGGTCCTCTCACCGCCCGGTTAGCCTTTTGTCCTATCCTCTATCCCCCCACTCCCCTCCCCGCTATCTCTATCAACGCGGACACCTAATTGCTTAAAAAGGGACAGGGGGAGGGGGAGGGAGAAGGGGAGGGGCGGGGGTGCAAACTGAGTTAATTGACAGACGAGACAAGCCAACGGCGGTCGACTTAACTGGTTCTCCCATCTCCGACCGCCGTCTCTTACATTTTCAGACGACGAGGTGGCAATGACTGGAATGGTGTGCGCCGAGCCGAGCCGAGCCGAGCCGAGCCAAGCCGAGCCAAGTTAAGCAATCCTCGCCCCCACCCCACCCCCCGTGTGCAGTCTGGTGAAAGGAGACGCGACCCGGCATGGAGATGAGCCCCGTGCAGGAGGGGAAAGGTTACTAGCTGCCCAAGGCCCGCAGACCGCGCCGAAAGAAAATTAATCGGATCGTGACGGATCACGGAATCAAAATTTATTTTTAAACGGGGAGGAAAGGGAGGTTTAGCATCGGGTTATGGAGAAGGCGTTTCACCGAGGGTGAGTGCCGAGTGCGGCCCACAGCGCTGTTGTGATTCCGGCCCGGCTCGGCGATCACCGGCGTCGTTTACGACCAAACTTTCGCACACATTTTCGCACGCATATTAACACGGCCGCTCCGCGCAGAGCTGCTCGCCACGAAGCTCCGAGCACTTTGCCCCGCCCCGCCCCACAACTTCTGCGGCCGTTTGAACGCCCCCGCCTCCGCAGCACAGCACACGCGTCCCCCCAGCCACTCCAAGACTTTTAGTTTCATTACTACTTTTATTTTTTAAATTTATTTATTTTTCACGCAATCTCACTCGTATAGCGGGGTTGGGCGGGCGACAAGTTTCTCCCGCAGCGGGTCGGGGCGGGTCGGGGCGGCACTCTTGCCTAGCTCTGCTGCTCTGCTCCCTTTTGTCTCCCGGTCGAGCCCTGCTGCCGGCGCACTCCAGGCTCCAGGCCCTGGCTCCACGCCCTGGCTCCAGCAAGCACAGAGGAATACAAGGGATCTCTCCGGCCGGAGATTGGAGGAGTAGGGCGTGGCGAGAGGGTGAGAGCGAGAGCCTGGGCGCGAGAGGGGAGGAGAGGGGAGGGGGGCGATTGCCATGGACGGATGCGCGCGAGATACCAAACTTCTAGTCGGCGCTGGCGGGGCGGGGCGGGGCGGGGCGGGGCGGGGCGGGGCGGGGCGGGGCGGGGCGGGGCGGGGCGGCGGCGTGTGCCTCTCTCGCACTTATCGAGAGAGCCCTTTTGCCCCATCACCAGCCCCGGCCCGGCCCGGCCCGGCCCGGACCCGCCCCGCGCAGCGCATGCAAAAGAACAACATTTTGAGATAAAATATTTTCCTTTCGACTCTCTTAAGGAATTCCTCTTGGACCTGTCTCACACGACGATCGCGAGCGGGGTGCGCGAGCTCGCTCACTCACACGCACACACACACGCACACACACACACACACGCGCGCCGTAGGAAAAAAGAAGTATGGGGGAAAGAGAGCGAGGACCCTCACACCTCATTTGTCAACGCGGACGCGGCGGAATGGGGCGGTGGGGGGGGGGAAGAGGGGTGCGGCGTGCGATGGCTCGCGGGGAGCGTGCGTCTTGTCTTGACCGACTTGACTGCCAAGTGCATTAGAAGTCCCGTGTTCCCCTCAACCCCTTCCATCCCCCACTCCCGGTCTCCGTCACGCCCCTGTGAACGTTCCCCTTCCCCCCCCCCCCCCACCTCCCCAGCCCTATTCTGTGAGCCGCAAAGCCCCAAGGCCTTCTCGGAAGAAAGCAACCCCAGCACAGCGCCTGGCCCGGCGGCCCCGCTTCGCTATCCCGGACACGCGGCACGGCACGGCACGGCTCGCGGCGGCGGCGCTACACCGAGCAAATAATCGCGCAGCCTCCAACTGATCCGACCAAGTCGGTCTGCTGGAGCGGGTGGCGCGTGGGCCTCAGGCAGAGCCACCGCTGCCCGCCACGTCCGGTCCAGTCCGGTCCCCACCCCCGCCCAGCGAGTGGTCCTTATTCACTCAAAAAACCCAGAGTAAACCGATACAAAATCAGGAAAAGATCAGAATAAAATCAAGAAAAAAACAAGGAGAAAAGAAAACACAAAATTAATTTTGTGCTAATACTGGTACTCGTTCTTTACACAGCCGATGTTAATTGCCATTAAACGTATACTACATGAAACTGGAAATGCTGATAGTTTTGTCACAGGACTCAACTGGCCAGTCCTTGGCTCTCCAGCTTCCACTCGGCCCTATCTTGGAATTCATAACATAAACAACTCGCCCGCCGCCCGGCGTATAGGGATCACATTCACCCCTGTTACAGACATGGTGTCGCGCTCTGTCGTCAGGAAAGACCACTACGAACTTGCGTTTCTGGTGTGCACAGTTTCGTCAGTAGATGGCGCAGATGCCGGTGCTCGCGCATGCGCGTCACGTTCATTTTCGGTGATAGAGTTGATGCAGCTTATGTTTTGAGAAATCTGTTTAGTGTTCTCAAAATATTACAATCAGACTTAAACAATCTTCATGGCAGCCTGTAATACTAGCAGATGAAGTTTCGAATGGCAGTATTGTCATTTTTGTGCGTCCTTCGTGTCATGAAATGAATATTCCATGTGAGGCCCGGCTCTATCGGACTTAGAATGAAAACAGGCGAATTTCGTTAAGAGTTCTCAAAAAAGTAGTGTCAAACTTGAAAAAAGGTCCATTATTGGTCACGCCTACAGCATTCCCAGTTTCGAATGGTATAAGTTTCATGAGTGTACGTATTCTGTATTGCGAGAACGACTACCGTCACGCGTGACATCGCACTGAGATCAATACTCGTTCTTCTACCACCAAGTAGGAGGTGGTGGTGGTAAAGAACGAGTAATAAAGAAAAATCGCGAAAAGCGAGAAAAATATTTTTCAATTAGTTGGGAATCTTGGCTTAATCCCTGCTAATCCCAGTTCACTATCTTTCAGGGTCGTGCACTCCTCGGCATCCTTCCTGCGGTTGGCTGCGGGCTTCTCGGCAAACGTCAAAGCATGTCGACCCCTTCCTCAGCAGGTCCGCGGTAGAGTCCTCTAGGACTCTAAGTTCGCGGCAGTGGCGGTGGCGGCGGCGAGGTTCTCGGCGATGGCAAAGTAAGCGGACGGACTATACAACAAACTCTGTAGCGCAGGACCACACGGAACACATGACGCTGCGCGCTGCCCGCCCGGCCCGGCCCGGTCCCGGTCCCCGGCCGCAGGCTCCACCCCGCCCGCTGACGTTTTCATACTCTCAGTTGATAATTAGTTTTCCACGAAACTCGTCCAGGCCAGGCAAAGCAAGGCCAACCCACCCAACCCCGCGCTGCCACGCCGCAAGCAGCCCACCCTCCTCCTTGCCGCAAAGCTTCGCTCGAAACCGCCCCCCCCCCCCCCCCCCCCCCCTCCTCCCCGCCTCCTTCCTGCTACCCTTTCGCCACTCTTGACTCTCTAGAGCACAACACCGCCGCCGCCAACCTGAGACGAGCGGAGAGCCGCGGGAGGGGGGCTTGACGTGGAGCGCGAGAGAAAAGACTTGCCGGTGAGGACAGGGCCGCGCGGGAGAGAGAGAGGCAAGAGAAAGCAGAGAGGAGAGAGAGCTTGCCTCTGCCTGACGTCTCGTAATTTGTGAAGCTGTTTGCTCTCCCTCTCCCCTCTTGCCCCCCCCCTCCCCCCCCCTCTACGAGCCAAACGACGCACCAGTCCACTTGCCGGAGGATCCATCCCCTCCCCTCCCCCGGCGGGCCGCGGAGCGACGCGCCTCCGCTCGCAACTCGCAGGCCAGCAGGCACAGGCGGGCGGACCAGCCCAGCCCAGGCCTTCCCTCCCGACCCCGAGAGAGTTCTTATTGTTGTGTATACTGCCCACCAATACCCTCCCCCTGCTCCCGCTGCCGCTGCCACGCCGCGGTGGAATCCTGCGAAACGAGTCTTCCTTCCTCCCGCCCCGCTCCGCCCCGCCCCGCCCCGCCCGTCCCCTCCGTGCGCTTAACTACTGCCCCAGGCCAGGCTCATGCCAACCCTTTGGGCCCGGGCCGCCCGGGCAGAGCACGGCAGGGGCAGGGGGCAGGGCACGGCAGCGTCCGCCTATGGTCTCCGCCCATGGCCCGGACCCGCAAGCAGAAGCAAGTCCATGCGGGCTCGCTCTCCCGCCGACTCTGTCCCTCCGCCGTGAACCCAAAAGACCCGATTCCATGCCGAATTGGGGGGGAGGGGGGATGTTTGCTTCCAGTTGAGCGGGGGTGGGGCGATGGGGGTGGAGCGGTGTCTCTCCCGGCGCCTCCGCAGCGCTACCCGCTGCCTTTTGCAAATCCTTTCTACCCCCTCCCTCATCCTCATCTCCTCTCGGTCCAGCCGGTATTTGAACCTCCCTCTGCCCTGGGGTGGCCGGCCGGGGGGCGGACAAACAGGGGAATAAAGGACGGAGGCGGGCCCGCGGGGGCAAGAGCAGGGCGGGGGCGCGGGCGGGGGCGCGGGCGGGGGCGCGGGCAGGGCCACTGCGGCGGCTGCACAAAGGACACTCTCACACACGCGGAGGAGGTCCTGTCATTCCGCGGGGCAGGCTTGGGCGGGCGGGGGCGGGAGAGAGGGGCCTGGCCAAGCCTGGCGCCGCGTTTGAAGTTGCAAAGGGACCCGGTGCAGGGGCGGGGCGGGGCGGTACTAGTGGACATGCCAAGGCACGCCCGCCCCGCCCGCCCCGCCCCAAACTCGCTCTGCTGCGCTCTGCTCCCTCTGACACTCACCGCGAGCCGCTCGACGGTGACAAAGTAGCACACCTTGTTGGACGAACGGAACTCAGGGGAGAGGGTGGAGAGAGAATGAAATCGGAAAAAAAAAATCGACGCGGCAAACACTTATACAATCCGCAGCCAAACCAAAGCAAGGTTGCTGGTGTGAGGCGGGTTGGTGTTTTGTTTTGATTTTTCTGTTGATTTTTTCGAGGAAAACTTCTGTCACTTATTGATCAGTTTTGATCTTTTCCAGCTATTTCTTACTTCTGAAATTTTTCAAAAAAGTTTGTTGTTCTTTTCTTCTCGATTTCGCGGATTTTTCTGTATCTTTCTTGATTTTACTTTGATTTTTTTTCTTTCTTTCATTTTTAACATGATTTTTCGGGGGCCGTACAATGACTTTTCGAAGTGACTCTCCCCTCTCAGAGGAGCAGGGCGAGGGCGGGGGTCGGCAGCAGATCAGAGAGGGGTGGGACAGGGAAAGGGCGAGCCGCCCCCGCCCACGTCACTTAACGGACCGTCATGCAAACGGAGCATGATATATGGGAGGCAGTCCGGTCCGGTCCGGTCCGGACCCCCGCGGGGTAGGCCACCACCACAGGAGGCCCTGCAGGGCGGTGCTGCGGGCCTGCCTACCTAGCAGGCGCCCTGCTGCATCGACTGCTGCAGCCTGCGCTGCTTAGCCAGCTCAGCTCCGGCTACGGTCCCTGCGCTATCTGGCAAGACCCCCCCCCCCCTCCCCGTCCACCCGCTGCAAAGCACTGCAAAGCCAGAGGGCCAGCCAGGGGAGCGCGCGAGCAGGAAAGGGGGGATTGCATCTGCAGATGGGGAGGCTCACACCAGCGAGTCCTATATCCGTGCTGCGCGAGGCGGGGCGGGTGGGGCTCCGGGAATGGGATCACTTCTACTCTCTCTCACTCTCTCACTCTCTCACTCTCTCACCCTCTCCTTCCCTAACCGTCTCTCTCACTCCTCGTTCTCGCCAGTTGGCGCCACGCCGCCGCACACTGCATGGCGCGGTTCGTCTTCCAATACCCCCCCCCTTCTCTCTCTCTCTCTCTCTCTCTCTCTCTCTCTCTCTCTGCAGTTTCCCTCTCTCCCTTTCCTCCGGTATTCAAAATATTTCACGGATACCGCTTCCCTGCTCGCTCCCACCAAGAGTCCCACCCAGCCACGCCCGGAGCTGCATAATAAGAGTATTCGCAGCGCGCCACCACTGTAAATAACCGCCGCCTACACTGGCCAAGAACGAAATAAAAAAGGTTGACTAAGCAGCTTTATTTCGAAAATAAAGTGAAAGCAATATACCGAGCTCAAATGGAGACCAGGCACGGTCAAAAAAATACAAAGTTACCTTGTTATAATGCGGTGATTTCCGTTTTCTTGTTCCCCACATTCTTGTTTTCCTGTTTTACTAGAATATAATATCAATCCCTCGAAGCGGATGTTGTTGCTTCTTTCGTCATTATTCGGAATAAAAGTCGATCGGCGCCTTTTATATCGCTACTAATGATGGGAACCACTTTGGTCGGGTGAAAGCATACTGTCCCTCTCGTGTTTCAAGGCTCAAATACTTTTTCTCTCTAGAGCCGTCGGCACGCCTACCCCGCTCGCCCCACCAGTTCGCCACTCCTCCTCCCCTTTCCGCCAAGCACAGCGCACTCTTGCTTTCGCGCCACGAATATCATCTGCCCCCCCCCCTCCACCCCGCCCCCCACGAGGGCTGCCTGCGCCACTTCCTTTTTAGCTCCTTCTTCATTCCGACCGCCGATCCTCTATTTGCATTTACGCCCTCGCGACCTAACGCCCCCGACCCAACCAGACTGCTCTCGCCACTCACTGCCTTTTAAATCTCTCCTTCCCGTCCAACTCTCTTTCTCCCTCCCTCTCTCTTTCTCCCTCCCTCTTTCGCTCCCTCTCTACGTCCCTCTATCTCTCTCTGAACGCATTCCATGTTTTTCTTTTTCACTAAATTTCATTATCAGCCTCTCTTCCCATTCACTGCACAAAAGCGGCCTAACCAGCGGCAGAGCGATAATTTTCTGCAAGTTCACCTGCGCCCTAAAGAGATGACAGGTGTTGTAAAAAACTTTAGGGGCGAGACCGTTGCAAGCGTCGAATTGAACTTTCAGTTGCCCCTACGGAGCCACTGTGATTTTTCTTGTGAGGGTTACGGAATCAATATATATGTGTCGTAAAGTTACGACTTTAAGTTGTAAAGTTACGAGATTTTTTTGACACCATATGTGTGTCGACTTAGTTTTCTTCAACGTGCAAGAATTTTGCTCTCGTAGATGTACGACTGCGGCCATAAATTTATGAAAAAAGGCGTAACTTTACGAGTTTTTATTATTATTATTATTATTATTATTATTATTATTATTATTATTATTATTATTATTATTATTATTATTATTATTATTATTATTATTATCATTATTATTATTATTATTATTATTATTATTATTATTATTATTATTATTATTATTTATTTTTACAAAAGCCACTGACCTTGCGCCGAGGCACATGCGTCCTTTCGCTGTCCTCCCACGTGACTCGGCGCGGCGGTTGGGTTGTCATTTCCCTTGGCGACTTCCAAACACCGAATAGTATATGAACCCGAAGGGCAGGGGAAAAGGGGGGGGGGGGGCTTATACTGTATGAGTGGCGGCGTGGCGAGTGTTTATCAATGAGATTGCCTCTTTCCCTACCACCTGGTGGCGCCCGGAGCGACGGGAGGTAAACGAGAGAGAATGAGAGGCATAAAGTATAAACGCAAAAGAGCAAACAGAACGCAGCAGCGCTTTGAATAAAGTGAACTGCGCGGAGTCAGGAGTGGAAACGGTAGGGGTGAGGTTATTGCTGACGGGACGAGCCGGTTCCGAGCGGCTGCCACCAGCCACAATCAGCATTTCAATCAGACACACGGCAAAAAGAAACGAGTGATTTTGATTTCGCTTGACACCCTGAAAAATCTTTGCTTGATGCAAGTATATCGATCGAAGCACGAGAAAGTCTTTCGGAATTTGAGGTAAGTATTCAAATCTTGGGGGCCGTTAAACGCGTGAGCGTGAAAAAAAAAAAATTCGATAAGATTCTCGATGCCGCACAGTGAGTGCTGCCGTTCAACAGGCCAAGTTGTGCAGATAGAAGACTCAGGCTGGGCGGGCGGAGAGTTGGGGAGGGGAAGGGGGCAGGGGGAACAAGGGAGGGGGAGGGGAGTAGGGGGAACAAGGGAGGGGGAAGGGAGGAGGGGGAAAAGGAGAGGGGGAGGAGGGGCTCACGCCCGCGCCCCGCTGGCACGCCGCTGGACCGCACTGGCCGGACCGGACGGCCACTCCAGATTGGATTATGGTAGTTCCGCCTGTCCTATGGCGGGGCGGGGCGGGGCGGGGCGGAGTGAGCGGGGCGGGGCGGGGCGAGGCGGGGCGAGGCGGGGCGAGGCGGGGCGAGGCGGGCGCTCGGCACCCCGAAGAAGAGGGAGGAGGAAGGGGAGAGGGGCGGTTGATAGTGGAAGTGGAGCAGAATAAGGAGAAATGGGGTGGGGTTGGGGGGGTGGGGGGTTCTAGAGGGCCGCCCCAAAGTAATACGGCCTCAGGCAAAACACACGACGCGGCACAACACGCACGCACGAAAGCAACCTAACCACCGGGGCTCGGTAATACGCCGCGCTGGTGTAAATGAAACCGTTTCTAGGCTCAACGCTCACCTGCACGTGGACCCATGGACCCTGTGGTCCAACCGAGGTGGAAACAACTCTTCATTTTAGTGTGCACATTTTGTGATTTTTTTTTTGAGTATTTGCGAAAATTTATTCTTAATTTACGAGAATATTCTTGAATTTTCCTCATTTTTTCTGTATTTTTCTAAATTTATCTGATTTTTTAAACGAATGTTTATGAATTTCTAGGTGTACAAAAGTTTCGGAATTATTTCCGCGTCGGATTCAACTCTTAGTCCTCGAGATCGCAGAACACAAGAAAATCGAGATACTCGCCCCTGTGTTGTCTTCAAAACTACAAACTTGTGTGGGAAACGCCAATCCGAACAATTGCTGAAAACCAAACCCTTCTCCCTTCTTTTAAAACTCACTCGCGTGCCACAATTATTGTATCCATATGTATTTTTTACCTCCAACAAAGCCGGAGAATGGAGAGAGAGATAAAAAGAAGCGCACTGAGTATGAAACGAGAAGGAAGGACAAAGGGAAGGAGCAGCAGAGTGCGACGAGATACGACTGTCGTCCACGCCGCCGAGTAGCAGGTGCGGGGCCGCAGGGGCCTTCAGCAGCAGCCGAGTATGGCGCCCCGCCCCGCCCCGCCCCGCCCCGCCCCCCACCCTGCTCTCCACCCCGTCCCGCTCCCCGACCCGTCTCGCACAATGTCCTACATAGCTTGTGTTTGTGAGGGGCGATCGCTCAACGCCTCGTTTGACACTCGGGACGAATTTTTTTTCTCACTGCATGGCACTCCAGGCAGGCCCTTGTTCTCGTGTTCTCTTCCAAGCGTCCCATCACTTAAAAGTAGCGTTGTCGCTATGAACGAGGCTAGGGTGAGAGGGAGATGTCTTCATTCAGGCTTGAGTGGGAAGGTGGGAAGGGTTTGCATGTACGCAGAGAACTGTCTCGACTTATGTTTGCGATTTTCTCACTTATGATTTAAGGGAGAACTAAAAGAGAAAAAAGCTAGAAAATCACTCTGCGTCTATTTTAACCCCCATGCGATCATCTTACGACCATGCGATTATCTTACCCCCTTTGCAATTATATTATCCTACGGCGATCATCTTGTCCTGCTCATAAGATCACCCTCTGCGTCTATTTTATCCCCCTGCGATCATATCCCTCGGCGTCTATTTTATCCCCTCCGTGATCATCTTTTAACCCTGCGATCATCGCACCCCTTTGCGATTATATTATCCCCCTGCGATCAACCTAGCCACCTGCGATCATCTTATTACTTTGTGATTGTTTTATCGCCATGCATCTTACCCCTTTTTGATTATCTTTTAACCGCCGCGTGTTGTCCAGAGGGACTGTCTAATTAATTACTGCACTGTGGACGACAGAGCTCAGCGTTGAGTGGAAAGATAAAGCAAATGTTGCAAGCATCGGCCGGGGGTTCGGCTGGGGGTTGGCGGGGTTGGGCGCAAGGAAGAGAGGCAGCGTGGGAGAGTGTGGAGTGAGGGGTGGGGGTAGATGTGGGTGGGGGTAGAGGTGCTTCGGGGACAGCGCTATTGGGGGTCAAAGGTAATGCAATAAGACTAATGCCCTCCATTCCAGCTCGCAGCAGCGGCGGCGACGCTCTCGCCAAGTGGGCGGGGTAAACGGGTGGGGTAGGGAGAGAGAGGCGGGGAAAACGCGGGCACGGGAGACAGGGGCAGAGGTGTGAAAAAATACGCAGACTATGAGATTGAACTCGAACGACGGTGGAAAGAAAAGAGAGGCGGAACGGGAGGGTAAATGTGAAAAGGGAGATCCGCGATTAGGCCTTAAACAAAAACTGTAGAGGTAGCAAAACAGGAGGGTGTGAAAACAGGTAGAGGAATGAGCGGGGGCCGGGACGAGCGAGGAAAGCGAGATAAGAGAACCCCGAGGGCCGCAGTAGGTTCGGATTTAACTTGACTTTTTAAAGCCGGAGTCGCACGGAGAGTGGAGGGCGTGGTAGGGCAGAGCCTGGAGGAGCGTGGCGGGGCGTGGTGGAGCGTGGCGTGGTGGAGCGTGGCGTGGTGGAACGTGGCGTGGTGGAGCGCAGAAGGACAAGGTTAGTATGCGATAGAAAGCCCACAACCAGCAGAGCCCGCCTGGAGCGCGCCTGTAGGCGGGCAGGCCCGCTGCGCAGCCGTGCGTGGCGGGTCTGCATACCTCCCGGGCGCCCTCCGCCTGGAGACAGACAGACAAGCTAGTGGGGTGGAGCGGAGCAACGCTCCCGATGAAATCCAACCAAAGTCAAAGCACCTCTCGTATATGTCTTGCGACTGCTTGGCCAAAGGACCAACTAGAATTGACTCGCCTCCACTGAGGACGACGCAAGCGGACTCAATAAGCCAAGCAATAAGCATACCCAAAAAAAAAGTGAAGTGGCCTCCTCGCTCCTGTTTTTAGCGGTGGGTTTTGCACGAAGTGTAGGGAAATGTCCCCAAAGAGTCTCCGTCTTCTTTTTATTTCATTTTAAAAATAAAACAAACAAAATCGCGCGCACACGGGAGCACACACACACACATACATACAAGCGCAGAAAGTAATAGGAAGAGAGCAGAAATCTTGTCATTTTTGTCTGCTTTTCTCCCCAGCGTGGGGCGGAGGGGTTGTGTTACCCGCGGCCAGGCGGCTCGTTAGAGACCGGGTCTCTAGTGCAGTCCGAGTGGTGCTCTAACGACTCACAGCAGGGCGGACGGACGGATGGGTAAGCAGACGGACGGACACAGACAGACAGACAGACAGACAGACAGACAGACAGACAGACAGACAGACAGACAGACAGACAGACAGACAGACAGACAGACAGACAGACAGACAGACAGACAGACAGACAGACAGACAGACAGACAGACAGACAGACAGACAGACAGACATAGAATACAAAGAGTTCTGCGCAACCGTAATACACAAGAAATTTTATTGTATTACAAAAAGTGTTTTTTTTTTGTAGTACAAGGAATTTTCTTCGTATTACAAAGATTTTTCTTCGTATTACAAATAAAATTTGGCTTTGTATTATGGTTGCACAGAACTCTTTGTAAAACAAGGAATTTTCTTTGAAAGAAGTTAAGAGGACAGACAGACAGACAGACAGACAGACAGACAGACAGACAGACAGACAGACAGACAGACAGACAGACAGACAGACAGTGCAGGGCAGGGCAGTGAAGCGCAAAGGGAACAGTCAGGCTGCGCCCCGCGCCGCATGCGCCTTTGTCCGAACCACGAGCCTCCGCGTCATTTCCATGCCTCTCTATCTTTCTCCCTCTCTCTTCCTTTCTCCTCGCTCCCCCTCTCTCCCTTCCCCTCACTTCAGGCAGGTCAACGGCACCGAGGCGCCGCGTGGCGTGGCGGCGCAGTGTGCAGGTGGTGCGTCTCATTCATATCCCCGGCTACTGCACGCCCCACTGCACCGGGCTGCGCCGAGAGAGAGAGAGAGAGAGAGAGAGAGAGAGAGAGAGAGAGAGAGAGAGAGAGAGAGAGAGAGAGAGAGAGAGAGAGAGAAAGCGAGACTAGGATTCGAGGGGGGCGGAGGATGCTTTGGCGTGAGTTGGGCGGGCCGTGGCTCGGCTCGACTCGACTCGGCATATTCTATTCTTATGGCATGTAGTGAAGTGCATCACCACTGAGCGCGGGTGGGATGGGGTGGGGTGGGGCGTGCGGCTGAGGCATGCAAGTCCTCTCAAGACTCTCACATCCCCCCTCCCCGCCCCCTCTTATGCCCTTGCTTCTCTCATCCCCTTATTTTTCGCCCTTTCGCAACTCCCTCGCTTCCCTCTTTATTTATCCGTCGCGAGGAATTCCATTCGATATTCGCCATGAAGCGCAATGGAGTAGGAAATATGTCTCCATTGACCAGGGAGCGACTGGTTTGCCACAACCGGGCGCACGACTAGACTCTCGATACCATAATTCTGTGAGAAGGGATGGTGCACTGAAAATTCAGCAGTAGGCAATGCATGCTATATGTTTTTTAAATAAATCCAACGAATTCTAATGTACTGAAGCGGTCTCAGAGTCCAGAAATTTTACAAATCAAATGTCTACGCTATTTTAACTTTTGTTCATTCTGGAGGCCATCAATCCACTTGCCATTGGCGTTGAAGGGATACCTTTAGGATGGCACCCTCTAAACTTAAAGAGCAGTGAGCAGTGAGCATCGAGCATCTCAATGCTTCCTGTTGATTGAAGATTAGTGAGCCTCTCCAGGAACACTCTTTTTCAAAGCGTGCACGCCACGCACGCTTTACACACAGTGCACGTACGTTGTTTACTTTGGGATTGTCAGCGTGACAGTCGGTACACATGTGAACAAGTTTTTGCTGCTGAGGCGGCCGGGGCCGGGCTGCTGCGCATGGCAGCGCGGCAGCGGGTAGGGTAGGGTAGGTTCCCTTCAGTTCAGCAGGGTATTGGCCCGGGCCGTGCGGCCGGCAGCTCCATCATCCCCCCCCCCCCCCCCTCGCCGGTCTCCCTCCGCCACCACGGATCCCAACACGGCTGCACGGCGCTTTCATTAATCGATTATTCTCTAGATCTCGATAGGCCACGCCTGCCCCCCTCCCACCCTCCCCACCCTTCGCCCTCGCTCTACCGCCATTCCTATATTTTTTTCCCCGTCCCTCTCACAGGTCTGAGCGGAGCGGGGGTTCATGCACGGTCCGTTAGACGTGGGGAGGGGTACAGGAGGGAGAGGGAGGGGGGGGGGCGGTTCACAGGAGGGAGACGGGCGGAGTGGGGAGCGGGTAAGCCTGAAAAGTGACCGCAATCTCTGAAATAAACTTACCCTCGTTGGCCTTAATCAGCTATTTAAATGCGCCTAATTGGTCACAACTCTGCGATATAAACATTAAACTTAAACATCAGCGCCGTTCTGGGCCTACAGTCATTTTCTCCCTCGCGCTGTTCTCTTCCTTATAGTTTCTCTTTCCCTCTTCCTCCCTGCCGCCCCCTCCTCCTCCCACCAGCCCAGTGAGCGGCAGTCAGAGCCCCAGTTAAACGCGCGTTATACGTCCTAGACTCGCCTAACGATCTGCAAGGCCGTGACGGCACGCAGCCGCCGCCCTGGCCGGCCCAGCCCCGCGGCCCAGCAGCTCAGCTCAGCTCAGGGGGCGGGGAGGGGCGGGTAACGCTGACTCGACAGGCGGAAGGATTTCCTCCGGGGCCGGGCAGGGCCGGACCGGAGCCGCCCGGACCCGACCTGGACCGCGTCAGCTGCGGCGGGGCCCTGCGCGCCTCCCAGACCGGACCACGGCCGGTGGGCCAGAGGAACCATCCTGCTTTATTAAGAGACGATCCCCTTCAATTTCTTTTTTTTTTTGAGGGGTGGGGCGGGGGAGCGATTTGGCGAAGGGGGAACTCTGAGATTTGATGCACAAATTTTGTTAATTTTCGTGAATTTTCTTGAATTTTGATGATTTTTTTAAAGAGAATTTTAGTGAATTTTCCTGATGTTTTCTAAATTTTTCTGAATGTATCTTAAGTTTTCGGGATTTTCCTGAAATCTTCTGAATAGCGAGAAATTTCAGAGTTGTTTCCACCTCGCTATTATGGCGAAATGAATCTGCGAATGCGAATTTTAACGAAATGCTTGCCGCACAACTGTTGTCAATGTCAATAAGGGAAGCAGTTTTGCTGACAGGCCGATGACGGACGCGGTCGCGCCGCGCGCCCCCGCCTGCGTCTCGACACTGTTTGTGCACGGCCCCCGCTAACGGCTCCAGGCTGGGCCCGGGGCCGGGGCCGCCGCCGTGATACGCCAGAGGCCGCCAGGGGACGCGCGGCAATTACTCATCTAACTCCTGCCCTGCCACCCCCTGTGCACCCCTCCCCCCTCCTCCTCCTCCCACTCCCAGGCGACCCACCCCAAACCCGAACGACGCTGTCGACTGATCTGACCGCGGTCCTAATGGCAACGAGTTTGTTAAGACAACTTTGCGTCACGCTCCCCCTCCTCCCCCCCCCCTCCCCTCTGCCGCACCCGCATTGGGTCGACGCGAAAGCCCCAGCCGAGCCCAGCCCAGCGCCCAGCTCAGCGCGAGAAAAATAATCCCGTCGAAATCGACATTCGGCTTCGGCCCTGCGAGGCGCGAGGCGAGGCGAGGCGCGTTGGACCCGGCCGCGCGGGCCGGGCCTGGGCTGGCCTCTACATTCCAACACGCGCCGCCTTTTCCTCTTACTTTCCGTTATGCGCACTCACACGCTCTCTCTTCTCTGCAGCGGCAGCACGACGGGTGCGTTCTGTGAATTATTCACCCTCAGCTCACCACCCTGCCTTCCCTGCCCCCTGCCTATCCCCCCCCCCTCCTCCCCGGAGGGGAAAGAGAGAAAGACGCGAGGTGAAGTGCAATCTCCAGAGAGTGGCCGAATAGAAGAACCAACAACGGGCAACATTTTTCGGTCTGGTGCGGCAGCAAGCAGCCCCCTATGGCCCCGCGCCGCCCCCGCGCAGCCCCCATAACTCGCGAGGCGAGGCACCCTTGTCCCCGCGGAGCCAGCCGCGCCGCCGTCAGCGACCCTCTATCCCAATCACAGAACGAGCCGAGCCAAGCCGAGCCCTCAATCAGAAGCCCATAACATTTTTCAAAGGCCTACTCTCCACCTCCTGCCCCTCCCCCTCTTTCCTCAACTACCCCTTGCGCACGTCTTCCCTGTTCCTACTCCACCCCCACTCCCACCCCTGCCCCTGCCCCCACCTCCTTCCATTCCGATTTTCCCCTTTTTATATCAATTCGCGCAAAACCAAAACGTCGAGTCGGCAGTGCCGAGCTGCGCGCCCTGGCCTTTCCTCGAAAGAGATACGCCTAGACGGATGATCGGCATAAACACAACTTATAAATCAAAAAAATAACTCTGATCCTTCGTCACAAAAAAGATCTGGAGGTAATCCATTTTTTTTTGTCAGTGAGTTACTTCTGCGGTGCGGAGTTTGTCACCCCGAGCGGGTTGCGCCCTGAGCCTGAGCTCCACGGGGCGGGGCAGGGCGGTAGCAGTGCAGATTGGAGGGCGACTTTTTCGTGCCTCTGCTGCGAGTTATCCGCAGGCGGGCCCGCCGCAGCCGTCAGCCGCCGACAACTTTCTGACAAGCGACGACGACGAGACGTGATGATGAGAGAAGGCCGTGTACGATCTCCATTCAATTTTTACCGCCTTCCTTTTTCTACTTACTTTACTTGAAGTACAGTTATTGGCTGAGCTAAATTTAAATTTAACTTTAACTTTAAATGCTCAGCCCTGTCAGAAAGCGCAAGGGGCGACCGCCTGGAAGATGGGGTGGCGTGAAGTGAAGCGGCAGGTGTGAGGCGTGGGATGTGAGGTGGACAGGCATGCCAACCAAAATCGCGAAAATATTTTAAATTTAGCGCGCCGCAGGCCAAGGTAGACGCATATTTAGCTCAGCTTTACACGGTTTTAACGTGCGTCTACCTTGTTAGATCTGGGAGCGCAAAGTTAAGGGTGAAGTTCGTCAGATGAGTAACGCGTGGCTGTTTCCTGCACTCAGGAATGTTAGTGTATGTGATCGATCGTGAAGCTGCGGTCGTGTGAGCAGAGCAGGGGAGACAGAGAGAGAAGGGGGCAGAGAAGGGAGGCAGAGTAAGTGAATACCTTGACGCCCACCTCAAGGCGCCGTGAGGCTGGGCCGGCTCACTGAGCTCAGTAACGTCTCCGGGGATGTGCTGCGTGCCCCGCCCGGCCCCGCCCCGCCCCACCACCAGGTAAGCCCCTGTGCCGGCTCAGGGGAGGACTCCCACTTCGCCTCACCATCCCTCAAGGTGGTCGAGAGGAGGCGGGGCGGAGCAAAGGACTTCCATGGCAGTGGGTAGTTTCTGTTAAGGTCCTGGATCTGGGAGAGAAACACGATGGGTGTCGCGTCATCTGATTGGCGACACTTTGAATTCAGCCCATGTTAGTTCCCGTATACGCCTGCTGTCCGGCGCAAATGCTGTTGCGAAGCATTGCTTTGCAAGGTTTTGACAGTGCGGTCGCGCCCGTTGCACGGCAACGCTTCAAAGTGAAAGGGGCAGAGGAGGCGACCCGGTGACCGCAGCTGGGCTCTGTGGTCTCCGCCCCGCGCGCCGTGGTGGTGGTGGGCGAGGAGGTCGCCTGCGCGCCTGCTCCCATAAGAGAGTCTAGATATGTGATTGGCTCGAGAGGCCCACAGCTCAGCCCCGCGTCTCGATCCACTTCTAGTGGGTGTTAATGGCACTGAGGCAGCAGAGCGTTGGTTCGGAGGGGCGGGCCGGAGGCGGGGGAGGGGTGGCGTGGGAGGGGGGAGGGGGGGAAGCGCGGGCTTATCCCCGCCCCGCTCCGCCCCCGCCATTCGACACCCATTCGGTCCAGCTCGGGCCAGCAGCCCTACCCCAGAATGCGCTGTACCAAATCTCAGGCGAGCATCCCTGGGCCTGGGCCATACATCTCGCCCCCGCCCCGCCCCGCGGCCTGCACGCCCCACGCCCCTCACATTCCCCTGCCTGCCCCTTCCCTCCCCCCTGTCCCGGGCCCGGCCGGGCCTCGCGTTGCACTTGCCACTGCAGCCACCGTCGTGACGCGTTCAGATCACACTGGCCAGAAGCGAAGAACGGGAAAGTTTCGCGCGAAACCATCCCTGCCCTCTCGTTTGCACTTGCAACCCTTCCCCGAGGCAGTTATCACTTCGAAAAATCATTGTACGGCCCTAAGAAACATATCGTATTTTAGTAAGAAATTTGATCAAGAAGATACAGAAAAAATCCGGAAACTCGAGAATATTTTTTTTTATCCGAATTAAAATTGGGAAAAAATCAGAAATTGGGATAAAAGATCAAAATTCATCAAAAAAGGAAAGAAATTTTCCTTTAGAAATCAAAAAATTGAAAATTTTAAAAGAATCATTGTACACTTTTTTGGTATGTGTGATCCCCCTCTCGCTCTTCCCTCTCCACCTCCCTCAGGCACCCCGTTGTGGAGGAGGCCACCCCCCCCCCCCTCCCATCCGGTTTCAACCCTCCTGCTCGCTGGTAGGCGGAACCGATCCTCCAGGACACGTCCTACCAATTATACATCATCTCCCCGCCCCCCTCCCCGGTCGTTGTGCGCACCGCCCCTGCGGGAGCGTAGTGCCTCTCACCTCTCCCACCCTCTCCCCTACCTCGGCCCGCCTCCGCACCGTCCCGCTCCAAGCGATAGAACGAAGCGCGAATACACACACACACACACACACACACACACACACACACGTTTTGCCTCGACACATCCCTCCTTTTTTTAATGTCGAATTTCCTGTGGGTGGTCTCCGCAGAAAAAAGAAAAATGCGCCGGCGTCCGGGCCGATGATGATGATGATGATGATGATGATGATTATGATGACAGTAACAGAGGATGGGGGAGAGGGTAGGGGGAGGGGAGGTGTGCGCATGCATCAGCCTCTTGGCGCCAGCTCGCTGGCAGGGTGCAGTGCGCTGAGCTCACTCACCCCCTGCACCCCCAGCCCAGGCCCAGGCCCAGGCCCAGCCCGGACAATTTACTTCTTGCGCTGATCCCTTCCCTTCCCCGCCCACCCCGAAGCGCACCCCGCCACCGCTGTTAGCTGGATATCCACCGCACGCTGAGTTCGAAGCGATTACGTTTACTCATTGGCAGATTCATTCGAAACGGAACGCACCCCTGTTCTTTTGAAAGGTTGAGATCATTGCCGTTTTTCGACATTTTACGCTCCAGGGCTATTAATACTTTTTAGCTCATTGCTGTTGGTGTGTATACACTCACGTTGTGTGCAAAAATACTAAATTTGTCAAGTGTGTATGAACTAAACATTATGTAATGTCTACTTCAACTCGACACCATGTGCAAAGTCGGCAAAATCATGGATTAAACACGTAAGTGTGCAATAATTGCACGTCTGTTTTACCAATATTGTAGTACATGCGATAGGTCTTCACCGTTATACAGCGATACAAAATTACCAGATACGACTCAATTTCAGTGGTCTTAGCGCACATAACCCGGACCCTGAGCGATGTAGAAAGATGCTGCTCGCTCGATTCGGGCGAGAAAATGTGACTTTTAAATTTACAGCACTGCCTGCTGCCCCGTGCTGCCTCTCCGCGCCACCCGCACCCTTCTCCCCCCCCCCCTCCCCCTCCGGCAGGTGACCAGACCGCGCCGGGACACCACAGCGCTGGCCTCGGCCCCTCTGGCCATCTCCTTCTCTCTCTCTCTCTCTCTCTCTCTCTCTCTCTCTCTCTCTCTCTCTCTCTCTCTGTCTCTCTCTCCCTCTTTCGTTCTCTTTCTCCACAATGGACGTCGCAATGCAGTGGCACTGGACTGGGCATTCCCATTCCGATTGCCGTGCGGCGTCGGGTCTTGTCGCGTCGCTCAGGGTCGTTCCCTTGTGACCCCGCCACGCCCCACCCCGCCCCGCCACGCCCCGCCATCTCAGGGGAGTACGTCTCGACGTGCCGTGCGCCAGCCTCGCCTCGCCCCGCCCCACCCCATCGCACCCCGCCACACACGGGCACGGCACAGATATAAAAGTTAAAAGTGAAGAAAAAGCCGTAATTCTGGGAATGGTCGGGACATGACGCGACGCGGCGCCGTGTGAGAGAAAGAGAGATGAGGGAAAAAGAGATAGAGAGGTCTCTGCCATAGTGAGCGAGGCAGAAGGAGAGACAAAGAGCGACGCGAGGGGGCGACACGACGGGGCGGAACCATCACGCCTTTTACACATATGAGCCTTCACCGCGCGCGAACACACAGAGAGAGAGAGAGAGAGAGAGAGAGAGAGAGAGAGAGAGAGAGAGAGAGAGAGAGAGAGAGAGAGAGAGAGAGAGAGAGAGAGAGAGAGAGAGAGAGAGAGAGAGAGAGAGAGAGAGAGAGAGAGAGAGAGAGAGAGAGAGAGAGAGAGAGAGAGGAGAGAGAGAGAGAGAGAGAGAGAGAGAGAGAGAGAGAGAGAGAGAGAGAGAGAGAGAGAGAGAGAGAAACTCACACACACACGCACGCACACACAGGCAAACACAAACACAAGCGCGCGCGCGAACAAAAAAGAAGAAAAAAGAGAATACAGAGGTCCCCCCCTTGCCCTTGTATTCCTTTTTTCTCACTTCCAGTGCCCCCCCCCCTCCCCCCGGGTGGGACCCGCTGGGCCCAGGGGCCTATGTATGTGGGGTAGACGGCCCCGCGCCCCGAGCGACGCCTGGTTGGTGGTGCAGGCCGTGTCATTGCTGCCCTGCGCCGCTCTACAAGAAGACAAGGAACGGCCGTCCCGTCGGCGGCTGAGCCCGGGCCGGGCTGAGCACAGCACAGCCCCTGCTCAGGCTGCAGCTGCCATAGTCAGGTTCGAATGCAGATAAAAACCGCGCGTGTTGATATTCGATTTGTATTTTTCCTCGATTATTGACGGGATCGAACTACTGAGTCTGGTTAACGCGGCCGTATACATATAAGGAGCATTCTCGTGGAAAAGCTCCTTACGGGCCCGCCTTGCCCCAGGGCGGTGAGATTACTCGGGGGGCACAAGAGCGCCCCAACCCCACTCAGCCCCGCCCCGCCTCGCCCCGCCTCACCCCGCCTCGCCCCGCCTCGCCCCACTCCGCACCGCGAGGAGGGAAGGCGAAGGAGGAAGGGCACGCGCGCCACGCCGCGCCGAGGTGCGACGGGCGGGGAGACACGCGGTTAGACTGGGGGACCGCACATAAATAAGATTACCATAAATCATTTTTTAAAAGAGATTTAAAAAAAACTCTCTGCAACGAGTATACAGATGAGGAAAAAATCGAAATCGAAATGCAGTTAAATTACAAATACCATCGAAAAAAAAAAAAAAAAAAAAAAAAACTTGCGCAACCGAGCGGGAATGAATTCGCGTGATAGTCGGGTAATTCTACCCGTAATAGAAGCGTAATAGTCCGCGTAATTGAAGTGTTGTAGCCAAAATTCTCCACATGTTTTACTCATTTTTGGTCGTTTCGGTCTATTTTTGTCTGTTTTTGGCCAAATCTATGAAATTTTGGAGCCTTTAATACAGAGTACCTGGACGTAATAGTCGGGTCACAGATTTTCCCCCACGTGCGCAACTGGTTGTGAACAAAAAGTATAGTTACGTATTCATCTTACAGAGGTTTCGTTCTCGTTCCCTGTCCCAGAGCTGCTTGAACTGGCAAAACTTTAAGCGAATTCACTTCGTGAACTTTTTCTTCCCTGCGCCCCACTCTCCGAGAAAAACCACGTGGTTTGAGCACACTCCCCGAGTTTCCCGTGCTGCTGCTGCTTCTCCCGGCCCTCATCCCCCTCCCCTACTCACCCCGCCCCGCCCCGCCCCGACCCTCACCGCAGGCGCGCCGCGCCGCCGCCGCTCCAAAAATAAACCCATTACCTCATTGGAAACTCGCTGCTCTCTGCGGGAGGGAAGACCTGGAAGAAGCCCCCCAAAGCCGATCGAGAGGGAGGCGCAGAGGCGGGAGGGGGGGAGGGGGGGGGGTCCGGGTCAATTCTGGCGTCAGTGATGTGCGACGCCTATAGGAGACGGGACGGGACGGGCCGAAGCAAAAGCCCCCTCGGCTCCGGCGGGGCGGGCAAGCAGCCTGGCCCGGCCGTGTTGGGGGACCGGACCGGAGGGGACCTTCACCCGAGGAGAGCCTAGCCTAGCCTCGAAGGCCACGCTCCCACGAACAACGCGCTGCCCCCCCTCCCCCTTCTCCTTCCTGTCAAAAGGCCGACGTGTCGTCAGAACAAGAAGGGGAAAGAAAATTTCGCAAAAATAAAAATTGAGCACGGAGCGGGGCGGGGTGGGGGCGAGGCCGGCCTCGCTGACATTACTCCTGAGGGAGCCAATATCATTACCATGAGGTCGTTCTCACGGACCCGCGATTATTTTCTTTACATTCCTTTCAATTCCCTTGTGTGTGAGACTGTGTGGTCGTAGGACTTCTCTCCTCAGCGTCGTTACCCTGGCCCAGCCTGCGGCCATGCGGCCAGATCACTGCAGGGCACCCACATTATTGCCCTCTTTTCTTCCTCTCTTATTTTTATTTTCATTATGTAGTGGCCAATGAATCCGCGTGCCACGGCCCTGGCGCCGCGCCGGAGCAGTCGACGGCAAGGTCCCCCGCTTTGGCGAAAGTGCGTCTGCACTGCCCGGCCCGCGTGCCCGAAACCACGAGGAAAAAAAAAAACATCGGCGTTCGGAAAATAGTGAAAGTATATGGCGGACCCCCTGTACGCCCCATTACGCGGCACAATGAGAGTCTTGGGTGTGGGGCGTCTGAGCGACGAGTGAGCGTGGGTCTGAGCTCGCCGGCACACTCGCTCGCGCTAATTTTTCTCCAATTGGCCGCTCAAGGACGCAACGGGCGGGTTGGGGCGGCGTGGCGGGGCGGTGTAAGGTGGGGTGGGGCGGGGTGGGGTGGGGTGGGGGGTGGGGTGGGCTCGAGGGGCCTCCGCGCCGCGCTGCGCCGCGCCCGGGCAGCAGCACACTCCACCGCGCCAGCCGTGCAATCTTTTATCGCAGACTTGGCTTACCCTCCGCCCCATACTCTCTCTCTCTCTCTCTCTCTCTCTCTCTCTCTCTCTCTCTCTCTCTCTCTCTCTCTCTCTCTCTCGTCCTCTCTCACCAGTCCCGCCCTCGAGGACCTCACCGGCGGTGGGGGTGCGCGGGGGCGACACGCGCAGAATGCCTACAAAAGGGCCGGTCATGGGGGCGACGAGGGCGGCGCGGGGAGCAAAGCACGTCGTACATAACGGGAAAACTTGCCACACAAGTGAAAGGGGCAATGGAGCCGTCGGGGCGGCGGGGCGGCGGTGACGACAGCGTGGGGGTTGGATCTTCGCCCCGCCCCGCCCCACCCCACCCCAGAGCGAAACGACTGTCAGAGCGGTGCAGACCGACACGAGATCGTTCCGACATCACTTTTATCTTTTTACGCCGTTTCAGTCGTCTCCCATGATGAGGAGGAGGGTGAGGGGGTGGGGAATAATGTCTCCAAGTTAAACTCTCTCTCTCCTGAAGAATCTAGAACGGTTCCGGTGATTCTAATTGAAGGAGAGGAGAAGATCCACGGAGACGCGATGAGAAACGAATCTCAAATGCTGTGCCAGACGGATTACTGCGTCTGCGGGTCACCTGATTACCGATAGATTACCTCGGATAACCTTGAATTTCATCAGACTATACCCCAAACTGCGGTTGCCGGATTTACCATAGTCGTTTTCCCCTCGTGGAGGCCGTACTGCTGAGGCTTGGCTGGCTGGCTGGGATGGGATGGGATGGGATGGGCTGGCTGGCTGGATTTGCTACTACCCTATGGGTAAAGCCAGACTTATACGGACAGTCTAAAAATTAATTACCGGCCCATTCCGTCGAACTTCCTTTGTCATTTTTGACAGTGCGGGCGCGGGCAGCGTGGAGTGGGGAATTATAGACGGCGGCTGAGGAGAAAAGCAGCGAACTCAAAACCTCCGGTCCACCCCGCCCCGCCCGCCACTCCGCGACCCACCCCCACCCCAGCGAAAGCTTTCGCAGCGTTGCGTCTGGCGCGGCTGGAGAAATTTTTAAAATAAATAGACTGTCGGACTACGCCGCGCCGAGAGGGGAGGGGAGGGGAGGAGAGGGGAGGCGGTGGGAACGAGCAATCTTTGGCTCGAGTCTCACAAGTACTCCGGCCAGCGGCTCGCCTCGCCGTCGTGGTTTGCAGAGGAATAAAGGCGAGGGGGAAAATACGAAAAATAAATAAAGAAAGAAAGGAAGTCGGAGAGCGGGGGAAGGGGAGGAAGAATTGCGACAAAGATTGAGGGTACCGGTTTGTCGCCTTCTCGAGTCCAGTTTAAACTAAGAGCCCTGCCCTGCCTGCCCCGCCGCCGCCCCAACCCGCCCACCCACCCGCGCTGCTCGGATTTCCAGCAGGAGGATATTATAATGACGCTCCTTAACTTTCATTATTATTTTCTCTTTGGTGCAGCTCGAACGTCTCTCTTTCAGTCCTCTCTTCAAGGGGCGTGGTGGGATTATGGGGAGGGGCGCTGCGGGGCGGGGCACAATGCGAGAGTTGACGACAGTGTAGCACTGTAGCACTCGCGACGCATCTGCCGCCCCGCCCCGCCCGTGTGAGAGCGGGAGAAAATGAGCAGGGCCGAGCCAGATGCCGCCGCACCGCGGTCCCCGCCCCCGCCCGGCGCCCGCCTGGCCCCAGCCCGCCGCATCCGAAACGTCAACAAAACAAAAACGACGGATTAGGAGGGGGAGGGGGAGGGAGAGAGAAAACGACAAAATGAAATCTAGAAGCTGCTGTGTAAAAACTTATTGGAGAGGCGCCCATGGAAACGGATTTAACGGGTGTCGTTCGAGAGGTAACGGGGTAGGTGTTCGCAGACAACCCAGCCCGCCCAACGCCAGAGCGCCCGAGAGTCCGGCAGCGGGCGGGAGGATATCCAGTTAGCGTAGAATCGTGGTCGCGCGCGACGCGAGGCGTAGAAGCGTGAAAGCGTGTGAGAAGCGTGGAAGCGTGGAAGCGTAGGAGCGTGGAAGCGTGGAAGCGTAGGAGCGTGGAAGCGTACGTAAGAGGAGCTCCAACGTCTTTGTTCACGCGATATTTTAAAAAACAAAAACATAGTATTAAAAGATTGTGACTTGGGAAGTAAAACTGGGATTATTTAAGTAGACAAAGTCGTAATTATTAAAAAGATTATTTGTGTATGAGATTATGATGGGTAAAGAAGGGTAAAGTTGGTCTGCTCAACTTAATTAATAATAATAATAATAAAATATCGCGTGAACAAAGACGTTGGAGCTCCTCTTACGTACGCTTCCACGCTCCTACGCTTCCACGCTTCCACGCTCCTACGCTTCCACGCTTCCACGCTTCTCGCACGCTTTCACGCTTCTACGCCTCGCGTCGCGCGCGACCACGATTCTACGCTAACTGGATATCCTCCGGGTATGGTTGGTATGGTTTGCCCGCGTATAGACATTCCGAAAACGACTGAACGACTCAGAGTGAGATGCTCTTACTGAACCAAAGCTCTCTCTCACTCGCACAAACCGCTTCCGAACGCATACCCGATGCCGTCCGGGCCGGACCTTGTCCTGCGCCTTGCAGGTAGGCATCGCGGGAGCGAGCGCGCGCGGCGGGTCAGCCTACTCGCTCCAACACAGGGGCACAAGGGCGCGCGATGGGCGTGTATGACTGAAGCGCGTGGCATGGCGTGGCATCCGAGGGGTCCTTCACTCAAATCAGTGTACACCCTAAAACAAATCATTAAAAAGTCATGGGAAAAAATCTAGGTAAAATCAGAAAAAAAAATTCAAAGAAAAATTCTAGAAAAAAAACCAGTAAAATTTAAGAAAAATCACAAATCACCAGAAAAATCAGAAATATCGGTGTACGCTTGAATTTACAGTGAAGGACCCCCCCTCGGCGGCATCCGCCTCTGCCCAGTTGGCGGATTCTCTCCTCGAAAGGAGACTCTTTCTGTGGCTGCCTGGTTCAACCCGCCGCACTCAGGTCTGATACACGCGGAATTGTTTGCCGACTTGTGGCAGAATTGGGGGCGCGGGCCGACGGACTTGTAAAAAGTGACATGCAGCATAGAGAGACTCAGAAAAGGGTGGCTCTGAGTCCATTAAGAAGCAAGAGAGCGGACACTACTAAACGCTGTTCGGAATCACCCTGTAGGCAGGGCGGGGAATGACCAGGCCACTCACGAACAGAGATAACAAACACGGCGGGAGGAGAGGAAGGTGGAGTGATCCCAGCGGGATAAACACTACGCTGGGCGCCCGCCGAGTTGGGGCAGGTTCAGTGACGAGGTTAGGTCGAGCAGCCACGAGCTCGGGCGCACTCGCGCACACCGTTAAGCAAGCGTTTAAGTTGGCTCGCGATTTGAGAGCAAGCCACAGAAAAAAAAACCCTGTGGCTCGACGATACAGCTCTGCCTGTGAGCGCGCCCCAGGCCCTCCCTAAGGGCCTCGGGCCAGAGAGTGGCCGTGGCCGTGCGACACTTACCCGTGTCCAGACAGAGGCCGAGGGTGGCGGAGCACAGCAGGACGGCGACAGCGAGACGCAGGGGCATCCTTCAGGGCCCCGGCGGGGCGGGGGCGGGGACACTCGGGTTGGCTGGGATCAGCTGCTCACACCAGCCCCCGCTGGTCCAGGAGCGGGTGCATCACTGGCTGCTGCTGCTGCTGCTGCTGCTGCCCCAGCGCTGTGGCGCGGCGGGGCCGGGTCGAGCGCGGCCCCGCGGGCTCCATGCCACCGTCCGGGACCGTCCGGGACTCGCGGGGGACGCGGGGCGAGCGCTGTGTCGGCGGGGCGCCGTGTGATCGCGCACAAACATCGGGCGCGGTGTCTGCTGGCTGAGCTGCAGCCAGGCCCCTGGCGCTCGGCTCGGCACTGCCTTTGGGGCGGAGCGGAACTGCTCTCGCAGTCCCAGCGATGGGGTGCCAGGGGGGTGGGTGGCTGCGGCTGGCTGCGGGCTGCGGGTTGCTGGTTGGCGCGCAGGCTGGCAGGATTCGACCGATTCGACAAGGCGCCTGCTGAGAAAGCGGGAAAGGGGTCGTCTTCGAAATCGAAACCGGAGGGTACTGGGGTGCGGCTGTTCTGCAAGTTGGTGCGGAGCGGAGCGGAGCGCGGATCCGTATGTTTGCGCCGCACGGGGCTCTTGCCCTTTCCGACTCTCGCTCCCGACAACGAGATGGCCTCCCGCGCACCCGCGCCATGACGGAGCGCGGAAAGTGGGCTCGCGCGAGGCTAGCGTCACGGCAGGGCAGGGTGGCGCCAACCCTCCGCTACGAAAAGTCACCATTGCATTATATATATCACACCTTTTCATCGCACAAATACCGCATTTTTCACACAAATTTTCATTTATAATCGGTATGCTCCATTGCGATTTTCAGAAGATAGAGCACTTAGTGGGGTGTTTGTGCAACGGAAGTTCCGGCCGATTGCTATAAGGCAGCGCACGCAACCATTGGTGGATTCATTTTTAAATCGGCTCCCGGTTCTCACGTCTCTCGTCTCCCATTGGCTAGATTCAAACGGGCATTGTTTTGAAAGTTTGCCCGTTACGATTTGCGGCAGTAGCAGGAGCAGGAGACCAGAGACCAGTGTTGTGAGAATCATTTCGCGCGATTGTGATACGAGATTATTATCTGTCTGTGTTTTTTAGACCGTAATGAAGGCTTGATGTTCGCTTGAGATTTCAGCCGTCAGAGTAGGACCATTGAATTTAGACTCCACTACAATCAGTTCTTTTCTGGCAGGAAACTGCAGAAAGTATTTATCTGAAGTCTTTACTCAACGTCAGTCATCATGTTTCCGCGAGCCAAAATACATCGTTTTAACGACATTAAAAGTAAGTGAAATATCTAAACCTCTCAAAGGGTTACATGGGGAGTCGGGTGCCTACTGGTATGAGGACGCATTCTCAAAGCTTTTCCGAATATGTACTTGTAGGCGCCGACGCCCCCTCTCTTTCATAATAGCATTTTATCATACAGTGTGGCTTTGTCTCATATCCTTTAATTGTTTGTTTTCTTAAACTTTATTGGAAGCTCTTTAAGAGACCTGTACACAAGGTAATAATTTATTTTTTGTGATCGACCACAGTTTGAAGTCAGCTGTGAGACAGCCCAGCTACCAACTCACAGCCATTATGACATCCCCTCCACCATCAGTGATTCTTTACTGACTAAATCTTTGAATAGAACACAATACATCTATTTAACATTTCTTTCTGACAAATGATAACAGAATTTCTGAATAGAATGTTCTTCTCAGAGCTGAAATGAGTGCCCGAATTTGTTTTCTACTTGATTGACCCTGTAATTTTATTCAAATAATTTCTTGTTCTTTTTACAGGCGATGTACCCCCTCCTGGTGCCTATGATCCTAAATTTGATGACAAGAAGATCAAAGGGATGGACATGGATAAAATGACTAATAGGTTTACAGAGCCAAAGCCTGTATCCAATGACAGTAACCTTCAGCGTTCTGCCAGCTTGAATTCTCTGCCTGTTTTCCGGACTGTTAGTTTCAACTGCTTATTAATTACTTCTTTTACCTTTACATATTTCGGTTTCTTGACTTTACAATTTTGTAATTTATTATTTTTTTGTGATCTTTTCAGCCCCAAATGCCCAAGAAGTCAGTTAAAAAGTCTACACTATCCAGCATTAAAAAGAATCCTACCTCTGGGGACAGGGTCCGAAGAAATATTGACAGTGACTTCAGTAGCTCAGAGGATTTAACACCACTCAAAGATAGGGCACTGCTGACATCTCTTGAAGAACAATTGCATGAAGCCAACTGCAAGCTCATGGATTCTGAATCAAAATGCAAACAACTAGAAAATGACATGAAAGCAGACAAAGAAGCCATTGAGCATCTTCAATTGGAGAAGGCCGATTTATCAAAGGAGGTTGATCGTCTCATAGAAGAAATTACTGAACAAAACTCTCGAATTGTCAGCTTGACTGAATCATTCAATTTGGCAGATGCTAATCTTGCTGAAAGGAAAGCTGCAGTTACTGAACTGGAACAATCCAAAACAGAATTGTTGCTTGAGATGGAGATCTTGAAAGACAGGGTTGAGCAGAATAAATCTGAAATTGAAATGTCAGTCAGACGTTGCCTGGAACTGGAAGGCTGTGTTGCTGAGGCTAAAGCTGAAAATGACAAATTGGTACAAATTCGCCTATCTCTTTCCAATGAAGTTGCTGACTTGGGTGAGAGATTAAATGAGGCCTCTATGCAAATTCAAGCTAGAGAAGAGCATTGTGAATCTCTAGAACATGCTAAACGTGATTTACTTAAAGTAGTAGATGAAAAGCTACAAGCCCTTGATCAGCTTACTTCTAAAATTGATGAATCTGAGAAGCACTCCTCTAAACTTGAAGAATTACTGACTGAAAGTAAAGCTCAGATATCCATTCTTGAGGAAGCAAATTCCTCACTTAATCTTAAAGTTGACAATTTAGAAGAAAAGTTAGCTGCTGTTACTTCTGAACTGGAGACATCACTTGTGAAGTGCAAATCTCTTGAAATTGAAGTGGAAAGATACATGGAGGACATTCAAGAAACAGAAAATGCTAAATCTTTCCTGGCTGCACAGATTTCTGAACTTGAGGAAAGTATTGTGGCCCTAAGAAATTGTCTGACTGAAACTCAGCAATCTTTAGCTGATCAGAAAACTCTCTGCCAAAGAGAAATGGAAGAAAAACAGAAGCTACAAAAGCAGGTTGAGGAGCTTGGAAATTTATCTGCTGAGCTTAATCAAAAGCTGCAGCAAAAACAACAATTAATCCTTGATTTGCAGTCAGACCTCTCAAATTCTAGCTGTGAACTGGAAGAACGCAGGGCTGAGGCTGAACGCCAGGCAAAAGAGTACAGAGCTGAAATTGAACGAATCTGTGCCAAACACCATGAAGATCTTTCTTCTGTTCAAAAAGATTTGGAGAAGAATGTTGCTGATTGTGAGGCCCGAGTAGCTCAAGCCCAGGCTGAGCATGAGTATGAACTAGCTAATCTTAGGGATCTGGCTTACAAATTGGAGCAGCAAGTACTAGATGAGAGGAAAACGCAGAAAACACTGCGGGTAGAACTTGAAGATGAACATGCACAACATCAGCGGCAAATCCAAGCTCTTTCCGAAAATATCCAAAACTCCTCCTCTCAGAGAACTCAACTAGAAGCTGCTCTGGCTGAGTCTCAAGCAGAATTGCAAGCCATGCAGGTTTCTTATGAAAATCTAGATCATGAGATGGGGGAGCAAATCAAGCTCTACAAAGCTATGATATCTGAGGCACAATACAAACTAAATGCAACTGAGGAAGCACTTGAGGAAGAAAAGAAGAGAGCCAAAGTTCACATTGAAGAATTCACTCTAAACAGTGAAAGACGCATTTCAGAAATAGAACAGAGAACACGGTTAGCATTAGAAGAGGCAGAAATCAAGTTGGAAGCAGCAGAAGCTGCTTACACTCAAACCCTTCAACAAGTTCGTGATGATACCCAAGCCCTTGTCAAAGCCACACGTACTGATGCATTACAGGAGTTAGAGAAGGTCAAAGCAGATACAGAGAAGAAAGTCATCAAAGCTAAGGCTGAAGTTTCTACTTTATCGACGAAGCTTGAGGAAGTTCAGGAAGAGCTGCGTCAAATGTCAGCCATCAAGGATGGTTTGACATCATCCAATCTGGAAAAAGAAATGACTATTGTAGAGCTGAAAGATAGAATGAATGAAATGGAAACAGAATTAGCTCAAAGTCAGAGGCAGCTTGATGATGCTCAAAATGAGCTGGAAGCTGTTAAGAATGAGCTTGAAGTGATGAAAAAGATAAGAAAGAATCTTGAAATTCTAGGCAATGAAACTCTGGCTATTGTCAACGCTGTCAGTAAAAGACTAATTGACAGTGATGAAGAAGTTGAGCGTCTGTCTCAAATGAACTGTACTCTTGAGACAACTCTAAATGAGCAAAAGGAAAGTCTAATTGTAATGGAAGAGGAAAATGTCCGTGATATTCAAGCTATGAAAAATGACCTTCTTGAGAAGGTAGAAATTTTTAAACAGAAATGTGTGGATGAAAACACTCGTCTCTTGAGTGAAATCAAAATTCTACAAGAAAGTGTAGATATGTATGCTAATCAGTTGGATCAAGCTAATAGAAATATTGAAAATCTAAAGAAGGATAGAGATGAACAAGCTGTGATCATTGCCTCCCTTGAACAAACAACCAATGAACTTCAAGCCACTCAAGACTTTCTGGCAAACCAGGTTGAAGATTATTTGTCTGTCAAAAAAGCCCACCAACAAATTCAGAAAGAACTGTGTGAATGCAAGGATTCTCTGGAAAAAGCAAAGGCTGATGCTGCTGATGGAGAGATGGAAATTCAACACCGTGAAAAACAAATTAATGATCTTACCAATCAGTTGGATGATTTGAATGACAAAGTATTGGAACTCCAAGGTGTTATTTTGGAGTTAGAAACAGCTGGAGTTGAGTCAGAACAAGAAGTTGCTGAACTGGAGCGCAAACTAGAACAACACAAAGAATCAGCCTTAAAATCTGAGTGGCAAATAGGTGAACTCGGTCGTGATAATGAGGAACTACGCATACAGATAGGAGATCTCAATAGGCATTTGGAAAAGGAGAAATCGTCTGCCAGAAAGGAAATAGATGATCTTGCGTCTGCCAAAGCAGAGCTGCAAAGTCAACTGGACTCTCTTAACACAGTTTTGGAGTGTCATAAAATGAATGTGTACAAGGCTCGAGAGAGAATTGAAACATTGGTGAACGTTGTTGCAAGAAAGGAAAGTGAACTAGAGGAGAGGGCTTCGGAAATGAATGACTTGAAAGATGAGTTAATGTCCAAAACTAATCAACTGGCTGAATTGGCTGTAATTATCTCTGATAAGGATCAAGCGCTCTTGTCTCTCCATCGTGAAGCTGACAGTCTGAAAGAAACTTTACTTAATAGAGATGAGCACATTACCAATATTTGTAATGATTTAGATTTTGAAAAAGCTTTTCGTAAAGAATGTGAGTTGAAGATTGCAGAAATGCTGCAAGATAAGCTTGGCAATGAGGTTTTGATTGAAGACATGAAGGAGAAAGTCTTTGAGCTTGAGTCCACATTTACTGAAAAGAATATTCGTATTGCTTCATTGGAAGCAGAGATTAAAGATTCTTCTGAAAGAATTAGTATTCTTAAGGCTGAGGCAGAGGACAGTTTGAAACAAATCACTGAAGCAGAGAAAACAATTGTGATTCTAGAAGCCGGTAGAGCTAAAACAGAAACTGAAATTTATTCCTTGAATGAAAAACTTTCTGAACAGTGCAAACTCATAGAGACACAATCTGTGAAGATCAATGAATTAAATGCTGAAGTTGAAAACCAATCAGATTTGGCCAAATTCCTGCGCACTAGAGTGGATGAGAGCCGTAAGGAACTAGAGAAGCTGGAAGAGGAGAAGATAGCTTTGCAGAGTGAAACAAGTTCCCTAAAAATGCAAATAGAAATGATTCAGTGGGAGAGTGAAGAATCAATAAAAAACGCCAAAAAAGAAGTTGAGTCACAAAAGGAAGAGATTGTTGTATTGACTGAACAAGTTGAAAAAATAAAAATAGATGTGGAGAAAGAGAAAACTATTGGTCGTGAGAGGGAAGAAGCATTAACTGAAGAAATATCTTCTTTGAAAATTTCTTTAGGAGCCAAAACTCAAGAAGTGGGTACAGTCAGGGGGAGAGTTCAGCAGCTTGAAGCTGAGCTAGAGCAGACCACTCGCCGTAAGGAGACGTACAAAGCTGCTGTTGTTGAGCTTCAGCAAGCAATCAAACAAAGCCGAACAAAAATGTCAAGCCTAGAAGATGACCTGAAATCAACACAACAGAAACTGTATTGTGAACGAGAAGAACACTCGAAGTTAGATTTTGATATTTACTCATGTATACTTACTTTTTCCCTGTTAAATAATGTTGAATAACCTTGAATTTTTTTGATTTTCAGAGAACTTGAAACTCTTCGTGAAAGTGCTGCAAATGCAAAGTCATGGGAACAACGTTACTATGAATTGGAAGCTTTGGTCGGACCATTCCGTGAGCAGCTGGAAGCTTTTGAATCTGACCGGCAGGCGTTAGCTTTAAGAAAGGAAGCTGCTGAAGATGAGGTAAAAGAACTAGCGCAGCGTTATGCTCAGATTCTAGGACATCAAAATCACAAGCAGAAGATTCATCACGTGGTCAAACTGAAAGAGCAGATTTTAGATTTGAAAAAGGTGAGATTTTTAATGTCCTTTTGTTGAAAAAAATGCAACTTGTGAAGATTAAAATGAATTTATTGCTTTTAAAGTTATGCCATAACTCTGAGATGAAAGTGCCAACAGTGGTTTCTGCAATAACAAGTTCCCCACTTAGCACAAAATACTTACTGTGCTAATAGTTTTCCTTGTTTCATTTTCACATGTTTCAGGAAAATGACAAACTCGAGTCTCAGACCCGTTCTCAGAAACGTACCATTGACAAGTTGAAAGATGAACTATCACGTTTCACTGGTCAGTCGCGATTCAACTCATCTGTGGCATTCAAACAACAAGATGACTCACTTCAGGTAAAATCAAATCTAGTCCATGGCACGTTTTTATTTGATTAAACGAGGTTTTAATTCCTGTATTATTTCAGAGCCGCTTGTCGCTTGCGCACTCAAAATCACTCTTGGAAACCTCTCATCTGTCTAAGAGTTTCCGTGTTCCAATGCATCAGTCCACTGTAAAGAAGGGTAAAGAAAATATGGTTTCTTTTGATGCATCAACTCCGCTCTCAACTCGTACCACCTCCAAGGTTAAAGAAGAGCTTTTGAGCCCAGCGCGTCACAGTCCAGCTCGCAACAGTCCTGTCGGGAGCCCTGCAACTCCTCTGAAAGAGGTTCAAAACCAACAGCAAGTTAATTAGACAAAATGTAAGCCAAAGTATTTTCAAGTGATCTCTACAGACACCAGTCTCTCTTCACTTTATTATGTACATAGACTTCTCATTTATCAATGTTTTCATAGTTACTCTTTTTAAACTTCATTGTCAATGCATGACCTTCTTTTTGTTTTTTCAATCACTGATAGGATAGTAACTCTGTCAGGTCTTATGTCTTATGTCTGTTGTAACAACCCTCATAGTTGTGCAGTCGCTGTTTTACTCAAGGTGGTAGAAGGAGATTTTGTTTGTTACATAGTAGTGTTTCAGTAGTGTTAAATTGTGTGTGTGTTATGGTATTTTAATATTAGTTCTCTATGATTCTGATGTCAGAAACAAGCCACACCTCATAGTTCCTCTTTATGAATCGTGCCGGCTGAAGCAAAGAGATCTTGACTTTTTCCTTGCTTCATGTGAAGTGCAAAAGCTTAATGCTAAACAGAATTGGTGAACAGACTGGTGGCTTTATTGTTTGAAGATATTAACTCCTAGAAAATTGGTAGATAGTTTGAAGTACTAGTGTTAGTGTGACTTTCTCGTAGTAGTCTGTATTTGTTCGGATCATGGTCATGTATTGTCATGAGAATATTGTTGTAGATTTAGTCAATTTGTATAACAAATGTTACATGTCATAGTGCACTCCAGGTGCACTGCAACCATGCCTCGACACTGCCATGTGTGCCTTTGTTCTTAAGTTTTAAGAATACTTTGGGCCTTTTCTTAGAAATCTCCCCTTAATTTTTTTAGTATGGTAGGTTTCAAGTAAATGCATGTCCTGAGCGCCATCTTCAATGTTCAAATTTTAAGACTTGTATCTTGCCAAATTAAGGATGTTTTATTTTTATTTATATATTTTTTTTAAGGATGTAAAGCTGAGTGTGGAATTAAAAAAAAACAGCAACCAGAAATCTGTTTATTTTTTATTATTATTTTTAATCTGTTTCTAAATGGAAGTTACAGAAAATATATTCAAAATCAGGTCTCAGTTGCAGTATAGGAATGTATAAAAAATAACATTTACTTAAATGTACAGAAAATGAAAATAGGTCTCAGTCTCTTGTGCTTTAGGTACAGACCAAATTGAATTCTGACTTCCTCTTTCAACTTGTTTTTTTCTTTTATTAGTGGAATGTGAAAGGATCACAGACTTAAATGATGAAACTGAAGTTACAAGACGACGAATTAAAATTGCACAAGGGAATGCACAGAACATGGTACATTGTTCCGTCCCTTCAGGTCCTTCAGTTCCATAAGGACCAATAGCTCAATAACTTCTCCATTCATGTCCTTGATGAGTTGGCAGGCAGCTTTAGCTGTGCCTGCATTAGAAAATAAGGAAAGAAAAACAAATAGAAAAACTAAGCACCACTTATTGTTAATAATAGAATATGGTTCCAGCTTTTCTTACCTCCAGTTGCTAAAAGGTCATCAACAATAACAACTTTCTGTCCAGGCTTTATACTGTTTTCTTGCATTTCAAAAGTATCCTAAATAAGAAAATTATAGTGTTCATCAAATATCAAAATAATTCAGAGACATTATGTTCTAGTGCCACTTATAAGACGTCGTCTCACTTACAGTGCCATACTCTAAAATGAAATCTACTTTTCGAGTTTTTCCTGGAAGCTTGCCCTTTTTACGTATAGGTACCATAGGAATCCCCAATTTGGATGAAATCAGTGGCGCTAGAAGAAAGCCTCTTGATTCTAGTGCAACAACAACATCAACTCCTTGCAGACTTTTCACATGTGAGACAAGGAGATTTTCCAATGCAGCAAGTGCCTCAGGACTTTGAAAAATTGGAAACATATCACTGTCACGAAACAAAAATTAAAATTAGAATTTTATGAGCCTAAAAAGGCAGAGAACGAAATCAAGAGGACTGATTTTTTCCACTTACCGGAATAAAATACCAAGTTTAGGAAAATCAGGATACGACGCTATGTGTGCTTTTACAATTTCCAAATCGGATAAGGACCCCATTTTTCATATAGTCTGTAAATTACACAATCCGACTCCACCGGCTTGTTACTATTAAATGTTTACACTGTCGTCTGCATGAAACTAAGCATCCTAGAGTTAGGTTAGTAGGATCAAGACGAAAGTGAGAGTGAGAGTGGTCGGTCAGATTTAGTTAGGAACACGCCCTGCCCCTCCCAAAACTTCCCTCCCTCCCTCACCTTGCCGTCCACTCCCCGCTCTCCGTATTACAAAACAGAAACAGGTGACAAACGACTTCGATCAGACATCCAGACAAAACCTGTTGGGAAAGTAAATATGGCTACGGATGGAGGAACTTGGAACAATTTGCCCAGCGTGATTTTGCTTGAGGTCTTCAAGTATTTGCCTCGAAATGACACCATTAGTGCATCATCAACTTGTAGACAATGGAGGCAAAATTTGTATCACGGAAGTTTGTGGAGAAACTTAACATTCGAGATTAATTCGCACGAAGAGGAGACTGCCTCTCGCAACAGATTCCTGACCAGCTGTTTCGCCCGAAAACTCCGCAGCGCAGTTGTCAAGTTTGATTCTCTGGATCCTTTATGTGTGGAAGAGGCTGCCCGTATTGTACGAAAGCTGATCAATAATCCAGATCTACGGAAACTTCATTTAATACCTAGCAATTGTCGGATCGAACTTCCCGATGATGAGCGCCAGAAACAACTATTGGAGAGGTGAGTTCGCAGGAGCTGTCAAGGCCTAACGTTTGAAGCTCCTTTCGACGATTTTCTCAAAGCGGACTGAAATCTTCAGACTTTCTTTAGAATTTCGGAGACTCTATTGTCTCAATTTTCTCTTTTCTCTGACATTGACATGTAACCCCTTCTCAGCTGTCAAATGATGACAGCAGCTGTCAGCTGACAGTTGTTGTCCTTGTTGCCTGTTGCCATTAGTGTGTGACTTTTCAGATTTGACATTCATTCCCTTAAACTCCATTCCAGGCGTGGGATTCAAATGTTACAAAAGGTTGCCACTAGCTTGCAAATGGAAGAATTAACCTTGGGTTGTATGGAAGATATCACATCATATTCCAAGGACCTCCTAAGTCTTCTTGTTGAGAATCAGTCGTCTACATTGCGTATACTTGGACTTGCCACCTTAAAAGATGACCCAGATGACTACCTCTTGCCAGAAATCAACGGTTCCCTTTTCCAAAACTTTCGTCATCTGCAGGTACTGATTTTAAAACCCTGAAGTGTCAATAATTATTATTTCTTGTTGGTACTGAAGGCTACACCTGTTTTCCTAGGTTCTCAGCATGGACTATGATAATTTAGATGACCAACTGTTGCTTGCCCTGAATAATGGTCAAATGAAGCGTCTTGTTGTTCATGTACATGGTATAGCAGACACTCACCAACATACCAGTGATGCTGCTTGGAAGTCTTTCAGTATTGCCAAGTAAGAGCTAATCAATATATGTATTTTTTTTTTCTTTTTTAACTACTAACAAATGTTGTGATGTCTTACTTTCTTCTTCCAGCCCATCATGTGAGCTACGCCTTACTCTTGTCCATTCTTATGATGCTGTTGGAGTACTTCATAATACGATCCTTCGTCCCTCCATGCCATTATCACACTTGAGGGCTCTTTTCTGTGAACAGGTTTGTTAAATAACACACTTCTTACCACTAACTTACCATTTGTAGATTCAAAACTTTTAAAATTGTAAATGATTTCAGATCAACATACTAGCTCTGCAAAAAGTTTCTATGTGGTATGCAAACACACTGCGATCTATCTACTGGGTAGATTCATTGCAGTCTGCTGGAACCAACACCCTTGTTGACTTGGAAGAGGACTCGTTTACAAATGGAGACCACATTATTCCTAACCCTCTCATTATGTGTGCTTGGCGTTGCTTCAGACTTGAAGAAATTGTTTTGCTCGGTAAGATTTTTGGTTTTGGTTTGTTTGGTTTTATTCCAAGATAAAATATTCCACACCCAACTGTATGTCTTAATCTATTTTCAGGATACAAGTTGTGGGAAACAGAAGTACTAGCAATCTTTAGACTCAGACCAAGTCTGCTTCATTTTGATGTTTGGGATGGTGATATTTTACTGGATGAGTCAGAGACATTGGAAAGTTTTCAACAGGTAGTTATGCTTATTTAATTTTTGTGATAAGTAAGAATCCTAATTTTTCATGCCTCTGTAATGCCTATTTTTTTTTTTGTTTCTTTATTCCAGGACCTTAGTAATGAAATAGGAATGAGATGGGAGCCAATGAATGATGGTAATTTGAATGAGGTAATTTTAAACCCGCACAATGGTGATTCTGATGAATACGTTCTCCCAGTAGTCATAAATGATCTTCTTCTGGCCTAGCATGGGTTGTATAACATTGTGTTATGCCTCATAATAATCGTTTAAAGGCACAATCATAAGGTCATGCCATTTGTTGATCTTTTTGTTCTCTTTCTAAGGAGACAATTTAGGAGAAAGGAAGATTTCTGTACATTCAAATTTTGAACATTCCTTGAAATTATTTTGCGTGTTGACGGGGGAAACTATCTTTAGTTCTGATCATTGTAAACGCTGAAGAACTTTATTATTTTTTTTGATAAACTGCGATTGCGTGTCTTATATTATGTCTTTGGCAAATTTTTTAAATTTAATCCCCTCTCATTTCTATGTGTTTTAAATTTTATGTGATTGAAGTGACAGTAATTTCCTTTCTCCCAAATCACCAGTCAATTGTACAAAGTCATTCTTAGAGAATTGTGATCATCCACTCTAATGAAATATTGTTTTGTGAGAGAGGTGAATAGGGCTGTGTGTGTACAAGAGTAATTGAGAGATACAGTACCATGTTTAAATCTTTAAGCCTTAGTGGAAGTAAGACCTGTGATTTTGTTAGAACTGATTGGAAGGTACAAGCTCATGGAACCCTCACTCTGTCTGAGGAAATATATATTTGAAATGTTCATGGTTCATAACCATCTTCAATCTTAAAACTTTTGTGAATTTATATGATCTGATTGATCTACCTCTGTTGAAAAATCTGCAAATTTTTAAATGAAATTTTATTATATTTTGTTATCAAATTTATAGATATCATTTTACAGAAAAGAGGGATTTTGACATGCTATCTTTGTTAATTTCCTTCTACCTATGTTTTGATTTACTGTCATCAGCTTGAACAAATTGAATGCATTAATGAACTGCTGCTGTTGACAAGATGTCCTTCCATCCATGATGCCATAAATGTAGTGCTTGAAATGACAATTATTTTCTATCTGAAAAACACATTGATAGATTTTGAGCTGCTAGTGATGTACTGTAAAGATTATTTAATGAGGAGAACTCAGAGAAAGATGCTTCATCTTTGTTATCTTATTTTTCAGTCTTTTCAAATTTTTTGCCCAATTTGGCAAGTATTATGTTAATCTTATTTTTTTATTTTGTTCTAGCATTACTGTACTAGTTTATTCAAGCTTTTGTGATTTTTTTTTTCCTGTTTTGGAGTTCTGTTTATTATTATGATCAAATGAAGTTTGTCCATAAGTGTGCTAAATAGAACAGGAAATTCAAAGCATATACCAAAGACATTGCAAATCTGCAACTACTAGATTCATGAGCAGAATTTTCAACATTAGACATTAGACACTATCTCATTTGCTGTCAGGCTGGCAGAGCTTGAGTATGTTATCTTCTCGTATTGCGTATGTCTGGGTGCATCCAGTTTTGCATTTTTTAACAGCAGATATTTTATCTCATGGTGTTCTCTCATCATTTATTTTATTTCATTGATTCTTGCATTTCTGTCCCTAGGTTAATTTTTTAAAAATAATATGTGAGCTATTTTTCAGATTATTAATGAATTTTGATTATGTGTCCGGCTTCTGAGAGTCTTTCAAGCTGATATGTTTTTCTATTTTTATATGATTATTCTAGTAAGAGGGGTGCAGTATAATTTCCTTTGTGGTATGAATGAGAGTTAGACAACAGTATTCAATCAGAAAAGTCTAATGTATATCATGTGGCTGAAGTTCTCATGTAGACCTCTTATTCAATCATTGATCATGATCACTCAAACACTGGTTTGTTGTTAGTTGTAAATTTGTATTGTAGGTTATCGGTGAGCTAGTTCCTTTCTCATCCTGAAGCCTCTGTTGGCAGTTCCAAGCCTATTTTATGTACTTAATTGGGGTGTGTTGATATATCTCAAGCCGGACTTGAGGTGAAATTTTGCACTCATAGATTCATTTTAATTCTGTCAGTTTAAATATACCATACACATAGAAAGTAATGAAACTAGTTTTTGGTGTAGCATCTTTCTCTGAAGGTTCCTTTTTGTTTATATTTTTGAAGTTGTACATTTGGAAACAACTGAAAGAACTATTGATTGTTATATCCGGCAAAGTTTATTCATACTTTGTTTGTGAAGACACAAGAGGTTAACATTCTGGACCAAGCAGACATTGTAAATAATGTCCTGTAAGCTTCTTGTGATTATTAGTGTACCAGTTTGTGAATGCTTTGGGTTGCAGATCCTAATTATGCCTCACTGTCAAATCTTTTGTCAGACGTAGTGCGTCAATTCTACTGGCTGGTACAAATTTTAACCAAGGGCATTATTTTAATGCATAGGGTAGCTTTGGGAAGTTGCCTTAGTGAGTTTTCTTTATTTGGTCATGTGACCTTCCAGAGCACATCAACCATACTATAACTGTTCATCATTATTTTATGTGTGGAAGTTGTTATGTCTTCTATTTCCCTTTTGTATGTGATATGTAAGAGATGAAATGATTCTCAACGGGAAATCCCGTTTGGGTAATAGTGTCTTTTGTTTTCTACCCCTTTACATTTCTTTTGAGAACAAGTAAAATGTATGCTAACAAGCACTAATTCAGATCTATAATTGTCACTCCATTATTGGAATACAGTTGTTGAAGCCTATATATTAAAGCAATGGAGATATATTTATCTACTCCAGTAGACCACAGATTTTTTTTCCTTCAAATGTGGTCTAGTTTGCAAAATGCTCTTGATCTTATGCAGTGATTCATGATTAGGTGTGGTGCTAGGATGTGGAATTTTTATGGTGCTGCAAGCTAAATTGGCTTCACATTAAAATATTTTGAATTTGAATTGTGTAGATGGTAAAAACAGTGTTTCAAGTTTAAAATATTAATATGCTTGTTTTGTTAGATTTATTGTAAAGTTTATAAAATTAAGAAGATATGTTTGTGTATATAGTCATGGAACAATTGTTATACATTTAGCATGAAGCTGTTAAAGCTTGTCTGGGTTGTTAGTCTCTGAAGATTTTTCCTTCCTATTTTGTCTGAAATTTGTTTTGCTCTTCTCTTGTTGCCATCTTGGTGGCTGGGAAAAAATATTTCCACATAATATTCCTCCATTTGACCATCGTTATTTTCTAGTCTCCAATTGTTGGAGCATTCATGTTAGTTGTCATATGACCTATTTTTGTTAATCAATGGTCTTGTGATTTCTCTTGTGTAATTTTATCAGCACTTTATTTGCAAATGGTACACAACTGTGGTGTGTGGCATATTCTATCAGCCTTTTGACCAACTTTTTGTTGAACTGATTATCCAGTTACATTTTGTCTGGATCACACAGTAGATACAACTGGTTGTACCTATTGGGCATGATGCTCATTCATCAGATTCCAACCTTATATATTTTTCTATAATTGTGAATGACATGTGTGTGCCAAAAGTGGATACACATTTGTATGTTATAGGCATTACTCCTGCCATTATCATCAAGAGCTGACTGAGTATATTTGCTCTATGTGGAGAGATTCATCATCATTCATTTTGATCCAAAGGAAAACTATTTTTTATTATTAATGTGAGAGGAAATGCCTTTCTTTTCCCAATGCTGCTCAATTTGAGAGGTGGAGAACGGTAGGTTTTGCTGTGTCCTATTTTTCAATCTTGGCATGAATACTTGTTTGGAAATGGCCTTAAAATTTTGTGCAATATCGATGTTTTTGTTCGCTTGCATAAGTAATAGGGCTTGTCTCCTGTGAATTCCAGTATTGCATCATCTGAGTTCTGATGCCTCTTTAATTATTTTTATTGGCAATGTCTTGCCCTGTCATATTATCAGACTAAAGTTTTGTGTAATTTACCAGATTTCATTAACAGTTGAGGTTGTCTTCTCATTCAACTGGTGTTACCCAAAACTTCTGTGCTTTGTACCATAAGTAAACCTAATCCTTGTAATAAAGTTTATTAAGAATTTATCATGTTCTGATTATGTATTCTCTAGATGTGTGTATATGTATGTTAGAGGCCTGCTGTAGAAACTTTGTTATTGTGTGTTGTAGTTTAGTTAATACATTGGTGGGAGGACAATTTTATAACCCCTTCTTTGTAAATGTGCTATCCTCATCTTTTGTTTTCTTTAATTGCAGTTTGCAAAACCAAAAAAAAAATATTGTTTATTGTTTCTATACAACAATTTTTTTAGTGGTTAAAAGACTTTTCTGGTTGAGGGTATTACTTTCCTTTTGTATCTTTTATTTTATGAACAATTAAGTCCAAGTCCTTACTGAATACTTAAACGTCATATGTTTTGAAAAAATTTGTCCATCATAATAATTAGAAAGATTGCTGCCTCATAGGACAAAATTATTGTTGTTTCTGTAAGTCACAAACTCTTGCTTCATTCTATGAACTGTTGAACTCTTATGATTTTTGTTGAAATGAGTTTTATTGGCCCACATTTGTGCATATTCATTGAGCAGATTCTCTCTTAGTTTGTGATTAGTTTGCCGGTCAAGACTTTTTAATATCTATTGTGTAATCTCTCCTCTGACTCATATGTGTGATTATTTTTTCCCTATGGTGTTGTGACCAATTAGTAGTGCATCACCGATTGATACATCTTTTGAGCATTTATCAACTGCCTATTTTTATTGGAGTTTCTGAGTTAAACAAGAAAATTTCGTAATCTTACAATTCTGCTGACTTCAGCAATCTGTTCTGTTTCAAATACTTTCATATGCATTGTATCATCTCACATCTACTACCAGTCAGCTGTTCTCTCATGTAATTTTAAGCAAGTCTCTCCTCCATTATTTTCTGGTTTGGTTTTAATTATTATCTTTGAGTTTTAAAGGACATTATAAAAATTTAGTGATTCCTGGGATGCCTCCTGTTGTAATCATGCTTGAGTGTTTAAAGCAAGTATATGGAAAGAACTTTGTGTGCTCACACATTTGCTCAACTTAAATTTTTGAAATTAACTCTCAGATAGACCAAACAAAAAATTTAGTGTGAATTAAGTACTTCAGGATTTGTGTGAATTGTGTGTGGTTTGTGTGGTCGAGTATTGTGTTCATGTGATTTAATGCAGATAGCCGCTTGAACAGCAATGAACACATGGCCTCTTCAGAACAGATCCTATGTAGAAAATGTAACATATAAGGAGGAAACGCGTTAACATCTGTGATATCATAGACACTAGTGTACATCAGCTAGTTCTATCAAAGCTATTGGAAAGTTTGTAGTCATGCCCTTGTGAGAGAATCTTTATTGTTCTGTTTGATTCTGTTCCAGTTGCAGGAAGGGGTCAAATAGTTGACCAAAGTGAGGGAAATATGATACACCTATCACATTAAATTAAATATATTTTTCTTCTCTTTTAACAGTGCAGTTCATATTAGAAATTGTGCCGATTTCTATATTCATTTATTAAGTATGTTTTGACTGTAACACATACTTGTGCACAAAAAAGAAGGAACATGCTGAGGCAACTAGGAGATATTTTTAATCCCTTCAAACAAGAAATAATATAAAATTTTAGATAGGTGTAACTCAAAAAATTCTTAAGTATACAGAAATCTATCATTATTTTTCTCTTGTCTTTGTAGGGCTTGAAATCTACATTGTTCTGTAATAGCAATGTTTCTGTATATACGAATATTATGAAAATGTGTATTTATGGTGTTGTGTGTTTTAGAACTCAAATTGAGTTTATACTTTATAGCTGCATACAAATTATCTGACACATTATCCTCTAAATATTTTAAAATATTTGTTAGTGAACTTCGTTGGTAAAATTCAGCTATTTTTACAAGTGCTTTTAACTTCGGGGTTCTCAAATAAGTCAAGATTCAGCTACTGTGTGGAACTAACTTCTTTATTTTTGTTCTTGCCTGTGTTCTCTTGCAGAGCCAATGTCATCAGTATTACTTTAACAGTAAGATTAATACTTCAACAAGGACTGGAGCAATTTAGCTCGAACCATTGCTTACATTTGCTACACATCTCTTGTGTTCAATCACTCATCAAAATAAAGCTAGCCTTTTGTTATGGTTATGTATTGGTATTATTTGTCAGAGAATCTGTTTGAACTGTACCTCTATGGCAAAATGTGAGGAATTCAATTTTACTCGCACATTTGTTCTGAAAATCAAGGCTCATTTAATTCAAAGTTCCAATGTATCTGTTCATGAAAGATGACAATGACTGATTATCATTTAGTAAATGTCCTTGCCTGTAAACTGTCTGATATGGTTTTCTAAAAATTTGGAGAGAAATAAAATTAAAAATTTTGTTTTAGTTGGCAAAGGTCCAAATGTTCAGAAAATCAGAAGACAGAGGATTCACACTTAATGTCTTAGGCAAGACATAAAATATTTTATCAGAACAGGGTTTCAAAGGCTTTGGAGTAAAATTCCTCCTAACGCCTGTATGCTGCTTATTATTGAAAGTCATTACTCTCTGGACTGATAAGTGGCACAATGTTCAAATAACGTAGTTGACTTCATTTTAACAAGCCAACATTAGGAGGATTCAATTGCGACTGTCCTGCTATCATCTATGGCTAGCAGCTTATCCAACTACATATTTCTTGAGACCAAACTCAGTCATTTGGAATGTGCCATGTTGATTTGGTGTAACAATTTTAAAGAAGAAAAGTATCTTCAGAATCCAGTAAGTTCAGTCATTCCAAACAATAGAACATCAAGTTTACTAGTTCTTAAAATGGTTTATATTATGTTTAAGTTTTTGTGATTACTTTCTTCAGTCAAAAATTTGAATGTACTTTAATTGTAAGCAAGTACCTGCACCAAACCAGGTGACGTGTAAAATGTGAAAGAATTCCATCACCGTGAAATGCTGGCATCTCCATAATGCCATCAAATTATCTGCATTACTGTTTGTTAAAAATAGAAGATAGAAAATGAAAGTGGGAAAAAACTAGACTGGCAGTTGTGTCTGGAAGTGTTGCTCACTGAGCATTGAAAAGCAGTGTTGTTAATTTGGTGGTGTAACCTTTGTGCACAACTGTCCCTTGATTTTAATGAACTATAATGCACTTGAGGTTTTTTATTATTTACTCCTCATCATTATTAATCCTGTTTTCAGCTTTTTCTGTAATTCAATGGGAAAGACTCTTGCTGAAGTGTCCAGGGTATTACTGTACCTGAGTTAAAACCTCTGTTGTGTGATTTTGTGCATTTTACCCATAATTATGAAAACCATTGTGATAATTGCTGCAACAACAACATTTCCACGTTTTGTTTTTCAGCTCTGTTGAAAATTGCAGCAAAATACTGTAAAAACAAAGGGGTAGAACTGAAAGTAGGTACTTCTTTGTTCAATGGCGATGCCAGCCAAGAAGTAAAACTTCCTTACCACCGTAAAGTGCAAAAGTTGAAAACGATTGTGAGTGGATTGCTGATAGATCTGCCAGAATGTTATCTTTTACACATATGTTACCATCCTATGCTTTATAGTAATGGCAAAAAACTTGCTACTTGTGGTTCCTCTCTTGTATCCATGTGTCCATCTATCATTGCAACTTGAATTATCTCAGGCTACGCAGACCTTCTTTGAGCGAGGGTTTTAAATTTTACATAGCTCCTACTTAATTTTGTACTACGAAGATCAAACTCAATAATTTGACTTGTCTTGACATTAGTTGTCTTTACCAGATTAAATTGGTCTGTCGTAAATTCTACTTCTTCTCAATCTCATCTCATTTGTTTAAAACTAATCTCATTGTCGAGATAGAGCAGTTGATATTTTATGGGCATGTTGGCATATGTTGGTGGGTGTCCCTTTTAAGTGAGGTTTGTGTGCTGTCAATCACTTTTATGTATGTTTTAACTAAAATCTAATGTATATGTATCAATTATCTCTACAAATATGTGTGAATAGTGTAGCGAGTCTTAGTAAATCGGAGTTATATTGAATATCTAATTACCTGTAAGGAACTTTTGCATTTGTTGCAAATTTGCCTGTGGCACATACTGGGATTGTAATGTACGGTTTCCTGTTGTGTGCGGAAGTTTCTGAAATAGCAAGTTTCTCTGACTGTAAAATCTCCAAACAACTGGCATCTTGGTATTTTGATCCTGTACTTGAAATTGTTTTTAACATTCTCATAAGGCTATATATGTAATTTGGGTCTTGCAAGATGTATTTTGATGCCATTAAATAAAGTCAGGAAATGTTCTACAACTGTACATTAAGATGCCTCACCACTCATCTCATACTTTATTGTAAATATTTACTGAAGTGAATGATACAAATTTCAAGCAAAATTTGCCAAATAACAGCTTATTTTGATTTATACAATTAAAATAAAGCTTCCTCCAGATATTTCACTAAAGCAACAGTCTTATTACCAGTAACATAGTCAGAAACGTAAGATCCTTTTTTTCTTTTTCTTTTTTCCTCAATGTGAACTTCATAGGTCTTAGAAAACGTTTGTACTAAAAGAATTAACAGTAGTACTACATCACACACACTGGACTTGAACCCTCAAGACAAGAGTGTCTGTTTCACCTAGAAAACCAATACTAAGCAAATCAGAAACCTTTACAAATTCTGTATAACCAAAGCCTCTGGGACAAATTTCATGTCTAGGACGCCTGAACGCCTCAAGCTCAGGCCTAGACATCATTGTTTCTTTAAGATGACGTTGAGGATCAGTAGGGTGTATTAGCTTCAGAGACATGCGGCCTGAGAAAGGCCAATCCAGTGTTACATCATTTTCACTACGCATCAGATGAACCAATACAGCAAGATGACTTCTATTTTTTGCTGACAAGTTAAGTCGCAAGCAGAATCTGAGATAAAAATTATGCACTTGAAGTGTAAAGTTTAGGAAACACTAAGACAAAAGCTCTATCAATCTTACCTGTATCCATATTGTGATGTGTAAAAAGCTGGACTATACAACATTATCAGGGGGTCTTTTGTCATTGCTGTTAACTGTTCTCTAAAGTTTGGAACCCTCCATATGTAGGTACCTCCACAATGTGTAGTTGCCAGTTCATGTCTTACTCTCTCTAGTCTTGTGTTACTTGTAGCAAGCTGCTGTTTTAAATTATTCATTTCTATTGTTTGTTCGTAACCTTTCTGTTCTAAAAGAACAACTTTCTCGTATAGAGCCCTTTTAAAAAATTAAGAAAATTAAGAACACAGGAGTATATGAGCTCAATTATGAATACTGTCATAGATTAATTATCAAACCTGATAAGCTCTGGCCAATGTGTTTCTCCAGCATTGGAATTTCCAACAGTGGCTGTTGTAGACCCAGCTAAACTATTTCCTTTTGGTTGAGGATCCCACATGTTATTGGCTTCTTCAGCTTTGCCAGTCATTGTTTGGGTTTTAGATAAGTCTAATAGTTTTGTATATGCCATTGATAAGAGCTACAGAAAATATGCAAGGTAGTTTATAGTATGAGCACTGTCAATCTGCAATTTAATTGACTGGGCACCCTTACATTCAGATGCTGTTGAAGATTTGACTCAAGATGAGAGGCAAGCTCATCAGCACTGTTGATTGTTGTTCGACAGCCAACATTTTCAAAAGTGCAATGCAGGGAATTTTTCCCCGAACCTGTTCGCTGTAAATGATGAAGCACAGTCATTTACAAATTATACCTCGCTAAAGTGACAGCAGAGTGAACTTACCTGAAAAGAACAGTTAGGGATATGATTCTCAAGGTCAATTGGCTGCAAGATAACTTTGCAGCCATTTGTGGCGTTTGGACATTCAAGGCGAGTTTGAGCAATTTCTCTTCTTGTGTAGTTATCTACAAAGAGATCTGAGTCTGCAGTAAGAGGTCGATTATCAATTGGACAACAGCTTCCTTCTCGCCTTGAAGTAGAACACGGGAGTGTGGCATGAGAAAACTGGCCCATTGACAGAATATAAATCCATGACATGACATGACTTACTTCAGCCACAAGTAAATGCACTCCTTGCAAAATCGATGACCACATGATGTCAAAACCGGTTCCTTCAGACATGAGAGGCAGATTGGACACTCGTAACGAGGGTCCAATTGACTTCGACTCTGATATGGAGATTCTGAAGCAGGCTTTAAAGCAGAAAAGAAATATGGTAAAATAAATAAAAATGCACTTCTACAATAAAGCTGTGAAAAGATTCCATTTTCATTAAAACAAGGTCTGTCAACTCAACCAGGTAAAAATATTTCAAGAAAATAGCTCAAATGACCTACATCACTAGACAAAAAATATAGGATGAACACACAAATTTTGAGGTATCAATGTCAACCACAGATGTGAAAGCCAACAATTCCAGCTGTCACCATGTACTCTTTGATAAATTCACATCCTCCCTCCTTATTACAGGAGGAAAGGATCTTCAAGCCCTTACCACAACATTTTCCTGAGGTCCCTCTTCCGCCGCTGATTCTCCTTTCGCATCCATGTCCTCTGTGCGGCGACCAAATTATTTGCGGTCTGGCTCTGTGACGAATCCCTGAAGAGCACAATAAGCAGATGCAAACATAAACAACACAAAGCTGGAGAACTGGAGGCCAAGGCAGGAACAGGTGAGCGGAGGCGAAGGGGCATAGCGGCCCTGCCCAGGTGCACCACAGGTGAGCCGATCGGGCCGGGCTGGAGCTGCGGGCAGGCGCCAGCGGAGAACCTTCCTTTAACATTGTTTCACTTAAAATTCTTTGCACAAAGGAAAATTTTTCTTGTAGTACATGGGCCCACCGTTTCTTCTGTAGTCCCATTGCCGCAGTGCCGCGTAAACGCAGGGAAGAACACGACGGACAAAGAGGGCCAGGTATGATTTCAAAACACCCGCCTTGACGAACACAAGTGCCACCCTGCGGGTCCGCTAGCGCGGGAAACGGGCTGGAGTTCAAACTTCAAACACAGTCACTTTGTAGGAGAAAAAAAGCTTCAGGGTGATTCCGAACAGCCTTTCATAGTGCTCCTTATGGTCGTGCCCCATGAAGAGTGTCGGGGCCGTCCAGGCCGGTAGATAGGGATCCCTATTCGCATCGGCTTCAGATGTGCGAACCGGCAGCCTAGTGGTTAGCATACCCGTTCCCCGCCCCAAACCATCTTAGCTGTCGGGACGCGTTTGTCGTGTTCGATTCTCGGTCGATGATTTCACCAATTTCATCCTCGGGGGTTGGTCTCTGGGTGCACTGGAGCCCCTCTGCACAAACTCCGTCAATTTGAAGGAATAATATTTTTGGACCAAAATCCCTAAAAATGCAAAGGCTATAGCCTTTGGAAATTTGACCAAAAATCGAAAGTCTCAGATCACGCTGAAATTCACAGGGAATCCTCTGAAGGCACTGCGAAACATATATACCAGTAGCCAGAAGCACAATACCGTTCTTGCTTAGGGAGAAATTCGGAATCCTATTCGGAAAGGAAAACTCTTCTGCGCGCGCCGGGCCCGTTCAGGCCGGTAGATGCGGAATCCTTTTCGCATCGGCAAGAAGTGTGCGAACCGACAGCGTAGTGGTTAGCATACCCGTCCCCCGTCCCAAACCAACTACGCTGTCGGGACGCTTTTGTCGTGTTCGAATCTCGGTCGATCATCGTTTTTTTCTTTCTTTTTTTTTCGATGATTTTTGGATGATTTCACCCTCGGGGATTGGTCCGGGGGTGCATTAGAGTCGACCTGGACACGATACCGTTCTTGGTTTGGGAGAAATTCGCTTTTTACGCGAGGAATAGTGAATTGTTCAATCGGCGCCTAATGGATAGGCAACCCATTCGACGCCAGCCCGCGCCTGCATGTTTGAGAGAAAATCGTGCGAAACGAGCCGTATTCAACCCGGAGTTCAGAAGAGGCGAGGAGGTAACCTCCTCGAAATCGACGCCTGGTACCAGAAGATTTTCGGAAGCCATGTGGTGCCTGCAGTGCTGCTGATAGCAGAAGTCTGTGGTCTAGTGGTTAGAGCAGCGGTCACCTGCGCAGACGCTCTCGGGTTCGAACCGGAGCGCCGCAGACGTTTTCCTATTTCTTTTCCTTATTTCTTTCTTTTTTCTCTTGTTTTCTTATTTTTAGCAACGGTCTTGGGAGAGAAGAAGGATACCTGTTTTCCTTCGAGTTGTATGATGCGTTAAATAGCTTACCCCCTCGATTGCATCTTTTGGGCCCTAAAAAAGTGACAGGGAAAAGAAAATTCTTCTGCGCCGCGCGGAGCTCGTCCGGGCCGGTAGATAGGGATTCCAATTCGCATCGCCGAGATGTGTGCGAACCGACAGCCTAGTGGTTAGCACACCCGTCCCCCGTCCCAAACCAACTAGGCTGTCGGGACGCTTTTGTCGTGTTCGAATCTCGGTCGACCTAATAATTTTTTTTCGCCGGTTTTCGGATGATTTCACCCTCCGCGGTTGGTCTCTGGGTGCACTGGAGCCCCTCTGCACAAACTCCGTTAATTTGAAGGAATAATACTTTTGGACCAAAATCCCTAAAAATGCAAAGGCTATAGCCTTTGGAAATTTGACCAAAAATCGAAAGTCTCAGATCACGCTGAAATTCACAGGGAATCCTCTGAAGGCACTGCGAAACATATACCAGTAGCCAGAAGCACAATACCGTTCTTGCTTAGGGAGAAATTCGGAATCCTATTCGGAAAGGAAAACTCTTCTGCGCGCGCCGGGCCCGTCCAGGCCGGTAGATGCGGAATCCTTTTCGCATCGGCAAGAAGTGTGCGAACCGACAGCGTAGTGGTTAGCATACCCGTCCCCCGTCCCAAACCAACTACGCTGTCGGGACGCTTTTGTCGTGTTCGAATCTCGGTCGATCATCGTTTTTTTTTCTTTTTTTTTCGATGATTTTTGGATGATTTCACCCTCGGGGATTGGTCCGGGGGTGCATTAGAGTCGACCTGGACACGATACCGTTCTTGGTTTGGGAGAAATTCGCTTTTTACGCGAGGAATAGTGAATTGTTCAATCGGCGCCTAATGGATAGGCAACCCATTCGACGCCAGCCCGCGCCTGCATGTTTGAGAGAAAATCGTGCAAAACGAGCCGTATTCAACCCGGAGTTCAGAAGAGGCGAGGAGGTAACCTCCTCGAAATCGACGCCTGGTACCAGAAGATTTTCGGAAGCCATGTGGTGCCTGCAGTGCTGCTGACAGCAGAAGTCTGGGGTGTAGTGGTTAGAGTAGCGGGCACCGGCGCAGACGCTCTCGGGTTCGAACCGGAGCGCCGCAGACGTTTTCCTATTTCTTTTCCTTATTTCTTTCTTTTTTCTCTTGTTTTCTTATTTTTAGCAACGGTCTTGGGAGAGAAGAAGGATACCTGTTTTCCTTCGAGTTGTATGATGCGTTAAATAGCTTACCCCCTCGATTGCATCTTTTGGGCCCTAAAAAAGTGACAGGGAAAAGAAAATTCTTCTGCGCCGCGCGGAGCTCGTCCGGGCCGGTAGATAGGGATTCCAATTCGCATCGCCGAGATGTGTGCGAACCGACAGCCTAGTGGTTAGCACACCCGTCCCCCGTCCCAAACCAACTAGGCTGTCGGGACGCTTTTGTCGTGTTCGAATCTCGGTCGACCTAATAATTTTTTTTCGCCGGTTTTCGGATGATTTCACCCTCCGCGGTTGGTCTCTGGGTGCACTGGAGCCCCTCTGCACAAACTCCGTTAATTTGGAGGAATAATATTTTTGGACCAAAATCCCTAAAAATGCAAAGGCTATAGCCTTTGGAAATTTGACCAAAAATCGAAAGTCTCAGATCACGCTGAAATTCACAGGGAATCCTCTGAAGGCACTGCGAAACATATACCAGTAGCCAGAAGCACAATACCGTTCTTGCTTAGGGAGAAATTCGGAATCCTATTCGGAAAGGAAAACTCTTCTGCGCGCGCCGGGCCCGTCCAGGCCGGTAGATGCGGAATCCTTTTCGCATCGGCAAGAAGTGTGCGAACCGACAGCGTAGTGGTTAGCATACCCGTCCCCCGTCCCAAACCAACTACGCTGTCGGGACGCTTTTGTCGTGTTCGAATCTCGGTCGATCATCGTTTTTTTTCTTTTTTTTTCGATGATTTTTGGATGATTTCACCCTCGGGGATTGGTCCGGGGGTGCATTAGAGTCGACCTGGACACGATACCGTTCTTGGTTTGGGAGAAATTCGCTTTTTACGCGAGGAATAGTGAATTGTTCAATCGGCGCCTAATGGATAGGCAACCCATTCGACGCCAGCCCGCGCCTGCATGTTTGAGAGAAAATCGTGCAAAACGAGCCGTATTCAACCCGGAGTTCAGAAGAGGCGAGGAGGTAACCTCCTCGAAATCGACGCCTGGTACCAGAAGATTTTCGGAAGCCATGTGGTGCCTGCAGTGCTGCTGACAGCAGAAGTCTGGGGTGTAGTGGTTAGAGCAGCGGGCACCGGCGCAGACGCTCTCGGGTTCGAACCGGAGCGCCGCAGACGTTTTCCTATTTCTTTTCCTTATTTCTTTCTTTTTTCTCTTGTTTTCTTATTTTTAGCAACGGTCTTGGGAGAGAAGAAGGATACCTGTTTTCCTTCGAGTTGTATGATGCGTTAAATAGCTTACCCCCTCGATTGCATCTTTTGGGCCCTAAAAAAGTGACAGGGAAAAGAAAATTCTTCTGCGCCGCGCGGAGCTCGTCCGGGCCGGTAGATAGGGATTCCAATTCGCATCGCCGAGATGTGTGCGAACCGACAGCCTAGTGGTTAGCACACCCGTCCCCCGTCCCAAACCAACTAGGCTGTCGGGACGCTTTTGTCGTGTTCGAATCTCGGTCGACCTAATAATTTTTTTTCGCCGGTTTTCGGATGATTTCACCCTCCGCGGTTGGTCTCTGGGTGCACTGGAGCCCCTCTGCACAAACTCCGTTAATTTGGAGGAATAATATTTTTGGACCAAAATCCCTAAAAATGCAAAGGCTATAGCCTTTGGAAATTTGACCAAAAATCGAAAGTCTCAGATCACGCTGAAATTCACAGGGAATCCTCTGAAGGCACTGCGAAACATATACCAGTAGCCAGAAGCACAATACCGTTCTTGCTTAGGGAGAAATTCGGAATCCTATTCGGAAAGGAAAACTCTTCTGCGCGCGCCGGGCCCGTCCAGGCCGGTAGATGCGGAATCCTTTTCGCATCGGCAAGAAGTGTGCGAACCGACAGCGTAGTGGTTAGCATACCCGTCCCCCGTCCCAAACCAACTACGCTGTCGGGACGCTTTTGTCGTGTTCGAATCTCGGTCGATCATCTTTTTTTTTCTTTTTTTTTCGATGATTTTTGGATGATTTCACCCTCGGGGATTGGTCCGGGGGTGCATTAGAGTCGACCTGGACACGATACCGTTCTTGGTTTGGGAGAAATTCGCTTTTTACGCGAGGAATAGTGAATTGTTCAATCGGCGCCTAATGGATAGGCAACCCATTCGACGCCAGCCCGCGCCTGCATGTTTGAGAGAAAATCGTGCAAAACGAGCCGTATTCAACCCGGAGTTCAGAAGAGGCGAGGAGGTAACCTCCTCGAAATCGACGCCTGGTACCAGAAGATTTTCGGAAGCCATGTGGTGCCTGCAGTGCTGCTGACAGCAGAAGTCTGGGGTGTAGTGGTTAGAGCAGCGGGCACCGGCGCAGACGCTCTCGGGTTCGAACCGGAGCGCCGCAGACGTTTTCCTATTTCTTTTCCTTATTTCTTTCTTTTTTCTCTTGTTTTCTTATTTTTAGCAACGGTCTTGGGAGAGAAGAAGGATACCTGTTTTCCTTCGAGTTGTATGATGCGTTAAATAGCTTACCCCCTCGATTGCATCTTTTGGGCCCTAAAAAAGTGACAGGGAAAAGAAAATTCTTCTGCGCCGCGCGGAGCTCGTCCGGGCCGGTAGATAGGGATTCCAATTCGCATCGCCGAGATGTGTGCGAACCGACAGCCTAGTGGTTAGCACACCCGTCCCCCGTCCCAAACCAACTAGGCTGTCGGGACGCTTTTGTCGTGTTCGAATCTCGGTCGACCTAATAATTTTTTTTCGCCGGTTTTCGGATGATTTCACCCTCCGGGGTTGGTCTCTGGGTGCACTGGAGCCTCTCTGCACAAACTCCGTCAATTTGGAGGAATAATATTTTTGGACCAAAATCCCTAAAAAGGCAAAGGCTATAGCCTTGGAAATTGACCAAAGTTCGAAAGTCTCCGATAACGCCCAAATTAATGGGGAATATTCTTTACGGTCTGGGAAACATACATCAGTCGCCAGAAGCACGATACCGGTCTTGGTTTTGGAGAAATTCGCTTTTTACGCGATATAGCGAAAGTCGCCTCCTCCGCGCCGGGCCCGTTCAGGCCGGTAGATAGGGATCCCTATTCGCATCGGCTTAAGATGGGCGATCCGACAGCCTAGTGGTTACCGTCCCCGTCCCAAACCATCTAGGCTGTCGGGACGGTTTTGGGTTCGGTTCGAATACCGCTCGATTTTAATTTTTTTTCGACGATTTTCGGATGATTTTAACCTCGGGGGCTGGTCTCTGGATGCAATAGAGCTCCCCTGCACAAACCCCGTCAATTAGGCTATAGCCTTTGGAAATTTGACCAAAATTCGAAAGTCTTCGATCACGCCCAAATTAATGGGGAATATTCTTTACGGGCTGGGAAACATACATCAGTCGCCAGAAGCACGATACCGGTCTTGGTTTGGGAGAAATTTTCTGTTTACGCGATGAAAAATGAATTGTTCAATGGGCGCCGGATGGATAGGCAACCCATTCGACGCCAGTCCCCGGCAGCGCGTTTGAGCGAAAACCGTGAAAAAGCGGCTCGCCGAGCCTAATTCTACGCGGAGCTCAGCAGAGGCGAGGAGGTAACCTCCTCGAAATCAGTGCCTCCAAAAGGGCTGGCTGTTGCGGGCTCCACCGCTCTGGCTGCGATGCCGAGGAGCCCGCAAGAGCCCGCAAGGTGTTTACTGTCAGCCCGCAAGAGCCCGCAAGATTTTCTAAGTGCGAAATTTGGGTGAAATTTTTAATTGATTTGAATCATTGTTTTTCCAGATCTCAAGAAACTGAACTATTCTTCACATCTGTCAAAACGATAATGCAATTCAATTGATAGTTTCCTTCAAATTTCGCACATAAAAACTCCTGCGGGCTCTTGCGGGCTGACAGGAAACACCTTGCGGGCTCTTGCGGGCTCCTCGGCATCGCTGCCAGAGCGGCAGAGCCCGCAACAGCCAGCCCTTTTGGAGGCACTGCTCGAAATCGACTCCTGGTGCCAGAAGCTTATCGGAAGCTATGTGTTGCTTGAAGTGTTGCAAAGAACACACGTCTGTGGTCTAGTAGGTAGGGCAACGGACAACTGTGCGAAGGGCCCTCGGTTCAAAACCGAGCACAGTAATACTTTTTCCCTTCTTTAATTTAGCGACTTTGTTGGCGAAGGAGTACAATTCCTTGCTTTAGTCGATGTGTATGATGCTTTAAATACCTTATCCTCTCGATGCATCTTTTGGGCGGTAAACGAGTGACTGGAAATGGCAAAACGATGTTCCGGCGGGAGTTGAACCAGCAAAACGTCTCGCCAGCTGAGATAATTTGGGGCAGGGGGAAGTGTGTTAACGATCTCGGCTGGTGGGACGCACATCTCTATGCCGCGCGAATCGCTATCCCTATCAACTGGTAAATTTTTCGGGCTAGCGGCAAGAACGAAGTTGGCTCGAAAAACGTCTCCACCGCGCCGTAGATAGGGATCCCTATTCGCATCGACTTCGATGTGCGAACCGGCAGCCTAGTGGTTGGCATACCCGTCCCCCGCCCCAAACCATCTAGGCAGTCGGGACGCTTTTGTCGTGTTCGATTCTCGGTCGATTTAATATTTTTTTCCGCCGATTTTCAGATGATTTCACCCTCGGGGGTTGGTCTCTGGGTGCACTAGAGCCCCCCTGCACACACCCCGTCAATTTTGAGAAAAAAAATTTCTGGACCAAAATCCCTAAAAATGCAAAGGCCTTTGGAAATTTGACCAAAATTCGAAAGTCTCCGATCACGCCCAAATTAATGGGGAATATTCTTTACGGTCTGGGAAACATACATCAGTCGCCAGAAGCACAAAACCGGTCTTGGTTTGGGAGCATTTGCCTTTTAACGCGATATTCCGGGTGGAAAGAGTATATTATTTTTCCCGAGGTTTCCGATCACTTGCAAATCATAGGAGAACAGTCTGATACACTTTTACTTTGTCTTCTATATTATGGCATGATGATAGAGACGGATTGCAATTTCACAAATATTGTTGAAATTCTGTTAATTAACATTTCCCTCGTAAAGCGTGTTTTAAAAAATATATGTTATATATTTGTTGTTTTATGCATTTGACACATTCAATCGTTGCCGGCGTGTTTCATAACGGAGGGCAACTGGTTATCTTCACGGAAGTTCATCACAGACTCATTGGGTAAGTTGACGCGGTTTTTTCGACTCAGTCAGTACGACACTTCGGTCATCTTGGTGTGCACGAAGAGCGTGGCGGGCTCCAGGGACCTGCGCTTCATGTCCACCAGCGGCACGTGGCGGTAGCCGGGGGCCAGGGACGAGAGCGGCAGGGCGTAAGCTCCGACCACGGGGTCGTGGCGCCGGGGCGCCTCGTCCTTCACAATGAAGTACACGAAGGCGAGCTCGGGGAGGTTGACGACAAACTGGAATGTGCAGTCCCACCGGGGGTTGAATCCTGAGGGAAAGTAAAAGTGAAACATTGTAAAATGCTCACTGAAAAAAGTAATGTGACACATATGTCACACGTGATGGTGTGACCAAGCTTTCGGTAACGTTTTGTGGTGTGACCGAGCTTTTGGTAACGTTTGTGGTGTGACATCCTAAATGTTTTGCCTGTTACGTGGTTACATCACAAAGTGTGACCAAAACTCATGTCGCATCACGTGGTGTGACCAAAACTCATGTCACATCACATGGCGTGACCAAAACTGGTCGCATCAATTGACGAGACACATGTCACATTAGTTTTTCCTGTGCTTTGAAGGCGATTTAGCAGCTTTCGCTGTTTGCATTGCAAAGAAATTGGTCGTTTTGCAAACGCTTTCCTTTATGAGATTTCTCATGAACAGAGGGTTGTTATCACGAACGAGTTCTATGTAATGGATTGTCTTATGAGGCGTCGCCGGGGCGAGAGCGAAGGTGGCGAAGGAGACGAGAGCGGTGCGAGTCAGGACGGGTGGTGGAGGGGTAACGAACTGTTCATGTCCGACCGTCTTGACTCGTCCCCACATCGCTCTCGTCGCTCTCACCCCGGCGACGCTTAATTAAATAGCCCATAAGAAATTTGTTGTGAATAATCTTATGGTCCGATAATTACTCAATTACTGATTAATGCACTGCTGTCGTCCCTGGGAGAGGCTAACTACGATATATACCTTGCTTGTTGTTGACTTTGTAAGCAAAACCGTAGGTACCATTTCTTAAAATAAGTTGGACCAGAACTTTAACGAGTAATTCGAAAAGACAGAAATGCATCTCACGGATGTACTTACATCAACAAATATTTCCTCTCCCCGAGTAACGAGTATTATTTTTCGTCCCGAGGACTCACCATTGTCGCGTATGACGTGCGTTTGCCGCTTTCTTTTATCCATCGGATGGCCAATGATCTTGACCTTGACATACGGATCGAGAATGTCGCTCAGGCCCTCGCCCTCCGGCTTTGGCAGGTGCTGGCCACTAATGATCCGTATCTCGAGCAGCCGCCTCCTATCCCTCAGGTCCTGCAGTTGGTTGACAGACGTAGCCGTGGGGCTGTAGGTCAGCTTCGCGCAGTCGGGGATTCTCAGGTAGTCGGGCTTCAAGATGTAACCGCATCCGCCGTTGTCCCCAAACTTAGCCTCGTTGATGAACACGGGCTTCCCACGGCCTTGATAGTTGAGAGCCACTAGGAAATCAGAAAATGGTTGGTGGGACTGAGGATCTACGGACTGATTCGCAAACATGGAAAAAAAATGTCATACTTTTTTCCCTGTTGTTTTTTCTTCTCTCGTCCGTTGCGCGCTTACCTATGTGGCAGCCCGTGTTCCAGTAGGGCCAGGGGTGGAAGTTTGTGGAGCCTGCCCTCGTGCCCGACGGGTAGACCTTGCTGAGGCGCCGCGCGTTGAACAGCACGAACTCCCTCCCGCTCCTCTCCATCAGCTTGTTGGCCTTGCTCTCCGCCAGCGACACCATCTCGTAGCACTTGCCGGCTGGACACGAGGGTAATTGAAATCAGCGGCTTAATAAAGAGCACTTACTTACACTTACACCTACGATGATAAAAACGTACGGCGAATTTCACATAACGGTCCAGTGAACCCTTCAGCACTGTAGCTTACAGTGAATTTTCACGGTGCGCTTTGGCAAAGATCTCAGGCATTTACGTGGCGATACGCTCTGGGTTCACCGTGGCCTACAGTGAAATTCACCCTCCGCCTTTTGACGTGCGCCGCAGCCGCGATGTCGTGGACTGGCGTGGTGAGGTACTCACGCTCCTTGAAGCCGTGGAAGTGCGTGCCCTGGCACACGTTGACCAGGTCGCTGAGGTTCTGGTCCGTCACCTTCTCCAGCTGCGCCGGCGGCGTGTTGGTCGACTTTCTGCGCGCTGCGCTCACCTTGCGCACGACGGTTGCGGGGCCGGGGCCGGGGGCGGAGGCGGGGGCAGGGCTGGGGCTGAGCCCGGGGGTGGACTTGTGCGGCGCGGCGGGTGAGGGCGGCTGGGACGTATCGCTGCTGCTCGACTCGGACGACTTATTGCCGCCGCCATTGGCGCGGCCGTTCGGCGGCGACAGCGAGTCCATCTCGTCGTCGTCGTCTGACTCGCTCTCCGCCGCCTGCACGGCCACCTTGCGCCCCTTGATGAGGATGCGGTGCTTGAGCTGCTCCGGCGACGGCAGCGCCTCCATGTCCTCCGGCACGTCCTCCAAGTACAGCAGATCTAGACAGATATGTGAGGGGCGGATAGGTCTTAGGTCACCCGCTATCAAACATTTCGGAAAGTGGAAATATTTTTACAGATTCAGTAGAGCTCATTATTTTGCCTTGTACTATTTGAGCAGTGCAGGGCGACAACACTGGCCCGGTGACCACACTTTTCTGTTAAATCCGTGAAAATGATTTTGGTAGTTTAAAATTTTTGAGAGTATCTTTCCTTGACCTGTACCCACCGCCGAACACATCAGAGATGTGGAAGGCCAGCCGTTTTTGCTGCGCTGACGTGCAATGGTTCTCGAGAGACAGGATCAGGGGGTACTCGGAGACGGCGAAGGCGTTGGGCAGGATGGCGTCCTTCAACACCTCCCGGAAGATGAGCTTCGACGTGAGCGCATAACCATGCGTGACGACGGGCTCGCCGTCGGGGCCGTCCCAGCAGTCCACTGTAAGCACCACAGGACAACGTCAGACACCAGCCTCCAGGACAGCCTCCGGCACAGCCTCCAGCTCGCAGCACTCACATTCCAGGCATCGGCATCCCCTCCGCAAGGCGGCCACGTAGCCCTCGATTGTACTGTCAGCCACCACCTGACGCCCAAGCAGGTATCTGCAAATGTAAACTATTTTTTAACATTTTTGTTTCTTTTTGTTTTTGTGCACGTTTCATCGCCTCGTTCGGTGACATTGTGACTCACGTGTTGTGGCTGCTGGCGATGTAGTAGCTGCTAAGGGGCTGGGTCATGTCCTGATACACGGTCTTGTGGGCCATCTTCCGGAGCTCAAACTGCTCGGAGCGGAGCATGTGTGTGAAACCTGTGGACAGAGCGCCGCAGGGCCGCCGGCCCCGCCCGGTCGTCAGCATGATGCAGGGGTAATCACTCCGACATACCGGGATGAAGTGTTGCGGGTCTGTCCTGTCTGCAAATAGGGTCTACGGCGCCTGAGCGGCTAGGCAGGCCCGCCACTGTAAGAAAAAAACTAGGCTACAGCAAATCCAGTTAATTTTGATGACAGCCTTTACCGTACTTTATTTTACTGGATTTACTGTACTTTCTAACAGGATTCGCTGTACTTCTAGATACAGTGTTCGGTAAACGCTGTACACTGCCTCGGAAAGTACAGCAAATCTTGTCAGGAAGTACAGTAAATCCAGTAAAATAAACTACAGTAAAGGTTGACATAAAAATTAACTGGATTTGCTGTTGTATTTTTCTACAGAGACTGTGGCTTTCACGCCGCTCGGCGTCGCTTCGCCGCCAGTCCTAGCGCTCGAGGGGTAGGCAGCCCATCGTGCGGCGGGACACTTTGGAATGCCTATCTACCGCCACCTCGACAAGGGCCGGCTTTCACAGTACGGGACGAAAACTCCTTGTCCGATCTTACCCGAAGGAGACAGCAGGTTTTACTGTACACACGAGACCGCGCAGCGGCGTGAGGTTGCGCGGGCACGAGACAAAAAAATTCGGCCACAGCTAAACAATCTACGATAGAAAATAAAATTGCTGAGCTGCGATAGCTGAATTCAGTAGCGACGCCATTGACTTTCCAGCCCTTTGGCTTTGAGAAGTGTTTCATTTTTGACGGTGCAACAGATGAAGACCGGGGCGAGGAAGCCGACGGCTCAGGAGAAGAGACCAGATGACATCATGCCTTGCAGCCGTTGCCGTAGTGGGTGGGAGGAGCTTGGCACTGCCGCGCGAGACAGGGAAAGAGGAGGGCCGCGAGGGGGGGGGGGGGACAGAGGTATGAAGCGTGGCAGCATGCGTGGCGGCCGCGAGACATCCGGACTATTTAGTCCCAAATCATCATAATACAGTGTCACACCTCACAATTTCCGTCGGAAGGGAAAGGGTCGTGTCGTGGCCACCGTACCATACCGTATGTTCCGTGGAGCCGGTCCCTCACTGGGACTTAACTCACCGTGTATCGAGATGCGCCCGCTCGACTTGAGCTCAGACTGCTCGAAGGCGTCGATGAGGCAGCGACAGTCGTCGAGCGTCGCCTCCTCCATGTCCTGCTCCTTCTTCAAGAAATGTTGCAGCTCCTGAGCGGTCATCTCCCGAGCGCTGCGGGCGTACCTGCTCACCGAACAGGAAGTGAATGCAAAGCTCTCTGGGGTCCGCGTGCCGTAAACACAGTCAAGCAGGACGGGCCTAACCTGTGGTAAATCTCCTCCAGCTCTGGCCTCCTCATGAGCAGCTGGTAGAACTGGACGAACTCCTGGGCGTCCAGCGACGGCTCCTGGTTCGGATTCTCGTGCTTGTTGGTGTCGGCCAGCTGCAAACCGACCAAGCAGAAGCTCAGAACACGCACAAAAGAACCGGGAATGTGAAAAATAAATATTCAAATTTACAATATTTTTTTCATCAAGTGTGAAATGTTTACAAATGATTTTTTTTTCACATATTTAAGACTGAAGTCGAAAACCAAACAACAACAGAAAAAAAAGCCATTAAATTGGGAAAGGTGTCACATGTGGGTCGTACGACTCACATTGAAAATGCGAAGGGCCTCCTTCTTGCTCATCTTGACATTGAGCCGCAGTAGGAGCCGGAGGCACTCGTCGAAGTGCAGCGACCCGCTGTTGTCCTGGTCAGCGGCCACGAACTGATTGCGCAGCCACCTGCCAACAGCATCGCCACGGTCAGAGGGCGACACTCGTCGAAGCAAAAGTGAGCCGCGCGGGTGTCTCAACTTACAGGTTGAACCTCTTCTCCTGGTTCAGGCCTCGCATCACCGTCACGACGTGGCGAAGGGCGCGGACCCACACCGCCGCCATCTGCAAGACATGGGGGCGTCAGAGTGGATGCAGCATTATTGAAGCGGGAGTCATCGGAACTTCATGAAATTTGGGGTCGGAGCAAATCCATGGCGTTTTATCCGTTTACCCGTCGTTAAGAATTCAGTTACCAAAGATTTATTTTGGTGATCAAACCATGAGCGTTTTTCTTTTTGGGCAACGAAGTTTTTTTTTTTTTTTTTTTTTTTTTAAAAAAAAATTTATGAACGATTTGTCACATAAAACGTAAAACCGCAAAAAAAAAAATCTGTCCCGTCCTACTCAGCGCGGGAAGCGATTCAGCACGGGAACGTCGCCCGAGGGGTCCTTCACTATAAACTCAAGCGTGTACCAATTTTTCAGATTTTTCTGGTTTTTCGTTATTTTTCTTAACTTTTCTTGATGTTTTTCTATTTTTATTTTTATTTTTCGGACGTTATTCTGATTTTATGTTTGGGTGTACTCTGATCTGTTTGGGAAAAGGACCCTTCGGCGCCGGCCCGCAGCGGTCATGTCCTTATTGCTGACCTGCGGGGAGCTGGCCACGAGGTCCAGGCTGCTGCGGCTGTCGCCGTACACGACGGAGAAGCAGCACGCCTCGTCCACCAGCGGCTTGCTGGGCTCCTCCGCCTGCCCCTCGTCCTCGTCCACCCGCCGCTGCTTCATGATCTTGCTCTTGAGCCGCCGCTGCTTCAGGACCACCTTGTTCCCGAACTTGTTGAAGGTATCCGTCTTCCAGCCCCGCCGCACGTCCAGGATCTCGCTCACCTCAACTGCAACAGGGAAACTAGCCTTCAAAGTTGCCTGCCTCCCGGACCTAGATCGGAGCGCCTGTGATGCGAAGGGTAGGCAACCCCGCCAACGCGACAGCACTCCTGTGGCCTACCCCACTTGATAAAGAGAGACGCGGAAGACAGTAAATTTATCGTTCAAACTGAAGTGGAGAAATACTATGGCCTTACACCCAGTTGCGAAAGAGAAACAAACATTGCACCTAACCGGCTAAACCTTCCCCACGTGCCACGTGTCGCACCTGTTGGAACTGCTTTTATCGCCATCGACTTAGAGATCGGAATCGTCAAGGACTCCTCGATCGATAGCACACCATGGCCGGCAGAGATTCCCCCAATAAGCTAAAAGCTCGCGTAAGCGCTCCACTCTATTTGGCCATGCCGCTCCCTCAACAGCAACACACACGTCACCCGCCCCCAGCCCCGTGCCCCGCCCCTCCTCCAGATCGCCTCGATTTTGCGCGCGGCTTTTCGTGAGGGTAAATGGAGGGCCAATCAAATTGCGATCGTCTCGCCTCCGGCCCGCGGAATGACTGGGAGCGGCGCGGGGCGTGCGGGGCGGGGCGGGGCGGGGCGGGGCGGGGCGGGGCGGGGCGGGGCGGGGCGGGGCGGGGCGGGGCGGGGCGGGGCGGGGCGGGGCTCCTCTAGACTCGATACTGCGACCGAACGGCACGATCTAAACAGCCGCAGGCCACTGCCAGCGCCGGCGCTACATGGACCACTATGCTCTTCAGGCAAAACACATGGTGAATTGCTTCTTCCGCGCCGCGGGGTGGACCACTTGAATTTAAGGTAAATACAAGGAGCCACAAATTACCCCCCCCCCCCTTCTCGTATACTTACTGAATCTAGGCTCGGCGATGCACTGGTTCTTGTGGCTGGGCTCGTACTTGAGCAGGCCGTCGGCCCTGTCCACGAAGTACTTGCGGTGGTACCACTTGGAGAAGGAGCGCACCTTCCACATCTGGGTGCCATTGTGTATCACCTCCAGGTCTTCCTCGGCGGTCTGGGCGCGAGCCACGGCCTCTGTGAACAATTGCCAGCTTAGTGTAGTTATTTTCATATGAGCCCCAACGCACCAGAAAAGAGAGATTTAATTTACGAAAGTGAAGGCAAGAACACTTCACTTAAAATATAAACTTTAATGTTTTAGGCTCAGGCGATGAAATATTCGATACAGAACAGAGTAAGGGGAGGGGGTGGGGCGGCGCGGTGAGGAGGGGTGAGGCTCGAAGCGCGGGGCGGGGGGTGGTGTGGCGCAGTGTGTGGCCTGAATCCAGATTGTGATGTTCAAGGTCACCATGAGGGCCCAGGCCCGATGCTCCATTGACATAGTTCCATCCGCGATTTTTTTCGATAACTTAAGTGAAAGTCACTCGAGGTGGGGGGATCATTCATACAAAGTGTGTACAATGATTTTTTTGACTTCAAATTTGTATAATTTGTATTGATTTTTTGAAATTTTTGTTTTGATTTTTCGTTTGATTTTTCTTTGAACATTTCTGTCTGTTTTAGATAAATTTTGATCTATTCCCTCCTATTCCTGACCGTATTTTTCATTTTTCTCAGTTTTTGTTCATTTGTCCTCGATTTTTCGGATTTTTTTCTGTATTTTTCTTCTTGATTTTATTTTGATTTCTTTCTTTGTATTTCGATTTTTTAATTAAAAAGGGTTTTTTTGGGGGGGGGGAGGGAGTGCTTACAGTAATTTTTCGAATTGACCCATCCCCCCCTCGAAGTCACGGAATGCTCAACAGCGCCACTGAGTGAGTGCGTCGGCATGACCACCATATGGTCACGCTCCTGGGGTTTCGCCCCTTACCAAAACGCCCCCGCATGAGTGCGTTAAGCTGATGACTGCCTATCTCTCCACCTCCAGAGATACACTACCACATACGCACCTTGCACCGCCCGCTCCTCCCGGAGTGCGTCGGGGTCGTAGCAGCAGGGCGGGGGCGCGCCCATGGAGTTGCCCATGCCGGTGGACCCCCTGTCGCGTTGCCCTATCGCCTTTGGAACTGTCCAGTCACTCAGCTGCCCTCCATATCCTCGCTACCCACTACCCGCCCGCTCCGCTGCGGTCACGGGCCCGGCCCGGCCCGACTCGACCCGACACGGCGGCGCCCCAGCAGCAGCCCCCCGGCCGGGCCGCTCGGCGCCGGCAGACTGGATGAGGCTGCTGAAACTACCCTACCCTACCCTACGGTCTGCACGCCGCCGCCCGCGCCGCCCCCTCCAGCCGCGCAGCACGCCGTGAGCCGTGGCCAGCCGTCCATGACGCCGGCGTTTGCAGGAGAACCATCGATTTCTGGGCGGCGGCGCGCGGCGCGTCGCGACGGCCCTGGCCCTGGGGGGCGCCGGCTAGGCGCCGCACCGGGCCGTATCAGCGTATCAGAGAGGAAGCACGTGTGCTGCGTGGGGCGGGCAGGAACCGTGCCAGGCCGGGCACCGCAATCTGAAGTGCGATTAGTCACATTCACATCCGCTGCATTAACGGCCTGCCTGCCCATGCAGCAGCAGTGACAGCGACCCGAAGACCCGAACCAGGTACGACACGCTCAGCAAGTTTTGCGATGAAATGAAACTAAACCACCTACCAAACCCGGCCTCGGGTGTATATAAATTGTTTGACCAAATTTTGTACGATCTGGTGATTTCTCCGAAATCAGAAAAAATTAGCCGCAAAAGCCGCGTGGTGTCATGCGGTACTTGCGGCCTGGGTTGACTTCCCAGGTAGGTTCTTCACTGGCATGGAAAGAGAGTTGTGAGGAAGTTCCATCCCATGCCACGGGACGGGGGTAGGGGTAGTAACTCGTGGACGAAGCACATCGGTTGTCCGACCTTTCTTTGTCCGACCTCGGGATTTTTGCGGCCGCCACCGTCACACGTTTCTTTTGTCCGACCTCATTTTGTCCGACCTGGCAATATTGGTGTCGTAGTTATTTTTTTTGTCCGACCTCGTTTTCTCCGTCCCCAACGACCCGTTAGAGTTGCCTGCTATCCTCTGCGATGCAGCTCGATTGTCCGACCTGATACTTTCCCCCAAATCTGAAAAAAGTACCTTGATTTTTTCCGACCTTGTTTACACGGGTAAAATGGAGAAGGAATATGTATCACGGTCGGAGCGCATGCACCAAAAAAATGGCACAACACCTCCAATTCAATTTTTTAAAAAGATATTTAAAATAAAAATTGAAAAATTGGTAGGCCCCTACCTAACTCGCAACCTGCGAGCCCCGCCTGCTTAACTTCGGAGTTCTGATGGGATCCGGTGTGTTCCAGGCGACCGCCACCCCGCGGGCACGAGAAGTCCTCTCCGCTTCGGGGAGAGTCCCCGCTTAAGGCTGGCGGCCTGTCAGGCCCGCCGTACTACCCTATTTAAACAGCGCCTTGAAGCCGTAGGTAGCATTTCAGACCAACGACTGGGCACCACCGGACCGCATGACCGGTCAGTGGGAGGTAGAGGCAAGGCAGGACGATAGAGGGGGAGAAAAGCAGAAAGAGAAGTTTTTGCGGAAGAGTAAGCGTACGGTTGGTTAGACCTGTACTGACCCGCTCCCGCACAGGTCATGGAAAAGCTGTTTACTAAGGAGCCAGATTCATAGGCCTTACTTCCCCACGAGGGACCACCCCCCGTGGCATGGGACGGAACTTCCTGACAACTCGCTTTCGCTGCCAGTGAAGAACCTACCTGGGAATTGAACCCAGGCCCCAAGTGCCGAGTCTCATGACACCCCGCGGCTTTCGTGGTACTAAGACCACTAGACCGTCGGCGATTCCACGAGGGAGCTCCGTTGAAATGGGGGGTTTGAATTCCACTCCAGGCTGCTGTCCTCGGAAAAATTTATATTTAGCAAGATTCGAACCTGGGTTCCGCGGCTCGCGGGACAACACTGTGCCGGCACGGCTACGACGCCTCGGTACACGACGCCTGCCCACTAGGGGTGACGCTGCGAAGAGCTGTAGTCGCCGACGAACCTGTACCGGTGGCGTCATCAGTACACCTGCTCTCCATTCAGCAACAGCCCGGCCGCGTGGCGACATTGGTATGCACATCGGCACCGTTAATAGCACTGGGTAGGCAGAGGTTCGAATACCGATCACTAATCCATTTTTTTCCCCCTTTTACTTTAAGAAGCTTGGTCTCTTTGCAGTTGCCCGAAGGGACGCGAACACAGCGGATAAAAAGAAAAAGTAGGTTTTATAAATTAAGTCAAAACAAATCCACACTCCATATTGAAAGAATGGTTCGAATACCGGTCACAATTTCATTCAATATGGAGTATGGATTTGTTTTGACTTAATTTATAAAACCTCCTTTTTCTTTTTATCCACTGTACTCGCGTCCTTTCGGGCAACTGCAAAGAGACAAAGCTTCTTAAAGAAAAAGGGGGAAAAAAATGGATTAGTGATCGGTATTCGAACCTCTGCCTACCCAGTGCTATTAACGGTGCCGATGTGCATACCAATGTCGCCACGCGGCCGGGCTGTTGCTGAATGGAGAGCAGGTGTACTGATGACGCCACCGGTACAGGTTCGTCGGCGACTACAGCTCTTCGCAGCGTCGACCCTAGTGGGCAGGAATCGTGTACCGAGGCGTCGTAGCCGTGCCGGCACAGTGTTGTCCCGCGAGCCGCGGAACCCAGGTTCGAATCTTGCTAAATATAAATTTTTCCGAGGACAGCAGCCTGGAGTGGAATTCAAACCCCCCATTTCAACGGAGCTCCCTCGTGGAATCGCCGACGGTCTAGTGGTCTTAGTACCACGAAAGCCGCGGGGTGTCATGAGACTCGGCACTTGGGGCCTGGGTTCAATTCCCAGGTAGGTTCTTCACTGGCAGCGAAAGCGAGTTGTCAGGAAGTTCCGTCCCATGCCACGGGGGGTGGTCCCTCGTGGGGAAGTAAGGCCTATGAATCTGGCTCCTTAGTAAACAGCTTTTCCATGACCTGTGCGGGAGCGGGTCAGTACAGGTCTAACCAACCGTACGCTTACTCTTCCGCAAAAACTTCTCTTTCTGCTTTTCTCCCCCTCTATCGTCCTGCCTTGCCTCTACCTCCCACTGACCGGTCATGCGGTCCGGTGGTGCCCAGTCGTTGGTCTGAAATGCTACCTACGGCTTCAAGGCGCTGTTTAAATAGGGTAGTACGGCGGGCCTGACAGGCCGCCAGCCTTAAGCGGGGACTCTCCCCGAAGTGGAGAGGACTTCTCGTGCCCGCGGGGTGGCGGTCGCCTGGAACACACCGGATCCCATCAGAACTCCGAAGTTAAGCAGGCGGGGCTCGCAGGTTGCGAGTTAGGTAGGGGCCTACCAATTTTTCAATTTTTTTTTTAATATCTTTTTAAAAAATTGAATTTGAGGTGTTGTGCCATTTTTTTGGTGCGTGCGCTCGACAAAATTCGGTCGGACAATTCAGCTGCACCGTCCGGCGTCCTCTCAGATCACCTGACCTCGCCATCGCACAGCACTGGCTGCCCGCTCGTGGATATATTTGCAAGGAGCCACACTTCATTTTTACCGACCTGCTCGCTGATACCAGAAAAGACCGTAGGAAGACGGAACGGGCAGCATCGGAAAAATGAAAATTCGGGCCACCTGCGCGCGTGCGCGCGCGCACACACACACACACACACACGCAGACTCCTTCTTGCCTCTTCCCACTCAGGTGTCACTTGACGGCCCGGCTCGGCTTCTAGCGGTGCTGCAGGCGCTGCCGGTGGCTGGCGGTGGCTTTATTGGCAGCGCGCCGCACCGCGACACGTGTGTGAGTCACCGGGACCAGACCAGCACCAGCAGAACGCACTCCGTCTCTGTCAAGCGTGCACACCACGCACACTTACCCTACAATGTCCGAGGCTTCTTACGACGACTCCCTGGACATTAATGGTTTGCAAGGATTTCTATCAGATTGAAAATATGTTCTTTGAAATACGGACAAACTCTCCGCAATACAATGTTCAAAAGTTCTCCGCAACGTTGCAAATCGTTGAGCTGTCAGGCATTTTACGGGGCGCTTTTCTGTTTTTATTTCATTTTATTTCATTTCATTTCATTTCATTTCATTTCATTTCATTTCATTTCATTTCATTTCATTTTATTTCATTTCATTTTTTTTAATGACAAAAATATTTTTGTATTTGTAATGTGATCTTAGGTTTCTTTACTCGACGGACAGATGAAGCGCGTGTCAGATAGGCAACCCAAGTAGCGCGGGAATGGCCTTCCCTCTGGTGGGCGCGGCGCATATGATACGGCCTGAAGACGTATGGGTGGTATGGGGAGGGGGTGGGCGATGACGGGGAGGGCCCGAGCCAGGGGTGAGCTAGGTCAGGTAGGGCGGGGCGGGGCAGGGAGGGGCGGAAGCGAAATCACCCGCCGAGTTTCGAAAGCAATCGGGACAGGCAAGTCTGCGAACGGGATAAATATAGTAAATTAATTTCCTCTCTGAAGTCAACTTTGTCGAGGAGCCGATCGGCTGAGCGTGGCACGCGGGCAGATGTGCTGGGCGAGTGTGCCGCTTACAGCCACCACACCTTATCTTTTTGGATATGAGGTTTCGTCGAAATTTGATGTACGCCGTGGTATCCGTGCACGACCGTATGGTACGGGGATCACAGGAATGATGGACTGGCGTATGACAGCGAGCCTTCTTAAACGCTCGTTTACTTTTTTTACAGCTCTATACTACCGTTCGTGACGAAAGAATTGTAGCTTTCAAGCAGACGTCTTATTCTTTAAGTTATTAGATGCAAATACATAGATGAGGCAGTGTCTCTTTCCATGAAGCAATCAATACTCCGATAAATGTTTATTCAGACATATACGTCAAATTTTAACCCACAGAAAGTTAGCAAAGGTTCAGATGTTTTTCAAGATAGTGCGAATTCGCGTCATGAACCCCCGACAGAATAACCATGAGCCAGGAAAGCTAACGGCTGACGGAGCCGGCGTCTATTTACACACTACTCCTGGCTACAGCTAAGGTAAAGGGGCGTGGCCGGGCCGGGCGCGGTGTGGTGGGGCGTGGTGGGCTGCGAGCTGCTACGGCGCGCAACAGGCTCAGGAGAAGCCGGGTCGCCCGCATGGAACGCCGCCGCACCCGCGCCTCGGCCCGCGCCCACCCGCGTCAATGAAAACACAAGAAAGTCGGTCGCAACAGCGACAAAATACACAACAGTGACCGGCGGCGCCAGCGGGACGGACTTCCCTGGACGTCCTCCACCTCCCTCGCCCCCCTCACCGGCGGCATTAGGCACGCAACAACAAACGCGGGTCGGACTACAACAGCAGCACGAGAAAGCACCGTATGGCCGGCGTTCTCCCGCGGCAGCCCTCGTTCACGCCAACTTCATCGACCAACTTTTGCCGTTCCGCGCGCCGCGCCGCAGCGGACGCGGCCGACGCCACACCACCTGCCGGCGGCCCAGGCCCAGGCCCAGCAGGCCCCGTCAGAATAACAACGAACCAGACGTGGAATGTCATACCGCGGAACTCGGGCCCGTCCTCGAGCGGCGCCGCCGCCGCCTTCTTGACGACGGCCTCCTCCGCCATGGTGGTCTGGTGGGACGTGGCCGGCGCTACATCGGCCGACACGGCGGGCGCGGCGCGCTGACGTGACGTCCTCTCCTCTTCTCCTCTCCTGGGCGGCGCTCGGCGCTCAGCTCACCGCCATGAGCGCGCCCGGCCCGGGCTCGCCTCGCCTCGCGGACGGAGAGGACGGAGCGCGACGCGGCGCGACGCGACGCGACGGCCGAGTTCACTTCAGCTCGGCCAGCGACTCGCCTCGCCTCGCCAACACACTGCTGGTCTGGTCCGCCCCGCCGCGGGGCGCGGGCGCGGCGAGTAGAGCCCCCCTCCGCGCCTTCCCCCCTGACCACGACTGGTCGCCTCGCGGGGGCCGCGGGGGGCACAGGCGCGGCGCGGCGCGGCGATGGTCGGGCCGAGCCCAGGCGGCCGCGGCCCGGCCCGGCGCAGTGCGGCGTGGCGCTGTTTTGTTGTTCCTGCAGCTGCGGACGGCCACCACGGCAGGGCCGCCGCCGGCCGCCGGCCCTGCGCTGCCGGTGCCTGGGCCGGTCGCCGCACCCATAGGCCCAGCAGTACCCGCAGTGATGCCCAGTACCGTGGTCGTAGTGGCAGCACTGCCGCTCCTGATGCTCACACCGCTCTCCACCTCCACCTCTCCCCTCACCCCTTCCTCCTCGCTGTCTCCTGAACCAGCAACCAGCCTGCGCTGTAGCGTTGGAGCCGGCGCGCCGGCATGGAACGGGTTGGGAGGAGCGAGAGGGAGAGGCGGGAGGGGGAAGGGGGCGCTCCACTCTGCCGCCGACCCCTCTAATGGTTTCATGGCCTTGATCTTCTTCCTGCCGGTCATCGTCTTCTCCACGTCCAGCTCGTGGGCGGGAGGAATGAAAGATACAGGGCCAAAGGGAAGAACAGGCCATCAGTCATTGGTTGCTTGCCTCCCACTCGAAGAGACTCAAATGCTGGACGCTGTCAACGGCATCGCTGCTCCCTGGCCTGCTTGTCGGCAAGCAAAGCCAAAGTCACTCTGAGTGACAGCGCCGTGATAGTGCAACAGGTCGCGAGACGGGCGCGGGGGCCGGGCGGGGCCGGGGCGGGGCCGTGGCGGGGCCGAGCTGGGCGGCATGCACTGGCGCCACGGCATAATCGGCAAAGTTCAAAGACGTACTATGATGATTGGAGTGAGTCAGTATCTGCGAAAAGTAGTGTGTACCGGATAAGACCACTCCATTTGTGGCGTTGTTCGGTTCTCTCAAGTCAAGTCCTGCCAGTCTTGCCTTCATGACCACCTCCAGCCCGCTCCACTCCGCCCCCGCTCCTCCCCAACATCACACGCACGATACGCTTTGGCTTCGCCTACGCCGTGTTATCGCTGACGCTTATTCGTAATCATGTTATCTCCTAATCGTGGTCTATGGTCAGAAGAATTGTTAACTTTACTTTAACGGTTTACGACTTTACGACGTTAACGTGAACTTTACCTTAATGTCAACGGAACGCGCCACCTACAGCAAATAAGGAAAAAGAAAGAACACGGAGGCAAATTTCAAATAATTTATGACATTTTATTTGCAAATTTTTTGTGCAAATTTATATACTTACAATAATTTTTTTTCTTTACAAATTTGAAGGGCAAGTTATAAGGTAAGAACATTTACAAACTAACTCTACATTACAAACCCTCCTTTCATAATTGCATTTATGTTTCCACAATATACAAATAAAACTTTTTTGCACTTTCTATATAAATACATTAATTCATCACACAATCTATTTTCCTTGGTTTCAATTCCAATTTCATTTTAACTTTCAGACTTTTATTACAGTAACAACTTCAAGCAGTTAGATTCAAAATTTTATCAGATGCCTACTTGCAAATCATTAAGCCCTGAATTTATGACAAAAAACTTATATCTGTGAAGCCCCTAAATAAGGGCTTTAAATTATGGCACAATTGCACACATTAGCCATTTTTTATATGAGTATTCAGCTGGCCAATGTGTAATGCTATACCCAGTAATGATGACATACTACTTTAGAATGTCAGGGACAGATATCATGCAAGGAAATATCACAAAGGCAACCTTGACAAAATTTTGAAACATTGTTGGCTTGAACAGTCAAAGGAGAATTAAATACTAGTAGAGCTAAATTTCATATTTTCATCCAAATGCTTGACAGGGAATGATGAACGAAGCAATTCATAATAATTCATTATTTAGAGTCTTTGGGTAACTGAGGTCAAATCAGATTTTTTTCAACATGTTTCAAGGACCTGGGGAAAAGAGAAATCAAGAGACAGTTTTGACTTGACAGAGGCCAATTATTTTCAAATTCCTCAAAAAGTGAGATATGAAAGATTGAAAATTTTCAACAAATCACAACAATATAAAAAACATTAAGTTTCAAAACGCACACACATTCCTACGTTCATACATACATAAACAAAGCAGAGATTTGGGGAATGACAAACAGTTCAACCAAAACAAAACAAAACAAAAAAAATAATAAAAATAATTTAAAAATTAAGAAATGGCTAAAGCTGAAAAACAACAATAGGGGAAAATCAACAATTGAAGAGGAAAAAGTTCAAAAGGTACTTAAGAAAAACCACCCTCCCCTCCCCAAAACACAAAAGGCCAAATCATCCCTATCAATTACACATAGTTGGAAAATATGGAAATAAATAACATCTCCCTCTATGTCACAGTTCATCTCTGTACAAAGTCTTATTTACATAAATTCTGCTGTTTATAATCATACAAAAGCAACATATCTGGAGCTGCAATTCAAAGAACAGTTTTTCAGTTTGGGTCAAAAGTGTGACTTCATGATATTTCATCAGAGCAAAGTTCATTTATCATGCAAGTAATTGTTTATTAGTGTCATGGTATCAAGTGACATACAAGACATTCAATCAAGCATTAAGGCCGAATCAAACTATTCATTGATTTACAGTCCCAGCAAAATATTTGGTAACATTGTCAAATGACGCATTTGGAGATGTAACATACAAAACCAATTACTTTAGTCTTATGTATGTATGGTACACATAAATTTACAACTGTACAACTATTGACAAAACAGTCATTAAAACTGTCTCCAAAGAAGCACTTAAATCAAGCACAACAGTTATCACATTTAAAACAGTAAGAGCTAAGCAAATGACTGCTCCTAGCTCTTAGTAAGTACCCTAAGGCCCTTCACACAATAAATGCCACGGTATTGGGAATTTTTAAAATTCATTTTGAAAAACCTTTGGAAAAGGTAAATTTATTGTTTGCTCAGTCTATCTGATCACAAGTTTGTGATGATTTGTTTACTTAGAAAATTGATTTTACAAAATCATGATGAGCAGTCACAAAATGTTTTCCCTTTTTTTAATGGGCCTACCTATCAATCTAACCTAGACAACAATATACAGATACACATTAAATTCTATAACATTACTCAGGAAGTCTTTTTTACAAATCTAAATGTAATATCACAAGCAATCTTCATATACAAGGGTCCATTTATTTAACGAAGAAAACAAAAAATTCTAGTTAAATGGCTCTTGTGGGAACACAGCTCGGGTCAACTTAGCCTAAGAAAGTATGAAAATAGTATAAAAGATATTGATGGTACACAGCACAGCACAGTCGCCTGAGGGGCCTCGCCCACCAAACACTCACTGGAGAGAGTAACACTCGCTGTAGGGCGCCATAGTCCGCTGCGGGTACAGGTGGTGGTCGGGCTCCAGGTGGCACACCACGGTGTCCCCGTCCAGGACCGCGACGGTCCGCGCGATGTCGCACTGGTTGGGCAGGTTGGGCACGTAGCGCAGGGGCGCCGTGGCGCCCGAGCCCGAGCCCGGGCTGTAGGGGATGAGCGGCCGGTGGTCGCCGTAGCTCCGGGACGACTGCCGGCTCATGTCCGACTGCCGGCGCCCGTCGTCGTCCGAGAAGTCGGAGGCGTGGACTTCCCCGCCGCGCTCGATCTCCTCGTACACCGGGTCGTCCATGTTCCGCAGCCCGCGTTCCCGCTCCCGCTCCCGTTCCCGCTCGCGTTCTCGCTCCCGCTCTCGCTCGCGCTCCCTGATCTCCGTGTAGGTGTGGTTCCAGGGGCTGTGCGCCCTGCGCCCGGACGTGTGGCGACCGCCGCCGCCGCCGTCGTCCACGTCGCGCGCCAGGTGGTGCACTTGCGCCCCGTTGTAGTGACTGTAATGGTTGGTGGGGTAGTGGGAGTTGTTGAGCACGTGGTCCAGGTGCTGGTTTCTTATCTGCTCACGGCTGTAGTTTTTCGGCGACATATTCTGAAGGAGAGGAGAAAAATATTTAATTTGATTTTCAATTAGGATTGGGGTGTGACAGCCCAGCTGTTAGTTTACAGGGATGGCAAGACAGATATCTGGCAGAAAGGGTTGAGAGGGACTCACTTTGTGAAGAGATCCCCAGGACGATGCTGATTTGGGAATTTGGCCGCGTGAATTGGATCTAGAATAGGGTAAAGTTGACACACAGTTGTTTTCTAGGGGGGAGGTGGTAGCTGTGCGCACAGAGCCGTTGGGGTCCATGTCATTGACTAGGACGGGGCCCCCATTCTCGATGGTGGTCCCGTGCCCGGGGTTGTGACCCATGGAGGGCATGTGCGTCACCTGCCCCACCACCACCGTGTTGGACGAAGTGCTGCCCAGGCCCTTGCCTGAAGAACGCAGGCTGCGTGAGTTCCAGCCCTGCTGTAGGAAGGACTGTAACAGAAGATATTCTCCTCATAGAGACAGGTACTGGGACTATTGGAACAACTGGGACCATTGGGATCCAGTTTTAGAAAATGACACTAAATCTGCATTAAATTTCAGAGGAGTGTCAGAAATTTAACATCACACATGGAAAGTGCCCTTCTGAGAGTCAAAGAATTTTCCCCACTTTATAAACGTTACAAGAGCCGAAATAGGGACAATATGGAAAGTAGTCATCCATAAACTGAAAAATTCCAAGAAATTATATTATAAGGAAAAAAACTGAAGTAAGTGTATTTCATTTAACCTCTCCGATATAAAAAATAAAAAATAATAATAATAATGATGATAATTTTTAAAAGACTAGATGAATTTAAATGTTGTAGAAACATGGGGCAATGTGTTAGTCAAATGAATTATTTATAGATATGCACTAAGTCTAAAAGGCAAAACTAAATTCTAAACTCTAGGTAAGTACTACATTTTGTGTCAGAACAGGATTGAGATATACTTCAGGTTATTTCCAAACCAGGGAATAAAAATCAAACAAACACTTGCACAGCAGCAAGTTTGTAAATATTATAAAAATCACGAGCTCTCAGATAACTCTTGGTTCTGAGTGAAATTCAAAATTCAAGTCACCTCAAGACATCTTTCTGATTTAAGAACTTTGGTAGATAGAAAAAAGGGTATTACACCACACCACAACAACTCCCTCACACCATACTGCAGCACCCAGCCCAGCCTCTAGGCTTGTTAGTTAAGCAGCAACTTGTGCCAACTTTTTCTTTATAAATTTTCACAAATTTTCTGAGGATCACATACAACTGGCTATTTATCACAGTAAAGCTAACTTCATTCAAGGTAATTAATTGGACAGGAAAGAAGAAGGTAACAAAAGTACACCAAATGACTAGGAACCATTTCCAGCAGAAAGATGGTCCAATACTTCAGAAACATAAACATTAAATTCCATCAACAAAACAAAATGTAAGAATTTACTGGAAAATCTTAAGGAAAGACATTTTGTAAGGGTCTGCAAAGCCAGAATAGTCCTCAGAAAATGCGACTGTGCTGTGCCGCAATACCTGCTTGGTAGTGTTGGCAATGTGGAGGAGGGGAAATGGTACCCACATTGGCAGCGTTATCAGATCCTCCACCCACGGCAGAGCTGTGGGTGTTGGGTGCAGAGGGATTCCCATTAGATGCCGTATATAGACTGGATCGTCTCTCTTTACTGCTGTTGGGTGATGATTTTGAACATCGAAGGCATTTTGGTAACCAAGAGTGTCTTCTTACAAATTTTCTATACTCTTTGCGAACCTAAAGAAAACAAAAACAAAATAAAGAATAAAACAAAACAAAATAAAAGTATAGGCAGAGTAAGAAAGAAAAGTAGGCGAAAGAAAAAATAAAAATACGTAGAGAAAACTGACTGCAAGGGTGAGTGAAAAGAATTGGATGATTTAAGAAGCACTACAGAGAACCATTAGAGGTTTCATAGCATGTTTATTATACGATTTCTTTAAATTATAAAATCTACAATACATTTATCATTCCACGATGATCAGTACAAAACCCTATCAGATAAATATCACAGTAAACTATATACAAGACACCGAGAAAGTACAGTTCTTAATGAAGGATAGAGGAAATGAATGTACACACAGGACAGGAAATGAGAAGGAAAGAAAGGAACTTACAGATAGACAGACTTTTCTTTTTCTAGACCAAGAATTCTTCTTACCTTTTCATTCTGAACACAATGAAATACAAAGATAAAGAGTCCTTGAAGACTATTCAAAATAGTAAAGATGTAGGCCATCACAACTGTTTGCTCATTTAGGTAGAGAAGACCAAAGGTCCAAGTGAGGCCCAAGAGGAATACCAAAACGATGGCTCCTCTCAGCCAAGCCCTGTGAACAAAAAATATAAAACACATGTCCGTAAGAATCATGGTGGATATTTGCATTACCAACAAACAGCAGTTTTGCTCTGTGCGTAAAAACAGGCAACTTGCTCATGGGACAGAACTACAGTATTGATATCTTGTTCAAAACATTTACTTTTAATTTCATGTCATCTTTGAAAGAGAAATTTCTATTTAAAAGAAAACATTACATGAAATATCTATTTAAGAATTAGTAAACTTGAGTCATTGATAGATTTTAGCCTTCCCAGTATATTCAGTACATGCTCATGACAATGACAAACAAAAACAAAGAGATAAGGCACAACGACAGAGAAAAAGTGAAGCCTTGCAAGTAGATAAATATGTGGGAATATGAAGAGGACAAGCATTCACCACATGTTTCAGAAAAAAAAATGGTATGAATAATTATGTAAAATAAATCAATGTCAGAGAAGGAAGTTAACTTACTTTTGCTGGCAAAAAAAATAAATTAAAAAATGCAAAAGCACAAAAAACGTCAACAGTTTCCTCCGAAGAATCCTATTAGTATGCTTTAGGGCAGCTCGTAAATTTTCTTAAGAATAGTTCGGATTGAAAATATGGTAGGAACTTGGGAGGAATTCTTTGTAACTTTACAGAAAATGAGTAAAACGTGATTATATTAAAGCTAAGGCAAAACAAACTAAAAGGTACACTCAGCAGTTACAGTGAGCATTACAAGCCTATCACTAATGACCTGAGGTAGAGCTGGAAATAGAAAATATGCTTCAAGAAGCAAGCAAAATACTGTCTGTTTACTTCGAAAATATGCTATGTCCATTAAGAAAGCAGTACAATCAGCCAATTTTCTGCAAGAGAAAGGTACAAATTAAGAGGAAGCAAAACTTAAAGTACATGCACAAAGCAACAAAACAAATTTGCTCATAATTGATGCCCAAAAAAAAAAAAATGGTCCTATCTTAGGGTTTTGAAAGGGACCATACATAAGACGAAATGACAGGTAACTTGTGCTCTCTGGACACAGTTTTCTTATTTAACTGTCTTGAAAAGAAGACTTGTGAATAATTAGAACCAAAGTGGACAAATACAAAGCTGCAGCTGGCACTTGCAAATGTGAGAAAAAAATTTCACATACATGCAAGCTCTTGTTTATGAAAAAAATTGCAACACACATTGCGTGCATATTAAAGACTGAGACACAAAGCACAATTAGATTTTGATTAATAAAAAAGTGATCTTACAGGTGTGATTGTAATTTGGTTTGAAGGGCATTCTCTTCTTTCCCACTACGCCATGCAAGAGAACACACAGGAAAAAATTAGCAGTCAGTATGGGCCATCACCACAGATGGTCAGTGAAGCAGGTCAGAATGCGATATGACAAAGTCTGTTTCATATCACACACAACAGCTTCACAAAGTAAAACAACATCATACAATACACTCTTTTCTGAAAATCAAAACCGCTCAAACTTAACTAGAAAGCACAATGATTCAATGAATGTGACCCCAATTTATAAGTAGGTAGTCAAGCACATCCCAAAGAATTGGCATCAGTACTGAAAAATTTTCCTTAAAACAAAGAAATACACAATTCACGTTTCCTTGAATTCAGCAGGACCACTAGTGCAAATCATGGTAAAGAAAAGTAGAAATAATGTGGAGGGAGATAAAAGAGCAGTGCAATTTCATAAAGACAAACTCAATTCTAAATACCAGCACACTCAATACACCAGGGTAAGAGGTATAGGCAGGAATAAGACAGTCAGAGGTAGACAGAGAAGAGGAGTCAAGATGAAAGTATAGAAAGGATAACTTTTTTAATGGTGAGTGGGGACAGGTGTTTTATAGTGTCTCCTTTCCATTACCATTTCATGGCCAAGAGCTCTATAACAAATCTCAAATTTGATATTGACAGAAAAACAAATATTTGTTGTTTTCTACAGTCAGCCCATGGCGGAGACAAATAAATTGATTTTAAAGGAGGGAAGAAGGAGGGTCGACAGAAAAGGGAGCAAATCACATTACAAAACAAACTTAAAATTTTTGCACAAAATGCAATCAATATATCTCGCAATCATCATGCAAAGAGTTGTCCGAATGCTCAGCAGATTATAACTTTGTTTTCTACACCAAGAAGAAAACACCGCAACAGTAATTAAATCACACATAAAGAGATGAAGTTTTTGTAAATGTTGTTGGTTTGTTCTCTTTTCTTAATTTGTTCCTTGAGTGTTGACAATGAATGACTTATGAGAGAATAAGGCAGAGTTTTTACATATCACAGAGCTTCTGTTGCTTTGATAAACTTTGATTACACAAGACATTTTACTTACTTTGCACTTGCAAGGCGTGAATGTTCCTTGCTCTTCATTGCAACTGCTGAGCTCGCATGTCGGCACATCATAAAAATAGCCATTGCCAAGAATACTAGATTGGCCTGAAAGAAAGACAACATAATCTCATAGATTATAAGTCAAAAGACCCCTTGGAGAAACTGCGTGCAGTTTCAACATGCAAAGTACTCACAAGTATTACGGCTATGACTGGTCCAACAAAGCTGAAGATGAAAAAGTTATCAGCTCGTAGCCAGCAGTACTGTTCTGTGCCATAGGAATATGGATCCACCACACAAGAGACAGCAACTACCACCAGAGGAGCTCCATATGCAAAAAGGTAGTACCACCTCACTCGAGATTTTTCAGCTTCAAAGACTTCAATCAGCATCACATAAAGTTGAAATCCTGCAAGAAGTAAATTTAATAAAAATGTTGAATTTTAAAATTGATGATATAAAGATGGAAATATAATATTACATACCTTCCAAAAACATCCAGGCGAATGCACACAGGAAGAAGAAGTGCAGCAGCCCAGCTACAACTCCACAGATGATAGGAGTGTCAGTCCTCCCAATTCCAGCCAAAAACAGTAGCTCTCCAAGTAACAGGCAAATGCAGAGGTTCTTGTGGATTGTAGTGCGATCCGACTGCACAAATAACAGATTGTGCCCTTAAATAATGGTGCTTGTCAAGAAAGTTAGCTGCACATCTCCCTTAGAATGATCATTGTTCAAATAGAAGAAGACTACCCTAACAGTTAACTTTTTTTAAATCTCTGGAATATTTTTTTTAAAGAGCTGAATAGACAGAATCTAATTGATATTTGGCATCAATGATGCTGTATGTGACTTTATGATGATTGTGAGGAGTTAAAAACGCAAACCAAGCAAGGCTTGAATAGAGCAGTGATGCAAATCTCATCATTAAATCTCTGGAACATTTTTGGCCATGCTGAATTACTGGTATATCTATCATTGAAAAGATCTTTACTTCACAAGAAAAGAATCATCACCATAAGCACAGACGAGAAGATGACAAAAAAAAATAAAAATATCATGAGTGTGACAATCATACAAAGCTATTGGTGCAGGTAAGTTTGAAAAATGAGCTGAGATTTTATGACAAAACTCAATAGTTTCACTTCATATTTATCTCAGAAGGTGAATTAAAGCAAGGATGATAGATGAGAAGCTTGCACCATGAATAGCAAAACATGCAATGTGAAAATCTTGAAAGCAAAAATTTTTGATTGAGTTGGGGAAGTGGAAGTATAAGAGTTCAGATTTTTTAGGAACAAAGGATAAAATGTAAAACCATGATCAAATTCACAATATTAAAAAAATGAAAATGAAAGTTTTGTTAAATGGTCAAATGCATTAACAAAATGTACTGCATCATGGTAAAATTTTCTTAAGATTTGGAATGAAAAGTATATAAATGAAAGGGTATGCAAACAAATCAAAACCAAACTTTACCTGTATATGCAGTTGATAAGTGTTCAACTACAAGTCTTTATTTAACTAAAACCAAAAATAAACAAAATTTTACAATATATACAACAAATAAGCGTTAAAATTTCATGCTGTAGCAAGCCATCTACAAAATAAGATATGGTTCAAAAGCAGCTGCAAGTGAGTGGTAGCAGTATGAAAAGAAGCCATAACAACAAACATCAATAAATCACAGCTATGTACATCAATGCATATGAAAATTCAGTAATAAATATTGTTTTAAAAGACTACAGACACTGTCACAAGAACAACAACAACAAAATATAAGCGTCATAAAATTAATTTACAAATGACTAATGTACATAAGAATAATAAAATAAGTTACAGGGGAACAAAATGCAGTCAATAAATTAAAATCTAATAGGTAAAAACAAAAAGCTCATGGGGAAGGCTATGAAAAATATGATCTTGTTTAATACTGAAGTGGTGTTTAGTTTCTAAGGGGGGTAGCCCAAGGCAAACTAATAGACAAAACCACTAAAATATAGCTACATGAAAATCACTTCAGTATAATAACAAGGCCAGTCTTGACTTTCTCAGGAGCACAGGTACACCAGTAAAATCACATTTCCTAACTAATATATTCATATTCAGGACTATCATCACTAAGAGCCCTTGAATATACCCTTGGAATTTCCATATTATATGCAACATCATGCCTTGCATTCCGTTGCCTACCAAGTGGCCTGCGAGACCAATAGTTAGGCTCTAAATTAGAATGGTTGAGTGATAAACTATGAAGTGCTTGAGCACATGTTGGTGTGTGGCTCCGAGAATGATTGCTCAATTCATTATAAATTTGGCAAGTTTGAGTTTCAGAAACCGAATCACACCTTGTTTCACAGAAATGATTCTGGGAGGGAGGCCTTGTGTGCCGAAGAGTATAGTTCCCATTACATGAATGTGGCTGTGTCAGATGAGCAGGTAAACTGTTGGGACCATCACAGCCATGTGCTTGAGATCGCAATGTATCACAAGCATGGCCCCTAGAACACGATCTACTTGATCGGGTTAAGGTATTATTACGAGAACTAATGCAAGTTCTGCCATATGTATCACAATGGACCTGCTGCGGCCTCAGGCCATGAACATCTTCACAGGGATGGCTATGTGTTTGCGTGCAAGGTGTTGTCCCTGCAGCAGTTTGATGATTACAATTTTCACCACATGATTCAGCACACATATGTCTTTCAGTGCAGGGGTGAGTATGAACCTGGCTTCTAGGTTGCATGGTGATCAAGGTATGAGGTTGGTTATATGATTCACCACAAAGCTGATTAATATGGTTATGGACCTGGTTGCGAGGAGGGGTGCATGACTCAGAACAGAGATCTTGCATTTGACTACATGATTCATCCTGTGCTCCACATTGGCAAGATGACTGCTCTCTTTTGGAGCAAAGCTGACTTAACATCTGACTATGAGATGAACTACGTGAGGTGGCACTACATGAACTTCTACAAAGATGTCTACGAGGCAAACGATTTCCAGCACTGTTCCTCTTTACCTTGAGTCCCCGGAACAGCTGGAAGGTGAGGATGGCAAGTACCAGGCATACGACGGATATAACGCAGCCCACATAAGTGATAACTTGCAATGCTGCCTGGTGCACTTGGGGAAGAAGCGTAGAGTGAACATCCATCAGAACAGCAAAGTTTGTGAGATGTTCACACTCACAAACAGTGTGTGTTTGATTGTTGCTTCTTACTCTGCATCCTTCTTCAGACCAAGCACTGTAAATGAGACATAACAGAATGAACATTTAATTGAATAATTTTAAGAGAAAATGAATTAACCAATTCACAGAAAAAAAAATTTACCTGGATATATAATCCCAAAATACACATGAAGGATTACTGACATTCTCAGTACGGATATGTTTAAGAGTAAGCCTGACTGGCTCAGAAAGTTGAATATGACGTCCTTTACCAAGAGAAGCTGAAATGATTTTGCTGTTCAGCACTCTCGTCACATTACTGATGACACCAACACTATTTTCAACCTGAATTTTAAAAGAAGCAAAGAAGGAAGGAAATTAGTTCCTGCCAATAATAAAGTTAATTTCAGAAATTATAAATTTACAGAAGAATGATTTGTTAACTTACAGGATCCCCTTTAGGCTGCAATATTTCTTCAAGACGGTCAAAGGCGACAAACACAAGACGAACTAGGCCCTTGTCAGAGTTGTCTAGAAGTGCACCCCTTGGTATTTCCAACCAATCTCCATCAGATACCAGACGTCCATCCCAGTTTTGGAGAGCAGCGTTGGTAGGGAATTGCTCAGTAAGACCAATGCTGCGATTTTCCAGAACTCTGACACTAAGCACTGAAAGTAATAAAACCATCAGTAAAACTATATGACTTAAAAAGAAAAACACAAGTTCTGTGGATATATTAAAAATAATGCTATAACTTACATATATTTTTGAATGATTGGATAACTGTTTTCTCAGCCATGACAGCATCAGCTACGAGAAATGCATTATCTTCCAAACCAATTAATAATGATGTAGCAGCTTCCATTTGTTCTCTATAACTGAGATCATGCCAGCAGGGAACGTGGGCTGGGTCCAAGAGATTTGAACCTGTTCTGACAGCACCATGCAAGAGCTCTGTGACAATAGCTTCACGCTGCTGGAGGTCTGGAAATGTTTGGCTGTCTTTGGCCATCTTTTCTGCCATGGCTCTTATTATTTTAGTGGTAGTCATCATGTCACCACCATATAAAGTCTTGCTACTCGTAACCTGGAATGCAACAGAAAACGAAAAGCGAATAGTAAGTAAACTGGTATTGCTGAATTTTCCTTGATTAAACAATAATGGTGAAGATAATAGCAAAAATAATAGTACCTGAGATAAGTCATTAGCAATGCTGATTAATGAGTCCCCTCCTTCATTGACTCTCAATTCTAAACTTGTCAACCAGACTGAGCGACATTCACTCAGGTCTGGAGTTTCTGGTTCCCATGCAGATGACGAACTGCAGCGCCACTTTGCAACACCCGTAGCACCACCTGGACAGGCTTGCACGGCGACCTGGACAAAGTAAGATTAGGTTAGTACTTCGATTGGTTCATCTTACAAAGTTTCCAGGATCTAAAGGGTGCTTTTCTTACCTCTCCAGCACGTGTAAAGTTCCAGTACAGTCCCCGAGCTGTCACTGGACTGCACAACGACAACTCCCCTTGGAACCATGGATTATTTGACGACAGCGAGTTGTCAAAAGCTGGCGTTGAAGTCGCTGTAACATCCAGACGTTCGAATGTGAAATAGTAGTAACAAACATAAGCGACCGCACGAGTACGGGCGGGCGTATCTCACCTGCTGTGGTAGATGAAGGAGGCAGCTGGTCCACCAGGGGAGGCTGGGGTTGCTCGACGGAGGTGAAGCCGGGGTCCCGTGCGGAGCCGGGGGCGGGGGCGGAGCTCGGCCCCGGAGCAGGTGCGGGGGCGGGGGCGGGTTCCAGCGCCGTCTCCTTCTCCCGCTCCCGCCCCCGCTCCTGCTGCGCGGGTGGCTGCTGTGCCGGGGGCTGCGGCTCGGGCTGCAGCGCAGGGGGCGGGGGCGGCCCGGGGCTCTGCGAGGTGGCCGTCGAGCTGCCCGTGCCCGCGCCCGTGCCCGTGCCCGTGCCCGTGCCCTCGGGTGCCTCCGAGCCGGAGCCGGGGGCGGCGCCGGGGGCGAGGGTGGTGCTGGAGCCCGCGCCGGCGGCGGGGGCGGGCAGCGGGGGCGGCTGCGGAGGCGCGGCGGGCTTGGGCAGCCCGGTGGGCAGCTTGACGGGCCACACCGGCGGCTGGGAGGTCTGGAGCCAAGGGGGACTCGCCCTGGGCGTGGACGCCTGGCTGGACACTGCGAAGAGCAACGAGGGCAAAAGTGAGATACGAGGCGCGCAGCGCAGACAGAAAGAGTTGAGAGCCCTGGGGAGAAGACACCGGCAGTCCAAGACACACGGAGCACCGAGCCCAATGAGCAAGTACAGCAATGCAGCTCGCCCCTGATCTGACGCCGCATCGAAGAGCGTCAAAACGACCTGCTGGACGGCGGCAGTGCAGTAGCGAGCTGAAGTTGCAGTACGGTACGGTACGGGCCGGAGCCGAGGGACAGCGGGTCCCGTTTCTATTCGCGCCGCGCCGGGCGCGCCGTAGCATTCCGGGCGCGCAGCGCATCTTATGGACGTGAAGGATCTCCTCTCCAGCGGCCCTCAGCGCAGCTATCAGCTGCAGCACTTAGCGTGCACCCGGCGGGGCGGGGCAGGGCGGGGCGACTCCTTGTCCCTCGTGCGCCGTGCACCGGAGTGATAAGCGTCCGAAGCGGACTCTCCGCCGCCCCGCCCCATCTCCTCGGCCATCTCATACCCTGGTGGTGCAGCATGGCGGGCGCACGCTAGTGCTTCGTTCAGTCTACCTGGGAGTTTCAGAAAACACGTACCAGAACCAGGACCCGGGTCTGCATACCCTCTCCAGCCGTGAGGCGCCGTGCCGTGGCCTCTTGGGGTGGCAGACTCGGATCACTGTTGTGTGTTTTCTGAAACGCCCGGTACGGCTAGCATTCTCCAAATGTGTCGAGTTATCCTTACCGTCGTCTCCAACAGCGCACCATTAGGAGGCAGTACCGACTCGAAATGAAATTTTCAAAAATTTCTGGTTGACTTATTTAACAAACCAGGTACAATTTTACCATCGCATAATTTTTATCGAGGCTCATTCTACAGAGTGACAGATGTTGATTCAGAAAAAATATTCGGTATCCTATCCGTCTATCAGTGCGACTCGGAATCGAGCGCGTAATAAGTAAGGATGACAGTATTTTTTTTTCCTCGGCTTGGGCGAATGTTTTTGAGCAGGCTACTTCAAGTGCGTTTTTTCGAATCAGTGTCTTTCTCTGAAAAATGAACCTCGATAAAATTTCTACGATGAAAGTTGGCCGCTCTGTTTAAATTTTTTTTTTTTTAAATCATTTTTGTTTTCAATTTGTTTTCAGAACATTCTGACCATTCTGATTCTGTCCCCTTAAGTAAGCGAGCATCTTGAAGTCATGCATATGCCGTACAGTATGACCAGAAAGTGGCCACATGACATGGCATGCGCCATAGAAAGATGCTCTGATCCCATTCATTCTCGGAGGAAGTCACGCCACTTCCCCATCCACCCTCCAAAAAAAAACAAAAAAGCAGGAACAAATACATGCAAGACACACGATCAGGAATCGCACTTACCTGGCGTGCACTGGTAGTGGGCCTCGAGGTACTTGAGCGTGCCGGGGCACGGGTCGCCGAACATGCTGGTGTGGGCAGCCACGCTGCAGCTTTGCTGCTCGCTACATCTGGAGACACAAGGACGAAAAACGGGGGCTCAGCTCAGCACAACCACGACAGGACAGAGGGCAGCCCCGGGCAGCCCGACAGAGAAGCAGACCAGCACTGAAAATGTGTCTGTGTGTGTAGGTGTGATGGGTTGGGCGGGCTGGGGGCGTAATCGACATACTGACACAGTGACCACCACACAATAACAGGCCAAAGTAAATTCGGCCCGACTAAAATTACTCTCCCTCTACGCTCGGCTTAGCAGAGGCAGCAGCCCCGCTCTGCTGGTCCGTGGCCTGGCGGGGCGGGGCGGGGCCCACAGCCCCCGTAATGAAGCCAGGAGCTCCGCCCGAGCTCCCCGGCCCCGGCTTCGGACCGTGCCGAGGCCCGGGCCCCACATCTCGACTCGAAAATCATTTTCTTTCCCGCCCCAGGACAGGGCAGGACACGGGGCAGGGCGGAGCGGAGCGGGGTAGGCCACCCCATGTTCCTGGGCGCTGCCGGGCCGGCCTGGCCCGGCGGCATTAGGAAGTCCAGTCCTCACTAATATCCGGCAGCCAGGGGGCGTGGCAGGGCATGGCAGTGCTGGCCCCCGCCCCCGCCGCACCCCGCCCCGCCCCGAGCCATCAGAGGGGTGGAAAGAAACCCCGGGCGGGTTGGGTCTCTGGTCCTGGCCCTGCCTGCCTGCCCTGAGCCGCTGAGTGCAGCCCTGGGGGTGGCGGTGGAAGGCGAGGCAGGCGACAAGCATGTCATGTCGACGAGGCGCGCACAGCAACGCCACCGACCGAGCCCCGGGCCGGGCCGGGCCGGGCCGGGCCGGGCCGGGCCGGGCAGCGCCGGCGCTAATGAGAAATAAGCATCCCCGTCAGCCCTCACCCCGCCTCCACTGGAGCAGACTGAGGGGACGAACTCCGCCACCGCACCACCCCGCGCGCCAAGCCGCTCCCTTCGGACACCGCACCACCAAACTGCCGGCCGCCGGCCGCCCAAAACGGCATTTGGCCGGCTGACATTTGGCGCGATATTCTTTTATTTCCCCATTATTCCCCCCGGAGGGTCGGGTGGGGGCGGCACTGTGCGGGGGCCACTGGGCCAGGGGGCCAGCAGGGCCAGCAGGCTCGGGCTGTGACGTCACGACTGCCCACGACCAGGACGACAGCCAACCGGCGATGTGAGAATCCACGAGCGATTCCCAACGGCGCGACGTCGATATGCCTCCATCCCCACCGCCTCACTGCCCACCTCCCCCACCCCCACAAGGGCGGTCACGAGGTGTGTGCAGAAAGGCCCGCGGCCCGGGTGGGGCCGGGCGCGAGCAAGCACTGCCCAAAGTTCAGCAGGCCGAGCCGCGCAGTACAGGGCCGGGGGGCCGGGGCCGGGCCGTGCGCAGCCAGGTAAAGGTCGCACCGGCTGGGCCGCTGGGTCTCTCTGCGCCTCTGCGCCCTGTGCCGCGCCTCGCACAAGCCAACTTGGGAGCTGTGCCGCGGGGCGGGCCGGGGCGGGGCGGGGCGGGCCGGGCCGGGCCGGGCCGGGCCAGTTGTGCGTCCACATCACACCCACACCACGGCACACCACATTCACAGGGCGCGCTGCGCTGCTGGAGCACGCCAATGTTCTCTCCCATCCTCTCCCGTTCAGCCACCCGCACCACGCACTGCAGTACACTCGCGTACACACGCGGGAGGGGAAAGGGTTCGTGGAGAGCACACATGGGCATGGCCGAAACGTCCAGCCAGCCGGCCAATAAAGAGTCGTGAGAAACGCGGACGAAGAAGGCTACGCCCCGCCCCGCCCTGCCCTGCCCGGACTTGCCCGGGTGAAAAGGGTTGATTTGGTGCGGAAGTGAAGCAGTGGAAGAACAGGGCGCGGGGAGTCGAAGGGGTGAGGGAAGCGGGGTGGGGGCGGGGTGGAGGAGGGTGGTCGTTGGTTCGGTCCGACACACAAACTGCTGCGCGATGCCGGGACGGACGGTGCCGCGCCGGATTCACCTCCGTCCTTCTCTCTCCCTCCCTTATACCCCCTTTTCTCCTCCCGTTTGACCCCCCCCCCCCCTTTTCCCCAATCTGTCTCTCTCTCTCTCCTGCTTGTCTCACTCGCCGCGGTCCCAGGTGGGCTGTGCGAAAGTGGAGCAAGCCAAGCCTAGAGTCGCAAGTCGCTCCAAGCTGATCCAAGGGTCGCTGTCAGGGAGGCCTTCCACGCCTCGCCCGCCCCGCCTCGCCCGCCCCGCCTCGCCCGCCCCGCCCCGCCCAGCCCCGCCCCGCCCCGCCCCGCCCCGCCACGCCCCGCCCCGCCACGCCCCGCCCCGCCACGCCCCTCCCCGCGGCCTGCCAGATCCCAGCATCCGGGATAAACTGGAGGGCTGGCACAGCACAGCACAGCTCGGCCCCGGGACGGGACTGGCGAGGCAGACAGGGCAGTCGATTCGAATCGTCTCGAGTCGTCGTCCCTTCTCCTTCTCCTCTCCCCCCCCCTCCCCCTCACCGACCCGTTCTGTTCGCGACCAATCCAGCCATTAATCATCATCAGGGACCGCCCGCCTCAGCACGCCGCGCCCGCCGGCCCACCAGCCGGGACAGCGACATCCAGAAACTCGTGTTTCGAGGTGGTCGAAAATACAGACGAGACGAAAGGCGAGGCAGCCCCCCCCCCCCCTCTCTCTCTCTCTCTCTCTCTCTCTCTCTCTCTCTCTCTCTCTCTCTCTCTCTCTCTCTCTCTCTCTCTCTCTCTCTCTCTCTCTCTCTCTCTCTCTCTCTCTCTCTCTCTCTCTCCAGCCCGGACCGGACCGGCCCGAGCTCGAGCAGAGCCGAGTCATACACATTCCGGACCCATTAGGGAAGGGCTGCATATCATTCTCTGCTCCAGCTATGCTGCGGGGGGCGCTCACACGCACACACACACACACGCACACGCTGCGAGACAATACACAAGGTTGCGACGCGACTCGCGCGGCCCGGCGGCCTCCACCAGCTGCGCTGCGCCAGCCATCTCGGTACTGTCTTCAATGCCCCCCCCCCCCACACACACACACACACGAAGCCCTGCCTTATGCCCAGATTGCCGACTCGAGCGGTTCCAGCAGGCAGGCGACTCCATCTCTGTCCGGTGCGGAGCGAGGCGGGGCGCGCCCGACCGACACAGCCCTGCCCTGCGGTCGAACGATTATCCGATTGTCTCCAGCCAAGCCTTCCAGCTCCGGCTCCAGCTCCAGCACCGGTCCGGCGCTCGAGAGCCCAGCGACGGTGGCACACGGCTTTGGTGGCTTCAAGTGGACAAAGCGGGAGCGCCGGCAACGGCACGCCCCTAGTCCTTCAACCCCTTTCAATTCCCATTAACCCCCGCCGCCCCTCCCCGTCCTGCTCCTAGGAGAGCGGGGAAGGGCAGCGCGTCCTCCCCGAGACCCAAACCTGATCTGGCGTTTGCGACTCGGCCCTTGTCTTGTGGAAGCACTTTGCCATGATCAAAATGACAGTATCTACCAGGAGGGCCCCCGCCCCGCCCCGCCCTCTGAGCGCACCGGGCAGGCAGGGCACGGCAGAGGGCAGGGCGCCTCTGTGCGGCCAGCTGCCACTGCAAAGTGCGCACCGGCGGGTCCTCGCCGAGACAACCCTCCAACACGCAGGGAGACATGGTTGAATTTTGGCTCTTGTGGTCATGGCGTGCTAACTTAACCGAAATTGTTTTCACCTTTTTTGCATTACCTTTGAAACGGGAGCGTGAATGAGTGAAAGGTAAAAGTTGACTGAATTTTCGTTACCCTGTCACTGAATAGGGTTTCGGGGTTGGAAATATTTCCCGGAAAAATTGGAAATATTTCGGAAATATTTCCGAGGGGTCCGAAATATTGGAAATATTGGAAATATTGAAATTCCTCAGCAAAGGGCATTTGCATGAATTTATAGCGTAACTTTGCATTAAAATCGTAATTTCCCGCGTTTGTCGGATACCAATTCACTGGTAAAACTAAGGCGTAGCCTTACGCCCCGTTTTCAAGCGTACTGAGATATACGCTTGAAATCAAGCGTACCAGGTTGATCCGCTCCCATTCGTCATATCTAAATGTATGGGAGAATTTCTTTCGTACGCTTCATTTCAAGCGTAACGTCTTCAAGCGTAACTGTATGCTTCATTCAAGCGTACAGTTACGCCTTAGTTTTACCAGTGTTGTTTGTGACGGGTCTTTTCAAAAACCACTCGGGGGCGGTGAGGGTCGCCGCCGCCGCGGCGCGCCCCCTAACCTTACTTTCACATGAGCGACGATCCGATCCGACGGACGCTTCAAGACGAGAATTTGTTTGTACTTGTAAATTGCAAATAAACGATGTAATTCAGCATAAGTATACGTGTTGAAAGTTCTTCTACGTCATTTCCCTACCCTCTTCATGGAAAAAATTGCGGCTCTTTGCAAAAATACAATAAAAACTACTTTTTTTCAATATTTCCAATTTTTCCGAAATATTTCCGAAATATTCCCGAAATATTTCCAATTTTTATATTTCCGGAAAAATAGAAACCCTATCACTGAAAGTGCTCAAAGTACCCCTTGGTCACGTTGCACTGCACGCACCAGTGTGGGCGGGTTGCCTACCCGCCCCACCAGAGAGGGGCCACACGGCAGTAAGCTGGACAAGAAAGCGGGAGAGCGTTCACCTTGAATAATTAATTAATTACATCAACGATTCAGCTCCAACAACTAAGACGCGCAGCATGATTGATTGCTGGAAAATCAAGAGAACGTCGTCTGTCTGATTCCACGGAATTAGGCAAATTCCACGGGAAGAGCGGAATGAAAGAAAAGCGACTGAAGACACGCGACTGGAAAAGGTATCACGATAAATGCCGTAGCCGTATATTTTTTTTCTCTTCAAATTTTCCTCTACTTTTCTTTCTTTTTTTCTTTTTCCTTTTATTCCTGTTATAAGATGTTGTGCTCGGCGCGGGACGCGTTAGCGGGAGGCGTTAGCGAGAGGCGCCACCCACGAGCACCGAGCGGCGAGCACTGCATTATGCAAATGCGAGCGGGGCGCGTGCAGCTCGCGGCCGGGCCGGCCAGAGTCGAGCAGCGCTCGGTGTCGAAATAACGAATAACGCCCCTTTAACGGTTATGAGAGAATAGCGTCATTGTAACTTCCACCTAATTGTAATCCGAGTCGAGTCTGCCACGTGGCTATGGTCTTTGGCGGGGCGGGGCGGGGTAGGGCGAGGCGAGGTAGGGCGGGGCGGGGTAGGGCGGGGGCTCTAAACTGGAGCGACCACGGCCGGCCCAGAGCCGGGCTCGGGACCTCGATTTGGCCTGCGTGGAATGGACGAGAATGGACCTCGGCCACCGCGACCACGGCCGCAACCCCGTCCTGCCGACCCCAACCCACACCCCCACACACCTCCCGCCTCCCGGCCTCGCCCCGCTGCCCCGCCACCCTACTCGCCCAGAAGCGCAAGGGAGGAACCGCGACCGTAAAAACGAATTTAAATAAAGGCGCCGCTAAACGAGTCGGTCGCACAGTCGTAAGTTTTCTCATTTCACAATCCCTCCTCGGCTCCTTCCGATTGGTTTGGTGCAGAGGAAGGCAGGCAAGGCCAGGGGCACCGCGGCGGGGTGGAAGGGAATTATATGTATGTAAAAAAAAAATAAAAAAAAAAATAAGACAGTAAGATACGGAGAGCGCAACAAAAAGGGGAGAGCGGGTGAGGGAGAGAAAGAAACAGCAGCGATAGAGAGCAGGGACGGGAGAGAAAGAAAGAAACGGCGAGGGATTGCGGCGGAGGACTTCCGATTGCCCTCCGCTACGCTCCGCTCTCCTGCGACGGACAGAACGCAACGGCCCCTTCGGTTTAGACTAATTCCCTCGCCAACTCTCTGCCCGCCTCGCCCCCGGAACGGAAGCACGGGGCTTTGATGGAGGAGGCACGCAACTCAGAGGTGCTAATTTTTTGAGATAAAGAGATAATTAGCTTGGGAAGAATGAAAGAGAAAAATCCAATTCGCTAATCATCCATCGTTAAAAGTAAGACGATCGACACAAAATCTGGTGTGTCCCTTCTCTCCGCCACGTGTCCGCGACATGCCATACTTTGATCGTTTTAACCGGATGGCGCAGATAAACAATTAAACAACCCCGTTACAGTGGGTTAGCGTTAGCCCTCCCCCTTCCTCTCATCCCCTTTCTCACCGATCTCCCTGCTCACCCTCAAAACGCTCTCCGATTGGTTTGCAATGACACATTATCCGCAAATCAGAGTTCCATTCCAGTCCGTCGCGTTATGTCGTTCCGCATTTCCAATTCCGATGGCCGGTTGGTCGGTTGGTTAATTCTGCCCATTTGCCGGTACACTGGTCATCGCAGGCGGGGCGTGGCGCGACGCGACGCGGTAGTAGGCGAGGCAGGCTGCAGGAGGTCAGCACAGGGCGGGGCAGAGCAGGGAGGGAGAGAGAGAGGGAGAGGCACGGGAGGGAGAGAGAGACAGACAATCTCGCGGCTTTTCCGTTCGGGGCAGGGCAGCATCCAGCGACCCGGTCCCGGGACACAGCCGCGCCACACCGGTGGTACCCCTACCCCTACTCGAGTGGGGTGGGGTGTGGAGGTGGCGGAGGGGCGCCCGACCCGTACCCGACCTCGCCCGCGTGCGGCCGGCCGCACCAGCCAGATAAAACGACATTACCATTACTCGGATGCTCCCCTGCTCCGAGCCCCGTCACCCTGCCCCCCTCCCCTCTGTCCCTCTCAGCCTCTCCCCCCCCCCTCTCTGACCGTAGCACTGGCAGTGGCAGCAGTCTTGCTGATGGATTGACATGACGGAAATATAATTTCTCTCTCTGCAGGTGGGTCCTCCCCCTCCCTTCCCCGCCCCCTCTCAACGAACACCTTTTCCTCCTGTCTCCGATTCTCTTCCCCAGCGCGTCTCTCCTTATACTTGGGCTTCCAAGAGTATTCTACGACAAAAGTCTGCTGCCAATACTATTCTCCAATCCTTAAAAAAAAAGGCGATGCTAAATTAGAACAGTGCGGGCGGTGCGCTCTGGAGGGGCCCCGGCCCCTGCGCTGCCCTGCCCTGCCCCACCCGGCCCCCGGTATCGTATCTCCATGTCGCTTCAGCTTCGGCTAGGCACGGCCCCTCGACCCCCCGCCTTCCTGATTGGTGGGCACCCCATGATCAATCTCCTCGCCAACCTGTCGTCCTCCGCGGGGCAGTGTCCCCGGGTAGGGTCGGGTAGGGTCGGGCGGGGCCGGGCGGGGCCGGGCGGGGCCGGGCGGGGCCGGGCGGGGCCCCAGGGCTTTGTACAGCCTGGGGACGCAGGGAGAGGGGGGGGGGCGGCAAGGAGTTTCCGACCTCCTCTCTCCCAGTCTAGCCCCAAAGATGCTTCCGTCAAGGGTCGTCCTGTCGCACTCCCACTCACGTGCAGGTCCCCTGCAGCCGAGGAGGTGTCGTCCATTCCTCCTGTGCCGCGAGGCGGGGCAGCGGCCCTATACCCTCTACGGTGGCCGCCCCAGGAGCGCACGGCCAACCCCCTCGTAATCTCCATTATTTCTTGTTTTTTTTTTTTTACCGGTAGACAGGTGAAAAATGACAGGTAGTCCGAGCGGGGGCGTGGCCGGGGGACTTGTAATATAGTCGCAAGCTAGCAGAGGGGCCAGGCCAGGCCAGGCCAGGCGCTGGGACCCGCAGACATCGCCTCCCCATTTAACCCGGATTCCCGGCACCCGGGAGGGAATGAGAGCGAGGACGGGGGAGGCAGGGGGAAGAGAGGGGTAGGAAGTGGGGGAGGGAGAGAGGACGGGGGGCTCAGGGAAAGAGCAGAGGGCTAAGACCCAAGGGGGCTGTGACGGAGCACAACACAACTGGCCGTGATGGTGGTGGTGGTGGTGGTGTGCTCCCCACCCGAAACAGAAACCCTCCCTTAAAATGGGACCGTGAATTACTTTTATGTAGCTACCCTCCACCACAGCCCTCCTCCCCCTTTGTGCCAATTCCCACTCCCGCCCCTGCTTGCTGTCAACATGAACGGGAAAGGGAAGGACGAACGGCGCCGCCGAAACCGAGGAGGAAAGTATACCGCTATAATTAGAAGATTTTTGTAAAGAGAAAACGCTAGGGGGCGGGGTCGGGGCGCGGCGCACACCTCCAGCGCCGCCCTCTGACGCACCTGCTGTCTTCCTCCCCTAAGCCAATGCAATGCCCCCTCCTGCCGGCCTCCCTCTCATCCTCCCCCGGGCACGACGCCCCGTAACCCTCCACAGCCGGCAACACGCGCTGCTCTTTTTCGGGGCTTTTCGGCCCGTCTCCATTTCGGGAGGGGCCAGTCAGCTTTTCATTAATCGCAGACAGAGAGAGATAGGGAGAGAGTGGGAGCGAAAGACAGAGAGAGATTAATTGAAATAGGATACGAAAAGGTGTGGACGAGGCAAGTCGCGGAGGATGGGGGATGAAGAGCAGGAGAATGAAAGAGTGCAAGGGAGAGAGGTGTTAACTGGACGGTGGTCGTCGTCAGGGAAGTGCCGGTCCCTGACCGACCTGCAGGGACGCCGATGACGGTGACAGCCACTCCTGAACAATGGAGCGGGAGGGAGAGAACGGGGCGGAACAGGGCGCGAACGGCGAGGCTGCTGAGCTCGCTGCAGGGACACCCGGGCCCGACCCGGCCCGACCCGGGGTCAAGGGGAGCCGCAAAGTCCTGCTCTCACCCCCGCCCCGTCTCGCTGAGGCTACTCCGACAGCGACTGCGACTCAATGAAATTTCCTCCCTCCCCAAAGTTAGGCGCGGCGGCGACAACTCTGGACGGGGCGGGGTGGGGCGGAACCTCCAAGCCATCGTCACATAATAACGAGCAGTGGCCGGGCCGCGCTGCGGACAAGCGCGTCCTTCTGGTGACTCCCCGCCCTGCAGGACGGGCGGAGCGGGGCGAGGCGGCAAGGCGTTCCTGTAGGCCTATCACAGCTACTAAGTTACCATGTAACGCCCGCCGCACCTCGCGGTCCACCGGGGCGGCACCCGCCCCACCCCACCCCAGGCCAGGACGGGAGGCGGAAAATTGCCGTCCTTTTTTTCCCGTCAGGTTCGAGGAAAATAGCAGCGCGAGCAGGACTGCAGGACGGGGCGCCATGAGGCGGGGCGGGGCGGGGGGCAGCGCGGGGTCGCGACCCAGGATGAGATCCGTCCCCAACGCACAAGATTCGGCGCGGTAAATTTTTGATGAACATAAAAAGAGGGAGGAGGTTAAAAAAAAAAGGCGCAGTAGAAGTCAAGTGTCTCGAGATGTAATTTCAAGCGTCGTTGTCTTGCACCATTCCATAAAATATTAATTTGCAAGATTATCTGGCCCCCCAGCCTGAGGGCGCCCGTCCCGTCCCGTCCCGTCCCCTGGCCGGGTGGTTACGATGAGAGAGCGGCGCTGCTAATGTGAAGCTAAGTAGATGCATGACAGCCTGCATCGCGGCGGGGAGAGAGGCGAGGGCGAGCCCTGCCCTGCCCTGCCCTGCCTCGCCCCACTGCAGCGGAAGCACTGCAAAGAGGAAGCATCCCCCGGACCGATACACGGCGGATTTCCCGGCGCCACTGCAAATCGTCCTCGCTCCGCTCCGCTCCGCTCCGCACCGCTGCAGCCCCCGGCCCCGCCTCCTCGGGCGTGATGTGCTGGAGTGAGAGAGACGGATGAGCTGGCTGCACCGGAGTGCAGGCCCGGCGAGGCGCGGCGGCGCGGCGGTTTCATCGGATCACAGAGCGAGAGAGTCTGGCAGCATGAGCTGTTTTCAAGCGTTGGAATAAGGGGTGGCAGGGAGCAATGAAAGGGGTCCATCAATACGTACCTCACCACACTGCTGCTGCTGCTACAGCCGAGAGAGCGTCAACCAGACACAGCAACCACATCAACTGCTGCGGCGCAACGCGGCAACCACACCAACCAACAGGCCCAGTCATACACGTATAGCCTCGCCACACGCGCGCGCGGCCCGGCCGCCCAGCAGCATCCAAGCGGACAGGGGGGATGAATGCATACAGGTCAGGCGAATATGGAGTTTGCACCAAGCGGGCGGACTGCCCCGCCACGGGTGCGGGCGCGGGCGGACATGCTGCAACAAGCGCCCAACCCGAGGGGGGAACATTTCTGAATTTTGGTGTACACATTTTGTGAATTTGAGAATTTTTGCGAATTTTCGTGAATTTTTGCATTTTCCCTTTTTTTGATTTTCGTAAATTTTTAACTTGAATTTACCTAAATTCTTGAGAATTTTCCGAAATGTCACCTAAATTTTTAAGAATTTTCCTGAATCACGAGGTGTACAAAAATTTCAGAGTTGTTTCCTCCCCGGCGCAACGCAACCCCAGCGCGGCCCTGCTCATGTCAGGCGAGCAGCAGGGCGCGATGCCACTGACATCACGACACAAAAACACACCCCGGACATGCCTCCTCCTCCGCTCGGCTCGGCACGCCCTACCTGGTCGCTTGGCGGGGCGCGCAGGGCGCGTAGGCGCCCTGGTGCTGGGCCGGCCACCGGGCCGCACCGGCACCTGCAACACCGGCTCGCGGTCGGGGGGCAGCGCCAGGCACTGGAACTGCACCTCCATGTACTTGGGCGTGTCGGGACAGGGGTCGCCGAACACGGACGCGGACACGTTGAGCGAGCAGTGGTGGCTCGGCTGGCCAGCACATCTGGAAGGTACACAACAACGAGGGTGGCGGTGATGACGACGGTGCGGGGATGAGACACGACGGCACGAGCACCACGACACAGCACGAGCACAGCAGCCAGGGACGAGCAACGAGCACGGCACGAAGCACAAGAAGGATGAGTGAACGCGACACGGCACGGGGCACGGGGCGGGCAGGCGCTGCAGCGCACCACAAGGGGTTAGAGGTTACAGAGCCAACAACAACAACAACAACAGCGTTAGTCTGTAGGGGGCTGGAGACAGGACCGCCCCGCCCCACCCCGCCCGGCCCCCCGCCAACCTCTCATTTCGTTAAAACCGTCTCCGCCTATCCTGAAACACCGAGCTGGCGCTCGCTGGGGTGTGGCCGCTGAGGGGCGGAGAGGTGAGGGAACGCGACCATGTCACCGGGTGCGACACAGACGCGCTGACAAACAAAACAAAAGCAGAGAGAGAGAGAGAGAGAGAGAGAGAGAGAGAGAGAGAGAGAGAGAGAGAGAGAGAGAGAGAGAAGCGCCGTTTTGATTTTATTTCGAGTCGCCCTGTCCCGTCCCGATCCTCCCTGTAGAGGTGTGAACGGATAGACAGGCGCCTCCCCTTCCCCGCCTCCCTCTCCCGGGCGCGGCAGCGCGGATACAAATGTGAGATATTCGAGTCCATCAGGAGCTTAAGTGCTCCACCCCAACCCTTTTCGCTCCAGAATTTTTCCTTTTATTCTTTCAGCTTTTTGCCCATACAGAGGAGCCGGCAGCACACACACGAGCGCTCTCTATCTGTCTGCCTCTCTCTCCGCTCAGCACCGTGACTCTCCGGCCCACATCAAAGAAGTGCCCACTCACCTAATTACCATGCATTATAAGCCCCGCAGTATTCTAAACTGAGTGAAAGAGTGAGTGAGACAGAGAGATGGGGAAATGAGAGATGGAAAGAGAACGAGAGAGCTCCCCGATATGCGTCGGTGCGAGGCTGGCACAGAGACCACGAGAGGCGGCACCAGGGTGTCTACAAATTTTTCATCAGAGTGCGAGGTGGAAGGCCAAGGACACCGCCTCAGACGTCCCTTTAGCCCGGGTCGTGTAGTGGCGGGGCGGGGCGGGGGCGGACCCGTCCAAACTTTTGGCGAGGGTGCGCGCCGCCCCCGTGTCCGGGCGGGACGGGACGGGACGGCCGAAGGATGGCGGCCTGGTCGAGGTCGAGGCAGGAGGGAGGCATCCCTAAGGCACAGCTCTATATAGCAGTTGCCTCTCCGCCCGCACGCCCCGCATGGGTCCCTGCTGCTACCCCTCCTGAGGATCCCCAAAGGGGGTAACTGCCCCCGTCCGGTCAAGGAGAGGCGCGAGAGAAGTGTGGAGTAGGAGGTTGGGGGGCGGGGGAGTGACAGGGGCCAGAGTGGTGGTGGGAGGTGTGTGGGGGCGCCTCTAGAGCGAGGGAGCGAGGGAGATCAGGTCATTGTGGGGCACTAGGTCGCTCCAAAGCCTCGCTTGCAGACTAGCAGGGGCGCGCGCGGGCGGGGCGGCGGCATATCAGCTCAAAGGCCTCTCCACTTGCCCTTCCCCACTCCATCCCCTCTCGCTTTTTCTCATGCCCCGACGCCCCCGCTTGCCAATATGTAACACCTCGCTGGGTACCTTGGAAATAGCACACCCCCTTTGCGGAGAAAGGAAAAAAAATATCCTCTCTCTTGTGCTACCCCCGGCCCCGGCCCACCCGAGGGCCCGCCGCTGCTGCTAAGCGCCTCCCCCCCTCCCCTTGCCCCGCTCCGTCGCACGCCCTCGGTCAGTCACACTCTTACGAAAAACATTTTCAATTTAAAGTTTATTGGTGACAAGGCCGCGGGGGGAGGGGAGGGAGCAGTACGTTACCGACATTCTTCTCTCGTGTTGGGGTTGGTCCCCGCCCCATCGCTCCCTACCTAAGAAAGGGAAAGTTTTTGCCCGAAGCCCTCCAGCCCCGCCTCCGCCCCGCAACCTTACCGGCCTAGCAGCAGCGATTACACTTTTCTTCCCTCCCGTGTCGTTTTTCCTATTTTTGGACGACGTAAACAAAACATTCCGATGGCCGCGCGGGCCACACCCCGCCACACCGCACCCCGTACGTTTTCCCATAGCAAAAGTAGTTGCGCTTCATCCCTACCGACCGCCCCGCGCTCCATCCAGAGATGTTCCCCGAGCACGAGACTCGGCGAGACGAGGGTGGGCTCTCTCTTACCAACGTCATTAGATTCCGCCTCCCCCCTTTTTTTCCCGCCACAACTTCGAGATCGAAAAAAAAAAAACGAAAATAATATCACTCACACGCAAGCAGGCATAAGAAACGTACAAAAAAGCCAATTAATGGAAAAGTAGTTTTTCTGCAAAGTAGGCGACACTTTTTTGTCTTTTTTTCTTTTCGATTTTAGCCCACTCTTGGTAACCAAGCCAGATTTTGCGGCGTCCTGCTCAGAGCTGCGGTCGCGAGCCGAGCCGAGCGGTTACTTAACCATGGCAACAAGCCGGTAGTCATCACGTTACGCTACCGCGGCGGGTCACCGCGGAGGTATAACCTTCGCATCTCCAGACACCCCAGAGAAAAACTAGACTTTGTCAAATGTTAAAATGAAAGAAAAGAAAAATAAAACAAGCAGGCTGCAAAATTCGTGTAATCTGCTAAAAAAAAGAGCTTGGCTTGCTTGAACTTAATTTATCATATGCTTCAAACAGGCGCAACAGCCATACCGCATCGCATGACTATATACTCGACAAAGAAGGGAGGTAAAAATTAGCTTAAGCCCAGATAAATTTCCTTCAATCCGGAGGGGTTGCCTAGCGCGCTGGGGCCCGCTACAGCCGGCGGCGCGCACAGTGTATCCCCGCCTGCCCCCCCCCCTGCCCCGCCCCCGACTCGCTCGTTCCGTTTGGCGCCGCTGCCCTGCCAACGCCTCCGTTACCGGCCGCGAGGGTCGTTATTTTTCGGGCCGCGCTCCGCAATATAGGAAAAGCGTCCGATTAACGCGGCCGACCGTTCGTGGCTAAAATACCCCCTCCCCCCTCCTTCTCCGCCTCCTTAGCGGGCCCCTGCAGGACTCATTACGCCACGGGCTCCTCGGGCGGGGCGAGTAGCGCCAGGCGCCAGAAGGAGAGCCCACCGCCCACCCGCACACCAAAGGCCTCGACCACCAACGGGGTAGTTTTTTTCGACTAATGGGGTAGTTTACACCACAAGAATTTCGACGGACCCGATACATACACACACCCCTTCCAATTAAGGAAAGAAATAATGCACTAACAATCAGGTTAGGCCTTGAAATATGTGTCATGTTTTTCCAAGGGTTGCCGACGAGGGGGAAACAATTCTAAATTTTGGTTTTCACATTTTCTGAATTTTTGTGAATTTTACCTAACTTTTCCTGAATTTACCCTGAATTTTTCTGTTTTTCTTAATTTTTCTGTATTTTCCTTAATTACGAGGTGTACAAAAATTTCAGACTTGTTTCCCCGTCGGTTGCCGAGCGGGACGGGGGGCGGGGCGGGGCCGCCGCTGTGGCCAGGCCGGGGTCACCGGGCTCCCATCGTCCATCTCCCTGGACGGTACAGCAAAGGCACGCCACGCCACGCCACGCCACGCCACGCCACGCCACGCCCCGGCTCGCGCCAGAGACCAAGTGTCCTGTTACCATGCACATCAGCAATTCATAAGCAGACCACACAACAGCGACGGGACGGGGGGAGCGGGCGGCAGTGAGGGCTGCTCACGGCACAGGTGCTTATCACGAGAACACAAGCTGTGTGTGTGTGTGTGTGTGCATGCACGCGCGGGGGCGAGGGGGAGCGAAAGACGGCGAAACATAGAGAGAGATACAGAGAGAAAGAGAGGCCCGATTTCGCAGCCTCAACATACGCTTGACATGGCGCTACCTCCGTAGGAGTGAAGGGTCAGCAGAGTCAGCGGCGGCAGCAGACGCTATACGTCACTAGGACTATTGGCATAAAAAAATCTCGTGACGAGCGACGCTGGTGATTTTGGTGCTACAGCCATCGCCTTCCGTCATCGTCGCAGACCCGAACTTATTTCATCTTGAAATGTGTGCGCCCCGCACATAGCCCGGCGCATGCCCCACCGCAGAGTGTGTGTATTTAAATTTTTAAACACCAATCGCTCCGACCAAGAGAGCGAGAGAGGGACAGTGAAACAGAGGAAATTGACGAAAATGAGCGTGTGAGCAGGATGGAAAAGGCATGGATGAGAGGAATAATAGGGCAGACGAAAATTAAAAGTAAACACAACGACGAATTACAAAAAATACCCTTACCAGTTAATAGTGACAAGCTACCGCGGCGCGGTAGGTTATCGCTACATTTTTCTGCCAACAATTAGAAAGTTAAAGCAAAATTTGGAAATATTCATCATGCGAGGAAGTAAGGTGACGGAGCTGAATTGCCAGAAGAAAAAGAAAACAGAAACGAAAAGATTAAAACAAAAAGGTAAAGGTCCAAAAAATTATATCTTTTTATTTGCGTATGCGAAGCGCCGGTTGCCCTTTGGAGAGGGCCGGGGCCGGGGCCGGGCAGGGCGCCTTGCCTGGCCTACCCTGCCGGCATATTGACCGACCGGGGCTCATTTTCCACGGAGCCCTGCCCCTGCCGCCCGCCCCGCCCCCGCCCCGCCACCCCCAGCTGCAGCGCCGCCGTTTTGCTGTTGGTTCGGCACTCTCTCCGGCCGGGCCCGGCCAAGCTCAGCCCGGCAGCAGAAAGGAAATGATTCATAGCTCAGAACGCGAATTAGAAGCTCAAGATGAATCTATCCGGCCGAAAAGAACCAAGCCGAGCGGGGGGCTGCGAGGGGCGGGACGGGGGAGGGCTGGGCTGCTCCCACCCGCCTGCCACGAGAACGAAAAAATAAAGGAGCGAGGGAAAAGGGGAGAGAATGAAAGAAAGTTGGTCGGAAGTGTCGACGCTGGGTAATAGAATAGCAAGGTGTCGTGACTGGTGCCCCGCCCCGCCCCGCCACGCCCGCCGAGCTCAGCGCCCTTTGCCACCACTGCATACACCCCGCCCGCCCGCCGCGCCGCACTCTTAGCACTTGCGACGCGACGAAAATGAATTTATTCCATCGCTATCCGCAGCGACAAAAACTAGGAGGGAAAAAAAATCTACGAAAATCACGTTGTACCGGTGGAATAAACTTGCTACCCCACCTGGAAAATTGCAGCTAAAGGGCGAACCGCGAAGGGCGGCTGCACGGTCGAGGAGAGAGGGGTTGGAGAGCGGAGCGGAGCGGGAGGCACGACTAAAGGGGGCTCCTAGCTTGCCTCGAGGGCCCCGCCCCGACCAGCGGCCTGGCGAGGCTATAGGGGGTCGCAACGCACAGATATTGAAAAGGAGCCTGATTGATCTGGGCGTGGCTCCTGGCCGACGCACCGCACCGTAAGGGTAGCGGAGAGATAGACAAGGAGAGCGAGGTGTGGGCGCAGGGGAGGGGAGAAGAGCTGCTCTCCGGGCGCGCGGCAGGCGCGCTCACCACTTTGACACCTCCTCCGACCCGTTTAGCACCCACAGCCACCCCCTACCACGAGCCCAGGGGACGGGCTGGAAGAGATGTCCCCGCGGCGACCCCCTCCCGGCCAACTACTGCTCGACAGCGATTCGATGAAGTCCCGCCCCGCGCCACCGTGTACCTCACCGCGTGACAGCAGCGCGTCATCACAAGAGATGGCGGGGCAAGGCTAGGCGTAGAGGGCGCAACCATTTGTAGGATTGCTATTGGGAGAAGGGAGAGGAGGAGAGGAAGAGAGGAAGAGAGGAAGAGAGGAAGAGAGGAAGAGAGGAAGAGAGGAGGAGGAGGAGGAGGAGGAGGAGGAGGAGGAGGAGGAGGAGGAGGAGGAGGAGGAGGAGGAGGAGGAGGAGGAGGAGGAGGAGGAGGAGGAGGAGGAGGAGGAGGAGGGGGAGAAGGAGGAGGGGAAGGAGGAGGGGAAGGAGGAGGAGGACGAGGACGAGGACGAGGACGAGGACGAGGACGAGGACGAGGACGAGGACGAGGAGGACGAGGAGGACGAGGAGGACGAGGAGGAGGACGAGGAGGACGAGGAGGAGGACGAGGAGGAGGACGAGGAGGAGGACGAGGAGGAGGAGGAGGAGGAGTACGACGAGGAGGAGGAGGAGGATGACGACGAGGAGGAGGACGAGGAGGAGGACGAGGAGGAGGACGAGGACGAGGAGGAGGAGAAGAAGGAGGAGGAAGAGGAGCGGAGGAGGAGCGGAAGAAGAAAGGGGTGAGGAGGTATAGAGAGCGCGAAGGGGGCTTGTCATTTTTGTCAAGTCAAGCAGGAGGGGGGAGGGGGTTGGGAGCGGAGGGTGCCAAACCCGCACAGGCTCGACAGGACGCGTTCGCCCTGCACGGCACGCCTCCGGCGTACACCTAAGCCTCCCCCCCCCCCCCTAAACCCGCGACGAGTGCGGCTGGAGTGTCGCAGCGAACTGCGTGGAGAGCAGGACGGCCAGTGAAAGCCCCCCCCCCCCCTCCCTCCCCCTTAACCCCTTCCTACCCCCTCACAGAACTCTGCCTGCTCCCCAAATTGCTGTCGCTGTCCCCTTCAAGTGGACACACGAGGGACTTAACCGTTCAGAAGCAGAAGTACCGCCCCCCACCCCCCACCCCCTAAGCCCCGTGCCGACCCCCTCCCCCCCCCCCACCCGCCCCCCAGGGTGGCGGGGCCAGCAGCTAGTCGGCACTTTTCTTTCATTCGCGGCGAGTAGTGCGCCCTGCACAACGCAAAAGACCGGACCCGCACCCACTACCCACCGCTATCCTCATATCGGCACGCACAAAATGGATAGAGGGGGAGGGGAGGTCTTTTCCAACGTGTATGCTTTCAGCAGCAAGCGCAAGCGTCGTAGTTCAACACCGACAAGCCATGGCAGGGCGGGGCTGGGCGCGAGCTGATGCTCCTTCGGGGCGGGGCGGGGCGAGGCGGGCCCGCGGAACGCCACGCAATCCCCGCCGCAGGGGATTTGACGGGCAATCACAAGAGGACGGAGCTGGGGCTCGTCTCAGCTCGGCTCCATGGCTCTGTGGCGCTGCTGCTGCTGCTGCCGCCGCCGCGGCGGTGCGGGGAAAGCCGCAGGGGGATCACACAATCCCAATCCCCTTTGCTTCGAGCGCAGGAAGACTGACAGCCAGGGCCGCCAACGTGACAGCGGGGCGGGGCGGGGCGGGGCGGGGCGGGGCGGGGCGGGGCGGGGCGGGGCGATGCTTGGCGGCGTGCAGCAGGTGGCGGCACTGCTGCGCACATCCCCGCAGGACAGCGTGTGGCGCGGCGTGGCGCGGCGTGGCGTGGCGTGGCGCGACCAGGGGGGCGTAAGTGCGAGGGGAGGGAGGAGAGTTGTGTGTGTTTTGCGGCGGCGGCGGCAGTCATCCATCACAGAAGGTATCGGTGGCACACGGGAGGAGCGCCTCCCGCCTCCCCTCGCCCCGCCAGGTCCCCGGCAGGTCCCCGGCAGGTCCCAAGCCCCCCGGGGGGCGAAAACAACAACCCCCCACCCCACACAACCCGTGTGTCACTTGGTGACCGTGACCGGCTAACCCGTGCCCTCGCTGAAAACTCTAGTTATATTTCTCCATTAGGGCGACATGAATAGCTTCAAGTGTATAAGGGGTTCAAGGACACGCACGACATATAAAGACAAAAAAAAAACACCATGATGTTGCTGAGAGACAGCCAGCCATTTTTTTCCGCTGCCAATTACGCGCTGCTAGCCGGCACTGTCACCGTGGTGTGCCGACGTACTTGCCCGGAGCGGTCGGGTCGGCCACCCACCACTTCTCCTCTCATGTCGACCGCGAGGCGAGGTAAGGCACTTCAGGCAGGTCAAGCTTGTGAATGTCACGACAGCCAGACACAGGTAGCAAGAAAAAATAAAATAATCAACCCTGCACTTTATATTTTAGTCAATTCTCACGCTCCTTTTCCCAAAGAAAAAAAGAACATTACGGCCGCGTTTCGCAAGAATTAAATAAAGAACAGAGTTAATCGTTCCCTTCTTTACCCTTTACACCCTTTTTGCCCTCCCTCGCCTGATAAAATAATCTGTCAGGCCGGCAGAGGCGCCGGCGTACTCAGTGACAACGAGTCAGCCTAGGCGGACAAGGAGGGGGAGGAAAGGAGACAGAGGAGAGGGTTAAAAAAGGAAAGGGCTGAAGTTGGCACCAGTCGGTACGAAATGAGGCCCAGCCAGTAGGAGGACCCCTCCCACAGCACGCCGAGCTGCTTTTACAACACCGTGTGAATAATTAAAACCCGCCACTGCCGGACCCGCCCCGCCCCGCCCCGTGCGCGCCGCCACTGGCCACTTAGGGGGCATCCCTAATGCATGCAGCGCCCCCCTCCCTGCCCGCCCCGCCCCGCCCCGCTACACCGCGGTGCAGCCCAGGTCCACGCCATTAAAATAATCGCAGCCTGATGCAGCTCCACTGCTGCTGTCGTGGTGGAGGCGGGAGAGGGAAAGAGAGAAAGAGAGAGGGAGACTGATCGGCCCACCGCCGCTCCGCTCCGCTCGGCTCTCTGATTTATACCGTGGATTGCATTTACTTTTATGTCACCCCGCCATTAATAACAGACGGGCCTATCGCTGTAATACGGACGATGTGTTATCAGATTCATTCTCTCTCTCTCTCCCTCTCTCTTTCATCCTTTCGGACTGAGTCTTCTCCCTCTCTCCAAAACTAAAATGTCAATCTGCAGGCACGTGGCCATACACAATCCGGAGAGACGAGAGATAAAGACAGGGCAAATCAGAGCAAAATGAGAACGGGTGGGGGCAAATTTAAAGTCATCATTTTGACGATTACATCCCTCCTCTGCTTCCCTCTCCTCTACCCCCTCCCCCCATCTTTATCTTTCCTCTCTCATTCTCACCCGCTTCTTCTCTCTCTGTCCTCACGAGATAAGTGGACGTCGCCGAGCACATACAAATTCCGCCGGCGCATTCGCTCGGTCGTGAACTTTAGGAGAGACAATCGAACAATTAACGCGAATGAGCGGGTAAAGTGGGGTAAGTGGGGCAAGCGGCCCTCCCGAAAGGTGAGCGTGCGTGCCGACACGGCAAAGCGTGCATCGCGCCGTCGCATTAATTTCTTGTTTCTGTTTCATCATTATTTCTGATGTTTTCTTTTTTTCTTTTTCAACAGTACCTCTTTAGGAATAAGTCCCACACACGACGACGAGCTGCCCTTCGGGTCCGCGCTTAAAACGCAATTCCAGAGGGCCTAATCTTAAAAGCCTTTTGTGGCCTGGCTGGGCGAGGCGGGGCGGGGCGGGGCGGGCCAGCGCCATATCACACCGGGCTGAAGCAGCTTCGAGAGCCACTGACCTTTTAGATCGTGAACCGACAGAGACAGAATTCTTTGGGGACCTGCACCAGGACAGGGGCAAGCAGCAGCTAAAATTCTCAAACTTGTCTTTAAAAAATAAATAAAAATGAAAATTACAACGAAAATAGCTACAGCGCGGGGTGCTTGCTCCGCCCGAGACACGAGGAGTGGCAAGTGCGGCAAGGGCAAGAAACCTCAACCTCAACCACGATCCCTCCCCGGGGAGCAACTTCGGCTACACTACTTAGGGGTAACCTTGCGAACGATTCGGAGCAGGGAGGCATCGAAAAACGTCCGCGTCCATCTCATTTAATCAACTTACGGCAGAGAGCGAGGGAGGGGAGGGGAGGACAGGGAGACGGCCTAGGCTGGCAAGGGGGTGGACTCGGAGATAAGGGCGCCGCCGCCGCCGCCTTTCAAACTCTATTCCCCTGATGAATAGGCTTTAGCGTTAGCCGACTTTTTACTTTCTTTTAAGTGCAACCCCCTCCGTCCCCCCTCATCTCTCCATTTTTTATTTAAGCGACGCCTCGTCGCCCCGCCGCGGTCCGACATTAGCGCGCGCCATCTACATAATCCTCACGACTGTATTTAAACACGGCGGGCGCGCATTGACCACCGCGCCGGGGCGGGGCGCGGGCGGTCCGCGAGTGTTCCGGAGCCGGTGTCTCTCGACAAGACGACAAGTAGTGCAGAGCAGTGTGAGGTAACGGCGCGTGGGTAGTGGTGCAGGGCGGAGAGGGAGTTGGCAGTGAGCTCGCCCGCTTGCTCTTTCGTAACCGGGATGTTCGTACGCGGCCCCATATTATGCGTTGCACGTTGATTTGTCACGACTCCAGCGTCCTTAATAACCCCCCTCTCCTCCTCCCTCCTCTCCGTGCGGGCCGCGGGGGTTCCCACATGTGTCTGCTGGCTGGTCGGCTCACATGTCGCATGCGGGCGTTCCCGCACCGCCCCGCCCCACCCCGCCACGCCCGTCCCGCCGCACAATATCGTTCATTAGTGCAGCGTAATTCGATCATACTTCGCAGCAGCACAATTTACTTTTCCAAGATTCCCCGACTTTTACGAGAGTAAAAACATTCAAATAAAAGACCAACACCAAAGAGACAGGTTGGAGTTGTGCTGACAAGAATGGGGAAAGGACGTGGAGGAAACATCTTTGGGAGTTAGGAGGGGTTCAAAAATATCACCGCGGGCGACAGGATTCACCGTGAAGTTTTCACAGAAAGTTGCAGCTATTCCCAACAACGCAAAAAAGAGGGTTTCCAATAGCTCAATTCGACCGCCTCTGCCCGCCCCGCCCCGCCCGACACTAACCAGGCAGGCAGGCGAACCCTTTTATTCCCGCAGGGACTCCTCTATCGTCCATATCGTCATCACCAGAGCCGACCCATTGGCCGCCCAGGCATAAAAACAGAACGTAAAACTAATTTTTATCTGCGTTTGCAGCTGCAGGCCGGGCCAGCGTGTAAGGCACTGAGCGCAGAGGGTGGCGTGGAGTGGCGGCGTGGCGCCGTGGCGCGCACCAGTTCCAGTTCTCCACACGCGCGACGCGACTGGAGGCCCCCTTCCCTCTCCCTTCTCCACCTTCCGCTCTTCAACTTTGTTGTCGCTTGTAAAAAGTAAAAATAATAATAATAAAAAAGGAGGGCAGGGGGTAACCGGGAGGGAATGGTGGGCAGAGGAGGAAGATTGTAAATCGCGAGCGGATAGCGTGGCCGGGGCCCACAACAGCCCATTTCCAATAACTCAGCAGCACTACCCAGTGGAAAGACAAAAGGCCAGGGCGGTGAGCGCACGCCAGACTGGCCGCAGAGTGCGCGCATGGAAGGAGAGAGAGAGAGAGAGAGAGAGAGAGATGGTGGAAGGGGAGAAAGAAAAAGAGAGGGAAAAAAAATCAAATACTTTGCAAGAAGCTTAATATTTATCACCTTGCGAGCAGCTCATGTGCGTCCGCGCAGCCCGCAGCCCGGTACATCAATAACGCACCGCGAGTGTCCGATTTCCTCTGGAGACATTTCCATAAAGTATCATTTTTCTTTTCCTTATTTTTTTTTTCGTTGCAGGGCACGCGGCGGCGGGCAGCTCGCTCACCCGTTCTTCCCCGCCCCCCCCCCTCTCTCTCTCTCTCTCTCTCTCTCTCTCTCTCTCTCTCTCTCTCTCTCTCTCTGAGTGTTGGCTTGCGCGACGACTGGCTTGTCCCGTACCTCAAAAAAGCCAAGCCATACGCGCGTTGGCCAAAAAGTTGACACTCCGATGCCCGGGAGCAGAGCAGGGCAGGGCAGCAGGGACCAGGCGGGTTGGGTTGCGCCGGACACATAAGCGTGAATACCACCCAAGAGTCGTTGTCTTATCTGACGCCAGAGGGGGGTCCTGGAGCAAGCGGCGAGGCGGACCAGGGCACCCACCGGCCCACCGGCCCCAAACACACGCAGCCGCATCACACATCAGCGGCGAACACAACTCGTTATTAATGACGGCATCCGCTTCAGCAAGCAGCCCCACATCACGACACGCACCTATCGGATTTATATGGCAGAAAAAAAAGGAGAGAGAGAGAATGAGAGTGAGTGAGAGAGAGAGAGAAAGAGAGAGAGAGAGAGAGAGAGAGAGAGAGAGAGAGAGAGAGAGAGAGAGAGAGAGAGAGAGAGAGAGAGAGAGAGAGAGAGAGAGAGAGAGAGAACGTCGTAAATAGTGAAATGGGATTTGAGCAGGAGTATCCTCCATCATTTCCAAAAATCCCCATCCTGCTGGCCTGCTGGCGGCCTGCTGGCCTGCACGGCAGCCGCGTGGGGAGTCTCCACGTCCGCGTCCTGTCCTGCGAGGATCCCCGCGGAGAGAGAACACGGAGGCGCAGCAGGGCCCAGCAGGGCCCAGCAGGCACGCCCGCAGGGCACCTGTCCCACTTAACAGACATTAGGCAGCGCCCCCGCAGGGCCCGCAGGCCGGCAGGACACTATGGGCAGTCCGGCCGATACTCGATACCCATCGGTGACCGCGGCACTCTCCGCTCGGACGCGACGCGTCAATGTGAGCGCGAACCGTATCGCATAAGCAGGCCGTCCGCGTCTCTCTGGTCCTCTCAGGCTCCGCGAGATAAATATATATGTATAGGAGCGGCATAAAAGGGGACGGGAAGGAAAGAATCGGGGAAAGAGCGGGATACATGAAGAGAGACCGGGAGGGAGAAGAGGTGGGGGACGCAGGTTACCCAGCCATACGCCCGCCATACGCCCCACGCTGTCAAGCGCTGCCAGCCGCGCCCCGCCCCGCAAGAACAGAGGCAGTTGGCTTTAACGGCCTGACTGACTGTTTTGTTGCATTCCCTCCAAGCCGGCCAGCCGGCCGGCCGGCCGCTGCACAGAGCCGACCATCCGAGGCCGCGGATTCCCCTGTTACCCTTTAATTTACACAGACTTACATATATACGACATATATTACGGAAAATAAATGTACAACACACCGTGGAGGGAAGTATACAAAAATAAAACAACGTCATTAGCCGTTTTGCAGGATATGAATCACTCGTCCACTATTAATCTGGAAAGACGTTGTCATGGCAGGACCGCGACGGGTCAAGATGATCTGGGGCCGCACCGCTCCCCCCCCCCCCCTCTACGCGAGGGGTCAGTGGGATGGCAGCCAGCGGGACGAGAAATGACCAAGGCCCTCTCTGCCCCCCTCCCCTTCCACTCGTGTCCCGCCCCTCTTTCACTGACGACACGCGGGCGGGCTGAGTCCATTCCAACTGAAATACACATAGGACGCACGCACACGCACGCACACGCGGGCGCAAACACACATACACATACAAATACAGGACCCGTACGCGCTGTTTCCATTACGCCAACCCCTACAAGTAGGAATACACACACACACACGTCCACACACACACACACACACACACACACACACACACACACACACACACAATAGGAAGGGAGGGGTTTAAAAATGAAGCAATGGGGGGCTTGCACGGACCTTGGCGCCACGCACCCCCCACTCACTCACTCTCTCGTTCGGGCGCGCGCGCGTACACACACACACACACACACACACACAAGAGGGCCTAAGTGCCGGCCGCGCGCGTCACGGAGAAGGCTTCCCCTTCCAACCCTCATTTTCGCTTTTCCACATCGAATGTATAGCGCGCGTTCCCCTTCCTGGTCCGTTCGAAATTTCCATATGATCCCTCTGCTCCCTTTTCACTTTAGACCTCTCCCTCTTTGCCCACTCCCTTTTGCCCTCCGGGACATGCGGACTGAAAAGGGAACGAAGTCGCCGATATAAAAGGGTCACCCCAGAGTGTAGTATAGTGTAAGTAAAGGGCAGGTATGTGTGAGACACGAACAAAACACGAAACAAAAATGCATGGCGATCCCAGAAAAACAGAAACACAAAAAATAAAATAAAAAAACTTGTCGTTGTGGACTCACTTATTGTGCAGCACTCGCAAGCTCTTGGGCGACATACAGTTGACGGACCACTCGGTGTTGCCGTGGTCGTTGCATATGGTGATGGAGAAGCGGCCGTAGTTGGCCCTGATGAGGTGGATCTGCTCGCCCGGCCGGCAGGCGATGGTCAGCGTCTTGCCCTCGCACGCGTACGCCGTGTCGTAGCGCGGTTGTTCTGCGGGAAAAGAGAGAGAGAGGGTTAACATCTCGAATGACTCATCAGTCAGGTTTAGGACAAAATCTAGGTTTTTTTTTTGTCTTCCATTAATAGAGAGAGAACAAGTAAGGAAAAGGAAAGCTCATGCAGCGACACAACATGCAAAAGTTCAATCTAGCGAAAGTTGACGAAAAGTCGAATTACGCCTCCAGCAAAGAACAGCAGGAGCAGGTGCGCACAAGAACTCGGCAGCTCCATTATCGTAAATGGCGGCGTTAGTGTATCGAGATAAAACAACCGCTAGACAACACTACTTGTCGTAGGCAAAGATGATTCCCATGGCATTTTTTTCCCTTCCTGCAAAACTGGTGCAAAGTACTCGACCGAGTCCTCATCATTCCCATCATACATGCGTAATCAGCGAATAGAGATGCACGCATAAAAAGAGGCAGTTCTCTAATTCCACGTCGGATAGGAAAACATACAGAGATACGCGCGAATAGAGTTGCTGGACGAGAAAGGCAAAGCAGCGGGCAGGAATGCAGCAGACAGATAAGGGTGGGAGTGGGAGACTAGCGTAAGGGACTCGCCTGCCCGCAGCACCTGCGGCTGAGTCGAAATAAGGTAAGTGCAAAGAAAACTACACCTTCCGAACACTCGCAGTTTCTTACGAATAAGAGCACACTCTTCATATTACGAAGAATGGGGTCAATAAGGTACAAAGGATCTGGAACCACCATATTACAAACTCTTTTTCATCATATTACAAAGAGCAGCAGCTAAGGAGAAGACACACAATCTTCGCATTCCAAACCTTCGAATTTCAAACAATTTGTTTGTATTACAATGGTCCAAAATCCTTCGCAGGCTTCTTCGTAAGCAATTTACAGAGAAAAAGCACAGGGTGACACACGGTACGGTGTGTGACTGGTCAGGACGCCCCGCCACCAGTAGTTGTGCGAACTCGCCAAGTGTAGCCAATGCAGGACTCGTATATGACAAGCGGTCTTCATTACGATGTGGGTATCGGGCCGACGCGGCGCGCCCGGGCGTGGCGGGGCGTAGTCCGGCACGACAGTTATGACTCCCTGAGTGAGGCCGCCCGGCCTGGGCCCAGCGAGCCTCGGGGACTATTCATAAATTAAGAAAAGCTATGTCTTTCTTTTTTTTATATGACACTTCATTACGTCCAGCTCCTCTCTCTCTCTCTCTCTCTCTCTCTCTCTCTCTCTCTCTCTCTCTCTCTCTCTCTCTCTCTCTCTCTCTCTCTCTCTCTCTCTCGCATCACGAGGCCCGCCACCTGTCACTCGGCGGCCATATCTCAAACAGCGCGGCAAATCTTTTTCACAATTATTATCAAGGGCCGCTGCCCCGCTCCGCCTCTCCTCGGCACTGCATTCGCTTGAACGTGTGGGACGCCCTGCCCTGCCCTGCCTGCACCGAGGAGAAGGAGGAGAGAGGAGAGAGACGGTGAGGAGCAGGAGGAAGAGGAGAGGAGAGACAAGGTGAGGCCGGGGAGAGAAAAGAGCACTGAACGGAGGGCAGGAGGAGGAGGTACCGACAAGAGGAAAAGAGGGCGGGGCGGGGCGGGGCGGGGCGGGGCGGGGCGGGGCGGGGAGAGCACGTAGGGACCATCGTCCCACTCAGACGACGACGACGGTATCCCAATAGGGGCGTCGTGGCCGCCGTGCTGTGCGGCGCTGGGCCGGGCTGGGCTGGTTCTAATCACGGTCCGGCGGATAAACAGAGCCATCGGGACACAGGAGGCACCGCAACTGGAAGCACCCCTTGTGTCGTCTGCTAGAGAAGCAATACGGAGAGTGGGTCCGCCGGGGGGGCCCCGTGTACCGCGCAAGGGGGTGCAGAGGGTTTTATTCGCTAACGGCCGTGGCACACTATATCAGAGAAACCGAGGTTAGGAAGGGGGTGGGGGTGAGGGGCGTGAGATGTAGAGAGAGAAGAGCCGAGGCGGCGAGAAACCCAGGAGAGCGAGAGAGAAGCAGCAGCGCACGACTTTTAATTTAAAAAGGCTGTCCGACAAGGGCATTTATTGCAATTAATGAACGCCCTGCTCGGGCCGCCGGGCCGGGCCGGACCACACAACCGCACAGCACAGCACCAGCGCAAAGGCAACAGCCGCCTTTAAATTCGCGCCGCAAAGTATATGGAGGTTGGCTCAACAAATTCCAACGCCGGAACAATAATGAATACCCCGACGCGCGCTACCGGGCACGCCGAGGGCTGAAGTGTGCGTGCGCATCATAGGCTACAGAAAGTGAGCGTCCACCTTTTCTCGCCTTATTCAACTTCGTACACCCCGAAAAAATCGCGATGATTCCGCATCTTGTCGGAGGAAGAGTTGCGGTCTGGGACTGCCATCCGGTAATCCAGTGCGCACGGAAGCGCCGTAACCTTTTAACGAAAGAACGAGAGAGAGCGAGAGAGCGCGAGAGAGAGCGAGAGAGCGCGACCACCACAGCGAGGCGCACGTGATAAGCAAAGGGTCACCTTTAATGGCAACGCGGGCAGGACAGATAGAGAGCGGACTGAAGAGAGGGGAAGGGCTGAAGTAAAGAGAAAGGAGAGGAGAGGAGGTGGGGGGGGAGAGAGAGAGAGAGAGAGAGAGAGAGAGAGAGAGAGAGAGAGAGAGAGAGAGAGAGAGAGAGAGAGAGAGAGAGAGAGAGAGAGAGAATGAGGGGAGAGTGGCGGGGGAGTAAGGGCGCTGCAGGTCACGACGGCCCGTGTTGTTTGCCGTGTTCAATCCTGATCGACTTCCGATGCTCAACTTGAACCGATGTCGTCTGCTCGCCTCGCCTCGCCAGCGTCCTGGCCTGACTGGCTCGCCTGGCTGGGCACTGCCTGCCGCCTGCCCTCATCGGCTAACAGCACACTCCTCCCCAACCACTGACTGCCAGCGGGCCCCCGTTTTCGTTAGCACAACAAAAACAAGGCAGCTAGAAAAGTAAGACTTGATTTTGAACTAGAACTGATAAAAGCAGCATCTCAACGAACGGCCCGCCACGTTCCGTCCCTCCCTACTTGACACATTTCTAGGTACGAATAGGCTCATTTGAGAGAGGGACATTCGTCAACACACGAGCCCGGCCCGGCCCGGCCCGCAGCGGAGGGAATGGGGAATGCGGACATTTTACCACTCCGGTATGCCCGACCAATTACGCACCCCGGCCCCGGCCGTCCCCATCGTCCTCTCTGCCTAACATTATTTTTCATCAACATTTATACATTTATTTCTCACAGTGCGGCACATTGTCATTCGTAAAATGCCGCGACTGCCTGCCTGTCTGTCTGGCAGCCTGGCCTGCAGGTAAGCAGGCAGGCAGGCAGGCAGGCAGGCAGGCAGGCAATCGCCAGGGAAACTGACGCGGTCCGTCGTGGCCGAGTGACTGGCGCGGTACAGGGCTGCAGCGCCGCCATGTGCATTCCCTCCTTTACTTCGCTCACGTGTCCCTCGGGACGAGCCGAGCCGAGTCGAGCCGAGCACAGAACAGCCGAGCCGAGCCGGGCACAGCCCGTCACCTCACTTACAGGTCGTTACGGCCCGTGCATTCAATGCCACTCAGCCCTGCCGATCGCGCGTCCAGATTGCATCGAAAACAGCAACCACTGCCCCGCCCCGCTCCAGCCCGCCCCTCCCCGCCACTACTTTTGCGACACTTCCACGGATGGCACCGGCCGTCCCGTCCCGCTCCGCCATGCATGCATCGGCCGGGGCCGGGGCCGGGCGGTGCAGCAGGCCCGTGCAGTGACAGCTCTTTGTCTTCAACCTGGTCTGGAGCGAGGTGAGGCGGGGCGGGGCGTGGCGGGGCGGGGCGGGGCGCGGCCGGGACGCCTCCTGCTTAGCGTGGGTCGGTCCTGGCACGGCCCCGCCTCGCCCCGGCCCCGCCCCGCTCCATCCGCGCCGGCCCCACTTTAGCCGGCGCGATAAGCGGCCGATAGTGGCGGGCAACGACATAGCTAAGTGGGGATGATCGCCCAGATATATGAAGAATCCTCTCCTCTGCAGACGACCGGCGGCTGAGGAGGGACAGGCGGGCGGGCGGACAGATAGACAGACAGACACATCAATAAGGGAAACAAACGGACGGACGGCGGGCGGGCGCAGTTAAGCCTCGGCAGTGCCGTCCTTCTGTGTGTCTGACTGTCCGTCCGTCCCTGCGGCTAAATATTCCGATTTCTACATACGCGTTTAGCATATGCATTACGCAAAGGGCCAGACGACGCTCTCCCGCGCCCGCACCAAGCCCTTGCGCCAAGTCCAGCAAGCCGCTACATGACCAAAAACCAGAAGAAGAGAGAGAGGGAGAGAGGGAGGGAGAGAGAGAGAGGGGGAGAAACACCTACAGCGGCCTGGTCTACGGTCCAGCACTTCTCTAAACGGGACGACAGAGAGGGAGCGAGCGGGTAGGCAGCCGAGGAGTCCCTCACACAGAAAAAATCAATGTTATACACCCTAACATAAAATCACTAAAAAATCCGAGAAAAAAAACAATAATGAGAAAAAATTAGAAAAAGTCAAGGAACATCGCAAAACACAAGAAAAATCCGGAAAAATCATTTTAAAAAAATCGCTTGAATTTATAGTGAAGGACCCTTAGTAGGCAACCCGGCTATACACTCTCGCCTGCGGTGCAGTCTGCATCTGGACGCGAAAAAGGCGATCGTGAGCCACTACCAACTACCACGCCTGACGGCGCATGAGCGCGAAAAAACACCGTATTGAAAGCGATGAAGACAGTCACGATTAGTCGAGGGTGTTGCTGCCCTGTTACACCACCGCGGCAGCAGATGCCCACCAGCTCGGCTCCCACCGCGTAGCGCCTATGGAGGAGCAGGCTCCCCTAGCTCCGCAACGCCCCCTCGGCTCAGCTGTCCGCCCTTTTTTATTAAGGGGAATTTCCCGCTACTGGGAGGGACATTACAGTGCTGAATGCTCAAATTAAAATACTTCCGACTACAAGGAGAGTGGGCGGAGCGCGGTGGCACGCGGCGGGAGGCTGGCCGGGGGTAGCTGGGGGCGGGCTGGGGGAGGGCTGCAGGGGAGGGCTGGGGGCGGGCTGGGGGCAGAAGCCCAGGGGGGAGGGGGGGGGGTCATGGAGGCACTCGGCGGGGCGCGATCAGACCATCCTCTCCCGAGGGCCGATCGCTGCTCGAGCAGGCCATGCCCGTCCTCCCGAGGGCCTCCAGCAGGCCTCCAGGGCGGCGACAGGCGTGACGCGAGGAGGCGGAAGGTGGCCTGGCGCCGCCGCAGGGCATTCCTGCGGTCACCGTCGGGTCCAAACGAGGAGGGCGGGAGGGAGAGGGAGAGGGGGGTGAGGGAGAGGAGAGGGACGAGGCACCCCGGAGGAGCGTCGCGCTGCCGACCGCCACCGCCCAGCCATATGACAGCGCGACACATTAACACAAAGTACTTTCCCTCGTCCAATGATACGGCCTCCTCTCCGACCCCGCCCCGGCCCGCCCCGCCCCGCCAGTCCGGTTGGTCGCCCCCGGGGTCCCCGGGGCGGGCCGGCGCCCCGCTGAGGGCCGCCCAGCCCAGCCCAGCACGGCCGTACAGTATATCGGGACAGTACCCGGTCCTGGCCACAAAGTAACCCCTTCGGACCCAAACAGCCGCAATAAAGGGACGGCCGGAGTGGAGAGGCCTGACGTCCCGAATCAACACACAGGCTTTAATACCGGCCCGGCGTCCCTCAAACCGTCAGGACCCAACGACGAAAAATATCAGCGGAGCGCAGCGGCGGGGAAGGCCAGGGCGGGCCACGGAGCAGGTCGGCCGCGAGACACGCGCCGCCCGGGCCGGTCCCGCCTGACACCACCACACCACGAGGAGGCGCTCTTCCCAACAGTGTAGAGCAAGATTTTCAGCTATTTCCCTCCATTCCCCTCCATCTCCGTTTCTGTCGGCAGCGTGCCGCGCGCGCGCCCCGCGCTGGTCGTCGCGTCGCGGGGCGGCGGCGCACGCCTAGGGGAGGCGGCCCTGTCCTGCCCCGCCCCGCCCCCACCCCCACCCGCCCCGGGCAGCCCCTTGGCCGCATGCCTATTTTCACGGGGCTGTGCCCCCGGGCCACCGCGAGGGTGAGAAAGCGAACGCAAGCCACATTAAGGGGGCGGTAAACGTTTGCTCGGAGAGCCGCGCGGAGCCCGCTCCGCAGCGTCAAAAACGCGTCGCCGCTACCACTTCAACTCGTCGCCACGGCCAAACGGTTTAAGATATCGATTCCAAATTTGGCATATGAGCTCAGGAGAGTTGTACCTACGTTCTGATATGTCTCAAAAAAATTTGGGATTTTTTGTATAGGCCCTGTAGAGCGCTATGTTCCGTCTACAAGAACTTTTTTTCAATGCGGAAATTCGAAAAAAACTCAACGACACAATGTAGATTCATCCTTCCTCTACCCGCTGATGTGCTTCTCACTCCTGTGCGGGTTCAGGTGCGGCCTGTGACGTCCCGCTCGTGAACGTCTGCAAGGGCCTTTTGGATATATTTTGATGTGAGCGGGAAACTGCAGGGTATGCCATCCTCTTTCGTGCTATACTGCCGACTGATTCAGAAGATCGCTCTCGTACCCCCGTCCTTCTCGCACTCGTGAGGCCATGCCACCCCCAACATGGGGCACCGCAATAAGTGCGACAAGGACTGGGGGAAGAGAGCGATCTTCTGAAACAGTCGGCTGCTCCTCACCCACCCTCGCCCCGTCCCCCCGGTCCCCCCTGCCTAACACGTGTTGTCACGGTCATTGTCTCATCCTAGGCAGGCAGACGCTGGGCAGACGCCCCGGCCCGGGTATCGGCCCGGGTCCCGGCCGCCCGGCCAGCCTGCCGAGCCATTCCGAAGATCGCTTTCATACCTCTGTCCTCGTCGCACTCATGGAGCACTACCACGGCCAGCATAGGGCACCGCTGTAGGCGCAACAAGGACAGAGAGATGAGAGCGATCTTCTGAATCAGTCGGCTGGGCGACGAGAGGCGACGAGGCAGCAAGTCAGAGGCTCTGAGCAAACCACCGCTGGCTGTAACTCGCTAAAATTTAGGTAGAACTTTCATGCAAAATCGCACATGTGCGTAAGTCATGACATGAGGTGATTGCAATAACCTGTGCAGGGTTGCCACAACTCTGAAAAACCTGGAAAACCTGGAAAACTCAGGGAAAATAATCGTATCAGGGAAATCAGGGAAAACTCCGGGAAAATAAAAAAATCACGGAAAATTCTGAGAAACGTTGGTTATTGGAACGAATTTTTGCTTAAATACAGGTGTTGTGCTCCACTCACTTCACCAGAACACTATGATTAAAACTCAGAGAAATTTAATGTAAAAGGCTCTGGAAATCAGGGAAAACTCAGGGAAAACGGATATGAAAAGTTTGTGGCAACCCTGCTGTGATGCACGTCAGTAAGCGGTTCGCTTACGACAGTTCCTTCTGCATCAAAATTTGCCCTGTAACTTCGGGACTTCCCTGCCCCATCCTGTCGGGCTGGAAGGGGATATTGCTTTCTCCTTCTTCCTCACAATCTGTTTTCCACCAGAGGCAAGAGAGGGCGCGAATTCAATTGGTTTATGACTGCATCCAAAATAAATGAGTCAACAAATGAGGGGTTGTGGATAGGCCCGACCCCGACCGGCCGGACCGGAAAGGATTATTTATTGCTTCCATCAAAGGTTTTATCAGAGGCCTCAATTGACCCCATCGCAAATCTATCTTATCCTAGCGAAACTTAAAACTAATTTTGCATCTCACGCACTTCGAAGTTCCTCCCCCCCCCCCCCTCTCCCCTGCTCTCTTCCCACTCACCTTCCGTGTTTCCTAGACTATTCCTTACTTCTGAGAGATAAAGCGATTCGCACCGCTGTCCCGTGTGTGTCCGTGCCGCCGTGTGTTCGCGCAGCGGCACATGAATGACTGCTGACTGTCCGGACCTGCCACGGATCCGTCTGTTTTATGGAGTACTGGCCTTGGCCTTCGGGGGCTGAGCATAGGACCGGGGGGGATGCCCCTGTGCTTTCTCTGCCATTACTGCCTCATTGTTGCCTCTGATCAAACGCATGTGTACACTAAGGGGCCGGAGGGGTCACTGTTTTATGGAGGGCCTCCAGGTCACATCCTTCCTACAACGGACACAATGTGAATATCGACGTAACTTGTAGCAGTGAATACAGACGTAACTCGCAACAGAGCCGGATTTTTCTTCTTTTGGGGGAAGCGGAGGCTTCAGTGCTCTTGGCTGCCTCGTGGAGTCCACATCTCGAGTGCCGAGCTGCGCTTCCCCCGCACGCACCGCCAAGTGCCGCACCGTCCACTGCGCCCGCGCGCCGCGCGCCCCGCTGCGCCCCGCGCTCCTCGCGCCGTACCGCTGTTGCGCGCGCCGCGCCGTGTGAATTGTGCTGTGCTGTGTTGTGTTGTGCTGTGGTTCCTCGCAATATTTGGATTTACTGCAAGTGTTGTGTTATTTGACAACTAAAAATGGCGATTGGGCGCGGCAAGAGCTCCCACAACGTGAGGGCTCGCAATGCTCGCAGCAGGATAATGCGTTTACTGCAAAGACGGTAAGTAACAGAATCTTGTGACAGGAAAGAGTGCACGCAAGTGTTGTTTTGGATGTGCGACTTATTGCTTGCGTTCCGCTGGTCCAGCCGCCGCCAAAGGGCGGGCCTCGCTGAGCCCGGGCCCGCGGGGCCACCCCGCGAGGGGCAGGCCAGTCCGCCACCTGCGCACCCGGCCGCCGGCAGGTGAGTGCGCGGCAGACGTGTCTTGGTGTAGTGCTTTTGTTCGTTGTGGCGCTGACGGTGACCTCTGTGCAGCCCTGCCAGACCCCGGGAGGGCCCGGCCACGCCGGACGCGCCCCGTGCCTCTGCCTCGCCCAGTGCCGCCCTCCAGGCTGCGCCCGCTGCGCCCGCTGCGCCCGCTGCCGCCCGCAGCACCGCTGGGGGCCGCGCGGGTCCCTCTGATCTGGCGGGGCCCGCGGGGCCCGGCGGGGCCCTGCAGCCGGGCGCCGCGGCCTCCACCCCGGTGCGCGGCCCAAGCGTCTACAACTTCGAGGCCGGCAGCGTGTCGCCCATCAGCCGCACGGGGTGGCGGCCTACACTGCAGCCCAGGAGGGCACTGGAGCCCGAGCCCTGCCCCGTGGAGGGGCGGAGGATCATCCAATATACTAATTTCATTCAGCAAATCCAGGCCGACGTGCACGCTGGCGGCTTTGGTTGCTCATTCATGAACAGCAAATTTGTTCGAGAAACTCAATTTGGTTTCAGGTCCTACATGTACTACCGGTGCTCAATGTGCAACAAGGAAACGAGGCTGGAGACCGACCCCGACTTCAAACAGGAGGTGAACGTCAACACGGCCCTAGTGTCCGGCGTTGTGAACGCCGGCAGCACTCTCGCAGTTCTCGAGTCCGTGGCCGCCGCCGTCAACATGCCCTGTATGTCCAAGCCGACCTATGGGTGCAAGGAAGACAGCCTCGCGGACGTGATGGAGGAAGAGGCCATGAACGCCATGCTCGCGGCGGGCAAGGAGGAGTATGACCTGGCCGTGGAGGCGGGTGACGTCAGCCCGGACGGGAAGGGCACACCATTCATTACAGGTAAGATCCTGCAGACTTTCGGAACCTGGAGAGAGAGTGAGAGTGAGAGTGAGAGAGAGGGAGAGAGAGAGAGAGAGAGAGAGAGAGAGAGAGAGAGAGAGAGAGAGAGAGAGAGAGAGAGAGAGAGAGAGAGAGAGAGGAGGGGGCTGGGCAGCATTACTGTTGTAGAAGTATTTTTAATTATTTTAAGTGTAATAATTTTAATTAATGTTGCAGCTATTGTGGATGGGCAGTGGTCCAAACGGTCATACAAAAATAAGTATGATGCTAACTCCGGATCGGTAAGCATGGGAGCACCCCGTTCCCCGTGTCATTCATCATAAACCGACGACGGTCATCCCACCTTTTTCTTTTTTCCAGGCAACTATCATTGGCTACCGCACGGGCAAGGTGCTGTGGACAGCAACGAAGAACAAGCGCTGTTCTCTATGCGAGCATGCTGTCAGGCAAAACAAGGCGCCTCGCCAGCACGCGTGTGCCAAAAACTACGAGGGCCCCTCGACAGGCATGGAGGCAGCAATAATCTTGGAGGGGTTCAGAAACTGCCTGGAAATGCACAGTTTCAGGATTCTTAAATATATTGGTGAATATCTCTTCCCTTTTTGCACTGTTTTGAAAACATGGAATTGTTCTCTCTCTCTCTCTCTCTCTCTCTCTCTCTCTCTCTCTCTCTCTCTCTCTCTCTCTCTCTCCCTCTCTCTCTCTCTCTCTTATTTTTCTTTCTTTTTTTTTTTCTAATAATTTCTTTACTAGCGAGGCATTTCCATTTCGCAGGTGACGGTGACAGCAGTGTGAAGGCACGCCTCCAGACTGAGAGGCCGTACGGTCCTGCGTACACCGTGCAAAAAATTGAGTGCAAAAACCACCTTTTGAGGTGTTTCAAGGGACACTTAATTGCACTATCAGATAATACGAAATTGCCCTGTCCAGAAGGCGTCTCAAAGCAGGAGATGGTGATGCTGAGGAAGTATTTGAGAGAAAATGTGCTGAGACTGTCGACAGGAGTGAGTAAGGCCAGCGAGTACCGAGGGAAAACCGAAGGTAAGGATTCAGACGTAAACAGCGGGACACAGAAAACGCGTAACTGTTTTGCGGGACTGCCTACCCGAGGAGCCACGGCGCCTCACCGAGGGGGGATCACTAACAAAATGTGTGCAATGATTTTTAAAAGAAAAATTTGATTTATTTGATTTTTTGTTTTTTCTTTTTCTTTTGAGTTTTCAAGGACTTTCTGACAAATTTTGGCCTTTTCCCCCAATTTCTGAAATGTTTCAATTTTATATCAATTTTTGTAAATTTTTCCTGGATTTTTCTGTACCTCCCTTCTTGATTTCTTTTTTTTTAATTTCTTTTATTTTTCGAATTAACTTTTTGGGGACGTACAATGATTTTTCGCAGTGACTGCTCTCCCCTCGCGCCTCACGGCTGCTGCCGAAATGCAGTCACAAAAACTGTTGCGAGTTTTTTCTTACCCCCGCTGGCTATTGCGGCTTACAGGCTGGGGTAAGTTGTCTAATTTTACCCCTTTGCTCGCACAAGTTTCCCGGCACTTCGTGCGAGTAGAAAGGCTGCGAAATGACATCCTCAACGCGCCCTGCCATACTTTCGGCGACCACAGCAACTGTGCGGAATACTTTTGCTCCACTAAACAGGCCCTCGCGGCGGGGGACGCCGCTCCTGTGGAAGTCAATTACAAGGAGCGGCTCATGAAGGCTGGGCTGTGGTCCGAGATCATGAAAGAAGTAAACAAACTAGCCAGCAAAGCATCCAGCCTCATCTTCAACGTCAACAACAACAAGTGCGAGATGGCTAACAGCGTCATCGCCCAGAAGATTGCGAACAAGCGGCCATACCTGAGCGGGCGCAGATCCTACTCCATGCGCGTCCACGCCGCTGCCCTGTCCCTGAACACCTCCGGACAGGGGCTCAGGATGGTCCACAAGTCCGTGGCTGGCGGAGCCAGCCCAGGTGAGTGCCAGACGTAACTTCCGCTTGTTTTGCTCTCGCCCGTTATTGTTGCTTGCACTTCCGCTTACGCTTGTGTTTGCATTGCAGGAGAGTTCACTCACAAGTACATCAAAGCCAAAAAATACGCCCGAGATGAAAAGCGACGCCGCTCCGCGAAGAGGAAGCTGGACCTGCAGGCGGGCAGCGCGAGGCCCGCGCCGCGCGCCTCGGCGGCCGGGCCCGACAAGGACTACGGCCTGCAGGTGGCGGGCAACGAGCCGCCACCTGCTGACGACCCCGCCGCCTTGCAGGCAGCAATCGAGGAGTTCAAGGAGCTCCTCAGGAAAAACCTGCAGCGCCGTGAAGAGCTCCAGCGCTTGTCTCAGGGGACGGACGAGTGGCTGAGAGAGCGAGCGAACCTCCTGACAGCAAGTGACTTTGGCGAAGTGTGCAAGCGTGAACCCACAACATCGTGCAGGAGGTTCGTTTTCGACAAGTTGTATAAGACAAGAGGAAGACCAACAGAACAAATGCAGCATGGACACACCAATGAAATTATAGCAAAAGAGCAACTTCGCAGCGAGGGATATGAAATAGAAGAATGCGGGCTTTTCATAGACGAGGAAATGCCCTTCTTAGGTGCCAGTCCAGGTTAGTGGTATGCCGGTTGTCTACTATATATTTTTATTTCCCCCAAAATAATAAATATTTTAATTTATTTTTGTATATTTTTTCAGACGGTCTTATTGGAAACGACTCTATAGTAGAAATCAAATGCCCTTTCACCGCGTACGAATCGCAATCAACGCTTCAGGCGATAGAGAACAAGCAGGTAAAATACGCAAGTTCTTTTTAAAAATTAAATTTAATTAAAATTATTTTATTACTATTATTTTTTTAGAGCTGAACTTACTATTTCTAAACCACCTCATTTTTCCAGATACCTTATCTAGAGATCAAAAATGAAGGAAATGTGAAACTGAAAGAAGATTCTGCCCATTATTATCAAATTCAGGGCCAGCTACACATCACGAAGCGCCAGAAGTGCCTCTTCGTCGTATTCACAAAACATTGGAAGCATGTAGAAGAAATAGAGAGAGACGACGGATTTTGGAACGATCTCATGCGCAACCAGCTTGAAAGGTATGAATGTTCTCCATCTTTTTAGCCCTCCCTTTTCCTTTGAAAGAGCTTCTAATCAAGAACTGCGCCTACAACCATATTTTTGCTTTTTATAGGTTTTATGAAGAGGCACTTGTCCCCGAAATAGTTCTGCCCCTCTACCCGTACCGCTACAATAAACAAGATATCCGAGAGTCACCGTCAGTATTGGTAGCACAAGCAGCACGCGCAGCCAATAATGCTAGGAAGGAAGAAGAAAAGAGACAGAGAGTGGCGAAGAGGGAAGAAGCACAGAGGAAGAGGGAGGAGGAAAAGAAAGTGAAGCAAGAGGCAGCGAGGAAGAAGCAGGAGGAAGCAGCAAGGAAGAAGCAGGAGGAGGCAGAGAGAAAGAGAGAGAAGGCAGATAAGAGGAAGAAAGAGTCGGAAGAGAGAAGAGAGAATTCAAAGAGGAAGAAATAGAGAAGATGTAAAAGCAGGGATCGTAAAGAGAAATTTCTGGAGCAAGGCGTTAGTCCTCACACAGGTTTTCCCGTGGTTTTCCTGGTGTCCGCGCCCGAATGGGGAGGACTTATTGACAATCCACGAAGACAACTGTCTTTATTTTATACGCACCGTTTTGCTTTGTTTTGTTTTGTTTGGAGATATTTTCGCAGGCCTACTTGACAGTTGTAAAAAAAAAAAACAAAAGAAAATAAAATAATTTATAGTAATTAAATTTTCCGTTTTATTTCTTTGTATTTTTTTTCTTTGTATTTTTTTGCAATTCCCTTATTTGGTCTCTGTTTTGACTCTTAGCTCTGCGCCTCATTGTCACTGTCTGGGCCCGGTCTGGTCTGGCCTGACCTGAGTGCGCCTGACGGCGGGGAGGGACAGCTGACGGGCTTGGGCGAGGGAAAGTGGGGGGAGGGGGGGGGGCGCAGACTGAGCGAGGACAAATCTTCATTGGAAGAAGCCGCGATCATTGGAATTACTTTTAATTATTAGTGCGTAGTGCGTATGAATTATCTCATCGACAAAGGAATAACGCACTGGTGCAACTACACTTGCATATAAAACTTTATATTTGAAGTGCATGCCTTTTACACTCTTTCTTTTTCGGGAAAAAAGTAAATATTCCTTGAAACAGTCGCAAATACATTTGGACAAGATCACTCAAAGACAGGGCCAATATTCCACATTAGTGTCTTGGGTCGGACCTGGCCAGCCGGCCTGGCCAGCCGGCCCGGCCAGCCGGCCCGGCCAGCCAGCCCGGCCTGGGATGGTGCGAGCCCCCGACCTTCTTCCCTCCAGCCTCCCTTCGCCCTTCACCTTCCCCCTCCTCCTTCGCACACTTCCCCAGGACGCCCACCTCCGATGCCCGCCAGCCTGCAGCAGGCTGCGAAACAAAGCCACATGCCTCTCTGCTAGGGAGCTGGTGGTGGGGGTGGGTGGGTATAGTACGGTCGCACAGTCCTATTTCCTACACTTCACAACATCTCCAAAATGCCCTTGCAGACGTTCACGAGCGGGACGTCACAGGCCACACCTCAATACGCACAGGTGTGAGAAGCATATCAGCGGGTAGAGGAAGGATGTATCTACATTGTGTCGTTGAGCTTTTTTCGAATTTCTGCGTTTATAAAAAGTTCTTGTGGACTGAACTTAGTGTTATCCAGGGCCTAGACAAAACATCCAAAAAAATATTTGGACATATCGGTACGTAGGTACAACCCTCCTGAACTCACATGTCAAATTTTGTATCGATATTTTAAACCGTTTGGCCGTGGCGACGAGTTGAAGTGGTAGCGGCGATGCGGGCGGAGACGGCTCCGCGCGGCTCTCCGGGCAAACGTTTACCGCCCCCTTAAGGTGGTGATGAGCGCAGTAGAGAAACGTAAATCCGCTAGGCTGCGCCACTGTCGGCAGCCGAGGCTCCTGCTGCCAGCTCGCCAGCCCACAGCTGGCTGCCAGCCGCTGCGGCCAGTTGTTACAGTTCATTTCATAAGCAATGCACTGAGAACAGCGGAGGGAGAGCAGTTCGCTGAAGAGCTTTACTTTTCTGTCTGCTCGCCCGCCTGAGCTGTTTCGGTGCGAAGATGGGGACAAAGGCTCCACTTGTCTATCGGTGACCCTCCCCGGCCGGCCGGCTGGCTACCTGCCTCGCCCACTCCCGCCCCCGTGCCCGCCCCCGCCCCCGCGCCCGCCCCCGCGCCCGCCCCCGCCCCCGCTCGCCTCGCGACTCATCCCATCCCCAGACAGCGCGGCCAGGGCCAGGCCCAGCCTGGCCGCCCAGCTGAGACAAGCTCGGCTCGTCCGGGGTCTGCGGCTGCGGGGTCGCGCCCACGACGACTCTCTATGGGCTGTCTTTACGCATTTTTGGACTGCGAACCAGCGCGTAACCGCACGGCGGAGAAGTAAATAAAATATGTCAAATTACGGCTACATCCTTCGAGAACACAACTAGGAAGTCTCAATCGGCTAGGTTGAACGGTGTGGTAGTAGTCTATGCCCAAGCGGAGGTGCACCGCGTTGCAAATGACCTATGTGCATTCTGTAAGCCTCCCAATTTTTATTTTGGGCAACAGTCATCGCGTAACGGTGTGTCCTAAACGGAAACGAAATCCGTCATTTGACACCTTCATCCTTTGAGAGCACGAATGCAAAGTTTCAAATTAATTCGTTGGGCGGCGTTGGACTAGTCTATGCCCCAGCGGGCGCGCGCCCCCTGCTCGCTGCTGAGGTCGCACAGCATTGGCATCGTGTCGCGGCTCGGTTGCGCCGGGGGCTGCGCTCGGGCATAGCGTCGCGACACTCGGGCATTGCGTAGCGACGCACCCGCAGCCCATCCGCGGCGAGCACCCACGGCGCGCACCCGCGGCGCACCCGCGGGACACCCGCAGCTCACTCGCGGCCCGTGGCAGCAGCTCAGCCGCGGCGAGCACCCGCGGTGCACCCGTGGGTCACCCGCAGCTCACCCTCGGCTCGCACCCGCGGTGCACCCGTGGGACACCCGCAGCTCACTCGCGGCCCGTGGCAGCAGCTCAGCCGCGGCGAGCACCCGCGGTGCACCCGTGGATCACCCGCAGCTCACCCTCGGCTCGCACCCGCGGTGCACCCGTGGGACACCCGCAGCTCACCTGTAAGGCGCTCAGGCATTGCGTCGCCAGGCTCTCGAGCTGCTGGGCAATGCATCTGCTTTGCTCCGGCGTTCCGGTTTCGGCTCCACCGAGGGGCCCACAACTCTGGAATTCAGGTGTACAAGGCCACCGAAATCTTTGGAAATCATATTGAAATATCATTGAAATCAGTGAAATCTTTGAAATCAGTTGAATTCTCTTGAATTCACACGAATTCCGTTGAAATCACTTGAAATCTGTTGAAATCACTTTGAATTCACATGAAATCACATTGAATTCACATGAAATCACATTGAATTCACATGAAATCACATTTAAAAAGCGTCTCGGGAAACTCACTCAAATCGGTAAGGAGAGAGGAGGGGGGCGATGTGCACTAACAGCTGTTCGGCGAATTCGAGATAATTTAAGATTTTTAGATACTTTCATAACAGATTGAGATTCCTATTTATTCTTGAAGCTTAGTGCCATTTCAATAACAGTACTCAATGTATAAACAATTTCTTTTTGTTTAAATTTTTGCCATTGGAGGTATAAATAATAGTCCTACGCAAATCCACTTCCACAAATCTGGTTTATGAGGGAATATTAATTTATGAACTGGCGCAATAAAACAGAGTGAAAGTGCTAGACGACTAAGATTCTTTAAAATACCTCCCTGTTACGGCACAGTTGGTATCCGGACAAGTGACCACATAAAAACTGCCCCGAACCCAAATTGACCCCAGAATAACATTGACCACAAATCCAGGGTGACCACATTTTACAATGACACCTGTTTCCGAAATTTTTCACAAGTGCTGCCCTGTAGGGTAGGGTGGCCGCAAATAAAAATATTTTTGATTTCTCAAAAACGAAATTCAGTTTCAGATAAAGCATTAAAAACTGAATCGAAGCGAGCCCTGCACGCAAAAACTTAGAGGTCGCGAAAAGCGCTCAAAGTATAACAAACAGTAACAAAAGTTTAAGGATTGCATCGAATTGGTAATATTTTTTGTAAAGTTTAAAATAGGTCCATGATCCATGCAGGGTCATTTTCAGGGGGAATTTGATACGGAGAACCCATTTTTCAATTCCTTTTTAACATACAGGCCCTTTAAATGCCTCTATCTCCCCCTGAAAGTAAATTTTAGTTTTTGTTCTCACTTTTATCAAAAGACGCAGGGAGCTCTGCCGGGACCCCGCCCGCTCTGGACGGGTTTCAGAGCGTAGTTCGAGGCTTCTTTTCATGCTCTTTCGATTGATTGCGACCAAGGAAAATGTCCCTACTCATTTCCTTCAGGACGTTTGTGTTGCGACAGCAAGTAGCCAAAATTCCTAAAAATCAAATAAATATACGATGGGCGCTGCGTTCGATCCGATTTTTTAAAAAAAAAAAATTTGTGGCAAGTTTTTTAGGGGTCAGATTGGGGTCATTATGGGTTGGGGTCAATATGAAGGGTGGTCACCTGTCAGTGGTAACAGTATAACGTGGTCAGTCAGACTGTGGTCAGTTGTCCTAGACCCGGCACAGTTGAAGTGAAATTCTCATAATCGTGTAAAAAATACGGGGATTCCCCAGAAAATACACGCACAGCTGATCCAAATTATTCTCTCAATTACATGATTAAATAGGATTTTTACTAAATTATTGTGAATTATTTCGATTTATTCCAAATTATTGGAACTTAACTTGCAACTGCGCAAAATAATCACAATTATTTCAATTAATTTTTTTTAAAATTCAGAAGCAAATTTTGCTCTGCAATCGAAAGGGTGGCGTGAAAACATGGAAAATTTTTGCGGCAGTAAACCTCCCGAAGGAGGTTGCGGTTCCCGCCAGGCACAGGGCTTTTACCCCCTGTGGCAGCCAACTGCTTCGGTGTTCCATGGGAACCGGCGCTTTGCTGACTGCGATCCTATCGCGCAATTCGACAGATTTGATCCCCGTACCACCATTGGCCTACCCCTAGAGGTACGAGCGGTGTCAAGAGCGTTAGACTTCCTGATCCCAGTTTCAGAGGCCTTACCTCAGAGGGGTACGCGGGATTCGAACCCACAACCCCGAGTGCCGACACGTAGCCAGAACAGGAAGCGACCCAACGCCCAGAGCCACCGAGCCAACGGCGGTGAGATGTGTTTTACTTCTATTTGACCTGCCATCCAGCAGCGGCCAAAGGGAATGTCAAGCGCGAAAAACACTTTCCCGAGTAGGAGTCGAACTTCGGACCACTCAGTTCGGTGATGCGCGCTCTACCAACTGAGCCACGACGCCACGATGACTGTACCGTGCGACGGGTTCTAGTTGTATGTTCCCTGTCCTCCTGGCAAATACAACTAGAACCCGTCGCACGGTACAGTCATCGTGGCGTCGTGGCTCAGTTGGTAGAGCGCGCAATTCCGAACAGAGTGGTCCGAAGTTCGACTCCTACTCGGGAAAGTGTTTTTCGCGCTTGACATTCCCTTTGACCGCAGCTGGATGGCAGGTGGCAGGTCAAATAGAAGTAAAACACGTCTCACCGGCGTTGGCTCGGTGGCTCTGAACGTTGGGTCGCTTCCTGTTTGGGCTACGTGTCGGCACTCGGGGTTGTGGGTTCGAATCCCGCGTACCCCTCTGAGGTAAGGCCCCTGAAACTGGGATCAGGAAGTCTAACGCTCTTTGACACCGCTCGTACCTCTAGGGGTAGGCCAATGGTGGTACGGGGATCAAATCTGTCGAATTGCGCGATAGGATCGCAGTCAGCAAAGCGCCGGTTCCCATGGAACACCGAAGCAGTTGGCTGCCACTGCCACAGGGGGTAAAAGCCCTGTGCCTGGCGGGAACCGCAACCTCCTTCGGGAGGTTTACTGCCGCAAAAATTTTCCATGTTTTCACGCCACCCTTTCAATTGCAGAGCAAAATTTACTTCTGAATTTTTTTTTTTTAAAAAATTGAAATAATTATGATTATTTTGCGCAGTTGCAAGTTAAGTTCCAATAATTTGGAATAAATCGAAATAATTCACAATAATTTAGTAAAAATCCTATTTAATCATGTAATTGAGAGAATAATTTGGATCAGCTGTGCGTGTATTTTCTGAGGTCGTCCCAAAAATACTTGAATTCGTTGGAAATCTCACGAAATCAATGGAAATCATATGAATTCGGTAGACATTTAACTGAAATCAATGGAAATCATGTGAAATCAATGGAAATCACTTGAAATCATGTGGTGAGCTGCGGGTGAGCTGCGGGTGAGCTGCGGGTGCTCGCCGCGGCTGAGCTGCTGCCACGGGCCGCGAGTGCACGCCGCAGGTGAGCTACGGGCGAGGGGGGGGGGGTGCACTTCGAAAAATCACTGTACAGCACCCAAAAAATCATTTTAGAAAATATAAAAAATCAAAATAAAATTAAGTAGAAAGTTGCATAAAAATCCGAAAAATCGAGAACAAATGAACCCAAAACTGAGAAAAATGGGAACAAAACAAGAAAACCCACAATTTTTTTTAAAAAAAGTTACAAATTATTTCTCTCTTATCTCGTAAAAAATCAAAATCAAAAATCAAAAAAATCATTGTACAAGTTTTATATGAGTGATCCCCCCCTCGGCTGCGGGTGCAAGCCGCGGTCGAGTGGCGGGTGCTCGCCGCGGGTGCGCCGCGGATGCTCGTTTTAAACTGCGCTCGCAAGCGCGCCACCGAGCGCCCGCTTGATGCCTCCGAGACGAGCACCTCGCATCTCTGTCGCTCGAGCTCCGCGCGGGGAGCCCGTGGTGCCCTGCTGCGGACGCCTCCTCGGCCAACAGCAGGCAGACAGACGTCCCTTAGCCGTGCCCTGCCGAGCCGGGCCCGGCGCGGGCAAGCCCCCGCACCTCCCCCCATACCCCTCGTGCTGTGCGGGCCGGTATCAAAGATATCCCAGAAATCCAGGGGCTACATTCGCTGGGGCATAGACCACTCCCACGCCGTTCATCGTAGAGACTTCAAATTTTGCAGTCGTACTTGGGAAGGATCTGGCTACAACATGACATATCTATTTTATCCATGAAACAATTACGCGCGCAATCACGAGCGTTCAAAAAAATGTGATGTTTCAAACGCTCTAGAATCTGTTAGAAATGTTCAATCGAAAATCGCAATATGTCATGTTGTAGATCATCCAATTCTGAGCTGACATGCAAACTTTGATGTCGATTTGAGTCAATTTGTGGGAGTGGTCTATGCCCGCGTTTGGTCATTTTTCGAACTTTGGTGTTCAATATCTCAAAATCTATGGGGAATTTTAAAATTCTGAAAACGGAGCATTACTATGAAAGTGAATCACTATACGATGGTGTGCTCAGCTAAAAATTTTTTGACCGCTTATCACCACCTTAATGCGGCGCCTCTCGCCTGGCGCGGGGACGGCGGCCCGGCCTATAGCATGCACCGGAGAGGCCGGAGGGGCCAGCGAGAGCCAGGGCCAGGGGCAAGGCCCCGGCGACAAGAGGAAGACAAAACGCCGCAATAATCCGAGTAATTAATCTCCACTCCGCTCCTCCACGCCACGCCGCGGGGAAGGGCCGGGCCGGGCCTGGCGATCAGAGAAAGGCGAGAGAAGCGATGGGATGGTGGAGGGAGGAGAACGCTTGCGCGGCGCGCAGTGTGACCCCCTCAACCGCCCCGCGGGCCTGCAAGGAGACCTGCAGCCTGCACGAGCCCTGCCCCGCCGCGCGGGTCGTTACCGACCGCCTCCTTTTGACGACGTCCGCGACCCAACCTTCAGACAGCCGCGGCCGCCACGGCGACGTCGCTCGTCGCCGCGAGTACCCAATGTAGGTTAATGCCCGCCGCAGCACGCCACGCCCCGCCACGCCCCGCCCCGCCTCGCAGATCGAAGCGCCGACCCGTGTCAAGTCCCGTAGGCCAGCAATCACGGCTGAGCTCTGAGCTCGCGGTGCGGCCGTGGCCATCTTTCCCTGTCGCCCATACCGTTCTCCACGAGGGGACCGGGTTGCCTATCCGCGCGATCGCGACAGCATTATGCATTGCGCGGCAGTGTTGCCAGAGAGGCAAAAAACCGCCCAATGCACCTGTGCGACTGTCTCTATGCTTGCCAAATAGGCAACATCTGTGCACGAGTGAAGGGGAGTTGCCTAGTAGGCAGGCTGAGATACCGCCAGCCGCACATGGGTGTATTGCACGTTATTTTTACCTAACTTTTCTGGCAACACTGATTGCGCGGCGCTCCCTGGCGGGCCGTGCCACAGCGCTGCGCGCCGGGTTGCCTACCCCTAGTCCCGCCGGGCGGCAGGTTGACTACCCGCCATCTCGCAGGCGCGCCGCACACACCGACCGACCCGTGCAACAGTCACGAGTTGCCTACCCGTGCCTCAACAGGCGGCCGGTTGTCTACCCCAAGTCCCGCCGGGCGGCAGGTTGCCTACCCGCCATCTCGCAGGCGCGCCGACCCGTGCAACAGTCACGAGTTGCCTACCCGTGACCTCAACAGGCGGCCGGTTGCCTACCCCTAGTCCCGCCGGGCGGCAGGTTGCCTACCCGCCATCTCGCAGGCGCGCCGACCCGTGCAACAGTCACGAGTTGCCTACCCGTGACCTCAACAGGCGGCCGGTTGCCTACCCCCAAGTCATGCCGGGCGGCAGGTTGCCTACCCGCCATCTCGCAGGCGCGCCGACCCGTGCAACAGTCACGCGTTGCCTACCCGTGCCCTCAACAGGCGGCCGGTTGCCTACCCCCGGGGAGAGGCACGCCGCGGCGCGCATGCGTGCTCGCGTGCGCTGCACGTGCGCACCCGAGGACCTGATCGATAGGGCAATAAAGCTCAGGGCCGGAGGGGTCCGTAACAGGCCGGGCTGGCTGAGTGTGATGAAACCGGCGGGGCCGCGTCGGGGCCGCGTCGGGGCGGGGGGCGCGCTCGTACGACTGCGCGGGGCGGGCCGGGGGGGAGGCCATGTGGGGATTTATTCTCCCTCTATCCGACCGGAAGTGGTCGACCGGATGTGATCGGGGCATAATGCCAATCCCCTTAGCTTCATCGGCCACCCTGGGCGTCCCCGCTGTCCCCGCACCGGGTCCGCGGGGGGACACTGACCAGCAGGGAGACCCCCCAGGGCCCCATTCGGCCCCTCCCCTCCCCACGCCCCTCTGAAGCCCCACATCTCCGCAGTGCTGGTCCCCGGGGCCTAAACGCCAGCCCCACCGCCCCCTCGCTCTCTCACTCTTGTGTTTAATCCAGCAGGAGTCCCCTGTTTGGTCCGACGGGGCCGTGTCGGGGGCAGCCGTGCTGAGGGCCGGGGGGCGGCCGTGCCGGGGCAGGGGCGATTTTAAGTCCGGATGACGGGAGGGAGAGGGGCGGTGTGCTGTGGGTTGCATACATACAGGGGGTTTGCAACTCATATTGCCTACCTTTCAGGCGGCCTTCAGGACGCAACGGTGGGGGGGGGGGCATCGCCCCCCCCCCACACACACACTCTAAAACCACCACTGTGCCGGGGGCGGCCTTCCCAGGGGCGGGTCGTACTAGGGGCAGCCATGCTGGGGGGAATGGCAGAGCCTGAGAGGAGAGAGGGGCAATGCCGGGGCAGGGGGAAGTGCAGGGGGGCCGTGCCGAGGGTCCTTCACTAAACTTCTAGCGTACCGGGTGTTTCTTTGAATGCACAACAGCCTTGCGGGTTTGCCTACCCCATTTGCCTGTAAGGCGCCATGGCCCCTGAACACTGTTACGCATTCAAAGAAACAAAAGGTACACCGATTTTTCTTAATTTTCTGGTGTTTTGTTATTTTCCTTGATTTGTACAGATTTTTAGTTTTTCCCCCCCCTGATTTTCTTTCGTTTTTTTGTTTTTTTTGGGGAGGGGGGGGGGTAGTGTACTGATTTTTTTTTTGAGTGAAGGACCCCTCCGGCCGTGCAGGGGGCCGTGCAGGGCGCCTGCTCGCAGTACACGGCACAGCATGCGCACCATCAGCAGCAGCGCCGGCTGCACTGCACTGCCCCTGCCCGGCCCGGCCCGGCCCGACTCTAATTCTCCAATGATGAGGCCTCCATCACTCTCGCACTCGCACTGCCACAGCCCCCGGGCCCCGGGCCGGGCCGGGCCAGCAGGACACTGTAGGGAGCACCGCGGGGGACGTCGTCCCGCCCGTCCGTCCCGCAGCCACCTCCGCGTGGGCTTTGTCAGGCGCTGTGCGTCCTGAGGAGTGGAGAGGAGAGACTCATCTCGGCAGAGAAAGCGCGCGGGGCTGCTGCTCTTCTTATCCAGCACTGCCGGTCGACTGGAGACAAAGTGAGTCACATCTGACGGGCGCGCGATTGTAGTCTTTACAAGCGCCGCATCACTCCTCCCTCCCCCCCCCTTCCACTCCTCACCTCCGGGGGCCGCAGGGGCAGTAATCACACGGAGCACAACGGCAGCGCTCGATTGTTTCTCAACAAATTTCGACCGCAGTCCATTCTCATCCGTGGCGCGGCGCGGTGGGGAGGGGGAGGGCGGAGCGGGCGCCGCTGCCGCTACACAGATGACTCCTTGACGGCTGGGGCGGGGTACGTAGTGCGGTGGGGCGGGGCGGGGCGGGGCGCTTTGGACAGGCCGGGAGGGGAGGGGAGGCGAGGCGGGGCTCCACTGCTGTAGTCCTTGTCCCCAAGAGGACCCGGCCAAGCTCCCGCAGACCCTCTTCGGCGATCCCGTGCCCCGTCCCGCCCCGCCCCGCCCTGCCCCAGGTCGCCGGGCCGCACCTCCGAGGATGCTCCAGTTTGGCACTTCCCCCGCCCCTTCTCTGCAAAGGTCCGGCAAAGCGGAGGTCCTGCAAACTAGCATGCAGAAAACGAGGAGGGGTAGGGGGTAGGGGCTGGGCTGCAGGGGCGGGCTGGGCGACGCCTCCCTGCCTCTTTGTATTCAGGCGCGGTCAGTAATGAAACGTGTCCGCTGGTCCATGGTGAGAGAGACAGAGAGCGAGAAAGAGGGAGGAAGTGGGGAGGTGACGGGAGAAGCATGACGAGGAAGGCCCATGAAAGGTCAATACACAGAGGCAAAAACTATAGAAGGAGAGAGAGAGATATATATAAGCGGGAGCCAAGCCATCTCGTTTTCAGATTGCAGCCGTATAAAGTCTAAAACTGCAATAGCTTCGCGTCCAGGAGGGTCGTTAGGTTAGACTCACGGCGGCGGCGGCCGAGCAGAGTCAGCGCCCCGCCCGGCCCGGCTGTACAGTAGTACTCAGCCCGTCTCAGCCCAGACACAAGGGGTATATAGGGGTCGGGGCGGGGGGCCTAAATACCGAAATTGCGCCACAAAGCCATGGCCCGGGCAGCAATATATTGCGCCTCGCTGTGGTTCGACCCATCCCTCTCCTCCCCTCTCCCCCCCACCTTTGACGGCCCGCCTTTCTCTCCCTCACACACACAGACACACACACGCACGAAAGCGCGCGCGCGCTCTCTCTCTCTCTCTCTCCAGCGGGCCCGTCCGAGCTGAGCTGAGCCCTCTCCCCAGGCGCGGTTCCATAAAGCCTTGAGTAGCTGGGCTAATGCGCCGCCGCGCCACGCGATAGCAGCGGCATGCTCGGCTCGGCTCGGCCCCGCAACAGCTCCGGCGGCCAACACATGTCCCGCCGAGCCCCGTTCTACCGCTTCCACTTTAATTACTCATTACTGTAATATAATTATCATTCAATAAACATTGGCAAAGTGTCAAAATTACACACGAAATACAGCAATACACTAAAATAAACGCAGTCCATCCGCGAGTACCGTGCGCCACATTTCTTTTCTTTTTGGTTCATCATCATCATCATCATCATCAACATCATGATCATCATCGCCCCCACACACACGGAATATAATAAGCAGCGCACAACCGGCGAATCGAATCACGCCGACCGAACCGTAATGTACCGAGTGAGTGGATTTCGTGTGAAGACGGCGACGTGCGCGCGGCGGTGCTGCGCTCTGGCGGGGCGGCGGCGGCGCGGTGGCCAGCAGCGCTACTCAGGATTATTATAACGGTGAGCGCGCGGGCCCCGGGCCGGGCCGGGCCGGGCCGGGCCGGGCCGGGCCCTGGCGGGACGCGACCGCATCTGATGGACCGACCGGCCCGGCCCGGCCCGGCCCGGCGGCGCGGCTCTCACACCTCGCTCGCACTCATTCTCGCTCACGCTGTTGCACCACGCACGGACTCTCCTCTCTCCCTTCCTCTCCCAAATTATTTATGGTGCAGCTGGACCGGGCGGATTGACGCGCCGCGAGCGAACGACCAATATAACCATTTTTATTTCATCCTTCATCCATCCACTCTGATTCCATTTCCCCGGGCCGGGCCGGGCCGGGCCGGGCCGTCAAGCTGGCCGCCATCATTACATCATGTTCTACAGCGGCAACACACAGCAGCAGCAGCGCTACGCGGCCGCGAAGCGCCGCACAAATCCTTGAAGACGACAAGCATGCCGTCGGGGAGCATGAGGCGGACGACAACCCGCCGAGCGGACAGGCGGGGCGGGCTGCCATTTTGCGTTAGGTTAGCAGAAAGGCGCGCGAGTTCGGGCTGGCTGCAGCCGAGAGTCCAGGACAGCGCTGGGCTGGGCGGCAGCACGCCAGCAGTAATGAAAGAGGTCGCCCTGAGCGGGGGGCGTGGCGGCGGGAACAGCAGGGCAGGCCAGGCCAGGGCGTTAGCCCTTCGTGTCCGTCGACCCGCCCCGCCCCGCCCGCGTTACCGACCAAAAACCCTATAAAACCTGCCGACGGGGCGCTGCACAAGCCAAATCGTGGTTCGTTTCGCCCGTGACGTTGCAGGAGCGAGCGAGGATGAGAGAGAGAGAGAGAGAGAGAGAGAGAGAGAGAGAGAGAGAGAGAAAGAGAGAGAGGAGCGGCGAGCTTTCACTGCTGCGGATGACCTGACCCCGGTCCGGTCCGGCCACGCCAGGCCACGCCGCCACGCCATTGCTCAGCTTAACCGCGCGCCGAGCCCTCCGCCCGCAAAATTAGTACAGCAACAGCGGACGGAGCCAATCTCGCAATACAGCGAGTGCCAGTGCATTGCGCCCGCCGTGCCCCACCCGCTAACCTTTCTCCAGGGGAAAAAACATTAAGAATAATTAAAAATCAAAACTAAACAAAAAAGATAGAGCGGGGTGGGATGGGTTATAAAATGGTCGTTTACGAAACTGACGCTCTGCAAAGCGCGTATGCGTTACGGGATGACTTAATTTCCCTCGCCCCGCCCCTCCACTGGGCTCTGGGCGGGGCAGGATGTGAGCGGAGCAGCGCAGGAGCGCAGTGCACCGCGCGGCCCCGGCCCCGGCCCGGGCACACCGCGGGACACGGGCGGGATATGGGGCCGCGGACACACGACCCGCACCCGCCCTGAGAGAGCGAGAGAGAGGGAGAGCAGCGGGCGGTCAAACGACGAGCGCAATGAGATCAACTTACTTAAATCGAGTCTGCTGCGGGGACAGCAGGGAGAGGAGGGGCCGACCGTACGTGCGGATGAGGAAGGGGGGCAAAGGGTTGAGGGAATACTGAGCGCAGTGGGAGTGGGATAAGCATGAGAGATGGAAGTCGAGGTGAGTGCCCTGTTAAAAGAAATGTGTGACTCAACACCTAGATGTTAAGCTTTTCGTTTGATGCCTTTACAAACGCGTCCAAAACGCAGGTAAAGGCATTACATTTAACACCCGAAGGGTCTTCTTCAATACCCATTTCTCCAAATATTGTCGACACCTCTCTGTAAAAGTATTGAGTTACACCTTTGTTTTACCAGCGTGCGAACTTAAAAATTATGCCCCCTTTTTCCAGGGAAGTAGAAGGGGGTGGTGATGTGCAGCGCACCGCGTCATCACTCGACTGGACGCCGAGTTATAGGCGGGCTAATGCCCCTGCCGGCGCGCCGCGGAGGGGCGGGGTGGGGTGGGGTGGGGCGGGGCGGGGCGGGGTGGGCCGAGACCAATCCAGAGCAGTTAAGGGCCAGCATGGCGTCCAGCCCCCTCTCGCGCGCCCTTTTACCGCAGACAGAAGCCTCGTCACACTGAAGGGGGCAGAGAGAAGCTGGGTCCGGTCCACTTTCTTATATTATTCCCTCTGCCATACATAAAAGACTTTCGCACGTTTCCAGCTAGGCGAGGCGAGAGGGGGACTGCAAGCGAAGGGTGTTCCAAGCGGTATGGGTCCTCATACACTCACACACACAGACATGCACACACACACACACACATGCCCCGCCTGCGGCCTGCATACGAGCAGCGGCCGGGCTGGGCGGTGTGAGCAGAGCCACCTCTCCAATTTATACAGCAGATCCGCCGCGCTGGCACGGCAAGGGCCCGGGACCTGTCAGACAGGCCGCGGCAAAAGGGAGAGGAAATTCAAAACCACGCGCGCTCCCCCTCCCCCTCACCGCCCCGCCTAACAGAAACACTTGCGCGCGCGGGCCGGGGCCGGGCTGGATCCACTACGAGCCACGCGCCAGCGCGCCCCATGGCGCAAACCGATCACCGACCCAGGAAAAGAGTCTTTTCAGGGCAATTTTTTTGCTTTTACGCAAACCGTCTCATGAATCTTAACCCTCTTTTACCCACCCGCCCACGGCCCGGCGCGACCCGTCCCGACTCCAGCCCCAGCCCCGGCCTCCTTGCTTCTTCCGGGAGGAGCGGCGCCCCCCCTCCCCCCAGGGGGTAACCCGAGGGTAACCCGAGGGTAACCCGCGGCGCTCCAGGGCGCACGGCGTCGCGAGCCGGCAAAATTCTCCAGAAACAATTAGCATGTATACATACAGTCTGCTCTGTCCCAACCCTTTTCTCCCCTTCAAGGCTCGGAGGAGCATAGCGGTCCAGCCCCCCCCCCTCCTTTTTCTTTCTGTCTCTCTCTCTCTCTCACTCCGCCCTGGGCGCGCGCGCCCCCTTTCAAATCCCAAACAAACTCCGAACGCGAACAGCGACGATCGCTAACACAAACGAGACGCCGCGACGCCCGTCCTGCCCCGCCCCGCCCTACCCCGGCCTGCGCCCCGCCCGGCTGCACCCCTTTATTTACCCTCGCCAGACTCGAAATACGTCCATTTACAAGTGAAATTCATTCGGCGCGCGTTGGCGCTCCTCCGTCCGTCTCCTCTCGCCCGGCAGCAGCCAACCAAATTTTCGAGCTCGTTTCGAATGCGGAGGTTTTGTCAAACCAGGACGAGCGGCTCCCCTCATGCCCGGCCGCTGCTGCCCATGCTGCCCGCCGCGCCCGACATCACGATGATTGCTTCCAACTAGACCTGCTTTTAACTCTTAAAACGTTTCCAGCTTTCGCAGACTTTGTCGCACTCACAGGCCGTGGACACCTATGTGCTTTTGCCGAGGGAGAAACAACTCTGAAATTTTCGCACACCTGTCGTAATTCAAAAATTTAAAAAAATCAGGAAATAATCTGAAAAATTCAGGGAAAAATGGAAAAATTGAGAAAAAATCACGAAAATTCACAAAAATTCACAGAATTCTAGAAAATACTGAATCAAAAATTCACGACAATTCACTAAAAATTTACTGAATTTGTACACCAAAGTTCAAAGTTGTTGCCCCCTCGGTTTTCCCGGGTTCAGCTCCGGGTTTAGCCACGGGTTCAGCCCCCCTCCCCCGATATCCTTGCTCCTGCGCGCGAGGACTCCTCCTGAGCTGAGCTGCCCGCTGCCCGCTGCCTGCTCCCGGCCCCACTTCTCCAGCCCGACTGTAAATCAGACCAAAGCGATGCAAATTTTCCGCGGTCCCTTCCTTCTCTTCTCCTCCTCCACCAGCCGCCGTGCGTTCAGCACCAGAGCGCTTGCGCGCACATGTGTGTGAGTGAGTGAGTGTGAGTGTGTGTGCGTGTGTGTGTGTGTCATTCCGATGTCCCAGGCTCGAAACAACAGAGGCATTCCCCCCCTCCTCCCGGCCATCTTCCCCGTCTGCTAGTTAGGTCCCCGAGGGGCAGACATTCGGTAATAACTCCATTGTCCTCCGACAGCTCGGACGAGCACGCATGGATTCAGTAGTGCGTGTGCGTACGGACTGGCAACAGAACCGCGCGGGCTACAAACGTCACAACGATCATGGTGGAGCGAATGGTTTAGAAAGAGAAAGAAAAAGAAATCGGCAAAAGCGGAGAGCGCAGAGACAGGTATGTATCATCACAACATAATTTTAAAAAAATATACATATAAAAAAGCCGCTAAGTCTGCGGATTTTTCTGGTGAGCGGCGAAATTTAATGGGACTTTGAACCCGATATTTCAGGGATACCCGAATCCTTCTTCTCGGTACTCAATACGTCTGCCAATATGCTTGGCTATGAAAAACAGCTCTCCTACTCCCGGACCCTTCTCCTCCGTCTCTCTCCCGATCCCTTTCTTTGTTTCTCTCTCTTTTTCTTTCTCTCTTTTGGTCGGACAGGCAGAGACCCGGCGGGGCAGGACTGGCAGCCACCGGCCAGGCCAAGCGATTTACAACACCACGGTACCTCGGGTCGGGCTTCGCATGGAATGGCTCGCTCCGGTCGAACCGAACCGAGCGTCGTGAAGAGGGAACCAGAAGAAAGGAAGGAGGGGAAGAGAGGGGCGGGGGGCAGGTGAAAAAGGGGGGTGGGGCCGAGCGCCGATCAGCGCACATAATTACAGAGCCGACACCTCAAGCCCTCCGCCCCTCCCACCCTCCCCACTCCCCTCCAGGATGAAATGGGCGCTCGCTGGCCGTACCGGCCAATATTCTCCCAGAGAGGAAGAGGAGGAGGGAGGGGTGGGGGGTGGGGTGTGAGTGATCACACGAGCGAGACGTGCCGTGCGGAGTGAGAGAGTGAGTGACTTCCAGGTAGGCGATGTGTAATAAAACGTCTCTATGTCCAGTGAGGAGGGGAAGCTTCATACCCGGCTCACTGCTCTGCTTCTTTTTCGCCGCAGAGGCAAGGTTAGGATACATGAGAAATAAATAAATAAATAAATGAAAGGGTTAAGAATCTTATAGCAGGCTTTAAAAGTTATCTGAGACAGATAGTTATCCCAAGTTCCTACAAAAATAATTGCTTCAAAGTCACCAAGCTATAAACCAGAAAATAAAGGAGCTACTCACGACACGACGGGTGTCGCAGACTGGTCAACCCGCACTCATGGGGCTTTTATCTCTTCACCGACCCATACCCGCTCCGCTCCGTGGGAGGCATGCTGACCGGGCCGGGGACCGGGGACCCACTCAACAACTGACTCGCCCCGCCTCCATCGCACCCATGGCGAAACGGAGATAAGATATCGGGTCACTCCATTCCATTCCAGCTCAGTGTCACACCTCGGGGCCTCGCCTCGCCTCGCCTCGCCCCGCCCCGCCTCGCCCCTCTCCAGCAGCCGCACGGTCGTGACGGAGCCAAGCGAAAGCTCATTCATTGGGTCCAACTGGACCGATCATCAGCCGCTCCGATCCATTTCCGCTCTGAGACATGCACACGGTCTCTTGAAGACATAACGATGAAATGCGCATGACTTTCTGAACTAAATACAACGTCTACTTCCATTTATTTCTTTGTGCACTAGTTTCGGACTGCTCATAACTAGATCAGATACAATGTCTTACCAAATAAAACAAAATTTTGTACTCATAATACCAAATGTGTTTAATTAGATATGCACACAGAAGTCCGGTGATCTCTAATACCATAGTCCTCGGATATTTAGAGTGTCCTCCCCCCATGTACGACCGAGCAGTGAACAAAGACACTCACATTGTAAGCGCTATCAACTGTAATGAGGTGACCCATTTCCTTAAAAAAGTTAAAAAAAAATAGCAGTGTATAGCAAAATTTCCATATCTTCCAGTTCACAAGTCCACCGAAGCGGGTAAAGAGCAAAAAAGCCCGCAAAGAGACCGAACTCTGACCACGGACCCTTTCCGGGCTAAGACCGGACCTCCGGACTGAAACCGGACTGTCCGAAGGCCCCGGAGCATAATTCGGACTAGTCCGACCCCGCGGCCGGACTAAATACGGAAGAACCCGAAGGCGTACGGACTCTCTACGGGACAGCCCGGAGCCTCTGGGGGTCATTCGGACCGCTGGCGGACGGATTCAGGAACAATTTGTTTTTAAACGGGTGAGTCAGTTTGATATGCCACCCGCCTCAATATCTCCTTCCCGCTTGCACAATATGTGCCGCGCTGCCGCCGAGAAAGTAGCTGAAGTCGCCCGGAGGGGCAGAAGCCCCGCCCCGCCCCGCCCGGGCGCGCGGCCGGGACTTGACAAGAATCCTGAGCGAGCACACCTCAAGGGGCAACGCATGGCGGCAAACTTGTGCGACAATACCCTGCCCCACCCCACCTTACCCCATCCCACCCACCCCCACCCGGCCCGCACTCCTCCGCGTCCCCCACCGACCCCCCAACCCACCCCTTTTCACAAGGACAGCGTTTTTACTTTCATAAAGATGAACCCGAGCCGGCGCGGCGGGGCGCGCAAGAGAGGGGGCCTTAGCGCCACCGAGACTAAAGGGCCCGCCCCGCCCCGCCCCGCCCCGGTGCGCCCCGCCGAGCAGCGAAATCTAAGCGCGCTTTTACCCGCTCACCCGGGTGGAAAAGAGTTCATTTTTCAGTTCATGGTTCGACTTAACTTCATTTTATGTTAAAGTAAAGGATTTTATAACAAAAATCTTTTTTCTTTGTACACATGTAGGTGCATCTTAAGTGAAAAGGATGTGAATCGAAATGTGTATTATAAGTATACCTATAAGTAACAAATCTAAGTTTAATGTATACTTTAAGTATACAAAAGTTACTTATAAGTATACCTAAAGTACGACTTTTTTCGGACAAGTTAACTTTGTCTTAAACTCGTCTGGTAGTTTTCGAGAAGTTTGTCTACCCCCACCCCCTTTCAACCCCCACCAAAATTTTTTCCTTTTTTTTTCCCCCTTATTGATTATACTTTCTCTTTGCCTTTGTAGTACTCGTTCTTTTCTGAAGTACTTTCGTTCTTAGATGAACTGCTGTTGACGGGCGTTGAACCTGGGACCTCGGATCTGTGAACATACGCATTAGACCACTCGGCTAATCTGCCGACATGGTCGTAAGGCATCACCGACCCGGGCATATGGCACCGTGTCCTTAGAGCTTTAGTAAATGTCCCAGTATACTTTAAGTATACTTTCAGTATAGTTTCGATAAACTATAGCCTGAACTACTGCTAGTTATCATTAGCGAAACAAACCTACAAAACAAACAAAACTGACTCAGGTCAGGAGCACTTCAACAAGAGTGGATAGCAACGCTGGCGTCGGGGCGTGTGTGGGTCAGCAAGGCATGCATTTCGGGAAATCCGACGATTTAATACCAGGGGACTCCACGCCTGGGCTGCCATCGCCCCTTGGAGGATCAGCTTCCCGCACACCGATAGCAGGATGAAAATTCTTTGGAAGGGAAAACCTTACGTTCAAAACGTAATCACGACCAGCTCAGCTAATCAGTTAATTTTGAGTTGTGGCAAAGTAAATACATCGTTTACATTTAGTTCAGCGGCGCGCATAGAAGTGGGAAATTCACTGCACTCTTTTCTCTAAAGACAATACAAATCACAAATATAATTGACGTCGAAGTGAAGTGTGAAGTGTTCTTGTCATGTTCTGTTTCGAATTCACTCGTAATTAAGATAAACTCTACCAAAAATTATTTGCAAGTGCTCTCAAAACTTGTGACTTATGTTCAACGGGAAGTACAGAAACAGTATTTTTAAAGTATACATCAAAGTTAAATTTGCAAAGTATACTTTGCCGAGTATACATTAAGGTAAACTAAAAGTGAACTCTTTTCCACCCGGGCAGGCAGCAGGGCGGGGCGCCGGGGCCGGAGGGATATCCGGCGACGACAACGCATGGATCACAACCTTTCTTTTTTTTTCTCCCCTCTCCTTTTTTTCTCGTTATTCGCGACAAACTTATTACAACAAGCAGTCCGGCGGGGAGCGGCTGGAATAAGGGGAGGAGTGTGCCGGGGTGACCCGCCCGACCCACCCCCGTGCGGGAGAAAGGGGGGGGGGGGGCTGCAGCGGGAGGGGAGACAAGGAAGGGGAGGGGACGACGTACCCGCTGGCCGACGCCCCGTGTCCGCGCGGGTACCGAACCCATGCGGCGCGGCGGCGCGGCCCGCCGGCCCACACGCAAAAAACAGTCGTAATTACAGAGTCACTCACAAGTGGAGGAGGCAGGTGGGGCGGGGCGGGGCGGGGCGGGGCGGGGCGGGGCGGGTACCGAACAGGCAGCGGCCCGGGGAGGAAATGGGTTGCTTCAGACACATCATCTGTCGGACGTGCGTGGCGGGGCGGGGCGGCAAGAAGCAGCACACCAGCGCGCGCACACACACACACACACGCACGCACACACACAAGCGCGCGCGCGCACAAACGAATGCAAAGCGGACAACACAATGCAAGGGAGCCAGTCAGAGACGGAATTTGAAATCGGGCTGTCAGCGAATCGCGTTCCCTGGCCTGGGCTCGGCTGGGCCGGGCCGCTGCCTGCCTGCCTGCCCGCCTGTGCGCTGTGCCTTCCTTCCCAGGCAACAACAAGGACCTCGGGACCGCCCCGCCCGCCCCGCCCCGCCCCGCCGCATTCGGGACATTTCGCCGAGTCTGGGAACCCGTCGCGCTGTGTCCTCCGCGCACCCATCTGCTTCACCACGACTTCGGGTGTAACAACTCCAGGAGGAGAGTGTCCCGACGAGCGCCCCGTGCACGACCTTACCCGCCACCGCGATGTTCTCGGTGTCACCAAAGTTAACCCGTGAGAGTTGTCGACAGTGGCGCGGTGCGTGGGGAAGGATGAAAGGGGGAGGGGCGGGGAGGAGTCAGCAAGCGAGCAGGCAGCGCAGGTGACCTCTCCCCACTGCACCGCTCTGCGAGAGGGCGAGGGGCGAGGTCTCTCTCCTTCTCTCTCTCTCTCTCTCTCTCTCTCTCTCTCTCTCTCTCTCTCTCTCTCTCTCTCTCTCTCTCTCTCTCTCTCTTTCCCTCTCTCACTCTCTCAGGGCGGGGCGCGACACATTCAGATTAGAGTTTGCTTTGCTAAATCAGAGCGAACAGCCCCCCGCCCGCCCCACACAAAGCTAAACTTGGTCGCGCACGCGGCACCGGGCCGGGCCGGGCCGGGCCGGGCACCACCAGGAGGGGGCGCCACCAGGCACGACACGGAAAACATCCGGCCGGCTCTCCTAATGTGCGCTGGCGGCGGGGCGGGGCGGGGCGCAAGGGAGAGCCGCACTAATGCGCGAGGCACAAAAGCACCGCCCCCTTCCTTCTCTGCCCGGAGCACACGGGGACATCCCCCCCCCTCCCCCCCTCCTCTGCACGCGCTTGCGATAGTTTGGGCGCGGTCCTCATGAGTTGAGACACTTGCCAACGGCACTGGCACTACTGCTGCTGCTGCCGCCGCTACATTCCCAATGAATCTCAAACACAATTGGAGCCCGCCGCCCTGCCAAAACCGCACTAAACAAGGGTACTGCGGGGCGGGGCGGGGTGGGGCGGGTCCTGATGGGACCTGAGGTCCACACAGTCCGCCGCACGGCTGGGGTAGGGGGGCGAGGCGGGCGTGGAGGGACGGCACACCAACCCTTTAAGTTATTCCATGGATGCGGCGGCTAGCTGCAGGGGGCTCGCCGCCCCGCCCCGCCCCACCCCGCCCCGCCCGGGTCTGCAGATGCTGATGCAGCTGCATGCCGCACACCTCCAGCACCTGTCCTGTGACGCCCCCTAGCAGCGCGCGCGCCAACTAGCGCGCCGGTCCCCTTTAAAGGACCCGTGCAGTCCGCGTGTAAGAGTAAACGTGTGTGTGTCTTCGTGTGTGAGTGTGAGAGAGAGCGTGCGTGTGTGTGTGTGTGTGTGTGTGAGCGCGCGTCCATCACGACTCCAGCCCGGCTGGAATCCCTGTCCCCCCGGCCCGCGTGCCCGCGTGCCCGAGCCTTCCATCTCCGACGGACCCACAAACAACACGACACATCGGGAGAAATAAGACAGTCGCGAGTTAGTAGCAGCTTACCCTGCAAAAAGGCAATCATTTACACCAAAAGGGCAGAGCTTGCAGCTAGCTGCCTCAAAGTTGGTTTTCCCGCCCGTGTGATTTTCCCACGATGACCGCGCGAGGATCGGGTACACGCGCTCAAAAGATGCACCAGACCGGGAAGAACTTACTCCCTTAACAAATTGACTAAGGAGATGAGAGAACAGGGGGTGGGGGGTGGGTGGGGGGGGGAGGCAGGCACAGAAAGCCTAGCGCCAAAATGTGGCGGCAGCGCCAGCGGCGCCAAAACGGAATGAATCGCCTGGCCTGGCGGGGCGGCGCGCCCCTCCGGACACGAGGTGTTCTGGAGGCGCCCCCCCCTACCCCCCCCCCCACCCCGCCCCACTGCGCTCACTTTGGAATTCCCCTCGTCGAGAGGCGAGCGCGCTGCTCTAGCGGTGCTTCCGCGGCGCTCCCCCTCTTCCTTCATGCATTTGTATCGGACCGAGAGGCAGGGGGTTGCAGGGCGTGACAATTGCAAGTTTCGCCTGCTCCGTTTGGCCCGTCGCCGCCCCACCCCCTCCCCCTCCCGGCAAGCAGCTCTCGGAGATTCAGGGGGATGCAAATCAAGATTTTTCTTTTCGCACTCTCCCCCTTAACCTTCCTCCCGCTCCGCTCCCCCTCCTCCAAACTCCTTATTTCGCCCAGCAGTTACAGCTCGGGCCGGGCCGGGCCGGGGGGCGCCGGGCCACGCCTCCCACCTCTCTACACTCGAGTAGCGCCGCGGCGCCCGGAGATCGATTTTACAAGTGCCATTGACGACCGACCGGCACCGCCTCACCTCCTTCCGCACCCTCTTTTCTCTCTATCCCTCTCCTACCTATTCCTCCGTCTCTCACTCTCTCTCTCTCTCTCTCTCTCTCTCTCTCTCTCTCTCTCTGTCTTTCCTCCCCTACAATAGGTCATGTTTATGAAACAGGCGAAATTCCGGCGGCTTGCATAATGACGGGCGGCTTCCTTCCTCACTGCTGCATACCCCCTACACGCACGGGTGCGACAGAGAGGGATGGAGTGTGTGGGTAAATGTACGTGCGGGGGAGAGAGAGAGAAGATGCCGACGTCAGCCCAACTCTACTGCGCTCTCATCATGAGGAGCTGGTGCAGTGCGTCCATCAATTCGGGCCAACACCAGCAGCGGCAGCGCGAGCCACGGGACGGGACGGGGCGCCCAAAAAATAAATTAAAAAGATTGATGCCCCGAGCGGTGTTCGAACCCGCTACCGCATCGCTCGTCAGGCGCCGAAACGGCGAGTGCGGGCGTCAGACACGCCACGTGTACGTGTCGGGCCTAAATCCGACTGGACTCCTGCCCCGCGCGGTCTCGGCCCGAGAGGCGCAGGGGAGGAGGGCCCTCCTTTATTTGCAGCACCCTTCTCGCAGATCAATACGGCGCCCTCCTGGAGCTCCCGGAGCTCTATTCTGGTCCGGCGCTGTTTCCGTTTGGTTTGGAATGTCGCATACACTACACACGGTCGGTGTAAGGTCGCGGGCTGCAGGGGGCGGGGTGTCGCTGCGCCTAACGGAACACTGCAGGCCGGGCCACTGCCGCGCCGGCCGCCTTGCCTCGCGCCCAGCCGAACCAAACCGAGCCTGCTGAGGTTAGACATACCCGACCATGGCCAGGAATCCGGAGAAGCTCCGGCAGCGTGGCGTGGCTGGGAGGGGCGGGGCGGCCTGCAGCACAATCTGCACACTCATGCCCTGTTCTTCACGTACTTTCCCCCCATGCACTCCACCGCACTCCACTCCACTCCAGCGAGGCCGCGCCGCCGCTGCGCGCGATTTAAATCGTCGCGTCGTCGTACGTCTCTTATTCGCAGAAAGTTATAAAATGTATACACTCTCCGACTACAAAGTGGGCAGGCACCGTAAAAGAAAGAAGGGAAAAAAGGAGGGGAAAAAAGGCTGTTGCGTTGTAGCGCCATTCATTTTCGGCCCCTACTAATCCCGACGTTACGACCACTACGAGCAACGACACTTATTTGCATTTAACTCAACCTGGGGCTCTGCGGGGCTCCGCTACACGGGAGGAGTCCGCGGCGCATCGTGCGAAATATCTCACACCAAGTTTCATACCCCTTTTTAACGGCTCCGGATAAGACGCGACGAAGGAAAAGGATACGGCTCCGCAACGTATATCGAGAGGATGCAAACGGTACCCGCTCCATGCGCAGCCGCCGAGAGTGGGACCGGGGGAAAAGGAGGGGGGGGGGAGGCAGGCAGGAAGGGGGCATCAGAGTCATTCTCCCGTCCACTTGAAATGTCAACCGTCCATTAGCAGGCTTACCTGCAGCGTACATGCAGCCACTGAGAGTGAACGGGAACGTGTGCGTGCGTGTGTGTATGTGTGTGTACATGGGTGAGTGTGTGTGATAAGGGCCCAGACTCAGCGCAGCGCAGGTCACTCGCTGAAACACTAAGCTATTCAATTCAATCGGTATCGCGAGACGTAAATTAGCCCAATGGACTTTTCACAGATTTTACCTTGTATAATAACTCCCAAGTCAGCTAACGGGGCGAAAAAAAAAAAAGAAAAGTAGGGCAATTAAGCGATAGGGGACCTGCACGACAATGATTTAAGACATAATTTAATTGCGCTCTGCTCTGCCCCCTTGCACTGGTGCAGCCACCGCAGGCTAATGATGTGGCCCAATCATTTCGATTTGAGCTTCACAAAGCGGCCCGGCGATACTTCCCTCCTCTCCATTCCACACCGCAAAAAAAAAAAAAAAGAGAAGGCCGAAAGAGAGTGAGAGAGGGAGCGGATGAGAGTGCAAGACAGATCAGAGGGCGAGAGAGAGAGAGAGAGCGGTATATAGAGGGGGGTGAATATAATACGAAAAAAAATGCGAACGAGCGGCAATTTGAGCCTCAATTGCCTTTGGGCTTTACAATTCGCCGACAGGGATGGGGTGGCGCGGCGCGGCGCGGCCCGGGGATGCCTTCCGCACAAAAGTTTTCACTTTAGCCCGCCGCTGTGCGCCGCGCGCGCGTTTACGTTTAGCAACATATGGGAGGCAGGCGGGGAGAAGCTGTGCGGCCTTTTCGTAATGGATCGCCCATTACTCGACGGATTTTTATGAATAACTCATCACCCTTCGCGAGGCAGTCGTGTCCGATCTGCCGGCCGCCGCAGCCCTGCCAAATATCCCACGCACCGCCACGCCGCCGCTCGGTACCGGCCAGGTAGGATGCAGCCATTCCGAGAAACCAACGCAACTCGCGCGCGCGCACACACACACACACATGCGAGCGCTCCCCAGCTCGCCGACAGAATTTTTCATTTTTACGAATTTTTAAACAGCTACAATTACACCGATGCCTTTTTTTTTCAGCATAACCAGAAACGAACATTTTTTACCTCGGCCCACCTCTCTTATCCTCTTACTCTCCCCTGTCCCTGCCTCTCTCTCTCTCTCTCTCTCCCTCCCTCTCCCGGAGCTCACGTACAAAATGTGAAGCAGGACCACCGAAGCGAAGCATGGGACACGAGCAGCAGGCTTTTCGTGGTGCGAGGCGCGAGGCCAGACAAAAACTGAGGTAAAGCGACTCGGCGGGCGTCAGCGTAAGGGAGACCGGCGGGAGGAGGGGCGGGGTGGAGCCGGGCCGGGCCGGGCCGGGCCGGGCGTGTGTTATTTGATGAAGCCGTTCGCGGGCGTCAGGACAGTGACGCTTCCGGCCAGGGCAGGAGTCAGCCCCGCCCCCACCCACCCACGCACCTTTGCTCTGCCGGTGAAAAGGGAAAAAAAAACATATTGAGAGTGTCAGAGTGAAGGGTGAGGAGTGAGGAGGGGGTGCGGGGTGAGCTGCTCCGTGACAGGCGACTGCGCGTAACTGTACGGAGGAGGAGAAGGAGATAACGAGCAGCAACTCCGCGGGATTTCACGCCAACGCTGCAGAAGGTTCCCGGAGTTTATTGGAGCGCTACAGCCCGAAAAAGAAAATATCAAAAAGAGAGAAAAGGAAATATCAAAAAAGAAGACGAAGAAGAGTAAAAATGAGAAACACTCGACGAAAATTAATTCACCGTCGCAAATGCAAAGGGGGGGTTGGAAATAAAGAGCTTTCAACTTGCCGTTGTAGCTCCTGTCAGGAGGTAGGGGCTGACTGGGGGAGAGAGTAGGCGAGATGGGGGTTCAAGTGTAAGTGGTAATGTCATTGCGGGGGTGGCGGCCGACCAGCCGGCCGGGCCGGCAGCAGGGAGGGGTTGGGGGCTGTCCACTACAGACATCAAGGAGGCGTGGACCACGTCCGGCGCGAGCAGGAGAGGAGAGGGGGGGGGGAGACAGGAAGGGGCAATGAGCACAACTACCTCGTCTCATCAACCACGCTGCAGTACGGGCCGGCCGCCGCCGGGGGGTGAGGGTCGCTAAGTCAGACAGCCCCCGGCCCGCCGGCCCGCCCCCGCTGGTCCGCCCCCGCCCCCAGCAGCCTCTCGTGATGAGGGCCCTAACATGTGAAATGTAGCGGAACCGAAACAATTCCGGTGCGGCTCCCCGATACTCGTAGCAGCCCAGCCCCGCCTGCACCGCGGTGCCACCTCCGACCCCCACCCCCCCGCAACGCATGCGGCTACATCTGATTGCAGCGGGCGAAATAAAGTCGGGGCAGAATAACGACTGACTGGCTGCAGGCGCGCGGGGCCGCAGTGACGAAGCCAACACGATAAAAGGACGAGCCCGAGACGCGCATTCAAGTAAAATCCACGAGCAGTCGTGTCGCAACCTTCACTCGAAAATCCGATCGGCGTGTAAAGAAGAGAGGGACCAAGACAGTCAGCCAGCTATAGCCAGCTAGCTAGCCAGCGACACGGACGGATGGACGAACGGACCGACAAAAAGACAGTCAGACAAGACAGTCAGACAGACAGGCCACGGTGCTGCGCCGGATCTGCGCGATCCGCTCAAGTCGATACTCTGGTGCTGCGCGGTGCGGCTAATGCACCCGTGTAAAGCCGAGGCGAGGCGAGGCACTCAGACATGCGAGGGGCGCAAAACGAGGAATAAGATAATCATCCCGTGATGGCTTCGAATACGACCACAACAAACACATGTGCAGCAGCAGCAGCAGCAGGCTGCTTGTCCGGTCCGGGTGGTGGGAGCAGCCGAGCAGCCGCAGTCGCTCTGCTGCTGCAGCCTGCCCGGCCCGGCGAGGCGCACCACCGGGCTATTTTCAGCCCTTGGAACGCCACACGGCGAACCATCGCGGCTGACAGCGTCCAGCGCGCCCCGCCCCGCCCCGCCCCGCCCCGCCCCGCCCCGCCCCGCCCCGCCCCGCCCCGCCCCGCCCGGCCTCGCCCGTGTCCAAGTCAGCCCCAGAGACGACCCGCGCCGGCCCGGCCCGGTCGGTCAGTCTGGGCGTAGCAAGGAAAGGCTATTTCCGCACGCGTTAGTCCGCGCGACAGCGCGCGTGCCGCGTGTCCCCACACCCCGCACCCCTGCGCCACTGGCAACCCCATCTCGCCCCAGAGACCGAGACACCCCCTCGCCCCCCACCACTCCCCTATAGCTGTTCCCGGTTTCGCAGTAGACAGTGACAACTAAACCCCATTCGTGAAAGTTGTATATTAAACAGAGGCCAGATGTCTGTCGCCCGGGCCAGAGCGGGGCCGAGCGCGGCGCGGGGGCCGCGAACCCGGGGTTCCGCGCGGCGGGGGCGGCAGCCTGCGCGACACCCCCGCCCCTTCCCTCCTGGATTACAACGACTTACCTTAAGCCTCTTTCCCGTGGCCCGGCAGAGAGAGGGAGGGAGAGGGAGAGATGGAGGAATAGGGGGGTAAAAGGGAGGGAGAGAGAGGAAAAGGGGGAGAGGGAGAGAGGGTGGAAAAAGGAGAGGGAAAGGGATGGAGGGAGGAAAAAGGGGAGAGAAACGGAGGGAAAAGGGGGAAAGAGAGAGGGCGAGGACGCGGTCGCTCTTCGGAAGAGCCTCGGCGGGGTCGCCGGGGTGGTAGGGAGGGGGGTCGTTCTTAAATTACGTACCCCTCCATGTATCACCCCCACCCTCATCAAGTGCAGCTGTCTGCCCCACCGCTGAACTCTCCCGCCGTTTATCAACGCTCCCCTGAGCCCCCCGTCCCCCCGTCTCACCTCACCCACCTCACACCGCCGCCGCGGTCCCCGCACTCAGCCTTCCATTAGAGATCACTTCTCTCCTCTCCTGCTGCCCGGCCCGGCCCGGCGCGGCCCGGACTGAACTGGACCCGTGAACAACGGCCAGCAGGAGCGCAGGGCGCCGAGTCGAGTAGCCTAACCTCCAGGGGCCGAGCCTTACCCTTGAACCCGAGCAGGGACGGATACTTAAGGTTTTCATTCCTTCCCGTCCGTTTCGGTTTTCTACCATTTGCTAATGGAAGCCACGGTCCGGTAGGTTGGAGATACTCCAGGGAAAGGCAAAATGATGTGCTCTGAAATATTTTACAAAAGTAGTTTCTGCAAAAATTACCTCCTGAAGGAACTTTATGGGAAATAATAACGAAATTACGTATAAATTCATTCCGTTTAACGCTAATTTCACCTCCCATGGCAAAAAAGTCAACGAAGGAGTACGTAACATTTTTAAAGAAAATTATAATGGGAAATCTTGCGAGAAACGAAAACGACGGAAAAGGAAAAATAACCTCCAGTTTCCGTCTCTGAACTCGGGGCGGGGTGGAGTGGAGTGAGGCACGATGGGGTGGGACGAGGCGAGGCAGAGTGGAACGCCGCCCTCGCGCGCGCGAATATTATAACCGTAGCGCCGCGATCCGAAATGGCGAGCAGAATAACAGACTTCAGGTGGAGTCAAAGGTCGTCGCTTCAGGGTAGGAGGGCTGGCTGTATGGCGCCGGGCGGGGCGCGGTGTCGGGCCGGGCGAGCAAGGTCACGAGATAGGAGTGACGTCACGTGACTAACGCGTATCCACTCGTCGCCCTCCTATACACCAGGCCGTGTCGTCTCACCCCCTCCCCTCCGGTTTCATTTCTCTTTTCATTCCGCGCGCCTTGTCCGAGATTTCCCATGGCAGCACCACCACCAGCGCCATGAGCTCATGTCCTGGGGCGACACGTATCAATAGACAAAGCCGAGCACGGCCCCATTGAGCCGGCCCGGCCGGAGGAGGCACAAAGGAGGACGGGGCTGGGGCTGCTGCCTGCCTGCGGGGATGCCTCACCTACACCACGCGCAAAGTCTAAAGTTATTTCCAAATTGTGGCATAATGGAGAGCGCGAGCGCACGGGCGGGAAGGAAGGGGGTGGAGGACGAGAGAAAGGTAAGGGGAGGCGCAGCCTGATTTGAACGCGAGCCAGTTAACCGGAGGTCCAGACGCGCCCAGATCAGATACGACGTAAATGGAAACGCGCGGGAAGGGTGCGGGCGAGAAAAGTGAGCAGGGGGCGGAAAGGAGACAAAAGGGGAGAAGTGAGATAAAAATAAAAAAAATAAAAAGAACACACGAAAACGGGGCGGCGAAATAGCTCAAAGAACGCCCGAATGAGACTTGCGAAAGTGGCGGTCGGCTCAGAATGAAGTGAGAAAGGGCGGAGCGGCAAAAGGAGAGAGGAAGACGGTAAGGGAAAGACAGAGAGGGAGCGAGCGAAGAGAAAGGGGTGAAGTCAAGTGCCTCGCTTGTAAGTACCCCCGCCGAGGGAGGCGGGACAGTACGGCGGGCCTCCTCACAGCCACCGCCTCCCTCTGTCCCCCCCTCCTCCTCCTTCTCCTCCTCCTCCTCCCCGCTCGCGCCGCTTGTCGCTTCAAGTCCCTCCCCGCGGATTGATGACTGCGGGACGCAATCGGACAGACCTCGCGTTATTAATCAACAAGTCAGTCGCAAGACATGCGGCTGGAGAGCGGGAGTAGAAGAGACGGGGGAAGCGTATATAGGACGCGAAACAAAATAATAATAATATATTCGCGGCTGACGGCCCTTGTCTGGGTGTACTAGTGGTAATGGTGTCGGCGGTAGCGACCCCCTCCGCTCCACTCCCCTTGCCCCGTCCGCTTATTTCGGTCATTCATAATGTTCCACTGGGGGTAATAATCCTAAAAAATGATATTAAACTTTTTGTGGCTGCGCTCTCTCTTTCTCCTTCTGTCCTTTCCCTTCCCCCGTGCGGCGGACTCCACGCTGCCCCTACCCCCCCCCCCCCCCTTTTCCCTTCAGGCCCCTCACTCGCCTTTGCATACATTTTACCTCCATGATTCTTAGTTCTTGGCTTGCACCACGATTTACAGTCGCGTTTTTCGAGCCGCTCCCTGCGGGTGGGCCCCGCGTGGGCTCCGGCGCGGCCCCCGTACCCTTCCCGACACAACCCGCGGACCACCGCCGCCACCCTGGAGCACGAGGGAGGGGAGGTGAGGGGAGGAGGCCGACGCGACGTCCACCTGAGGGAGCACCATTCCACACCACCCCATCGCCCACCACATGAGACACACATAGGAGCACCCGCGACGAAAGAGTCGTGAAAGCATTCCAACTAAAGAGGTGGAAAACCAAGAACAAAGTATAACGCGGGCAGCGGCCGAGTGGCGCGGCGGGGCTGTACGAGGGGTCCGCGCGACACGACAGGTCGAGCAAGCCTTTCTCCACCGCCGAGAATGACGCGAAAGAGGGCCGATTTACAGCCGCGCCCCGCCTCCGCCACAAATTCAATGTCCAACACCATGGCCGCGCCGACCCGAGCCGCCCCCGCTCCAGCCCAGCCCCGCCCAGCGCTGTTTGTGTCGCGAGGCATTACCGCACGCCGATATAATTTCCTTGCGGTGCTTAATTACCCAAAGCAGGACCTGGGCGGGGGCGAGGGGCGCCGGCAACGCTACCGACAAATTGAGGCCGCAGAAAAAGGCCTGCAGGGCGCGCCACCGCCCGCGCCGGGCCGGGCCGTCCGGGGCCGCCTCCGAGGCAGCGCGGCGCCCCCGGGGGCACCTTAGGGGGTCATTCCACCTGTGAAACAAAAGGAGCGAGAGGGAAAGAGAGAGAGAGGGAGGGGGGGCTGCTTGTATTTTAACGTGGCCTGCGGGGGCCCTCGCTATCGGGACAAGAGGCGCGTGGCGTGGCGTGGCGCAGCCCAGCGGGGGTGCATACGTCGCACGCCACGACAACATGGTACATACCAAATAATAATTACAAAGCGGCCGTGCCGAGCCGTGCCGCCTGCTGCTGGCGGCCGCGCCGGCCAGGCCGCAAGAGAAAAACAAGGAAAAGGAGGGGGACCTGGAAGTGGGAGGGGGGGGGGCGCCTCCGGGGCTGGGCCACCGCGCGCGGCCCGCAACAATTAGTGTCCCGTGTGGTCACATATTGAGGGGGGAAAGGGAGGGGGGCCGCGCAACCAGATGCGGGAAAATGTTTCGTTCGGCTATGCTAGAGTAGCTCCGGCTACGATGCCCGCGGTGTTAAACTTACGCGCCCTTACACAAAGAGGTGCGTCCGTCCCAAACTCGGCTTCCCTCTCTAGTCTGTACGACGCCGGGCGCGGGCGTTCGGGTTCGGACGGGTCCAAGCCATTAGTGCAGAGAGCTCTATAGGCCGCCCGGCAGACCCGGCCCCGCCCCGCCCCGCCCCCGCCGCACCTCACCTCGCCTCGTAATAAATATCGATCCGCAAAAGCCATAGCCAGTCGTGGCGTGGCGTGGCGGGGCGTGCGGTCGCATGACGGCGGGGAGTAAGGCAGCGCCCGTCATAATAACAGTTGTTGGGCAGCAGCCGCGTACACCTTGGCCGCCGGCGCAGCGCCGCACCGGGTGGCAGCGAGGGGTGCGCCAGGGCGGTGGTGGTGGTGGTGGAGGCCCGCCGCCATGCGCCGCCGATGAGATGCGCGCCCGACAACATTCCGACATGAGCTAAACGCCTCGCCTCGCCAGGCCGGGGTTTACTACCACCGCGCTGTGTGCACCGCGCCAGAGTGCAGCTCAGCCCCGGACTAATCAAGCGTAAAAGGAACCGGCGGGGCGGGGCGGGGCGGGAGCGAGGGAGGGGAAAGGGGCACCGGGCTGAAGAAAACAAACAAGCGACCGACCGTCCGTCGTGTTTGTGGACGAGTTTGCAGCAGAGAGAGGGGCGGGGCGCGCGGGGCCGACAGCACGTGGCGACCGCGGAGGGGGCGCTGGAGGCGAGGCCCACGCTCCCACACACATACACACACTTTAACTCACACACAAAATTTCATCCGGCGTTGTAACGAGCAACAGAAAATGCTCTGGACGGTGCGGTCCGAGCGACATGTGACAGCTATGTGCAGCCCTGCGGCACCCCCGCGAAGGAAGCCCTTCCGAGGCCGAGGGCACGGGCAGGTGTCGCTCAGGTAGGGGTAGTGAGGGGAGGGGGCGGGCGGGCGGGCGAGGGGCGCGGGCGATGCCCCGACAAAATCGAGGGAGGAAGGGGGAGGGGGTCACTTAGAAATATCATTGTACGGACCCAACAGAGATTAACAAAACAATAAACATAAAATCGAGATGATACAGGAAAAAAAAAAACGGAAAATTGAGAAAAATTAAAACAGAAAGCAAAGTAAAATTGAAAAAAATCAAAAAAGGGGGGAAATATCTAAATTCATCAAAAAGTGACAGAAATTTTCATTGAAAAATAAAAAATTTTAAAAAAGGAAAAATCATTTTACACATTTTGTTTGGGCAAAATGCCGCATAATCAGCGTGCAGCTGCTGGTGTGGCGAATAGGGCCTGGAGGTGCGCAGCGCGATCCGCCGGGGTGCGACCCGAGCTCGAGGCTACACAGCAGACACGGCCGGTGGCGGCGGCAGTGCCGCGCAGACGCGCGCAGCGTGCCTGACGGCGAGCATGTGGGAGACGAGGAATGGCCGGGCTGGGCCGAGCCGGACGGCGGCGGCCCCCATGGAGACTGACAGGCACAATCCGTGAGCCATATTTCTCCGGCGAGGCGAGGCGAGCTGCGCAGGGCAGGACGAGGGGTGCGGCCGCGAGGCTCCGCTGCTGCTGCTGCTGCTACTACTCCACCCCCAGCCCCAGCCCGGCAGCGCCACTTCGCCGCTGCTGTACCGAGCAAGTTATGCCGACGAAGCGCATTCCGTGTAATCAGACTGAGGCGGGGCGGGGCGGGGAGAGGCGAGCACGCTGGATGCACACGGCCGCTGCTACTGTGGGCTCAGCACTGCGCGCCCGGCCCGGCCCGGCCCAGCAGGAGGCCTGCCTGGCACTGCGTACGATAGGCCCTCCACCCCAGACATAAACCGGAACAAGGAAATCGCCGCCCAGGAAGCCCCTGTACGGCCCTCGAGCCCCTGGCCATGCCCTGGCAGTACGTTTGCCCCGCCTCGCGCCTAGGACCGCCCCCGCACCGCCCAGCCCCGCCCCGCCCCGCCCCGCCGGGGTCATTGCAAGCCAAGTGTCCGGACGTTACCGTCTCACCATTGCCGTTTCCGTTACTGCCCCGCAAGGCCAATAAAACGCCAGCTCGCCGGCAACGCGCCCCTCCGGGTGTGTGGCGGGGCGTGGCGGGGCGTGGCGGGGCGTGGCGGGGCGTGGCGGGGCGTGGCGGGGCGTGGCGGGGCGCGGCGGGGTCGGAACGCCCCCCGCACGCGCGCCGTTGGCGGAGCAGGTCATTGCCGCGCGGGCCGCCTGGCCCAGGACCGCGATCACCGCGCCACACCTCACCCGATCATCCCCGGCCCCGCCTCGGGCCCCGCCTCGGGCCCCGCCTCGGGCCCCGCCTCGGGCCCCGCCCCGCCCCGCCCCGCCCCGCCCCGCCCCGCCCCGCCCCGCCCCGCCCCGCCCTCCTTTACCTTTCCCCTGCAAATTGAGTGCAACGCGGCCGAGGCAGTTCGGGGCTGGGTGGGGCTGGGCAAGGCGGGGCGAATAAACTCGAAGCGAATAAGGAGTAAGGCAAGTAAGGCCCCCTCCTTTATTCCAGCACGCGCGACTCGGCGGCGCAAGCTCGTCTTCATCTGCAGTTGCCGCCCCGCCCCACCCCGCGCCCGAAAGTTGAGTCTTTGGAGGAGAATCGAGTTATATGGCTGAGAGCCCGACCGACTTGGGCGGCCGCCACGCCGCGTGCCGCAAGGCGCTCGCGGTGCAATGTGTATGTGCATGTATGTGTGTGTGTACAGAGCAGAGACAACTCTCGCCCTGTGGGTGCGTGCGTACGTGTTTGCGCCCCTCGTTACAAAGGGCGCGCAGCAGCCCTAACCCGCCACGCCCTGCCCTGCCTGCCCAGCGCCCCGGGGAGGAGCTCGTCGTCGTCTGATGTACACTGCGCCAAATACGTAATCAATCATTTTATCGTCCAACAAGCAAAATATCGATTACGTACACGACAGAGCAGAGGAGGCGCACGACATTACAGTAAAATATAATCTTTGCCCCCCGTGTGCTCTACCGCTTAAAAGCAGCACAAATAACAGTCACTCATGTGATAGGGAGACAGAGACACACAAGAGCCGACACTGCTGGCAATCTTTCTCACAGGCCGATAGACAGAGACAGAGAGATGCTGGTCTCGCAGCAGCGCTATAAACCGTCCCGGTCCCGCACGCTGCCGTACGGTGGCTGGCGGGGCGGGGCGGGGCGGGGCACTTGTTGGCATGGCGCCCGGCCAAGGCCCGGCCCGGCCCGGCCGGCAGCAGTCCGATTTGTTATAAATGAAGCGGTACTAACTCACGCGGACATTCAAGTCCATGTTGGCTTGTCCCGTCACGGGAGCGCCACACGTGACGGAACGAGAGAAGGAGAGGAAAAGAGAGATAGTGTGAGCGAGAGAGATTTCCGGGTCTCGAGGAGTAACGTTGATTTCAAACACGGCCCAGCCGGGTTCAAATTGCAACGCCATTGCAGATTAAAATCACCACCTGAGCCCCACCGGCCCCGGCCAGCAGCCCGACCCGGCCCAGCCGACCCGGCCCGGCTGTGCCGTATCGTTTTCATTTACCCGTTTACACGTTTGACCGCCGACGCTAATATGAAACGTATTTAGAAATCGCCGTGACCGAACGATCCCGAGGAGCCGTTTGGGCGTGAAGGAGAGAGAGAGAGAGAGAAAGCGATGGAGAGAGACAGAGAGAAGGCCCGGGCGGGGCGATCACGCCCGGATAACTCACTCTCTTCCAGACTCTTCCTCCCTCTCTCCTCACCTACCCCCCCCCCTACCCTTTTCCTCCCTCGAGCGCAAGGCGCGCGTGTGCGCGGCGTGGCCGCAGGTCGTAGTGGCCTTTCCTCAAACCCTCCCATCTTTTACCTCCTTTCCCCAAACTAAACAATTCCAGGCGGCCCCAAACGGGTTCCCAGCAGGGCTGGCGGTCGTATAACGTAGCACACTACTCCCCCCGGCCCGGCCCGGCCCGGCCCCCCGGCCTGCCAGGGGCGAGGCAGTACAGCGAGGGGCTCGGCTACAGACTGACTACCCCGCCACCTCCGGCCCGACGTTTACACCGACCAAACTATAACAGGAATCACACTGTGTACAAACAGGCGATCAGACCCGTCTCCTGCAGGCGGCAGCGAGGGGGAGTGCCACGCCACAGCGGGGTATTTTCAGACGTTTCATGTGCCTAAACAACGGCGCAGTTAATCTCCCGCATTAGAGACGAAACACTGCTGTGAAGATGAAAAGTTTGTACGGACACAGAACATACCGCGAACGCACAAGCGCCAGAGAAGGCTAAACGTCTCGGCCACATGGGTCACAAGCCGTGAAATCGTAATTCTCTTTGCAAGAATGTAAATCGAGAAAAAGAGTGTTCACTTTTTAACAGTCACTGACCAGACGTTGTTGCCAAACCTCCCGTCGCTGCAACTCTGCGAGGACCGGACCGGGTCGAGACGAGAGCCCTCGGGACGACTGGGGTTTGCTGCACCTCTCTCTCCCTCTCTCCCTCGCACTCCCCCACCCCTTCCAGGCAACCTATATCCCCGTCTCGCTCCCTCTCGCAGTGGGATTTGCATTTTGATAGGCTATAAATCGTGTCTGGGTCTCACTCGCTAGCTCCTGGAAATGACAATCTAGTTGGCTGGGCACAAGTAATGCTCCAGTCATTAATATTATTATTTCAATTTACTTGTCGCTGGAGGTTGAAACCCTCCTCAGCAAGCCCAAAACAATAAAGTGAGTAAAAACATCAAATAAACCAACACAGTTAAAAAATTTGTCGTATAATAGAACAACAATTTTGCAGTTAAGCTTGATAGTAGCGCGCGTTGTTTGCAAGCAATCAAAGTCGTTACTTGACGAATAGCCTGTACATTAACGACCACATGTCTGGCCTAACAAGATTTCCTCCACAGTCCGACTGGTTCGCTATTTGAAAATGAAATGGCGTTCTTCTGAAATTAAAAGCATGCTGGAATGTTTCAAGTCGTATGAGTGCGATACTTTTTAACAGTTGAGGCTAAAAACGGAACCGCTGGCCAAAGCCCAACGGCGGAAGACTGGAGATACAAACATGTCAATATTACACAGGCTGTGGGCGCTGAGGTTTTGGGACGGGGATATGGGGGACATGCGCGTGGTGGAGCGTGGTGGGGCGGGGCGGGGCGACATTTGAGCCCGGGCGCGTCGGCCCCGCCACCACAGCACACGCCCCGCAGGCAAGCGTGCTCGCGAATAAAAATCCCAAGTCATATTCCTCCCCCCACCCGACCCCGCCCACCTCCGTACCGTGCCCCGCGGGGGGTCCAGGTGCCACGGTCTGCTCATTAAGCCCCCCCCCCCCCCCTCCCCCGTCTCCCTACTTCCCGTAAGGCACTGCTGCTGCTGCTGTTTTCCATTTTTCAAGGAGCACATTTTGTCACTAACACCCCCGGCGCGCTGGCGGCAAATAAAGTGGAATAATTTACTATTCGGGCCCGTGCGGTGCGTGGCGGTGCGTGGCGGGGCGTGGCGTGGCGGGGCGAGGCATGGCAGGGGCCTAACGCGGGTGCGGCGGCCGCAGCCCAACCCCGGGCCCGGCCCGCGCTGAGGCTTGCGCGCTTTGCGGCTGCGGCTGTCCGAACCACTATGGATGGCCCTCATAAGTCACGGACTACTGGCTATTGCCAATCAGTTTCGGAAGTTGGACCCTTCTCTCTCTCTCTCTCTCTCTCTCTCTCTCTCTCTCTCTCTCTCTCTCTCTCTCTCTCTCTCTCTCTCTTCCCCTCCCCTTCCTCACGGTCAGGCCTAACCGTGCGGCTAGTCCGCGAGCAACCCTCCTCCAACCCCGGGCACAACTGCGCGACCCTGCACCCGACCCGACCCGCCGACACGTTTACTTGACATTTGACAGACATCATCATCATCATCATCAGCAGCAGCAGCACCGAAGGAAATTTCGTCCACCCTGATTTAGAGGGGAGAGACCGAGGAGAGACGCAAGGATAGACGTTACGTTTGCTGGAGATGGAAACAAGACAAACACCGGTGGCCTCTGATTAGACTTGTTGCAGGCCTTCCCTATCCCACCCTCGCGCATCGACGCCGCGCCACCCCTTTCGGCCCTAGGAGGACGATCCCCGAGCCGAGGGCGCAGCAACTCCGAATATTGATGTCCAAATTTTGTGAAGTTCCGCAAAGTTTTATTGAATTTTTCTGAAACGTTGCTTGAATTTTCCTAATTTCTCTGAATTTCCGTGAATTTTCCTGAAATTTTTCTAATTTACGAGTGGTACAAAAATTTCAGAGTTGTTTACCCCCTCGACGATCCCTCTCCACCCCATCTCTCTTCCCCCCGCGGCGGTGCGGTGGCATCTCGCGGTCGTGACGACTTTGGGCTGGGCTGCCTGGCCCGGCCCCGCGCGCCACCCCGCCTCACAGCGCGGCGCTTCTCCAAACAAACCACAGGACGAAAGCCGCAGGCCAGGCCAGGCCAGGCCAGGCCTTCCCTTCCGCTCTCCAGCCGGGCTGGGCCCCGCCCCGCCCCGCCCCGCCCCGCCCCGCCCCACGCGGCCCCACGCGGCCCCGGGCCCACCTGTCGCCGACGAAAAACACTCCGGGGGGAGGAAAGGATGTGGGGACCCCTAGCTTGGTCTGGTCGGCTGCTCTGCCCCACCCTACCCTCCTACGCCCGCGCCGCGTGCGCGCCCGCACCTCGCAACCAGCGCGATTAAAAGTTTATATGAACACCACCACCAACTCACCTCTATAGTTACACAAGGAATGCTGATAAGCCATATAAAGGTCTTATTGCGTAGGATAGTAGACAAGCGTGCGTGCATGCGTGCATAATCAGCATAATCACAAATGTAAGTGCCAAGAATACTGCAAACTTGTTTCTTTCAAAAGTTAACGTTAAAAATCAGCTACGAGTGATGATAGAGAAAATTAAGAAAGTTAAGTACACACTGTTCTTCTTTTTAAAAAATTTAGTTTCAGACACTAACAGTCACACACACAAAAAAAGACTAATTATTTTAGATAATATTTTATTATTTGAAAGAAAGAAACTTCTACTACTGCATGCGAGAAAATTGCGTATAATTTGGCACGTACTGCTGTCTCCTGGCGCTCCCGCCACTGCCCCGGCCGCCGCAAGTCCCGCGATGCCCAACTCACCTGCAAAATAAAAAAAAGAACATCGTAAAATTTGCACAAGACTTCAAAAATGCACCAAACTACCAAAGACGGAAATTTTCTTTCCACCCCCCCACTTTTTTTTGGCGAAAAAGAAACAGATGGGTTTTCTGTTTTTATTGCAAACAGGGAGGGGTGCATGCGGTGCAGACAAACAGAATCTCCATTACAGCCCGGCCCTGCCCGGCGAGGTACTACACGGCGACGTACATGATTGATACACAAAGTGCTCCTCCGCGCCGCGCTACCTATTGGCGTGCCGCTTGATGGATGGGCCCGACCCCACAATGCGACGCCGCGCCGCGCCGCGCCACGCCACGCCACGCCACGCCACCCAGGCGGTCGTGCAAATTAGATTTACATGCAAACGAGCCAAAGCCAAACACGCGCCGGGGAGCAAACGAGTCAAAGTTGAAAAACAGACGAAAATCGCACGCACGCATACCGTGGGTAAAATTGGAACGTTTGGCGGGAAAACATAAAAATTAAAAAGGGGTGAAAAAATAATAAAAAAAAGGGTGGGGAAAAAAGACGTTTGCGGGTATTAGTTTAGGGAAGAGGGTTCTCATGAACGTGCGTGTGCGAAGCATCAGCAGCACCGCAGCACAAGGCAAACCGATAGCTTCTAGAAATAGAAAAATAAAAGCAATTCGTATAATCCGTCCAAAGTATGGCCACCAGTGTAAAGTGTCTTCTATAAATACGCCCAACAGCGGAGCAGGGCCAAACTAATGCACTTTTCTTAATCATTTCACTTTCCCCCTCCCCCACCTGCTTTCAGCGTTTTGTGCAAAAAAATTATTATTCCACGCTTGCTGGTTCTCTGCTCATCAGCTGGATTACAGGGCAGAATGCGACCCTGCTGGCCGGTGGACCGGGGCGGCCGGGGCAGGGCAGTCAGACGACGCTGCACAGCCAATGCATCACTCTAATTAATTCCGCCGGTTCTGTACCAAAACATAACCAAAACATCGCAGCGCGTTTCCTCGACGCTCCTCTCCGAGCACCTCAAGCCTCAAGTAACTTCACCTCCTCTTCCTTACGCTCGCTACCCCTCCCCCCCCCTCTCTCTCTCTCTCTCTCTCTCTCTCTCTCTCTTTCTCCCTTCCTCTCTCATTATTTTCTCGCGACTTTGCATCAGCAGACGAGGCCCAGGCGATGGCCAGCCTCGGCTTGGGGTGCCGGCTGCTGTGCGGCCTCTCTCTCTCTCTCTCTCTCTCTCTCTCTCTCTCTCTCTCTCTCTCTCTCTCTCTCTCTCTCTCTCTCTCTCTCCACCCGGGTGGGCCCTCGCCTCGCCTGGGGCGGGGCCGCCGGCCCCCACCCCGCCCCGCCCGGGCCCCGTCACTCAGCCGGCCGTGTAAGACTCGCCACCACCCCGCCCCGCCACGCCCCACCCGTCTGCCCTGGGGTCCAACCCACAGCGGGGCCCGCTGTCAGCTTGGCACGCGGAGGCGCCAATGAGCCCCATGGGTACCGCCCCGCCCCGCCCCGCCCCGCCCCGCGAGGGGCTCCGTACCGGGGGCTGCCGACACCCTCCTCCTCCTTCATGGTAATCGGCCCTGAGCCAACCAACCGCGGCAATGGGGAAAATCTTTAACATGCAAATACGGGGCGGGTGGGGCCGCCGGGGAGGCGGGGCGGGGCGGGGCGGGGCGGGGCGGGGCGGGACCCTACCCTGCCCCGGCCTGGCTGCCAGAGTCCTCCGCGCGCGGGCCAAATCACGGGCAGGGCAGGGCAGGGCAGGGCGCAGGGGATAGGGGCGGTGTGTCATTTGCCACGCGCACCTCGCGTCCCGTCCCGTCCCGTCCCGCTTCGCGGCTGGCTGACTCGCGGAGCAGGGAGGGAACTTAGTTCGGCAACGAGCCCGACACCACCAACCCGGCCCGGGCTGACTTCATCTTTTTTCCGCGCCTCCCCGCGCGTGCTTTAGACTTTCCGTAATGGTTAAACCAACGACGATTGTGTGTTGCTGTGGGTTATGTTTGGCGGGTGGATTTATTACGCGACTCAGTCCAATCCCATAGCCGAGGGGGGGATTACCATACAAAATGTGAAGTGATTTTTGTGACTCTTAATTTATTTTAAATTTTCTATTGTTTTTTCAAGGAAAATTGCTGTCACTTTAAGTTTTGATCTTTACCGGATTTTCTGAATCTTTCTTCTTTCTTTTTTTTTAATTTATTAAATGATTTTTTTTTGAAATCGTACAATGATTTTTCGAAGTGACTCCCCCCTCGCCCATCGCTACAGATCCAGGACCCCTGTGAGCAGCACGCCGCCCTGAGGTGCATCCGTGCGTGGCGGGTCTGCCTACCCGGCCGCGACCGAGGCGCCTTACGGAGCGGGCCTCGGTGCGGCAAGCACCGGGTGCTCATGCGGCGAGGAGGTCTCAACTCCACTGTAAAATGCTTGCAAAGAATTGGTTCGTATTGCAAACTATTTTCTTTGTAAGTTGCAAAGAATTTTTAAGCATTGTATTACGAACTAATTCTTCGTAAGCTTACGAACTATTTCTTTGCAATACAAACAAATAGTTTGTAAGAATTCTAGTAGCTTGCAAAGAAGTTCTTTGGAATACGAACAAATTCTTCGTAATACGAATATTAAAATTTCTTCGCAACGTTGCAAAGAATTTAGTTTGCAAGCGTTTTACAGTGGGGCAACTCCGTAAATAACTACACTGGAAAAACAATAAAGGTGCCAAGTCCTTCAATTACAAACGTGCTGAAGGTTTAGCGCCTTAACAAAGGCAACAAAACTTCCAAAAGGCCGTAACTTTTAGCCTCTTCAGGGCTGTTTAGAGCCTTTGCAGCGGTTCTTTACTGAAAATTTATCTTGCACCCATGAAAAGGCAAGACAAAACACCTTTGTTTTTTCCAGCGCACCCCGGCAATCTACGGACAAACTTCGGCAATCCTCACAAAACACGAAAAAAAAGGCGAACTGCCTTTCTGCATCTGGCGAGCACTGCAGCACGGAGTTGATACCCGAGGCCCGAGGCCCTACCGCCCTTGCAGCGAGGGATGACGGAGAGACATCCTCGGCCGTCACAGACGTATAGGCCAGGATATAGTCACTCCGCGCGGGGCTGGGCGGGGCGAGTCGAGATCCACGACGTGTTCACGGCGCCGAGAACAACGCATTCCCATCGGTGCGACACCGCTCCGCAGCCAGCGGCCCCTGCTGCAGGGCCCCGCGGATAACAATCTTATCAATGTCGCGGCAGAACAAGACGCCGCCGCCGCCGCCCCCTAAAAACTTTGCGCTGATACGTATTTCAGCATGGAATGGGGGAGAGAGGGGCCCAGCGCCGCGCTTCCTAATTCGGAGCGCACATGTAGCGGCGGGGGCGCGCGCTCCGCGTGTTCGCACGCCCGCCCCGAGGTTAGGACCGTTAGGCTGTATAGGGTGAAACGTGAGAAGGGAGTGGGAAGAGAGACGGAGAGGAAACTGACAGGGGGGGAAAGAGAGAGAGAAAGAGTTAGAGCGTCGGCGGAAGGGCGGGAGAAGATGAGTTACACCCTGACGGGGAACGTAAACCGCTGCATGAGACGCCAACAGAAGGAGGAGGTGTAGGGACCCGACAAAGGTGAGGAAAGAGAGTGCGTCTGCGGGGAGCGAGAGAAGGATACGGAGAGAGAGAGAGAGCGATACAGAGAGGAGGGGTCATGCGTAAACGCTGTCACTGCACCGTGATGCATGGACCTGGATGCTGCCGGCGCTGCTGGGCCGGGCGACACGCGATGCACGGCGAGAGGTAGAGGTGTGTGGAGAGAGAGAGAGAGAGAGAGAGAGAGAGAGAGAGAGAGAGAGAGAGAGAGAGAGAGAGAGAGAGAGAGAGAGAGAGAGAGAGAGGGAAAGGGAGGCGAGGAGGCGGACCAGGACCACAGCCCGGCGTCATGACGGACACAATATCGTGACGTGGAGGGACAGTGGTCCGCTACAGGACAAAGGGGCCAATGGGCTGCGGCCAGTGAGAGGGAGTCCGAGGAGAGCGGGAGAGAGAGAGAGAGAGAGAAGGAGCGGCCAAGAGGAAGGCAGAAACAAAAGCGGAGGTGAGAAGTGCGAGTGTGTGTGTGTTGCGTGCACACACACACACACACGCACACGTGCGCGCCGTGAACACGTACACACAAAAGGGGTCGTGGATTCAGTGAGAGAGTTTACGGTCCAACGTCCGAAGCGACGTAATTGGTTTACGAAGTCTCGGGAGATCGCCGTTCGGTCCGCAATCTCCTCTCTTTCTCCCTCTCGCTCACTCCCTCCCCCCTCCCCCCGAACACAGAGCAACCCTTTTGTCCCCGCTCTTCCCCTAAATTGCTCGCCCCGCACCGCGCACCGCCCAGCCCCCAGCCACACCGGGGCGACACCAAGCAGGTGCGTGGCGGGGCGGGGCGGGGCGGGGCACAGTCCAGACATATACACACAGATGGGGAAGGGGAAAGGGGGATCAATAGACCCACCGACCCTCTCAGTGATCCCAGCTTTTATCCCTTTTGTCTCTGCCGCCTACGATTGGCGAAACCACGGCCAGCCAAATTAAATAAAGCCCAGCAATCCGTGTCCAGGCGGGAGCCACACGTCAGAACGCCCCTCTCCTCCCCTCCAGCTCCATATACCTTTGTCGCGGCCGTAAGTGTGGCGCAAATGACATCGCTTGCACCCCAGGAAACCGTTTATGATCGTAGTCGCGGACTTCAATGAAATCGCATGAGCTGCCCCCCCCTCCCCCCCCCCTCCCAAATCGATACTGGCAGCGTTCTCCGAATCGTCGGCCGGTGTATATGCGTCCCACGTTACAGAACGGCAGTCACCTGGTCAGTCAGGCACACGGGGCGCTATTGACTTCCGCTGAAATCCCCGCTGGCGGGCCGAGCCGGCCCCTGAACACACACACACACACACACACACACACACACGCCCACGCCAGACACGCAGCTCACGGGGAACAACAAGAACAACAAAGTCACGGGGTGGAGCGGAGCGGGGAAGCACAGCAAAAGGGCACTCCCGCTACGTGTTTTGAGAAGCGCAAATTAAAGCGATGGGGGTGAAAGGGTATCCCGTCGATTGGCACGCAGTCGTGTCGAGTTCTGAAATCAGATAAACACGTCCCATTTGCGGCGGATCAGATTTTCAGTTGTTTTGTTTTTTGAAATATTTTTTTTCTTTTCTTTTTTGTCACGGGAGTGAATTTTTCTACTTTTTAGGCAACGGAGTTGCCTTCTAAAATCGCTGGAAAACGTGCGTGTTTTGTTTCATATGGCCCCTTACGACAGAAAAAAATCTGCTGAAGGGAATTCGATGATTTTAAGCATACATTTAGAATGTAATCTAGTACATTCGATTCTGAAGTCTAGTTGAAATCTGTATTGAGTGATTCCATGTCAAAGGTACACTGAAAAAAAAAAGTTGTCTCCGAAATCGACCATATTTTTTTTGTCGGCTGTCCTATGGTACAAGACTCTACCCTGTAAATGGGAGCTCTCTATGTGCACCCAGTCTGGAGATATAAAATACTGCCATTTTGGTACTATGTAGAAATGAGCTATAGGTAAAAGTAGGGAAGGAGTCATGGTAGCGACTTTCCACTAGGTATGCAGCTTGTTAGGAGTCAGTAGATGAAAAAAAAAATTTTTTTGAAAAAAAATTTTTTTAAATCTTTTTTTGTTGATTTTTTGAAGTGTACTTTTGGAAATATCTCAAATGATGTCATAAAATTTTTCGACGCAAAAAATGCTGAAAGTAGCTCATATCACCCATGATTTATCCTGAAAGACTCATCACACGTAGCCTTTTAGTTTCAGAGTTATGGGGATTGCGCTTTCCAGCTTTCTCAACGTAAACCCATAGAACCTGTATGGAATGACTAGAAGCTACTTGAGACTGTTGCAGAGTTCTACACTGGGTGAGTATGAACTAATTACACTAAAATTGACTTCCTCTTAACATTGGACACCCTTTTCTGTAATAATATTTTAAATATTAAGGATACAGGGAAGGTTCGAACAAGGTAACGGAAACTGTTCATCTCATTCTTGGTTTACCATCACATTTGGTGTTCTCAGACTAGTCAGATATTTTAGAATAAACTAAAAGTAAAATCTTCTTTGACAGCAAAAATCACATTAGTTCAATAGTCCTTAAATTAATAAAATTAATGAATAATTGAACTAATGTGATTTTTGCTGTCAAAGAAGATTTTATTTTTAGTTTATTCTAAAATATCTGACTAGTCTGAGAACACCAAATGTGATGGTAAACCAAGAATGAGATGAACAGTTTCCGTTACCTTGTTCGAACCTTCCCTGTATCCTTAATATTTAAAATATTATTACAGAAAAGGGTGTCCAATGTTAAGAGGAAGTCAATTTTAGTGTAATTAGTTCATACTCACCCAGTGTAGAACTCTGCAACAGTCTCAAGTAGCTTCTAGTCATTCCATACAGGTTCTATGGGTTTACGTTGAGAAAGCTGGAAAGCGCAATCCCCATAACTCTGAAACTAAAAGGCTACGTGTGATGAGTCTTTCAGGATAAATCATGGGTGATATGAGCTACTTTCAGCATTTTTTGCGTCGAAAAATTTTATGACATCATTTGAGATATTTCCAAAAGTACACTTCAAAAAATCAACAAAAAAAGATTTAAAAAAATTTTTTTTCAAAAAAAATTTTTTTTTCATCTACTGACTCCTAACAAGCTGCATACCAAGTGGAAAGTCGCTACCATGACTCCTTCCCTACTTTTACCTATAGCTCATTTCTACATAGTACCAAAATGGCAGTATTTTATATCTCCAGACTGGGTGCACATAGAGAGCTGCCATTTACAGGGTAGAGTCTTGTACCATAGGACAGCCGACAAAAAAAATATGGTCGATTTCGGAGACAACTTTTTTTTTTCAGTGTACCTTTGACATGGAATCACTCTATTGCAGAAATTTTGTAAATTTGAATTGAAATTCGAGTTTCTATGGTAATGCTCGACTCGTCAGGCAAAATGAACAGGGGAAGGGGATATTTTTTTTTCCTCAGTTAGGTTTATATAAATTGGCTTTTATAGCGCTATATGCTGCAAGATTGCTTTGAAAAACAAAGAAATCGTCACACAAAACCGGAGAGAAAGAAGGAGACGGAAAAGCAAAGGGGGCTGCTGCTCGCAGCGGGGCGTCGCGCGCGGACCCGGGCCCGGGAGGCGGCCCGGAGGGGACCCGGAGGAGGCCCGGAGGAGGCCCGGAGGGGAGAGGAGCGAAGGAAGAGTCGGAATCGGGAGAAAATTAGGAAGCAAGGGGCTGGCAGGGCGGAGAGGGGCAGCAGCCTAGCAGGTCGAGAAGGGTAGCGAGCAACCACCACGAGGAGAAAGAGAGAGAGAGAGAGAGAGAGAGAGAGAGAGAGAGAGAGAGAGAGAGAGAGAGAGAGAGAGAGAGAGAGAGAGAGAGAGAGAGAGAGAGAGAGAGAGAGAGAGAGATTGAGGGGGAGCGTGGCCTTCCGCTTACGGTGGGACAAGCAGACATTGATCAGAGAGAGTTTCTCTCCCTCTCGCCCACACTGCCAACTTGAGACGATGGCGCGGCGGAGCACGGGGGTTGGAATCTTCCTCCTACCACCCCGCCCCGCCCCGCCCCGCCCCACCTGTCTCTAATGAGCACAGCCCGACCCTTAAGCCCCTCGGCGGCGGGACAAGGGGAGCCGCCGCCGCCGGGGCCGCCGCCGGGCCATATCGGGGCGGTACGGGGGCGGCGCACAGTCAGTCCACAGCCAGCCAGCCAGGTCTACCACTGTCAGTCGCAGGGCCGACCCGGGCCGGGCCGGGCCACCGGGGGGTAGAGGGGAAAGGGGGTCAAATCCACCGCAGCTCCGCTTTACCAAGTTAATTTAGAGTGGCCGCGGCTGGCTATACCCCTTTCCCCCCTCTGCTCTCTGCCACACGCAGATTGCCCCGTAAAGTATAGTCCAGTAAGCCACGCGGGCGACAGTGACGCCAGAGGAGGAAGGGGGGAGGGGAAGAGACCAACCCCTTCGACCGATAGCCTTCTACCTACCCTCCCACATCAATGGCCATCCATCATCTCTCTCTCTCTCTCTCTCTCTCTCTCTCTCTCTCTCTCTCTCTCTCTCTCTCTCTCTCTCACACACACACTCACACACACACACACACACACACCACATTCCTTTCGGGTAATTGAAACACGAGACATTTGTAAGCTTCCCCTCCCCTGTCCTCCTTGTCCTCCTCCTCCTCCTCCTCCTTATGGTCACCGCGTCGTCAACTCCATAAAATATATTTCCATGCTGCTCCGCTATCGCATGGCAGACCGCGCGGCGAAACTGAGGAAAGGAGGAATGCCAGCCACGGCAGCGCCCACAAGGACACGCACACACACACACACACTGTGTCCGGCTCCAATTAGAGCAGACTTATTCACCTGCATATGTAAGCACGCTGGTCAGGTGAGACGCACCTGTCCTCCTGGCGCCTCGCCCAGTGGACAGAACACATGTGCCGTGTGCTTGCGCTGCATGCGCACGCGCGTGTGAGTGTGTGCGTGTGTGTGTATGTGTGTGTGCGCGCGCGCGGTGCCACAAAACGCTACTACCTTAACGATCTGTGCCCCGCCCGCGACTCTGCGCGCGGCGTACGGGTCGCAAAGCAGCGGCGGCGAGTTAAAGCGCGGGCAAAGCACCCGCCCGAACCGCCCCTCCCGCCCCAGGCGTAATAGGGTTACGGGGTGAAGTGGGCCAAGCAGGGAAGTCCCAGGGCGAGCGGGGCAGGGCAGGGGGGGGGGGGGCTAGGCGTAGGGGCCGGTAGAAAGGTACGCGGCGAGAGAAGGGCGGCGGGGCACTGTGAAAAAAATTAAGTGTAAATTTACGATAGTTTTCGTAATCTAGAATCGTAAATTTGCGAGCGCAGTCCTAAACTTCCGACAGCAAATTCTTACTTGTCAACAGTCGACAAACGGTGTAAAAAAAAAATTAAAAAAATATCGTAACAATAGAACTGAAAGTTGTAACTTACCGGACATTTATCATATATAATTTTCCCGTAACCCTTACGAATATTTTCCCCGGGGGAGCGGAATGGAAAGTGGACGACGGAAAGTCCGGCGAAGAGGGCCCTACTAGCAGCGCTGTGACACACGGCTCGAGAGGAGCACAAGAGGTGCGTGCTGCCGGCACTGTCGCCCCAACCGCGTCGGGTTCGAAACTCGAACGGAGAACGTAATGAAATAAAATGAAAAGGAGACCACCCCTTCCCTTTTTTCCATGCGTGTTACAGAAAAATTGCTTTTATAAAAAATAAAAATATATATATATATATATATATATATATATATATATATATATATATATATATATATATATATATATATATAGAAGGTCTCGTACGCGGCGCTATGCACGGGAGACGCGAATGCCCCCCCACCCCTCTCGCCTCCGCGTTACTCTCCACAAGCAGCACAACAAAAGATAAAACTTTCAGCAAAGGCTCATCCTGCTTGAGTATTCTTTAAGCAGGCCGGGCGGGGCGAGGCGGGGCGGGGGGGCCCGGTGAGAGGGGGCGGGGTAGGGGGGGGGGGTCTGGATTGACGCGGAATGGCGGGGCGGGGCGGGGCGGGGCGCGCACGACGACTCTTCCTGAGCGCCGCGCCCGCTCACACGCACGCTGCCGACCAGGGACAAAAGTGGGAGCGACACAGGCCGCCCCGCCCCGCCCCGCCCCGCGCCCCGCCCGTCAGTCCTCCAGACGTTTGAGTCGCATTAAACATGTAAGGAGCGCGCGATGGCGCGGGTGGGGGGCAACCAGGTGAGGCGGGGCGGGGCGGGGTGTGGTTGGGGCCTCCCCTCGCGCGCCCATGTCGCCAGGCCCTGGCCACCGTGCGGGGGCATACGAAAACAAGCACGACCAAACTATTGATTGGCCCTTCGCCAAGTTGGCTAACTTCCTTCTTTGTTCTGCCGCATGTCTTGTTTGTTTCTCCGTATGTATGTCGCCCAGATTGCTAATATCCTTTACATACCTCTCTGGTTCTCCGTCACCCTCTCCCCATCCCTCCCTCTCTCTCTCTCTCTCCCTCCCTTTCTCCCCATGCTTCGGGCGAGCGCGTTCCATTCTTTCCTGGAGCAAAGCATTTCACTCCAGCTGGGGGATGGCAGAGGACAGCCCCCCCCCCTCTCCTCCCCCCACATGTGCGTGCAAATGCGTGTGTGTGTGTGCCTGCTGCGCACGCGCAGCACGCGCCTATTCGTGAGCGTAAGGGAGGAGAGAAAGGGGTGAATAAGAGAGGGAGAGAGAGAGATGGGAGAGGGAGGCAGCCCTCACAATGATCCCTGCCCTAATGCCTCCCCAACACAAACTTCCCTCCCGCGGGCGGAATGCTCACCGCGCGGCGCGGCGTGGCGTGGCGCTGCCTAGCGTCACGTGGAGCACCCGCGCTCACACTACTCTAACCGCACATTCACCATGCCTTCCCCCCTCACCCCCCCCCCCCCACCTCCAACTCCCGCTCTTTCTCTCCAGTCTCCTCGGCGCCATCGGGCCGCCCTCAATCATGCACGGTGGTTGACTGGTCATTAAAACAAACCAGCTGAGCTGCATTATAAAGAGCCCCCGCCAGGACCTCACTCCCTCCCTCTCCCCCTCTCTACCTCTCTCTCCCTCCCTCCCTTTCTCACACATGCACACATGAACGCGTCTAACCCTCCCTCTGTCTCAGACACCCCCGGCGCGCACCTGACAGAGCGCACCCGCGCAGCCTTAAACGGCTCCTGGAGAAACTTGCGATTAGCGATAAATTCTCCAGCGCCTAGTTTTGCGCTGGAAGAACAAAGAGGCAGAGAAGCGAGGGCGAGGAGGGGGAAAGGCGGGGGGGTGAACTGTGAGAGCGTTTATTACGCGACACGTAGGGGGCACGAGGCGCTCTGCAAAGGACGCGAGCGAAGACACACACACACACACACACGCACACACACACTAAAGCAAGAGTGCCGATACGAGCAGCAGAAAGTTTTAGTCCAGGAAGCTATCTTAAGCATCACGCCAGCCGGTTCTCTAGAGAAGACGTCTTACGTCTTGCGCAGTTGAGATCGCAAAAGAAGTGAAGAGGCGCGCGCCCTCCAAAAGATAGGAGAGAGCGAGAGAGAGAGAACGAGAGAGAGAGAGCGAGAGGACGCGAGCGTGCTAGAGAGATGAGTGAGAAGTGTGGGTTAGTGGATGGGTGGGTAGCCCTCACGGTGTGTGTGAGAGAGAGACTGCAGGCGGAGGCGCGGCGCGGCGTAAGCAGGCGAATGTTCTCCTCTACGACACACCATTTCCCTTATACCCCCCGGCCCGGCCGCGGCCCCTTCCTCCCGACCATCCATCCATCTCTCACACCCTGGCCCTCCCCTCCCCTCCTCTACCATCCATGCATGCTACATGAGCGCAGAGTGCCAGGCCGGCGCGCCCGGCCCAGCGCGGCCCGAGCGCCGAGCGGCGTATTAGGCACCATATCCCACCACGCGGCTCGGGTCGGCTGGGGCCGAGTGGATATGACCAAATATCGCTCTATTAAAGGCTTAAGGGACGCCCCGCCCCGCCCCACCCCGCCCGACGGCGCGGCGCTCCCCTCCTCAGACAGAAGCCCCTCGAGTTGCCGGGCCAGGCCAGGCCAGGCCGCGCCCCAACGTCTATACCGAGACATGCCAACCAGGGACGTACGAGCATTGTTACACGCGGTTCCTTTTGCTCCACCAAGGTATACGGCTGTCACTTACCTTACCTCACTCTTCAAATAGATATTTTTGATATTTGATATTTATTGAAAATAATAGTACTGAAGACTATTAAGTCTTATTTAGTACATCAGCTATTGGGCAAAATAAATATGTCCAGTTTGACATAGCAGTTAACGTAAGACCGGTTAGTTCAAACATGGAGTACATAGCTAGTATTTTTTTTTTATAGTTAAGATTTTAGTAGGTGTTTTAACATTTTTTTCTTAAAGTTAGCCAAAGTTTTACATAACATAATGTGCTCAGGTAGCGAATTCCACAGTATAACGGAGTATATCCAGAAAGCCCCTCTCATTTTATCAGTGGAGTGCAAAGGTAGCCTTAGCAACGGTTTAGAACCTCGTAGATTAATACAATGTATTATACAATGTATAAGAGAGAGAGAGAGAGAGAGAGAGAGAGAGAGAGAGAGAGAGAGAGAGAGAGAGAGAGAGAGAGAGCGCTTGAAGCCCTGGGTTTTGGGTGCACGGATCCGGGCCGAGGCTGCTTGCTGCAGGCTGCAGCAGGCTGCTGACGAAACAAAGCCGCATGCTTACTCGCAAACAATCCTTTCGCGAGATGCAAAAGAATTTCCCTCAGCCTCCCTCCGCCCCGCTGGCCCCACCTCCAATACCACACAACGACGTTTTGCATTTCTTCCAAACGCTCCCGACCCCTATATCCCCTTTTCTCGACCAAAAGCCCGCATATACAACCTCACTCCCCGGAGAAAAATAAGTTAAGGCCCAGAGAAAATAACGAAGAAACGGCAGACTCGGCGTTGCGAAGAAAAAGAGGGAGGAGAGAGCGAGAGAGAGGGGGGAGGAGGAGGAGGATAGCAGTAATCGACACGTGTTTCGACACAGGATCGCACCAAACCTTTAAAGCCCGTTCCTCTCCCCTCCCCTCCTCCGCCTAGCCCCTTCTCCGGGCCTCTCTCCCTCGCTCGCTCAGTGCAGAACAGAAACAGGACAAAAAGCAGATTGCAAACGCAGTGTTGCATGCCGCGAGTCGGTTGTGTGAGCGATTGGCAAGCGATATGCAAGCGTAAAGGGCGAGAGCGATACGGTCGGGGAGAGCATCTGTGCGCCGCGAAGCACGCCCGTTATATCCCACACCTCCGTCACTAGCCATTAGCCATGGATAGGTCGACGCAAGAGGGAAACAACAATTTACGTCCGTCTGGAAATTAAGAAAAATTATGATTAAAAAAAAATATATTTATAAAGTTAAGAAAATTCTGAGAGAGAGTTTAGAAAATGTAACCCACTGGGTAACAGAAACTTTCAGAAAAGTTGAGGAATTTGTACACTTGAATTATGAGTTGTTCCCTCCTCGGAATGACGCCAGCAGACCCGTTAAACCACTATACACTTAAAAAGCGCGATCTAAATTCATGAAGAAATAAATTATTCTTGACTAAACCAAGAACACTTCCCATTTCCATTGAGAACATTTTACTTGGATTTAGAGCACTGTTCTTCACCCACGATCTCCTCCGAATTCACCTGACTGCACAATGTGCTTGGATCACGGGGAAAATGTTCCAATATATCCGAAACCAAAATCACCTTGGAACAAGAAGATAATTCCTGCTATAAGAACTGGTTTTTCTGAGTGCACCTCCCTCTGGATGGGGAATCAATTACAGCTGAAAACGGGCGCGTCCTAGTCGAAAGAAGAGCGTGGATGCTTCTCACTCCAGCACTCGCATCCCGCTCTCTCCCTGACGGGTCTCTCTTCGCAGCTCTTGTTGTACTGCCTGCCGCAGCTGGGAGGGGCAGCTGGGACTACACGAGGCTGCTAGGGGGCGCCACGCCGCGCCACGCAGGTGCTGCCCAGAGTGGCACAAGCAATCAAAACCAGCGCATCGCGCACGCAGCGCAGCGGGACCTGTTGTGTTGTTCAGACAGACCTACACGGCAAAAAACAAAAACATAAAACAAGGGGGTCGACCGAAAGAAGAAGAAACAAAACGGTATGCGGAGGGGGAAAAAAAGAGAGGAGTCTGATTAATGAGTCACAGCTTTGGAGTGGTTTAGCAGTGACAAGAGGAGAATAGATGAGTTAGGAGCATCAGAGTACATCAGTCGCGTATTTCTCTGATCAAAAGCCGAGAGAGGCGCTTGAAGAACCTTGGAAGAGGGCAGGAGAGAAAGGGGAAGGAGGGGAGTCGGAGGAGTCGAGGAAGCGACAGCGTCGAGTAACTTCATCACCGCGCCGTGCAGCCAGCCGGCGAGACGCGGTGGCGTAGCGTGACTGCGCGTGACGACGTGTGACAAGGAGACGAGAGATTCAAAACGATAGCGAAAATAGAGGAGGTCGCCTGTAATTTATAAGACCCGTCGCATCCATCCATCCATCCTTCCTTTCTGGTGGGCTCCGCGCCCGCTGCCCCGCCCCGCCCCGCCGCGCCGCGGTGGTCTGCTCTGTTGACGGTCCGCTTCCGCACCGGCGGGAAAAGAGAGAGAGAGAGAGAGAGAGAGAGAGAATGATGAAACCGCCTCTGCGCTCAAAAACTAATACACACCCTTATAAAACCGTTTCATACCGAAAGGAGTCCGAACGGACAGTCCGAAGCTCACCCGCGGACTGTCCGAAATCAAGCCCCGGAACATACCGAAAAACCATCCGAAAATGAGTAAAATCTGCAAGTTTTCGGGCTGTCCGAAGCGTGCGGTCTCCGTGCTCCGGACAGTCCGATATGAGTCCGTACATGTGTTAATGGAAAAAAAGGGAGAGCACGCAGGAATCGATCCTGTGACCCGTCAGTCTTTCCTACCACAGTCCGACGCCTTTACCGACTGAGCTAAGCTGACTGCTGAGAGGCAGAGACTCAAGAAGGACTCTTATGCTAGGCGGAGCAGTCTTCGAAGAGACGCGCATTGCACGGCGTGAACCAATAGTCGCATCGTGATCAGGTTTTCGGCAAATGATTTGATATTGCGCTTGCGCTCCGGTAAGGACATTAAAGAAAATTAAAAGATACTGTCTTTAAATATTGTAACGTTAATTGTATTCTGTAGTAACGCCTTTCGGCAACGAAACGTAACTAGAACGTGCAAAAAGTGCGTATATTCAAAAGTCATATCACCTGTGGCACCACGATGCTTAGTGTTTACGTGGCGAGACAGATTATGCGTTAAATATTTCTTAACTGAGGTATGCTGCTACATGTAAAAGATGTAACGCCTTTATATGCAAAGATAACTTGGACGTGTGCAAAGAAATACATCCAAGTTCACGCCGTTCTCGGACAGCCCGGGAGCAGCCCGTGACGGTCGCTCGGACTGTCTCCGGGCAGCCCGCTTATCACCGGACTACTTGCGGACTGCCCTGGCTGCGCCGGGCTTAGACCGGACTGTCCTGGTTGCGTCGGGCTTATACCGGACTGCCCTGGCTGCGTCGGGCGTGGACCGGACTGTCCTCGGTCGGACTCGGGCTCTAAACGGACTGTCCTGGAACACATTCGGAGCTGTCCGCGGCCATCGGAATACATTTGGAACCGTCCAGGACGAGTTTCGGAATGATTTCGTTTTGTAAGGGCACACTTTCATTCGTTATATTTATTAACGAGGTCGGTATGCGATGCGGATCATTTACAGCCGGCCAGGCCCAGGCACAGCCCACCACGATTGATAAAGGGCATTTCGGGCTGGGTAATTGCACACGTTGCAGTTCGACAAGCGGCCCAATCGATTTCCGCTAATGTCGCTAGTTTTTGTTCTGAAGCTGTGCGGGCACGAGGTCGGGGTGGGGCGCCGCCAGAGGTCAGCAAAACACTGTACGAATCCACCAGCCCTGACCGCACGCACATCCACGCTCGCCATCTCTCTCAGACCGGAGCGCGAGCAAAACTTTTTATAGCGGGGCGTATGGATACCTCCACTCCACCTCCGCTCGCAGTGTGTGTGTGTGTGTGTGTGTGTGCCGAGCCGGGCTGCGCTGGGCCGGCATGTAAATGAGCTCGGAGACCGCGGCCCTGTCCTCCGGAAGGATTACTGGTCCGCGCCAGCCAGCCACCCCCGGCAGGGCCGGGCCCGGGCACACCGCCACGTTATAAACGGCTTGTCAATTCCGGGAACGTTTTTCATTCAGTCCCCGTAGAACAATCCCACCCAAGAGAGAGAGAGAGAGGGGACGGGGGCGAGGGGAAAAAAATCGACCCGATAAAAAGGGACAGACACAGTGTATTCCCAAAATGTAGACGCTCAAAAACCGCGCGCTGCGTGCTCCGCTTCGCTTCGACCGGCCCCCGGTGGTGCAGGGCAAAGGTCTCCGGGGGGCGACGGTGACACTTGGGGAGAGAGGTTGCTGGCGTCCGCCCCGCGGCTCTGAGCCTGCCCCCCCCCCCCCCACGGTAACCTCTACCCTCCCTCCAGCAGCGCTGCTGACGGAGGCTTAGAGGACAAGGGAGAGAGGAGCGGTCACCGCCACGTCCACCATGACAGACGGATTCCGGCCGCGCGCGCGTCAAACATGTGGGGACGGCACGGGGATTTGCGTTGATCCAGCAAAGGCCGTCGTCGTCCCGTCCGCCCCTCGTCCGCGACCCCACCGCACCGCACCACGCCACTAACTCACTGCTGCCAGGAGGGAGGGGGGGGGGGGGGTCCTTAGTCCTCCCAGCGCGACGCGTCACGCCGCAGCCTCGCAGCCCGCAGGGTAGGCACACCCGGCCGACAGCCGCGCCGCCGCGCTGCCTACCCCGCAGGGGCCCCGCAAGCCGGCGCGCGCGGCGCGGCTCAGCCGAGGGGTCCTTCACTAGAAATTCAAGCGTACAACGATTTCTCTGACTTTTCCGTATTATTAGTATAGAGTAGTCAGTAAAGCGTAGTCAGTAAAGCGTAGTCAGTAAAGCGTAGTCAGTAAAGCGTAGTCAGTAAAGCGTAGTCAGTAAAGCGTAGTCAGTAAAGCGTAGTCAGTAAATCGTTGTAAAGTTAGCATAATCAGCGTCAAACGTAGTCTGTAAATTTTTTTAATTTCTGATTTTTCTTGATTCAGTTCTGATTTTTTCTTTATTTTTTCTGAATTTTTTCCCTAATTTTTTTACCGTAATTTTTTTCTTCTTTGAGTGGAGGACCCGGGAGGACCCCTCGGGCTCAGCTCAGCGCAGAGCGGCGCAGGGAGGAACACTAGGAACATAGCACCAAAACCTCTCAGTCTCTGGACCGCGAAAATATTAATTCTCTGAGAGCATGTTGCTAGCAGCCTTTATAGCATGCAGCAGCTGAAGGGGGGCCAATAGTCAGCCCCAGCACTGCACTACTGCATGCCACGCCCATAAGCGCCGTAACACATGGCGGCGGGGCGCGGCGGGGCGTAACACGCGGGCGGAACGCCGGGCTCACCGCCCGCCCGCGGGGCTTCGGGCTTACACGCCCCTCCCCCCCCCCCTCAACCCCCGCGAGCTACAGCTACATCTAGACGCTGTATGAATGACCCCGTTGCTGCAAGGGCTTCCCTCTTACCGAGACTCGGTAATGCGGATTCGATGCATGCCCCGCCCCGCGCCACCCCTCCGCGCGTATTAGCGAGCAACACAGATATCGGGGACGAGCGTTTGAAAACGCGACATCACAGTGCACGGTGCACTCGTCCGTCCCCATTGCAACATGAGACGAGAAACGGTTAGCGCGCATGTTTGAAAATCGCATTTGCCTCATACTTTTCAAGTAAACACACGTGCTTTCTTTTTCCTCCCTTTCTTTATTGTTTAGAAAGACTCCTAACCCCTTTACTAGCCTTTTATTGTTTTTGTATACCATAGTAATGCAGGGAATCAGCATGAAGAAGACCCCCTCCCCTTTTCTCTGGATGTGAGTGCAGTGCGTCGCTGACGGCCGGGCCGGGCGCGGATGCTGGAGCGGGGCGCTCCACTCCGCAGCGCAGCGCTCGCTTCCCTCCGTATCTTTTTATTATCCACTCTTCGGGCTGCAAATAAATCGCCCTGGCCTAACCTCTTCCCCTTCCCCCCACCCCCTTAGTCCTCCTCCGGGAGAAGAGTGAGAGAGAGAGAGAGCCGCGCGTTGCCGCGTGCAAATTCAGGTACGCAAAATGCGGTATTTCTTTTTATTCCCTTAATCGCAGCAGAGGCCCTCCCTACCAAGAGCGCAGCCTTCATTTCCTTGGGCCGGGCGGGGCCGGGCCGCGGTAATCAGCCATGGCCGCTACAAGGGCGGGGGCGGCACCTGCCCCGGGCCCGCCGTGTAGGCGCCATGCTCAATGGGGAGGTTATGTCCATAAACACGGCGCACACCAAACTCTTTGATGGCGTGGAGAGGGGGTGGGGGGCTCGTAGAAATATAAATCTATATAAACACACATCCTTTTGCTAGACAGAAATAAACTTTGAAAATAAAGAAGGAAATAGGAGGGAGGAAAGGGGGAAGAACCAGACGATAGGCGAAGTCCACGCTGAAAAAATTCTAGTAAATTCTGCAATCTGGAAAGCCTTACAAAACATCCAAATTTGCAGAAGCGTTTGCTTTGTATAAGCAAAGTTACGCTTTCCAATTACAAAGCACATGCTTCGCAATCTACAAAGCATTCCAATGCTTTTGTAGGGAATTAACAGTGCGTTGCCCCCGGCGACTGGTCTTCCTCCCACAACACCCCCCAGCCTCCCGACCGGAAACGTAAACCCCCGCCAAACAACCCCCACTACCTTGCCCCTCCTATAGCCGCAGCCCCCCCCCCCCCCCTTGCCATCTCCACTCTCGACGGTGTGTACCGGCAACATAACGCCGAGGCATACTCGCCCCTTTTACGAGCACTTTCTGCGGCGCGGTTCACTGTCGCCAAAGGAAACTACAACCAATACGGCCGTCGCGCAGAGGCGAATCAAATTATGTTATAAATGTGTATAGCGCGAGACGGTGGCGTGAGGCGGCGCGGGGCGGGGCGGGGCAGAGCGGGGCGGGGCGGGCGCGAAAGGCCCTCAGGGGACCCATCCTTCTCGCACCCACGCACCCATATAGTGAGCGGCGCTGATCGCGCGCGAACATTCGACGCTCGATTTGCGACGGCAACGCGCCCGGCTGTCGCCGCGACGCTCTACTAAATCAGCACACGGCGGGGGTGAAAAAATACACAGAAAGCAAATATTAATCCCAGAATAATGTTTTGACTATCACTGCGACTTTTTGATGAAAATAAATCTATGATTCCGTTCCATCTGGTCCTCATAATGTTTTCTAATATAATCAAATTACTGCTCACTGTCCTTGTAATGTTCTTTTTTTCTTCCCTAATAAAATCAAACAACAAATCAACGTTCTTATTATTAACTAACTCTTTGGGTGGGCGCTAAGTGAGCGCTCTCGGGCGCGCCGCGTGAAGCGACAGGCGCGCGCATCCTCTAAATGAAAACGGCCTGTTCCCTGTTCTCCCCCTATCCCCCCCATACCCTGCACGTCATTAGCCACGCAGTGACGGCGGCCGGCGCTTTTCCCTGAGATTAAAGGGGTTGGCCGCAAGCGGAGCGCGGCGAACTCAACCCCCTCAAGTGGCCTCAAGAAGCAGAGGCCGGCCGGGCCGGACCCTCGCGGGTGGCGCCGCTTCACGCCCAAGCGCGCTTCAACCGCTTGGGTATGAGAAATGACGCGGCCACACAAGAAGACGGCGGCGCACGCGCTGGCAGACGAAGGATATGCCCCCCCTCCCCCCTCAAACCCCTACCTCTCTACTCCACCCGAAATTCACACCACACGCGCGTCGAGCACGTCACTGAGAGATATAAGCCAGAGCGAGACGATCCACCATATGTATATATATATAGTTCTACGTCACTACTTTACTAAGTCAAACCATGCCGTTGCACTCATCTACTTGCAAGCAGTCATAGAAAGGAAACGACAGAGGGGTTGAAGGGTCTCTACAGGTGCTGACTACTTCTACAGTCACACGAAAATGTGAGCAATCACAGAATAGGATTTAGATTTCTGGACTTGAAATTGTGCTCAAAAAATGCTTGATAGGTGTGCGTGGCACTCGAACGGAGAAAAATGTTCTCAGATTGAGAACGAACAATATGCGTTACGATTTAGACCAAAAGTGTTCTGGAGACAGATACATTGGCAAAACTAAGGCGTAGCCTTACGCCCTGTTTTCAAGCGTACTGAGATTCCGCTTGAAACAAGTGTAACAGGTCGATCCGCTCCTATTCGTCCTATCTACACTCTAAAATACTAGGGACAATTTTTGACCCTAGTTGAGCATGAATCCGTGCATACGCAACATGTGTATTATTTCGTTCCTAATAATGGAGTAAAACTGCACAATAGTGCACTTTTACTTCTTTATTTAGGAAAGAAATCGTACACATGTTGCGTATGCACGGATTCGTGCTCAATTAGAAACAAAATTGTCCCTAGTATTTAAGTGTGTAAACGTATGGGAGAATTTCTTTCGTACGCTTCATTTCAAGCGTAACTGTATGCATCATTCAAACGTACAGGTACGTCTTGGTTTTACCAGTGTAACGTCGAATAATGGTATTTAATTCAAGCACATTGTACTGAAAACAAAAACTCGCTTGTATGGTTCTATACTTGAGTGTCCACTCTACTACGGCGTGCATCAAAATGCGACTACAGCGAAAAAAAAAGGAAGAAAAAAAAACACGTGCGAGGAGCGGGCTGAACGGGCAAAAGGGGTACTAACCGGGCAAGGGCGGCCGGGCTGCGCGACCTTGACGCTGAGGTATTCCTGCTGTGTCCGCCATCTCGTACTCACCTGGAAAAAGGAGACAACACAACGTAAGAAACACGATCGGAATGGCCGAAAAGGTTTGATGAGCTAGTGATGTGTCCAGCAATAAGCGACCTAGTTTCTGCTGGCTGGCTTCAGCATCCAAAACATTCAGTTCCCTCACGCCTCGGATGAGCCGTCGATCCTCGATCGCGATACGTTAATAAAACTGGCCGAGGTGAGCAAGGAGAGCCCTCGCCTCTGGGGGGAGCGCGAGTCTAAATTGCGAATTTCAATTTCAAACCGAATCTGCTTATTATTATTATCATCATCATCGCCATCATCGTTCGCACTTTCGCCGGGGACGAAAGAGTTGAACTGGGCCGGAGAGAAATAACGAAATTTGGTGGAGAAGGGCAATAGGGGAAGGGGAAAAGGGGGCGGGGGGCTAAAAACGAATAGCCAACTTGCAAACTGCATTATCTCTTCGGGTCGTTAGATCACCCGGAGGAGGCGCCCTTCGCTCGCATCTGATGGCTCATTCAGGCAAGCGGCCCGTCCATTTAGTAGGGTAACACGCCCGAATAACACTGAGCACAGCGATTCGAACGTGGCCGGCGCCAGCGGGTCGCTTCAATACACCTCTTTACAACCAGCCTTGGACGTGCCATTCATTTTTTTTCCATCTAGCGATTCCCTCCAGGGGAATTACCGATTCGTTTCGTTCCCTTCCTCTCTCCCACACACTCACACACGCCAGCACGCGCCCTCTCCCTTTGTTTTCGCGATCAGCCTTTGTCCCGCCGAAGCGCTGCTCGCGCTGCTAGCGCTGCACTTCCTCTCCTCACCCGCACTACGACAGAGGCTCAATCAAAGTTTTCTGAAAATAAGAGGGGCTAAAATAAAAAAAAAGAAATCCGTCCGACTTTTATTTCCCTTCCTCGTGCTCTGATCGATCGACCGCGATCCGCATTCGGACGGCGGTCCTTGATTAAATAAAATGAGAGGATATTTCCCGAGCGAAATACCAATCAAGCCCATGAATAGTGAGCGGGTCCGGGACTTGAGATTGTGTCCGCTGGCGCGTCAGGGCGGGGCGGGGCGGGGCGGTCCAGCGGGCCTGCGCTTCTTTTTTGACACTCATTCGCATTTTAAATGCGCGGAAGGCATCTGCATACACCAGCGGACAACACTTTGGGTTCCGTCTCGGCCCAGCGCGGCCAGCTGGCGTCTTGGGTCAGGACCAAATGCCGCGGCCCGGCCCGAGGCGGGGGCGGCAAGGGGAAGGGGGGGGGGGAGTCATTGCAACACGCTGCTGACCGAGCAAAAGAAAAATACAATGCGAAAAAGTATAGGAATAAACTTATTGCAAACGGATGGAGCCGCAGGAGCTAGGGGTGCCATGCCCGGCGGGGGTGATGGCGGGGTATCGGACTAGCGGCTGCCCCGCGGGCCCCGCGCCCCACCCCATTCCACGCCCGATCTGGAACACCTATACAGTCAAGATGATGAAAAAGGACCTTCCTAACGAAGGCCCCCCCGCCTCGCCTTGCCTCGGCTCACCTCGCCCAGTTTGCACAATTTGGTCAGAGAAGAGAGAGAGAGGGAGAGAGGGGAACAGAGAGAGGGGAACAGAGAGAGAGAGAGAGAGAGAGAGAGAGAGAGAGAGAGAGAGAGAAGGGGGGGACACAGAGAGAGAGATTTGGGAGAGTCCAGGATACCTCAGACAACACCCCCGCCCCGCCCCGCCGCCCTGCCTCGGCCTCTCTCTAGCTTAGGCATACCTAACGAAGCAGCCTCCTCCCTCTCCCCACCCTCCTCCGCCCGCTTTGAAAAAGACAGGCCAGCGTGGCGTAACGAGGCATAGGACCAGGACCAGGACCCTCCTCAATGAGCGACAAAAACCACCAGTCCGCAGCAAACGGCAGGCCACGCGCGTTCAACGCGAATGACCCGGGCGGGGGGACGCCACACCTCGCCTGCCACTGCCAATCTCTCCCGGAGAAACACCAGAGAAAATCATCAGCGTCACACACACACACACACACGTGCATCTAACTCCGACATACACTGCAGCGGCCAAGCAGCGGCTGTCGGGCGCGCGAAGGGTAAAAAAGTTGAAAATAAAAATACTAATGTACGGGAGGCAAATAAAAAAGCGAGGCAAGCAGGGCGCATCGACCGCGTGCACCAGCAGCACCAACTTCACGTTATGAATTTCTCATCTCCGGACGCCCCTGGGCTGGGCCGAGAGGAAAATAATACGGGGAACCTCTCCAAGGCCGGCCGGTCGGTCGGCCCAGCCCGGCGCCCTACTGTCGATCACAGAGGCACCACACCAGCCACCCAGCGGCGGGGCTCGGGTTCAAAGCTCCTCTCCGCCGAGCATGTATTTATTGCAGCGAGATTGAGGGCCGGAGGGGAAAAAAAGTCAGCAAAGAAGAAAAAAAATAAAAAAAAGGGGGGAAGGCGGGGAGAAAGGATTTGGGCGAGAGGGAGATGGGGAGGGGGGAAGCTGCGGCCTGCGGCTCCAGCCAGGAGCCACTTGAGGCAGCAAAGAGCAGCGTCGAGCCGCTACCGAATTTTCGCGCCGTTTGCGTTATCTAGGTTTCTCTACTTTTTCCACTCTCTTTCCTCTCTCTCTCTCTCTCTCTCTCTCTCTCTCTCTCTCTCTCTCTCTCTCTCTCTCTCTTTCTCCCTCACCCTCTCAGCTCGACGCGCCACGCATGGCAAAAGGCGCCAAGCGTAGGGTGCGGCTGCGGAGGGCAGCGGCGACGGTGAGGCACCCCCTGTCCTGTACCCTACCCGAGCAGTGCTTTATCGCATCACTCGAGAATGTTTGCGCCATTCATTCATTCATTACGGCGTCCTGCGGCGACGAGCCATATTTATTATTTACGATAATCGCCCCTCCTACTCCACCCCACCTCTCCTCCTCAATCTCCTATCCTTGACTCGCTATTCCACGCCCCCACAGAGTGTCGCCTTAACTCTGACAGCGCACGCGCGCGCGCACACGCACTCTCTCTTACTCACACTCGCAGGAGCGCCTCTCACATGCATTACTCCGCCGCCCGCTAGGCGCCCGCTTGCCCCCAGCTGGTCTCGAACCCACGACCCTGGATTTCCTTCCCTTCGCATACTTCTGTCAAGTTGACAGCGCCGTGGGCAAAGGCAAGCGGCGCGCCGCGTGGGGGAGGCAGGCCTCTCACTTCGCTATATCTCTCTCTCCCTCTTGCTTGCGTACTCTCGTCCCTACCCCTTCGTCTCCCCGTCCTCTCTCTCTCTCTCTCTCTCTCTCTCTCTCTCTCTCTCTCTCTCTCTCTCTCTCTCTTTCTCTCTCACTGCCTATCATTTTCCAATCCCCTTTTGTTCGTCGCGCGCGTGACGCGTGATGAACTGAGGCGCTGCACACAAAGGTGTGGTCCACGCAGCGAAAATAATGGAGAAAGGCAAAAGAATAATAGGAGAGGGATGAAGCGAGAGAGATGGAGCTGTGGTGATCATGTGGTAGTGATTAAGAGAGAGAGAGAGAGAGAGAGAGAGAGAGAGAGAGAGAGAGAGACGGGGGAGAAAAGAGGAGGGGGCGAAGGGAAGGGGGTGGTCTACGAGCGTATATGTATGTCTGTTGTATGGGGGAGATAAACAATTTGGAACTTCATCATACTGCGTAGTCAGTCGAGTGGTCACGGGTGCGTTGTGCGTTGTGTACGTTTCAGTGAGTTTGTGTGAGCGAGAGAGAGAGAGAGAGAGAGAGAGAGAGAGAGAGAGAGAGAGAGAGAGAGAGAGAGAGAGAGAGAGAGAGAGAGAGAGAAATAAAGCGGGCGAGTGTTTGTGAGAGAAAGAAGACAGCTTGCATGAGTTTGCGTGTGTGCGTGTGTGTGTGTGTGTGTGTGAGAGAGAGAGAGAGAGAGAGAGAGAGAGAGAGAGAGAGAGAGAGAGAGAGAGAGAGAGAGAGAGAGAGAGAGAGAGAGAGAGAGAGAGAGAGAGAGGGCACAGGCAGACGGAGAGAGGAGAGTGTGAGTGATAAGGACACGGCACGCTGCGCGCCGCGCGTCCTAATGGAGCGGGCCGCAGCAGCTTCTTGAGAGCGCGTCAGGCGGGGGGAGGGGGGCAATGATAATATACAGTAAAAGCCCCCCACTCCTCCCCACCTGCCTCCACCTGGTTACTTTGTGTGCTACACTGTAGCAGGAGCAACAACATTCTCATCAAAACACGCTCGTCAAGGTCCGCGGTGGGGCGAGGCGGGGCGGGGCGGCAGCAGTTTCGGACAAGTTCGACACACTGCCGAGAGGAATAACGCCGTAACTCGGCAGGAGCCGCGTGGGAGATACGCTGACACAACACACACACACACACACACACACACACACACACACACACATACACATACACACGCGCGCGCGCGAGCACGCAGGGGGATCAACTCGTTTTGATAAGCCCGAACGGACCGGGCCAGCGGGTATGGAACTGACGTCGGCTACGTCAAAATACTGGGAACGAACGCAGAGAAAAAATAACAATAATAAAAAGCAGCTAAGAGCAGACTTTGACACGCACGATAAATTTCATTAAAGAGAAGAGTGTGCCCATGTGGGCAAAAATCTTTTAAGGCCCTACCCCCCCCCCTCCCCCGCCACGAACGGGATTGAAATCCCGAAGGAAATATCGTCGAGAAAGTTTTCAGACAGTGTCGGGCCGGCTGTCGTTGGCCCTCAAGACAAATACGGGCGTCCGTACAGGCGGGGCTGCGCGGGGCTCAAAGGGAGGGAGGGGCTGGGTGAGGGGAGGCTGGGCGGCAGAGAGGTCCCGATGAGCACATTCCCGATTTGGCAGTGATTGGTTGCGTTTTTGCAGAGCTTATGGCGTGAAAATGCCTGCAACGCTCCGGCCCATATGAAGGAGAGCAGAGGAGATCGAGGCCGGCCGGCCGCCCGTCCGTCCGTCCGTCTGCCCACCAGTCCGTCCGTCCCTCCGGCCCGCTACGCCCTCCGGGCTGGATGCTCCAGAAGAACCCGTTCCAGTTCCAGTGAAGAAAACACATCGGTCATTTGTTGAATAGTTCGGGATCCCCCCCCCCCCCCCCCCCCCCCCCCCTGGTCCAGTCCAGCACCAAACCCTCCGCTGCGCCGCGGTGGGGTGGGGTGGACCCTCTCCTCTCCTCGGACCCCTTCAGTCAGCTGCAGCCGGTCCGCAGCTGACGTCGCTCTCGCGCCTCCATCCTTGTCGCACCCATGGGGCCCCTTGATGCCATCCCCAACATAGAGCCACACCGCATACGTGCGACAAGGACGGGCGGGCGGGACGGCTGGACTGCAGCACCACTGCGGCGGCCGGCTGGTCGCGAGGGGGCAGTGATTTCAAAAATAATTCAAAGAAAAATCAATCAATCAATCAATTTAAAAAAAAAGGAAAAATCGAGAAAAAAAAATCTACAAATAACGAAATAAAATTGGGGGAAAAATCGAAAATGAGGGTAATAGATCAAAAGGAGAAAAAAAAATTCTTAGAAAAATAAAAAAACAAAAATCATCTAAAATATTAAAACAAACCGAAAGTCAAAAAAACCACTGTACACGTTTTGTATGAGTGATCCCCTCTCGGTCTGGACCGCAGCACCACTGCGGCGGCAGCCTGCTGCTGCTGGTCCGCACCCGCAGCGCACTCCAGACTGCAAGGGCCGTCTTCTTGTAATTGGTCAACAGGGCGGACGGGTCGGGAGCACGGCATGCTTGAGCGGCACGGCGAGCGCCCGGCCCGGCCAACGACAGATGTACGATTAGAGTGCCGGGGCGGCGCGGGCGCCCTCCACCGCCTCCTCCAGCGCGGCGCGCGCGGCGCGGGCACGTTCCATAAATCTGTCGTTACTTCGCGACTCGGATGTCCGCCTAGTCTCCGGCCCCGGGGCCGCGCCGAGGCGCCCGCCCCACCCCTCTCCTGCTGGGAGCAGCAGCCTCCCGGAAATTTAATCAGCGCAACTATATGCATGCCGAAACATAATGAGACTGGCATTAACTTTTATTTAGCAGCAGCGCCCTCTTGGTAATAGTGCCGCGCTTTAATTCCACCTCTCGCCTCCGGGCGGCTCCGGGCGGCTCCGGGGCCGGGACTGACGCCTGGCCAAGCCCAGCGCAGCGCGGGTAATCCTACGGGTGGTTGGCCTGGCCGGGCAGCGGCCCGCGCAAACCCGCCGCCCCCCGCCCCGCCCCGCCTCTCCCGTTTGACTCCACCGCCGATAAAACTAAGCCGGGCCGGTTCAGCTCGGACGTGACAGACTCCAGTTCACTATGGGGGGACACGGCAGGGGCAGGGGCAGGGCAGCAACGGGGACAAGCCTCCTGCTGCGCCAGCCCATATGGGCTACAGCAGCACACAATGAGCAGAATATGACCACGGAGTCGCGGAGTCTTGACGGCTGGCAAAATTACCGTACAAAACACAGCGTACTACCGAGCGGGGAAATCATTTAACAATATCAAAATAAAATTAAGAATAAGATGTGTATAGAAAACTCCGAAAAATCGAGAAAAAAATTACCAAAACAAAGAAGAATTTTTTTAAAAACGTCAAATAATTGGTTAAAAGATCAGAATTTATCAAAAAATGACAGGAATTTTCCTCGAAAAATCAAAAAGAAAATCAAAACAAAAAAAAAAAATCCAAGAAATAATTGTATACATTTTGTATGAGTAGTTCCCTCCTCGACTACTGCTATACTCGATATCGCGTCCACTCTACTCACAAAATACGACCACACTCCACCACTACTGCCCGCTCGTCTTGCAGGTCGCAGCAGGCGACGCGACCCGCCCCGGGGTTGTTGTCAAAACCTTTTCCCCGGGGACCGAGGCCGGCGGCGGGGCGGGGCCGGGCGGGGGAGGCTGCAGAAGCAGCGCAACCCCTCGTGGATTTGAATTCATCAGGGAGGACCGCATTGGGTCGCGGGGTAGGGCGGGGCAGAAGGGTCCGCACAGAGGGCCTGCAAGCAGGACCGGGAAGACTTGGCTCGCACTGAAAAGACTCGCCGCGCAGCCCTCGCGCAGTCGCAGTCCTGGTGCGGGGGGCGGGGCGGGGCGGGGCGGGGCGGGGCGGGGCGGGGCGGGGCGGGGCGGGGCGGGGCGGATCGGGGCGTCCCTCCTCGACGGGACGACCAGAGCTGAGCGCTCCGAGCGGAGACGGAATCGAACTTGCCAGGCAGGCAGGCAGGCAGGCAACCAGGGGCGGAACCAGAACCCGGGCTAACGGCGCAAAAACAGCGCAGGCCGCTGACCGGACGGGCCGGGCCGGGCCAAGGCTGCTGCCGCTGACACGCTGCAAACGGACGGCCGAGGCCGAACTGCGCTCATTCACAACGCCGCCAGGCAGGCAGGCAGGCCGGAGGCACCTGTCGTCGCGGCATGGCGCCTCGGCCCCGGGACCCGTCCCGGCTAGGGACCAGCGGACGGTCGCGACCAGGGGGAAAGAGAGAGAGAGAGAGTGGGCCGAAGTGGTTTTGCACACGAGTGGAAAATTAGCCCCGGAAGTGCTGACTGGGTGTGGAGAGAGAGAGAGAGAGAGAGAGAGAGAGAGAGAGAGAGAGAGAGAGAGAGAGAGAGAGAGAGAGAGAATTTGAATTTGAATTTATTGATGCAGACCATACAAAAGGGCTAAAAAGCCCCACTACAGTATGACCCGCTCTCTCAGTATAAAACAATCCAATAAATAAATTGCACATGATGCATGATGCGCATGATGAGAGAGAGAGAGAGAGAGAGAGAGGGGGGAGCGGGAGCGAGAGCGAGTGAGAGACAGTGCGAGAGAGAGAGAGCGGCAGGCTCTGCTGGGGCTAGACTACATGGCGATGGTGGCGCGACCCTCGAACTGAGCCGGCCCGCACCTCCCCCCAGGTACAGAGGGGCTGCATATTAACCCCTCGCGCCATATCATCCGCGTAACAGCGTCATAATCCAGTGAGAGCGGCCCATAAGAAGATATCGTAGAGGACGCACCGCAGCCAGAGTGGACAAGAACGGGAAGGGAGCAGCGGGCCGGAGGGGAGGGCCGGAGGGGTGCGGCCAGCGTTTTTACGTCAGATATACATGGCTGGTGCAAACGCCAAGAAAGCTCGGGCCGGGCCGGGCGCCTGTCCCCCTCCCCTCCAAGCCACCCCCGGGGTAAATGACATGTGTCCGACACTCGATCACGTTCTTGCGCTCCTCCAACGTCACCATCGCCGGCGCCGTCGTCGTGTCCCCCAACCCCGGGAGCCTCGCCGCGCCTCCCCCGCCTGACTCACACTTCAATGACCCGCCCCGCTTTCCCCGGCTCATTCGGTTTTAGCTTTGGTCGCCAAGAAGGGGAGGAAGGGAGGAGGGGAGAGAGGGGGAGTGGGAGGAAGGAGAGGGTGCCATGGCGGGGCGGGTCTCTTCCACTCGCTCTCTCGACGCCGCCTCCCGCAGCCCGCATCCTTTGTCAGAGACAGTCAATGAAGTTCACAAACAATCGCAATGACAGAAAGAGAAAGAGCGATAGAGAGAGAAAGAGAGTAAGAGAGACAGAAGCAGTCAAGAATTGAGAGAAGTCACCGCGAACCCAGCAGCGACGGTGCGCGGCGAGGAGCCAACCACCCTGCAGGGGACCGCGGGGTGCCGGGTGCCGGGCTGGGCGCGGCCCTCCTGCAGCAGCGCCTGCAGCGCCCACAGGGAGGCATTTGGCGTTCAAAGGGCGACGTCTTGATTGCACAACCATCACACACAGCAGGTGGAAGGCGACGTCCGGACTGGGACGGCAGCAGAAACAGAGAGAGAGAGAGAGAGAGAGAGAGAGAGAGAGAGAGAGAGAGAGAGAGAGAGAGAGAGACATACAGACAGACAGAGAGAGACAGAGGTGCCTTCTTCTCGCGCGCCGGGTTCGTCGGGCTGTGCTCTCGCGGAGGGGTGAGCTTGTGGAAGTGACAGCAACAACGGCTTCTCATCGCTCCACACCCGTCCTCTCTCGCTCCCCCCCCCCCCCTCCCAGGCCATCTCTCTCCCGTCACGGCCCCCAACCCCGCCTGGCTCACCCCAAAGCCCACACGGGCCTCAGCAGCGCAGCCAGCGCCGGTACGGCCCGGTGCTTCCCTAAAACCACTTCCAAAAGGGTTTCGACCCGCCGCCCCGCCCCGCCCGCTTGCACAAGTGCGCTCCGCCGCGCCCCACCCCGTCCCAACCCACCCCACCCCGCCCCACCCCACCTCACCTCACCTCACCCCGCCACGCCTCCGCCCCGCGGCACGTCAAGTTGACACATCGCCACTCGAAGCCTCGAGAGAGTCATCGGCAGTCATCACGGGGGAGCAAAGCGCAGCAAACTGACCCTCCCTCATCAAAATAGATGGCGTTTGTCTTTTCACCGAAAACGACATTGGAAACCTTTTTCCGCCCCGCCGCCGGGGCAGCGCGGCGGCCCCCACTCCCACACTACCCACCCGAGAAAAATATAGATATATTTACTTCATTTCCCGTGTAGTTTTATTGGTAATGTTTTAGCCGATACTTTTGCTTCGACGTGTATCGAGGACGCTGCTCGGCGCGCTCGGTGCCGCGCCCGGACGCGAGCAAAAGTTTCGCGGACACCATCAAAACAGCGATGCCGCAATAACGGCTTGAGCAGAACTAGCCGCACTAAAATTTTAACGCCGACACAACTCGGCACGGAACCACCACCACCACCACTACCCCCTCACCGCGCAGGGGGTGAGGTGAGGTGGGGTGAGTAACAGGGGGGCTGCGGGTCGGGGTCGGGTCGGGCCGGGGGCGCGCAGCCTGTTGTTTCGGCGCGGCGATACGGTAACGTGAGTTGGCCCGGCCCGGCCCGGCCCCGCCCCGCCCCGCCCCGCCCCGCCGCACCCCTTTGAGCAGGGCGCGCCACCCAGGGACTCACGGAAATGGAACGAAACTGGAGAGCGGGCGGGGCGAGCCAGGCCAGACCGACGGCGGGCCGCTAGGGCAGCACTCCGCTCCACCAACTGGCCACTCCACCGGCCCATTCACGGCCACAAAGTTGCACAGCTCGGCGGGGTTGGGGTGGGTGGGGTGTGGGGTGAGGCGGCTCACGCTGCCGTGCTGACCCCCCGGGGCCCGGGGGGGAATGGGTGGGGGGAGGGGCGGGGGTTGCGCCGACCGAGCCAACCGATCCTTCCCGCGAGCATAATAAGCAGATCAGGGACCTCCAAAAACCATTCAGGCCATTGAGCTGAATGAGTGTGAGAGAGAGAGAGAACGCGAGAACGCGCGTACAAGCAGCGAGCGTGCGTGCGTGCGACAGAGAGAAGTAAGGAGAATGAGCGCATCACACCTCGGAGCACACGCACACACACGATTGTTCAGAGTTTCTGAAAACGGGGGAAATTGCGACTAAATCCGCGCAAAGCTACACAGCCAGAAAGAGAGGACGCGCGCGCGCGTTTCGGGTGAGAAAATGGTTCAAAGAGAAGCACGGAGCGGGTCGGGCGGGCAGGCAGGCAGGCAGGCAGGCAGGCAGGCAGGCAGGCAGGCAGGCTCCGACGGGTCCTTCACTCCAAATTCAAGCGTACACCGATTTTAAATCAATTTAATCTTTTTTGAACTAACCTAATGTTTTTTTTTTTTTTTTGTAATGAAAAGTAACTTTTTCGAATTGTGCGTAACATTTTGATTTTTAAGATTTTTAAGATTTTTTTATGATTTTTAATGATTTTTAATGATTTTTTAATGATTTTTTAATGATTTTTTAATGATTTTTTAATGATTTTTTAATGATTTTTTAATGATTTTTTAATGATTTTTTAATGATTTTTTAAAGATTTTTCTTGATTTCCCTGATTTTTTCTGATAACTTGAACGGATTTTTTACAAGTGTGACCAATTTGTATGATTTTTCCTGATTTTTTCTGATTCTTTGATTTTTTCTGATTCTTAGAATTTTTTATGACTTTGATTTTTTAATGATTTTTTTTGATTTTTTGTGATTTTGATGATTTTTTGTGATTTTTTATGATTTTCTCGAGATTTTTTGGTAACTTTCCGGTTCTTTACCTAGATTTTGTTCGAGTTTTTCTGATTTTTTCTGACTTAACCTGATTTTTTGGTTTTGTCTGAACTTTTATTGATTTTTTTCTTGATTTTTTTGAGGACGTACACCGATTTTTTAAAGTAAAGGACCCCTCGGCAGGCTCTCTCACCTTCTCACCCCACGGCGTGCAGCACGCGCCGAGCCGAGCGCACACTCAGACGGACGCACAGCAGGACCCTGGGCCGGGCCCTTGCCGGCCCCTGCCCCACAGAGGGCCTCGAGGGCCTTCAGGAGCAGCAGGGCCCGGGCCGGCCCGGCCCGGACGGCGATGAAGTGGCGATAGGCTCGGTCCCGCCAAAGCCCTTTCCGCAGCGCACGGGCTCCCCCCGGCCCCGGCCCAGGACCGGCCTCCCCCGCACCGCAACACCCCTCTGCCCGAAGCACGACTCGGCCAAAAGTCGCACCACAGCGCCCGATTGTGTACACTGTCTGACAGACCAGTGTCATTGTGAACATTACTAAATAATAACTAACAACATTTCAACATTTACGCCGCCCGCCCCCTCCTCATTGTCACGCGTACATTTCGGCGTCTCGTTTGGTCTCGGCAGCAGGCCCACCACGCCACAAGAGGGACTTACTTGAGCGCAACCAAATAGATAAAATGGTCGTCGGGAACAGTCTCTCTCTCTCTCGCTACGTGTGAAGGCGGCGCCACGCCACGCCACGCCACCCTCACCCGGCACGGCCGCATCCCGGCGTTATCGCACCAGCCAGACGATCAGCTCCGAGAAAAGGCCCCGGCCCGCCCCAACCGGGCTCTCTCGCTGTATTCAGCGGGGGAAGGTGGGGCGGGGTGGGGTGGGTGGGGCAGGCCGCATTTTGTTTGCCGATCCGATGGAGAAGAAAGCAAAAAAAAATGTATGCGTGTTTTTAAAAAATATGGGTGTGCTTATACATATGGTATTTTTTTTTGGTGTGTGTGGTCGATAAGGACGAGACGAGATGCAGAGATCTCATTTCATTTCGCGCGCAGAGAGAGGCTCGCTGGGCTGGCAGCAGCAGCAACGCGCCGCGCCGCCGCAAACCAAATCCCTCATGGCACCAACAACAAGGGCGACCGCACGGGGGCAAACTCGGTGCAAGCCGAGAGAATACCGCCGCCCCTCACACAGCAAAACAAAGCGCATGATAAATAGATTCCCTATCCGAAATTCAATAAGCAGACTATTTAATTGGCAGTGTACACGGTCGGATCACATCCCCAGGCTGGCGCGCGGGCACCAACCCTCCTCTCCCACCCGCCCCCACCGCGCCCGGTGACGCCTCCACCCTCCTCCTCCTCCTCCTCTGGATGCAAATGTAAATGGGCCGCCCGCCCCACCCCACCCCACCCCGCCACGGAGCTGCGCGTAGCAATATCGGCCATACCAACCCGTGTCTCCAAAGCTGTAAAATTCTTCATCACAACCCTGGAGGCGGCGGGGCCGGGCGCGTGGCGGGGCGGGGTGGGGTGGGGTGGGGCGAGGCGGGGTGGGGCGAGGCGGGGTGGGGTGGGGTGGAAAGCGCACTCATCAGCAGCCCGTTCTCGAGGCTCCCGCAGACTCCAGCCGCGGGGCGCACGGCCCCGCCCCGCCCCGCCCGGCCCGCGGGGCTGAAATTATTCCCGCCGGTCGTGAAAACGGCGGCATCGTGGCGATTACAGTGAGAGAAAGAGAGACGGCTAGGTACTTGGGATTAGAGAGAGAGAGTATAACGCGAGAGAGGGGGAGGGAGAATTCACGACACATGGACGCTCACGACCTTGTAGTAGTCGTGGGGTCTGCCCTACCCAGCTCCGCCCAACAGGCGATTCCTTCCGTAAGAATGGCTTTCCGCCCGCCGCACCACGCCACCATCAACGACTCTCTGTGCATCCTGCACGCCCTCCCCAACCCCCCTCTCTCCTCTCTCTCTCCTCTCTTCGTCTCTCTTCCTCCCTCCTACGCACCTGCGATGCGGCGCCGCTGTGTCACGACCTTGTGACACAACAGAAGTCCCCCCCCCCTCTTCCCCTCGTTCCCTCTCGGCTCCAGCCACCTTTTCATCACCAGGTAATAGCGCCACGCCGCTACATTCGTCACAGCAGCGCAGCGGAGCGGCAAAATAAAAAATAAAAATGATAAAAAATATTATAACAATAACGCGATAGCAGCATCAAACCAGTGCTGGTGCTGGTGGGATGAGGTAAGAGGAAGAAAAGAGACAGAAGGGGAGAGAGAGGGAGGAAAGGTGAGAGAGCGGAGGGAAAAAGAAGGGTGATGCAGGAAAGGGAAGAAAGAGAAAGAGAAAGAAACAAACTGATAATGAAAGAGAGGCCAGGTCCTCTCTGTCTACTTGCAATTTGCACGGCCGAGCAGTCAGCGCCCAAGGCAAGTCCGCGGAACACAGACGTGGCGCGGCGTGGCGCGGCGTGGCGCGGCGTGGCGCGGCGTGGCGGCCGACAGACGCGCCGGAACCGAACTCCAATGCAATAACTTGCAGGGAGGTCCGCGCTGGCCGAGTCCATGCCCCGCCCCGCCCCGCCCCGCCTCGCCCCGCCACGGCCGAGGTGCTCCGCTCCCCGCTGCAGAGCCGAGGGTGAGACCCAGCCCAGGGACCCAGACGATAGCAAGATGGACCTCGCCACCGCGACGAATCTCTAATGGCAGCCGCCAATAAGAAGAGTGAACGGGCGTTGGTGGGGAGAGCGGCAAAGGGAAAGAAGGCAGAAAAACAACCTCGGCGACTCATCACGCTTTGGCTTTTGCACATCCTCCTTCCCCCTCCAATACCAACCAGTATTACGAGAGGGATCAGCGTCGTTATTGCGACCTGCTACCTCAGCCAGCCGTGCGGGCTCCATCGCGGTGGTCGCGCGCAAGCAGCCCGAATGGGAGTAATGGTGACTTGAGAAGAAGAAACGCCTGACATGGTATGCAACCCGCTCGGGAGCCGAGACCGCGGGTCTGCCTACCTGCATATTGGCTAAGCCCCCAGCCGCGAGGGGGAAACAAATCTGAAATTTTAGTACACCTCAAAATTCGTTGGAAAATTCAGAAAAATTCACAGTACAGAAAAATTTACAAAAATTCTCAACAATTTTGATAAAATTTAAGCAAAAATTCACAAAAAGTCAATATAAATTCAAAAAAAAATTCACAAAAAAACACAAAAATTCAAAACTTTCTAAAAATTTAAACTCTAAAATTCTGAGTTGTTTTCCCCTCGCGCTGGCGTGTCGCTGGAGTGTCGCTCGCCGGCATGGTGCTTGCTGGCGTGTCGCTCGGCGGCATGGTGCTTGCTGGCGTGTCGCTGGCGTCCCGCTCACACCGTCCGTGATTAATAATTATATAGCAATGGCGATAGCGTGCCGCGCCGCGGCCAGCAAGCGCGACGACAAACAGCTCCGCCACCCACGCCACAACGCTAAGGGGAGAGGGAAAGGGAGAGAGAAAAAGGGAGAGCGAGAGAGAGAGAGAGAGAGAGAGAGAGAGAAAGAGAAAGAGGATGGGGTGGCCGGAAGGAGAGAAAGACGGGCGTTATCGCCGCCTCCCACAGCAGCAACAGTAGCCGCGCCCGGCCAAGCCCGGCCCGGCCCGGCAGGCCATCACATCACAAAAACCACAACCGGCACTAGCCACTCTCCCACTGCGCCCCACCCGTGCGTGCGCGTATATTTCCGCAAGACATTTCGCGTTTTTGTGCGGAGCGGCCGGCCAGCAGCACCGGCCATAGGCAGGCCGGGGCCATAAAGGCAAATGGAGAATACATTCGGGAATCAATGCAATCGCCAGCCGCAGCGCCGCCGAGTGAGGACCGCGGTAGTCTCCACGAGCTCCACGGGAAAAAAAAATTGCCTTCCTCTCACCCCCTCCACCAAGTGCGCGCGCGAACACAAACGCACGGCTCGCCAACAAGCACGCGGAAAAAATATTATAATACTTGGAGTCCGTGGGAATACAGTGCGGACACCGGCCATGTGATGACATCATTTTTGGACGAGCAAACGCGCGAGAGTTGGGGTATAAGCATACGTGTGTGCGTGAGTGTGTGTGTGTGTGAGGGGCTCTGAGGCTGGCCTAGGAGGTGGCAGGTGCTCCGCTCATAACACTAATCGTAGCGGAGCGGGGCGTGCCGAAGCGGAGCGTGGAGGGGTATAGCAGGGCGGGGCGGGGCGGGGCGGGGCGGGGCGGCTTGCCGCAGTTGTCACATATTATCCGGCGCCGAGAGCTTGTCATGTTGGCGCACATGTGGCACTTGGATCTCGCTGCTGCAGCAGTGCTCGGCCCAGGCCGCGCCGCCGGGCAATCTGCGGAATACGCGCCAACAGCCAGAAGATCGTTTTGTATAGTGGCCTCTCACTCACTCCTAGTGGCCAAGACCCATGCGTGTGACAAGGACGGAGTTACGAAAGCTCGCTCTGCTGACTCTGACGGCATCAGAGGCGCTTGGCCGGCCGGCCGGTCTTCCCTTTCCTGCTCCCACCCCAACCCGCCCCGCCCCGCCACGCCACGTCCACCAAACTGAGTACCGCAGCCGGCCGCGCCGCGCCGCGCGTCATCCGCCGATTTTACACCGATAGCAGCAGATTCGCCGCACAGCAGCCGCACTCACATGACTGATGGAGCCGTCGGGGCGCGGCGGGGCGCGGCGGGGAGCGGCGGGGCGGGGCGGGGGCCGGGTGAAGCGGGCCGCCCCCGCGGCTACCCCGCCTCGTTTATAACCGCAGCCAGAGGGCCGCAGGGCCGGGGCCCTACCCCAACGCGACACATTGGCCCCACTGTGAAAAATATCCTCGTAAATTTACGACATTTTTGGTAATTTTGATTTACAAAATATGTCGTAAATTTACGACTGCCCATTCTTGCTCGTCGGTCAATTCCTAGTCGATAGGGAGTGCTTGTAAATTTACAATTTCAAATTGTAATTTTACGACTTTTATCATGGAAAATTTTCCCGTAACCCTTACGAGTATTTTTCACAGTGCCCCGTCCAACCAACCCTCCGCGCTAGCGATCTCTCTCACTCTACCCATCTCTCTCTCTTCTCACACACACAAACACCCACAGACACATACACACAAGTGAGGAGCTGGCGCGGCACACACACACACACACTGAAAGAGAGAGGGAGACAGAGTGTGTGTTCGTATGTGTGTGTGCGCGCGCACACACATCAAAAACGCGGCGCGATATTCCAGAGGATAGGACGTCATGCTGATCGTCAGCCCCATGGGGACACCAGGACGACACCCGGAGGACCCCCTGTGGCGGGGCGTCAACAAAGGCTACAGGCGGGCAGGCAGGCAGGCAGGGGCCTGGCATGCAGGCAGGTGCTGCTGCTGCTGCCGCTACTGCACCGGGGGATGAACACGTTATATATGGAGCGCGCGGCCGGCCACAGGCCCGGGCCGGGCCGGGGCCCAGGTAGGCAGGCCGGCCCGGGCCAGGCCAAGCCATGCCAGGCCAGGGACCGGGATTGGATTTCCTCGCCAAAGGATAGAGAGACTCGGCCTGCAGGGGGTCGCCTTTCAGAGGCGCGCGGCGCGGCCGGGCCCGGCCCGAGCTTGAGGGGAGGAGGAGACGACGCGGCCAAGGCCCCGGCGAAAAAGGGACAGAAGAGAGAAAAAAAATGAAGGGAAAATGTACACCTTGTTTACGGACAGCCTCCACCTTTTACCGAGAATGAGGCCGCGTCGGCTTTCCAAACAGCTCGGGCCGACTTATCAAGAATAGGGAGGGAGGGCGCGGCGCGGAGCAGGGGCGGTCCATAAGTGCGCGCGAGGCCCGACAGAAATTGCATTTGCTTTCAATATGCTACTGTGGGAATGGCTGCTGCCCCTCCCCCACCAGACAGCCGGGGTGGGAGGGGAGGGGAGGGGAGGGGTGTGAGGGGGTCGGTTCGTGGAGGGGATGGCAGTCTCCCCGCCAGATTGAGTGATCACGGTGGCAAAGCTCTTCTCTGCTGTGCCGCGGAGCCGAGCCGAGCCGAGCAAAGCCGAGCCGAGCAGGAGCCGAGCCGAGCCGAGCCAGCGCAGCCCGACCCGACCCGGCCGAGGGAAAGATACACACTCACACACAGACCGACACACAGTGATGACCCTCTACACTTTCATGAGGGGTGAGCACTAGGGAAGTCCCTGCTTTATTTTTCCATCCGCAAAGGCGCCGGGGCCAGCAGCGCCGCGCCAAACCGACCGCGAGAGGCGTACATATACGTACGTACGTACAACAGTGTACATCAGGCTGGAGAATAATAAAAGAGCTGCTGCTACACCGGGGGCGGCGGGGCGGGGCGGGGCGGGGCTCAGAGGTTCAGAAGTGAGTCGCGCGGCGGTAGCGGAAGCGAGCCCGGCCGGCGCGAGGCTATATAAGCTCCGACGGCACGACGCGCAGCGATACGGTCGCTCACGGGGGCCAGGCCGCGGCCGGCACGTGACGTCCCGTCCCGGAGCCAGACCCACCCTTATTGACTGTGCAGCGGGCACCCCCCCCCCCCCACCCAACCCAAACCTCACTTATACCCTCCCCGCGCGATCGTCAAGGGTGCTGATAGGCTGTACAATGTGTTACGAGACATAAATAACGGCACCGCATCTGGACACACACACACACACACACACACACACACACGAGCGTCGCCTCGTTTGCTACCACTTGGGTGCGGCACGCATGCATGCGGGTGGTGTACAGTGTACAGAGTGATCACATACACATACACGCACATACACGCGCGCACACACACACACAGACAGACAGACAGACAGACACACACACCAACATGTCCGTCGCGAGGCACATATACGCAACGCCCCGCACACATATGACATTTCAGAGGAGGTGCAAACACAGCAGCAGCAGAACAATAACACAAACGACACGCATGCACCAGCATTAAAACAGCTGTTGCCGAACGACACAACGCCGGGCGGGCAGGCAGGCATATCGTGGCGCCTCATCATACCACCGCGTTACATCGCGTTATACACAGTGTGGCTCAACAGCAGCAGCAGCAGCAGCAGCGGTGCACAGCGGCCCAGGTGTAAGCAGACGATACAGGAGGGTGGCAGCTATTGAAGCTATACTGCCACCGCTACACACACACACCACCAGCACCGCTACCACCGCGAGACGAATCCCAAACACAGGCGCAGCAGGAAAGCAGCTCCAGTAACCAAAGGCGCGGGGGATGAGAACACGCGCCCCTCTCTTTCTCTCTCATGCTGTATCTGTGTGTGTCTCTCTCTCTCTCACACACACACAAACACTCATCCAATTCCATTTCCCTTATCACAAAACCACCACCGCGCCGCGGTCGGCTGCCACACGAGAGGGAGAGGAGGGGGGGGGGGGGTGAGCGAGCATACGACAAGGAGCTTCTCTAAACCGAACAAACGGAGCGGCGTCTAGTAAAAACGCTCCCAGCGACATAATGTTGAGGCCCGAGCCCCGCGCTGATACTGTTGCACCACCAGGGTGACCCGGGCCGGGCCGTGACGCTGTTGCGTGGCAGCAGCAGCGGCAGCAGCTCCTGGACGCCGTACTGTATTGGCACGTCACGGAGATAAAACCCTCTGTGCTACGGCACGCTCTTGGCACCGCCATCAACAGCGGAGAGGGGAACGGAGGCGGGGGTGAAGAGAAAGGGCGCGAGGAGAGATCACCTCTACCCCCTATAAACAGAGAGGAGAGTTTCGACACGCAGAGACACTGACAGCGGCGGCGGCAGCGGGGCGGCAGCTCACAGGAGATAAGCATATAATTCTCAGTGCGCTGCGCGGCCCGCGGGGCACCAGGGTACTTCTACTTGCAGCACCGGCTGGCCAGCGCAACAAAGTCTGCCCGGCCCGGCCCGGTCAAACGCTCCGGCATTGACTACCGGCATGATGCACATTCCCTCTCCCCCTCCTTTTTCTGCCCCTGTAATATCTCTCTCTTTCTCTCTCTCTCTCTCTCTCTCTCTCTCTCTCTCTCTCTCTGCATCTGTTCTGCGCACAAAGACTTGTGCTGAAGGGGGAGAGCACAGAGCGAGGGCAGCAGCGGCACAAGCGTATAGGTCCGGCGCGACAGGTAGCGAGAGAGACCAGACCGTCCTGACGGATATATAGCAGCCATGGAATCCATGCTATTCCGTTTGTTGCATTCTAGCGCCGCTCCCCATCGGCACTGACTGTATACCCTCCCCCACCCCCAACAACACTACCCCCTCCCTAGCCCGGGACCCGCACTGTTCCTTTTGTGCTCGATTCATTCGGATGGCGACGATATTACGAGAAAAGCCACTCGGATGATAACCCCTGCATGCGCAATCACCATCATTATTAAATCGTATAGTAGTGCGTCATCTCCTCACAAAATTACTTGATATTTTCATTTCTTTCTCTCTTTTCCCCACGCTTCACCCCGAGAGTTTGTGCGGCTCGCTGTTCTTCCGACCAGGTCAAAAAGGAAAAACAAATGAGTCTCTCTCTTTCTCAAAAAAAGGGGGGGAGGGAAAATAATAAGCCCTCTTGTGCGCAACGGAACCCGGCAGGCAGGAGCGGGAGCCAGCAGCACTTCTTTATTTACACCGCCATGCCATACCTGGGCAGGACTGACGTGCGTCCGGGGAACATCTTTCACACCCTCTGAGAGCACCGCGGCAACGCTCTGGACGGCTCAGGCAGGTGAGAGAGCGGGAGACAGAAAAAGAGAGAGAGAGATAAGGGGAGACAAGTGATAAGATGGAATTAGGTTCCGGCACATGCCCGTCATCTGGCGCGCCCCGTCCCATCAAAGGCGCCGCCGGCCCGCCCGGCAACGCCCCGCCCTAAATTAAGATATTCCGCCCCGGCCGCCGCGGTCAAGTGCAACCCCATTTTATATATAAACTTACTTTTCCCTTTATTTTTATCGTCACCGTCGGCCCGTCATTATTAGAGATCGGAGAAACATGCATAGCCAATGAGGGACGGTCCCTTTTAAATCAGGTTCGCGCGCGCGCGGCAGGTTCAAAATAAAAACAGACGAGGATGCTGAGAGGAAAAACTAAATCAAAGCGTACTTCTTCTCTACGACGGCACAAACCGGACAAAAAAAAATCGTTTCAATATGGGGATGACAGTGCAGTATTGCGATTTATATTATGCACTTCACTTTTTTTTCTGATGTATCATAAAACGGTACTAGAATGCTTTAGGTCGCATACATATTGAGTGCGTCAGGCACTCTGTATGACGCCGTCCCGCCCCGTCCCGCCCCGCCCCGGGCCGCGCCAAGCTCCCACAGCACGGCCGCGGCCGGACCGCAAAGCCCAAACCGTAAAATACAAGATGAAGAATAAAACATCGATCTGCCGCAAAGACTGCGCGCTGCATAATCCCTAAGTGACTGACGTTTGTACGAAAATACCGGATTATTCACGCCACCAACACTTTGGCTCCACCTCTCCTCCTCCTCCTCTCCCAACTCCCCATTTCGTTTTATTTTCCCGCGTTTTGTTCTCTCCCTCATCTTTATGGTGGACTTGGTGGAGCGGGCTCGGAAGAGAGAGAAAGAGAGGGGGGAAAGGGGGAGAGGGAGAGAGACAAAGAGAAAGGTGGGAGCAGCAAACTAGAGGAAGAGAGATGAGCGGCGTAGCGCGGCGTGGCGCAGGGGAGAGGGAGAGTGTGTTCAAGGCATTAAAGGCAGGCATTATGATACATAATGCACGTCACTCTACGGCCTCTGTCCGTCCGCCCGGCCCCAAGCAGACAGACAGACAGACAGACAGACAGACAGACAGACAGACAGACAGACAGACAGACAGACAGACAGGCAGGCAGCCAACACAACCACCCTCCCTTCACCCCGTCCCCTCCAGTCTGCCTGTCTGCCTCAGCCTGACCGCGCCGCGGCCGCGGGTCACGGGTTCAAATGCGCCCGCCGCCGCCGCTGTCCAGGTCACATTCACCGCCGGCACACCGCCGACCCCACCTGACCCCACCCGACGCGGCCCGGCCCCGGTGCAGGCCGGCCCGGCCAGCGACTACAGAACTGTTTGTTTCCTTTCGGCTCCGCGTTCCACATCAAAGCCGTCCACCAACTTTTCATTTCGAAACGGCAAAAGTTGTTCAAATAGCGCTCCCGACTGCTCATTCTCCACCCCCTCCACCCTCCCCCCAAACAGACCCCCATCCACCCACACGCACACACATACACCTGTTTATTATTACTCATTGCAATTCGGAAAAGGGGTGGAGAGAGGTTGGTGAGAGGGGGGGGGGGGGGTCCGTGCCATGGGGGTAACACTGTCCGCCCCGGACACGCCACGCACAAGGTGGAACGGGGGTCGGGAGGGAGGGGGGGAGGAGAGGCTGAGCGGAATGGCGCACTGGTGAGTTTTTCGAGTTTTTCATCAACTGTGCGAGAGAGCGAGCATGGCGCGGGCGGGGGAGCCGGCGCGGTCGACACACGCGGCGACGCAAAATACACACACACACACACACACACACACACACACACACACACACACACACACAACACACGTGGAGCCAGCCCAGCCGCCCGCACGGCACGCGAGATCCACAGGTTGTATAAACGTACCTACTCGCGGGGCGGGGCAGAGCGCAGCGCGGGCGAGCCAAAGAAAATACGCGCCGCTCTCCGGGCCGCGCCGGGCCGGGCCATTGCACGACATTTAGGGGTCGGAACGAGATTGCAGCTGCTTCCTGCTGCTGCAGCCGAGGCGAGGCGAGGCGAGGCCAGGCGCCCGACCAGACCCGCAGAGGAACGTGCGAGCACAACCAAATATGCTTTCCGGGACGACAAAACAGGAAACACCCACAATTTTTATGCAGACATATGACGACTGTAACGCAGAGGTGAACAGTTTTACACCACCCTATTTTTGCGTGATGACTTACTGCATGGAAACGTGTCATGAAAAAAAGAGCCGTTGCATTAGAAACAGTCTATTGGTCAGCAGGTCGCTGTTTGTATTATTAATTCCTTTTTTTTTTTCGATTTTTTTTCTCCCGCCTATTTTCCCCGCTTTTTTCCAGAGCTGAAGCCCGTCCAAAGAGGCGCACACAAAATAGTTGTAGCAGCAGACATTCGCTTTATCGGTCGGCTACAGCTAGAGCAGCGCCCCCTTTGCAGGCGACTCACGCCTATAGCGGGCGCGAGAGAGAAGACAGATGGAGTCCGGCAAAGGGGTGGAACAGGTTGGGTTGGCAGAGAGCGAGAGCGAGAGCGAGAGAGAGAGAGAGAGAGAGAGAGAGAGAGAGAGAGAGAGAGAGAGAGAGCGGGAAGGGAAGGGCCGGTCTGGGCCGCACTAGGCTCGGAAGAGAAATATACATAGCGGAATGGAAAAGAGATAAAAGTACGTTTTTCCTCGCCCAGAGGCTAAGCCCCCCGCCGCCGACGCCCCGGCCCACCGCGAGGGGAGGGATGGCGAGCCGAAAAATAAATCTAGCACCCCCTCGCCGCGGCGTGGCGGAGCGTGGCGGGGCGGCTGGGGCCCCGGCTGCGCGCGCTCCCCGCGCCGTCCGACCGACCCGAACGTTTTTGATACAGTGTCGCTGAGGAGTAATATCTTCCGCACCGCTCCCCCCGCCGCATACCCGCGCAAACGCCCAGCTAAGACTCCACATGTTATAATATGTGTGAATGCGGCCTTCTGCCACGTTTCTTAGGACAGTCCGACACTTTTGGCTGGTCGAATAAATCGCAAGGGCCGCGTCGCACAATTACAGGCATGATCAAGAAAATTATTTTAAAATAATAATAATAATAATAATAAAAAGTGCGAGGACTTGGCCTGAGGGGCAGGGTGGGCAAACCTGGCTGCTGGAGGTGAGCCTGCAGGAGCAGCACATGCGCCGCAAGCACTTACCTGAAACAAAAGTAAAGACCACCAACGTAAGCAAGCATTCACATATTCACAGAGAACATCTGGTACATTATGTAAACTTTCCGGCGCTGCTCTGCTGGGTACACCTCCCCCTTTCTTTGTTTCTGTCTCTCCCCCCAGCTCTCTCCCTCTCTCTCGACCAACACCCCCTACCCCTCCGCACCCCCTACCCCTCAAGCCCCCCTCGCCCTAAATCCGCTGCGCCACCACCATAAGGCACCACTGGACCCCTGAGCAGGAAAGATATGAGGGAGTGAGAGAGAGGGAAGGCCAGCGAAAACCAGACAGGAAAAACAGAGACAGAAACATAAAATAAAGCAGGTCACATCAGCATCATCTCCACATCATGCTGCGCGGAGAGCGGCGCTCTCGCGGGTCCGGCCCGGAATGGCACTCGCGTCAAGGTCTCACTCTCTCTCTCTCCGTCTGTCTCGCTCTCCGCGACGTCCGCCCTGACTCTGCTCATTGTTCGTCTGAGCCGAGCTCTAGTCGCGGCCAGTGTCACCGCTGCTGCATCTGCTGAGAAATTCAGCATCAACAACAACAACAACAACAACAACAACAACAACAACAAGGGCGAGAGCGACGTCTTGCTCCGGTGGCGACGCGACTGCGGAACGACGTCCATCAGCATGATTGCACCCCGCGACGTCCTTCCGAGGACGACGATAACGTTGCGGAAAAAACATGAGGTTGGGCGGAGAGATGGGGGTGGAGGGGAGGAGGGCACGACGACATCACGCACCACACAGCCCGAAGAGATTCACCACCAATACATTCAAATAATGAGAGAGGCACACGTTAGAAAAAAGAAAAAAAAACAAGGGTCTACCACTTACTTAATCCTCGAACACCCCACTAGATTATTACTGATAATCACATAATCATAATAATGTTATAAAATTTCCAAATTTTGACAAATGTGGAGAAATATTATCAAATTTGACCAAAATTTGCGTGATTATTGGCCAATAATCAGTAAATATGTTAAAGAATAACTCAAATAATTATTGATAATCACCATAATCGTGACTGATTATAATCCTCGTGCGCGATTTTTCAAAGTGGTCGACCCTTGGAAAAAAAGAAAAGCAAAAAAACAAGTCTCCTGTCTCAACACTCTTGCACGATGGGATGCCCACCCACATCAAAATTATTCAACATACTACTCGGTATTGTATGTGTTATTACAACGGTATTATACAGACAACTTTCGATCACTCAAGAGTAGCTCACGTTCTTGTCTGTCGGCATTGCAAACGAAACAGGGTACTCCGACCACGCAATATACACACGGATCAGGTGTGCAGGGTAAGTGAATACCCCCTCGCTGCTCGTGCTTATTTCATCGCGACCCGCTTTATCGATCCTCGCAACGTCCATGCATGCACGCCGCGGGGCGGGGCGGGGCGAGCCGCGGGTCGCGGAGTGAGGGCGCCACTATACCGACGTGGCCGCGGGGAAGTCCCGTCGTGACATACATTCAAATCACACGTATACCGCGGGGACGCGAGCGCCCCTCCGCCGCTCCGCCGCCCGTGCCTCCCAGCTACGCCACCTCTGCCCCTGTCTCTCCCGAGGGGAAAACAACTCTAAATTTTCGTGATCAAATTTCGAGAATTTTTGTGAATTTTCCTGATATTTTGTAAATAATCCTAATTTTTCTTGAGTTTTTCTGAATTACGAGGAGCACAAAAATTTCAGAGTTGTTTTCCCCTTAGGTCTCCTCAGACCAGGGCGCGGATCCGTTGTGTACCTGACAAGGCACGATACGACCTCTCCCACCTCCCACCTCTCTCTCCTGTCTCTCTCTCTCTCTATCTCTCTCTTACGCCTCTTGTCTCTCCCTGGCGAATCCGCCGCTCTCTCTCTCTCCTCCTTGCACGGTCGCTGACTCTTTGCGCTCCTTGCCCGCCCAGGGCCCAAATCAATAGCAGTGCTCACAATGACGTGAGAGAGGTGGGCTGCAGGCAGCCCTCCCCGGTGTAGCGGTACGGGCTCCAGGCTCCGCGGGGCGGCTCGCAGGGGCGGAGCGGTTCGCAGGGGGCGGATCGCAGGGGCGGCCCGCGGCGGCGGCGGCAGCAGCGGCGCGCTCCCCTACGGAATTTCCCGCCACTTCCGCCAATCTCTGAGCGGCGGGGCGCGGCGGGGCGCGGCGGGGCCGGGCAGGGCCAGGAAGTCGTTAGCGCATCAGCCTCAGCCAGTTGGCCCCGCACCGCCCCTAGCAGCAGGGGGAGGCCGCAGGGCCGCAGGGCCGCAGCACGGCGCGCGGGGCGCGGGGGCCTGGCGGGGCGGACTTACAGCGTATACAATACGACATGCACCCACTCAGCACAACAACTTGTAAATGTAATTCCAACAGCCTCGGCCCCGGCCGCTCCCCGGCCCGGCCCGGCCCGGCCCGCCAGAGCCTCCCGTTTAGATAAGTAATGAGTTTGCACCGCCCACGCGGCGCCACGCCGCGCCACACTGCGCCACGCCCCCCAAATCGCAGGCGCCCCTCAAAACTAACATGTAACTCACGCCCAATGTTGCGACGGGCCCCTCATTAACAACAGCAGCGTGATTAGCAAGTCAAAAATGCTAATTTATCGGCCGAAACAAAAAACACAAACTGGCGATGAGGTGCGGGGAGGGCCCCGCCCCGCGGCTGACCGGCACTGACCACCTGCGGCCCCGATGCAATATAAGAAATACACGCCAAGGGTGTGTTCACATGGAAAAAGTGTGTACCGATGAGTACTTGCTATGGTTCTAGACGGTGTTTGGCTGGTATTGCAGACACACTTTGGCCGTTTTTGACCATATTTTTCTATTTTCCAGTATTGTATTTCGGGTACAACCGCGTCCGCGTGGTACCCGGATCAGGTGGGACACACACTGGCGATGGTCGGATCGAGTATCGCGAACGCACCCCGTACCCACTCCAGACGGCCGGCAGCCGCTAAACCACCCTCCCCCACCTCTCAGCCCGCCCTCTGTCCGCTCTCCAGAGCCACAGGTGCGCCCCAGGTGTTCCGTAGAGGCGTTCCAAAAGCGCCGCTTCCCCTTGTATACGAACCGATTCCAGAGATTGGGAAACTGTAAAAGGAGGAAGGGGCGAGGACGGGGGCGTTCTCTGTTCACTTCCAGAAACCCCACCGCCTCCCCACGCCCCACCGCGCGTCTTCATGATAGCGAGCGGCGCGAACGTGCAAACTTGTCTGCTCGTACGCGAGGTGGGGAGGGGGGGGGGGATGGGACTCAACACCGAGGAAATGACGGAGTGGTCCTGCGGGGGTCCTCGCCACCCACACACGCACTCACAACAGATCAATGCGGACCCCCCTCCTCCACCCCCTACCCCGGCGAGTCAACCCCACCCCACCCCTGCATCCATCATTTCCTTTGCCATGCTCATGATGCACACATAACCTGCTCCCAGTGCATCCTGATCGCAGCCGATACAGTGTGCCACCCCTGCCACCGACCCTACACGAAACGGTGTGGGCTGGGGATGGGGTGATAGAGTTGGTTCACTGCATCGGTAAAACAATGTGCAGATAAGCAGACTTCAATCGTGCTTCTTTTTCTTCTTCTTCTTCTTCTTCTTTGCACATTTCGTGTTGTCGAACAGTTTCGCAGACAAGCGATTAGGTGCAAATTTTTAAAACGTTTGGCATGTGTGAAAATATTGCACGGTTGGTCACGTATTGGTCTTGGTAACAGTGTAGGAAACGGAATACCAACCATACAGAAAGTTGCACACAAATGCGTGTGCAGTTGCCGATGGAAAGTTAGCACGCCTCGTGTTGTTGAGTAATGGGAAGGGTGAATGAAAAATTGAAAAAATCGGTGAGCAACTATTTACACTCGTGTTTAACAGTCTGCAGCCGTATCCACACAGGTACTCAGTCAAATCGTGCGCAAACCAATACGCCCTCCCCTATTTCTTTTTTCTTTCTTTTTTGCCATGACCATTTCGACCTGACAGGGAAAATACACCCATTCGAAACACTACAGGCTGAACGCGAATCGTAAATTGAAGCTAAAATAACTAGCATGGTCGGAATCGAACTCTTATGTAGACGGCCACACACACAAACACACACACACACACACAGCGTTATTAAATAAAACAATAGCCAGCCCGCCAGGCTGGCAGGCAGGCAGGCAGGGCCGTGGCCGTGCGCCCACCCGTCCTGCCGGTCGGGGCGTCGCGGAGTGGCGGGGCGGGGCGGGGCGGGGCGGGCCTCAGGTGAGCCCATCTGCCTGCAACGTGTAATTTCCAGAAAGGGTAATTACTCCACACCAAGGCAGCCGAGCAGAGCAGCGCAGCGCGGCAGCGAGCGGGGCAGCGGCAGCAGCAGCAGGGCATTTGAACGGAACCGGGCGGGGCGGGGCGGGGCGGGGCGGGGCGGGGCGGGGCGGGGCACGCTCACAGACGCACTGTGCACATCACATGCACCCTAGGTGTGAGCGCCACGCCGCGCCACGCCGCGCCACCCGCTGCACCGCCCTGAGCGTCACTATAGCGCCCGCGCGAACAACAAAAACACTTCCCACGGACAACAAGGCGCACGACACCCGCTCTGCAGCGAGCGCTACATGCAGGCCCTGCTCTGCTCCGCTCCGCTCCCGCGCCCAACCCAAAGAGATCATGCGCGGCCATTTGATCAAGAAAAATTCACGACTTATTTCAATAATTATTGTTTAAAAAATAAAAGGTCTTCGTCGAAAAGAAAAGAGGGAAAAATAAAAATCAACGAACAGTCCAAGGTATCAAACAGGAACTGGATGAGTGGCTGCGGGTCTGGTTTGACGGGTTTCTTTCAGCACAAAAAGGGCACTCGAAACAAACAAAATTTACCAAAGGTTGCTCCGACAAAGAATGCACACATGGTCGCATTTCCTGTTCCTCTTACACGGCTGTTCAAGTTTTAAAACGAGAGGAAGAAAGGTCCCTTTTCCTCTATTTCTAACGTTTCGCACCTGAGGCACGGCACGCCCGAACTCCCCCCCCCGCGGCTGGAGAGAGGCTCTCTAAGTGCTGATAATAACCAGGGCCAGGGCCGCGGGGCGCTGCAGCGACTCCAACCCGCTCGCTCCGATCGTCGCGTACGTTGACTCGCCGTCCTTGAGCGAGGCGTGGTGTGGCGGCCCGGCTAGGATCGGCTTACTCCGTACGTGTTAGGTAATTAATGTAATGTATGTGGCCCGTCGGGAGGCACCTCGCGCAGCCCAGAGGCTTTTGTTACTGTCTTCCGCCTCTCTCTCTCTCTCTCTCTCTCTCTCTCTCTTTCTCTCTCTCTCTCTCTCTCTCTCTTTCTCTCTCTCTCTCTCTCTCTCTCTCTCTCTCTCTCTCTCTCTCTCTCTGCACTTTTTACCCCCGATCCCCGCACTTGGTGTCGTAAGTACACCACGAATAGGGCTCTGGCGGCGGGGGCGGATCCCCGGGTCTGTCTCTCTCTCTGTGTTTGTCTGCCGGAGTTTAGTCTTAATCCCTCAAGGACTTAGCAGCAGCCGCAATGCACCGCGACCCTTAAGCACCGCCCTCGCGCTGCCCCGCGATACGAATTTAATGAGTCATGAGGAGGGCTCGGCGGCAAAAGTTACATGCGGCAGCGAGAGAAGCAGCGCCGTGCAACCGACACACGCTGTACACAGTGGTGTAGGAGCTGCACTGTCTGCCTGTCTCTCTCTCTCTCCCCTTTCATCCTCACCGCCGGGCGCACACCGGAAGCTTTACCGCGACCACACCTCTGCGGCGTGGCGTGGCGCGGCGCGGCCGCTTATGCTGATCCCGGGGCCGCCGGGGCCGACGCCATGCCTGCCTAGAGTGTCCCTCCTCCCCCAACCCCTTCCCCTTACGGACCGACGCGCCACAGAGGAGCGAAACCCAGAAAATTTTCGTGGGACCCAACACATGTGGCGCGAGGGACCCACCACGCCCCCGTTCCGTCCCGCCCCGCCCCGCCCCACCCCGCCCTCCCCTCACCGACCAACACCCACAACTCATCCACGCACCACTGTTTCATAACGGACAGTTCATGGGCCACGATCACAAGACCTCCAAAGGGGAGGGGGAGGAGGAGGAGTTGGGTGAAGAGGTGGGGGGGGGGGATGAGAGAGGAGAGTGTGTTATTTCCAGAACCGGGCCCAGCCCGGTCCTACGTGGTGCAGCATATAACGCATGAGAGTGAACAAGTGTGTGTTTGAGTTTGATTGTGTGAGAGTGTGTGTGTCCGTGTGAAGTCCGTGTGCGTGCGGCTGTGAGTGTGTAAGGACGGACGACCAACGATCACAATGGAAGCTTCTAACACTACAACATGGACATAAGGACTGTACCCGATAAATTTTCTTTTTTAAAAAAATGTACCGAATGGCCCAGCATTTATTCTTTTCTAATACACACGCGCGCGCACTGCTCACACATGCACGCACGCACAGTTAGTTCACAAGAGAAAAAAAACACCTTTTTTAAAAAAAGAATAATCAAAATAAAATAAAAACAATGACCCCTTTTTCCCTCTCTGGCGTATAGCGTGGCAGCGCCACGTTCGTCTTGGGGCGGCGGGGTGGGGCGGGGCGGGGCGAGGCGGGGCGCACTGGACGAGCATGCAAGCATGCACGCGCTGGTTCACACACACCAATCGATGTACAGTAATACCGTAATGACTCTCCGGGCCGGGCCGGGTCGGGCCGGGTCCCCGTCGGCCGCCGCGCCGCTCCGCTCGGCTTCCATATGACTAATTTCACATCACTGAATCGCACCCCCGGGAGCGCAGCGGCGTGCCCGGGCTCGGCTCGGCTTGCGTGTCGAAATCAACATTCAATTCGAGAGGAGGCTGGCTAAGGGCGATGCACCCTTTTATTGTTAGTGATTTTTTTTTCATCACTTTAATTTTCTAATTTAGATTTTTTTCCTGCACGCGTGTATATGAATGTGAGAGAGACGGGAAAGGGGGTTAGCGGAGATGGTGATACTCTAATAATAATAATAAATGGAGACTGGATGCGCCACGGGCAGCTGCAGGTGCAGCAGAGAGAGAAAGACGCCATCCGCGAGCGACTCCGCGAGTGAGAGAGAGAAAAGGGGAGGACGAGGAACTCGCGGGACGATGTCCAGCCCAGCCCAGCCGGTTGCAGTTGATCCCGAAACGGGTTGCGTCCAGCTCAGCGGCCGTGTGCACTTGGACTGCACTCCGCCACTTAAAAAGTCGAGCCGGCCGCACCGCGCCGCCGCGCCACGCCACGCCTCGCATATTCAGTCCATTCAGCAAAAGAAATTAAATAAAACGCGCACATATTTTACAATTAGGCGCCAACAAACTCGGCAAACTGCAACGCCGCGTCTGAGACGGGATGGGGAGAGGGAGAGAGGATGAGTAGTGGCGGTCCGGGCCGGGCACGGGAGGGGAGAGAGAGGGGAGCGGAGCGAGAGAGGAATTAAAAAAAAAAAATTAAAAATAAAAAGTAATAAAACGCGGAATAAGTCGCCGACGGCTGGGCTGTGCCTGCCTGCCTGGCCGGGTCGGACCGGCTTCGGCTTTTTCAAGCGCGTGAGCGTGGCGGGGCGCGGTGGGGCGGGGCGGGGCGCGGTGGGGCGGGGTGGGGGTGGGGCGCAGCGGCCCTGCACGCCTCGGCCCGGTCCGACACGTTTCCAACCCCCGAGTTGGGAAAACGTTATGAATCCCCAAGAAACACATCCGTTACGATGAGCCCCGCAATGGGGTTCGCTTTGCGTGCCTCGGGGCCGGGCCGGGCCGGCCAAAGACGCGGTGGGGCGGGGAGGGGCGGGGCGGGGCGGCGGGGCGGGGCACGGCGAAGCTCGCGAAAAATAAACTGACAACCAGCTTCCCACAACCGCACATTTCAGGACGCGCGCGACAAGCAAAAAAGGGCAAGTCGCGGGTTTGAAAGGGAAGGGGAGAGCGGAGCGGAGAGAAAGAGAAACCGGGGAAGGGAGGTAAACCGAAAAAAAAAGAAGAAAAAATGCAAAATGAAGAGCACTTTTACCAATGACGCTGCCGTGAACCTCGACATCCCTGCGATGGCGTGTACGCTGGTGTGTACCCCCTTTGGAGGATAGGTGGACGTTTGTGCCATCTCTCCCTGTGTGTACTGGGTTAGGATGGGAAAGGCTGCTGTAGAGCAGAACACCATCCTCACAACTAACGTAACCCCTTCGTCAAGAGTGGAGGCAACATTGTACCTAGGGTGTACCAGGGGGTCTCCAGCGACAAGGGGGTACAATCCGGCGGCAACAAAGGGTGGGGCGGGACGTTCCCCTCGAGCGTACCTCATCCCGGAGGGTGTAATGGAATGGTTACAACGACCCAGCCCAGCCCCGCATCGCTACACTCCACTCCGCCCCGCCCTTTGCGGTCGCCCATGCCCGACTGACCGTGTCGACCAAAGCCCCCCCACCCCCCCAACTCGAAACGCCGGCCCGGCGACAACTTCCATGCGGTCAAGAGCAGGTCGGGGGCGTGGCGAAGCGTGGCGGCTGAAGGACTCCCACTCCCACCCCAGGCCTAGGCCAGGCCCGGCCAGGCCCGCTGGGTTACGCCGATGACACACGCGCCCGGCCCGGTCCTGCCCGCTCCTCCCGCGATACTGGCCGACACAGGGCGGCGCGGAGGGGTAGTTGAACCGTCATGCGGCCCGCGCTCCCTAATCCTCAAATCTCCACCGATTCGTAGAGCGAGTGAGCATCCACCCCCCGCCCCGCCACCGCGCATACACGCCAAGCTAGGCCCCGCCAGCGCCCACCACCCTTACCCCATTTCCGAAAGGGAAATAGGACAAGTTTAGTGGGCGGGCTGTGTGATGTCGCTTTGTCCGAGTTTACTGACCTCGTCGCCCCGCTCCCCCTTGCGACCCCAGATACCAGACCCCCGCCTCCACACAAGCAGCCTCATCCCTCACTTCCCTTTTCCTCCCTGGTTTGCCACTTTCCGGCGCAGAAATGCAAAAACAACTTTGCACACACGCATATAGCAGCAGCCCAGCCATCCTAGGGAGTCCCCCGCCTCACCCCACCTCTCTGTCTGTTCGACTCCAACTCGAACAACCGGCTCGGCTCGGCTGAGGCAGACCTTATCTCCCAGCGGATCGCCTGCCTTCGCTAGCGTCCCTGCACGCCATATCGGCATATCGCAAGCCTCGGAGCAGCTGAAAGCGAGCGAGTGAGTGAGAGAGAGAGACTTTGAGCAACTCCATAAGCTACGGCCGGACAGGTGTGAGCCGCACACCGTTCTGGTCGCCCGCCCGCCACCCTATCCGGTTCGGACCTGGCAAAACTCCACGTGACCCCAGCCGACCCGGGCCGACACGGCTCTCTAGGCACCAGGACCATGCGGCCCACCCATACCATCTCTGACACAACTCTCACGATAAAAAACAAACAAAAAAAAAAATAACAAAAAAACTAAGACGTTAAATTATAAAAATAACAAACCAGTCGAAATATTTCCCACCACACAACTACGACAACGTAATCATCAGATCCACAGTTTTTTCTCTCTAAAACTCAAACTTGGAGCCGTGGACCACCTTAGGGCCGTTGTACACGTGCACCTCTCCAGCAGGCGCTCCAAGAGGAACACCTCGTAATTCAGGGGAAATTCAAACAAAAGAAAAATTCAGGAAAATTTAGACTCACAAAAATTAAGGTCAAAGTCAAGTAAAAATTCAGGAAAATTCTCCAAATCTGTTCACAAAAATTCAGAGTTGTTTTCCCCGCTCGGAACGCTTCCACTCGACGGCCATGGCCCGCCCGCAGCCCTCCTGGCCGACCTGGCCTCCAGCAGCGCCACGCCACGTGCCTCCAGCGCGACCTCCACGCGCAGCCCGCCCTCCCAATTGGCCCAATGGGCAATACAGCGCTATTTGAACAGCCAAACGACACAGGGCGGGGCCGCCGCTACCCCGGCCCGGCCCGGCCCGGCCCGGCCCGGCCGCCCCCGCCGCGCTCCTGTTGACAGAGTCGCCGATAGACTAAGCAAACAGGCGGCTCAGACCGGCGCGCCCACCAGCACCTGGCGGCCAGGGGCAACACGGCACGGACGGGAAATTGTCGCTGGATTCCCCTCGCCTCCCCACCTGGTCCCCGAGTCCAGGTCCCAGATAGCGCTCTAGCGGCGCTCGGGCAGCGCTCGGGCGGCGCTCTTGCACATCTCATTACCGCCGCCCACCCACCCGACCCAGCCGGCGCTCGCCGCGCACCCCTTCGCTCTATGCCGCTCCGTTTTATGACACGTGCGCGCCCGGTGCCCGGTCCACTCCGATCCCACCTACCGCCCCTCCAGTAAAAATGTATGGCGGGCAGGGTAAGCGTGTCTAGTAGGGGTGAAGAGGAGGGAGGGTGGGAGGGAGGGAGGGAGAAATAGAGAGAGAGGCACAAGGGCCAATCATACTTTGGCGAGCAGCAGGGCAGTATGTAGTGGACAGGTGCGAAAGGTGAAAGGGAAGGAAGGGAACCGGGCAGATCAGAGGGGTCGGGTCTGGCGGCCGGGAGGGACGCTGCCGACGCACATCCCATCCAAATCCCCCGCCCGCCCGCCGCCCGCGCTGGCTGCCACCTTGGCCGGCCTGACCCGCCCCGCACCCGCCCCCGCCCCCGCCCACCTGCCTGCTGATGCCGCCCTTTTCCCCACCATCCTACGGCTCTATCTGCCTCCCCACTCCTCTTTTTTTGTGGGAGAGTGGAAGGGGTACGAAACGTGTGTGAGACCCGTGTATACTGTACGCAGGGTTTTGCGAAGGGCGTCGTCGTAGCACACCGGTAGGACAACAGTGAGCGAGCGAGCATGAGAGAGGGAGAGAGAGAGGGAGAGAGAGAGACAGAGACAGAGAGAAGGGAGAGAAAGAAGTGAGGGAGAATGCTCAGGCGAGGGAGTTCCGCTACGAAATAGATACGCCTGCCCTGCCCACCTCCTCCCGGCTCACCCCGGCCGGAAGGTACAGACAGCACAACAGCAGCAGCAGCAGCAGCAGCAAGGGCCCAAGTGCAACTCACCAAACAAATGAGCAAACAATTAGCAAACCATATGGGTTGGGCCCACAGCGAGAAAGGGAGCGGGAGGGAGAGAGAGAGAGGGAGAGAGGGCAGGGCGGGGGTGTCTGAGGGTAAGTGGGCGCAGCGCGCCGCGCCGGAGGGTGTGGTCCTGGCCTCGGGCCGCCCCGCCCCGCCCCGCCCCGCCCCGCCCCGCCGCGGCGGAGGTGGTGGTTAGCTTGCATACAAAGCATCCGCACAAGCCTTATGACCGCCTCCAGCCATACGCCGCACAGCAGCCTCCCTGAACTTCGCCACCGAGCCGCGAGACAGATGGCTGGGCCGGGCGAGGCGCAACACCTGCCTAGCGATAAACCTTAGCGGAGGTCATTCCGCAAATCGAGTGGCCCAGCATGTGTTTCCAAAGGGCACATTTCTCGCCCCGACTGCGTGAAATACTGTACTACTACCAAGCGGTGGAGGGGGGGGGGGAGGAGCCCCTGCGTCCCGCCCCGACTCGCTCCGCCCTTCCCGCCGCTCGACCCCCTGCCGCGCAAACTTGGCCCGACACGCCAACTTTTCCTCGACCCCAAAACTTTTCTTTCGTTTTCTCTCTATCTCTCTCTTTCCGACGCTCCCTCTCTTTCCCTCCCCCACCTGTTTCCCCTCCGTACTGTCGCCGTGGAGCGGCTGACCGAACATGCATCATTTATGTAAAGATGCGCGCGCGAGAGTTGACACAGCGCCGCGGGGCGGAGCACAACAATGCCGGACCACCATGTGTTTCCGGCCTCTGACACAGGAACCGGAAACACAGTGCTGCTGGCGCCAGACGCGCGCGCGCCCGGATAAACACTTGCGCGCCCCGCCGCGCCTCTGGTGACCGGGCGCCGCCGTGTCACCGACAAGAAACTCTGTACGGAACCGGAACCGACCTCCATCACGGGGGTGAATGACCCGACACACGCGGGACGCTTCCTTTACGCCTCCCCGCTAAAAATCCACGGGACGGGCGAGACAGAATGGTGGCAAAAAAAGAACATGAGTAACAGCGAGAGGCCCTTCGGAGGCGCTAGAGTGTCCACCCGTCACCCGTCCGTCAGCGCGGCTGTCCGCCCCGCCCCGCCCGACCAGAACAAAGGTGGCCCAGCGGCTCGGGTGGTGGAGGTAACCCTACACGGCCGCCCCCGCGCAGGGCCGGGCAGGGCCGCGCTCCTCCTCCGGACATGCTGCTGCTGCGGTGAACAAGCGTTTTTCCTAATGGGATGAGGCGTTCAACGAGCGTGCAGCTCATTTGCGTCACAGAATTTAATAACAGCCGCGTATATTTATGCGCGCCCCACACAACTTTTTTCCCCCGTCTACTTATTCTTTTTCTGCTTCTCCGCGCTCGCGTACTAAACTCCTTTTTTTCGCCTTTTTGCAAGCCGACTCTTTAATCCATATAAGAGTCTTCCCTCATTCCCGAAGAGCGCCCAGAGCAAGCCCCCCCCCCCCCCCTTGGTACGCCAGATACAAGCTTCCTGACACCACGCGCCGCCACCACGCTCCGCCACGCCCCGCCACGCCCGGGCGGCGCCGTGGAAAAACATGGCCAAGTCGCGCTGCAATAATCTAGATTGCCCCCGGCGCAGCCACGGCCCAAGTGTGAGGCTCCAGCCTACGCTCCTGCAGGTGTGTCGGCCTCTACTGAACGCCCATGCCGGCAGGTGTGGTCACATCGGAAGATATTCGAGCTCATCGCGGGACGCACACGGCGTACCCGGCAGGCTCACCCGCAACACTTAGTACGCCTTCCTTGTACTCGTTCTTAGTGCTGGTAGAGGAAGGTTACGCACTCGAAGGCCGTCAACCCTGGCAAAGAGCCCCCCCCCCCCCCCTTTTCTTATTTCCCAAACTCCGCAGGCGCCCGGCAGCGCCACGCACTCCCCTGTAGCCTGTAATAATAATTATAATAACAAAAACACAAAGGCGGGCAAAAGTGCAGCGCCGCACGCGCCCCAAAACAGAACGTCGCCGCCTCGAGTTTTAAAAAGGGGCGCGCCTCGCCGCGCGGTGCGGTGCTGCGCCGCGCCCGGGCACGCAACTTTTCCGGAAGAGTGAAGTGGAGCAGCAGCAGCAGCGGCGGCAACTTTCGGCAAAGGCGTGCGGGGCGCGGCGGGGCGGGGCGGGCGGGGCGGGGCGGGGCAGACAGGGCAAACGGAATACGCGGATTTTCCGCAGAAAAGAGCAGCGTGCTTCTCATCTCGGCGTGCTCTCCTTGAGCGGGAGGCCTCGGCCTCGGCAGCCTCGGCAGCAGCGCCCTCACCACAGAGGAGCACCGCGGAGGGAGCCAAAAGCCAGAGGGTCGCAGCAGCCGATGCTAACCACCCTGCCCTGTGTGTACGACGCGGCGGCGGCCCCTTCCAAACTTCGGATTATTCGCACGGGGAGATACATGTGCGGTATTGGCAGCCGGCCCAGCCCGGCCCAGCCCAGCGGTCCCCACACACGCTGCGGTCACTGCCGCAGGCACTGGGTGCTGAGGGGGCGGGGGGCGGCGCGGGGGGCGGCGCGGGGGGCGGCGCGGGGGGCGGGGCGAGCAGGAGAGCGGAAAGTGGTATAAATTTTGCCTACGCGTTCCATCCCATTTCCTTACTTATCCGCGGCCGCTGCGGCATTGTCGCGCGCGCGCAGGGCGGGCGGGGGGCATCAGCCCGAGCGAACGCACGGCTTATTTAAAATCATATGTTACTGCCACGGGGCGGGCGGGCGGGCGAGCGTGACGGCGGCAGTGAGCAGCGAGCCCCGAGCGGTAGCGCCCCGCCCCGCCCTGCCCCGCACCAGTCAAAGCGCTCGGTAAACAGTCGTACTGGGAATAAAGAGCGGCGACAACGACGGTCGGCCGTCCGGCCGGCCGTCGACCGCTTCGACACGGGGGCTGCACGCCACACGCCGCGGGGCCCTCGCGAGCAGCAGCCGGGCCAGGCCGGGGCCGTGCTGGGCGACGCCCGTTTTATCGAGTGCGCTGTATGGAAAGTGCGGCGTCGACACAGACTCGCCCCCTCGTAGCGCGCGCTCACACACACAGAGTCGTAAACTGAGGGATGTCTCAAGGATCCCCGGGCGACTGTACTGTCAAGCCCGAAGAGCGGCGGGAATGTCATCGGAATCGCATCTCCGTTTCGCGATCGTACGACCGACCCCCCCCCCCCCCTCTCCCCGACACCGCTACTCCTCTCCCGCCTCCTCTGCTGAGGTACTCTACTCACTCCCCCTCCAGCTCCTCCCCCTTTCCTCCCTCTCTGTCGCTTTCTCTCTCTGTCGCTCTCTTTCTCTCTCTCTCTCTCTCTCTCTTTCTCTCTCTCTCTCTCTCTCTCTCTCTCTCTCTCTCTCTCTCTCTCTCTCTCTCTCTCGGCGGACAACACTGCCACCAATCACGACAAGGAGAGGAAAGCAAGCACGGTGGGCGACCTGTATCGCGTCCGAACCGAAAGGATATCAAACTCGACACCTACCGACCGAAACCGAAAACGGAAAAAAGACAACAACAAAGCTATAGAAACGACTCGATACAAAAATAGTCTTTTACAAACCACAAGAGAACATGACAGCCGAAAGATATAGATATAAAAAATAAAAATGAGACAAACTAAAAATAGTGAGGAACATCTTTCAAAGAATAAGAGCGAGAGGGAGAGGAAGAGGAGAGAGGAGGGGGAGGGGTGGAGGTTAAAAAAATAAAACATGAAATAGAACACGGATCGCTCTCTTTCTCCTTTACCGACATGAGAACCAAGCGCGGCGTGAAGGTCGTCCGTCCCGCGGCCGTCCCGTCCCGTCCCCGCTCTCCTAGAGGCCCTGCACGTCACGTGCTCGGTGCACCTCAACCTCCCTCCGCTCCGCTGCACTTGTGTGCCCTCCTCCTCCTCGCTCGCCATGACGTGCCAGAGTCCATCACAATAACACGGTTCATCCGCGGCCGCGGCGCTTTACATCAGCATCGTCCCCTGCCTGTCTGTCTGTCTGTACGTCCGTCCGCTCGCCCGTAGGGGAAAACGGATCGGCGACGCGCGACGCGATGTCGACGATCACCATGATGGTGATCCATCTCTCTCTTCCCCCGCTCCCCCGCGACCGGCGCCAAAATACAAAAATAATACTGTCACATCTCCAAAATTAAACGCGCGCGCCGCGCGAGCGGATCGGCTCCGGGGGGTAATCCCATTGAGCCTGCCCCGCCGCGCCCTGCCACGCCCCGCCGCGCCCTGCCACGCCTGCCCCGCCCCGCGGAGGACAAGCTTGTGCCAATGCTCCATCATCGTTCAGGGACATCACCCCGACAGCCGTAAGCGAGCCGCTCCGCGCCAGAGACCGAAAATAAAGGGGGAAGGACGACGAAGAGGGGAAAAAAACGAAAAAGAAAGCCGCGTAACTCGCGACGCTCGACGTCACAGATACGACAAGCCACCTAAGCTGCCATCACCATCGTCATCATCATCTCCAGTCAGTCGGCGGACTGATCCTGATTGATGCACTGCCAGAAAAAAAAGGGACAGTTTTAAATTTTGAAAACGCGACATTAAACTAATGCGCCTGGCGCATGACAACCGCACAAGAGTACGAGAAAACAAAGCGGCGCTGACGACTCAATTCCATCCGCGCGCCGCACTGCGCACAGGCGCGCACGCTCGGATAATACAACAACAAACTCGGCGGAAATAAAATTTGTCGCCCTGTTAGCCGAAATCATAAATCACCACATTACGACAAATCCCCTTTGTGATAATAGTTTCGTCCTCCCGAGGGGGGCCGGGGAGAGGTGGGGGGGAAGGGGGTATTACAGCCGCTGGCCAAACCCCATCGCTAATCTCTGAGGTGGCCAACGGGGTAAAATGCGAGAGAGAATGGGTGCGAGGAAGGCAAGCGGTATACATGAGAGAGGAGGGGGTGGTGGTGGTAGATCCCCCTTGAAAAAAAAATTATCCGACCAAAACCGGATGGACTCTACGGCTAAACGGCATAGTCAGCGGACATGTGTTCCGCGGCTTACGCGGGCTCTTCACGTCCGGCGGGCCTGGCGGGGCGGGTCGCGCAAAAGGGAAGCGCATCGGCGGCACACAGCTTCGCAGAGCCGTATATACATATTTTTCCGTTTAGTCACCTTGACCCGGGCCGGGCCGGGCTGGGCTGGGCGGGGCGCACAATGGCTAAAGCGGTAGTCCATATGGCCGCCGCGCCGCTGCCCCAGTCCCCACCCCTCCCACCGGAATAATGAAATAAATAAAGATAGTGCGACAAAAGCTAATCGTGTCACCATTGCGTAAGGACAAGCCAGTGAGGATATAAAAAAAAAAAAACGAAAAGAAAATAAAAAACTTTCCTCACGCCATTAACTCCGCATTCAGCAAATGGTGTATGTTGCCGCGGGTAGGGTAGCCTGCAACTGAAGCAAACACCCTTCCCCCTCCCCTCCCCCCTCTCTTTCTCCCCATCCCATTTTCTCTCTTGCCTGCAGCGGAAGGACCTGGAGAAGCATCCTCAGCCGCAAAGGGAGAAAACGTTACAGCAAAAAACCGCGCGCGGACGCGGTGGGTCGGTCGGCGCCGCAGCGGAGGCGCCTCGACGCCCCGGTCCAGTCCACCCGGGCCCGGCAGCGCCCTCGTCTCGTAGAGGTGTGAGTGTTTGGACACGGCACTCACTCCGCCCGGAAGCGGACCCACGTGACCAGCCGCAGGCCACGACAAGCCTCCCGCCAGTCCCTGCCCCCTCTCTCCGAGTTCGTTAGTTACCGCCCCCAATCGCAAAAGCCGCTCACCACCCTCCTCCTCCTCCTCGCACAGAACTCACTTTAAGTGCACAAGTGGCGCGACGCGGGCCGGACCCCAAACAAGGACCAGCACCAGCGCTTACATTGTCATCACGAGGCCCGGCCCGGCCCGGCCGCACCCCCAAGGCCTATATAACGCCATGGGACTTCTAACTTTTCTCTTCTTTCCTCCTCCCATCATATCCCTTTGTCGCCGCCAACTCGCTGCTCCCCTACCCGGCCGACCGGACCGGACCCGACCGGACCGGGCCGGCAGAGCTTAGACTCATGTCTTCTCGCTCTTAAAATGAGTTAGACAATACAATAAGACCCTCCACCACCCACTCCCGAAGTGGCCGCGGCCTCCCCCTCCACTCTCTCCCTCCAGCCGACCTAACCGTTCCAAGTCACCGCCGCCACTTTTCCTCGACGCCGACAGGAGGGAGAGAAGGATCCCCAAAGACGCATCTCCGTCTCCGGGCCACCCCGCCTCCTCCTCCTCCCGTTTGCCGCCAAATCGGCCGTCGACACAAAATTGGGAAATTCAGGAGACAAAACGGCGGAGGCAGCGCCGTGCCGCCACAATAGACGCGCGCCTCCCCTTCGCCCTCCCCCTCCCACCTCCACTCCCAAGCAAAACGGCGCCGCGCCACCCCGCCGAGCTTGTTTTTGCTGCAAAATTGGTCCACTTGGTTAGCAGCCGGTTAGAACGACCCCAACAACACTCGCGGGAAGGTAGCATCATCGAGCGAGGCCGAGGGAGAGAGAGAGAGAGAGAAAGAGACAGAGAGACGGAAGGATCGAGGCTCGAGTAAATTTCTGCTGCTGTGAATACGGCCGCGCACGCCGTAAAACGTAAATGTCAGTGAGGCCGGCCGGCGGTACGTATAGAGTGTGGGGGGGGGGGGGGGGACTGCAGCGAGGCTATAAATAACGTAACGCGTAAAAACGCACCTTGACGCGGAGCGCGCTGGAGATTAACAGAGATGCGGATGAAAATGCGAGAAATAGGGAGGTCATGTCGGGGAGGCAGAGGAGGACGAGGAGGAGCATCTTGAGGGTGTGGCCGTCGCGCCGCCACGGGAGAGAGAGGAGAGGAGAGGAGAGGAGAGGAGAGGGGGCCTCACTCCCGCGCGGGTAAAAACAGCCGACAGTCTTACAAACCAGGACTCTTGATTGGCGGCGTGGATATTTTTTTATAAGAAGGACGCTTAGACGAGTGTCAGTCCCTGAGAACTTCCAGGCAACGCCTTACCGATATAGTTTTGCAAACCTCACTATGACCTGCGTGTACAGGCAATTCGATTGCAATAAAAATTATTCCACCTCTCCGTTTCTCCAGCCAGACCGTGCACGTAGCTCGCACACATACGTTGCCGAAATGCGGGGATAGGAGGCCGCGGCCAGGACCAGCCAGGTATTCTTATAGGGCGGGGCGGGGCGAGGCGGGGTGGGGCGAGGTCTGGCCGGCCAATACATAGGCAGCCACCCGCGCGATGTGAACACACAGCCATCGATTTCACGCCGATAAGCAAACCATTCTTGTTGCAAAAACACTGGCGTGCCAGTCGGGCCGGTGCGGGGCGGGGCGGGGCGGGGCCGGGCTCGAGGCTAGAGTTCGCACGCGGCCGCGCCGGGCCGGGCCGGGCCGGACCTGGCCAGGCCGAGCGGCCACACCCACACGCACCTCCCCTCCCCCCATGCCCCCAGGGGTAGCCGGGCAGGCGTCAAAATCGCTTAATAAATTCACCACACACACACACACACACAACATGGAGCAATGGCGACGGTACGAAAAAAAGAAACATCCACAAAGGCACCGAGAGGGAAAAAAATATAGAAATAGCAGCAGCATGACTCGTGCCGTGTGTCCAGGCCGGGCCGGGCCGGGCCGGCTGCAGGACATGCCTGCGCGCAGCTAGATCCTATTAGAACTGCACGGTGGTCCACACATCTGCCCTCAGTTTTTGCTGCGACGGTCTTCCTTCCTCTCTCTCGCTCCCCCGCTGTCTCCTTTCCCTCCCTCTCCGTCCCACCTCTCCACATTGTTCCCTTTTCTTCCCGCTCTGTCGAATCCCCAGGCTGCAGTACGAACAGACCATCATGTCGACGCTGAATATGTATTTTTTTCCCCGTGCCTTACATTTCCCCCCGCTGCTCCCGCCTGTTCCCCAGGCGCCGGCGCTGCCGGGCCGCCGGGCCGCCGGGCCGCGCGGAGCCCTCCAGCTCAGGGGGCCCAATTTCTCGTTCAGGCAAGCGCGGTGGCTCCATCACTAGCAAACACGCACGCACATGCTGCGCCCATAGAGGTCCCTTCCCCCCCCCCCCCTCTCTCTCTCTCCCTCTCCCTCTCTCTGTCCCTCTTACCCCAGGGCCGGGCCGGCCGCCGGTCCCAGGAGTGACGTTCTGTCCCTCTCATTAGCATGACGGCTAGTGCGAGACAGTGTGGGATTATGCTAATGCCCCCTTTTCCCCCTCCCTTCTTTCCTGCTTCCCTCCAGTCAAAATTAAGCCATATTGCGGATTGGGAGGATACAAGCAGATCAAAGCTTGCGGCGACGCGGCAATCCCAGGCAGCACGCTCGGTCCCTCTACCTTCCCTGCTCTCCCCCTCTCCCTCTCTCACTCCCTCCCTCTTCCTCGCCGCGGGGAAGGCAAGGCGGACAGATTCAAAGTCGCCCCCGGGGGAGCGGGGCTAGTCCCGGGCTCAATCAAAATGCCTCGATACACCGCGGGCCGTGGCGGCCCGTGGCGGGGCGGGGCGGAGAGAGACTTACGACTCCTGACTGACGGATGTACGGGCTGCCATGCAAAACTCCTCAGCGAGACTTACCTGAAACAGAGACACAAGATGATTAGAGAGAGAGAACGAAGGCATAAAAACAAAGCACAAGAAACAACCTGACGGATACCGTTTGCAAAGCAGCTTTAAAAACACCACCCCCTAAAGTAAAATAGTTGAGCCCACAGCGACCCGCACGAGGCTTCCGCCGGCCGTGGCGGGGCAGGGCAGGGCGAGGCGCCGCCACTCTCCATTATGTCTGTGTTTTTACATTCAAGCTGACTCTTATTTTTATTACAGCGTAGAGGTGGGGCGCCTAACGCTGCGTACATACACTACCGTCCCAAAGAGAGGGAGAGGGAGAGACAGAGACAGAGAGAGAACAGAAGAGGGAGGAAAAGTGCGGAGCGGAGGGGGCAGAGAGGGAGGCCACACCCTGCCAGCTGCACGCATAGGCGCGCGCCCACATACACACACACGCACACACACGCACTCACAGCAAATCATTGTCGCATCCACACTATACAGCTCTATAGAGGCTCCCCCTTCCCTCCCGCCATCCTGAAGCGCAAGCCACGCCACGCCACGCCAGCAGGGCCAGCAGGGTCAGCCAGCAGGGCCTATAGTCCAATCCCAAGATGTAAATACACCGAGGTCCCTGCGTCCGGCCCGGCCCCGGCCCAGAGCCCCTGCGGGCTGGGCCCGTGGGCCCGTATGCCCCCCGCCATGCCCTGCACGGTCAAAGTCAATCTCGCCCCCAGGAAGGCCCATCCCTCCACGGCCGCCACCGACACCAGCGGCGCCTCCACCACTAGCACGGTCATTCCGAATACCGCCACTTCGTAAAGGTCCTATCTCTCTCACTTGCTCCTTTATACCCGTACACAGCGGGTGCGACAAGGACGGGGGGACGAAACCACCACCGTGCGGAATCACCCTCCCTCCAGCGGGCAGGACCCTTCTCGAAATTAGCGTCTCGCGTGCCAAGGTGTGCGGTAGGGTGTATCGATTACCCACTTTTTTCGAAATCGATATCGGCTCGGTGCGGAAAATGTGAGACTTGTGCACCAGATCAACGGTGCAAAATCGTTTTTTGATCGGACATCATCTTCCGTGTCAACGGTGGCCTTGAAAATCCGAAAAAACGTGAAATTTCCCTAAATTTAGACAACCCGCAAAACAGCCACCGTGTCGCTTCCGGTTGGTCCTGGTGGTGAAAAAGGTAAGTCCGAACATCAATTAATACCCCCCTACCACCAGAAAGTACCCAAACTGCCCTTAGGACACTGTAAAAATTCCTGAAAGTACAGTAAAAATGGTCAAAATTAGGCTTTTCTCTAATATTTGTATTTTCCCTGAGAAGTGTGGCTCTTCGCTTTTGTGCTCGGTGGGGAACACGCGGGAGTTGTGGAAGTAGGGTGTCCCGCTATTTAAAAAAGTTTTGAATTGTTCGGGGCGCCCAAGCTCAATCGATTCTCCATCAAAAATGAGTAAATACGTGTCTCGGGGTTTTGCCGAAATCTCAAAGTTTTGAAAAGGTTTATGTTCCCTTAAAAATTTGTAACTTCACCAAAATTTGACCGATTTGCGTCGTTCAAAGCTTAAAACAATTGTCTTAGTTAGTACAATCTAGAAAAAAATATTGGAAAAATCCTCGTATATGTTTTCTTGGCATTACGCGAGGCAAAACGCCAGAAACACTCAAAAACACAAAAAAACACGAGGTTTTCTCCCTTTTACCGGCCCCTACGCGTCCAAGGACGGGGATGCAAGGTGGCTTCTGGTCAGGTATATACTGCTACATGCCCCCACAGTATTGGTGTATGCAACTGCCAATATGTCCACCGTCTAAAAAATATTAACACCCTCAACTTTCGTGCATCATATGTTTTAAAATAAGAGAATGGTGATTGCGTCGTGATGGCTTGTAAGAAATTGTTCCGTGATTCTCGTGATTTGTTTTTGATTAAAAAGAATGGTTATGAAACAGGGCTGGGTCAAAATAAACGCCCGATGAGTGTTAGAAATTTTATATTTTAAAAAATAACGACAACAAAAATATCGCAAATATTTTTGAAATTGTTTTTTGCACTTACATTACGTATCGCAGCTCTTTTCTGCATACAATTAATAAGCAATAAAGTAATAACAAATATCACACACTTTCTAATGTAACCATATTAAACACAAGTTGTGAAAACCTACTAGTACAAGGCAAATTTTTTATAACATGGTGACATAAGAAAGTGTGTGATATTTGTTATTACTTTATTGCTCATTAATTGTAGGCAGAAAAGAGCTGTGATACATAATGTAAGTGTAAAAAACAATTTCAAAAATATTTGCGATATTTTTGTTGTCGTTATTTTTTAAAATATAAAATTTCTAACACTCATCGGGCGTTTATTTTGACCCAGCCCTGTTTCATAACCATTCTTTTTAATCAAAAACAAATCACGAGAATCACGGAACAATTTCTTACAAGCCATCACGACGCAATCACCATTCTCTTATTTTAAAACATATGATGCACGAAAGTTGAGGGTGTTAATATTTTTTAGACGGTGGACATATTGGCAGTTGCATACACCAATACTGTGGGGGCATGTAGCAGTATATACCTGACCAGAAGCCACCTTGCATCCCCGTCCTTGGACGCGTAGGGGCCGGTAAAAGGGAGAAAACCTCGTGTTTTTTTGTGTTTTTGAGTGTTTCTGGCGTTTTGCCTCGCGTTAAGCCAAGAAAACATATACGAGGATTTTTCCAATATTTTTTTCTAGATTGTACTAACTAAGACAATTGTTTAAGCTTTGAACGACGCAAATCGGTCAAATTTTGGTGAAGTTACAAATTTTTAAAGGAACATAAACCTTTTCAAAACTTTGAGATTTCGGCAAAACCCCGAGACACGTATTTACTCATTTTTGATGGAGAATCGATTGAGCTTGGGCGCCCCGAACAATTCAAAACTTTTTTAAATAGCGGGACACCCTACTTCCACAACTCCCGCGTGTTCCCCACCGAGCACAAAAGCGAAGAGCCACACTTCTCAGGGAAAATACAAATATTAGAGAAAAGCCTAATTTTGACCATTTTTACTGTACTTTCAGGAATTTTTACAGTGTCCTAAGGGCAGTTTGGGTACTTTCTGGTGGTAGGGGGGTATTAATTGATGTTCGGACTTACCTTTTTCACCACCAGGACCAACCGGAAGCGACACGGTGGCTGTTTTGCGTGTTGTCTAAATTTAGGGAAATTTCACGTTTTTTCGGATTTTCAAGGCCACCGTTGACACGGAAGATGATGTCCGATCAAAAAACGATTTTGCACCGTTGATCTGGTGCACAAGTCTCACATTTTCCGCACCGAGCCGATATCGATTTCGAAAAAAGTGGGTAATCGATACACCCTAGTGTGCGGCTCGGCTCGGCTCGGGCTCTGCTCGCCCCGCGAACACTCTCGGTCGCGTCGGCCTTCCCTCCACCGCCTTCCTCAAATTCGAACACGCGGCGCAGCAGGCGCAGGCCAAGGCGCGGGCGCAGCGCAGGCACCTCCAATTTAAATAATGTCCAGGTGTGAAAGGAGGCGGAGGAGGATGAGGAGGTTTGGGGGAGGGGGGGGGGGGGGTGAGCAGGAGCAGTAGTGCCAGCCAGTGCGGCAGCAGGGAGAAAGGGGGCGGAGGCACAGGGGAGGAGGAGGAGGCGGAGGGAGGAGGGGAGAACAGTGTTTGCGTGACTCGCGGGAGTTCACTCAAACATGTCGTGTCATTATTCACGCTCTTCCCCCCACCCCTGCCCCCCTCTTCTTCCCCCTCTGGTCTCGGCGGCACCGCGCGGGGCAACCTGGGTCAGGCGTGGCGCGGCGTGGCGGGGCGGGGCGCGGCGGGGCGCGGCTACTCCAGATGCCGCGTCCTGTCCACACTATACGGGCGCGTGCGCGCCGCTCTCCTCTCTCTCCTCCCGTCCTCTCGACTCGGCGACAGCATGATCGATTACAGAGCGCGAAATTTTTCTTCCCCCCCCCCCCCCCCCCCAGTCCTCCTGCGTCCGTCGCGTCGCGTCCCCTCGCCTCCCCCGGTCGTCCTGTCCCCTGTCTGCTGCTCTCTGATGCCCGCCCCGCCCCGCCCCGCCCCGCCCCGCCCCGCCCCGCCCCGCCCCGCCCCGCCCCGCCCCGCCCCGCCCCACCCTGTCGTCTCTCTGAGCTCTGCCGGGGGGAACCACCACCAGGACGACGACATCGGGGGAGAAAAAAAAAGACAAAAATAACACGACGAAACCGACACCGGCAACAACAACAACAACAACGAGGAGGAAATCCAATAAAACGTTTCGCCGCTCTGTCATACGACAACTACTACACCTGTGTGGAACTATGGAAACGATCTGACAATGGGCCCGGCTCTATCGGGAACGCCCTCCGGCCGCCATGGCCTCCTGCTACTCCTCCTCCTGCCGCGCTGTTGTCCGTTGTCATGGCGACACAGCGCGCCGCGCGGCCGCGGGCCGGCACGCCATGGGCCGCCAGCGCCGGCTGGTTCAACTCGAGCGGAAAATCATGGTTTTCTTGTGGAGCGGGCCGGGCGGGTACCGGGAAGCGCAGTACCTGCCCAGTCATACACGTACACCTAAACGATTCAACGAACAACTACAGCGATAATAATAATCGTCATTTTCCGCTTTTCGTGGCAGTGTACAGGAGGGCCCACCTGAGCGTGTGTGGCGCCGGGGAGGTTGGTGGCGCCAGCGCCGGCGGGGGAGGGTGGGGGAGGCGAAGGGGCAGCCCGGCCCAGCCCGGCCGCATCTCAATACAGGAGGGGGCCGAGCAAGCGCAGGCCAGCCCCTCTCATATCAGGGATAAAAGGGGCGACTGCTGCCGCCCGGCCCCGCCCGGCCCCGCCCCGCCCCGCCCCGCCCCGCCCCGCCCGGCCCCGCCCCGCCCCGCCCCGCCGCTATGCTGCTGGTTTTTAGATGGACGACGATGGGACGCGACGCACAAGAGCAGCAGAGGGTAAGGGAGAGAGAGGAAGAGAGAAGATGTAGACAGAGAGTGAGAAGAGGAGGATAGAGAAACGTATCGAGTGAAGGGAAGGGGAAGAGAAGGAGGAGGAGGAGAGTGGACGTGGGAGACGACCGAGAGATGATCCGCGCGCCATTGTTGCCCAACAAAGCCGCGGCCGGCGCCTACACATTGAGCATTTCCCCTCGGAAGTACGATAGCCCAGCGTGCGGACGGACGGACGGACGGACAGGCAGGCAGGCAGGCAGGCAGGCAGGGGCCTCGGCGGGGGGCCTCAATAGCAGGAATGCCCGGTAATGAGAAACTGATTTCGTTTTCGGCTCAATGCCTCTTTCACCTCGATGCCTCAGAACTGAACTGAGCCCTGGCCCCGCCCGCCTGCCCGCCCGCCTGCCCGCCCGCCTGCCTGGCGGCCACCGGCCCCTGTTGGTGTGGCGGGGCGAGGCGTAGCGCGGCAGGGCGCCCGCCCACCCACCCAAACCGAAACCAACGCAAACAAGACCAAACGAGGGAAAAGAGACTGGCGAAACACTGGGCGGGCGTAATGAGAAACGGCGCCACAAGCGGCGGAAACTGGAAACATTGTTTCAAGGAGATCCGGCCAGCCATCTCATAGGTTTCGGTTCGGCCCTTCAGAGGTCGGCGGTGTTATTTTTATTTCCGTTCCGATGAGCGCCATATCACAGCGCATCACACAACACACCCGCTCATCACGCCCCCGCTCGGGGTTTCCACTTCATATGCATCGGCAAAAACGCAAAAGCAAAACCGATTATTACGGCTTTTGAATTTCCAGCCGATCGGCTCGCATAGTCTATACACAAGGGGCGGGGGCAGCGATGAGGCGACCAGCAAATTGAAAAACGGCGCCATCGCGACGCAAAGGTGGCCAGGGAAGGAGGCCAGTCTGGCGGGTCCGGGCGGGGCGTGGCGGGGCGTGGCGGGGCGGGGCAGGGCAGGGCGCCGCCCGGGCGCCCGGGGCGAGGCGGGGCGAACACAACAGTCGAATTCCGTCTCAATATACCATATTTATGTCCGAGCAGCGCGGCGCAGCGCTGCACCGCCGCCGCGCGGCCCGGCCCGGCCGACTGCAGCAAGGTGAGCGGGGTCCCGAGCGCGCCCCGCCCAGCCCCGCCACGCCAGGCCACGGACTGACATGAAAAGCTATGCCCATTTCCAGAGATAAAATCGACGGGCCGAGGCTAACACTGCGCTAGCCAGCCAGGCGTACAAGCCTCTGCCCCCCCCCCCCCCTACCGCCTCCAACCTGCTCCCTCTCTCCGGCTAAGCCCCTCTACGCTGCTGCTGCAGCTGCTCATCCACCCCAGCACCACCGCAACTCCAAACGCGTTGCCATTGCGCAGATAGGTGGGGACGCGGCCGCCGGCCCGAGGCCCGAGGCCGGCCGAGGCCGCTCAAGACTATCAACCTCGCATCAGCGGCTCTGAGCGCCTTTCAATGGGGCCGGTGCGGTGTGCCTCGTGTCACTCGCGTCCGCTCAGCCCTCCTCCACGGCGCCGAGCAGCGCAACCCTCAGACAGGCCGCCCTGCCCCACTAAACGACAAAGCGTCTGCTCAGCACCAAGTCCTCATCATCAGGAACTGTCCGACCTATCACGCCCTGCTCTGCTCGGCTCTGCTCAGCCAGTTCCGCTGACACGTCGTGCTCAGCCGCTTCCATCAACCGGGGGTCTCTACCCCGCAAATCCAGAAAGGCAAGCCAGCTGTCTGCCATATTGAATCATGCACGCCGCGGACTCGATTAATCCGGCGATTGGAAGGGCTGCAGGCAGTACAGCGGGGGAACGGCACAGCAGGGCAGGGCAGGGCAGGGCGGGGGCGGGGCAGGGCAGGGGCGCAACCCCGGACTGAATCGAAATCTGTTTGCGCGGGCATGTGCACTCTGTTATCATGGCCCTCCCCCTCCCTGCTGACCCGCCGCTCACGGCATCACGAGCAGACGACCCTCCCCCCCACCCCCCGAACCAAAACATCCACACTGTAACTCCTAAACAACACGAGGGACGCGCGAGGCGCCTGAGAATACGTCATTCATTATAATTCAAAAGACTCACCTAGAGAGGAAAAAACGAGAGCGAGAAGGGGACGAGAGGAGGGGGGGGGGGTTGATGGAGGAAGGGCGGGACTTACAACACAACAGTCAAGGCTGGACTGGACTGAAAGCAATTTGGACACCACTAAAAAAGATGCACGCCCCTTCCAGGCCGCCGCCGGAGCGCAGCCAGCACTCTCTCACCATCTCCATACCCGTTCGACCAGCCCCAAGTCTGAAAATCGCGTTACTTATAATTGAGGCGTGTGTCAGGTGTAAAAGGGGGTACAATAGTCCCCTCACTGCCTCTCCTCGCCTCCCGCTTCCATACTCTCTTAATGAAAAAGTGGAAGGGCGAGGTGGAGGGGGGCAGGGGCCCGGCCCGGCCCCCGGGGGTTACATACATACGTCAATGGGATCAAGCCGACAAATTAAGGGTTAGGACGAGACGCCACGCCGCGCTCCACATGTTGCTGGCTGGGTGGCGTGGCGCGGCGTAGCTAGAGGTGCGTGATAGGGGCGGGGCCACGGAGGGGAAAGAGAGAGAGGGGGGGGGAGAGCTCGGACCGCACAGCGCGCGGCCGGGAGAGCGAGAGAGTGAGAGAGAGGGCACGTGCATCGCGAGGAGTCCATCACAGCAGGTGTGGCTGGCGAGCGGAGAGCGGCGGATATAAGACATGTTACGGACCAGGCCAGGGTGGCGAGGGGCGGGGCGGGGCGTGGCGTAGCGTTGCGTGGCGGAGCAGGGCGGGGCGGGGCAGGGCGGGGCAGGGCAGGGCGGGGCGAAATGTCGAGGGACTCGACTCAACCGACCCCGCAGCGAGCGGCCTGTCATTGCAGGCGGCAAAACAATAGACGGGACATGAAAATTAGAAGGTGGTTGGAAAGAGTTTCCAACTGACCGCGACTGGCCGACCAGGCGGACTTGGTGTCGTGCCGTGCCGTGCCCCGCCGTGTCACAGGGTCAGGGTCAGCCACGGCCTCGGCCTCGGCCACGCGGTGACAGCGCCACCTACGCCAACAAATTGGCATTTTCTGTCTTGCAGCAGTGAGTGGCGGTATGGCGGCGTGGCGGACCAGCAGGGAGAGCTGCTCTGATGCGGCCAAGTGAGTGAGTGTGAACCGGGCGAGGAAGAGAGGGAGAGAAAGAGACGCTGGAGAGGTCCGGGGTGAGGGGAGGAGGGGGCAGGTACGGCGTGCTTTGTGGCCCAACGGCCTGCCATCATGGTCCGGCCCGGGCGCCGTCCAGTCCAGCCGGCACAAAAGCGGCATCCAGTGGTGGCGGCTGTAAGCGGGACGGGACAGAGAGAGAGAGAGAGAGAGAGAGGAAAGAGGGGAGGGGGGAGGGAGAATTAGCGCGCGGAAAGGCGAGAGAGGCAGAGTGAGAGAATGAATGAAAGACACTGTGTGGGGAGCGGGTCCTAAAGGTTTCGCCCACAGCGCCCCGCCCCGCCCCGCGGAGCCGCCCGTAAGTCTGCGACGGCGCGCACCTGAGGGCGGGGCGGGGCAAGGCGAGGGCGGCGGCACTGCCTGTTCGCTAATCCAATTTCTAAATGTGTGCAGGCTCACAAAGTAATCCCGCTTCAGCTACACACTGCTGCTGCTGCTGAAGGGCGCGCGCGCGCGCGCACACACACACACACACCTACATGAACGCCGCGCCCGAATAAAGCCAAACTTTGCGTGATGAAGTCAGTCCCAATCCACCCGAGTCAGGGGAGCTCGCAGCAGCCGTGGCGGCTCCAGCATAGTAGCGGCGGCGCCTTGTCCAAAAGCCAAGTCAAACCCCGACACTCGCACGATAGGCACTGACACCCCGCTAACTTTTAATTTAAACCCTCCGCCGCCGCGCGCTGCTGCAAGCAACTAGCCCCCCCCCCCCCTCCAATGCCCCGCTCTGTCTTCCCCTCATACTCGTCCTCTCAGTCGCCCTCCTCGAGCAGCAGGTCGCAAAAAGAGTCCCGCCCCCCTCCCCCTTTCACCACCCGCTGCGATGGTATGGAAAAGCCAAGCGGCGCAGAATCTTGGAGCGAGGGGCTGCTGGAGGAGACTGGAGCGGTAGAGAGAGAGAGGGCCCTATCCTGGAGCCGCCGCCGGGCCGCGGAATGGAATAAGGTAAACCGGAATAATCCCCGTGAGCGCACGCACGCACGCACTCTCTCTCTCTCTCTCTCTATCTATCTCTCTCTCTCTCTCTCTCTCTCTCTCGCTCCCACGCAAGCCCCGCCTTGTCACACACGCGGACGCGCGGCGCCCGCCTGTCAGGTCGCGGCTCGGCCGGCTCGGCCCGTCACGTGTATGTCGCGAGGCGTTACTCGGCTCGGAGCGTGACCAGCCTGTCCACTACTTTATTAACACATTCACAGGGCTGCGGCGGCGCCGTCAGCAGCACGCCAATGCGGCTGACAGAGCAGCCGACCCGTGCGACCAAAATAAATACCCCTAAAAAAGTACGAAAATTGAATAAAACGCGGCGGACTAAAAAAAGGAAACGCGGTAGCAGCAGCAGCAGGCAACGACAAATTCGGAGGTATCTGGCGTGTGTGGTTGACCTCTGTCCGGAGGGGCGCTCACGAGTCCGAGCTCCGCCGTCCCGCCCGGCCCCACGCTGATCGCACCGGGCAGATACCGGCAGGCAGGGGTCTAACACGCCCCGCCCCGGCCTGGTACCCGGGCCAGCCCAGCCCAGGTCCAAACGAAATCATGCATTCCATTTTCATGCGTATATTCTCTCCCCCTCTCTCTCTAGCGGCGGCACCGCCATAAAGTCACTAACGGCTGGTGTTACGACGCCTCCCCCGCGATAAGCTCCCCCCGGCCGGCCGCGCACGCCACAGCAACTCAATGTAAAACTCATCGTATATCGGCCAGTTTGACGACCTGATCCTCAGCGATAGTGCAGGAGGCCCGGCAGGGCTGGGCCGAGCAGGGCACACGCCATCAAACGAGTAATTACACACAACGTGCTCAAATTGAAATGATAAAAAAGCAACGTTGCATTCCTCTTGTTATTTTTTTTATTCCTACAAAAATTATAAAAAGGAAAAAAAAACGTATCAAGAAACTAGGCACGGGGCATTTTGGTCGTGATTTACAAGGTACTTGGCCTCCTTCTCTTTCTCCCAAGGCCTTCATCTTTCATCTGTTCCCCCCTCTCACCTCGCTGGCCCGGCGGGGCGGGGCGGGGCTTTCTGTCGAGGTGGATACTGCAGGCTGGCCACCACACCGCCGCCGCCCTTCCCAGAGACGCCGACGCGCAGGGGTCGCCAACATTACGAATTGAAAACCTAAAGCCCTGGATCGGGCGGGTCGAGAGGGGACGGGCAGGGACCAGCATCCCCCCTTTCTTTACTTCCATCCCCCCCCCCCCCGAATTCTCTCTCTCTCTCTCTTTTTCGGCTACCGCCTCCAACGCCGGTCGGGAGGTCCCGATTCAGGGGGTAAAAAACTGAAAGAGGTTTGGACAGGACAGGGGGCGCTAGATAGGAAGGAGTAAAGGGGGTGAAAGGTGCGAAGGTGGAAAGGGGGGTGGGGGGGGGGGGGGAGGAATGAGGGGTCGGCGACCAAACAGGTGGGAAACGGAGTCAGGTGAATTATGGATGGCCCCGCCCGGTCCCGACCCGGCGGACCGGCCCCGGCGGGGTCCCCAAGTGCAGCGCACAATGCCGCCGCGACAAAAACCAGGAAAGAAGAAACAGCCGAGGAGAAGGGCGGGGGGCAACAATGATGAGTAGTGTCCTTTATTTAATTTGTCTAGTTGAAGGTGGGGTGGCGGTGCGGGGAAAGACACTGAGAAACTTGACAATGAAAAGAGAGGGAGAGAGAGAGAGAGCGAATGGTGGGATGTTGTGTTGCGAGAATTAACGAGAGCGGGAGCGCGAGAGAGTGGAGGGAGGGAGGCGGTACGGGGGCGGACAGAAGTGTCTGCTTGCGGCCGGGCCAAAGATTTGCCCAAACAACCCCTATTACTGGGGACGGGCCGCGCGGCATTATTCACAGCGAAAAAGTAAGTTCCAGAGGAGAAAGGGGCGGCGCGACCAGCCGGGCTGGAGAGAGAGAGAGACGAAGAGAGAGGGAGAGCACCGGGCTGAAAGCGAGTCTGAAAGCGCGCGCCATTCGCGGATTTGTGGTTGGCTTTAATTAGCGGTTAAGCAACTGAAAAGGATACACCGCGTACCGGATGAATACGTGGGAGGCGAAAGGCGAAGGGGGGGGGGGGAAGCGCGCACAAGGCGAGAGCGAGCGAGAGGGTGGGGGGAAGAGAGAGAGAGAGAGAGAGAGAGAGAGAGAGAGAGAGAGAGAGAGAGAGAGAGAGAGGAAACGCGCAGGACGGGAGGATAGGCGCCCCACCTCCGCTGGGCGACACGGGGTTACAAAGGGGTGGTTGTGCGGCGCGCGGCGCCAGGCCGGGCTGCTCGCCTGCACTATTAGGATTGATCCCAATCAACACCGACCAGACCGACCAGGCTAATTGAAGCAAAATAATGCACACAGGGGCACAACTACAAAGCAGTGGAGCGCGGCGGGGCGGGGCGGGGCGGGGGCTGGGGGGTGACCGGCTGGCGCCACCCGAGCGCCACCACGCAGCACCGCCCCGCACCGCCCCGCACCGCCTGAGGGATATCTTTTACGCTTTTTTATCACGTGTCCCTTCGCACTCTCCCCCACCGGCCTGCACAGAGAGCACCAGCTCTGTCCTCCCACACACACACACTCACTTCGTTTTTTTTTTCCCGCCTCCCCTATAACCGCTCCAAACACCGCACCAGTGAGGCTTTTCCTCGATAAATCTAAAATTCGCGCCCCAGCCCGCTCTTCGCGTGAGCGTGTGTGCGTGTGTGTGTGTGTGTGTGTGTGTGTGAATGTGTGGATGTTTATTCGGCCCTGAGGCATATTCGCGCCGATCCGGCCATCACTGCCCTTTTCCACTAGGTTAATATTTTCCAGGCGGCGGGGCGGCCTTGCTCTGCTGTGTCGTCGCTGCGGCCTGCTATGCGCTATCGGCGTACCACGGTGGAGGGAGATCTCCCGGGGGAGAGAGACAGGATGGGATGTGAGACAAGGACGGCGGGCGCCGGATAAAGAATGCGCAAAGGTTGACGAACATGATGAGCAAGGCCTGCACCAGCACAGCACAGCTCTGCCCGGGACGGGACGGGACGGATCGCACACAATAACGCGACGCCGAGCGGCGCGCGGCGGCAGACGACACGACGCGCCCACGAAAAATGAGTCGAGATTAGTCTAAATAAGGGGTATTTATCACCTGGGCAGATCGGCCCATTTCACTGCGCGCGCCGCGCCGCCGCCGCCGCCGGTATGAGAAATAAGTGTGTATGAGAAATATAATATGCAGATAGCAGTGGCCGGGGACCCCGAGGGGGGAGTGCGCGAATCGCACAAGTCGGCAGCAGGGGCGAGAGGGGGAGAGAGGCAGCAAAAAATACGTGCGGGACGGCAATTTGGTAAATTACAAAATGGGACAGGAAAATTGAGCCCGTGACACAGCACAGCAGCACCCCGCCTCTTTCTCTTTCTCTCTCTCTCTCTTTTGGAACCACTGAGGTGAGGGTTACTTCACACCTGCTGAGGCGCAGCTGGCCCCGTCGCACCGGCCTCCACGGACACCTTTGAGAAAATGCAGGCAAATCTAGATATCGGAGCTACAACCCGCTACACGCCTAAAATGAACCCAGGAAGCGAGTGCGGCCAGAGGTGCTCCCCCCACTCCCCGCCGGCGAACGCTTTGATCAGTCACGCAATGCGCGCATTACCGGACCTAACTACCCCGCCTGACCCAGCCGCACCACGCCCCGCCCCAAGTCGACCCCACCACGCCCCGCCCCGCTCGAGGGGGTACCACACCGGCAGCTATAACCCCTTTCTCTAATGCCCCACCCGGGTGCTTAGTATTCTTCTCATCCGCCCAGACATCACTCACTTGTCTCACAATCGCATTGCGCACCCCTATTCTGTTGGGCCGCCCCCCTCACAACAGACGCGCGCACACGAGCGCATTTCACTTTCACACACACACACACACACACACAACCACACACTCGCACACATACACTCAGTCACGTGGTATGGCAGGGGCGGTCGCGGAGGTGGTATAGTGTGGCGCTGGGTCCCTTTTACAGGGATGCTAGCGCCACTATGGTTACAAAAAAGTGAGAAAAGTGAGAATTTGAGCGCAAAAAGTGACCAAAAGTGACTAAATACAGGGTTAAAATATGCCTTAACGTCGTGGAAATGAGTGATTTGGGGTATTTATTTGTAAGTTTTAAGCCGAATTCCACCGATGTGAACTTGGCCCGCCCAAATCAGCGTATCGGAAAACCGGCAATGTAGTCGTTAGTAGATGTTAGTACACCAATTTAAAATTTTCTAAATCCTAGCTGATCCCACTTCTTATAAAACCAGTCTGAGCTGGTCAACTTCACCGTCTGGCAAAAGATCCCAATTTCACCAGAAAACGTTCCTTTCTCCAGACACTAGTGTCTGGAGAAAGGAACGTTTTCTGGTGAAATTGGGATCTTTTGCCAGAAAAAAATGTGACAGTGTGACAGTGTGACAGTAACAGCTGTTACTGTCGACTCCACTGCGTTAGTGGATGTTAGTAGACACATTTTTAACAAGTGTATTAGACTTAAATCTCGCAAGGGATGGAGGGTCACGCCGGTTAAGCGCACGGGTGGTATATTCGCGGTAAATTCACACCGATTGGAGCTCGGATTGGAGGTTTAATTCATCATAATGGCAGGGGCGCGTCGGAAAGAGGGGTGGGGCGATGTTTGACAAATTGCCTACCTTCAGGGTTAAATAATCATTTTTCGGGGGCTTTTGCTGTGTTTGTTTTTCCCAGATACCCCGTAGATTTTCCAGCCGATTGTCAGTTTTTAGAACCGAAAACTGACTTTGGAGTCGCTTTAGAAGTTATTCGTTTTTAAAAGATTGAGGATTTGACTAACAACTGCTGCATTACAGCATGTCACGTCGGGTGCTTCGAGCGATATGTTCGATGATAAGCAAGGTCTTCGATTGTGCCCATCCGCGAGCGGAGCGAGCGCGAAAAAAGCACGGGACTTTATTTCTCACAAGTCCTCCTATGGCAGCAAAAAGCACCGGCCTCACCTGTACGTGCTTACTGCTTTACCAGATCGCGAGCGAAACGGGCGAAAAAAAAATCTGGTTCGTGGAGGCAAAGAAATTTCATCATTAATACTTAAGAAGGCGACAGGTCAGAGTTCCCCTGCAAATTTGGACTTTTTCCTGTTGTTTTGCGTGGTTTTCGTCATATTTTTATGATTTTCCTGTACGCGGTATGAACTCTGACAGTATATTTCGGAGCAGAAAGGTAAACCACCTGTGCAAGGATAGGATCAGACATAATAGTCTCAGGAAGATTTTCCGGAATTTCTCTGACCACCCTGAATTTTGGCTGCCAAACAGGCGTCCGATGCCAATTTGACCGATCGCCCCCCCCCCTCCCCCCAATTACGCGCCTGCATAATGGACAAAACACGAGGGATTTTCAAGCCCGGGGCAGATAAAATAGTGAGAAAAGTGACTTTTACTGTAGAAAAGTAAACAAAGTCACTATATTTTTTCAAAAGTGACAAATAGTGACAATAGTGACTCGCTAGCATCCCTGCTTTTACTTGCCCTGCCGAGCACAGCTAGAGAGAAAGAAACACACACACACACACACAGACGCAGAGGTGGTGGCGCCTGTACCCCACCAGAGCGTTATCTTTGCGGCGCTTCACAGAGAGCCAGCAGCACGCCCCACCCCACCTGAGGGAGAGTCGCACAGTAGCGTCACATGGCAAAACCAGCAGCAGCAGGGGCAGCAGGCCAGCAGGAGGAGCAGGGGCAAGAGCAGCAGGGGCAGCTGGGGCAGCAGCATGAACAGCAGCACAGGCAGGAGCACAGGCAGGAGCACAGGCAGGAGCAAGGGCAGCAGGGGCAGCAGCAAAGGCAGCAGGGGTAGCGGCAGGAGCAGCAGCAGGGGCAGCAGGAGCAGGGGCCGCCGCGGGCCAGCAGGAGGAGCAGCAGCAAGGGCAGCAGGGGCAGCAGCATGAACAGCAGCACAGGCAGGAGCACAGGCAGGGGCACAGGCAGGAGCAAGGGTAGCAGGGGCAGCAGCAAAGGCAGCAGGGGTAGCGGCAGGAGCAGCAGCAGGGGCAGCAGGAGCAGGGGCAGGAGCAAAGGCAGAACACTGGTAAAACAAGTGTGCATTATTTAAACACCAACGTGTGCAAGTTATGATGTTGCACATTACATGGTGTGCAGATTTTAAACGTTTGCTAAACGTTTAAATTCTGAACACTTGGACGCACACAGTTCTATGTTATTAATAGAAACCATATGGGAACTTTTCGGAAGTGCTTAAAATTTAAACACCAATTGACGTTTAACCTAGTTAAACGTCACGATGTGTTGAGAAAATGCACACTTGAACTTAAACGTCAATTGACGTGCAATATTAAACACTTGTTTTACCAGTGCAGCAAGGGCAGCAGGGGAAGCAGGAGGGGCAGCAGAAGCCAGCGCGCTGCAGCAGGGCCAGCTCTCTAAAGGGACTAAAGCGTCCTGCATGAATGCTTTAGAGCTCTCCCGGGTGGACGCCGCTCTGCGACAGCTGTCTACCCACCCCTCACCCCCTCTTCCCTCACCCCCTGTTCCTTCAGGGAGGAACGTAAGTGTAATGGGCCTCAATCAAAAGCCGTTTAAGCCGCATGCCATAAAGTTATCGACGAATACACGACAGCTCGCGATCAGAGACGGACGTTGGATCGATGACGCGTCGTTTCGTTTCCATATCGCGCGGGGGACGTCCGGTGGGGCCGCTGCCGACACGCCCCAGCCTCACAGAACTTGGCCATTCCCTCTCCAAACCAAAATCTACCTGTCAATTTCAATCGTGTCATCCAATTTTTCATTTAGCGAGGCCATGCCAGCCCATGTCCACGCTACGTCCACCCCACGAACACAAACTCCGCCTTTCTCTCTTATTATTCTTTCGCGCGCCGTTCTTCTCTCTCTCTCACCCACACAAACACATACACCGCACACACGCAGAGGCACGGCGACGACGGGGTTACACGGGAAGGATCGTGAATAAGAGAGGAGCCCATGACAGCAGCCCCTCGCGCTACATGGCATAGTCAGAATGACTAGGAAGGAGGAGCGACGGTGTTGCGCCCACGACCGACCTAAATCACTTGACATTCCCGCCCCCGCTGCCCCAACGCGTCTCTCCATTTTCATCTAGATTTTCTTTTTTCAACTTTTTTTTCTTTTACTATCACACCCCACCCGAACAACTGTCTCGGCCAGCTACGCAGCATTTTAATCCCCGCGTCCAGATTTTTTTTTATTTTATTTTTTTTATTTATTTATCCAGCGCCCCGCTATCCTCGCGGAGGAGATTCAGGCTGCAGCCGCGACACCCACTGACATCCGGGCGGGTCCCAGCTGCGGAAACCGCTCGTCTACGTCAAACAGATTTCTGCTAAAGCTAGACGAAAAAAATAAAATAAAATAAAATGTCCAGAGGAAAAACCAGAGCTTTCAGTATTTTTCACAACGCAGGGTGGGCGAGACCAAACCGCCCATTCACTCGGCACTTTTCGGGCGCCGCCGCGCCGCACTCAAGTTGCACCCTTAAACTTTAAATTTCCCTCTATTAATCGCAGAACGGAACGGCCATTCCACGCGGGGTTTCGGCCAGCAAGAGAGAGAGAGAGAGAGAGAGAGAGAGAAAGCGAATGTTTTCAAGGCCCAGGTCGTTATAGTCGGCTAGGGCCGAGCCGCCCAACATTGCGCAGATCGCGGCCCTCTTGAAGGCGAGCGCAACGAACTCGCCGCGCCGCTGATGGAGAACACTGGGGCCAGTGCGCTCGCCTCGCCGAGCCTCGCACAATCCTCACCTCTCCTCTACGCCGCCGCCTGGGCCGAAGTCTAACAAGCGCGCCCCGCCCCGCCCCGCCATATAACAGCCACCCTCCCCAACCACACGCGTCTTCAGTCAGTGCACTTCGCCGCCCCACAAACACACACACACTCACACACACCCGCCGCCAAATGAAATAAAATGGATTTAGTCGACAGCGTCCGGCGGTCCGGGTGCGCGGCGGCGTGGCGGAGCGTGGCGCGGAGTGCCGCGCAGAGGGGTAGAGCGGCGCGCTCAATGAGAGGGGTGGCACTTAGGGGCTTTACAACGCATTAGCCCGGCGCGCGAGCCACGCCCCGCCACGCAACGCCAGCAGCCCGCAGCGCGGTTTCCCTTTCAGCAAAATACATGCATGTATTAATGAGCGCCTTGCACTGACTGACCCCGGGCGTGGCGTGGCGTGGCAGCCATGATATTGATCTTCCCGCCGCACGCAGACGCGCGCGCAGCGCCACGCCGCTGTACACTATACTCTCAGAAAGCCGGCGAAATTGGGAATAAATCCAGGGAGGCCTGCCGAGGCCTAGAGAGAGACCACCAACCAACCCCTTTCCCCATTACCCGACCACCCACCCCCCTCTCTCTCACCACCGCCTCAAATTACCACCTTCACTACCACCAGCGGCGAGACCGCCACCCCCCACCCCACCCGCTCTCCTCACCAATTCCGCGTGCGGCGCGCCGGTGGTGAACTAACTCCACCTGCGGCCAACACTATAGTGCCGCGCGGAAACTTGTCCCCGACGGGAGAGCCGCGCACGGCGCTGTACGACGGCGGCAAAATATAAAAAGTTTTAGGGGTGGCGGAGGAGGCCGTGGGCATGTTGGCGGTGATGAGTGCGTGGAGGTGGACGGGCGGTTGACGAGCCCGCATCCTTTAAGCTTCTCTCAGAGTCATCTCTCCGTCGGTTAAACTAAACTCACACTCACACACACACACGCACGCACGGCGCGGTGGCGCGCGCGACAGCGGCGTTTCCGGCCGCCACTCCAATCCACCCACAGGAAACAACAACAACAACTACAGCTGGCCCAGCCCAGACCCCCCGAGGATCCCAAACACGCTGCTCGCCCGGCCCGCCAGCCTGCCAGATTCCACCCGCAGGTGCTTCCGAACTACCGCGCCATCGCCGCTTTGGACGCAAATTCCCCTCCAGCTGGCCGACCCGCCGCGCCCCGCGCGCGCCCTTCACTTGGCTTGGCGGTGCCCCTGCCAACCTTCCTTCCCCCCGAGGCACTTTCAGGGCCCCTGTTCACCGAGGAGGAGGCAGGCCCCAGAGAAAAGTTTAAATCCCCGTTAAGTACGCGAGAGCGCAGCGTGAGGGGGCAAGAGAAAGGGTGAGAGAGCGGGTGAGAGAAGTAGGGAGGGATGGAGAGAGAGAGAGAAAGAACAGGGTCTAGGTGGATGAGACAGAGGGCACCGGGGAGAGAGGGGGGGGGGTTAGCGGCGCGGGGGAGCCCTCGGCTCCTGCCCCGCCCCCTCTTGCACCCCACGTGCCATTGCAGCGGCGTCCGCGTGAAATCCGTGTCGCCATATGAAGTTGAAGTAAAGGAGCCCTACACGCGGCGTGGCGCAGCGCTGCGCGGCGGCCGGCAGCGTCGGGGCCGGGCCGGGCCGGGCCGGGCCGCCTTACCTGCCGTCTGGCTGGAGAGCCACGTTGCCACATGTACCACTCGGGGGCCAGGCGCGGCGTGGCGCGGCCCTCCCCGCAAGGAGCACAGCTGCTTGGGGTCCAGCACGGCCAGCGCCGCGCGCATTTCTCGATTGAACCCACTTCGATCTTTAAACGGCCGGTCCCACCCCACCCCTCCCGTCCCGGTACTGCGGGGCCTGCCTGCGGCGCTCGAGGGGGTGGACGACAAGATTTACCGAGGGGGTGCGGAGGAGAGCCGGGAACGCGCCGCCGGGATTGGATCCCCGTCGGCCACGTCGAAGGGGCGTGGCGTGGCGTGGCGCAGCGCGCCGGCCGCCAAGGGTGGGATTAAACTCCATCCCCCATCGGCCCGCCCCTGCCTGCCTGCACCACCCCTTCTTCGACACCTACAACTACCCCCTAGGCCCGCACGGCCTCAGGGGCGGCGGAGGAAGGAAGGGCCCTGGTGTACACGCCCGCCCCCCTCCCCGCCCCCCCATGCGACGTAGGCACTTTGCTGCGGTAAGGAGATACTATCCCGGAGGAAGGGCCTTGGGCCTCGGGAGGGTCCGGTCCGGCCCGGCCCAGCCCAAGGGCGACGCTCTCTCCCTCACACACACACACACAGCGAAGCATCATCCCCGGGGGCCTCCAGGGTGGACAACCATCCCGCAAGGAAATCGGCCCCCATCGCCCTGGGCCTGGGGGAGGCAGAGACGTGCCGTGAAAACAACACGAGTTACCCTCACCGTTACGCCCTGGTGTCGCCCTCCGCCGCCTCACACCTGGCAACCCTTCTACTCCGACCTGCTCGCAGTATCCTCCTCACCCTCCTCCTCCTCCTCCTCCTCGACAACGCCTTGCAGCAGTATAACTGAAAAAGATAAACACAATCGGACTGCCCTCGCGCGCGCTCCCACCCGCCCTCCTCCATGTCCCCATCATCTTGTCAACCGGAGTCCTGCGCTTCCTCGTCACACTCCTCTGGCGCCCCACCGCCGCCCTCGTCATCAACGTCGTCTTCGTCATCGTCCCGCCCCGGCTCCGGCCGCTCCGGCCGCTCCGGCTGGCCGCCGGTGACTAAGTGTCCGAGGCCCCGCCTCTTTGGCACCTCGCGCCTTACCTCGGCTCCGGACCGGAACGGGCGCGGTGCGTCACCGCCTCACACATTCCGTCCACGTTTAATACGTGGGAAAAGTCAACGTGACGCGAGTCACACCGTGACTGAGCCCGTCACGTAACGTGACGACGAGCTGACGTGACACGACATCACATCAAACCTGTCTCAAGGACCTATGGGGTGGCGAGGAGGGGGGGGGGGGTTCGCGCCCGCGCCTTCGACCAAACGTAGAGGAGAATGGCGCCGCTAATACGCGGCATTCATTTAGGTCAGGATGTATCAGTACATCGTGATTTAGATTTTGGAGCACCACAAGTTTTCTTTAATCCGCGTCAAGTAGGTGCGCAACAGAGGGGGAAACTACTCTGAATTTTTTGCACACCTCGTAATTCAGGAAATTCTGAAAAATTCAGGGAAAATTAGAAAAAAAAATCAAAATATTCATAAATGTTAAGGAAAATTTCTGAAATATTCACAAAACAGGATTGTTACAGAGTCGAGAATTTTTATTTCCCTGACTTTTCACTGACTTTTCCATGGCTGAATTCGAGGTTTTCTATGACTCTTCCCCAGACATATATAGTACTAGGGTTTTTAAAAAGAAAACGATGTAAAGCAAAAAATGCACTTACATAATTATTTACTAATTTTATAGCCCTTTGAGGCACTCATTCGCGCTCATTCGACATGAAATAAAAGTGCAAAACCTTTGTCACGACGCGGCAGGCAGATGACACCAAGGACGATATATAAGATGGACCCTGAATGCCTCCGATTCCGCGTGGCTTTACAAGCCTCTCGTCAGAGACCCGTTGACAGACCGACCGTCGCTTCGGGCGCGCTCGGGATAGCTTCGGCAGGCGTTCGGGCCATCCGTCAGCGGGGCCTCTCGTGCCCTCCTCCTCAGCCTAGTGGGATGGGGACTCCGGCGGGCCCGAAGCCGCTGCCGAAGCTGCCGAAGTCTCGCCGAATGCAGCCGAAGCGACGGTCGGTCTGTCAACGGAGGTATGACACGCGGGGTTGTAAAGCCACTACAGCGGGGATAGGCCATTCCGGGTCCATTCTATATATTGTCCTTGGATGACACGGGCGACATTGCAATTTAAAAAACTTCCATGACTCGGCGATTGATTTCCTTGACTTTTCCATGACTTCCATGACTCGAATTTGTTCCCAAACTTTTCCCTGACTTCAAGGTTTTCCATGACCTGTAACAACCCTGCAAAAATTTAGGTAAAATTCAAGTAAAAAGTCATAAAAATTCACAAGTTGAGAAAACCAAAATTCGGAGTTGTTTCCCCCTCGTACGCAGCTGACAATATTAGAAAACACCGTTACTCGCGTCGAGGAGTCACAAACAAAATTATAGAAACAATTTGCCACAATGAAATCAATTCCATCTTTCAATGGCCTGCATCCCAATCCTGCACCGGCGCAAATTTCAGCACACACACACACACACACACCTGGTGTCGGCCGGCCGGACAGGGCTGCGCGGGGAAGGGGCGGGGCGGGGCCGGTAGTGTCCACGCCGAATATGGTTATCAAGTAACCTGGTAGGCCCTGGACGGGCGAGGCGCAGGACCAGGCCTGCTTGGGCCGGGGGGAGGGGGGGGGGCGGCAGGGCGGGGGAGGTCTTCGGCAGGCTGGCACAGGCAGGCAGGCAGGCAGGCATGCCTGCACCGGCGGCGTTGCAACATCTGGCTGGTGAGCATCCGCGTGGTGCCGCCCCCCTCCCCTCCCCTCCGCTCCCCGCCGGTGAGTGGCCAGTGCCCTGAGCCTGTAGGCCAGCAGACCCACCCGCAGCGTTGCCACATCAGCCTGCCGCTCCGCGCCGCGCCGCGCCGCTCCTCCAGCCAGCAGGGCTCGCAGCCACTATATTGTTTTATCCCTCTCTCGATCATCTCCATGCCATGCTGAGCGGCCTTTGTTCGGTCAGTAGCAGCACACGGGAGGGGAAAGGAGAGAGAGAGAGAGAGAGAGAGAGAAAGAGAGAGAGAGAGAGAGAGAGAGAGAGGTGGGAAGAGGGAGGGAGTGGGAGAGGGGAGGAGGAGAGTGGGGTGGGAGATGGACAGGTGAGGCCACAGTAGGAAGGAACATGCATCGAAGGGGCATAAACAGGACACAATGCTAATGGCGAGTATGCTAAGGAGGCCCGACGGCCGGCCGCGCGCCCGCGAGCACGCAGTCAAGAGACACAGACAGACGGCATGGCATGCCCGGCAGGACTCCTTCTTCGAAAGGCCCCTATACTCGGGTCCCGGGTCGAGCCGCCGGACTGATGCACTTGCAGACCTGCTACGTAGGGGCGCCTTTTTATTTTGTGCCCATTGCAGTCGGGCCGCGATGCTGAAATGCGGACACTGTCCGCGCCTCGGCGGACCAAATGAGACGGAGCAGCAGCAGTCGTCCTGACGGCCGGGGATGGATGGCTGGCTGGGTTGAGTGGGCGGCCCGTCGGCTGGCCTCAGCCTCACGTTCAATACCTTGCACTTATGATTGCCAAAGCAAAACTTGAGCAACACGCGCAAGTCACATCTACATACGCACAGACCCTCTCACCACGACTCATCACCGCCGAGGCCATCATCTGACTGACAGCTCGGTTTCGAAAGTCTAAAGAGGAAAAAGATTTAGCAGGGACCTTTATTTTTATTTCTTTTTGAAAAATTGAAATGCCAGGAAGAGGCAATGGCTTAGAACCCCGCCACAAATTATTGTCGAGTGCCCCTGATGAATTTTCCACTGAACGTTTTTTAATCGGTTTTCAACAACTCGAGCTTTTTTTTTTTTCCTAAACTTGTTGGCATTCGAGTTTTAGAATAATGCAACAACATTGGGTTCATCATCTAAACCTTCAAAAATAATAAAAACCATAACAACGACAACAACAACAACAACAACAAAAACAGGACATTGCCAAGCATGACCACCTCCCTCCTCGCGGGAAAAAGAAAATGAATAAAAAGAAACTGGGCGTGCGGTGCTGCGAGGCGCGCCGCCACCTGTCCGCCACGCCCCGCCACGCCACCATTGGCGTAATTATCACGCCCGAGGATACGACCGCCCCGCCCCGTCCGAGTTATGGCGTCCGATTCCTTCCCGGGATTATTGATGCAGATGAGGAGCGGGAAGAAGATGGTCAGAAAAAAATATATATATAATACATTATGAACGGAATAAAATCAGATCGCGCGTCGCGCGGCGTATGTGTGTGTGTTTGTGTGTGCGGAATAGTGCCATGATTCATGGAAAGGTAATGACCACCGTCCGTGCCGTGCCGGGGGCGCAGTGCGGGCGCAGCGGGCGCAAGTGGAGGGCGGGGATCACTATTTTTTTTTTTTCACGGTCCGCTAATTGAGTCCACACGGCTGCGCTCGCACCACAGGGACGAGAGTGAACGCCTTCGTGAATAATAATACCCGGATACTCTATTCAATTACACCCAATGTACAATAGATAGTGCGGCGTAATGGAGAGCAACATTCCACAGGTTTTGCTCCACGCAGCACGGTGGGGATCGCAAACGGAAAGGCGAGCGACAACGAGGCATCGAGCCGACTGGACAGCGCAGCGGGCCTAACAAACCCCGTAGCCCGGGGTCCAGTCAGGTCCGGGGGTCGGTGTCCGCTTTCCGTCTGAGACACCGTCGCACAAGTCTTGTTCCCCCGACAAAAGTTTATTTTTCATCTTTACCGGTAGAGCGGTATGTACCCGGGCCGAGCCACGCTATCGGCCGTCGCACCTTACCAACACCCCTTTCGTTTCTCTCCCCTCTTCTTCCTCTAGGGGAACATCAACAGATAGGACCCACGGAAACCCACCGAATGCCGGACCGGGATCAACCACCTCAACCACCTCCTCTATCTCCCCCTCCCTCGCCTCTTCCCTCCTTACTTTATCGTACATTTATAGGTGTTGGCGTGGGCGGCGGGGTAAACAGAGCTGGACCCTGGCCGGCCGGCCGGCCGGCAGGGCCGCGAGCTCGCTCCCACGCGATAACTGATAAAAGCACGGCGGGGCCGGGCGGCGGGGCGGGGGCGGGGGCAGAGGGGGCGGGAGCGGGGGCAGGTACCCCAGACGAGCCCAGTCCAGGTGTCAGGGGTGATGACGGGAGCCCCGCGCCGCCGCCTGATTGTGCAGGACACCCTCCTAGATAGGAGGCTAGACGGACAGAGCAGAGACCGGCCGGCCGGCAAACAGATTTAACATCTGTCTGTTCTCCAGTCTGAGTCCGTCCGTCCGTCTGGGACGGACGTCGGTGTGCGCCCCACTCTCTCTCTCTCTCTCTCTCTCTCTCTCTCTCTCTCTCTCTCTCTCTCTCTCTCTCTCTCTCTCTCTCTCTCTCTCATATTCTCTCACACACACATGCTCACACGTCGGGGCGCGCCCAGACGCCGCCGGGCGAGTCGCCACCATTCGTCACAGTTCCGAGGAGAATCCGTTCCGTACCGCCGGCCGTCCGGCCAGGGCGTGGCGTGGCGTGGCGAGGCGAGGCGTAGAGGGGCGCAACGCAGCCCGGCTATGCGTGCGTACACGCACCTCGTGTTTACCGAGGAGGAGGGGGAGGGTGGGGAGGAATGGGGTGATCGCGCTAACCAAAGGTAATGACCGGGAACACCATAAATCGTCGGAGCTGCGCCAGCGCCACCCTTTCCCGAACGATTTAGGAAAACGCGAGAGATTGTCTTCATTTTCATAATTGCTGCCGGCAGATCGCTATCAGCGGCTAGGCTTTTATCCACGCGCGAATTTCATCCTCGTCTTCCTCCTTCTCCTCCTCCTTTAGGAACGCGATACGGGTATCAGGTCCAGCCTCGCACACCAGGAAAAAAAGAGACAGGCCGAGGAATATAAAAATAAAATATCCTCCCAAACTCGTCCCTGAGATGGAATGCCCTGCCATCCCAGCCGGCGAGCGCGCCTCCCGGTCCCGGCCGCCAACAAGCAGCCCTCCAAAATTTTTGCAGCAAAACCCCTTTCGATATAAAACTAAATCTGCAAAGCGGCTTTCGGTTCGGCCGCCTTCGTCGTCGCCATCATCATCATGCGGACCTCATCATCCTCCAGGCTAACGAAACCAAAAGGAGCGAGCAGAGAGAAAAAATAATGTCACATTTCTCTTTCATATTATCAATTCGGCTGGTCCTGGTCGGCCGGGAGCAGCCAATGAGCGTCCAGAATTGGGACCGGAAATGAAAGGCCCCTGGAAAAAAAAAGAAGAAAAAAAGCAGAAACAGCTCGCGTCTGGCGCGTGTATCTGGAGCGGCTCAGAAAACAGGCGCGGCAGCAGCAGCCTCATCAGAGAGAACGCGCACCTCCCTCTGCGGAGAACAGCCGCACAGCATTTCAAAGCTCGCCCAAGCTAACTTTGCGAGAAGTGAAGACGCATACACACACATACGCCTGTCTGTCCCCGTCCCGTCCGTAGCGTCGTCGCCTGACCCCCTGCGGGGACCAGAGAGCCAGCCGCCCCGCCCTGCCCTGCCCCGCCCCGCCCCGCCCCGCCCCGCCCCGCCGCGGCACCCTGGCTGGCTGGCAGGCAGGCAGGCCCGGCCCGGCGGATTGATTGCTTATCTCTTATACCTCCTGTCCCGTCCCGTCCCCGCAGCGCGGCCATCGGCCCCGGCAGGGCCCGGGCCAGCGGGCCAGCCAGCACCAGTCGCCCACCAATGGCGTCAGAAATCCGACCAGGCATCCCAATAAACCAGGCTCCTGAAAACATTCCCACTGCCGCCGCCACGGCGCGCAGACGAGTCACTTGCCCTGCGTGTCGCCCCGAAAGGGCCCTGGCCTGGCCTGGCCCCGCGTCGTCGTTCACCAAAGCCATTCCAGATATGTGGTGTATTTTAATCAAACGAGTGAAACTGATTACGGGTCTGGTGGAACCTTCCCGCCGATAGAAACGTCACCCAGCTAGCATGCTTTTAGTTACAACCCCCCCACCCGACAAGGTCAGCAACACCTTTCGAAACAGAAGAGAGTTCCAGGCGCGAGACGAGGTGTCCAACACACAGGAAATCTTACGTTAGTCTATGCGTTCTGGGCGCGTGTTTTACATCACGAGTGCCATAACCTAATATTTCTGAGGGTTCAGCACTTGCACTAATCGCTGTGATAAAACTTGTCTTTCATTGAAAACAGGTTCAGCAGTCCCATGATCGCGTTTCTAAAGCACCACCACCATCACAACCACCACCGCCATGCTTGCCCAGGTCACAGGACAACCCGCCACTCAAGTTAAACATGCCGAAACTGTCCCTAAACTCCACATAAGTAACTCTCATCTCTCTCTCTCACACACACTCACAACGACACACACGTACAGAATACCCCGCACGACTCAATCCAGGAGACGTCCAGCAAGCGTGTTTATTATCATTATTGCATATTAGAGCCTTCGACGGCAAATGGACTTTAATGACAAGGGGCAAACCCCCCCATCAGGGCGGTCCGGTGGGCGGCGGCCGTGAGGTGGCAGGAGGCGCTTCAACGTCGCCGTTGCTGGCCGTCGCGGGGGTTGGAGGGGGAGCGGTGGTGGTGGGGACGCTGCTGCTCTTGGAGGTGGTCGAAATGATTAAAAACACTTACCGAGATTCCGAGCCAGGGCCGCTCCGGGCGAGCTCAAACCCAGCAGCAGTAAGAGCACAACGAGCAGGTGGCACCGGGACCGAGCCCGTTCGGGAGGAAGCCCCCAGACGGGCACCCGTGGCCACGCCATGCCGCTAGCTGCAACAGAGACACACAATTAGCAAACGCTTACGGTCACAATCCTAAAACAAAACAAAAAACGATGAATTTGTTGCAAGGGGGAAACAAACTCGGAAATTTTAAAACACCTTGTACTTCAGAAAAAATCAGATTATTTTTTAGAAAAATTCACAAAAAAATCACAAAAATATGAGGTAAAATTAAAGAAAATATTTGTAAATTGAATACAAAAAATCGATAAAATCGACGAAAATTCACGAAAATTCCTGAAAATTTACAAAATCTGTACACCAAAATTCAGTGTTGTTTCCCGGTGAGTATTCGCTAAAAGCAGAATGTGTTTTAGGCACCGCCCCTTTAAACACGGGAAAACAAATGTCCTCGTTCCACCAGAGGAGGGAAAAAAAAAGGAAAGGGGGAAAAAATGTAATAAAGGTGCTCATGCCGCCATGTCGCGTCCGTCCGCTACAAGTGCAGATAGATGAGCACGGCGCCTTTTTAAAACCCCGCGAGCTTCAAAAATACGATTTCACGAAATCCTGGTAGACAACGGAGTTTCTATAACTAAAATAAAATATTGTGAGTGTTGAATAAGACTGTACCGACTGGTTTTGTTTAGTTTACGATAGTCAAGATAGTGGCTAAATAATTCTAAGTTTGAATTGATAAGGCGGGTTTCAAGTAATGAATACTCTCCGAAAGTTCGGCCGACATTTAATCGACAGGAGCAGGAGATAAGAGCAGAGATCTCCTTCTGACGGCAAAAATTGGGCGGCGAGGTCACGGCCGGAAGGGAACGACAACAATAACCTCCCCACCACCGGGCGCACGGGAGGGGCGAACCGGGGCCCTACCTAATACCGCTGGTACGCGAAGGACCAGCGGGCAAGCGCGCCGCGGCCGCGACGGGGGTGCGCTATCTATTGGGGAAACGCGGAGTTAAGGCGTTGTTTACACAAAATGGTACACGTAAATGTACATCATTTCAAGAATTCTGCTCACCAGATCGAAGTCAAACTTACCAAACCGTTTTCCGCAGGTATAAAACTACTGTTTACGCATTCAGTTCGCCTTGTCAACGTTTCGATAACTTTAAAAAATGATTTAAAGTCGCGAGGTGGGCACATCAGCCACCGGCAATGGCGGACATGCTTGGCCTGCTTTCGCGTTGTTGACACAACATGCCAACCAAATAAAATGAAAAAAAATCACTGCTCTCATAACGTTACGATTGGAACTCATTCTTTGAGGCACACATTTAGTTGGCAGAACCGGGGCAAGTTTCAGTAAAACTGAAGTAGTTTTAAAGAAGGCAGTACGGTGGTCACGTGCGAATTTCAGTTGTGTTATCTCATTCTTGCGCTCGAAACTAAAGGCTGGCTTTGTTTGAACGCAGACTTTAGAGGTTTCTCTTTCGCTCCGTGTTGGCTCGCCTCGGCCTACCCCCTCCACGAAAAAATATCCCCTTCCCCTGTTCATTTTGCCTGACGAGTCGAGCATTACCATAGAAACTCGAATTTCAATTCAAATTTACAAAATTTCTGCAATACAGATTTCAACTAGACTTCAGAATCGAATGTACTAGATTACATTCTAAATGTATGCTTAATATTATCGAATTCCCTTCAGCAGATTTTTTTCTGTCGTAAGGGGCCATATGAAACAAAACACGCACGTTTTCCAGCGATTTTAGAAGGCAACTCCGTTGCCTAAAAATTGCGTGGGACAGTCGACGTGGCGTGCCGTAGTCCGACAATAAGGGCAGCACGAGGCAAAAGAAGGGGGAGGGCGGGGAGGGGGCTCGAGGCCAAAGCCACACGAGAAATGTGCTTCACGACGCATTTTCGCCCACAAAGTGCGCCATTTGGCTTGAAGGACCCCGGCAGGCTGGCAGCCAGGACCTCAGCCCCGGGGCTCCCTATACACTGGCCGCGCAGAGGGCGAGGCCGAGGCAGATCAACGAGAGAGGAGGCGGGGGAGAGGGGTACAGAGGAGTGGGAGAGAGAGAGAGAGAGAGAGAGAGAGAGAGAGAGAGAGAGAGAGAGAGAGAGAGAGAGAGAGAGAGAGAGAGAGAGAGGAGGTGGCAGGAGGACGCGCGGCGGCGGGACTCCTGGGGTCATGCTGACAACAGCATAAAGGAGTGTTCGGCTCTCATACCGCTGAGCCCAGCACATCTCCCTCCCACTCTCGCCTTGCCTCACCTCTCTCTCTCTCTCTCCCACTCTCTCATCCGGCGCGCTCTAGGCGGGCGTGGCGGAGCGAGGCGGTGCCGACATGCGGCGAGGTGCGCCTTACGCAGCTCATGTTAATTAGAGCAAGTTCAAACCGTGCGCCGCCGCGCCGCCGTCCCACCCGCTGGGAATGGCTGCAGGGCGCTGCAGGGCGGGGCGGGGCGGGGCGGGGCGGGCCGCAGCGGGCCGCAGACAATGCATCCTAATTCCGAGAGGATTGCGCCGCCCTTGATGAGCCTGCCAATTCCCCTTCCTCCTCTGACGGCCAGGCCGGGGCCCAACAGCATGGCGACACATAATTTTATTTTTTTTCTGTCCCATCTTAAAGCAGCCGCAGCATCCAGAGCCCGCCAGGCGAGGAGGCGAGGCCTTGAGCCCTCCCGGGCAGAGGGCCTGTGTCGCAGCGCCCAACCGCACAGAGCTAACCAGCTCCCGTCTCCCGTTCCCTCCACCTACCCGCTCGCTCGCTCTATCTTTCTCACTCTCTCCATCTCTTTTTCTCTCTCGCACGCGCGCGCTCTCCCGATCGAGCTGAACCGAAAGCGTTTTCGGGAGGAAGAAATATCGCATACGCTCGCCGTGGCACTTCGGACCACCACAGATCATGGCCGCTAGCCCTGCACACATTTCCCTACCTCCCTCTCTCTCTTCCCCATTGCCATTCCGCGCGCACGCCAACCCCTTCCTCATATCTCTCTCGCACACACACGCACACACACACACACACACACAGACACAAACATGGCCGAACACCTTTTTGCCCTAGTTTGCTATTGCGCCCCTCTCACCTTGCATGCAGAGCGCGCCTCGGCCGGATCGGAAAGCCCGCCGCCCAGCCCAGCCCACCCAACTATACTTCCATCACTGCTCCCCTCTTGATTTGCGAGACGCGACGCGAGACCTCTCAACTCGGCTCCACGCACACCAACCACCCAACCCCCTGCCCTACAGGTTCAGCATTTCAGACATATTTCGCGATTCGACGCTCATGGCTATATATATAGAGAGGGGGGGGGGGATGCTCAGCGGAGTGGAGCAAAATCACCGAGAGGAAGAGCGCAGAGGGCCAGGCCGAGGCCGAGCGGAGCGTCGGCCCCAAACCACGTAACCCGCCACCACCCCGCTCCACCTCGGCCCCGCCGCCAGCGCCCTACAAGCCCCTCTCTCGCTCACCCAGCCTTTCGACAAACAGGTTTCTTTCAACCGCGACGTCGGTACACCGAGTCGAATCGAGCCCCACCCCACCCTGCTCCGCTCCGCCCCGCCCCGCCCCGCCCCGCCCCGCCCCGCCCCGCCCCGCCGAGGCGTCGTCGTCCCCGCCGTACCGACCGATCGCTTGGAAGGAAGCACTGTGCACGTCAGGCAGGCTGGCACGGCCCGTACTGCGCGCCCTCTCACTCCCCCAGAGTCGCTGACGAACCAAACGCGGGAGAAAAGGCATTCTCAGCGTATACAACGCTGCTGACAAGTTAAGCTTAAATCCTGGAGCAGCTCCGATCAGCCGAGGCCAGGCAGGCAGCCAGACAGACGGGCGGGCAGCCAGCCAGCCAGCCGAGCCGAGGTTCCGGGCAACACACGCGAATGGTCCAAGGGTACGTTTGATATCGAGTTGCTTGCAGGCTCCGCTCCGCCCCGCCCCGCCCTGCCCGCTTCCTTCCAGTCGCGCAGTATTACTGTACTCTGGGTACATACTGAGCGCCCACGATATTGCGATACTGCGCACACACACACACTTAGGCCCCAGTAGCGAGGAGACAATACAGGATACACCGTTAGGCTCTTTGCCGCTTCCCCACGTCACGACCTGCCAGATAGCGTCACGGCCTACAACCTTTTCCTCTCGCTCTCCCTCCCTCTCTCTCTCTCTCTCTCTCTCTCTCTCTCTCTCTCTCTCTTTCCCGCTCGCTCACTCAGGTAAGATACATGCCTGGAAGGGCGTGGTGGCGAGGCCGCGCGCCAACCGGGGCGCACTTTCGTCAACATCGATCTTGTCATTGTGTCACGAGCGGGCGCGGGCACCTGCGAGTGTGTGTGTGTGTGTAGATGTGAGTGTGTGTTCACGGCGCCCGGAGCCAGCCTTGACCCAAGGGGAAAACAACTCTGAATTTTGGTGTGAGCATTTTGTAAATTTTTGTAAACTTTCGTGAAGTTTCGTGAATTTTTGTGAAGTTATATAGAATTTTTAGTGAATTTTCACTAGAATTTAACCCAAATTTTTGTGAATTTTCCTGAACTCTTTCTGAATTTTTCCTAAGTTTTCCCTTTTCTATATTTTCCTGAACTCCGGATTGCCGGAGTGGAGGCCCCCTCGTTTCCCCCTCGCCTTGGCCTCTCCTACTGCCGCTGCGGTTTGTTCACCATCAAGGTGTGGCGGCGCCGATCTCCAAGCGTCAAGTCGATACAGGGGTCATTCATAATCGCACCACCACCAACACACCACACACCACACCGCAGCGCCCCGCCCCGCCCGGCCCGGCACGGCCCCACCCCACCTCACTCAGGTCCAGTCCGAGAGTCCAGTCTGCCAGCCGGGCCGGGCCGGGCCAGCACGCCACGCCTCGCCACGCCTCGCCACACCCGGCCGGGTTCGGGTCGGACGGCGGTGGCGGCGGCGGCTGTTCAAGTGTTTCAATCAACTCAAACACTCCCCGGCTCAATGAAGGAGAACAGATGTTGGCTGGGTAATTACCGCCACCCGGACCATCACGCCCCCCGGGAGCGCCTCCCGACAAAACAACGACGAATAATAACATCGTGGAAGCGGAGCAACACATCTCGCCCGGGCCGGCCCGGGCCTGGAGGTGCAAAGCCTCCCGTGACACACACACCTCACCGCTGCCCACATCGCCCTGTGTGGTCCCGAGCTCCCGGCCCGGCGGCGGCCGCCGGGGACCCTCGAGGGGGCTGCGGCGCGGCTGCCCGGCCGGGGACGAGTCTCCCGGGCGCTCCTGGGCCACGTGGTCAGGGCTTCCCTCGGGAGCCCCTGCTTTTTCCTGCCCAGGCTCCCCCTTTAAACTTGCGATACCCGTTTGGAGGCGCTTGATTGAGGATAATACCGATGACACCAACCGAAAGCGTTCAAAACCGAACCGCTTTGATCGCACGAAACCGCAACGACAACAAAAAGCCTCGGGATGCGAATGCGAACGCCTATCTTCGGAGTTAATCGCTTTCCGAATCATATTAGGCCAAAACCGCAGGCTGGCTGGTCGACGGGCCGGGAGCCACTTCTCTCTCTCTCTCTCTCTCTCTCTCTCTCTCTCTCTCTCTCTCTCTCTCTCTCTCTCTCTCTCGCTCTCTCTTCCCCTTCCTCCCTCCAGGGCGGCAGCGAGGTGGTCCAGCTGCAATAAGCCGAGGCGAGCGGCGCGGCTCAGAGGTGGCCCCCGGGCCAAATAACCCCCACATCAATTAGGCATCATCTCGATGAAGTCATTTCCACCGGCCGCTCCGCTCCGCTCGACTCGGCTCCGCCCTGCCCAGCTACGCCGCGCCACCGGGCCGGACCGCCACTCCTATATATCGACTGGCCTGGCCTGGCCACCCCGTGCCCGAGCTTGGGGGCGGGCAGAGCAGCAGCAGCAGGGGGCGCCTCATCGCCGCCGGACGGGGTCAAGAAGGTGCGCAGCTAGGGTCGAGCCTATCCGGGCAGGCCAGGACCCCCTATCCGTGCAAATTCGTTCAGCTCGGCGCTATCGCAAGCGCTGCGCGTGGCGGGCGGCCGTCTATCGGGACGCCTCCCCTGAATTATGTCCGAGCCGAGCACCGGCGAGGCCCGGGCCGCCGGGCCGCTGCTGAATACAAATTAGAGCAGCGAGGCCCGTTTCATAACGCAGGCACAGAGGGGGAGGGGGCCGGGTGCCAGCCCACCCCCTGCCCCACCTCCACCGATGCTGATATTTACGCCCCACGCGACAAAAAGATCCGTCAGATTACGTCACTTCGCCATTTCCTAGCCGGGGCGCCAAATAGCCTGCTATGCCTGCCGCCACGCTTTGCTCCTGGTGGGTGTAGGAAGCGCATGCCTACTCTCAATCCCCTCCCGCGCGCATTCGTCGCGCTGGAAACTCTCATGATATTCAGGTTTAACCAATGTCCAAAACCTCGCACCCTCGCCCTCGCATAAAAATATGCGGGCGCGGCAATATATATGTTTTAACTTTTTTCTTCCCCCCACACCAAAACGATTGTGTGATTGGCGGGCGCCATCGCCATTCGGCTGCAGAGAGCAGCAAAGCCCAGCCTTTCAACAGGTGCAGCTGGTCACACATCAGAAGCGACCACACCGACAGGTGGCTGTGGGTGGCTGCGGGCGGGGCGGACGCGCGAGGAAGAAGTGTCTTCGCGAAGGCCAGGCCGAGGCGAGAGGCGAGGGCGAAGCGGACCAGCGTTGAGCGTCGCAGCGCGTCGCTCCAGCACAGCATTGCCGTGGCGACGCTTATGGTCGCGGCGTGGCGTGGCGCGGCGCGGCGTGCGCAGCCGTGAGCTCATCCCACGCCTCCTCACTCACTCACTCACTCCCGCACCGCGTTGCGTGTGGCGCCGCCGCCAGTATTTCTCATGTACCCCGCGACACTCGACAGGTCGCTTTCAACAGGCAAAAGGCGGGGCGCGGCGGGGCGGGGTCCGCTGCGCTAGCGTCACGTCAGCCTGCCGAGCGATTCCGAAGTTCGCTTGCATATACCTCTGTCCTCGTCGCACTCACGGAGCACTACCATGGCCAGCATAGGGCACCGCTGCAGGTGCAACAAGGACGGAGAGATGAGAGCGATCTTCTGAATCAGTCGGCTGCTCCTCGCGTCGCCCTGCTGGCACCGTGCCTGCCTGCCTGCCTGCCTGACCCGTAACAGGCTCTCGAGCGAGGCGAGCGCTGGAGAGAGAAATGAGGAAGCACCACGACGACATAACCATATAGACGCTATTGCCCGCCCGCCGGCCACCTCCTGCCGCCCGCCGTCTGATTCCGAAGACCGCTCACGCACCTCCGTCCTTGTCGCACTTTTGCGGCCCTGCCATCTCCGACTCAGGGCTGAGGAGGGCACCGTCACGGGTGCGACAAGGACGAAGGTGCGAGAGCGATCTTGTGAAACAGACGACTGGACCGGCCACGCCTGCCTGCGTCACGCAAGCTGCGCACCAGCCAGGTGGTGCATCACCCTCCGGGCACGACCCGCCCGCCCCGCCTCTCTCCCCCACGCGAGCGCAGATGGCCAAAATCGCAGCGGCTAAGCGACGAGGTCAAGGTCAAAGAGAGGAGCGATGCGATGGAGAGCTGGCGGCGGAGCGACGGAAGGAAAAACTCTCCATACGCCTCTTCCTCCGCAGAGCCGGGGGGAGCGATGAAGAGGCAGATGGGGGTCACGGCGATGGCGAGCACACCGCAGTGGGCTAACCGATCCATTCGGCTGGGGGCCCGGGGGGGGGGGGCAGCGGCAGGCGAGCAGGCAGGCAGATTAGGCGAAAGGTCAGCCCTGGCCATATTCAGGCGAGAGAGTACCACAAAAGAAAGCTACCGTGCACGCCCGCAGCGCCATGCAGCGGCAGCCAGACCACAGATTGGTCGCCCGATTCGCCCACGCCCTACGGGCCCCCGGGCCCGGGGTCCGTTACCGTCCGCCACGCCACCACACATGCCATCGTCCCACTTTACATTACATTCAGCAACACACACACACACACACACATATGAACGTGTATGCGCGCGGGGTCTGTCGCCAGAACAAAACCCTCGAGCCCGCAGCGAGGATAGCGGTGAGGAGGTGGCGGGCTGCTGGCCGGGCTAGGCCCTGCCCCGCCCCGCCCCGCCCCGCCCCGCCCCGCCGCACCCGCGCGACGGCCGCCCCTCGTCCATCTTCGAGTTCTCGCTGCCCGGCCGACTCGTGACATATTTGGGGGCTGACCCGCCACACCACGCAGCCCCGGCCGCCCCGCCCCGCCCTGCCCCACACCACACCGCCACGCCCCGTCGCCCGTCAGACGTGATGCCCATTTCATGTTCCCGGGGATCGCGTACAAAGGCATTACGGCACCATCAGCGCGGCGTGGCGTGGCGTAGCGCCGTCGGGTCGGTCGGGGCGTTCCACTTAGTAGTAGTGAGAAGAGCAAGACCCGAGCGCCTTGGGGCGGTATGGTGCGGTATGGCTCCTCTCTGTGTAGGCGCCAGTCTACTTCTCTTGAAGGCGCGGCGGCGGTGGTGGAGCTGGCGGTGGAAATTACCGGATACCCTGCTCACAATGGGCCGGCCCCCACGGCCGCGCGCCCCGCGCACCCACAGGGCAGGGGCAGGGGCAGGGGCAGGGCAGGAGGCAGGGCCCCGGCGGGCGCCGGGCCAGGGCCTGGCTGGCGGCGCTCATGCGGTATAAGCGTAAACCCTAGAGACAATCAACGTCGCCGATGAGGAGACTAGAGGGGGCTCCGGCGCCCCGGCCCAGGCCCCAGGTGTGTAACTGGTGGCCTAACCACCCGGCGGCGGGGTGGGGGCTATAATCTCTCTCCCGCACTCACCTCCCCCTACAGGACCTGACACTGCATGCAGATTATTGCCCCCCAACTCACAAACACGCCCCCGCTAGGCGTTAGCGTTCACCCCTCTCTACCCCCCTACCGTCAGCTCCACTCCGATCGCCTCATAGCCCCCCCCCCCCCCCCAACCCCTTCACCTCCCCACGACCTTCAGTAACCACGTAACGCACGAAGGGATTAAAGCAGGGATTAGCATTAAGGGCCCCGCCCTAATAGATGGACCGTTCCCCTCCCCAAAAAGGCAAATGGCGGGGGCAGATAGAAGGGCGAGATAGACGGATAGATAGATAGGTGGCGGATAGAGTCTGAGCCCTTAGGCCTACGCACCGCTGCTTAGCCGGTGTGTAAATTAGAGCAGCCGAATGCCATCGGATTCGAGAGCAGACGGCCGAGGATTTGTATCTTTTCACCTCCATCCAGCAGCCAAACGTAGTCAAAACGCCTTCGATGCGAAGCTCTCTCCCTCTCTCTCTCTCTCCCGCGGGCGCGAGCGCGCCCAGCCGGCTGGTCGTTCGTTTCTCCGTCCGTCCCTCGCGGCACAATAACACCTCGGCCGCCCGCCATACTAGGCCGCCGCGCCGCGCCGGCCGGGCCGCGCCTTTCTCAGACAATAATTATTGTGGAATGCAATTACTCCCAGCTCATCCCATAAGGCGCGCTAAACGCGAGTAATGCAGTAATAAAGCACGTAATCGATTCCCTGCTGCCCCCTTTTTCCTCCCCTCTCTAACCCCTCCCGCCCCGCCACCCTCACCTCTCCCCTCCCGCGCCGCGCCGAACGGCAACGACATTCGAAATACACACGCCGAGCCGAGACACAAGCAGCAGGCAATTACGATGTACCAACGTACGCCTCTTTTTCTCATACTAATGCGCGCATAGTCGCATCGCGTCGCTCAGCTACCACGCGCACCCTTTCCGAAAAAATAAAATAAAAATAAAAGCCTCTCGGGCGGGGTAGTGGGGACAGAGAGAGAGAGAGAGAGAGAGAGAGAGAGAGAGAGAGAGAGAGAGAGAGAGAGAGAGAGAGAGAGAGAGAGAGAGAGAGGGAGAGGGAGAGGGAGAGGGAGAGAGAGGCCGAAGCTCAGGGGCATGGCATCAGTGCCCGGCCTCGAGCTACAGCAGCTCGGCTATTAAAACCACGCCGTCCACGGAGCGCTGCGCGATCAAGCCCCCTCCCCCTCTCTCACTCGCTCTCTCTCTCTCTCTCTCTCTCTCTCTCTCTCTCTCTCTCTCTCTCTCTCTCTCTCTCTCTCTCTCTGCACATCAATACAGCAGCTCTGCCGCTCGCTCATTCACGGGTGAACCCAATCAGACGAGCAATATCCATAACGCCCTCAGTCCGGGCCGGGCCGGGTCAATGTCTTCCTTCCATAGGCTGCCGCTGCCGCTGCACTCTGCTATAAAAGGTGATGCACCTTTCTACCCGTTCTCCTAATACAGGAGGTCACCTCTGGACAAACGTTGTGCACATGGATAATAAATCGTATAAAAGTTGAAGTTGCGCCAAAAATAGCGAGTTGTTTTTCCTGGTTTCTGCGAGAGCATCAGGGATCACTCATGCAAAGTGTGTATACAAGAATTTCTTAGACTAATTTCATATGTTTTTTATTACTTTCGAATTTTCGTGAAAAATTTCTGTCACTTTTTGATAAATTTGGTCTTCATCCCCTCCATTTCTGACTTTTTCCAATTTTTTAAAAAGTTTTTTAACGATTTGTTCTCGATTTTTCGGGTTTTTCTGTTTTTTTTTAATCTGGATTTTATTTGGACTGCTTTGTAAATATGATTTTGTTTTTTGGAGGGGGGGGGGCATACAATGATTTTTCGAAGTATCTTCCCCTCGGGTCTCTCGTCCCTAGCTCGAGTGTGCTCCCTAGCGCCGGCCGGCGGCAGGGCCGCGCGCAGCACGCACGTGGCTTCCTCCTCCTCCTGCTCCCCGTCATGACGGTGCACATGGCGCTGCTGCTGGGGAAGCCGCTTCCGCACCACCGGCGCAGCGTGCGCTGCTGGATATGTATTTACTGGGCAGACCGCGACAGACTGCTGGGGTGGACGGCGCGCGGGGCCATGTGGTCCTGGACAGGATGTAGAGGAAGGAGGGGGAGGAGGGGGGGGAGGAGGGCGACCATCCACCCCTGCGGCCTCAAGTGGCGCCGGACCACGCCGCGCCGCCCCTTTGAGAGGCTGAGGGGCGCTTAGTTGCCTCTCTCTCTCTCTCTCTCTCTCTTTCCCTCTCACAGGCCTCCCATTTGCCCCGCCACTTGCGTGCGAGAGCCAGAAAGAGAGAGAAGCACACACGCTTCTTCCTCTCTTACACACACACACACGTCCATACACTGAGGAGGTGTCTTAAGTGCACCGGGTTCTAAAAGGTAGCCGGGCGGAGCAGAGTGGCAGAGAGGGGGGAGAGAGAAGGGGGTGGGGAGAGGAGAGAGAGAGAGAGAGAGAGAGAGAGAGAGAGAGAGAGAGAGAGAGAGAGAGAGAGAGAGAGAGGAGGCGAGCGAGAGGGAGGGGCAGGGGCGAGAGATCCAAAGTGGGAGGCGCGCGCGGGGCGAGGCGAGGGCCGAAACAGGATTACTTAGCAGTCGGTAGGATAAGGCCGGAATTTCAAACAATATCAGGAGCACTTTGAATTGACGACCCCGAGCCGGGCTGGGCCGGGACGGGAAAAGGCTTTGCCTTCGCGGTGATAGAGGTGAAGCGACGCGAAGAAGGCCCCCCTTCCCCCCTCTTGCTTTTAAAAGGCCCCTCCTCACTCCATTTGAACGGCCCCCAGAGAGGCGGGGGAGGCTGGGCCGGGCCGGGACAGCACGCCGTCTCAGAGGAGTGTGACAGTCCGCGGCCGCGGGGCGGGGCGGGACGGGTGGGCAGGAAACCCTTTCCTTGTTGGAGGACGATTATGCGTTGCGAGAGGGCACTAAACGTCACATTGCGCTACACTTCGCATAGCAGTGGGAGTAGAATTCTCCTCACGGGTACTCTGTGTGCGTGGCGACCTGTTCGAATAGCAATGTGAAACTCGAGGGGTCGACCACTCAGAATTTTGGTGTCCATGGAATATCTGGAATATTTGAAGGATTTCTGGAATATTTTGGGAATATTTGGAATATGTTGGGAATATCTGGAATATTTTTAGATTATCTGGAATATTTTAGGAATATCTGGAATATTTGTGGAATATTTGGCTAATTTTTGTGGAATATCTGGAATATTTCTGGAATATCTGGAATGTTTTTGGAATATCTGGAATATTTCTGGAATATCTGGAATATTTTGGAATATTTTTGGAATATTTTCCAGTCTGTACATGGAATATCTAAGTGGTTGACCCCTCGGTGAAACTGCTGCATATAAGCAGGACCGCGCGACTGAAGTGCCTCTATCGAAATTGGAACGCAGGCGCCAATAGTGGATGCAGACGACATCGGCGGGGCACAGTGAACCATCCCAAGCAGCGGCGGCGGTAGCAGCAGCAGCAGTCACACAGGACCGCGGCGAAATTTGTGGCACGGCGAGATTCCAGAGCTGAATATATACGAACACCGCCGGCGTGGAGCGGCCCCGGTAACATGCAGGACGACGCTGGCCGGACTCGATTCCATCCGATTCGTCTTGGAGCGAGCAAGCGAGAGGAGAAAGAGAGCGAGAGAGAGAGAGGGAAGGGGGAGGAAGAAAGGGCGGAGAGAACATACAGGAGAAGGGAGATGAAAAGAGAGAAGACGAGAGTCGAGGCCACAGCAGTGCATTGTGGCTTCTCGCTCGGCGGGGAACCAAATTAATGAAAATCAAGTTAAAATAATGAAGGGCAACATGGCAGGAACACGCCAGCGCAGCGTAGCGCAGCGCGGCGCGGGCCGGAGCTGGGGGCGTCCTGCCGAGCCGAGCGGAGCCGAGCGGAGCCGAGCGGAGCGGCTCTCTGTCCAGGAGCATAAGGTTGCCTCCCGTTTGATTAATGACAGCACCTGGTATGGCAAACTGTATCTCCCGCTCTATCTCACTCCTTCCCATCCCGTTTCCCATCTTCCCGCGGCACTGCCCCGCCACTCTTCTTCTCTCTCACTCTACATCCTAGATTCTGGACCAAAACAAACTACCGACATCTGCGCCCTAGCAAGCGTTTCCATCTCGGAAATCCTCAAAAACAACCACCACTCTACGGAGTCTGATATTTCAAAATATCATGGCATCCCATTTTTCCCTGGGCGTGGCGGGGCGTAGCGCCGTGCGGCCGCCTGCCTCTGGCCCCTCGGCCCGGACCGGCCGGCCCTGCCCGCCCCGCGGCAGCCCCGCGAGCGAGCGAGCGAGCGAGGGGCCTTCCTCTATCGCGAGACAAAAGGGTCTCGCCCGGACCGTGGCGCGGCAGCGCAGCCATCATTTTCAGCTCAAAGTGAGACACAGACTGCTCCGTCATCAGGGGGAAAGCCCTCCGCGGCGCGCTGGGGCGCGCACCTATAAGCCCCCCGAGCCCGAGCACAGCAGCAGCAGCGCTCTCGAGACGGGCGCAACGCAGCGCGAGCAGCGGCTAATGCGCACCATCGAGACACGAGAGAGAGAGAGAGGGGGGGGGGTAGTGATGGCGGCCCACCAGGGTAGTGAAGGCGGCCCACCACTCCAGGGCGCGACACGTGCCGGGAGGAAGTCCTCAAGGTGAAGTACTGGGTGGGTCATGTGCCGCGTACCGTACCCGCACCACCTGATTCAGCGCACAGCGCACGAATATCCTGCTTATCTATCAGACGCCCCGCCCCGTCAGGACATCCGGCCCTGCGCCTGCGCCCCGCGCGCGCGGCTGACTCACGGCGCTCTGCGCTGCGCTGGGCTGGGCTGCCCTGCGCACTCTAGCGCGGCTCAGCCCGGCCCGACCCTGCCACCTAACTGGAGCCACCTTGCGGAATTAACCACGCGGGCCTAAATTGGATTGGGCCGCGCTGCCGGGTCGGCTGGGCTGGGCTCTGGGGCCCAGCTCTCTGCTGAATCACCCGGCCGCGAGCAGACTTTACCAGCAGACGGACTTCCCTTCAGCCGAGTCATACCCGATGTCAAGTCCGTCAATTAAGCGAGAGCGCGCAGCGGACTTCCCCCGGCGCGGTGCGGTACATTACATTACATTTTCCGCAGCATTTACTTTTACGAGGTTTCACTGTTGCTACAAGAAGATGCGAAATTGACAGCCAGACGGTGCAACCGAGGGGGGATCACTCATATAAAATGTGAGCTAATGTTTTTTTGACTTTTGATATATATACTTATTCAAAATTTTTGTTCGGATTTTTCTTTTGAATTTTCAAGGACATTTTGTCGTTCTGGTAAATTTTGATCTTTTCCCCTCTTTGTTGCTGACTTTTTTTTCAGCTTCTCTCAGAATTTTGTTCATTTTTTCTCGATTTTTCTCTATCTTTCTCGATCTTTCTTTCTGATTTGACTTTAGTTTAAAAAAAAAAACTTATTTAAATGATATGTTCATGGCCGCGTAAATCCATCATCGGGTACAACAGCCAGTAACTGCCGCGGTGTGCGATGAGGTCGGAGAACACGTCACTGCATTGCGGGTCTGCCTACCCAAGGCGCTACGGCAACCTTACGTCCGGAGCGGGTACGCGAACCCCGCAAACTGTTACGTGCTCTCTCCCCCCCCCTCTCTCTCTCTCTCTCTCTATCTCTCTGAAAGACCCGGTACTAATGCGACCGTACAAGGAGGCACTCTGTAGGTACGAACAAGAAAGTCTGTCGGCGACTCTCTCCCGCCCCGCCTCGCGTGTCCGTCCGTCCGTACCGCACGTCCGCAGGGAGCCGCTGATGTCACCTCGCCTCACACACATTCACAAGACGTCACGTCGGGCGCGTACAATTAAAATCCAGGCCCAAGCAGGCGCGAGCGCTGCGCTGTGCTGTGCTCCGAGATGAAGAGGCATTTGTCACGACTGACTAATGGACTGCCGTGCCTACCTACCTACGGTCCAGTGCCTACCCTCTGCTCATCTGTCCCGTCCCGTCCGTCTATCAGTGAGCGCGCGCGCGGGACACGGCAGACTTTTAAATTGGTCAGCAGGGAGGGCCCAGCGCGCCCAGCGGGTGACCGGACCAGACCATCGCATTGACGCTGATGAGAGAGCTTGCGCCCAGAGATAGAAAGTCCCACCCACGCTCCTCCACACACAAACAGGTCGCGCACAATTTGGGCGCACGTAGGCCCGGCCCGGCCCGCCGGTGAAAGTTTAAAAGCACTTATCCGACCTCGGCTGTGCAGTTGCGCGCTATTGCGCCGCCGCACCTCCTCGAAACCAGTCTCGTCTCTCACCTGAAACAGACAGACACACCACAACGTCAGTACAGCTGTCCGAAACATCCTTAACGTTATTGACGCTAAGCCGACCGCGGCAGCGTCGATGCGTTCGGTACGTTACAAACCGACAAGTGAGAAAAAGGGAGAAAAAAGAAACAGGTATTACACACACATACACAAACGCTGTCAAACCAAGAAGCCTACTGTTTCGAATGTCGACTCTCTGAGCGCGCCCACGAGACAATTTGTTCCGCCGTCACTCATAAGCGTTTTGACGATCGCCGCGCGCGGCCGACGTTTCTAGCAGTGTACCTCCGAGGTCAGCGACGCCCGCCCGGCCGCCCCCCTTGGCTTTGGTCAGCAGCAGCAGCAGTACCGAGCCATACAGCCAGCCTTACTCGGTCAGTAATGAATCTAATTGTGTCTCGCCCCATCCATCAAACCTTGGTCTGGGACGTGAGGAGAGAGAGAGATAGAGGAGGCGAGGAGAGGAGGGGAGGCGGAGGGGGGAATTGATAAAGAAAGGGGGAAGCAGACAGACGGGAAACAGACGAGAGGAGCGAACGCGCGCACACAAACGCGCGTGCACACACACACACACATACACCAAAGCGCTAGGTCAGTGCGGCACACAATGAAGCAACCAACCACTGACAACAACAAAATTATAATAAAATAAAAACAACACGCGTGCTGTACCGAGCACACACATACACACGCGCTGCATGCTTCAGAGTCCGTTTCTCCCTCTACAACCCCCCTCCCCCCCCCCCCACCCCTCACTTTTCCGTGCCGTCGCCCGCCCCTGTGAAGCGGGGTCTCCTCCGTGCTGCGCAGCGGTCCCAACCACACGACACGGCGACGCGGCTCGCCTGGGAAAAACTTTGAAAGCGTCGCGCAGAGCTGGACTCCCTCCTCCTCCTCCTCCTCCTCTCCCTCAATTGAGCCCCAGCACAGTCATTGAGTCGGCCAGTTTCTCATGTCATCAGCGTCGAATCGCAGGCGAATCTCGGGAAAGGGAAGGAGACGGGCGGAGACAAGAGACCAGCAAACGGTCCGAGCTGAGCAGGGCAGGGCAGGGCACCCGACGGGCTGGGGCGGGAGGGGATTATAAAAGAAAGGGCACAGCGGCGTAGGGCTGGCTAGGGCAGGGCGCGCCGGGCGCGAGCTGCTGGTGTGTCAGGAAGGTACGGAACGGGAAAGAGTCATCTTCTCCCCATGAAGACACCGCCCCGCCCCGCCAGGCCAGATAGCGTCGCTGCTATTGCGGCCTGCGGTATTTTATGTGAATGTTGTTTGCGCCGAGTTTATCGGTATGAGAGCAAAGCCGCCAAAGTTTTGTCCCCTCCCCCCGGCCTGGCGCGCCTGCCGTGCCCTGTCCTGGCCCCGGCGCGAGCCCCCCCTCGCGCAGACAGCGAGGACGACGACTCCTTCGAGTCCTTCTCTTCCCCAAATAGTTTCCTCTCCTGATAGTTGCGAAGGCATTTCCTCCTAATGACAGAAGCGCTGGCCCGGCCCGGCCCGACGGCCCGCTCGGATCGACTATCGCGTCCTTTCCCCGACGACCTAAGTCGAGTTAGAGTAAGCTGCGCAACGACACTTGGAGAGCGAGCGGAGCGGAGCGGAGCGGCGGCAGAAACTCGGAGCAAAAAAATATATATATACGAGCAACTTCTTTACGGGAGGAGAAATTGTTCCGCTCGTGTAGGTCGGGGCGAGCGGTGTCGGCACCCCGCTCCCCTCCCAGCATCCAGGTCGAGCCGAGCAGCTTCTTCTCCAGTAATGAATCTCGTCAAGAGGCAGGGCGGGATATAGTTCTTACACCTCCGCTCCCGCTCCACTCCGGTCCGCCACGAGCCCAACCTCAGCTCCTCCACCGTCGCAGCCGAGCCGAGCCGAGCGGGACGGGACCCAGCCGGGCCTAAGCCGGTGCTGAGCCGGTGCAGGGCGTGCAAGACTAACGGGACCTCCTCTCCAAAGCGCCTCGAGGGAGGAGAAAGAGAGGGAGGGGGAGGGAGGGGGGGCACCACTGACTGGCGGTCAGGCGCGCCGGTCCGGGCCGGACTAAGTCGGTCATTGCGGAATCCCATCCCAGGTGCATAAGCCTCTATTTATAAAAAGACGCTTTACGGACGAGCCCGCCTCCCCGCGACAGCAGCAGAGTCCACTACCCGCCCCTACTTTTAAGCAGTAGGAGACGCGTTATAAAGTGTCGTAAATTGCTGTCTTTTCCACATAACTTACAACAACTCTGCGCGCCGGCGCACAGCTGCCAAGAGACGCGCGCCTCTGCGTCACCCCTCCTCCTGAGCAGCAGAGGGTCCTCGAGGGCCTCTAGGCAAGGGAGAGAGAGAGAAGCAGAGACACAAGGAGCGAGGGAGAGAGATGCGCGTGGAGGAGTCAAGACTCGGAGAGTACTCCGGGGCCGCTGGAGAAACAACTTTGGGCGACGACAGATTTAGTTAGAACGCATCGGGGACAATCTAAAACAAGGCCCCAAACAGGGGTGGGGCGCGCGCCACGCCCCGCCCCGCCACGCCGCACGGTGCAGGGCACGGCAGGGTCAACCGCAGAACGCCTGACGAAACAAAACCAAACAGATTTAAAAGGAAAAATTTCGGCTGCGAGCAGTTGCCGACGGCAACAAAATTGGGGGAAAACAAATAAATAAGAACTGTGCGCAAACGTGAAAACGTTTCTTGTATGGTCACTGATAGCGCAACGCTTTCCAAAAACAAAACAAATCCGTCAGGTCACGGTACGCGTTATCCTTACAAGCAGCGGATGGTACACAACACAACCAGCTGCAGCAGACGGGAATGAATAAGTGTGAAGATCTCCCTTTTCTCCGGGCTAGGCTACTCTATCGCAGCCGAGGCCTCTCCTCTCCCGGACCAGCCCAGCCCGGCCCGGCCCGGCCCGGCCCCAGCGCCGCTAATGCAGCCGCATCTATCACATTCGCCGGAAGCCAGTCGCTCCTGCCCCGCGATAAAAAAAATAACGTAACTCAAGCCGTTTCTTCACAAGTTAGTTTGGAACAAATGAGCGCAACGACAGAGGCGGTTTTTCTTTCAACCCGACATACTCGGGAGAACCACCAAAACCCTTCGGATCAACCACAACGCAAGCCCACGGGCAAACAGCACAGGAGAAACATTTTCGATTTGCAGCAGCGAAACCCAAGTCTTGACTTGACTTGGGAGTCGGCACAGCAGCACTGTAAAAATTTGTTGGAAAAAAAAAAAATTTGCAGGTTTCGCTGTTAAATCGGTAAACAGATTTTTTCTGTAGTTTGATTAAAAATTTTGTAGATTAACAAGAAAAACCGCGAAACAACAGATAAAATTTGTAAACTTACGGGATTCTTTTGTAAACTTAAGGAATTCTTTTGTAAAGTTACGGAATATTTTTGTCAAGTGACAGAGTTTTTTTTGTAAATGAACACGAATAAAAATTAAATTCAGAGTCAGTTCGTTTAACAAAATTCACAGATATTTCCTGTTAATTTACGATTTATTATTATTATTATTATTATTATTATTATTATTATTATTATTATTATTATTATTATTATTATTATTATTTTTTACAGTGAGCTTAACGGTTCGGTGGTCCAGCGAAACACGACGAAAATACGCCTCGTAGCAGAAAGCTTTACGCCGAAAGGACCTGAGCGCGACAGAGCGGTATGCCTATGGCGGGGCCGCGCCCTGGACCCAGTTGAGGTCAACAAATGCCACGGGGCGGACAATCGGCGAGCACTTCAGGCGTGGCGGGGCGGGGCGAGACGCGACCGCCGAACCACACCATTGTTCTTCCTCACGGTCATTTACATTAAAAATGGACCGGATACCCAAAGGCAGGAGAGCGGTCAGCGGGCGAGAGCGGGGAATAGAGGGGAAGGGGGTGGAGGGAGGGGATTATTGAAAATGGAATTGATTAACAAGCAGTCTTAATGGAACGCATCTGCGCGAGGCGAGGGGTTTGGGATTGCGCCCCCCCCCCCCTCCATCACACAGTGTAATAATCATGATTCATCTCTCAAAAACATACGATATCGCGGAGTGCGCAGCCCGATAACGACGCCGGCGCCACCGCCAGCGACCTCATTAGGGGGAGGGTCAGCGCCATCAGCGCCGGTCACCGCGGGGTTGCGGAGGGCGGCGGTTCAAACCCACCGCATTCCCCACAATATTTTTACACCTTTCCCCCCTCCACCCTCAGAACGTCTTACTTTCTTCTTTTTCTACACACTACATCACATCACTGGGGCCCGCTGCTTCCAGCCGAATGCCTGCCGGCCTGCTCCTGCGATGCATCACGCGGCCCGGCCAGGACCGGCCCGGCAGTCTCCATGAGGAAGAGGAGGAGGAGGACAGGGCTTGGACAATCTGTCACTCAGTCGGTCGTCTTGGCCCACCCGGGGCGGACCATATCAGGGCCCAGAGATCAGAGGAGGCAGCGGCAGCAGCAGCAGCAAGCGTGCCGGACACTCAACAAGAGGAGTGCTTAATTGGAACTAGCTACAAAGCAGGGTCCCCAGAGCGGTGGCGGCGGGGTCCGGCCCGCGCCCACCCCGCCCCGCTCCGCCCCGCCCCGCCCCACCCTTCTCCTGGTGGGCGGACCCGCGGCCCCGGGGCCAGGACGCAGGACGGCGCAGGAGGGACCCACCCCGCCCCCGCTTGTTATTCTTGTTGCCGATGGGTTTCATGTAAAAGGCCTGCGACTTCATCTTCATCATCGTCCATACGCCCCATCCACCCCCCTCCCACCCCCCTCTTTCCAATTTCAAAGCCCTTTCCAGCCTCCCCTGCCTCGCTTCTCTCTCTCTCTCTCCCTCTCTCTCGCACACACTGTCTGCCATAACCATTAATCGGCCAGGCAGGCGCAGTAGCAGCCCCAGCTGAGCCGCGCAGGCTGACCAGAAACCGTTCGGCCGCCGTATGATTTGTGGCCGACAGTCGTCCAGCGCGGGCCGCCCCGCCCGCGCCCGCCGTACTTTTAACTCATTGTGTGGCGACGCGACGCGCCGGCGATAACGCCAATCTGCGGCGCGCTCAGCAGATCATCCTCCTCCGCAGCGCGGCACTATCGTCGCGCCGCGCGGCGTTATCGCCAGCCGACAGAGGGGCAGAGGCGCAGCGGGTCAGGCCGGGCCGGGTCGGGCCGGGCAGTATTTCACAGTTGAAATAGAGTTGGCGATGACGTCGCCCCATCGCGCCACGACGGCGAGGGGGGAGGCACTTTTAGAGAAGAGCGGGGCGAGGCGGAACGGGAAGGACAGCGTCAATTCACATTTTGGTCGAAATGACGAGGCGAGTGTAGGAGAAGTTGTGGTCCGTACAGAAGTCCTTGCGACGCACCACCTCGTGAAAGAATACACATGCAGGGAAGGAAAAAAAAACGTTCCAACGCTTTTAAGTACTCTTTTCTTAATTTCATTTCAAATGTAGACAAAACAGGACTGCGTGGCGATGACGCGGCGCCGAGTGTTGAGCTGAAAACTTGGTGGACACGGGCGTCTCGCCGCGAGAGAGCCGACGCGGTTCAAGTAGCGGGGCGCGGTACGGCTCCAGGGTGGCGCTGCGGGGGCGCGGCGGCGCGATGTTGCGGCCGTAATAAGGCAGCGAATTCATTGCAGTTTATAGCCCCTGGCGCCGCCGCGCCGCGCCACGCCCCGCCGCCCCCACCGCGTCGCCGCGATCTCTGCTCTGAAGAAGTCAGACCCCCACTCACTTGACGCGGATAAACTTTTCCAATTTCCATCTCAACATGCAAGAATAACCGGCAGAAACGGCGGCACTTCCGCCCAGGCATAGCGCCCCCGCGGCGGCCCCGGCCCGGGCCCGGCCCCTGGCCCGTCCCACACCACGCTGAGGCTGTCCCCGCGGGGCGGGGCGGCGCGGGGCAGAGACGTCCCGGGAACATTACGCAGGTGAGCTTGCCAAGAGCAGCGCCATGCAGCTGAGCCCGACATTCGCGAGCGGATTTCACGGCAAGAGTTTCCGCCCCGAGCTGGGTGCGCGCGCGGCACGGCACGGCGGCGCCCCCCGCGCCACCCCGGGGCGCAGGGACGGCGCCCCGCCCGCAGCAAACCTCCCATTCTGACTCTCATCGACCTGCGCTCTTTGGGTGGCGCTAGTGGTGGGAAAGAGAACGCCCCGCGCACACGACGAGCGCGCGCGAGCCCCGCCATTGACCTGCCCACGCCACAGCGCCCGCGCGTCCAAACGCTGCGCTCTACACGGCAGCAGAATGAAATATACAAGCCATCGGTAGTCTCAGTATTCAAGCGGGAACGACAGCTGCCATTCCCGAAAGGGCCTATGCGCCTCGCTCATCGCATCACTCATATATCAGCAATAAACAGGTAGGCGGACGGCGAGTGAACTGAAAATCGACCACTTCACCGACCGTCGGGGGAAAAAAAATAAAAAGGAGAAAAAAGGTTAGGCCCGTCCCATCCCCCGCCCCAAACCCGTCCATCTTTCCCTCCCGGGGCGGCGCCTGTCGCAGAGAGACGGCGCGGCGGGGCGGGGCGGGCGTGAGGGAGATGCCCGGGGGCGGCCGGCGTGCACCGAAAGCAGGGGCGGCTGGCTGGCGAGGGGAGGGAAGAAAAGAGGAAAAAAGGAAAAAAAGGCTGCCTGCACCACGTCACCTCGCGCGAGAAGAAGATTCCGCGCCCAGACTCGATCGCGCCGCGCCTCGCTACGACCTCCCGCGCCAGGGCTGGCTCCCCCACGACGGCCACGCCCCGCCACGCCACGCCCCAGGGGCACGTGGTTATTACTGTCAAATTTGCGACTGACGCGCGACGCTCGCGTCTGGGCGGGGCGCGGGGCGCGAGCCTTGAGGCACGGCGGCGGCAGACGTAAAAGGAGTGAAGCGAGTTGAACAAGTGAAATGAATGGCGGGACGGGGCGGGGCGGGGCAAGGAAAGTGCCACCCGGGCCGCGCCGGGCCGGGGCGGGTCAGGAGGGTCGGCCGCGCCCCGCCCCGCCCGGCACGTTGGCCGCATTGACGAGGGCGACGTGAGCGGGGCACTAATGCGGCGCTAGGCTGGGCGGGGCGGGGCGGGGCGGGGCGGGGCAGCGCGGCCGGCTGGCCTGGCCAGCCCCACCTGGGCTCTCGTCCGCGCCACGGGGGCACACCAGGACGAGGAGGAGGTGGTGGTGGTGGAGGGCCACTCGCAGGAGGGCAAGAGCAGGCGCGCCTCCCAGCGCCACGTCCAGCGCAGCCCTCCCCGGGGTAATCGACCAGCTCGGCCGCACAGCACCCCCAAAAACGACATCCACACATTTCCGGCCGCACTCGAGGCCACTCGCGGGGACAGTGGCGTTGTTGGGGGCCGCCGACAGCGCCACCCCTCCCCTCCCCGCCTCGGGTGCTCGTTATAGGTGTAATAACCCCCAGCAGTCCATCCGCTAAGTTCCACACTGAGAGCAGACCCCCCACCCAAAGCGCCATTCTTTAGCCCCTGAACAAAGCGGCTCGCTGTGCGGAGCAACTCAGTTGGAACTTTCCGAACGGGGATTGAAGCAGAAACAACCGTGCGGCCCAGGCCAGGCCAGGCCGAGGGCGGCGCGGGGCAAGGGACTGGGTATGGCGTTCAAAAGGAGCCGCGCATTAGCGCCCCACCCCACCCCGCCCCGCGCCATGGGGTGGGGATAGGGAGCGGCGATGGTCTCAATGGTTCTTGGCTGCACTACTAGGTCGCTGTCGGTCGCCGTCCGTCGCCGTCGAGGCGTCGGCCTGTGCTGGTGCTGACTATTAGGGGGAGGGGGGGGGGGGGAGCGGAGGGAAGTGCCCATGGCGGCTTGGGCCGGGCCAAGCCGCGCTACCCCCCCGCGCCTCCCCTTCCGTCTGGATTTATTTGCCGATAATCGCCGTTTCCCTATCTCCACTTTTTACTTCCGCGACGGCGGCGCCCCAGCAGCACCCCGCCCAGCCCCGTCGCGTCCTTCGGGCCCGTGCCCCGGGGCCCCGGGGGCGCAGCGGCAGGCAGGCCCTCCTCGTCCTCACCGTCACGGTCCGGACCTCCGAGGTGAGCGAGCGAAAGGGGGTAAACTCCAGGGTGGGGAAGAAAACACAGGCGCAAGGGGAGAAAAATGCCTTCCACCCTTGTAAACTACACGAACGAAAGCGAGAGAGAAGAGGGGGGAGGGGAGACAACAGAAGAGGACAAGGGAAGGGGTGGGGGAGACACAGAAACCGCCCCCTCCTGAACACCCCCACGTAGAGCCCAGAACCACCCCCAATCCTTGCCAGGTCGTCAGGGCAGCAAACATTGGTCCCTCTCTTCCCTTCCCTACAAGCTCCCCCTTTTTCCTATGGCCGCGACTATAAATCTATTGTTCTTTTCTTCGTCGTCCCCTCCCTCCGCCTTCTTTGGCTATTGCGCCCTCTCCAGCGCGCGCTGTTGAAACCGTTAAATTTTTCATCCCCCGCTGTGCATTATACGGCTAAGTAGCCCCCGTCCCCACCTCCTCCTTCGCGATAAAGATGTTCGGCAAAGAGGAGGGGCAGGGGTCCACAGCCCGCCAGGCAGAAGCGCCTTCTGTGAGGAATCTCGGCCAAATCTCATCGCAACCTTCTATTCAAACGCGCCAGGCAGGCAGACCCGGTGGGGCAGGGAGCGGGGTGGCGGAGAGAAACACCCCTTACAGAGCGGAGAAGAAAGGTAGAGGGGGAGGAGGTCATCAAAAATATTATTCCCAGTCATTCTTTTCCTTGTCAGCAACATTTCAGCAGGAGCGGGTCTAAAAACAGCAGTGAGAGAAGAGTGCGAGAGCGGCTGTGTAAAATAAAAGGGGGGAGAGAGATAGAGAGGGGGCTGTAGTGGGGGGCGGGGGAGTGGCGGGAGGCGCGCAGCAGCAGTCCACATTCCTCGTGCCGCCGAGCAAGACGGTTCTAGGGGCCGTCGGGGGCGGACACAGGGGTGAAAGGGGTGAGCAGAATAAAGTGGTTGCAGCAGTGAATTCACGACAGACGACAAGAAGACGGGGAGGAGGGAGGGGGGGAGGGGAGCGGTCTACAAGAAGAGACTGCACCTGGAGCCCGGCCTTTCTTGCAGGCGCGTGACGAAACCAGTAGGACGGAAAATCGCTCCAAGAACGCAACTGATATTCAAAGTGCTAATTTAAATTTTCACACTTACATACAATGAGATTCTAAAATATCACAGAGTCGTCATGGAGATTAATACTAGGTATACTCCCTCAAAAGTAGCCACGTATCGCCTTCATCATTCTTATAAAGTGAGACACTGCAAAATTTGCCTCTGGGTGAGCAAGAATTTTAAATAAAATAATAATTTTTTTTATGTAACCTAGCCTTTTTTTTTTTTTTTTTAAATGGGAAAGGGGGGAGGCGGATGCCATGATCTTGCTTTCTGATGAGCGAGCAATCTTTCTCCTTAATTTCCAGTGCTCTTTAGATACATAAATACTTGCCACATTTTATCTCCGCACGTCAGGTCTTGGCGTTCGTTTTTCTTTTTCCTCCTGAATCTGGGTAAAACGCGTTCCTTGCAACAACAGGCCGCATGGCCCGCGGCACCCGTCCCAGCCCCGTCCCGCCTGACCGTTCGTGATTTCCCGAATTACGCCAACGTCGACAGACACATGCATTCGCACACGCGGGGCGGGGCGGGAAATTAAGACGCGTGGGGGCCTAACGGCCCCGCACCACCCCGCCCCGCACCACGCCCCACCCCGAACCCCGCAGTGGGGCGGCCTTTGGAGCCGCGCCAGCGTCCTATGTCCGACTAATAACGCGGTGAGCAGGCGCCGCCCCGCCCCGCCCCGCCCCGAGGAGTACACGTAGAGGGCAGGCCTGGACGGGCCCAACCCAGACCAGCAGAGCCGGGACGCGCGTGAAAAATCCGAGGACGTTGGTAGAATAGCGGCTTGGAAGTCGTAGCCATCCGCCTTCGTTGGGTATGCAGCGCCCCGCCACACGTGCGTCACACGTGTTAGTTACGCCCCTCGGGCGCCGCGACGCGCCGCACCTCGCCGAGCGCTCGCTTCCTCCTCGCGCAGCCATAATGCACGGCCGCCGCGAGCAGAGCAGCCCGGCCCAGCCGAGCCCGTCGAGAATCATGAACAACGACAACATACTCTACATAGAACCCTCTCCTCTCCCCAACCGTCCGCCCCCGCCGCACCTAAATGAAATGCCAAAGGGGGCGGGAGCGGCGTGGCGCGGCGTGGCGTGGCCGAGCGTGACAGGAATCAAGTAGGACGACTGCTGCAGGGGGGAGGAGGATGGCACTGTCGGTGAAATCATGAGGGGGAGAGGAGGGGCTTTAATTTGGTTAGGCGGGCTATCGAGCGAGCGGCGCGTGACGGGCCTCATGAATGCCATGGAGATGGAGCCGAGCCGAGTCGGGGCAGGGCAGGGCCGGGTCGGGAAGAGCCGAGCCGACGGGCCGCAGAGCACTACGTCTACCGCCTAACAGTGCAGAGCAGCCTGCGCCACCACACGTCCGGGCACCACCAGCAGCAGGTGCAAGGGGGAGCCCTGCCCCTGTGAGGTAGGCAACGCTTGGGAGGCGCCGTAGCCCCGTGGTGGGTGCAGGGTGCAGTTCCATAACTGCGTTCCACCACGTCGGTACCGCAGTTCTCCCAGCGGCGGGCAGTCGTTGTCGTTGGTCTTTCTCCGGGCAAGGGGGGAAACAACTCGGAATTTTGGTGTACATTTTGGTGAATTTTTCTTAATTTTTGCTTGAGTTTTTGTTAAATTCTTCAGATTAAGAGAAGTTTTTGTGAATTTTCCTATTTTTATCAGATTTTTTCAGAATTTTTCAGAATTTTACTGAGTTTTTTTTATCAATATTCTAATTTACATGGTGTACAAAAATTTCAGAGTTGTTTCCCCCTCCTCCGGGGCGGCCTTGGTCCGCCGCCGCTGGTCCCGCCCCTGAGCCTGAGCCGGCTCGGACGCCGCCGCCCGCCGCGCTGCAGGCACGACGCGGCCGGCTGGACGGCCGGGGCCGGGCCCGCGCCGGTCCGAGAATGAGGCATTTTAATATTTCTCTAAACTTCACGGCGGTTATTAACTTGGGTAATTTATGGGACGAGCAAACTCCCGGCGCTGCGCTGCGCTCGGCTCCGCGCGCCCTTCACCCTTCCCTCCCTCGAGCCGCGCGCACCTTGCACAAGGGGCGTGGCGTGGCGTAGCGCACGCTGGGCGCGGCGGCAGCGGCGGTGGCTGCCCTTCGCCCAGCCCCGCTGTACTCACTCCGATCCGCAACATTAGCCTCTCTTGGTCCTCAACGCACAACCTGTCCTGTCCTTTCCGAACCCACATTTTCATCTCTCACGATGACGGGGGAGTGACATCTTCCCCGGTCAGACCGGCACGTCACGCGGGGGGAGGCGACACATTAAATCACGGCGCCCCCTCCCCTTCACCTCCTGACGGGTCACGTGACAGACAAGGACACCCTCGCCCCTCCCGACCGCATTAGTCATGCCAAAGACGTCAAAGCGTAACGCACCGTGTCGCGGTCCGGACGGGGTACGGGCAGGAGGGGCACGGGGGGCGTCCCGGCGGGGTAACGTGACGCGCTGCAAGCGCCCCCCGCGTAACGCGAGCGACAGGCTGGGGTAGGCAGGCGGGGTAACAAGCGTGAAGTCAATGCCGACGCCGCCAGCGCGGAAAAAAGTGTCTGAGCAAACTCTTTGGCACGTGTCATTGACCACCGCCGAGGGTTATAGGAGGAGGCTGCCTGGAGTGGAAGAGGAGTGAGGCGCGGGGAGCGGAGCGGAGAGAGAGGCAGACAGGAACGAACGAGCGCAAGAGAGAGATGGGGCTGGTGGGTCCGGTAACGCCGACGGGAGATAGTGTCGGTCCGGTCGGCGAGCAGGGGCGCGCGCCCTCGCCTCGCCCTTATCAGCGCGAGTATCTGGCGGGGATTTACTTTTGAGACTGACAGTACTACTCCTCCGCTCCGGCCCGGCCGAGCCGAGCTGAACCAAGAAGGAGGAGGCCGCGGTCTGAGCGAGCGGGCCTGGCACCCTGACCGACACGCTGCGAGGACGCTGCCCTTCCGCCGCCCCGCAGCCAACCACACGGGTTCGCGCTGTTTAATTCGCTACACAACGCATTTTAATGCTCTGCAATCTAAACGACTTTTTAAAATTCTTCTCAATTTGCAACGCGTTTGCTTTGGAAGAATTTTAACAGTGTGGCTCCATCCTCGGCCCCACCTTCACAATGATAAACAGTCGCGCTTCATTCCTACACGACTCGCACGTCCACAACAAGTACGGTCGAATAGGGGTCCACGAGGAGAGAGGTCTCCACCACGACCAACACAGCCTCAGCCCGCACGGCCCCGGCCACCTCGGGCCATCACCTCTCAACGACCCCGCAGAGGCCAGTAGTCCCTGCCCAGCACGGCCGGGCCGGGCCCCTGCCGCAGCAGCGAGTTACAGTGGGAAAAAGCGGATAAAAAGAGAAGCATGTCCGGAGGTGACTCCAGCGCGGCCGGTCCTGCAGCGGGGCGGGGCGGGGCGGGGCGACTTGAGCAGCCGCGCTGCATGACCCCACGGCACGCGGGCCGTGCGAAGTCTTGTTGCGCCACGCCAATCACTTCTGCCTTAAGGTTTTTTTTTCCCCGTTTTTTTTTCCCGCCTCATTGCGAGGGTCGAGGTGAGGTTCGAGTCACGGCCGGGTCTGGTTGCGCGGGGTCTACCACATCAGTCACCAGTAAATATAGCAATGAATAACCACCGTCAGCTGCGCCAGCGGCAGCTGCGCCACCCAGATGGCCCATCAGATGGGGAGTAGGCCACGCCGAGGCATCCTCACTCTAAGTGTAGTTCTTGTGTAAACGTTTGTGCAACAATTCGTCTCAAACAAATTTGTGCGCAAATCATGCCTATAGCATCGAAATAATCTTTGCAAAAACACGAGTGGAGTTCACTTCAAAAATTCATTACAAGGCCCTCACAAAAAATGAACAAAAACTGAAAGAAAAATTTGAAAGGTTAGAAATAGCGTCAAAAAGATAAAAATTTATCAAAAAGTGGAATTTTCCTAAAAAAAAAAAAAAAAAAATAGTACATCTAAAATCCATAATCTTTGTACACGTTTTGTTCGAGTGATTCCCCTCTGGCACAAACAAAACATGCAACAATTCATGCAGAGACGTGTGCCACAAATTTAATTCTTTACCTCTGTAGAAATAAAAGATACAAATGCAGCGAGAGTGCTGCGAGCGACACTGGCGCCACCTGCCGCAGCATCGGCCACGACTACTTTCAAACTTCCCGCGGCCGAGCGGCGCTGCGCTGCGGTCCGCCCCAAATCACTCACCACGGGCGCGCTCATTAACCAGGGCCCTCTCTCTAGGGGGCCGAGCGGGCGTCATGACGGACAGATAGTTTAGCACCCTGGGCGCAGAGCAGGCGCCACCCACTATCCGCAGCGCTGACACAATCACGGCCGGCGTGCGAATAGCGCCGCTGTCATCAATCGGATATAAACCACCCCGCCGCCGCCGCGCCCGCCGTCTGACGTCACTTCACCCGAACGGCAAAAGCCAGTCATGCGCAACGTAATACCAAACTGTGCGCGCCGATAAAAAAGCGAACGACCCGTCGCCGGTCCCCGATAGACCCGCGAGAGAGTCGTCGTCGTCGTCGTCACGGGGGAACCCCCGCCCGCGCGCCGTCGTTTCATATTTCGTTATTTATTTTATTCCCCTTGCCGCTATACTCCGCGCACGGTGAGTACCAGTGTACTTACACGCGGCGCGGGGGCGGGCCGGGGGCGGCGCCGCCACCACGAGCATAGCGTTATCGGGCGGGGTCCTTATTAAAACAAGTGGAGATTACTATGGAAATGCTCGGCTGTCGGGCGCGGCGGCGCGGCGCCAGCCCGCACCAATACTCACGTGCGTGCCAACACGAGCGCGCGCGCGCACAGCACAACGCTAACACAGCAGTGACAGAGTCGCGTGCGCAGCGAGTTACCATTGATTAGAGCAGAGCGCTGTCTCCTCCACGCGACGCGGTTCCTCCTCCTCCCCCTTCTCCTCCGCCCTCTCATCCGAACCGTTCTGCGTGCGGCGAGGAGCATGAAGTTTCTACCACAAGAATACTAATACTGTTTTTCTCGACGCGGCTACACGATGAGGGGGTGATCACCCATACATAAAATGAGTCGAATGATTTTTTTTCTACTTTTGATTTTTGTGAGTTTTTGTTTTTGATTTTTCTCATGACTTTTCAAAGAAATTTCTGTCACTTTTTGATGAATTTTGATCTTTTACTCCCATTTATAATTGTTTTACCCAATTTTTTTTCAATTTTTATTTTGTTCATTTTTCCTCGATTTTTCAAATTTTTCTGCACCTTTCTTTAAAAAAAATTTAAATGATTTTTCCAAGTGATTCCCCCCCCCCCCCCTCACCCTCTACAAGTAGTGTGTCCCTTGATTGCGAATTCTGGGGTATCTGTCAGATATGGCCAAATATCACTGTTCGAACTTGGTACTAGAACGTCCTCCTTAGAACATGTGAAAAGCAGCAAAATCCTTCGGGCAGTGTACGTCTGGCGAACCCTGGCAGCCAGGCAGCCAGCCCGGGCGACTCGGGTCGGGTCGGTAGGGCCGCGGCGTGGCCGGGCCGAGCCGGGCAGATGGGATCGCTATCTGCGCCACGCCCCGCCACGCCGCGCCGCGCAGCCCGGCCCGACCCCGCAGTGGACGACGGGTCAAGCGAGGTCCCAGCTCACCACTATATCGGGACCAGCACGGCCTGGCCGGGGTGGGGCGGGGCGGGGCGGGCGCGGTGTAGCGAGGCTGGCTGGGGCTGTGTGCATGGACAACAAGACGCCACACAATAGCATATATCCAGGGGGACCTACACAGCATAACATCAGCAGAGCAGGCGCTTTAGCCCGTCGATGTGAGAAACGAGAGAAAGAGAGAGACAGGAGGGATAGGGTGGGTGGGGAGGAATAGCAAGATATTTGAGAATGCGGTATGGACAGCACACATATACGGCGATGACTAGAGGGGGGCCTTCGCGAACTGACTGAGCTGGTCGCCAAATAAATGCCGAATACAATAAAATAAGAGGAAGGGGGCCGCGACCCGGGCCGGGCGGGGCCGCAGTGCAACAGGCAGCGTGGCGCCGCAGTCCCGGACCTGACCGATATGAGCCGTACGCCAGAGCAGAGGACTCTGCGGGGCGGGCCCGGGCCCTGCAGCACGGCGGGGCAGAAAGCGATGAGATGAAAGATCCACACAATCTCCAGCAGTCGGCCTGCCCTGCCGAGGCCCGTCCGGCTCACCAGGCGGGCGGGGCGGGGCGGGGCGGGCAGAAGCCATACCGCCCCTGCCCTGCCGCTCTGCTGCTTGCTCATACCACACCGCACCGCTGGCTGCACCACAGTCATTCATTTCCGTTTCAACTTTTGCTCAAATTATTTCTCCTTGATTTTCTCTTCTCCCTTCACTGCGGGTGCTGCTCTGAGCCTATGTGTGTGTCTGTATGAGTATGTGTATGTGAAAGTCTTACCCCTATCTCTCCCTCTCCCCATACTCGGCCCGTATCGTTTATGAACAGTTTGCGGCGGAGAAGAGAAGAGCTCTCTTCCTTCCTCTCCGCCGATAGCACCGCCGCCGTGCCTAGAAAGCGTTTCGTGCAAGGCAGAGAACCTCGCCACCGCCGCCTCACCCGCGGAGCCATACCACACCGCATGCACCTACCTACTCGGCGAAAAAAATCAACGACGCAACAGTAAAACTGAGAAGAAAAAAAAAATACTACATTCGTCAACTTGTATCGCGGACTTTTGACTTGACAAAAAACGCTGGCCTTCCAGCCCAAAGCTGCGCGTCGAGGTGCACCCAGTGAGCAGCGGTGATTGTGAGTCTAACATCGGTTAAAACCGTAATTCCTAAAAAGTAAAATTTACTAAAGTAGTATAGGGTACGTTAGGTTGTACCCCCCCTTTTTTTTTTTACCGATTTTCTCGTGTATTATGACTTTTTACGGTTTACTGTATAGGATACAACGGTTTCATTTGTTTTCCTCCCAGTTTTCAGTGAGCTCGGACTCGCTGGGACCGCAGGAGCGACTTTAGCTCTTCGTTACCTCCACTAAACTGCTGCGGCACGTTCTTTTCACCACCACGCTGCCATCTCCTCCACACTTGAATTCGCACGTTTAGAGCAACAGGGGAGCTGTAAGCTTTCTCCCGCGCAAAGAATTTGTGCGCGCCAACGGTCCGCCTCTCCGAACGCGGGGAAGCATGAAAAGGTGCATGATCGGGCACAAACGAAACGAAAGGTTTAACTTGGTGCAAATAAAGCCTATACGAAACGCTTTGAGTGTCCACAAGCTCGGCGCCACGCTGACCACCGAGCGGGTTAATCGATGAACAAAGTCGTTGTGAATTAAACACGCGGCCCAACCCCACTCCCGCGCTCTTATCAAACAGCCACGGTCCGCTGCACACGGAGCCGCGGTGCATTATGCAGCGCCCGCCGACCACGTGACGAGCGCGGGCAGAGCGGCCGGCAATTAAGACCTCCGCCCGACGGGAAGAAAACAGAGACACACTTTGCTCGAATGAGAACAAGGAAAGCCCACTTACTCCTGGCTAGAGGCCTGCAACGAGTGAGCTGTCCGAGCTCCGGCTGTGCGACTGCCTGCCGCGCGTGGCGCGCAGCTCGGTTAGCTCGTATGAGCGGAGCTCACGAGCTATCCGAGCTTCGAATCCCGCGAGCTATTTAGCTCGTAGGAGCTCGGAGCTCGCCCCGCCGGCGGCTGCCAGCTCCGGCTGGCTGCCGTTTTGCCCGAGGTTTTGTCCGAGCTCGTCTGCGAGCAACGTCCGAGTTGGCGAGCTGCGTAGCTCGCGAGCTCGGTCTCTGGCGACTATCTGATACCCCCGCAACGCAAGCTCGTAGTCCGAGCTGCGGAGCTCGCTAGCCCTTGGCGCGCGGCGCGCAGCTCGGACAGCTCACTCGTTGCAGGCCTCTACTCCTGGCCAAACGGACACAACATTCGTGACAGCCCCGCGGCCGACCACCCCCCCCCCTTTTCCTCCCTTCTGGCGCTTGTTTTCGTTACTCTAGACCCCATTTCGATCCAAACTAGAGCCGCAAACTCTTACACGTCTCCCGTGCCACGCCTGCCTCTCTCTTTCTCAGACACACCCTCTCGGTCGATCAGTCCGCCATTCATAAGTCAATGCCCTTCCCCACCGCTCCGCCTCTCTGCTGGACTCTCCTCTCCCGTCGCCGCTTAGAGTTGTGCGGGACTTAACCGCGGGGCGGGTTGACGACTTGGGTCGCCATTAAGACTGATGTGTGCGCCCCACGAAGCCCTAGCCCCCGCGCTAGTGTGTATGTCTGTGTATGAGAGAGAGAGTTGGGGGGAGAGAGAGAGAGAATGGGGAAGGGGGGTGGAGAGTCCGGGCTCGTATAACGCCCCTCATCAATATCCAATCATGCTAGTGACTGACCCCACCCCTCCCAGGGCGCCACTGCCCCGCCGAACGAGGCACGGCGTGGCGCCGTCTGCTGGGGGGGGGGGGGGGCTGCCGCCAGGGGGTCTCGGACTAGGGCACCACCCCTGCTCAGCCCAATCCAGCCGGGCCAGTCAACTTAGAGGCGGATATTGTCAATATTGCATACACACGACCGGACAGAGCAGGGTGACCCTGGTGACCCGCAGCGCCGGCCCAGCTGACCTCGCGAGACACACGAGACGAGACGGTCTGCCCAGCCGCCCAGCCCAACCCGGCCCCGAGGCAAGAAGAAACGACGCGCAAGGCAAGGAGGCTGAAGAAAGATGAAACACGATGGGAAACTCCCTTTTGGGACGACGCGCCACCCTAGGCGTCGTCCATGGGGGGGAGGGGGGTCGGAAACCAAAGACGACAGCGACGACAATCATCGCGTCCCGGGCGGGGGCTCTGGGGTGGGGTCTAGGGTGCCAGATAGCGGCTGGAGCGCAAAGATGCGGGCCAAACTTGAACTTGAGCCGGGAGCTCCACCGTCCCCCCCCTCAGCACACACGGCCATGTGGGCCGCAACGGAGACCGATGGGGTTTCGCGCGCGGCGAGGCCTGGCATTGCTGCGTGTGCGAGGGAGACAGAGGAAGGGGGCGCACAGCGCACAGCACACGGCGCTGATAGGGACGCGGCCGAGAGAGAGAGAGAGAGAGAGAGAGAGAGAGAGAGAGAGAGAGAGAGAGAGAGAGAGAGAGAAGGAGAGAGAGAGAGCGAGAGAGAGAGAGCGAGAGAGAAGGGGACCGGAGCGGGTGTGCAGCAGCAGCAGCAGACACCGGCTGGCCCGCCCCCCAGCCCCTGCCCTGCTCCTGCTCCGCCGGCGCTGGTCTGCAACGCCTCACTGGAAGTCCCGCCCCGACGGCACAGCCCGACGCACAGCCCCCCGCGGCCCGCACGGTCACGGCTCCTACCCGGCTGGGGCCCAACTATGCGTGCAGCAGCAGCAGCAGCACCCAGCCGGGGCACATGGGGGTGCTGCCGCACGGCACACGGGGCGGGGTGAGGTGGGGGCCGCCGTGCAGCGCCCCTACAACAAGACCGGCCCCTCCGTACTCCTCCTCCAGCGTCACCTTGTCTAAGCCCCTGACCCGACACAACCAACAAAGCGAAAGAGGAAGGGAAAAGACGCGCCGTGTTTTGTTTTATTTTTGTTTGAAAAAAAAAAGGGGGTGGGGAGCTGGCAGAAAAAAATGCAAAACAACAAAAAAATGGGCAGGCGGCCGCTGCCTGGCTTTCCGGCCGCTGCCTGGCTTTCCAGCCGCTGCAGCGCCGCGGTACATTCCACACATTTACTCTCATAACAAACGCATCCGCATAGCATAGCGCACCAGGAGGGTAGAGCAGGCGTGTCCGGGAGGTGAGGCGGCCCCACCCCGCCCCATACCCCTCCATGCATAGCCAATAGCTTCGGCGCGAGCGACCGTAATGCGCCCGACAACACATCGCCGCTAAAAGAGATTGAGGCGCGATGGAGGGGACAGGGACAGGCGCGGTGCTGCGCGCTGCGCGGCGCCTCGGCGGCGCCCGGCCCGGCCCGGACGGGACGGAGCGACAAGCCCCTATATTTCTTTTATGCTTTTCTCATCTCGTCCTCGTTCGTTGGCGGCGCCCGTCCTGCCCCGCTGCTGTCACCCCATCCCCTCTCCCCCGCAACAAACCTCTTAACCCCCACGCCCAGCCCCACTAAATCCTTCTCAACCTCCCCCTCCCCCCCCCCCTTTTCCCACCGCACTGCTCTCATTAGCGTGTTACTTTGCCGTGTTTTGATGTACATGGTCGGTGGGGAGAGCGATGTAGAAGAGGGGGAGCAGGAGGAGTTAGGGGGGGGGGGGGGGGGGGGGGGGGCTCAGCCCGGTAGGAAAGTGTTGGGGGAGCGCAGGATACTCGTGTAAAGTGCACCGCGCGGCCCAACGCGGCACTTCGCGGCCGGGAAGAACGCCCTACCCCGTCCCACCCCGCCCCGCCCCGCGGCCGTAGCCGTGGGATAACCGTCTTACAGGTCTGGGTCTGACCGTGGCTGGCAAGGTGTAATCCCGGCGCCGTAATTTCGCGCCCTCAGAGCGGCAATAAACCATGCGCGTCTTGGCGAGGTGGGGCGGGGCGGGGCGGGGCGGGAGGGATCCCCGACCGACCAAACCTCCGCCCCGCCCCACCTACATACCTCTGCGGGCCGAGAGCGGAGCGCAGCGAGGCAGGCGGGGCCGCGCAGCGTCTATCGTGTCACGTGACTTACGACCCGACCCGAGCCGACCTGTCCCGACAAGCGGACCACGGCGCGCTCAGTCACAAGCACTCCCAGGCGTTTATTCACATTGGAAGTAATCAGCGCAGACCCGCGGAGGGCGGCCAAAATAGTTTCGCTACTGTTCAATGCCCTCGTCTCCACCCACTTTTTGACCAAGAGGCACAAACTTTGAAAAGCAAAGGATTAAGCTGGAATAGAATATTTACTTTGCAATTTTACGCAGGTAAAAAAGAAGAAAAGAAAGGGGGGATGGGTGAGTAGCAGGAAAAGCTGCAATCGACCTCGTCTCTCTTTTTTCACCGAGCCGCCAGGACTGCCTCTTCCGCTTCTGCACCCTCCTCTTTTCGCTGTGCCCTACTAGGGGGCCTGCTCAAACAACTCCCTCCTCATCCAGCCTGCCCGGCCCGGCCCGGCCCCGCCCCGCCCGACCCCCGTACTGGGAGTGGAGTATTACCCGATTCGGTTCGGGTCCAAAGTGCAAACGGCCTCCTCCCTGCTCGTCTCCGCCACGCTCCACCACGCCCGGCCCGGGCCCGGGGGGCAGAAACGCGGCAAGGTAAACGATGGCACCAGCCCGGGGTGGAAAAAAAAAGAAAGAGTGAGAGTGCGAGAGAGGGAAATAAAAAAAAGAGAGGGCCAAGGGAAAAGGGGAGGATCGGAGTGTGCTATTTGCCTTGCCGATCAGGAGAGATGGAACTTTCTTGCCGAGATCCGTAGACAGGCGAGCCCGGCGCCGCCCCCGCAGCCACTCCAGCTCCAGAGGCGGGAGGGAGAGGTGCCGCCAGGCAGGAGAGCCCGGCCCGGGGCCCGCGGGTACGGACCCGCCGCCCGCCTGTGGAAGAGGGGCGCAAGCGCACAACATCTGAAAAAAACCAACAGCTAGGGGGAAGACGAACATGAAAACTGGCGCGCAAATTGCACAGGAGGAAGGGGAGGGTGCGAGGGTGCAAAAGGGGGGGGGGAGGGGGAGGGGGACACAAGTGTGAGGCCCGGGCCGGGATGGGCGGCAGATGTGTGCGCCGCCAAACCACACATTTTCAACCCAAATTGCGATCCCAATCACACACAGACAAAGCCAAACGCAGAGGGAAGGGAGAGAAAGGCAGGAGGGGAAAAAAAAGGGGGAAAAAAGATCGGCAGGAGCCTCCACAGAGCCCAGCAGCTCTGTTTTCCCTCTCTCTCGGTCTCTATCTCTCTTTCTGCTCCTATCCTCTCTCTCTCTCTCTCACTCTCTCTCTAGGAGAGGGGTGGAGGGGATCGTCTTGGGTCACAACACGGCTCCACGCAGAGAGAGAACGAAAAAAAAAAATTGAGGGAGAAAGAGAGAGGGAGGTGCTGCTTGCTTGCACCACAGAAATAAATTCTGAGTCTTGGCGTGGCGTTAGGTGAGATGTGTCACCGCAGGCCGCGGTGGGGCGCGCGGGGCGCGAGGGTCGAGCGAGGTGTGGCGGGCCGGGCCGGGGCGTGCCCCCTCGCGAAGTGGAGAGGAAAGCACACAAACACCCAAGACAGGGGTGCATCCTCAAATGAGGGGTGGTTGCTCTGGGCTTTGAGCTCGCGGTGCCGACTTGGCGGTTTTGCAAGGAGACAGAGGAGGACAGGAGGGGGTGCCGCGCTGCTGGGATTGAGCCGAAAAATGTACGGATTTGCTCGGGCGTATACGAGTGCGAAATCGATTCACCCCGCGAACGGGCGTTTCACCGCGCGCCGCACAGATTCTCTCACTCGGCCCCCAGGCCTCCTCTGCTCCCCGCTCGACCTAACAGAGTCAGTCCCCCCTCTGCTCTCTGCTCAGCGCGAAGGTAACACCGCTCCTCCGCCCCGCCTCGCCGGCCGAAGGGACCCTTTCCTTTTATCTTCCACGAGTCGCACTAAATTACGCACCCCGGGATACAGAGGGACGGAAAGCCGCGGGGGGAGGGGGGGGGGTAGAAAGGCTACAATGACGTCTAAATTGCGCTGCTTTCGATTAAAGCGGACGCTTCGCCGCAACCTTTTTAATGCAAGGTTTTGCTTACACACGCGGCAGGGCGGGGCGGGGTGAGACGCCGCTACCCTCACCTCGGCGCCGCCGCCCGGCCGCACACTGCCGCGCGCGGCATGGCGCAGGCAGAGTTTTACACATCAGCGATTTTAATTTCCCTCCCAATTCGCAGGGGTAAGGTTTCCCCCGCTCAGGGGTGAGGCAGAAGGGAGGCCGTGGCACGAGATAGGAGAGGATTTGGGCGGCGCAGCACTGCGGGCCTCACGGCGCCCCGGAGCAGCAACAACGCCTTTTGTCGACGCGATGAGACACGGGCACTTTGAGGGGTGCCCCGCCCCGCCCTGCCCCGCCCCGCCACGCGTCGCCGCGCCTTACGCGCGCTGTGCAAATCAATACAACGGGCTTCCTGGCATCATTAGCAGCAATGACAAAAGAGAAAAGAGGGAGAGACAGACAGAAGAAAAAAAAAGAAAAAAAACGGCCTCTTGCTGGTGACTGACGGAGGGTGCCTTAGCTTCCCGTCTCAGCCGGATTTCTCGCTCACCCAAAGTGAAATGTGGGCGCGACGCGCAAGGTGTGAGCTTCATTCTGCATTCTGACCAGATTGTCCTCCGGGATCACGGCTCACTTGGACGACGCCGCCGCCGCCTCGCCCTGCGCGGGCCAAACGTGATAATGCGATGCGACGGGGGAGGAGGAGGAGGAGGAGGATGAGGCAGCGATGGAGGACGAGAAGCTCGCCAAAAGCTGTATCCAACCATCCATTACCCCGAGGAGAGGAGCAGAGAGGACCCTCCCGACCCTCTCCGCCACCTTACTTTCCCAATCTCCAGCCCCGCGGCGCGGCGCGGCGCGCGCAGCGGCAGCGAGCAGGCGATAGCCCGATTCCGGGGTGAATGGCGAGGAAAAATTATTCTCTTTCCAGTTGCGATCGGCAGCCAACTTACTCCGAGCGGGGCGGGGCGGGGCGGGGCTCCGCGCTTCCCTCCCCGAGTGGCCGCTCCCTCCCCGCCGCCGGAACTCACTTTGTCGTTGCATTACGATTAGTCCAGCCGAGCCATCTAGCACTCACCGTGGGAGTGTATGGGGTCAGGGCGAGGAGGGGGGGGAGGGGGGGGGGTTGACGGGGTGGGAAGCGCGCAGCACCCCCCGGGGGCTACGGCCCGGTCGGCCGAGCTGGCTTGGCCTGGCCTGGCCCGGGCGTGCGGGTGGCGAAACCCGTTGGGCGAGGTGGGCCCGGCCCGGCCAGGTGGCGCTGGGATCGAGGTTAGGAATACAGCTAGGGGTGGAAAGTTAATCAAGGGGAGAGGAGGGGGAAAGGAGGGGGTGATATGGCCGTGTCAGCTTGCCGTTGGCAAAACTTGCAGGGGCACAGGGGGGTTGGGGGACGGAAGGCAAGGGAAAAGGACGTGGGGCACGGTGGGAGTGGGGCGGCGGGGGATTACCGCAAATAAGGCCCAACCCTCCAGCCAGCAGCTCCACCGCGCTCCCGCCGGGCCGCGCCGCGCCACGCTCTCAACAACTACGGCACATTGTAGTACTCAAAGCGCTTTGCGAAGGCCGCCCGGCCCGCCCAGGCCCAGGCTCGACCCTCCCGCCTGCGAGTGTCAACATTCTCTTTCTCACTTGCAGGCGCGCGCTGCAACTACATCACTCCGGCCGCCGTGAGCACGCAAATATGACTCGCAAAACAAAACGCGGAGAGAGCGAAGAGCAGGGAGAGCAGGGGCTGTGCTGCTGGGGGGGTGTACCCGAGGGGGACATCACTTCGTTCAGTCAGTGTACACGCTCTAAAAAAGTCACTTTTCAGTCACACTTCAGTCAATTTCAGTCATTCAGTCATTAGGCATTCGGTCATTTTCAGTCACTTTCTAGCCACTTCTGTTGATCGTCGGCGTCAAAAGATTAAACGAGTTGCCTATCCAGCAGGCTTCATGTGTGAGAACAGGCTTCAATCATGAATTACACAAGTTTTAGTGACATTTCAGTCACTTCAGTCAACTTTCAATCACTCCAGCCATTTTTTTAGTCACTCTAGTCAATTTTAGTCGTCTGTGTTATTTCGCTTCCTGTTATTTTTAGTCGAATTCCTGTCATTTTCAGTCAAACTCCTGAAATTTTCAGTCAAATTTCAGTCATTTTCAGTCATTCGCAGTCATTTGTCAATCTTCAGTCAAAAGTCAGTGTACAGGCAAAATCGAAGTGATGTCCCCCTTGGGTGTACCAGCCTGTGAGCCGCTCTCCGCTGCGCCGCCACCTGACCGTGTGAGAGACAGAGGGAGAGGGAAAAAGAGAGAGAGAGAGGGTGTTTGCAGACTGAGTCATCGCCGAAAGATAACCGGGGTTGGAATAAGGACGGCGCGGTAGCGGAGCAGCGGGCGGGCCGAGGGGGCGCTGCGTTTATCTCCGCGATGGTCTGCTATCACTGCCAGGCATATCGGGAGCCGCCCCGCCCCGCCCAGCCCTGCGCCTCTCTCTCTCTCCCACTCACTCACTGCCTTACGGGACGCCATCATTCATGAGTCCGCAGAGCGACTGGTCTGAGATGCGGCCCGGCCCGGCCGGTCCGAATACCAACTGCAAGAGGCGAGGCGAAGAGGGATGTTTATCGCCCTTATTACTATTTCCATTATTAATAGTCGGCACCAGTTTCCTGCTCGCGGCCGGCGCGGCCTTGTGGAAGTACGTACCGCACCACTTCCACAGCCCGCCCGCCCGGCCGGACACGGAGAGAGGGGGAGAGAGAGAGAGAAAGGGCGAGAGCAAGAGAGAGGTGAAGGAGCGAGGATGTGAGGCAGAGAGGTGGTCATACCGCGTTCCTGATCGCGCCACGCCCCGCCACGCCGCCACGGCTGCGGCAGCAGGTATCTCGGAGGGCAGAGGGGCCGGGCCGACCAGAGCACTGGCGGGGCAATCCTTTATAATCAAGGCCTCTTACCGGCCGGGCCGGCAGGCAACAGCCGTATTCCAAATCCAGCCGCTCCACGCTCTCTTTCTCACACACACTCACACACACACTCACTAACTCACTCACATACGAGGGAATTAACCCGACCCGACCGCACAGACGATGCAGTGCAGAAGCGTCGCGCCGCGCCGCACTCGGCCGGGTCGACGTCATGGGTTCGACGGCCGCGTCCTTCCCTCCCGGGGCCCGGGGCCGACGAGCAGGCCATGTACTCCCCTGATAACGGCAGCGCCATGTCACCCGCTGGAGGGTATAGAGGGGCACTTGGAGGTGGTTATGGAGCAGGGGGTGGTGGGCGGAGGCGGGGGTGGGCGGCCAGGCCTCCCGAGACCATCGCTCAGCCGTCAGACCCAGTTACATGATTTCCATGCCTGGTGCGTGACGCCTGGGCTCTGGTGTGCAGGGCGCCCCCGCCCCGGCCCACCCCGCCTGGTCCCAGCCGGGTGCGGCACGGCCCCGATATGATAACATAACACCGCAGCGGCCCCTGGGTGCGACCGCCCCGCCCTGCACGGCCTCGGCCAGCCGTGAAAACATGATGTAACTACGGCACCGCTCGCTGAAAACTTGTGCGCGCTCACGAAAACCTGTAAAAATTTTCGAAACTCGCTCAAAAAAATCTGGAATTTTTGGATGCCATTTGCTGGCTTTAAAAAGCGGACGTGCGCGCGCCGCGCGGTGTTAGCGGTTAGAAACCTCACGCCGACGCGAGCGTAACGATTCCAAGTCCGCTCTTTAATGCACTCGCCGCAGAATCTACCGATTGCAGTCGAGCCAGCTGCCGCTGAACCCACCCATCCTCCAGAGGCAATGCACTCTCCTCGGGAGATTTACAGTTACATCGTCACGGCGAATCGATTCGGCCATTTCGTTTCGATAACACCCCGCCCCGTCGCGTCGGTACCGTAATCACAAGGTGCAACCGCATTGTCCGCCGGGTCTGGGTCGGGAGTGCCTGGCTGAGCGGCTGAGCGGCTGCGCGGGGCAATAAGGGCTCAGCACAGCGCTGCTCGAGCTGCGGCTGCGCACGGGATATACTCATCCGTCCGATGCTACACACGTTCGAACGCGATGCAGCTTGCCCCCCGTTGCCCCGCTGCCCCGGTATTTGACCGAGAATAAATCACATTCAAATGAAGTGACCATGCTCGCTGGCAGGCGCAGCGCGGCGGCGGCGCGATGGTCTGGTCTGGTCGGGTGTGGGAGGGATGCCGACTGACTCATTTCGCATTCCGGTCGCAAATGCACTTTTGGTGTCCTGCCAGGCCGGGCCGGGCCGGGCGAGCGCAGCCGGTGCGGCCGGAGACGAGCTTACGCGGCACAAACTATAGCAGGTGTCCTGTCGAGGGCCCCCCGCCTGCCTGCCTGCCTGCCTGCCTGCCTGCCTGCCTGCCTGCCTGCCAGCCCCGCCTGGGCCAGGGCAGGGCAGACCCCACGGGGGCTCCGTATACCTGACCCGGCCCGGGCCTGGCATGGCGGCGGCAGCCTCGCCCTCCCCGGACCGTACCGCGCCGTACCGCGCCGACCGGACGTTGTCCAGGACCCCAAGGACCTCCACCACGTCCGGAAGGAACAGGCGTATATGCGCGGGGCGGGGACACAGCGCCGGCCTACTACATGGAGTGAACGGGGGGAAACAACTCTGAATTTTGCTGTAGACACTTTGTGCATTTTTATAGAATTTTCATGAATTTTCACTTGAATTTTACCCAAATATTTGTAAATTTATTCCAGAATTTTCTAGTTTTTTTTTCTGAATTTTGAGGTGTACAAAAAATTTAGAGTTGTTTCCCCCTCGAGTGGCAGTTGAGTTCCAACGCTCCGCTCGCACCACCGGGACACGCGGGGCGGGGCGGGGCGGGGCAGGCACCACCAGGTGTTCGAGAGCAGGACCTGGCCGCCCCGCAGACGCCCCTCGCGCAGCGAAGCCCAGCAGAATGATTCCGAATAGCGTTCAGTGGTGTCCTCTCTCTTGCTCCTTGAGGGCGTACCCCATGAGAGCGACAAGGACAGAGCGATGAAACCACTGTGCGGAATCACCCTGCAGTCCAGTCGGTCGAGTCCGAAACAAAGAGTTGAGTATAGGACGCCCTCCTTACCTTTCATCCGCGACTGCTTCAGACTCCGGCAAGCTTCATGGCCCGAGTACACTGTATCCACTGCTGCGAGTCTCAGCGCCCTCTCTCAAAAACTTGCACACACAATGACGATTTCAAGCCAGGCACACACGCGAGAGAGCGAGCGCCGGCGGATCACAAGACACACACACACAAACACACGGAGATCTGTGATTTTCTTTAAAAATAATTTTTATGTATTTTTATCTCCTTTGCCTGACGCACAGATATCACACACACTGTTGCACACTTCACACTCGCGATGTATCCATATTAGATTGCGCACATCCAAGAGTAATCCATGCTGGGAGGGGCAGAAGGCAGAAATAATCCAGGCTCAGGCCGATCTGCACAGGCAAAACACACTCGCTCTCTCTCTCGCACGCACACACACTGGTTGGTGGGTTGTTGCTGCACTCCGTTCCGTACGGAGAGGCGACGCGCAGACGCGAGGCGGCTCACGGGCGCGCGGAGCGAGCGACACGAACCGTGCTCGAAGAGAATCGACTCGGCACTGGCGTCCCGCGCGGCTCTGCGGGCCGGGCTGGCTGCCAGCTCGCCAGGGCGGCCGACCCCCCTCCCCTCCGTCCGGCCCGGCACGGCCCGGCCCGGCCCGGCCTCACTCACACTCTTCTTCCTCTTTGTGTTTGTGTTCTCCGCAGGCGCAGAGAGTATAGCTCGCTCACCCTACCCTCCCCCATCCTGATCCCGCGCTGTTGCCGCCGCCACCTTTGGGGTGGACAGCACACGTTAGTCCGAGCGGACTGTTGTGATCGCCCACCGCTGAAAAATAAAAAAAATTCTAACGCTAACGCGTGAAACGGCCCCCTAGGTTTTAACACTAACTCGAGAATGAGAAAGACTCAAATAATTTTCAGTCAAAAAGTTATCAAACCAAAGCGTGAATTTCATCTGCCTCACATTTTTCACATAAAATGTCATCACCCGCTGGGCCAGCAATCAACAACGATGCCGCAAGCAATCACCATAAACCCAAAGATGCGAGCTGAACTGACAATTATTTAAAAAAAAAAAAATATATTTAAAAAAAATGATTTTACAAAAATCTGGTAGGCACGAAGTTCATTAACTTTTTGGCTTCATTAGAGACTTTCGTGGATGGTCTAGGTGAATAAGAAAATAAAATCTACTTTTTTTTTTGTTAAGTAAAAAAAAAATAAATGTTTCACCTCAGTGTTTGATCAGTGTCACTAGTACAGCGGGTTAGATGCCAAATTTCAGCTATCTAGCTCAAACGACTAAGAAATTAGTCTGTCAGTAAAATTTGTCCGATTAGTTTGATTTTTGAACTGTAGGCTCGTAATGCAATGGTTATTCGAAAACTGCGTTAGCAATTTTATTCTAACATGTCCTTCAAAATTTTAGTCTTTGAACTACTGTGCATAAGTTGAATCGTCTACTTCCATAAAGGGCCATTGTCGAAGAGGAATAAGAAAACATTCTGGCGAATTGAAAAGGCACCCCTAACGGGGTGCACTAGCGAATTTGAAGAACGAGAAAACTACAAAATGTCACAGAGGTCGATACGATGTGTGTATACAGGCATGCACACACAAAGGAGACTAGATTCCTCTTCACTCCGTAGTGGCACTGTGTGTCTTGCTCGGTATTGATCTTGTCAGTCATGCGAGGTGGTATTGAGTTATTCACACACGCTAACCGATTAAAAATGTATTAAACGCTTCGAAATTATCTGGTGACAGACAGCACCAACAGAACACACTCCTACAGTGTTCCAAATGTCCATCGTGTTCCTCCCCGATACTTACACAACCACCTTTGACTACTTACGCGAGAATAAAGTTGACGCATGCATCTCTCTACAATGTCCGACTCGAACATTCGCATTCGCCCCGTACACCTGGCAGAATGCCATGTCTTAGCTCTTTCCTCTTAACTACATGACCAGCCTGCGCGGACTGCACGCGCATTCAGTCAGGAAACTTGCACTTGGCCGACCACAATTCGTCATACAATGGGGTATTCCGCTAGAGGGGAACAGGAACACAAAGAAGAAGAGCATGACCGCCGGTTCTGTTTCCTCCCGAAATCTGAATGGTCAACGCTGATGTCACTTTCGCCGTCAGCCGGTGAACGCACAGGATGAAAGAGAAGCAGCAGGCGTGATTTTCTTCTTAAACCAAAAAATACTTGCAGACTTCTCAGCACAGAATTTCCGTAAAGAAAATTAAATCAAGTCCTCGAAGCAAGGCTCGTACTTTTTGCTTAACCAACTGAGTGAGAGTGACTGCTGGTTCAGTCGTAGACCAACCGCTACAGTGCGAGAAAGAGTCACTAAGCGCTGCTGATTGGCAGGTGGGAGTGCGACGCTGCTACAGGAGGGTTATTAGAGAGCTCCCAGCTTTTCTGACTTACGGTCCTGATCTCGGATACTGTCTTGAAAATATCAAGATTTTTGTTCACCTTTTGTCAACAAAACACTAATATTTTCTGACCAATCAGAACCGAAAGTCGAAAAGCTGGGAGCTCTCTAATGACCCTCTAGCAGTCGTTCCACAACACTGGACCAGCAGTCGGATGCGGCAAAAGTCCGAGCCCTGCTTCGAAGCACACCCAGAGTTATTCCAGGTTCTTCTCGTGGCAAAATCAAACATTGCACCGCACCAGAGTTTTAATTCGCCCACTAACGGAGAGCAGAACCACTCATATCAGCCCCCCCTCTCTCTCTCTCTCTCTCTCTCTCTCTCTCTCTCTCTCTCCCCCCTCCCTCCCAATGTGAGCAGAGCAACGATACCTTGTCGAGCTCAGCTGCCGGCGCGGCGGCGCGGCCCAACGCCAACGGCAGCCCCCGACCTGCGGAACCAATGACCCGAAATAATCAAATCCAACCTCTAACGACGGCGCCGCGTCCAGCCGCTTGGAAGTGTGGCTCGTCGCGGCGCGGTGTGGCGTGGCGTGGCGTTGCGGTGCGGGAGGCTCAAATTTAGACATCAAGCCGGGCGCGGTGTGCCGCGCCGTAGGCCATGCTAGGCTGTAATTACACCACACAATTTGTCCTTTCGCGGCGAGGTGAAAGACATCCGCCGAATCACGCTCATTGTATCTGACAGCGGCATCAAATTCGTGCACATTGTGTTTCTCAACGAGTTCATCAGGACAGGGCGGCCATTCAGCCACCACCCTCCCTCCCCCTCCACCGTCCTCCCGCAAACCCCTTCCCTCACACCCCGCCCCGTCCGCCTTACGGATCGTTACGGTCTGGGATCAGTGTACATTTGATGTGATCGCCCTTCATTATTCTCCATTCTTCTCAGTCTTCTACCTTATTCGCACCTTCCATAGTCACAGAGCCCCCTCTGCGAGCCTCGCTGTCCCCCTCAGTCCAACGCAAAAGCCAGCAGGCAATACGAGAGATCAGCCAAGTGAGCCAACAAACGTCCATTATTCGCGTTATTATCAGAATAATTATGCATGAGGGCGCGGTGATGTGATTTTCGTCGATGTTTTATTAGCCAGCAGGTTGACGGCTCGTGGTCGCGGAGAATAGAGCGAGCGTGAGGGCGGTCGAGCGAACACGGGGGGAGGGGGGAGAGGGAGAGAGAGAGAGAGAGGGAGCGGGAGAGACAGAGAGGGGTAAGGGGAGGGCGGGGGGGCGGACCTCAGCAACTAGGAAGGAAGGGTGCCGATTGGGAGCGCCGCGACGAGAGAGGACTTTGCCGTCGAAAAGAAGAGATAGGGGCGCCTGCTGGGGATCCACGCTCATCCACGCTCCGCCACGCCCCGCCACGCTCCGCCACGCCACGTCCGTCTGCCAATAGTGGAGGTTTACATTCAGGAGCCCGGCGGCGGGCCCGGCCCTACCCGGACCAGGCGAGGAGGAAACCGGGGAGGAAGGGAGGCGCTCTGTTTCGTTTCAGACGGTGAGCCACCCGATCGAGACGTGGCAGGCAGCACCCCCGGATGAAAAGCGCCAGCACAGGAAAAATAAAACAGGAAACACTCCGAAACTGAGTCATATAGAATAATTTACAGTTTCCTCAAAACATTCTAGCGGGCTGTGTAGAGAACCATATATTTAACCTGCAATAAGCGCCCTCGACACGGCCCAGTCTGTCCGTCCCGCCCACCACACCACAGCCGAGCTGAAGGGTTGAAGTTTGGAGAGGGCGGGGCCCGGGGACGGGGCCTCGCGGCAGGGTGGGGCGGGCGGTGCGCTCGAGCTGCGGTCGCTTCAACATATCTACACGCGGCTCAGGGCAAACATTCCCGCTTCGGTTTTGGCTAGCGTTTTGTCCCGCTCCACAGTTACGCGGCCCCTGGTGGACGCCACGAGGCCGTAAGAATGTGCGAATCACCTATTTTTGAGGGAAAACCGATTAGTGACATTTTTACCCCGAATCGAACCAGCAATTTTTTACCCCTCATGGAATCAAATCGAATCTCACAACTTCGCATGAGAAAGAAATCGAACCGTTTAATTAAAATATTGAAAGCTGATGCAAATCATAAAACACGCATAAGGCTAACCGTTCCTCTTATTTTCTTTTTTTCTCTTTTTTTTTGCGATTTACTGGTGTCTCATGCTGGATTTAGTCTCATGAAGCCAGTTAAGTTGATGCCCTGCTTTTAATTGATTTCTATTATCTGATTTGCTAAAACCAACACTCTCAGACTTCGAAAAAAAAAATATTGTGATCGGTATTTGAACCTGTGCCCACCCAGTACTCCTAACAGTGCCGATGTGGATATCAATGTCGCCACGCGGCTGGGCTGTTCCGGCAAGGAGAGCAGGCGTACTGATGACGCCACCGGTACAGGTTCGTCGGCTACTACGGCTCTTCGCAGCGTCACCCCTAGTGGAAAGCCGACTTGTACCATGGCGACATAGCCGTGCCGGCATAGTGATGATCCGGGGGCGGCAGAACCCGGGATCGAATCTTGCTATAAAATATAAATTTTTCCGAGGACAGCAGCTTGGCTTGGAATTGAAACCCCCCATTTCAACGAAGCTCCCTCGTGGAATCGCCGACGGTCTAGTGGTCTTAGTACCACGAAAGCCGCGGGGTGTCATGAGACTCGGCACTTGGGGCCTGGGTTCAATTCCCAGGTAGGTTCTTCACTGGCAGCGAAAGCGAGTTGTCAGGAAGTTCCGTCCCATGCCACGGGGGGTGGTCCCTCGTGGGGAAGTAAGGCCTATGAATCTGGCTCCTTAGTAAACAGCTTTTCCATGACCTGTGCGGGAGCGGGTCAGTACAGGTCTAACCAACCGTACGCTTACTCTTCCGCAAAAACTTCTCTTTCTGCTTTTCTCCCCCTCTATCGTCCTGCCTTGCCTCTACCTCCCACTGACCGGTCATGCGGTCCGGTGGTGCCCAGTCGTTGGTCTGAAATGCTACCTACGGCTTCAAGGCGCTGTTTAAATAGGGTAGTACGGCGGGCCTGACAGGCCGCCAGCCTTAAGCGGGGACTCTCCCCGAAGCGGAGAGGACTTCTCGTGCCCGCGGGGTGGCGGTCGCCTGGAACACACCGGATCCCATCAGAACTCCGAAGTTAAGCAGGCGGGGCTCGCAGGCTGCGAGTTAGGTAGGGGCCTACCAATTTTTCATTTTTTTTTTTCAATAGTTCTTTTTAAAAAAAAAAAATGAATTTGAGGTGTGCTCCGACCATGATACCCATTCCTTCTCTACTTCACCCGTTAAACAAAGTCAGAAAAAAGCAAGGCACTTTTTTGGATTTTGAGGAAATCATCAGGTCGGACAATCGAGCTCACGCGTACTTAACTTAACACGCTCCAGGGCCACGGCCACGGAGAGGTAAGGCCGGTCACCTTACCCCGCGGGTACTCGCGGGGTACTACTGGCCTGGACTGCGGCCACGGGTAATGGTGACAGCTGACACTGAGCTCATAATATATACAAGCACTAGTAAAAATGTGTTGTATGCCAAGTGCGAGTTAGGGTTCGGCAGCTCGAAAACTTATCCGAAAAAAAAAAAATTAACAAAAACAAAAAAACGTTTTTTTTTACCGAAAAAAAAAAACATGGGTGTCGAAAAAGTGGGAAAAATAAGAAAACTCAAATTGTGTTGATACACACTTTTTGCTACGTGTTCATTGTCCAGAACGATGGCAAACGCTTTAAGAGAGGGGTAAAAAAATGCGACATCATCATAATTCACAGGTTTTCTTCGTCAAATTCCGATGTTTGTTAACATTTTTATCGAATCTTGAAATTTCCACGATCCTAGCCCGTTTTACAACGTTTTTTGTTGAACGCATACTACCAGAAGCTGAAGGAACGTTATTATACCGTTTTGTATAGTTTTTGTCATTAGAAACGCAGATTTCATGGAATCAACAATTTTTCCAACGTTTTCCAAATTTTCCGAAAAAAAAAATCGGATAGAAAATCCACTTCTTTTCCAAAATTTTTCTTTTTCCGTAAAAATACGAACCCTAGTGCGAATAAATGAGTGTACGTAATGAACAGTGTCGGTAAAACAGGGCGACGCCGGTGGCCGGGCTCAGCCCGCAACACACGCGTGTCAGGCACGGCTGCCTATCTTAGGCATGGCTGGAGGACAACTTGGTTCACAGAACCTATTTCGACAACTGCGGCTCTCGCCGGGTGACCGTTGCACGCCTTTCCCGAACTGCGCAATTTTCATCTCAAGTGTGGAGAGGTAACTGACGTAGCCGTAATTACGCCGCGTCAAGGTTTACATGTAAAACACACTAGGAGAGTTTTTACTCCGAAAACTTTTTAGAGGTAAATTCCGAACTCTGTGTTTAACTCCTAACCGTAGAGGTAAATCTTGTACCGGTATTTTCTCACCGATATTATTAGAGGTATATTGCCGTAGAGGTAAATTTACCTCTAATCAAAATTAGAGGTGTTTCCAGTAGAGGGATCGGGCCACCCCCAGGCCAGGCCGCCGGGTCCGGCTGGACGCGGTCAGCTTCCTCATTGCAAGTGACGCCAACACCTGATATCCCCACCGAGGACGTCCCTCCCGGTCCGCTCCGGCTCCACCCCGCCCCGCCCCGCCCGGCAGAGCCACCGAGAGTGCCTTCCCCTTCCGCCTTTCACAATAAGCACTTGGGAGGCTGCGACATTCCCTTCTCCTCATTGTGCAGAAACTATCCCAACATAGATCATGAGGACCGAGGAGCGTCGCGCCAAGTTCGACAAAACTATTTAGTACGTCCGTGCACTTGGCACAGAGCGGGCCTCGCCACGCCCTGCCCCGCCCCGCCCCGCCCCGCCCCGCCCCGCCCCGCCCCACCCGGCCACGCCCGCCACGCCTTCGCGGCAAAGTGTCTTCGTGTAATAGCTCTGAGTGCTCCTCTCTCCCGCGCACAGCGCTCTCTCGCTCCCGCGAATTTTGTGTGTAATTTGATGGTTCCCGTACTCTAATCAGCGAACGAAATATTCGGTTCGGCGGCGACGACGGCAGCGCCCCAGCCGCTGCGCAATCCTGCCCCGCCCCGGGTAGTGGCAGCCCCGGGTATAAATCGGCTGGACCGGACAAGCCAGAGGCCACTTCAATGGCGTAGCCGCCGTAGAAGACGTGGAGGGAGTTGGGCTGGAGCTTGAGGGAGCCGGGGAGGTCACGCCGCCCACCCGAGAATGGCGGACGGTCTCTGAAACTCCAGTATCTATCGAGGAGCCATTTACACTCGGAGAAAGGCCTCTCGACCTTAGGGGAGGGTCTGGCGAGGGCCTTACACATCGGCTCTTGGGAGAGGCAGAGGCCACGGGCCGGCAGGGGCGGACGGGGATTGGGGGGGGGGGGGGCGCTCTGCCGCTCTCTTACTTGCCTCTGCTGCTGCTTGGCCTCGGCTTTCGACTCGATTCAAGGGCTGGAGTTAACACTTACCGCGGGTCTTATGGGCGCGCCTATAGTCTATGAGTGCGAGAGAGACGGAGAGCGCCCCGTGAGAATAGGGGTGCCAACTGCTGAACGCTGAACGATCGGCAACACCCACTCACAGCTTACAAGACTCCCTGTCAGCAGCCACTACACGCGTCCACATCTCGTCAACAGTCTGCGGTGAGTAAGCGCGAAGGTTCGAAAGTCTTCAGGTAACTTATTTCAACTTTCCTGACTTCCTTCGTTCCTCCTCACCATCCTCCGCTAAGGGTTGCCCCTGAAGAGACGAAACCATACCTACACACACGAGCGAATTCTAAAGCACTAAGTAAGAGTGAGACGTGAGACCCCTCTGCTCGAGGGCGGTAAAGATCTCGTTCCACGCGGGCCGGGCCCATTAAGTTTCTGCTGGTTTCTGCTTGGTCGACGCCGCCACCCGCTACGCCCTCCCCCCACCCCACCCCCCACCCCACCGGGCCGTCCCTACAGGGACGACAAGGGCGGAGGGAGGAAGGGTTCTTATGGGGCCAGGTCGTTTCGCAATGTTGTGTCTCGCGATTCGCCGAATGCGGGGCAGGGGCGGGGGGCGCTGCGAGCCCCTCGGGGGGGCTGCGAAGCTAGGGGCTTCAGGCGCTGCCGTGCGCCCCTCGCTTCTGCTGGCGCGGCGTGGCGCGGCGTGGCGCGACGTGGCGCGGCGTGGCGCGCGCGGGCTTCGCACTGGGAAACGGAGGCGCCCGGCGCCCCGCAGAGAAGCCCCGCAGGGTCGGGGCGAGCGAGGCCAACGGAGGCCCCGGCCCGGCCCGGGCAGCACTGTGCGTGGTCTAAGCCCCGAGCTGGTGGTGAGGAATTAGCAACAAGTTCGAAGAAGATTAAATGGTCGTACAGCATCAGCAGCAGACCCCAACGCCCTCCCAGCCCCACTCCGCAGGACCAAAATTTGAATGCGACCGGAATGCGTTGTGGTGTTTGGCCGTGCAGTCCGTGCCACATTGTACCCGCCCCATACCCCCTCATACTTTACTCCTTCCTCCTTTCTCGCCCTCGCCGTTTTTCACGCTTCCCACGCGGCGGATGAAAATACACTCGCTTAATCACGCAAGTTTGACTTACTTAGTTTGTCCCGGCGTCGCCGCCCGCCCGGCCCTTCGCACCGCGTAAGTGCCCCACGCGCTCCGTGCAGTGGCGTGCGTGCGTGTGTGTGTAAGTTGGCAGCCCTGGCGATGGCGATGATATACCGCGCGGCAGGGAGATCAAGTGCTGCTGCTGTTGGCTGCACTGCAGCGAGTTATCAAAGTGCCGTAAGTTGCACGTGTGATGGTAGGCCCTCGCCATACAGGGGCTCACGCTGGGGGACGGCCGGGGCCGGGGGCGGCGGGGGCCGCGCGCGGGAGGCGCTCGGGACAATGGAGTGTCATGATGGACAAGCATGCCACCCTGTTAGCCAGGCGAGAGCCGCACGACCGCCATGGCACCGCGCGCGCTGTGCAAGCTGAGCCCCGCGGAATGCGTGTTTCCTAAGCGACGGTGGGTGGGAGAGAGAGGGAACAGGGACGAGAGAGAGAGAGAGAGAGAGAGAGAGAGAGAGAGAGAGAGAGAGAGAGAGAGAGAGAGAGAGAGAGAGAGAGAGAAAGGGGGGGGGGAGAGAGAGAAAGAGAGAGAGAGAGAGAGAGAGAAAGGGAGAGAGAGGTTAAGGAGAAGAGGTAGAGCGAGGTGGTGCAGCACATATGTGCGCGAGCCCAACATGGTCAGCGTTCATCGAAAGTGTGCAATCTACTGTCACCGCTACGCTCTACGCTCCGGCTCGGCTGGGCTGGGCTGCCCTGCCAGACCAGGACCAGGCCAGCGCGCTCGAACAAGGCCGTTTACTTGGATGTTGCGCACGATGACTTATCCGGCTGGGGCGTGCGTGCGTGCTGCCAGGCACTGCAGAGCTGCTGCAACCGACTGCCAGCCGGCCGTCGCTAATAAGGCGGGTAAAAACGACATTTATTGACAACGTGTAGTACTTCACCTAAAACACTGAGAGTTGTTTTCTCGGTTGTGAACGTGTGATCTGCGGGGCGAGACTCACCTCTGTAACACTGTGTTTTATGAATACAACATTTTGCACGTTGTTTCATGAATACAAGATATGGCTGCTGGCCGCATCGTATTCGTTCGTGAAAAATGTGAACGACTCGGTTAAATGGACAGGTTGCTTGAGAGGAGGAAGAAAAGAAGGTAGCGCGTAGGAGGTGGCGTGGCGTAGTGCCGTCCCTAAACAAAGCAGACAACTCGTGTTTTGGCTGCCCGACGCAGCATCAAGCGTATTCACCGCTATTTAGCTTCATTTGAAGCAATTCTGTGTTGGTAGGGGCTTTCATTTGGTTATTGGCGGCGCCTATCGCACTCAGCGTGCATTTAGCTTTAATTTTTCGATGCAATCACTACAAAATCTATTTAGCCGGCATTAAAACCGGGCCAGGAGCCGCTCAGGTTAGGTTATTACACTTATCCGAATTTTCAACATGCGAAAAATCAAGACATGTCTGTACACGAAATGTGGACACAATCGTGAGTCAAACAAGTGCAAGTTCAGAATGTTTCCCAAGGATCCAGCTCTTGCTCAAAATTGGTTGACATTAAGTGGCATAACCAATTCTGCTGTGAAGCGGAACAAGGGGTTAAGTCCAAAACCCATACTTCTCAGGAAATTGAAAAAACTATTTGCACGTAACTTTCCATAAATGTTATATTAATATTAAAATACAATCTCATGTAGGATATTACTGCCTTTATGATTTTTTCTGTGTCATGCTTGTATGGGGTGGTTGCGCAGTAGGCGCGTCCCACAACAAGCAGAAAGCTTTGCAGGCGCGGCGCAGCCGAGTGGAGGCGAATTAGGCCTCTTGTGACGCTCTTTGATCGAAAAAAAAAGTTATATATTTTGCGGAAAATAATGTGATTGTTAATTTAGGCTTCATCATGCGTTTACTGCTCGAATCTCGGTGTAATGTTGTGGGACACCACTACGCTCCGCCTACTGCGCAACCACCCCATGCTGAGATACAGGACTTGACTCCTTTTACCATCAATGACATAACAAAGCAAGTAAACTTGACTCTTTTTACTTGTTGAGACTTAGAGTTACGTCATTGAAAACTTGGCAAAAAGAGTTAATTCTATTTAACTTTGTTGATGAGAGGATGCATAAAGAGTCAAGTCGTCTTCTGAAAAAAGGAGTCGTTCTACGCTAATATGCCATTTTTTTATTCTTTTTGAATCATGAAGTGAATCGAAGAAAAAATATGAAGGCAATAGTAGTGAATCCTCATAAATAATTTTCTGGTTCAACTAAGGTATACAATACAACAGACAACAACCAGGTATATACTCAAAATTAAATACAAAGGATACACCGAGAGCTTCACAGAAAATAAAGAAATATTAGAACTCTTTGCGTCAACTTCTAATCTGGAACTCAGTTCTGTAGTGCCGCTACAGAATAAAAAGAAATATGCTTGCTATTTTTCTGTGAAAAAGGGGATAAGTTGACATAACTTTTTATTAAAATCTCAATCAAATAAACCAATTTTGGGCAAGAGCTGGATCCTTGGGAAACATTCTGAATTTGCACTTGTTTGACGCACGATTCTGTCCACATTTCGTGTACAGACATGTCTTGATTTTTCGCATGTTGAAAATTCGGATAAGTGTAATAACCTAACCTGAGCGGCTCCTGGCCCGGTTTTAATGCCGGCTAAATAGATTTTGTAGTGATTGCATCGAAAAATTAAAGCTAAATGCACGCTGAGTGCGATAGGCGCCGCCAATAACCAAATGAAAGCCTCTACCAACACAGAATTGCTTCAAATGAAGCTAAATAGCGGTGAATACGCTTGATGCTGCGTCGGGCAGCCAAAACACGAGTTGTCTGCTTTGTTTAGGGACGGCACTACGCCACGCCACCTCCTACGCGCTACCTTCTTTTCTTCCTCCTCTCAAGCAACCTGTCCATTTATTGCTCATCATCTGTCTGCGCCAGGTCACCCTGGCTGGTACCTCAGGAAGCTGTGCGTCCCCTGAGCTCCCTGACTTTCATTCCACAGAAAAGGCGCCTCTCTCCCCCGCTCCTCTCTCGCCGCTCTCGCTCTCCGGGCCGGGCTGGGGACCAGAGGACCTCGCAGCTTCCACATAGAGAAGAGAAGAGAAGAGAGGGAGGGTGGCTGCGGGTCTTCTCTTTGCCAATCACGCCCTGCCAAATAACGGAGATTAACTATGCGGTAACTAATACAAAATAAATATTTTCAGAAGCAGCAACCCCTTGGAAGTAATTAATTTCACCGCCTCCCGCTCCCTTGTACACCCTCCTCTCTCGGTGGACAGGCGGTCCGGTCCGGCCGACGCTGCGATGTCCCCGACCAGCAGCAGCAGCGCCGAGGCCGAGCTGCGCCTACCCCCCTCCCTCTCCTCCGGCTGCTCATCTATCTTTGCATACGATCCACCCTACACTCTGCTCTCTCTCTCTCTCTCTCTCTCTCTCTCTCTCTCTCTCTCTCTCTCTCTCTCTCTCTCTCTCTCTCTCTCTCTTCTCTGTCTCTCTCTCGCCCAGTTCCAGTTCCCACGCCTCTGCTGCTTCCACACATTCCTGTCGTCTAATTTCGCCCGCATCAGCGTCACGGGCACCTTCCTTGGAGGAGTCGCCACTCGGTGAATGGCAGCAATACCGAAAACCAAAGCTAAGCTAAGCTGCCCCGCGCCCCGCTCTGCTACGCTGCTGCGCTACGCTCCGCACAGCACACGGCAGAATCACCTCCCGCCCTTCACCCCCGCGGGGGTTCTCCAGCGACTTTTCAGCGCGCCTCTCGAGAGCGAGTTCCCGACACATCTTTTCAGCGACGCTGCAGGGGCCCCTACAAAGGGGGCAGAGGAGAAAGGGGAGGGGGAGGGGGGCGGCCTCCCATCCAGCCATGGGATGGAGCATGGCTGGGCCGGAGATTTGCCTTCATTGTAAAAAAAAATTGCCATAATTTCCCGATTTGGGTTGCAGTGGATATAAAAAGCATCCGACGAACGCTCGTCCTGGACGAGCTCTGCCCCGGTGTGTTGCAACCTGTCGCGAGGAATCAGGGGAAAGGTAGAGGGGACGGGCAGGGAGGGGGAAAGCTTATTAAGGATTTATTTCCAGGTCTCCGCCATTTCAGTCAGGATATAGGAGAGCGCACGGAGGGGAGCGGGGTTTCTGTCATGAGAGGAGCTGGCTGCTGGAGAATAAAAACAAGACAGGAGTAATAAATACATAAAATAAGTCTTTTATTACACAAGTCTTGGGTTTAGCGCTGGTACATTAGTCTCTGACATATGGTAACGTGTTAACTGGGATTAATGACATGGACGGTACGACGGGTCCGGTGGGTAGCGTTAGTAAGTGTATATGTGTGTGTGCGTGTGTGTGACGCGAGCGTATCACGTGTTTGGTACGGATCCCTGCTCACAGGCCTGCGGGCCTGGGGCCTGGGGCGCTGGCGGGCTCGGTGGTGGCACGGAGTAGCGCGTTCTTCCTCGCTGCCATTCTTCTGGCAGCGGCACACAATTTGATGGCGGTTTTACAGTTGCGTTCCCCGCGTCGCGTGGGCAGGGGTGACTTCACATAGCTAATCGACTAGATGAGATGAGGTGTGTTACCACCTGCCCGACCGGCCCGCAGAATCGTCACAGCCACAAACATGAGTTTTATTTCATCGGCGAGTCGATATCGATATGCCGCGCCGCGCCGGCGAATAAGGAGGACCTTTGGCTCCTCTGCGGCCACACCGGGGCTACCGTCGCCGCGGCGTCGCAGCCGACTTACTCCGAAGAGCGCTTTCCTCGCCCCGTCTCGCTCGCACTCAAGGGCTTCGCCGTATAGGTGCGAGAGAGACAGAGCGAGGGGAGCGCTCTTCGGAATAAGTCGGCAGCCCAGCCCGGGGTGGTGTTAGGGTTTACTCCTGTGGGAGTGGGTGTTGCCGAGGGTGGTGGCCGCTCTCCTGACGGGCGGCGGCGTGCTGCGGGTGGCTGCCGCCCCGGCCCCGGCCCCACCGGGCAGACCCTGGCCGGACAGCGGCCGGGTCGCCGCCGTGGGGGTGACGCTGCGGGCGCGCCGGCGCTTGAGCGAGTTGTAGGGCGAGCTGCCGGGGGAGAAGTGCTCGTGCGCGTACAGCAGCACGCCGATGTCCCGGTGGCCGGCCTCCATCGCGATGCTCAGCGCCGTGCTGCCGTCCTGACAACAGAAGAAGGCGAAAGAAATTAAGTAAACGCAAGACGAGGGGGGAAACAACTCTGAATTTTGGTGTGCACGTTTTTGAATTTTCGTGAATGAATGTGAATGTATGTGAATTCTTTAAAAAAAAAATTGTGAATTTTCACTAGAAATATACCTCAATTTTCGTAAAAAAAATTCTGAATTTTTCTAATTTTTTCTTCTAAATTTTATTGATTTTTTTTTCTGAACTTTCTTGAATTATGAGGTGTACAAAAATTTCAGAGTTGTTTCCTCTCTTCGACGCATGATCACCATATGATACCGCTGAATGCGGTGCTGATTTTCTTCGCACGAGGAAAATTCACACAAGAGGTTATATATAATTTAAAGGCCCGCCGCGGTGCGCTGACATAAAGCATATGCGGTGGTTGGTGTGTGGAGCGGCCAGCGCCAGCAGCAGCGCCACCGGCGGCGCCAGCACGAGCAGCCTACTCGGGACGGCAGCGGAATCGCAGAAAATTTAATTTGCTGCGGTCACGACGGGGCAGCCGCGTCGGGGAGGTGGTGGTGAGAGAGGGTCCGGGCCGGGGAGGGGGGGGCGACCCGACCACCGAGCGAGCCGGGAGCGTTCCTGGACAACTATATGAGGGACGAGGGCAGAGGGGCAGAGCTAAGTATAGCGGCACAAGTCCCCGTCCCCGTGGAAAGAGAAAGAGAGATAAAGAGATGGAAAGAGTGAGACGGTCAAAGAGAGAGAGAGAGAGAGATAAACATAGAGGAGCAGGGGCAGAGATGGTATGTGATGTCCAAACGGGGAATGCGAATGACAAACTCGACAATATAGTGGTTGCCCGAATAAACTGCCATGTCGTCTCCCGGCCCGGCTGGCCTCTGGAAGTTTTCACCCCCGTCGCCCTTCCCTGTCCCTCTGTCCCTTTCACCGAGTGCTTCCGGGAGGGGCGCGCAGGGGGCTGAGACAACAGCTGCAGCCAGGCGGCTCCGCACCGCCCCGCCCCGCCAGCGCCAGACAATAATACTTTGATCATAAGAGGTTGACGGAACAGTACGGCTGGCTCTTTGGAATCGGCACGGAGGGCGTCCGAACTTGGCGGAGCGCTAGACGGGGAGGTGGGAAGGGAGACCTCTCCATACCAGTGGGCCGCGGACGCCGACGCGCCCCGCACGCAGCCCGGCACGTCAGAACACAGGGGGAGATGAAAACGGGGCAGGGCTAGACGTCAGAACGCTCTGCAACGCGCGTGGGCGGGGTGGGGGAGGGAGTGGGGAGAGGCTATATAGAGACGTAGTTGCAGGTGACAAGGCAATGGGCAGAGATGGCTGACAGCCGGGCCGGGGAGCGGAGAGGAGGGGAGGGAGGGAAGTGAAGGGATGGGTTGGATACGACCGGAGCTAAGCGAACGGCCGGCCAGCAGAGGAGCGGAGCGGAGGAGACCGGGGCCGGGCCGGGGCCGGGCCATGAGGGCCATGAGCCAGCCAGAACCGAACCGAACCGAACGCCGCGCCGCAGCGCGCCCCGCGGGCCGAACAAAGCCGCGGACGTCATCTGAGACGGACTCAAGAGCAGAGAGCAGCAGCGGGGCCGAGCCGAGGAGCGCGTCAGCACCCCAGGGCAAGGCGAGGGCGAGGGGTGCCTCACTCTTTAAATGGGTGTACACTGATAGGGGGATTGTATTGTGATTGGAAGGAAAATTTGACCAAACTCTAAATGAATAAGCTATAAATTTTTGGCACCAATTCGATACTTTGCAATTTCAAGGTGCTTAAAATAGATATTTGTTGAAAAAAAATTATGTGACTGGATTGTGAATGGGAAATGATTGGAACTCAGGGTGTACACTGATAGGAAAAGGTGAGGTACCCCTCGCCCCAGGGTCCCCCTCAGCCCAGCCGCGCCATGAGCGGCCCGCAGGACCGCGCGCCCAGAAAATTACAAACCCTCGCCCCTTGTTACAAATATTAAAAAAAAGTTTTGACGCCGTTTTTATTTCCTGGGGACGACACATTCGATCAGAGCAGAAGACGTGAGAAGCCATACGTCTTGCCCTAACCCCCCCGGGGACCGAGCGCACCCGGCCCCGGCTCCGCGCATCAAGACGGTTCGTCCAGCCCCGACCCGATGGCGGCGCTCAGCTTAAACTGACTCGACTGTGCTGGATGTCAAGGCCGGGCCACGTTGGAGCGGCAATCTCGTCAAGATATCGTTGCGACCCGCCCTTGTCCGGGCCAGGGCAGGGGGTAAGGGTGGGTAGGGTTGAATGGGACGGGGTGGAGTGGGGTACAGCGGGAAGAATGTCTCCCTCCACGTGGCCCCAGCAGTACAGTCGCATTGCTCCGCCGTGGTGCTGCTACTCCTGCTGCTGCCTCCCAGCCACGCCAGTCGAGATAGATTGTCGATAATGTGCGACCCACGGCGTAGCAAAGTCATCAAAAACCATTTCGCCCTCGCTCCCTGGGAGGAGAAGAGAAATGGGTGAACTAGAAGTGGGGGTGGGGGCAAGGCGAAGGGGTTGCAGCGCTACGCTACGCTACGCACGACGTACGGCGCGGCGTGTGCGAGGAAGTCGCAGTCACGAGATAATGTTGGGCAGGGCGGGGCGGGGAGAGGGGTCCATACTAAACATGAACATCATCACGCCAAACTTACCCCGCCCGGTCCGGACCATCGCGCCAGGCTAGGCGGCGCGGGGCGGGGCAGGGCGGGGCAGGACGGCAGGGTCTTGCCGCACCGGCCTACGCTACACCACCCCTTGCCCGTAGTCCAAGCGATCGGGCCTCCCGGACAAATATGTTGCACATGAGGGCCGGGGGCTCGAGGCGGGGGCGGGGGCACACGGTCGGGGTCGGGGCGGGGTCGGCCGGGGTGGGGCGGGGGCGGGGGTGGGCACGGCGCCCGGACACTAGGCTCCATTGTTTAGGGTTACTCGGGCCGCTTTATTCCAGTCAATGGAAGGGGCGGGCATGAATTGTGTGAGGGGCCTGAGGAGGAGGAGGCGGGAGGGGGGAGTGGGGGGAGGGAGAGGGTCAGGAGGGGAGGGGGTAAGGGCTTCCGAGGGGTCAACGACGGTCGAATTTCATCCCAGTCAGCTAGGCAGCAACGCGCGGCAAGCTATCTAACAAGCTCATTTATGCAAATTAAGCCTTCCCCTCGCTCGCCCCCTTGACCTCGGCCAGGGTCCGTGGTGTGCCTTTCCGCCTCCAGCAGCAGCAGCAGCAGCAGCAGCCTCCTGCTGCCTGGCAGCAGCAGAGTGCGCCCGCCCCGCCGCCCGCAGCGCTTCCGGAAGGACGAGGCATTTAGTCGGATTATTTGTTAAAGTTCTCCCTCTCTCCTCTCCGCCTCCTTTCCTCTGCATCTACGTCTCGCTTTTGTCCCTTAACTCTTTCTACCCAGAAAACCTCAAAGAAAGATATAAAAGAGAAACAAAAAGCAACATCATATTGTAAGCAACCCGGTGCGACACTTTGTGGAATTCATTTGCGCCCACTTCCCTCGAGCCTGCCCAGCTCTCCTAGGCTGCTCCGGCCCACAAACCCCTCCTCCCCCGAAACTCCCTCCGGCCTGCTGCTCAAACGGTTCAATACCGCAAAAGCTTCCTCTTTCTTCCTTCGCCTGGAAAAAAATACCAAAATTTTACTCTCTCCTCGTCTTTAAATAGATCCCCTCCCCGGGCCGCGCCGCCTCCGCGCTTTAGAGGACCGCCAGGGCGGAAAAGAAAAGGAAGAGAAGGGGTTGTGTGAAAGGCGAAACGCGCCGCAACTTCCACTCTGCGCCCGCGTTACGCCTCGCGTTACGCCTTGGCTACGCGACCGGAAAATGAGAAAAAGTCCCTGTGGTCCAGAAATCACCGACCGCAAACGGGGCAGAAATAAATATAAAAAGTAACAAAGCGGCAGCTCCCATGCAAATGCGACGGCGAACTGCGTGAAACTTGCACCGCGATATGGATGGTGAGTATATCTTTGCAGTGCCCGCTCCGACACGGCTGCAGCTGCCCACCCCGCCCCGACCCGGTGTGTACTCACCCCGTTAGCGCCGCCAGCCGGTCCGACCCGCACTGACTCCACTCGGAAGGACAAACTTCCTCGAATCTCCTTATTTTCACTCCCACTTCACAAATCCATCTCGAACCCTCACTGCCTCACTGCGGTACGGGTGGGGCGGGGCCGGGCGGGGCGGCGGGCACGAGCGAGTGCACCTATTGACTCCAAGCTCCAAGTGCGGACGAGATGAGGTACTGCTTTCTCAATACTTTGCTCTCAGTGGAGCTATAAGGCTGATGACGCGCAGTTTGAGGCTTCTCTCTCTCTCTCTCTCTCTCTCTCTCTCTCTCTCTCTCTCTCTCTCTCTCTCTCTCTCTCTCTCTCTCTCTCTCTCTCTCTCTCTCTAACCTCTCTGTGACTCAGTTCACTTTTCAAGGGGACTAAGTAAACAGATTGGTTACAACAATTTTTTTTTGTTATTATTTCGAGTGTCGACCAGCAGCTGCAGGCCAGGGCCGGACCCAGGGGCCGGATCCTAGCCGGGGCGCCGCCGCACCGGGGCCGAGCAGTGATCTGGTCGCGCGGCCCCCCCAAGCCCCAAGCAGACCTTATCACTGTTTTTCCTCTAGTTTATTTTTCCTTTTTCTTATTTCCCTCGCCCCCACGTTGGCAATAAGAGACTGTGTGTGGATGGTAGCAGGGGAGGGGCGGGGCGGGGACGGCAGGGCGGGTTTCTGGGCCGGTGAGCTTAGTGAGGTGCAGTGGCAACACGGAGGGGCAAAGGGCTGCCGCAGGGGGCGGGGCGGGGCGGGGCGGGGCGTGGCGGGGCGGGGCGAGGCGGGGCTCACTCCCCTCATGCATCTTCCTCAGGGGCGGGCTGGGAGTGCTGACTTGTTATCCAGCCCACCAGTCACACCCGGCCCGGCCCGGCCCGGCCCCCTGCCTGATCCGCCTCCGCCCCCTGCCCTGCAGGGGCCGGCGGGGCGAGGCCCTCCCGGGGTGAGATGCACACGCCGCTGTTGCCGCAACCCCTCGCGGAGCGGGGCGAGGCCAGGCGGGGCGCGCGCTGGTTAGAGCAGAGGGTGTTCTCGTCAGGGTCAGCAGACTCCCCGCCCCGCCCCGCCTCCCCGCCATGGCTTTGCTCCTGGAAAGCAGTACGTTGTGCGAGTTTATGTAGCTCTCCGGGCCGGTCCGGCAGCGCGCCTGCTTTTTCAGAATGCTAAGCAGCATGATACCTCGATGGATTGCAAGCCGCTTCTCCCTCCCCCTTCCCTCCTCTCTCTCTCTCTCTCTCTCTCCCTCCCTGAATGTAACAGCGAGAAAACGGAAAACTACGCGGAATTCGGGGTAATCGTGCTGTTTGCCCCTACCCCCCTCCTTCTCCCGTCTCTTTCTTATTCCTTTTAAAGAAAGTCTCCCACCACCAGCCCGAGCCGACATGCACGCTTCTTTTTATTCCCCTCCAGGGCAACAAACTGCAGCACGCCCCTAAATGGGTGTCGGAAAGGGATGCGAGGGGGTGGAGGAGTGGAGAGAGCGAGGGGGGAGGGGGAGGGTGATTTAGGAGCGAACGGGGTGGAGAGGGGGTTGGAGGGGAGTGACGGGTCGCTATCGCGGGCGCCTACCTCAACGGGGCCGTGGCGAGGCACGGGGCGAAGCTTATTGTGAAATTTATGCACCCTCCCTTTAGCCCCCCCCTCCCCCCCCCGGCCGAGCGAGCAGGCCCTCATGGTGCGTTATCAGTGGCCAGCAGACGGGTGTACAACAACCAGGCACTCCGTGTAACTACAGTCCTTTACCGAGCACATGCCTTTTACTTTTATTATTTGTTGCCGTTTCTAAGACGAGCGCACGGTGCTGCCACGCGGTCTGGAAGTCACTCGACCGCAGTGCAACAGAGGTTTTCTTTCAAAACACAATATTGTCCTTGTCCCTGTTTTATTTTAAGGGCCAGGCGGGGCAGACACAGCTGTCACACATGTTTAATTTTTATCAGCTGCTTCTTCCTTTCTTTTTTTTCGAAGGCGTGTGCCGAGAGCCGCTTCACGAAACGCTTGTATAGAACCCTCTCTTTAGTAAATTTATTTTAACAGGGAAACTGTACGGCGGTTTAGTGCTTCTCGGAGAAGCACTGAGTGTGGAGAGTCGTCACCCTGCGCCACCCCCGCGGCACAGGCCTTTAGCCGGGGCCCCCTACCTCCTCGCCCTCGGGTGGTACACGCTCCCCGCCCCACATCGGAAATGGCGAGTGGATTAACAGCGATTGTCATTACCTGATCCTCCGCCCCCCGCAGCGAGCCGCCCCGCCGCCCCCAGCTGGTGCAGCCCCGCCCCACCCCGCCCCCAGGTCGATACCGGCTGCAAGTGCGGTGCGGCCCCGGGCCGGGCCGGGCCACGGCCGGGCAGGCTCAGCCGCTCAGCCCGGCTCGGCCGAGAGTGAGTGAAGTGGGCTGATTGTGCAGGGGGTAGCAGTGTGGTGGAGGTGATTGCGGGCAATAACGTTGACAGAGTCGCCACGCGGCGCCCCGCCCCGCCCCGCCCCGCCACGCCCCGCCACGCCCGGCGGACACAACAGGACGGGACAGGACCTCCTGTAAGTGCACTCTAGGTCGGAGTGATTGTCCTCGTGCTAATGGCAGATAGGCTGCTCCAGTCTCACCCGCTGGCTGGCTGGGGGGCCCGGGCTGACGGGTTCTGCTGGCCTGCGCAATGCACCGGAGGTGTTAATTCAAGCGTAAAGTACGCGTGCGTCTCTCGAATAAACACAAACTCATCTTGTGCCACAATTTGAGAATTTATCATACTATAATGATAGCCGCCCGGTGCATCATACCATCATTACCTTTCACGGTGCACGTTTTTATCCGAATGTGCCGGGTGTTTCTCTGAATGCATAAGAGTGTCGCGGAATTGCATACGCGCGAGCGCTACAGGGGCCACGGCGCGGCGCCATACGGGCGAATGGGGTAGGCAAACCCGCAACACTGTTACGCATTCAAAGAAACGGCCCTCTGAGAAAAAATAGCTGTATACGGACAACTAACATTTGGAGCTATGTAGCTACCCAAACCTTAGCAATATACTGCTAATAACTTTGCTCTTTGGCTAAATGTTTTGGGGTTTTGGGCTAACTTATTGGATGTAAAGCTAAAAACGTTAGCTGCGCATATACAGCTAATTCATTTACCTGCAGGGGCAAGGTTTTTTTTTCTGAGAGCGGTACAAAACTTACGAACAACAAAGAGCCTTCCGGTTTTCGGTTTGATAGTCAATGTTGTAAGTTCCGATTCTGATGACCAGTCTGTGACACCTGAGTATTTGGTTTGGAAGCATTTCCATTACTTTGGGCTGAAGTAATCTTCAATTGAGCAACTTTTGTCTGCTCATTTAAAGTGCCTAAACATGTGCAGGACGGGTACAAGAGACTTTTGCCGTTTGTTGTCCTACAGTGGTGTCCGGCAGCGATTGCACTGAAAGGATGCTTTTCTTTTTCTTTCAAATGTTCCCGTTTTTTTGTTGTTTTCCCCCCTCCTCTTCCCCGGTCTTTTTCCTACCAATGGACTGCGTGGGGTTGGTGTTCGCTCCATTCCCCACTCCCAGTCCGACTCTACACAAGGGCCTTGATTCACAGCGACATCAAAACCGACTCCGAAACGGGGGAGCGGGGGAGGGGGGGGGGTGGAGGGGGTGGAGTAACGCTAGAGAAGCAGGGATGAGGCGGGGCGGGCGGGGTATGGAAGCAACATACGAGCCGCTTGTCTATCGCGGATGTCATCGGCTGGGGGTCTCTTCCTCCGCTGAGGCGAGGCGAGGCGAGCAAAGCAGAGCAGGCCTTCTGTTTTACATGAAGCGGCTGCGGTCTGGCGGGGTAAGGCTCGGTGGGGTGCGGTCGGGGGAAAATCACAGGACACAATGCCACTGGGGCACAAGAAGGAGACGCTGGGAAAAGGGGGGAGGGGGGGGGCTTTTCTTTCGATGCGTCAAAGAGGGCGAGGCGGGGCGGGGGCGGCTCGGTGCGGGGCTGCACCCCCACCCACACCACGACAAAGGTTCGCGCGCGGCGACCGGAAAATGAAAGGCAAGGCGCCTGGCTGGCCACGTGACGCACCGACGTGACCCACAGAGAAGGGGCGTTACCAGAGGGGGGGGGGAGGGGAACGCCCCTGCAGACTGCGCTCTCTTCGCTCTGTCTCTCTCACTCACTCGTGGGGTGCGCCGTACAGGTGTGAGAGAGAGACAGCGTGAGGAGATGACGCGGCCGCGGGCTGCGCCCAAATACTCACGTGGTCCACGACGGTCACGTCGCAGTCGGGCTGCGCGAGCAGCAGCTTGATGATGTCCAGGTGGCCGTGCTCCGCGGCGCACATGAGCGCCGTGCTGCCGTCCTCGTCCTGGATGTTGACGTCGGCGCCCGCCTCCAGCAGCAGGCGCACCGTGTCCAGGCGGCCGTGCGACACGGCCAGCATCAGCGCCGTCTGCCCGTGCTGCAACACGCAAGGACGCAAGTCAGCGTCGCGCAGCGCAGGTGGCAGGGTTGCCGCGAATTTTAAATTTTTGATTTCCCTGACAATATCCTGACTAAACTGATGGTTTCTCCCGACGTTAAGAGTCACGCCAGCCCTCACACGGCCGGCAAGGCACCACTTAGTCAAGAAGCGAATTTTCTTTCAATATCCACCTGACATTTTCCTGATTTTCCTGACATGTTGCGACAGTGGAAACCCCGAGGTAGTTGTACAGGGGGAGGGGCGAGGGGGGGGGGGGCACTTCGAAAAACCATTGTACAGCCCCCAAAAAATCATTTAAAAAAATAAAAAAAAATAAAAAAATAAAAATAAAATCAAGTAGAAAGTTGCATAAAAATCCGAAAAATCGAGAACAAATGAACCCAAAACTTTTTTATCTCGTTAAAAATCAAAAGAAAAATCAAAAAAATCAAAAATAAAAAAAATCATTGTACAAGTTTTATATGAGTGATCCCCCCCTCGGGGAGGGGCCTTCCCAAGCGCGGTCCCGTGTGTCGTGTAGCGCATGCCCAACGCGAGTCCGCGAGCGCGACCTCGAAGCGTCCGGACTGCGTCAAAGAAATGTGTGAATCTTCGTTCTAGATTTGTATACTGATGACTCAGGTGGGTGTTGAAACCTCTTGTAGGATGCGGACGGCGCTGCTGACAGGCGAAACCGCAGAGAATAAGCCTTACATGTACTCCGCGGGCAAAACCTCAGGAGCACTTATCAAGTGATCTCCGCACGAGCTGTGTATGACGATGGGAAAAATAGACATGGAGGGCGAGATTGTCCAAGTCATTCCAACACGTGTGCGTGCGGCACAGGACGTACTCCGGCCCGGCCGCGGCTGCCCTCAACGTTGAAGCCAAACGAGATTTAAGTTTCACACGTCTTACCTCTGACACACCTCATGTTTGGATAGGGTGTAATTTACGCTATTTTTGTTTGGCACGGCGAGGGCAGGCCAGGCGGCAAGTGCATAGCGCTGCCCCTCCCGCGCTTGCCTGAACGGCACAGACATCGCAATGCCAGCGGGCCCTGCCCGGCCCCGGCCTTGGCGCCCCGCCCCGCCCGCTCCAGCTCCGTTGGCGCGCATTGCGCGGCTGGCTAGGTGCGGTATTGCACACCTCAGTAATACCGTAATACCGTCCAAGTCGCGTGCGAGAGGTGGAGTGGTGGTCAGGCGGCGCGGTCAGGCCGGCCCCACCACCCCGCCCCCTCTGACGGTCCGCAAGCGTCACTCCCAACAGGGAGACCTTGTGTACAAATTTTGTGAACTTTTGGTAAATTTTTGTGATTTTTTTGCTGGTGTTTTTTTTCTCTAGAATTCTGTGAATTTTATCGATTATTTTGAAACTTTCCTAATTTTTTTTCTGATTGTGTCCGAATTTTTCCTGATTTTTTTTCGCTGAATTTTTCGTGATTATTTCTGATTTTTTCCTGATTTTTTCTGAATTTTGCCGAATGTTTCTGAATGACGAGGTGTACAAAAATTTCCGAGTTGTTTCCCCCTCAGTCACTTCGGCGGGATGAGAGGGGAGGGGATGGGATGGGATGTGTCGGGACGTGGCGACGGGTCGGGCTGTCACTGACGAACCCACACAACGGCAACGGCAAACTAGAACATCAGACCTACGCGGTTTAATTTTTGAGAGAAAAACGCGAGCAGAAAATTAGCTTCACAGGAGATTACGCAATTGTGAAAAATCGCGAAAGGTTAATCTGGTGTGCGAGCGTCACGCCGCACCGGGGCGGCGTGTCAGCGCGCCCCTGACCTCTCCGAAATGGCCTTGAACTGAAAATACGCTTTTGTTCGGCACATTTTCTCCGTCTGACATTCGCCCCGATATCTGATTCGCACTCGGGGGGTGTGGGGCTGGTAAGGCGGATGGGGTTCGGGGCGTGCCGGGCCGGGCCGGCTTGGAGCGGAACACCCCTCATACATTTCCTCGCCTCTGGCGTCTGCGGCGGGCGGGCCGGCGGGCCCCGCGCCCGCCCGCGAGCCGACCCTGGCCGTCCCACGTCCTGCCCTGCCCTGCCCTGCCCTGTCTAGCCAGCGTTATCCGCGCTGCATAACGTGGACTTGAGGTAAGGTGAGGTGGGAACAAAATACCCACATTTTCTACTCGCCCCGCCGCGCCCCGCCGCGCCCCGCCGCGCCCCGCCGCGCCCCGCCGCGCCCGGCCGCGCCGACATGGAGAGCGTTTGGCCTGACTGACTTGGACATGGCAAGGCGGGCAAGGCGGCCAAGTCGAGTGCAGAGCCATCAAGTGCCATGCGGTGCTGCAGTATACGCCTGACTGACAGCCACATTGTCGACACTGACATTGACCCGGAGCGCGCCGCGCCGCGCCCGGCCCGCGCGAGGTATCGACCAACAGACCAGCGCGGGGCGGGGCGGCCAAAGCGGGGCGGCGAAACATAAGGTGGAAATAATGACGACCTGGCGTAGCACTGCGGAGTGGCACGACTGGCGCACCGTAATACACTCTGTGAAAAAACTTGATTTAAGGTATGACCACGGATTAAGAAAACAGGTCGGAAAAAAATTGTATTTAAAAGTTTCACAATTTTGTGCAGCGAGTCGTGCGGAACCGCTGTGATGCAGCATTTTATTGTTACTGTTGTGATCACACCCACCGCCGCGGGCTGGCTGATGGTGTTAAACAATCCAACCTGACAAGGTGTTTACTCGGCGACGGCACACGAAGAAGTGCATCGCACAAGACATTATTTTTCGAACAAACACACAATCCGTTGTGCACGAGTGGGAATCGACCTGCTGATCTCTCTCTCTTCACGTGGGGCCCGGCCTGCCTCCCCGCCGCACCGCGAGGCGCGCTCTCCAGCCTCCTCACACCTTCGCTTTGCTTTTGCCTCGATTTATGGTGGCAGTGGGGAAGTAGGGGGATAAGGAAAGGGTTACGCTCTCCGGGGCCAGGCAGGGCGGCGCGGCACGGAGCGGCGACAGGCCGGGGAGCACCGGAGCCGGAAGGGAAAAGGGGGCCGGGGGGGGGGGGGGGAGCCGAGACGCTAGTCTGCCCTTGGGGGTCTCCACACCACATCGCCCCCTCATGCCCGTATTTCATCTCCTATTGTACAGGGCATTTCAATTGCACCGCACAGTGTGGCGTGCGGAGCGGCGAGGCGAGGCGAGCAGGCGAGCGCCTTCTGGCTGCTTCTGGGTGGCACACACCGTCATCTGGAGCCGGGCCGGCCGCCGCGCCCCGCCCCGCCACGGCCCCGCGTGGGGCGTCATTCCCACGCCCCTTTCACGCCCCTCTGTGGAGGCAGGAGGCCCCCGCTCTAACTCCTACCCCTTTCCATCCAGCCGCTACGAGGGCATCTCTCCCTCCTCCCCTCCACCGCTACCAACCGAAGCCCTAACTCTACCCCCCCACCCCCCCTCTAGGCCGGTGGACAAACACCACCACAAACTTGCGGCATAGTGCTGTGGCCCATCCCCGCCCCCAAGCCCGCCCCCGCTCGTCCGCACTGCTGCCTGGTTCAGGTGCAGGTCATGACATAGTCCGAGGGACCCGGCAGTAAACCCTTCAGCAACGCACCCACTTGGCCGTGTGCTACTCACCCCCTTCCAGGCCTCCCCCCTCCCCCCCCCCTACTCAGCCCCAGCGAAACTCAAGGTACGTAACGTAGCTATTGCCCGCTGCCCGGCCAACCCCCGTCCCGCCCCCAACCCGCCCCGCATAGCGAGGTTCATCAACTATTTCAATGAGGGCAGCCTCGCCTCGCCCTGCAGGCGCCTCGCCGGCCGGTGACACATTCCGTCAGCTAGCCGGACGCAAAATAGAGCTCAGGAGTTTATACACGAAGATGGAGCGCAGCGGGGCGTTTACTTGCGCGCCGCTGGTAACGCAACGTGACTCGTTAATAACTTTAGCCTGGTGCTGATGGGGACGGCAGAGCGGGGCCCATGGCGGAGCGCGGCGGAGCGGCCCTCGGGACTTTTCAAGAAATATGGCGAGGCCACGCCGGTCCTGGACCATCCCTCAAGCTCCACGCCGAGCTGCAAATGTGGTCCTGCCGCCGCCCGGCCCCGCCCCGCCCCGCCTGGTCCGCCTTTATGAACGACGAGTCCTTGCGCAGGACACGCACACAGAGAGCTTTATGTGCCCACTTAGCGCGGTAGCAGCGCGAAGCACACGTCCTGCGCCCGAAGCAGCCCGCAGCAGAACGAAAATCTATTCTGTCCTCATCCGGGGTAACGCGTTCGTGTGTGTGTGTGTGTGTGTGTGCAAGTGAGCGTGAGTATGAGTGTATGAGTGTGAGAGTGTGTGAGTGAGTAGTGTGTGTGTGTGTGCGTGTGTGAGTGTGTAGGTACACACGCCGCGCCGCACTTGCGCACAGGTATGTAAAGTCGAGGAATGGACTGCGGCAGTCGCCTGACTGTGGCCGGGGCCGGGCCGGGGCCCAGTCGGGGCTGCACGCTCTCCGCGACCGTGCACAGCAGGACCTCAGGGGCCTAATTAGGCGGAGAGTGAGTGAGAAAGAGAGAGAGGGGGGGGGGAGAGTGGGAGCGGGAGAGTCCTCTCTTTCCATATGCACAGCCACATCCACAGCGAGCGCGCAGCGGCGGGGAGTCAGTGAGCGGATGGTATGCGCGCGCCAGCGCTGCTCGCTGCTCCACACTGACTGGCCGTTCCGTTCCGCCCCGCGCCGCCCCGCTCCTCACGACACGAGCCCTCGTCAACCCTCCGAAAGGATGCCGGACGGGCCACACCGCACGAGGAAAAAAGAATTTGACGTGACAGCTTTGGCAGGTGCTGTCATCAAAGTGCTTCCCTATGCCATACGCTCACAGCCATACAATATTCACGGACGTACGAGCCACTGCAACGAATTTTCAGCTTTCAACACTCTGGAAACCTTGATGAGAGATAATCCCAATTATTTATTTATTTATTTTTTTGTGTAGGGCCAAAGTACTAGACTGTCTGAGACCTCACACACGCTGCTAAGGTTCCCCGAACTGTCGGCGCCGTTCGGCTCGGCTCGGCTGCTCACCTGCTTGGCGCGCTGGTTCACGTCGGCCAGGTGGAACAGCCTGCGCACCACGTGGCGGTGCGTCTCGGTGCAGACCTGCGCCAGCGACACGAGCATCACGCTCGCGTAGCCCGCCGTGTTGATCACGTCCACGTTGCACACCTTGGAGTCCAGTAGCACCGACACCACGTCGAAGTTGCCGTGCGACACGGCGTAGTGCATGGCGGTGTTGCCCTGGAACAAGGAGAGGAGGCTTCAGTATGACTCTTGTTATTGATTTTGCTGTTTTACTCATTACGCTAATAGCCTCCGTGAGACTCCTACAACGACGTCGGTGGCGGCGTGGGCGGAAGAAAAATTGAGCCTCCCCAAAGAATAAAGCCGGCGAGCCCTTAATGATCGCGCGTACATCAGAATAATTAGTAAATTGGACGAAAAGCGCAGTCGGGATGCTCCAAATTTCCCGGGCGCTTAAGCAGGCCGAGGTAGCCCGAGCCCCTCCCTCCCGGCGTGCCACACATGCCTGCCTAAGCAAACGCGCCGCACCAGCCGCACGGCCTGGCGAGGCGGGGCGCGGCGGGGCGCTCCGAATCGCGGCGACATTCGTTGTGTTCCTGGCGCTGTTGTGCATGATTTCCCACAGGCCGGCCGGCCCCGTGCGCACCAGCGGCTGCAGCGCACGCTAGGGGGGGTCCCCGACGTGGCGACGAGAGTGGCAAGGACAGGGCGTGAGGCTAGGCTCGCAGCAGCGCCACGCTGCGCCACGCCCCGCCACGCTCCGCCACGCCAGGCCACCGCGCGCCCCAGCCCGGCCCGGCCCGGCGGCCCGCAGCGGCGAGCGCCTGCCGCCGCCAGGGTAGGCCACCCATTGTGCGTGCGAGCGCCGCGTGTCGCGCCTGTCGACCTCGACACCCCCGAGGCGGGGCGGGCCGGGCCGGGCCGGGGCCTATATGCGAGAGTGTGCCGGCGCGGGTATGGCCTGTTTAACACGACGTGGAAGGTCAAAGGTCGAGGGGGGGAACAACCACGCTGGTAAAAAGAGTGAGATAGGGTGAGAGCGAGGAAGACAGGGACGACCGTCCTGTCGCCTACCGCACCGCGTGCGTGGTCGTGGTGACGCGCTCCGCTGCGAAGGGCAAACAATTCTTCATTTTAGTGTACAAATTTTGTGCATTTTCGTGCATTGTTACTGAATTTTTGTTAATTTTTGCTTGAAGTTCAACTCATCTGTTCGAAAATTTTGGGAATTTTTCTGAACTCACCTGATTTTTTTCTGAATTATCCTGAATGTCTCTGAAGTTTTGTAAATATTTCTGAATGTTCCTGATTTTTTCTGAATTATGTGAACAAAAATATCAGAGTTGTTTCCCCTTGGCCCCGCTGCGCCCCTCGTCGGGTGGGGAGAGGGTCGACACGAGCCGCGACCCTCCCTCCTCGCCCCCGCACCGCACCGGCGTGGGCAGCAACGGAATTTCCAGACGGGTCCGCTGTGGGGGCGTCGCGGCGCGCGCGACGGGACAGGCGTGGGCAGGCGCTAGCGGTACACGGACACGGGGAGGAGCCGGTAGTAGCCAGCCCCCCTTCTCCCGGAAGTTCAGGTGGAACAGCGCAGACTTACCAGACATGGCGGCGTCCCCCAAACAGCGGCTATCCACACAGGCAAACTAAATCCCCGACACAGTTTACTTCGACTTAAGCTTTAAATAGACAGTGAGAAACACTTTCCTTTGAGGTGTGTATGTGTATATAATTTAAGAACAAAGTCCCTTCTCGAAATACACGTGAACCAAACACAAGAATTTCTCCCCAAGCCCCAACAAGCGCGTCATCCGAGGGGTACCTCACCTTCTCCAATCAGTGTACACCCTGCGTTCCAATCATTTTCCAATCACTATCCAGTCACAAAATTTTTCGACAAAAATCTACTTTAAGCATTTTAAAATGCAAAATATCATATTGGTGCCAAAAATATATAGCTTTCTTCAAAGTTGAGTCAAAGTTTCCTTCCAATCACGATACAACCCTCCAATCAGTGTACACCCATTCAAAGAGTGAGGTACCCCTCGGCGTCATCCTCAGCCTGGCCTGGACCGGCAGGCCCGGCCTCGAGCCCAGCCTATACTACGGCACTCTCCCGCCTCTCCCCTCTGCTCCCGCGGCCCCATCGCGGCCCCGGGAGCGCAGCACTGAAAAGGGGTTTCGGCGATAAGCGTATGGCTCAGCGATGGACGTCATCGGCGACGTCATCCAGCATAGCCGCCCGCTCCGGCCCGCCCCGCCCACGCCATTCGCACGACGGAGTTGGGAAGTCGACCGTTCCGGCTCCGACCAGGATCGGCCCCCGGCACGGCCGGCCCCGCCCGGAGCGACGCGTTCGATCTTTTGTTCCGAGTGGAAGTGCGGCTCGGAGGGACTAACTCCCTCCGTGAATGGGAAGGAAAAGGCCCGGCGGGTCCGGGCCCGGCGCGGCGCGGCCGAACTATAGGGCTGGGGGCACAGGGAGCATTACCGCCCCCGTCTCACGAGCTGGGGGGAAAAGGGGTGGGGGAGAAGCACCGCTGAGGGGTGCGCGCCGAAAAGTGGAGCGGCCAGGCGCGTGCGGGGTTGTCTCTGGAGACCTCCGACGGATCAGCGGTGGCCGCGGGCGCGAGCGCCGAGCTAGCCGTCGTGTTGGTGTCAGCCAGACAGCGCAAACCCGGCCCAGGTCGCAACAGAGGGATTAGCCGAAATTGATCACATCGGGTGGCGGTGATTGGGCGTGGGCTGGGTGACATGCCACGACACCTGACCTGTGGCGTCGGCGGGCGCGGCAGGGCGGGGCGGGGCGAGTGCGGACGGCGCGGGCTGATCGATGCGGCAGCAGGGTGCGGCACGGGGATACAATGGGAGTGAAGCAGAAGAAGGCTGGAGTGAAACGAGAAATGAGGAGAGAGAGAGGCAGGATGCAAGGGGGAGGCAGACAAAGCCGCAACGCAAACACACGCCTGCCGTCAACGTTTGCCAAGCCAGGTAAAATTAAAACGCCGTACCCCGGCAGCGACCTGCCCTGCCGGCCCCGCGAAGCGATGTGCGAGGCGGTGGGGCGCGCTGGGGGCGGGCGGAACCCGATGAGATAGTCGAGCAGACCCAAAAGGGCCAACGACGCCCGCGGCCCCGACCATGCCACGCCCCCGGCTCCGCTGACCGGCCTATACGAATGTCCAACGCTTCACTACATCACTACTTTTACGTAGCCCCCTCTGGCGCTCGAGGTTTATGACTGACACGCACGAACTTTTCGCAGCGAGCGGCATATTACACCCCCGCCCCCGGGGCACCACCGCCCCTTTCCCATCTAACGATGCCGCGTTTCGAAGTCGTCGCCCCGCTGCTCCGCCACGCCCACGCCCTGCCGCCCTGCCCTCAGCGCCCCAACCCCGCACCGCCGCCCCACTCCCGACTCCAGGCTACATTATTTCGCGTGTCTACCAGAACCGCTGGAGACCAATTAGGTATTAAAGCAAAATCGACCGGATATGAGCCGGCGAGCGACACCGAAACAATCCCCAGGCAAGGGGACATCGATTTTAACATTAGAACTATAGTTGCCAGCATCGATTTGCGGCGCGCCGGTGTGGGGCGGAGCGGGACGGTCGTCAGCAGCCACTTTATATACTTACGCTGTTATCCGTCATGTTAATGACGTACTCCAGCAGCGGGGTCGACTTGTACTCGAAGTAGTCCAGGTAGTCTTCCACCTCGAGCGGGTCTGCCGATTTGGTGCTCGATACCTGTCGACAACAAATTGTTCCGAAATGAAGGACACATTGTTGATTGCGGCAAATGTCGCGATCAGTCGAGAAAAACGAATACAGTAATTTGTGATGACAGTGAAGGCACGCTAAAGCAGGGGGATGAACCCTTCCTCTTGGCAAGGCCCTGGAGCCGGGCCCAGGCTGAAATGTTATGCTAACGCCTCCCCCTCCCACCCCCCTTCCTCCCCTCTCTGGCCGGGTCCCCGTGGTTGCAGCCGACAACTGGGGAAAAAAGACTGTTCTCAGCTATTAAATTCGCTGACATCGTGCCAATGATTTTAATTAGCATCCAAAAAAATAATTTGCTGCCTGAAGAGGTGACTCGTGACCTGCTCTCCTGAAGGGCACTTCACCCTAGTTTGGCACGCATCACCTCTCACCACTCTCACAGATGACACGTCGCTTCCACAGCAAATTATTCGTAATAGGCGGCTAATAAAAGGAAAGGCACGATGCCAGCAGAAGCAGATTATTTAACCATGCGAGAGCAAAATTTTTTAAGTGGTGCCTTATTTTTCAATTTTTTCACCCCATATTTCCACATCTTTCTGAACGCCAGGCCTGTCGTCGTCGTCGCGCGCCCAAGAGAGATAGCGACAGCAATTTCCTTCGAACGAGCCGGGCCGGCCCGGGGTATGGTATGGGGTCGGGTCAAGTCAGCTTATTTCGATTTAGGTGAGAGAGACGGCCGGGGCGGAGCGGGGCCGGTGGGGCGGGGCGGGGCGAGGAGAGGCAAGGCGAGGCGAGTCACACGAAATTTGGACGTCCGCGGCGAGGCGGCAGCGCAAGTCAGGCCGGGCCAGGCGAGGCGGCTCGGCTCGGCTCGGCGGCCAGGCGGCCAGGCAGGCACGCGACGGGACGGAGAAGGCATCAAGCGCACCGGAAATTAGTAACATCGAGATGCAAAACGCCTGCAGAGCGCAGGAACGCGCGGGGCGGGGAGATGAGGAGGCAATAGGGAGACCGGCGCGGCGAGGCGAGGCGAGGCGGGCTGGCAGCGAGTTGACAAATCCACGGGAGGTCTTGTTGTGACAGCCGAGAGCGGGGCGGGCCGGCAGGCATGAGCGGCATGAGCCGACGACGCACAGCAGACAAAACGGAGACCGGCGGAGGCAGTGCAGTCTACATCTCCTTTGCAAGCGATTCATATCGAGTGCGGAAATGGCGAGAGAGACGGCGAGAGAGGGCGGGCGGGGGCTAGAGAGAGGTCTCGCGCGGCTGCTCGGCACGAGGGGGGGGGGGGGGGTAAAGAGAGGGTGATGGCAAGACGACGACGACGCTAAATGGGGAGAAACATGACAGATGGTAGACTTCCGGGGCAGCGTGCGTCCCTCTCACTCCCACCAACCATGGCGATGCCGCCACGTCGAAGAACTTGGCTGTTTTGTCGATCGAGCAACAGCGTAGTGGTGTGCTCGGCGCGGCGCGTCGCGGCCTTAAGCGTCATTTGTTATCATTGGGCCCACAAAACCCGGAACCCAAGGACGCAAAATTCTGACAGGTAAATATTGCCACCGCGGTCGCGTAAGACGCTCAGAGAGGGAGGGAGAGAGGGAGAGAGAGAGAAAAAAAGAAGCGGAAGACAACTAATGTAACAACAACACGCACAGGACAAGGGCGCCTTACACCCGCGAACTTCGATGTTAAGCCCCTTCTTCCAGTTCTGTGCACAACATACGAGGGATTATGAAGTCTGTCCCGCGGGTCGGGCCGGGCCGCGCCGTGGCTTAGGGCCGCAAATCGAAAAGTGGACGACGCGGTGCTGGGCGGCGTGGAGCGGCGCGTCGGGCGGCAGCACGCCACCGTGCGTGACGTCGTCTTTAGCGCGCTCCGCGGGCTCCGCGCCACCGCTCGCTCGCGCGCGCTGCTGTTTGCTCTTGCTCGCTCTCTCGCTCGCTCCTCTGAAGGCCCTGCCGGCCCTGCCCTGACTCGCTCGCTCGTGGTGCGGACGCAGCCCTCGCCCCGCTGCCGCCACCGATTAGGGTTCACTTTTAAAACTAAGTGCTGCTCGCCGGGGCGCGGCGTCACGTGGCGCCAAGCACGCCAGTTCAGGGAAGTCCCTCGCCGCAGCGAGACCCGCTCCGCTCCGCTCGGGTACAGAGACGTCGCACGTCCGCGTTTGATTATTCCGCAATGTCGACGGTCACAACCGGACCGGGGGCTTTTCGGGGAACTGGACGGTCCGGCTCGGTCCGGCCACCCCTGCGTATAAAAGCCCCAAAGCTGTCAGACTGTGCCCCCCCCCTCCCCGTGGCTCATCCGACTAGACAGCAGCCCCTCCCTCCTCCACCTGCGCCGGTCCGTGCCCATCCCCTTGAAAAGTTTGTCAAAGTTAATTATTTACACGGCCCTCCCCTCGGCCGGCCTGGCGGGGGCGTGGCGGAGCACCTGTTACCTTGAACCACTCCAGCTGGACGATACTGAAGGCGTTGCGCAGCTCCTGCGGCACGGAGCCCGCGCGCGCCGACGGCGGCGTCTGCCGCAGCTGCAGGTGGTCGTCGAGCACCTTGAGGGCGGCGCGCATCTCCTTGCTGGGCTCGGACCTGATGAGGTGACACAGAAGGAGTAAAATTATGTACTGGAAAAAAAGCGGGCAGAGAATAAATAGTCTACAGCTCCGGAGAAATAGAAGACCAGCAAATAAATCTCGATTGGATTCACTACCCTCACGGCATGAGGATCAGAACAATTCCCTATTTCAGAGTGCCATCTGCCCCTTTCGAATCCCCGGTACTTCCTTTCTTTCTTTTTTTCTTCTCCGTGGCCCAAAACGTCCGAAGTAAATTGTCAAGGGCAACAAGAACTGAATCAGCCATCTCAGACACTAATGAAGGCAACAAAAAAATATGCTGGGAACTTCAAGTACTTGACAAGAAACTTTATTCCCACCCTGTAGCTCAAATCGTTCATGAAATATTGCAAAGTTTTTCGTATTGCAGAGGGCGGTGCGGGTGCGCATTATCTTTTGAGCCAGAGACTTGGTCTAAAGTTCATTTTGGATTGATTGGTTTCCTCAACTTTGACAAAAGAAAAAAAATTGTCTTTTTTTAAAACGTTTTTTTTTTCACAGCTTTTGCCGAGGGGCCCACAGCTGCGAAAAATTTTGTACACCTGATTTCCGGATTTCAAAGATGTCACATGATTTCAGGTGATTTCAACGAATTTCAAAGATTTCAAGTGAATTCACTGATTTCGCGAGATTTCACATGATTTCAAGTGATTTCCATTGATTTCACATAATTTCCATTGATTTCAGTTAAATGTCTACCGAATTCATATGATTTCCACTGATTTCGTGAGATTTTCAACGAATTCAAGTATTTTTTGGACGACCTCAGAATATACACTCAGAGCTGATCCAAATTATTCTCTCAATTACATGATTAAATAGGATTTTTACTAAATTATGGTGAATTATTTCGATTTATTCCAAATTACTGGAAATTAACTTGCAACTGCGCAAAATAATCACAATTATTTTAATTTTTTTTTTTTTAATTCAGAAGCAAATTTTGCTCTGCAGTTGAAAGGGTGGCGTGAAAACATGGAAAATTTTTGCGGCAGTAAACCTCCCGAAGGAGGTTGCGGTTCCCGCCAGGCACAGGGCTTTTACCCCCTGTGGCAGCCAACTGCTTCGGTGTTCCATGGGAACCGGCGCTTTGCTGACTGCGATCCTATCGCGCAATTCGACAGATTTGATCCCCGTACCACCATTGGCCTACCCCTAGAGGTACGAGCGGTGTCAAGAGCGTTAGACTTCCTGATCCCAGTTTCAGAGGCCTTACCTCAGAGGGGTACGCGGGATTCGAACCCACAACCCCGAGTGCCGACACGTAGCCAGAACAGGAAGCGACCCAACGCCCAGAGCCACCGAGCCAACGGCGGTGAGACGTGTTTAACTTCTATTTGACCTGCCATCCAGCTGCGGCCAAAGGGAATGTCAAGCGCGAAAAACACTTTCCCGAGTGGGAGTCGAACTTCGGACCACTCAGTTCGGTGTTGCGCGCTCTACCAACTGAGCCACGACGCCACGATGGCTGTACAGTGCGACGGGTTCGAGTTGTATTTGCCCTGTCCTCCTGGCTGGAGGCTGCAGGATCCGCGGCAAATACGGCTCGAACCCGTCGCACTGGACAGTCATCGTGGCGTCGTGGCTCAGTTGGTAGAGCGCGCAACACCGAACTGTGAGGTCCGAAGTTCGACTCCCACTCGGGAAAGTGTTTTTCGCGCTTGACATTCCCTTTGACCGCAGCTGGATGGCAGGTCAAATAGAAGTTAAACACGTCTCACCGCCGTTGGCTCGGTGGCTCTGGGCGTTGGGTCGCTTCCTGTTCTGGCTACGTGTCGGCACTCGGGGTTGTGGGTTCGAATCCCGCGTACCCCTCTGAGGTAAGGCCTCTGAAACTGGGATCAGGAAGTCTAACGCTCTTGACACCGCTCGTACCTCTAGGGGTAGGCCAATGGTGGTACGGGGATCAAATCTGTCGAATTGCGCGATAGGATCGCAGTCAGCAAAGCGCCGGTTCCCATGGAACACCGAAGCAGTTGGCTGCCACAGGGGGTAAAAGCCCTGTGCCTGGCGGGAACCGCAACCTCCTTCGGGAGGTTTACTGCCGCAAAAATTTTCCATGTTTTCACGCCACCCTTTCAACTGCAGAGCAAAATTTGCTTCTGAATTTTAAAAAAAATTAATTAAAATAATTGTGATTATTTTGCGCAGTTGCAAGTTAATTTCCAATAATTTGGAATAAATCGAAATAATTCACCATAATTTAGAAAAAGTCCTATTTAATCATGTAATTGAGAGAATAATTTGGATCAGCTGTGCGTGTGTTTTCTGGGGAATCCCCGTATTTTTTTCACGATTTTGAGAATTTCACTCCAACTAAGCCGTAACAAGAAGGTATTTTAAAGAATCTTAGTCGTCTAGCACTTCACTATGTTTTATTGCTCCAGTTAATAAATTAATATTCCCTCACAAACCAGATTTGTGGAAGTGGATTTGCGTAGGATTATTATTTATACCTCCAATGGCAAAAATTTAAACAAAAAGACATTGTTTATACATTGAGTACTTTTATTGAAATGGCACTAAGCTTTAAGAATAAATAGGAATCTCAATGTGTTATGAAAGTATCTAAAAATCTTAAAATATCTCGAATTAGCCGAACAGCTGTTAGTGCACATCGCCCCCTCCTCTCCCCACACCGATTTGAGTGAGTTTCCCGAGACGCTTTTTAAATGTGATTTCATGTGAATTCAATGTGATTTCATGTGAATTCAATGTGATTTCACGTGAATTCAATGTGATTTCAACAGATTTCAAGTGATTTCAACGGAATTCGTGTGAATTCAAGAGAATTCAACTGATTTCAAAGATTTCACTGATTTCAATGAGATTTCAATATGATTTCCAAAGATTTCGGTGGCCTTGTACACCTGAATGCCAGAGTTGTAGGCCCCTCGGCTTTTGCCTATTTTTCGATCCTGAGTGCCCTCAAGGAACTGTGACCCGCAATACTTTACCAGAGGAAGAGGCATATTCTAGGGGTCGGTTTGGAAAGCCTCAGCCTCTACAACCCTGTGCGATGAGTGGCCACCTAGTTTCTTCGGCTAGCAGAGCGACATGAGTCGGGCCGCAGCGCAACGGCGCCGGCTTGGCTAGTCGCCTCCGACTGTTCAAACACCCGCGCGGTCGCGCCCCGGAAGTACGGCGCCCCTCTTTCTCTAGCCCCCTCCTCCTTCCTCCTTCCCCCTCCTCTGTCTCTCCCTGGCCGCCTTCTCTTTCCCATCCCCTGCATCGTAAAAGCGAGCGAAACCCGGTTGATGTCCGGGCGATATATACGGCACATCACGCGCAAGAGAGCCCCCCTTTCCCCCCCACTCCTCCCTCATTCCCCGGCGCCGTTTCGTTTCCGTAGAGCCCTGGGACGTAGATTGTGCCTGTGTGTCCGCTATTGGCCGTCCCGCCCCGCCCCGCCCCGCCCCGCCCCGCGACGTTCTTGCGCTGTGATGTCACACATGACACATTTTGAGAATATCGGGTTGGTAAGCTTCCCGGGCTGGGCCTCAGCTGAGACCGGATGGGCTAGGACGGTCCAACGAGGAGTCCTTCACAGTAAATTCAAGCGTACGCCGATTTTTCTGACTTTTCTGGTGTTTTGTGATTTTTCTTCATTTTTACTAGATTTTTCCTTAATATTTTTCTGGCGTTTTCTTTATTTTTCTTGATTTTCTCTAATTTTTTCTTCTGATTTTTTTACTGATTTTGTTGTAGGGGGTACACTGATTTTTTTGAATGAAGGATCCCTCGCGGGCCAGTCCACAGCGCCGCCATGGCGCCGCGTCGCGTCCGCGTCCGGCCCGGCCGCCCATAAGCCAGTCTCACGGCACAGCCGACATTTCTTCTCGGATCTGAAGTGCCACGGAGCCGAAGCCGGAGGGTGGGAGGAGGAGGGGTGGAATCGTGAAACCCCTGGAGGCGCGCGGGGAGCACGCGAAAAGCACGTGGGACGGCGAAGGCGGGCGGAAGGCAAAGGCGGGCAACAAACGGAAGAACGGTGGACGCGCGGGCGGGACGCAAGACCGGGGGTTGGAGGGGGGGGGGGGCAGTTACTGCCCCTGCCTACGACTACTGCTGCTCGCGAGAACGCCCACCCGCCCCCGCCTCGCCTCGCCCATGACTGTTGCGTAATAAAGCAGACTGACATTTTTAGGTCGGTGCAGATTGCAACAGTTTTGGCTCCCCCGCCGCGCTGCCGCCCCTTCCGCCTCTTCCAGGTCCGCCTATCGCCCCTCCGCCCCGCCGCCACTCTCCGGGGGCGTAGGCGTAGCTACCGGGCGGTCTCATTACCTCCTCCTCCACTGTCACGCACTCCGGGAGGCGCCTATGGGGGGCGAGGGGCCGGGCGGGGGGCTTATTATAGCGGGCAGGGAGGGGCTTAATTTCATGCAACGTGCTCGCAGCCCGAGGAGGGGGGGGGGGTGCTAGGGGAGGACCTAGTGGAATGTCCCCACCCCCTCCCCCACCTAGAAGAGGGAGAGGGAGGGGGGAAAGGGGTCCATTATGCCAAAACACCGGTGCGCTCATCACGAGAAAATTCTCCTTTTTAGGCTTCCCCACCTTTTTTTCCCTCCCTCCGAAAAATGCGAAAGTAATGACAGCAGAGGGACTGCGAGGCGATATAAAACATAAGGAAAAGAGGTAAGAGGGAATATTTTGTCGGCCGCTGCGAGCAACTTGCAGGGACCAGCACCGCGCGCGCAGGGGTAAAGCTAGAGTAGGCAGCCGCCAGGACGAGGGGGATTACGGGAGCGAATGTGTGTGAGAGCGAGAGAGGCAGCCGAGTCACGCAGTGTGAGTGAGAGGCACAGAGAGGCTGGCGGGGCGACGGGGCGCGGTGCGGGAGACAGGACGGGGGGCGGGGGAGGGAGCGGGGTGGTCGTGGGCGCGCTTCCCTTCCCTGCCAGGCGCATGACGCCTTTAATGCGTGCAGAATTTTCGCGTTGCGAAATGGCGGCCGGTTAAACTGGTCTCTAGGCGTGATGAGGCGGAGCGGGGCGGAACACCTCACGTCTCACGCGGCTCAATTTAGACTCGGCGGCGCACCGGCCGGCCGGCACAGGCCCCGCCCAGCCCCGCCTGCACCCGCTGTAAATTGATAATGACGCTTTGCTGCTCACTTCATCCTGGGCTCGCTGCGGATGTGCTTGAAGTGCTGCTGCTGCTGCTGCTGCTCGTCCGCCTCGTCCTCCTCCTCGGCGCCCTGCTCCCGGCGGTCCTCCTCCCCGGCCTGCTCGCCGCCCGGGCCGGGCCCGCCGCGCGGCGCCTCGTTCTCGCGCTCCTCGTCCTTGTCGCCGTCCTGCTGGCCGCGCTGCAGCAGCGGCGCCTGCCGCTTCACAGTCGAGCCGCCGGGGGATTTTCTGGAAGGAAAAATGAATGACACAATGACCGTTATGTTCTCCGCAGGCGGAAATAAACGTGAATCACATCAGGTGTGTGCACGCATATGTCTGTGTGAGAATGCCGGTGAGAAGTTCGAGTAGCCCTCGTAAAAGCCACGTCCGAACAACCGCGCGCGCGAGCTAGCAGCATGTGATGGATGCGCCGTAGCTTGCTGCACATCACGGCCTTCCCTACCCAAACTTCCCCATCATGCTCGCGCCCCTCTTGGCAACATTCATTCACGGCTCTCAATTCCCTCGTTTCGCTTCGCTTTTAAAATCTATTCGCAGATCTCGCCTGCCTGGCAGCGAAGAGCCGTGCAGCGGTGCGCCTCGCCTCCGCTGTGGTGCAGCCCTCCCCTCCCTGCCCAGCGCAAGGCCCAGCGCCCGGCCCGGCCCGGCCTGCACGGCACGACGCGTCGCAGCGGCGCTTTTACGATACTCCCGCTGCTCATGTCGCCCGCCCGGCCCGCCCGCCTCGCCTCGTCGCCGCAGTAAACGCCCCCGGCGCCACGCCAAGCCACGCAGGGCCGGGCCTAAAAGGGGTGGTCGCCTGCCAAACATAAGGACCCTCTTTCCATGCGGACGGCGACACAGGCGTGCCGGAGAGAGGGTGGACAGCGTCCATGGAAATATAATCCAACCACCCCCTACGAATTTTGTCTCACCGGGCCGACCATCCCCCCGCAAAGGCGGAGGCGGAGGCCCGCAGGACCGGGAGGCCTGGCTGGACACGACCGTCTCGTATCGACCCATGCAACCTACAGGGCGAGGCATGAATCGAGCAAATGTTTTCCGTCACATCAGCTCGCGCTCGCCTCGGTTTAAAAGTGAGGCTCAGTGAAACCTGGTGCTTCTCGTGAAAACGGAGAGAGGTGTCGAGTCGGGGCGATACCCCGGACGAGACGGCGCGGGGTAGCGCCGCACATCGACCCACGGCCCCGGGCCGGCCCCACCAGCGGGGCGGGGAGGCGCGTGCGACACGTGCTCGCGCACGGCGGGGCACACGTGGAGTGCGTAATGAACGAGCACGGGCGGGCACGCGCGGCCAAGTTGTGTCCAAGTGGAGAGAGGGAGGGGGAGGGGCGAGACACGAGCGAACGTCTTGTGAAAATGTTCGGAGAGGAGCGGCGCAGCGGGCGTTGGGCACAGAGGGGTGGGGCGGGGTGGGTGGGGTGGGGCGGGGCGGGGCTGTCCTGGGTGAGGGCATGCCCGAGAGGGGCCACACGGCGGGAAAGCAGACAGCAGGGCAGAGCGGGGCGGCGAGAGGGCGCGGGGCGCACGGGGCGGCGGCGCGCGTTTGGTGATGACAATCACGGGGCTGGACTGTCAATCACCGCAGTCGAGGGCCCAGGGAAGTAAGTAGAGGGCGGGCCGGGGTGCGGCAGAATGAGGCGTGGGCGGGCGTGGGGCGAGGTGAGGCGGGCAGTTCCGAGCGTGGGTGGATCGGTCCGACCATAGGCCCTTGCGCTTGCGGTGGCCGCCGGCTTGGCCCCGCTTGTCCACATCACATTCCACCCAGACGAGGAAAAAGGCGAGGTGGGGCTTCATTTCAACTTCAACTTGGGTTACAACAGCAGCAGTTCGGTGCACGCTAACTGGCAATGTACTCTTTCTTACATATGAAAAGTAACTTTATAACCATGCAGATTTATGTAAAAAAATACGATTTCACGAAATCCTAATAGGCACGAAGTACGTTAATGTTTTAGTTCCACAAAATACTTAGGAGAATGGTCTATGCGTAGAAATATTGACTTTCAAATTTCCAGCCTTTTGGATTATATTATTGAATTTGTTTTATCTCACGGTTTAATCAGCGTCACTAGTATAGCGGATCAAATGCAAAAGGTGCGCTCTCTAGCTCAAATGAATTAGAAGTTAGTCTCTCAGTAAAATTTGTCCGATCAGCTTGATTTTTGAAGTGAGGGTGCATAGTGCAACGAATATAAGAACACTGCTTTCACATTTTTGTTCTAACGTGTTCTTCCAAAAGAAATTTTTGAACTATTGTGCATGAGTTGAATCAACAGATTCCCCCCCCCCTTCCCCCCAGTCACGGTCCTCCGGTCCTCCTCCCCTGCGCGCCGCGCAGAGGGGCAGCGAGGGGCCGAGCGGGCGAGTACCTGCGACAATGCCGATTCGGCTTGGCTCGCCGGCTCGCCTTCGGAACTGGCACTATTCGCAGTCGGCTGAAGGAGGCGCCGCCGCCTTATAATAAACAGAACCGAGCGCGTTTGAGGTGGGAGTGCGCAGTCCTCCCTTCTATGGTTCTAGGCTGGGACCTCCACTCAACAAAAGAAGGCTGGGTGAGGCGCCGCCCCCTTCGACAAAACGAAGCGCGTTTGAGGGGGAGTGCCCAGTCCTACCCCTTTCGTGGTTCTAGACTGGGACCTGCACTCAACAAAACAAGGCCGATGGATCTGCGGGTCACGGCTCACGCGTCCACCTCGCGACTTAAATCGCGTCAAGGCGCCACTAACGCACCAAGCGACTTTAACTATTTAGTTTAGCTAAACGAAATGTTACACAGCCGAAATGAATGTGAAAATAGCAGTTACAGACCTGCAGAAATCGTTTCACGGAGGTTCAATACGAAGAAACAATGATTTACGCAAAAGATACACGTAAATGTACACCATTTCAAGAAATCTGCTCACCAGATTGAAGTCAAACTTACCAATACGTTTTCTGCAGGTATTCAACAACTATTAACGCATTCAATTCGCCTTGTAAACGTTTATCGCTTGGGCAAGATCGGCTGCGGCCGTGAGGGGCCATCATCAAGAAATAAAATTAAATAAAAAATTCTAACGCTAACGCGTTAAACGGCCCCCTTGGTTTGAACACTTACCTCAAAGTCAAAAAGGATTTAATAATATAAAGCCAAAGCCAGATTTATTGGTGATAGCCAAATCATGAATTTTATTCGCCAGACATCGGGCGCACATAATGTCGCCCAGCGGGCCAGCTGTCAACAACGCGCCTTGACAACCACTGAATCAAACCACCAGCCAAGAATTAAAGGGTTCCACTTTCACATTTGCCACACACTTACCATTAAATGAAATAGAAATTAAAAATATTAGGTCAAAACTCTCTGTGAGAGCCCAAATCGTGAATTTTATCCGCCTCACATTTAAGACACAAACATGGCGCCGAGCGGGCCAGCTATAAACAACGCCGCCTTGGTGTCCACTCAAACCAACCCAAAATATATTTTGCTAGTTTTAAATTTAGTAACGACGTAAAATGATGTTGCAGGCCTTTACCAAACAATTATGGGAGCCTCTACGCATTGACAGGGAACACAGAGGCAGACTAATTTCTATCGACGACTGAAAACATGAACTGAGGACTGACTCTGCGGTTGGCGTTCTGTTATTTTTTCGGTAAAAATGAAGTAGGTTTCGAAAGGGCGGTACGGTGGTCACGTGCGAATTTCAGTGGTGTCATCTCTTTCTGGCGCAGTTAACTGAAGCAGAGCTTTGTTTGAACGCAGACTTTGGAGGTTTCTCTTTCGCTCCGCTGACGAGTCGAGCAACCAGAACTTCAAATCAAATTTCCAAAATTTCTGTAAGAGCGATTTTGATAAAACTTCGAAATTGCATTTAGAATATACAATTCTATAACTGCTGTAAATTTTATCAAAATCCCTTGGGCCAGATTTTTTTGTCCCATAGGGGCAATGTAGAACAACTGACTAACGTTTCGACTGATCTTAGAAGGCAACTTCGTTGCCTAAAAATGCGTGCTGAATTGTGTAGAATATTGTATATAAATCTGTTTGATTTTGTGCATTTTTTATGCGTGTATAAATTTATGCAGATCTATGTACCGGGTGTTTCTTTGAATGCGTAACAGTGTTGTGGGATTGCACACACTCGCCAGGGCTTCAGGGGCCATGGCGCCTTACGGGCGAATAGGCTACGCAAACCCGCAACACTGTTACGCATTCAAAGAAACACCCGGTACAATGTTCTACATAATTCAGCACGATTTTTTTTACACAAATCTGCATGTTTACATAGTTACATTTCATATGTACGAAAAAGTACATTCCTAGTTAGTGTGTAGAGGAAGGTCCGATATGGCGGCGGAGAGAGAAAGACAGGGGAAGAGAGGGAAGGGCATGCTCTCGCTTACTCGCGAGCAGCGCACTCTCAGTAGGCGCTGGCCACGTCGGGCCGTCGGGGCTCAAAGGCCCCGCCGCCGCCGTGATTGGTCAAGACTTGAGAGAAGCGAGCCAAATTACGCTGCGGCGGAATCGATGCTCGCATGTCCAATTTCACGGTTTACCAAATTCTTGGGGCTCCGTAGCCGCGGGGTTCTTCACTAGAAATTAAAGTTTAATGTACAGTAAGTTTTCTGATTTTTCAAGTGTGTCGTGATTTCTCTTGATTTTTTTTTTCTGATCATTACTTTATTATTATATTCTTATATATATATATATATATATATATATATATATATATATATATATATATATATATATATATATATATATATATATATATATATATATATATATATATATATATATATATATATATATATATATATATATTGATTGAAGGACCCCTCGTCCGTAACTTCGCACAAAAGCACAGCATCTCGTGACGAAATGTTAATCGCTAATGTTTCACCCGATAAGTGGTAACGCGTAGCATGACAGTTAACACAGGTAGTAGTAACATTCACAATGGAATATCAGGTGAAATTTTAGCATTCACTTTTGTGTGTTCTACTATACGAGTCTTGTGCGTCATACGTACGTACATTTTTTCGCACCTGCGATATCCGTCACGATATAAAACAAATGCTGCTTGTAACGTATGGTAACTGGTTATAAAATTGCCGTTCAAAGAAAAAGTTAAGTAATGTTAGGTAACTTCACTTAAAAATTTAATTGACATTTTTATCTACCCAAGGATGTCCGTTATGATCAGATACGCAGCCCTGGTAAAGAGACGAAAATAAAAACGCCCGAATGTGGTGAGTGCTCCCGCAGATATTGGAAATAAAATCACCAAACGGGCAAATGCTATTGAAATTTTTAAAACTACGACGGCGGCGCCGAGAGAGTGCAAGAGCCGGGCGGGGCCGATCCGGGCGGCGCTGGGCACGGTGCCACGTCAGGCGGGGGAGTCCAGGACGGGACGGGCGAAAGACCCCCATGTGAATGGCCGGCCCAGCCATTTGCACCTAAAAAGACTCCGTGGAGCGAATCCAACCCGGGCGGCGGCCGTCCGGGCGTCCCGGGGGACTGACCGGGACCGACCAGGGGTAAGGCGTGGCGAGGCGGGGTAAGGCGGGGTAAGGCGGGGGCCCTCTTTTGCGCTCGCACGGGGCGATGTGATCACAGCAGAGGCACTACTGCTCGCGAGGGCGACATCCGCAGCCGCGGGATAAGCTTGCTATGGGAAGTTTTAGGCCGCTCCACAGCCGATAGGTACCTAGACTCGGACTCCATGAGTGTGAATCGAAATGCTTTAAAACGCACCGCACAACTAGTGTCACGGGGAGTGGTAAAGAAAAGAACATATATGTTATTTTCAGCCAGGGGGGGTCGGCGCCTGCGAGACTCGGGATAGGCCACCCCGCACAGCACGCATGCGCTACGGGTAATACGTTCCTCACCTATCGGGCGCTTTGACAGCCTTCATAGGCGGAAATCGGCAGCTATAAAGGCGAACCTACTTTCCAAATGATACAAAATCCTCACCCCATTGGCAAGCTCGTTTGGGGATGATCAAGTAGTACTAAAACTCAGAAAGGTTCTTATTTTGATCAACAGCTTGTCTCAAAACAGCATACAACATGATGATGGGGAGAGGCCTCACGGCGCCTCACGGCCTCACCAGCTGCTCGTAGGTGCCGGTGCCGGTCTCAAGTTCCCTCCTGCTTTACTACACGTGTTTCTCCAGGCCCCCACCATCCCCCCTTCTCTTCTTCAGACCCTCTTTTTCGACCAAAGGCGCTCCCTCGAGGCGGTCAGCCAGTCGGGCGGGACAGAGGGGTGGGGGCGAGGCGAGGGCGACCCATAACTCATCGATAAGCGATGCACCCCTTCTCACAGAAAACATGCGACATTGTTGCGGCTTTGTCCAGTCTAGGGAACATGGTGCCTTTCGGCGGGAGTGGGTAGACAACCCCGCGTATAACAAGGTGTTTAACGCTCCAAGCGGAACACGGAACGCGGAGGTTTGGGTGGGGAGCGCCTGGAGGCCGGGCGGGTAGGCAGCACCGTCACGAATGCGTGCGCGCCGGGCTGCCCGCCCCGCCCCGCCCCGCCCCGCCCCGCCCCGCCCCGCCCCGCCCCGCCCCGCCCCGCTCCGCCCCGCTCCGCCCCGCCCCGCGCCACAGATCAGACGGCTCCGAGCGGGGCCGCGCTTGGCCGGGCCGCGAGGAGGGGACCGACATCGGGGAGGCAGCCTGGAGAGCCGCGCTGCCGCGCTCCACCCCGCTCCGCGCTCGCTATTCAAGGCGTACAAAGGGTGGCGCAGGCATTCATCACCCTACCGACAGCCCTGCCCGCCCCCGCCCGGCCCCGCCCGGCCCCACGGAGCTGCAAATCTCCCCCTCGCTCCTTCGCTGCCCCGCCCACACCCAGGTCCACCCCTTCCCCCACCCCCGTCCGTAACCTCGTCCTCCTGTCCTCCCTTTCCCCGAAACCCCTACTCACCGAGCCTCGGCGTGCGCCCTGCGCGGCGGTGGCGACTTGTTGGTAATGTCGACGACAGGCGCGGGCTCCTTGGTGTACGTGTCCTGGCGCTTGAACTGCCGGCGGGGCGGCGGCCCCGGGGAGGTTGGCGTCGTGGAGCCCTGGGGCCTGGGGATGCGGGACTGCGGCAGCGGGCTGAGCGTTGGCGCCGGCGAGGGGGCGCCCCGACCGGGCTCGGCCCTGGAGGGCGACCTGTCCGGGGCCGGGGCGGGGGCCGGGGCGGGGGCCGCGGCGGGGTCCAGCAGGGTGCAGGAGACGCCCGCGTCCACCGCGTGCCTGCGGGTGGTGGCGGTGCCCGCGTCCCTGCGCGACGGCGGCTCCGTGTTGGTGGCCCGCGCCGAGGTGGCCGTCCGAGGTGCGGGATCCGTGTTGGTGGCGCGGGCGGCCGTGGCCGCACGCGCATCCGTGTTGGTAGCCCTGGAGCTGGTCGGCGTCCGCAGGTCGGCCCCGGTCGCCCTGGACACGGTGGCGGGTTTGACGGGCGCCGGGACGGCATCCGTGTTGACGCCGCGGTTAATGGCGGCGGCCACGACGGGCGGGTCGGTGTTGACGCCGCGGTTCACCGAGAACGGGTTAATGCGGTCACCCGCCGTGCCGCAGCCCACCGAGCGAGTCCTGGGTTTGGCGGGGGCGGCAGGGACGGCGGGTGCAGCTTGCTGGGGCTCCGAGTGCGGCGAGGCCGCGGCTGTGGCCGGGGCCGGGGCCGGGGCATCGCCCAGCGCGCTCAGACACACGCGCTTGGCCGCCGCAGAGTCCGCTTCGACCGCGGGCGGCCAGGGGGCCGCGTCCAGGCCCACGGTCCGCTTGCGCACGTTGCAGCAGCGCGCGCACAGCACGTCGTCCACCGTGTGGTCCGAGGAGGCCGCGTCCCGCGTCCTGGGCGCGCACAGCACGCCCGCCTCCTGCGTGCCGGGGCGCGCCTGCACGCCCGCGTGCGTGCGCTGCACGGGCATGGGCTGCGCCTGCACGCCCGCGTCCCGCCGCTCGGCGCGCGCCGCCGCTGGCTCCGGCTCCGTCTGGCAGCCGCGGGTGTCGCGGGGCTGCGGCTGCGTTTGCGAGCCGCACGCCGCCGTCCTGGCCGCCGTCGCCTGGGGTATGTCCTCCGTCCAGGTGGCGCTCAGGCTGAGGCGCGCCTGCGGCTGCAGCTGCAGCTGGCCCTCGGTGCCCACGCCCACGGAGCGCAGCCTGGGCGGCGGGGGCATCAGCCCCACGTCCCTCGTCAGCACGGTGCAGCCCACCCCGATGTCCCGGGTGGCGCGCCGCTTCGGGCCCGCCGTACCTGTGGAGGGTGGAGGAGTGTCAGTCGGAAGAAAAACCATATGTCAATTTCATCCAAGAGATATGTGCGAGGGGAAAACAACTCTGAATTTTAGTGTAGACAGTTTTTGAATATTTTTGAATTTTCGTGAATTTTTCTAGAATTTATTTTTTTAAACTTTCAGTTGAATTTTACCTAAATTTTCCTTCAGTTTTCTCAATTTTTCCGTAAAATTTGTGAATTTTTGCGATTTTTTATTAAAAAATTTACGAGGTGTACAAATATTTCACAGTTGTCTCCCCGTCGGATATGTGTCGTCCATCCGCGATGGTCGACACTGGAAATCCAGAAAGACCGCAATGATATGGCGGTTATCCGTCGGGATTGTTTGGTGAATACGAACCGTTCTGCTTCGTGGGCCTGATGTCCTCCAAGAGAAAGTCCATTTTGCGCTTCATCTCCTGCAGCTGCGGATCGCTGCTTGGCATACCGTCGGCGCTCGACGGCCGCATCCGAGACCGTACGGGCTCCTCGATCCTCAGGACGTCGAAGTGAGCCGTACCTGTGGAGGGTGGAGGAGTGTCAGTCGAAAGAACACAAAAACTGCCAAGATGTTTAAATGTTTCTTCCAGACACGACTGTCGACACTGGATCATCTGGTGACTACGAACCGTTCTGCTTGATGGGCCTGATCTTCTCCATGTTCAGCAGCATCTTGCGCTTCTCCTCCTGCAGCACCGACAGTTGCACTTTGAGCACGGGGATCATCTTCACCTCCTCCTCCAGTTCCCGCATCCGCTCCAAGCTGCGCGCGATCTGCGCTCGAATGTTCTGAAACAATCAAAATTTATGTGTGTTTTTTCTTTCCTCCACAATTAGAATTATTTTACAAATACAGACTGGCGGCCTGAGAGCAGAAAACTCTTAAACTTGCAAAGCTGAGCAAGGCAGACTCCCCTCTTTACACCCACCGCCATGTACTGAGCCCTCGGTGGCGGCAATTCCTTTCCAAGCCGCGCTGGGCGAAAGGTGGCAGCAGATCTTGTTATTAAAGACAGAGTGCGCGGCCGCCACCCCAGCATTGCGATCGCTTGCGGAGCACTAACTCCCTTCACCAACCCCTACCCGCGACGGGCCCGGGTGCTGTGAGTGCCGCCACTGGGGGGTTCAGTATAACGTCCCCCCCCCCCCCCCTCCCGGAGAAAACAGCTCCGAATGTTGGTTTACACTATTTGAGAATTTTCTTGAACCTTTATAGAATTTTTGTGATATCTCATTTGACTTTTACCTGAATATTCCTGAATTTTCCTAAAATTTGCAGAATTATTGTGAATTTTGCTGTAGTACGAGGTGTACAAAAACTTCAGAGTCGTTCCCCCCACCCCCACACACACGCACTCTCTTCCCCTTTCTCTCTCGCGCACACAAACAATCGCCGCACAGCACTTAGCTCCCCTAAGAGCGGGTACCTCCAGAGGGCGCATCTGCTCACTTCGATCGGCCCTTTCGCGAAACCGGAGAGCAGCAGTGCAGCAATCCCGCTCCAGTCTGCGCCAGTCAGCGGGTATACGAGAGAGCGCGCAGAGCGGGGGGGGAGAAGAGAGCGAGCGAGGCAGGAAAAACAACGAACCATGGGCCATGTGCCACGGGCGGGGCGCGGAATGGGCGCGCGAATGAAGTGATTCTCATCAGCGTCGCAAAGCACATTCGTCTGCGTGGCTCTGCAGGACTGGGATGCTGGCCTGGCCGCCGGATTGTCGATACACAACACTCAATCCCCCTACCCTACCCCTGTCCTGAAGCCAGCGCTGCGTAACGCGCGCCACCCCTGGATAGAAAACAGAATATGCCGTACCCACCACAGAACATTTTTTTTTAACAGCAAACAGAGGGGCATCCGCACACGCACACGTTGTCAAATCAGAAGCATGTTTTTTTTTCTTTCTTTTTTTTCAGGGGTTGGTGGGTTGAGGTGGGGGAGGGTTCCTGTTGTGCTGCGCGCTGCCCTTCCGTGCCTCTTCTTTCGCGGTGGTTGTGCCGGGTGGTTGCCGGGGAGGGAAAAGGGGGGGGGGGGAGAGGCGTGACCTCGCACTTGTTGTTTTGCTCAGCGGGCGCAGCCTGGCGCGGCGCGAATTAGCGTTTGGCGTACGACCGATTAATTTGATGCCGTATGACGTATATTCGCGAGGGACAGAGTGTGGGAGGGTGGGAGTGAGAGTGAGAGCGAGATGAGGGGGTGAGTGAGTGATCGAGGGAGACGGAGGCAGACGGTCCGTGCCCGAAGGGAAGTGCGGGGGAGGAGGTGGTTGCCGGATAACCTAATTATGACGATGGAAAAATCAGTGGTCCGCTCTGAGCAGCAGCGCGGCTCGGGAACGGAAATCCGATGGCTCATTCCATCCCATCCCATCGGCGAATGGGATGGCGAGGCGGGGGCGGGGCGGGGCGGGGCGGGGCGGGGCGTAGGCCTGCACAGCTTACGCTCTTAACGTCACCAGCACTCACCCCCGCCCCCGCACCCCCGCCCCGTCCCGCACTGTTAATGCAGACCCTGTGGCCTGGCCTGGTTCCGGCCCCGGCGGCTCCACCACCAGCATCCCCTCACCAGTGTCGTCTGCTTTTGTCTGGCGATCAGGGTGTGAAAGAGAGAGAGAAAGAGGGAGGGCGCCTCGGCGGGCGTGGAAAAAAAAGATATATATAAAAAAAATCACTCTGGTGTGAATCTGTTAGGGGATGCGTGGCGCGTGCCTATTTGGAGACGCTTTGGTATTCTTATTGGATTTGCCACGACGGCGACGGCGAGGACCCGGGCCCGGCAGCGCGGCGGCTCCTGATCCACCTCCGCTTGGATCTCTCTCTCTCTCTCTCTCTCTCTCTCTCTCTCTCTCTCTCTCTCTCTCTCTCTCTCTCTCTCTCTCTCTCTCTCTCTCTCTCTCTCTCTCTCTCTCTCTCTCTCTCTCTCTCTCTCCACACAAAACACTCCCCTTTCCTACCCTTCACTTCACCCCTCCCCCTCCCATTGGTCTCTGTCTCTCTTTCAGTCTCCCTTTTTCTATCTCCCTCTCACACACACAATCAACCTCACTCTCTCACTCTCTCTCTCACCTGGAGCGCTGGAGGAGGCGGCGCAGTCGAGGCGGAAGCCGCCGCCCACAGCCCCGCGTCCAGGGCCTGCTCGAGGTAGCGGGCGCTCACCGGGGTGCTCGCGGCCGCGGGCGGGCCCGGGGATGAGGTCAACGACGTTCTAGAGGTCGCCGTCGCGGAGCAGGTGGTCTCTGTAACAGTAAGGCGAAGGCGAGGGGGATGAGCGGTGGGGCGTGAGGTGATGTGATGGCCGAACCCCTACCTACGTACTGTAGCACATGGACTTGGGTGTTTCAGCCCCGCCAACCCCGACAGATGCATGTTAACAGAGCACGCCGCCGCGCGTCGTTCGCAGCCCTCGTTGAAGTTGCGGATTGTGGAGCAGGAGGGGGCGGGGGCGCGTGGGGCGGGGGTAGGGGAGGGGCGCGGCTCCACAAGCAAACCCTCTCTCCTCCTCAGCCCCGCGCAACGGGCGGGCAGCGCCCTGGGGCGGGGCGGGGCGGGGCGGGGCAGCGCGCCCCTGGCTGCTGCATGCGGGGGCGAGTAGAGAGCAGAGCGGGGCGGGGCGGGGCGGGGCGGGGCGGCCACAACGTCTCAATTAATTAAGACAAACCCGGCAAACTGTTAAGTTGCACTCTAAGGCGCCGGGCTAGTCCGGGCCCTCCGCGCACGTAAATGCTTAGCGCCTTAGTCCAAGTTAAAATTACTCGACCTTGTCCCTCTAGAGCCACCCCGGCCGGCCGCACCCCACCCCGCCTCTCCCAGCCCATTGAACAGTACAAGGGGCGTGCCACAATGGCAGGGCTTGGTGCGCTGTTTAGCGAATTACATTGTACTTACGGTGTGAACTGAGCAAAACTGGGTGAGGGGCGAGAAGGGTGGAGGGAAGGGGTGGGTTGCAAATGATTAGCCAGTGGGAGGAAGAATGAGAAATAATGTCGCACGCACACAAGGCTCTAAGTGCGCAAGTTTTGAGAGATTATGCTCCTCGAAACTTCTTTGCAACCCGCTCCGCTCCAGCTGCACAAAGGTGCGGAAGGGTGAAGGTAATGGCCGAGCGAGAGAGGGAGGGCGAAGGGCAAAGTGGGTAGGAGAGGAGAAAGAGAAAAAGAGAGAGGTGGGGGGGATGGGGAGGGGGGGGGTGACAGCGTCAGCCCCAGCCGTGACGTGCTCTCCACTTTCCACAATAATTCTTTCATACCGGCGGATTGTCAGGGAACCGTCAACTAAAATGGGATCAAAATGATCAGATGGAGAAACAGAAAAATCCGTGGAATCCATCATCCATTCCGCGGGGCCTTTGGGGTTGCGGAGGGCAGCAGGCTGGGACCGGGCGGGTTGTGCGGGGCTGGTTGTGGGGTTGGCGGGGGTGGGGGCCGCAGCGCCATGTGGAATGTCACCAATTTAGAAAAGAAGAGGGGAAAAATGAGTGGAGCCCGCACTGTGAACCGGACGGGAATCCAGCGCAAACGGGTGGGATTCCAGACGAAACACTGATGGGCGGGGCTGGCGGGGCGGACATACACTCAATACGGCGAGGGTAATGGCGGTGCGGTGTGAAGCAGGAACAGGAGCAGGGCGCGGGGTAGAGCAGGGGAGCAGGGGGGTAGCGGGGCGGCCCACGCAGCCAGCCCAGCCAGGCGGAGCAATGCACCTGCAGGTGCATCACCCACAGGCCAGGGAACAATCCACACATCACGACATAGTCACAAGGGAATTATTTTTTCCGTCAATTTTAGGCAGTACCTGCTATTATTCTCGTTCCCTTTCGTGGTTTTAATCAAATGCGCGTTTTACTCCCGGTCTGACGTGCGCACCGAGTATTAAATTTGTTTTCCGATCGGCATCCGTGTTCCTGTACCGTGCGCTTGGCGTGCGGAGTGAGTGGCTACACTCCAGGCTACACGGGCTACACCCACAGCGAGCTGACCTCAGTGAGCTTCCGAATCAAAAACACCATCACACTCACTCTCCCTCCTGGAAGCGCCTCCGCCACGCTGTCGACACTCATCGACGCCGCCATGCGGCCATGAGTGTGAGTGGGAGGGAGACGAGCGATACGGTCATCGGTCATCGCCACAATGCGATTACGCGAGAGAGACAGTCGATATGTTTCGGCCGGTGGTGACGCATCCCTCTCTCTCCTACACACACGCGCACATGTTGTGCTCCCCCGCGGCGGCGCTGACGCTCAAGGACCCATTCATCCCATCTAACCTGATACCAATCGATGTGGACCTCTCCCCTCGCCCTCACTCTCATTAGAAACAGACGACAGATACAGCTCACACACACATACACACACGCACGCGCTCTGGTGGTCCATAGCGCCATTACTTTTCGACTCCTTCCTCCCCTCCCCCACTTTAAAGGCATCTGATCGATAGACTCGTTTATCCGTCTCAGCACCAGGCAGTGCCGTGCTGCGCAACTGCATCTGACTCTGTTCCGCCCTCCTCGGTGAGGGTCGTGTCCAAGGCCGGGCCGGCCCCGGCCGCACCACCGTGATCAAGCTTAGTGCCTGGAGGGCCTGGCGCAGAGCACACACGGCCCTGCTGTATGGCCATGGCCACCCTAGCTACCGAGGGGGGAACAACTCTGAATTACGGTGTATAAATTTTGTGAATTTTTCTGATTTTTTGTTGATATTTTTTTTTTTCAATTTTTCCTTAGATTTACCCAGATTACCCAGAATTTTTTTCTAAGTTTTTCCAAATTTTCTGATTTTTTCTGAATATTTGAGAATTTTTGCGATTTCTAAATGACGAGGTGTACAAAAATTTCAGAGTTGTTTCCCCCTCGCTAGCTACCCAACCCCACGCCCCCAGCAGTCTCAACTCACCGCCAAACAGCGCAATACATTAAAATCATGCTTCGTTCACGTCCGCGTACATGCGGTGCAGGAGATGGCCGTGGCTCTCAAAAGCAGCCCACAAACTGGTGTGAGATGCAGGTGAAACACGCAGGGCGGGATTTGCAATGGAAAGCCTGGCGATGCTGAGCGAGAGAGATTGATGCCGCAGTGCTGCCAACCACGAGGCAGCAAAACGCAGCGCCTCTGCTCACCTCTCGTCACCGGCAAGAGCGCGCAGGGGCCGGCTGGCTGCGCCAAACCGAAGAACTAGCTCAGCGCTCAGCGGGATGAGGCTGAGGCACTGCTGCCATCCATCGCTCCGGCAGCTCCGGGCCGGGCAGGGCACGACCGGCATAGGCGGCATAGGGCTCGACTTCCGCCCGATCTATTTTGAATTCTATCTTTATCTCATAGCCGGGCGGCAAGGTTGGCAGCAGTGCAATCGAAGCATGTCCACTTCGAAAGGTAGGCAATCAGGTTGACTCTAAGCGACTTGGCCTGAAGTATCGAGAGTTCACTCCGCGTCAGAGAGGCAGATAGACCCGACCCAACCCGGCCAGGCACCAGGCGCGTGTACCAGCCCGCTAGCACATGAAGTTTGCCTCAAGTGTTTGAAGTTGGCGCGCTGCGCACCCTCCCGTCGCCCCGCCCCGTCTCGCGCCGGCGGTGTGTTATGCAAGGTGGCCGGAGCGTAGCGCTGCGTAAACACGTTAAAATTTCGGCGCATGTCTTGGAAAGCAATTAGGAGTCTCGGCCGCACCTTGGCCGCAGCAAAGTACACCTGCAGAAGTGACGCGGAGGGGCGGAGAGGCGGAGGGGTGGGGGAGGGGGGCATCTCACGCCGCACTAGCAGACAAGCAAGCTTTGCTTTTGCCCCGCGTTTTTCCTTGATAAAGAGAGCTGTTCTTCTTGCCCTGCTGCCACTTCTTCTGGAGGGAAACGGAGAGAAAGAAAGAAAGAAAGAAGCAAGGGGTTGTGGAGTCGCGGCGCGGGCAGAGGGCACCTTCTCTCTCGCGACCATCCATTAACGGTCTGCAGCCTATTCTTCACAGCCCAGCAGACGGCTGAACCACCCCGCCCCGCCCCGCCCCGCCACGCCCTAGCGCAAGCACAACCTGCAAGGCAAGGGCTGCTGCCGCTGGTGCTGCCGCCCTATAACCCAGTTGCGTTCATGCTGCTCAGGCACTTGGGGTTTAGCCCTCCCTCCCCTTCCCTTTCCCCTAGTCCAATCCCTTGTTTGGCCCGTGCCATGGCCGTTCACTTCACGTAGCCGGAGCCCCATGACGGGGCTGCAGTGAGGGGGGCGTGGTTTGCCGTTGGCTGTTGGTCCGTGGATTTCCCCAAGCGGTGCGGTGCAGTGCAGCTGAGGATTAGGAGGAATCTGTGGAGCTCTGGTGGCCGCCCCGCCGCCCCGCCCTTGCCTCGCGTTTCTCTCATAGAGGTTTCTCCCGCGACCTTTTTCTTTCCCGCGCGGACATTTTCCACGCATTCGCCCCGTCGAGCAAGAAATCCCTTTGATGTTTCTTTTTTTCTTCTTTTCCTCCCTTGGACGCGGCGAAAAAGGCGCGAGAAACGTTAATGACTGCGGAACACAACACCATAGCAGAAACGATCTGAGGGGGATGAGGAGTTGACAGTCATTCACTCAATGGCCGAGAGAAAAGAGGTGTAGATAGGAAACACGGAAGAGGCTTGTAAAAGAACTACAGGGCTGAGGGGGCGAGGCGGCCGAGGCGTTCCACAGAACTACGACCACCCCACCAACCCACCGCGCCGAACCCTACACAGCCCCACCATCTCTACCCCACCATACCCGAGGGTTTCCATTACTGGTCCCGCAAGAGTAGAGTCCTATGGGCAATTCCTTCGCGCCGTCGTCGCGACAGGAGAGAGGGAAGAGAGGGAGGGGGGGGGGGAGAGAAAGAGGAGAGGGAGGGAAGAGAGGGGAGGAGGAGAAGGAAAGGGTGGAGAGAGGGAGGAGAGGAAGCAGGGGATGGTGGGCGATTCGGGCGTAATCGCGTACTGATCTGATGAGGGTGGCCTGCACGGCACGGCCTGTTTCCTCGAAATCTGGGGTGATAGGTGGCGCCGGGGGAGCGGAGGGTTCGGGAGGGGGGCTGGAGGGGCAAGTAATGAGGTGAGAGTGAGAGAGGGGGCCGCCGGGGCGAAAGCTGGCGAGGGGGAGGAGAGGATGCTCAGCACAGCACACCGGGGCCACCAGGGCCAGGGCCGCCAGGGCCAGGCTCCCAGGGCAATCGAAGACGCCGCGAGCCACCACCGGGGCGGCGCCGCGAGGAGGCAGCGGCAGCGGGTCACTTAGTGAGGCAGGCGGCGGAGCCGCGGGGCGCGACGCGACGGGGCGGGGCGGGGCGGGGCGGGGCGGGGCAGCAAGTCATCAATAAACCGCGATTCGCGAACTGATTGCAGGATTAGCCGCAGCGCGGCTCTGTCCGCGCGCTGTTCAGTCCACGAGGCCCAACTCCCGGCCTGTCTCTTGTCACTGTGACAAACCAACACCGGACGGCGCGGGGCTGGGAGGGGCGGAGTCGCGGGCGGAGTACGCACGTCCCAACCGCGACTCGCTGCCACTCCGCCGCCGCGACCAGTCAGGAACAATCCCCCGTGTCTCGCGGCGCGGAGGGGAGGGGTGGGGGGTGACGAGCGCGGCACAGGTGGAGAGAGGGTTGCCAGGGGGGCTGGAAGGGTTGGCACGTCAGGTTGACCGCTGGACGCGGGCGCGAGGCGCGCAGCACTGTCAGGTCAAAGGGTCTGAGTGCTGATCGCAGTCCACGCATCGCAGTGGAGAGAGGGGAGGGAAGTTCTCGGTAAGACATCTACATGTACGACTCGGGGATAGGGGAGGAGCGGGTGGGTAAAGTGATATCGGCAGGCAAAGCGAATGCCGCCGGGCGACGGTATATACCAGGTGGCTGACGGACGCCGTGCACTTTTTGTACTATGCAACCCGCCCGCACCGCTCCATCCGGGACTGCATACCCATCAGGCGCCGGGGACCGGCTCCAAGCCTGGACGCTCCGCTCCGGCACTGCTGTTGCAGCCATCGTCCCGAAAGGGCCCTCTCGCGGTTCGCGCGGTCTACGGCGGGGCGTTACCGGGGGGAGGTTCACGGTTTCTCGGGAGTAACCCGCGAGTCCGCCGGGAAAGCTCGCGGTCTGCGAGTCGCTCCGTGGGGGTATCTCGCGAACCGCGGATCCTCCGCGGGGGAAGGTCGAGGTCCGCGGATCATTCTCGTGGGTTGCTCGCAGTCCGCGCGCGAAGGACCCACAGAGGATCCGCGGTACGCGAGATTCCTGCGCGGCAGGACGCGCGGACCGCGAGCTTTCCCGGCGGCCTCGCGGGTTACGCTCGCGAAACCGCGAACCTCCCCCCTGTAACGCCCTACCGTAGACCGCGCGAACCGCGAGAGGGCCCTTTCGGGGCGTTCGCTGCAACAACAGTGGCGGAGCGGAGCGTCCGCGCTTGGAGCCGGTCCCCAGTCCCCAGCGCCTGATGGGTATGCAGTCCCGTATGGAGCGGTGCGGGCGGGTTGCATAGTACAAAAAGTGCACGGCGTCCGTCAGCCACCTGGTATGCTCGGGTTGGGGCTATGGCGCCCTCATGGCACCATAAATGGGTTAGTGTTAGTGACTTGACTTGAGATAACCAGGCCACAAATGACGGAAAATGCATTCCCTGGCGTTCGTAACCATGACGACGACTGCCTCGCGCGCGGCACTCCCCTGACGACTTAACAGCTGTTTGTGGCACAGCCGACCGTCTTTACCCGAACCCTGCTGAGCGACCTCCACTTTTACGATCGTTCAAAGCATTCGCTCGTATTCGCCGCCGATCGATCCGCCGTTCCCTACGCGCCGATAACTCAATAAACGTATTCCTCTCGATAGAACTTCTCTGGCGCGGCCGACTGGTCGACTCGCCGATGTCTGCTCGTAACTTATACATCAGGGCTCGGCCCGCCCCCGCCCCACCCCGCCATCGTCTTCCTACTCCATATTGCACGCGGCCCTTCCCTTCCCATCCTTGGAGATGGGCGGGAGGACGTTGAGCAGGAGAGAGAGGAGAGAGGGCTCGTCTTAGAAAAGGACGTGGGTTTGAAGAGCGTTGAGCTCAGGGAGGCGCGGCGCGGGTCAGACCAGCCTGGCCCAGCCAAGGACCCTGAGTGAGTAATCTCCTCGACTCGGCGCCGAAGAGGCTGAGAAACCACTCGCGAATATCGCGCTGCATACTTGTTGAAAGAAGTAAGGCAGAGGGAGGGGGGGAGCAGGCGTCACGTGTCCGTCACTCGCATACTGTCAGGAAATGCACAAGACGATTTCGAGGAGCGCGCGGCGGAGCGAGGCTGCCGGACAGGGAGACAGGAGACGGGGGCCGGAAACAGATCGGTCGCCATCCCCGCCCCGCCCGACCCGGCCCCGCCCAGCCTCGCATCATGTCACTCTTCCGGAGCGAATGGGGTGGAAGGCATCAGCGGAGGCGAGTTATTTCCGCGGCTCTTCTCCCGCAAATCCCTCTCGCCGCGCCGCGCGCGCTGCTGGAGGAGCTCCGGCCCCGCTCGACCTCGACCGCCACCGCAGGCGAGACGCCATGCTCAGGCACTGCAGCGCTGCGCCAGCGCCAGCGCCAGCGCCCGCCCCGGCTCCGGCCTGTCCGCATTACTCCGCGCACGAGAGACTCTCTCGGGGAGTATAGCCGGCTCGGTGCGAATCCGATACTTCAGTTTATTTCCCTCAATTCATTGACTCGCGAGGTGATGGTTTTACCACCGAGGGGGTATGATCATCCCCCCGGGATGGTTATACACCCTACGAAAAGGGGGTACAACCATCGCGTGATTGTTGCACTCCCCCCCCCCTCCCCAAGAGGATACAACCTTCCCGTGATAGTTTTACCCCCACACGCAAGGGGGTAAGACCAGTGTTGCCAGAAAGTTAGGCAAAAATCCCGCCCAATACACCTGTGCGTAACGGGACTGTATCTCCGCCTGCCTACTAGGCGGCATACGTGCACGAGTGTATATAGTACAGTATCTGTCATGGGCGAGGGGCGGCCAACTCGATAAAAACGTACACGGAAATACCTGTGTATTTCTAGAAATACACTGAAAATATATAAGGAAATACTCTACAATACACAGAAATACATAGAAATGCTCCACAAAAATACGAAAAAATACATTAGAAATACAAGGCAAGCATACACAGAAATATATGAGTTGGCCGCCCCTTGGTCATGGGGGTAATGGGGGTAAAAACCATCACCTCACACCGGATCTACGCATGCACCGATTTCCACTCACCGATCTGGTAGCGCCGTGGGGGTATCCTCGGCGGCACGACCGGGGCCGGCGACAGTGGCACCGGCGTGGGGCTCGAGCGCTCCAGGGTGTCCTCGAAGTCCTTGACGGCGCGCTGGAGGGCGTCGCGGACGAGGATGGACGCGTGCGCAGGCATCGAGACGGGGGAGGGCGGCATCTGCAGGCGGGCGCACCAGTGAGCTTGCAGTGTTACGGGCTACGGTCTCGGGTCGAGGGGGAATCACTCATACAAAATATGTCCAATAATTATAATTTTTTATTTATTTTTTTATTTTAAATATTTTTTGTTTTGATTTATGTTTTGATTTTTCAAGGAAAATTTCTGTCACACATGGATCAATTTTGATCTTTACTCCAAAATTCTGTCAAGTTATTTTTCTTTCAGCTCTTCATTGTTCATTTTCCCTCGACTTTTTGTTTTTTCTGTATCCTTCTTCTTGATTTTTGTTTTCAATTTTTTGAAATGAATTTTTGGAGGCCGTACAGTATCCCGAGTTTTTTTGTTTTTTTTTAGAGTGCCCCCCCCCCCCCCGGGGTCATACTCACTCACCTGCGGCAGGGTCTGCTCGATGGTCCAGACCTGCTGGTGCGGCTGCTCCGGCTCCGGCGCCACCGCCAGCCCCAGCAGCACGTCCATGGACTGGCGCTGGCGGCGGCGCTCCCGCCGGCGCGCCTTGGTGGCGGCGTGCGACGGCGACCCCGCGCCCGCGGCCGCCAGCCGCTCGCAGAAGCGCACGAAGTCCAGGTCGATGTGGTAGCCGTAGGGACAGCAGTCGCACGAGGGCTGCTGGGTCGGCGGCTTCCTCGGCGAGTCCCTCTCGGTCCTGGCCGACCGGGGGAAGGTGGCGTGCTTCATGGTGAGCGCCGCCCCCGGCCCCGCCCCAAGGCCGTCACCAGGGCCGTACGGCTCTTGCGGCCGCAGGCACGCCGTCTCCATCCTGTGAGACAACATGATCGTAAACGTAGGTTAGCTCAGCTGGCGCGGTCACTATAGTATACTGCAGGGTAGGAGCGCCGAAATAAGGGTGGAGGATGCATAAAAACGGACAAAATTTTGGTCACAGCAAAATCCAGTACGTAAATGACAGACGACATTGTGTCTTCGAAAATTTGGTTCATCAATGTGGCTGTAAGGCTGCCTGTAGCGCCAACACTGAAAACGCCGTAATGACGCATGTCTATCACCGAGTCTATCACAAAGGGATGACGCGCGTTATTATGCAGTTTTTGTGGAATATTATCTGAGCAAGCTCTTGAAATTCATTTTCGATGAAACCATCAGATTCCTCCTGAAATTTCGGATCGAACGAGCATACGTGTCATAGGGTTCCGAGCTCGAATTAAGAATGTTGTAAGTAGTGCTTGACTGGTATACGTTCTACCCGTTCTACCACACTAAGCGTCAGAACCCTATCACATATGCTTTTTTTTTTAATTTTTTAATCTTTTTTATACAAATTATAATAATGGAGGTTGGCAGGATTTCGATTTCCAGGAGTGACTTCTGAGATACCCTGTAAACTTCAAGTCTCGAGGACAACTCCTTCTAATGCAACGCAGACACAAGGTCGTTCACACAAGCCCGCTCCGAAGTTATTTCAACGAAAAAGGGCACGCTAAAATGGCAAGATTACTGTTTGTAAGAATCATTTTTAAAATACGAAAGCCAATGATGTCTATAAGGGTCCAATTTGGGTCCAATTTGGGAATGTTCAAATAAGATGTATCAATATCCATTTTTTTCGCACACCCTTAAAAAAAGGAGAAAATCTGCACGGTACCTCAGAAGTCAATATAAACGACTTTGAACGCTTGTTTACACACACCTCATTGTCTCTGGCCAAAAGCAAAAAATAAATTTTAAAAAAATACTTTTGTTTTGCGATTTTGACATATTACACGGGCTGCGGGTCAGCGCACCCAGCGCGCTGCGCAAAGTTCGCGTTCACGAACTGCAGAGAGCCGCTGCTGCTGAATGCCCATTCCGGGAACGCGCGAGGAAGTCAGATGACACCCGCTGCGACGAGGCGTGCTGTGTCCAGGCCCAGGCAGCAGCGTGATGTTCAGCAGAACGCTTCGAGCTATGCCCAGACGAAAGGGGAATATTCGCAGGCAACATCTCCACCTCCACAATCATGAAGAAGGATGGTCTAGTCGGCAGGCGTCAATGCCGAGGGGTACCTCACCTTCACAAATCAGTTTCCAATCGTTTTCCAATACCTATTCCTTCACATAATTTTTCGACAAAAATCTATTTTAAGCACCTTAAAATTGCAAAATATCGAATTGGTGCCAAAAAATTTAAAGCTTTCTTTAAAATTAGGCCAAATTTTCCTTGCAAACACAATAACCCTCCAATCAGTGTACACCCATTTGAAGAGTGAGGTACCACTCGCTCAATACCAACCGCTCTACACAGCTGTGTGATGGGCGCTTTTTGACTGCTTTTCTGCGTCAACATTGCTACGAGGGGGTATTCACTTCTGTAATACCCTGCACACCAGACTGGGTATTACACGGTATAACGCGTAATGTAATACCAAAAAATATTAAAATACGCTCTAAAATTGCAAAATTTTCTATGTAGTACCGGTGTGATACCGCGTAATACAGTGTAATACGGAGTACAGTACTCTGTACCAGGTGGCTGATGGACCCCGGGCACTTTTTGCACCATGCAACCCGCCAACACCGCTCCATCCGGGACTGCATACCCATCAGGCGCTGGGGACCGGCTTCAAGCGCAGATGCTCCGCTCCGCCACTGTTGTTGCCGCCAATGCCCCGAAAGGGTCCTCTTTCGGTTCGCGCGGCGTGCGACGGGGCGTTTACGGGGGGAGGTTCGCGGTTTCACAGGAGCAACCCGCGAGTCCGCGGGGAATGCTCGCGGTCCGCGCGTCCTGCCGCGCGGGGATCTCGCGTACCGTGGATCCTCCGCGAGTCCTTCGCGGACTGCTAGTTACCCGCGAGAAGGATCCACGGACCGCAACCTTCACCCGCGGAGGATCCGCGGTTCGCGAGAGACACCCCCGCGGCAGGACCCGTGAACCGCGAGCTTTCCCCGCGAACTCGCGGGTTACTCCCGCGAAACCGCGAACCTCCCCCCTGTAACGCCCCGCCGTAGACCGCGCGAACCGCTAGAGGGCCCGTTCGTGGCGTTGGCTGCACCAACAGTGGCGGAGCGGAGCGTCCGCGCTTGGAGCCGGTCGCCGGTCCCCGGCGCCTGATGGGTATGCAGTCCCGGATGGAGCGGTGCGGGCGGGTTGCATAGTACAAAAAGTGCCCGGGGCCCGGGGTCCATCAGCCACCTGGTACCGGTACATGTTTTCTCGGAGTAAATACCCCCTTGCATTGCTATACCCGGCCAGAAATGTGCGCGGTCGAAAAAGATGTTGATTACAACAGGATCGACAGAAAAATCGTTCGATCACAAACTTCTGGCGGGGTAAGGGTAATGTAAGGTTTGTGAGGGAATCGGGGGAAAGCCACCAAAATTCCGTGCCAGACAAAATTGCAGCAGCCGCGCACTGCTTCGGCTTGAGTCCCACCAGCAGCCCTTTCTCCTATTCACTACGGGCGGCGCGCGGGCCGTCGTCACACCGTCACAGCCGGGCACACTGAGCGCCACGGCGCCGCGATTCCGCCGAGCGATTCTGAAGATCTGTCCTCGTCGCACTCATGGAGCACTACCGTGGCCAGCATAGCGCACCGCTGCAGGTGCAACAAGGACGGAGAGATGAGAGCGATCTTCTGAATCAGTCGACTGGCCGGTCGTTACGTCTCTCGCGGTGCTTGTCGGCCCGCGGCGCCCGCGGCCGTGACAGGCCGTGACGGGTGATACCACGTCGAGCAACGAGGACAACTACGCGCCGATGCCTCACGGTGATAGCGATAAAAAAACAAAAGACAACGCAACGCGACACCACCGGGCAGCCGTCTCATTCCGAAAATCGCTCTCGTCCTTCCGTCCTTGTCGCATCTATTGCGGGCCCCCATGAGTGCAACAAGGACGGAGGCGCGAAAGCGATCTTCGGAATCAGACGGCAGGACGGGGCGGGTGCCAATGGGCGTGGTCAGGCATGGCGCTCCGCGCCGCGGGCGTGCGTGACAGGTAAAGCGCGCCGCACGCGTAACGAACACAGTGGCGCGCAGGGCGTGACAGGCAAACCCGCCCCTCCAACTCCTCGAACTACTCGTTCGAATGGGTGTTGCGCAGCAGCCGGTAACGCTCATTATATTTTGCCGCCATGCTGGTTGTCCAGAATATACCGGGCGTTCCTCTGAATGCGTTTAAGTGTTGCGGGATTGCCTACCGAAGTCGTCCGTAAGGATCAATGGCCCCTGAAGCTCTGGCGAATGTACAATGCCGCAACACCGTTTACGCATTCAAAGAAGCAGCCGGTACATGGCTAAAATAAATCGATTGATTTGCATACTATTTTTTTTAAAGATATGGAGTTATAGCTGAGACCTCTAGAGGACTCTAGTGGTATTCAACAATCTATAGACGTCTATTTTCGAACAGGGCTCAGGCTTTTTTTTTCACACGTGGAATGTTCCTACAAATGCTTGAATGTTTTTCTTTTTTTAAATAATGGATAAATCAATCAAAAATGCTTTCTTTGAGGGGTGCACGACCCTGAAAAATTGTGAAATGGGATTGGGGATTGTGGCGAGAATTGCTAAGATTGAATGAAATTAGTTGAAAAAGACTGGAGAAATTGCAAACGAATGAATGAAGGTTCATGCAAAATACTGCGCGCGAAAGGACTTGAATAGAGAGAACCAGGCCACAAATGAGGAGAAATATTCAGAAATTTTGATTTCTTAATTATAATTAAGCATGAGTAAAACCTAGCCAAACTACAGAAAACCAAGACGAAGACGGCTGCAAACAAAAGATGACCGCAACCGGCACCACCGGTTGCTGCATAAGACCTCTTGCTCTAACCTTCACAGAAGCTCTTTTTCATCCCGGGCGCTCTTTAATGCCGCGGTGTGGGGCACATGTGACGTCAGGTGTTCCGCAGCGCCCCCGGTGCCTCGCGTATCGGGCCGGGCCGGGCCGCCGGGCCCAGCCGGGCCACGGCGCTCCTGCCATGTGAAGCAGACGACGTCACCCCGCTCCCCACACCGCGGCATAAAGTCTGATAGCAGTAAAACCCCCGCCCAACACCCTCCCCAACCTCCACCTCCGCCTCGCCGGCCTCGGCCCCTCTCCCACCCCTCGGGCAGGCGGGGCGATACCCCTAAGGACACACCAGGACAAGGACGTCAAATGTCAGCGAAGGGGTAGTAGGGAAGGGAAGGCCCGGTCACACAGGCCTGCCCGGGCCCGGCCCGACCCGACACTGCGCACCGCAGCACGGCATTGGCGCCGGCCAGGAGCGTTCAAACAGAGGCGCCTCGCCTCGCCTGCCCCTGCCGGCCTAGAGAGCCGCGCCAAGGCAAAGACAACACACAGGTGCGGTGCAGCGGCGTTGCCGATCTTCTGCCGTCGAGATGAAGCTCCTGGAGGTGCGCCCCCGCCCCGTCCCGCCCCGCCCCGTCCCGCCCCGCCCGCTTGACACCTCTCATCCTCACGGGCTAGGACAGCGGTCCACCGCGACTGCTGCAGTGCACGCCCACCCGGTCGGGCCCTGTGGCCTGGCCGCCGTCCAACAGGTCTTCTTCTCCTTCTCCAGCGCACTCCTCCAGTCGGCCGCTGCGTGGCGCGGGGAGGAGGACCGGCCTTGGGTAAGAGCCACTTTCTTTGCGCGGCCGCGGGCGGCCGCGGGCGGGGCGAGACGAGGCGGGCCGTGCCATAGTGGCGCGCCGCGATGTTGGCGACCACCTGTTAATGATTTGTCCTCTCAGCTTCCGAAGGCAGGCCGTCTGCGTGCGGCCCAGGCCGGTCTAGCCCGGCGGCCCGGCCCCGGCCGGCCCCACATCCAATCATGCGTGATCGCTGCGGGGGCTCGGGTCCTGGACCGGCCCGGCGCGGGGCCGCGGGGGCCCAGCAGGGGCAGGCGTAGGGCCGGCGAGGCGAGCTTGTATACATCATCCAGGACCTGGGCACGGTGCGCTGGAGGGCTGTGTCGGCTGTGCTGTGCCCCTACCGGCTGGGCTGGGCTGGGCGGGGCGGGGCGGGGCGGGGCGGCACGCCGCCGGCGCGCGGAGACGTGGGCGGCCAAGAGGAAGGCAGGACGGGTGGGCCGCGCCGGGCCGCGCCGGGCCGCACCGCTCTAGCAGGAGGTAGAGCGGCCAGTAGAAAGTATGAAAACTGTCTGCCGGCGCGACAGACCAGCAGACTGATTCCGCACAGCGGTTAGAAGTGTCCTCGCTCTCTCTCTCTTGCTCCTTATGGCCTCGCGCCATTAGTGCGATGGGGACAGAGAGCCGAAACCGCCTTGCGAAATCTTCCTTCAGGGGGCGGCACAATAAGCGAGTGCGCCGCCGCCACCGTCCACTCCAAGGCGAAGGACTCCGTCGCCGTCGTGCCGACGCCGTGACAGCAAAGGCAAAGGATGCTGCGCAGGTGTGCGGGCGCACGGCGCGGCAGCCATGCTGGTACAGCGGCTGCGGCTGCGGCTGGGCACGGTTGCAAGGATACAACACGGCCTCCGCTCGGCACCTGGCCGGCTCGGCTCGGCTCGGCGCGGCCTGGGCTGGCCTGGCCTGAGGGAGGCGGGGCCGCAGCCGCACACCGCACGCACATGCTGCCGCAGTCCTGTCTGCGGTCGGCCTCGGCCTCGGCCAGGCCCCGCGGCTGCAGCCGCCCGTCACCTGCACCTGGCCAGAAAGGTCCTGAGGGTGCCGCCACGACACTCACCTGGGCCGGGCACTCGGTCGGGGCGGAGGCGGAGGAGGCGCGCTTCGGTTCAGACAGGAGGACAGACAGCTGCGGCTAGCCGGGCTAGCCGCGCCTCCGTCGGCAACAGGTGTGCTTACAGCGGTCCATCGCAGTCGACTGAACCGAGTGGCGGGGCGGGCTGGGCCGGGCCGGGCCGGGCGCGGCGGCGCGGTGTGGCGTGGAGCGGAGGGAGGTCCTCCTATAAGCTCGGCTCGGCTCGGCTCGGTCCTTGGCTGCGGCCCGCCGGCTCGGCACGGCACCTGCCCGCGGAGGCACGGCTGGACTCGCTCGCGCCGCGCGGCTCGACTCGTCGGGCTGGCAGCCTGCACCAACGCCCCAACCCGACGGAGCGCCGCCCCGGCCCCGGCCCCGCCTCCCCCCGCCTCGCCAGCGCAAAAGGCAGCCAGCCAGGCTGGCCCAGGCCAGGAGGACTTCCAGCCGCCAGCCGGGTCGGGCCAGGCCAGGCCAGGCGCGGCGCGGCGAGTCAGCCTTTCCTTTCAGACGAGACCCCTTCCACCCGTCCGCGTCCACCGGTCCGGACCGTCCCTACCACGCCGCGGCCCGCGGCCAACGGCTCGGCGCCGCCTCCGCACCCGCACCGTGCCGCCAGGACGGCCAGGACCTTTGTGGACGGGACGGGACGAGACGGGGTAGGGCGCCGCGCCCTTCCCGGCACTCCTCATCGAGCCCCTCAATGGACCTGCAGAGCGATTCCGGTGCGCGCACTCGTACGCCCACTCTGTGAGTGCGAGAGAGACAGAGCGCCCTCCCACTGTCGGCAGACTCCTTGAGGGCGAGAGAGACAGAGCGAGGAGTGCGCGCACCGGAATCGCTGTACTGCCACCTACCTGTGTCTTGCCTCAGCCCACGGACCAGGTCGTACCTGACTCTGTGCAAGGTCGCCTGCCTGGAGAAATGATGTTTCTCGAAATCGACACCTCGTGGCCAAGAAGAAACGTATAATTTCTTTCAATAGGCAGCCGAGAGTTCGGAATATTTTAGAATATAATTTTTATTTAAACATTCAGATTGTGCCTCTACAAAGTGCGCGGTATAGTATTATTTCCATTATTGCCCGTCACCTGGCTTAATGAAAGTAGCAGGTAAAATGACAAAGTATGTATAAAACAGAGAGGAGTAGTTCATTTATTGTTACAAATGGAACAATGTTAAACCAAGTTACATGATAATACTTAGGTGAGGTTGGGGAGAACTCTTCATACATACTTATTTTTAACTGCTAGAGAGTGTTCAAACTTGCAAGTAGTAACACTAAGAATTTTTTTTTTTTCAGTACAGAATGGCAACATGGAAGTAAATCAAAATTGAGGAAGAACATAAAACATTAAAATAATTGTACAATTAAAAAAATATAGGTGGATGATTCAAAATGAGCTTTAAGTCTCAAACAGGGAATCAAAGATGGAATTTCCACTAACATAATGTGTTAAGATGTTTGAAGATATGTTACCTATATGTACATATGGTTCCACAACTTCATTATCAATTTAAAACACACTGCTCTATTCCAATGAATTATTAAAAATAAAATAAAAAGTTTAGGTAATAACTTTAGAAATTTTAATTGGAACCAAAAACCACATGGTCAGAAACAAACTGAAACAGGTATGCTGGTTTACCTACAATCTGATTATGCAGGCAATCAAACAACTAAAACCCATTAATATATGGTGTGCACCATACGGGATACACAGACTTGTACTAGTTGAGAATTATATTAATGTGATTTCAAAGATCTAGCATCAGTCAAAATCATTCACACACAATAATTTCACAACGATTTGATGGCTGTTTAATGACACGTAAGAACGTTAATAGTAATCTGTAGCAGGTGAGGTGTTTTTTTTTCCTTTTTCACAATCACAATAATTGAAGATAGATCACAAAAGCTTAAAAGGCAGACAACTAGACAAAAGAAAATCTAGTCTTTGACTAGATATAATAAATAATTCAGTCTAAAATCAATTCATACATTTGCAAACAGTTTATCTGTCTCTCACAAATGGACAATTTAAGAACCAGTCGACAACTGCAGAGGTGTCTTGATTGCACTTGAAGTACAAGAAATGTGCAAGACTTATGGCACCCTTCTATAACACCTTAGAAATAGTAAAATAATTTAGAATGAAAAAATAACAAAAAACATAGGGCCAAATTAAAAAAAAAAAAAAAAGTGCCATGCTATACATAAATAAAATGGCACTTTTCATTACTGCTATATGTTATCACTGAATCTAAAATACACATTTTGATGTTAATGACATTCAAGACAAGCTTAAAGCTCGCAGCAGAAACAATTACACAAGTCTACCAGGGAGTCCTAAAGACACTTCACACTACTATAAGATGACAATGCGTTGTAAACACAATGCAAGTATGATCTATCCAGCTAATGGAACTAGTTTGTTCTGTCACAGTTTTAGTTTGTCTTTTTCACTGGGCTTTTCCTCATATAAAGTTGCTATATTCTAATATAATCAATATAACTACCCTGGCCCACATTTAAGTGCAGAGAGAATTTAGTTCATTTTGATTTGAATAATGAATAATGATAGCATTTTGCCCAGGATTCCAGACAGGCAAAGATATTTACATCTAGCACCACTACATCTTCCCACATGCCTTACTTTTAAGTAAACACATGAAGATGATAAAACAGAAACCACCAAATCAAAAAAGAACTCAACAGTTTCTAGAACACACTAACCCAAGAGGGAAAAGATCTCATCCATTCATACACTCAACCTGAGGTTACACGAAATGCACAAGTCCACTTTAACAAGGAAGCTGATGGCTTGAACTCTCACTTTTATCCACTTACACATCTTGTTACTTAACATATTAACACAATTTTGTACATGGATGACTTGTGCACTTAAAAACAACATAGTAAAATAAACCCAAGAGAAATAAACTGTACATATTCAGGTAAACAGTTAACACATCTAGTAAAATCATGTGATACATTCAACTATGTTGAAATATAACTACCCCACAAATTCAAAATGGAACAAGTGCAAAACATCACCATTAACAAAACCCTCCATATAGAGTGAGCATACAGCATTATGCAATACCAGTCAGTGATTAAGTTACCTCAATATTGATAGTAAGAATATTGGACGAAGACTTTCTAAAAAATTTGAATCTGAAACATTTGAACAGATTAACATTTAAAACTTGGTTCCTAATTTCTCTCTCATTCAAGGGAAATTTTAATGTAACCACTTGGTGACCTCCATTGTAGCTGAACACACACATTCACACAAACAAAACAAAACCCAAAAACAAAACAAAAAAAAGAAAAGAAATAAATAGATGAAAAGTGAAAGATGAAAATTCATTGATGTAATACATGGAAAATCAATTACAAAAAAAAAATATCTGAATATTATGCCCATAATCCAAAGCTATAATTGTGCATGGCGAGGTAAAGGTTGTCTTTGCTTGACTAGTTCAGTATCATTTCACTGATCTCCAATGAAAGGGCAAACCATAATCAAATCATAACAGCTACAGTTAATATTGTAAAAGAAAAACAAGACAGTACAAAATTCATATACATTGTCTTTTCTGATAGGGGCATAAACGTAACATTTCATCAGCCCTCAGAAGTTTAACTTCATATAAAGGCAATCCTTAGAAAAAAAAAGAAAAAAATTCCTATGGACAGATAACACATAGAACTGTAAAATTGCAGAGTGAAAGGTAAAAATTAACACACTTTCTGGATAACAAACAACATTTTTCTTTTGGGAATTGAACAGAGATACAAGCTATAGCTTCATAGCAACTAACAATGTTAACTTCGCTTTTCAAACACCACCGGTGCTCTCTAACAAAGGTGTTAATATATTCTGCAAATTATACAACTTTATGGTTTATCCTTTGCTTTTGAAGAGGAGGCACCATAACTTCTTTCAGCCTCTCTACTTTTTTTATCACAACCCTCCTTCTTTTTATGGGGCTCCTCTTCTTTTATCACAGACTTCAGATGTGGTATAAACGGGATAAATGGAGTACTTGGAGTACATGGAGTGGTTGGCGGCGGTGGTGGTGGCAGAGAAGGCACGAGTTCCCTCAGCACCTCTTCCCGACTCCCAGGGGGGGAGTCCTTTTCCTCTGCGATCCTCGGGAGAGGAAGAGGATTCCGACCGTCAATGGGTATAATACCCTTCACCGACATGTGCCCGCCCCCGCCCCCGCCCCCGTTCCCGTTCCCGCCCTCCTGAGCCTGCGCCTGCTCCACCTCCTCCTTCGGCAGGCTCCGAATGCCCGACATGTCGTCACCCGAGTCCTGGCGCATGGCCAGCGGGTGCGGGTGCTCCGGGGGCTTGGTCTTGAGGCCCTTGTCGAGCGACGCGGCCTTGGAGAGCGGCGAGCGCGAGGTGACGGTGGTGCCCGCAGCGGAGCTGGAGCACGCCGCCACGCTCACCTTGGGCGCGGGGTTGTTGCAGAGCGGCGAGATGGACATGGAGGCCGCCCCGTGCCCCGACTTGCTCTTGTTCTCCGCGCTGCGCGGGTGCAGGCGGTCCGGCGAGAGCGCGCGCCGCAGTAGCGGGCTGCCGGGCTCGGCGCTCTTGGGCCGCGCGAACCCCTTCTTGCTGCAGGCGCCCGGCGTGGACAGCGACGACCCGGGGCTGTACGACTGCGTCGTGTTGGAGCTGCCGGGCTGGTGCACGGCGGGGAAGGCCAGCGGCGACGGCGACCGGGTGGGCGACGACGGCAGCGGCGACGGCGACGGCGTGCGCGCCAGCGGCGACAGCGGGATGTGGCCCACCGACTTGCGGCGGCCGGACGGCGAGTGGATGCTCTTGGCCGCGCTGTGCAGCTTGTGCTTGAGGCCGTGCAGCGTGGACGGGCGCTGGTAGTGCTGCACGGGCGTGGTGGAGCCGCTGCTGCAGGCCGCCCCGGCCCCGGCCCCGGCCCCCGGCCCCGCGGGGCTGCTGGCCGCCGACGACCCCGACGAGCTGGACGACGTGTTGGGCGAGTAGGCCTGCGGCGTCAGCGGCTCGGCGGGCGGGAACGACACGCGGTTAGCGGACGGCGAGCGCAACGGCTTGACGCGGCCGGCGCCGGCCAGCGCGGACGCGTCCTGCACGGCCAGCGGCGCGAGCGGCCAGGGCTGCGGCCGGCTGGAGGCCCCCGCCCCCGCCCCCGCCCCAACGCTCGGCCCCGCCGCCGCCGCGGCCGCCGCCCCCGCGCCCGCCCCCGGGCTCGAGATGCTCAGCGGCTGCGCTAGGTCCACGCTGGCGCGCTTGTTGCTGATGCGCTTGAACAGCGACGGCTTGCGGCGCTTGTCGATGAGGTCGCGCTTCTGGCGCCGCTGGCGGTTGAGGCTGCGGCGCGCCAGCTTGCTCTGGCCCGGCTCGCGCCGGTGCCCGCCCGCCTTGATGGACGTGTTCTCGAGCGGCGTGGAGCGCAGCGTCACGTGGTCGCCGCCGCTCAGCAGCAGGTGCAGCACCTGCGTGTGGAACAGGCCCTGCACCGGCTCCCCGTTGATGTGGGTGATGAGGTCGCCGGGGCTCAGCCCGGCCTCGAACGCGGGGCTCCCCTCGTCCACGGCCTGTAGGGGGCAGCGGGAGAGCAGAATAATAACAAAACGAAAAAAACACAAGAAAAAAAAATATTAAAATTGCTCTTGTCCCTGTGCAATAGAACGGATATACATTTGGGGACACTTCAGCGTGTGCATAACACCCTTTTTCTTTCTTTCTTTCTACCCCTGTTGTCTTTTTCAAAGAATTTCAACCAAGCTACTTTGGCATGCCCAGTGGGTTGAAGGCAAGTCTGGCTGGCACGTACCATGACGAGGTGGTGCATGGTGTAGTAGTTGGTGTCGCCGTAGTAGACGCGGATCGTGTTGACGGTGAAGCCGAAGCCCCTGGCGCCACGCTTGATGATGATGGGAGGCTTGAGGCTGGTCACGAGGGGCGACAGTTCTCGGCAGGGCGACGTATCGCGAGAGCTCGCGGTGCTCGAGCCGCCCGGAGACGGCATGGACTGAGGCGAGTCGTCAGCTGCAACAAATAATAATAAATAAAAAATATTGAAAAATATTTGCAGAAGGCTTTAATTTGATGTCTAGCATTCAGAAAGTTCAGGAAGCAAAATCTTACCCAAGTACAAGCTCGAAGGTATCATGAGAGAGAGGCCACTAGCAGACGCACTCTTGATGACCGGTCTTCCTCGAGCTTTGATGGAAGAGACAGGTGAACTTTCATTATTGGTAGCAGATGTCGAAGGTAAACTAGGTCCAGCACGAACAGAGCTTTTGGGTGAACGCTCTTCCATTGGAACAAACGCAGACCCATCTGGTCCTTTGAGGAGGGGCACACTAATCCTGCAGGAGATACGACAAAATAGTATAAATGGACAGTAATCATTATTTAAAAAGTAATTGTTTCAGAAGACTAGCTTAACACTTACATATGCTTTTCATCTTCAATGGATATTGAAAATCGAGGAAGTGAATCCCGAGTATGCAAGCGTCTTTTCCTTTGCACTTGAGGTGATACATCATCGCTTTCTGTCTGAGAGGACTCAGGCGTGCTGAGTGAGTGATGGTGATTTAGGTTAGTGGGCTCTACACGAGATTCAGACAGTTCTTTGCTTTCATCAAGCTCCATGCTACTGCCAACATTGGATGAAGATGATTCTGAATTTCCAGAATCATGAGCCAAGGGTGATATATTTGAAACTAAAGAGCTAGAAGATTTAATTGTTTTGGGTGAGTCAGATAATGTAGAGTGCAAATGAACTCCTCTGCTAGCAGATGGGGGTGTGGTTTCCCTAAACATAGAAGCAGGAGACACTGTTGATTGTGGTACGCGCCGCTCTTCAGTGCTATGAACTTTATGGAAGCGAGGAGAGATAGATGAAAAAGAACCAAACAGCATAGACTCATCAGTGTCATCAGTGTCCTCTCCCATATCATGTTTGTAGCGATCCATTCGAGCTGTAAAATTATAAAAAATCTTGTAAGTGCATAATCAACAAAATTTCCAAAATTTAAGAGGGTAGATTATTACTCACTATCAAAATAACTAGTATCTTCCTCATCATCTAATTGAGGAACAAATTCAGCTTTTTGGCGAAGCAAACTAGTCCAATCCAATCCACAGAAATACGGATGGTCTTTGACCTCTTGGGCTCCTCCTGTGCCAAGCCTCATCAAAGGATTGTGCTGCAATAGCTGGGTAATCAAGTCCTTCGATTCCAATTGCACAGGCCAATCCTTTTCATCAGGCCATTCAATGTCATCTGGAAAAGAGAATAATAAAGAGCTGAAAAAAAATATGATAAATGAGATGCACGGAAACTTTAGCTTGTAGCTTGTTCTTACCATTTACGGTATGAGCAAAGAGTTCCTCAGGAGTTTCACCAAAAAATGGAACGCATCCAATTAGAAATTCATAAAGAATGATTCCCATTGACCACCAGTCAACTGGTTTTCCATAGCCTTGTCTAGAATCAATCAATTAATCAATTATTTCTTTGTTTCTTTCATTTCTCACAAGGTGCATGAGAAATGCAACAAAATAATAAAAGAATGGATATAATACCTTAGTATCACCTCTGGTGCAATATACTCAGGCGTACCAGTAACCTGCTTATCAGAGAATTGTCTAGTTTCTCTGTCCAAATATCCTTCATAGAGATTAGTAGTCACTGTGAGAACAAAATTTCGATTTAATAAAATGACACCTTGATGACAATAATGAAGAGAAAGAAAGATGAGACGGAACATACAAGACATTAATCCCATTTTACTTAGACCGAAGTCAGTAAGTTTGATATGGCCAAGTGCTGTGATGAGTAGGCTGTAACAAGATTTAAGTTCTTTCTATTAAGTAAGTTGATCAACATTGATAATGCTACCAAACAAAAGATCATCTTACTTGTCAGGTTTAAGATCTCTATGCACAATGCCATAACTATGCAAGTACTCGACAGCTAGAACAGTTTCAGCAAAGTAAAACCGGGCCATATCTGAAGGAAGAGGACCGATTGTCTTCAATAATGCAGCACAGTCTCCGCCTTCAACGTACTCCATTACAAGACATAAGTGTTTCTGAAAGCAATGAACAGCAAACAGACCATGACAACAGCACACCATCAGCTGAAGTTTGATTAATCAAAAGAAAATAGAAAACCTACTTTTGTTTCAAAACTGCAGTACATACTAACAACAAAAGGATTATCTGTGAAACTCATTATGTCTCTTTCTGTGAAAACCTGGTCAACTTGGTTTCTTAGCATCAAATTATTTTTTGAGATCTTTTTCATAGCCACACGCTGCCGTGTCTCTTTCACACGAACTAAATAAACTGCACCATAGGCGCCATTTGAGATCAACTTTATCACTTCAAAGTCTTCTTCAGATGGATTCTAAAAAATATGTTTTTGAAAATTAGTCACACAGAGAATAAAAAATCAACCAAAAGAATAGGGCAGTGAATTGTACCTTAAATTCTTTTTTATTGCCTCTATGTAAAATTCCACGTCCCTTCTCAGTAGTTGTAGCAGTAGCTGCATTTGCTGAGGAGGACACAGGAGGGGGAGAAGGAGGAGAAATATTTATGGAACTAAGATCTGCATCCAACTCTGTTGAGAGTAAGGAACAATGGTCAACAATACAAGAATTGCAATCCATTTAAAAAGTGAAGACGTCCCTCAATAAATTTAATAGTACCAACCTGCACTTGAGTTTTTAGTCATTCCCAGTTTGCTGAGGATATATTGTGGAATATCTGCTTTGATACCTTGATGTGCAAGTTTAGCTTGTCCTTCAGCTTCCTCAAGCATATGGTAAAATTCTTCTGGGTCAAATTCCAAACATTCCAGAAGTCGAGCAGGTCTTGATATTATTAAGAGAAGTCTTCGAACCACTGTTCCAACACGGGCTGATGCTTCAATTGACTTTTCCTTGGTCTAAAATAATATTAAAAATTTAAATGAAATAAAATAATAAAATGGACCATTAAAAAATTTCACCAACTCCTGACACCTACTTCACTGTGAAGTCTTTCAAGATTTTCAGACATGTCATAAAAATAGCGGCTTGATATCAGTTTCTCTTCTGATTTCTGAAGACAATCCCTAGCCATTTCTACAATTTGATGAAGAACGAAGCGTAAGATAGGCAAATCCTTCAGGTGAAGATCACAATCACCCTCAGTTACTTTTGTCTCATTTATAAAAGCTTTCAAACGTTCCTCCATTTGTTGGGTGGCCTATTTCATAAAAGATCATATTTGTCAAGAATACTTCAACCAACAAAGGTTAAAATTTGTTCATGTTTTTAGAGTGGAACAAAACTTCAGCACATACCTTCGGAAACCTCTCCTTATACATGGTATTCATAACAACAATATCTGTGTCCATCACTGGCGAGCGGCTTGGGGAGCTAGTACACATAAAAATGTTACCCAGTAAGTTCACTTAAATGAACACAAATTTTACATAAATTAAAATAAGAATACAGTAAATCCCGGATATATCGAACCCGCATACATCGAATTCCCGCCTATATCGAACTTTTCGGCCGGTCCCTTAGATGCAATTTTAATGCTTTTTTCACTGAATATATCGAATTCCCGATTATAACGAATTTTTCCCGCGGTCCCCTGAAATTCGATATATGCGGGTTTTACTGTACAATGATCACTAACCTTAGACTACGAGATCGTGGACGGCTTAGTGGTGACCTTGGACTACAATCATCAAGAACACAGCTGTGATGTGTCTCGTTCGAAAAATGTCTTGTGAGCATCTGAAGTTCTTCCTTGGTGGGTAGATTAGGCAGCTGGTGAAGTCGTTCTTGTGAAGAGCATTGAGACTGAAATGGAGAAAAGGCATGAGAACAATACGATATGCCCTAATAATTAAGTCCAATCTGACTGCGCATATTTGAAGGAGGTACAAGCTTTTAGCCGGCTGCTCAAAAAAGTCTAATCTACTTTCTGCCGCGCCCTGAACTCTGCAAAAGTTTTGTCACTTTTTTTACTATCTTTCATTTTTGTCAAAGCTATTCCTCAATCTTTTCATATCACATGGAAAAAATTACTTTTTCTCTACTGCCAATGGTGGCAAATAGACATCAAGTAAAACAGGACTTAAGTGAATGACGCGCACATCTGACCCTGTTGAAATACGCGCAGACACATCAGACATTGATCTTAGAACGCATCAAATACATAACATGTACAGTGATTGATTGAAAAACAATTGTTTCACATGTTGTGTACAGGTAAGACAAGCAATTAAACTAGTCTGCTTCATGCAATACAAAATAATTCTCAAGATATAGTTCAAGGTTATGTGCAATGATCAATAACTTTTGAAATATTTTAGTAAAACAATAACACACTGATATTTACATTAGGCACACAATGGTTGCGACATAAGAGTATAGGAAGCCAGAAGCAACTATATTTCCTGTGAAACAACACACAACCTCTCATGATAAGCTATGTAAGAAACTTACAGATCTCATCCTTCGTTCCTTTTGTCGAATAAATTGATCAAATCTAGATCGACTATCCTATAAACAAAACAAAGCAAGCAGAGATTTGAAGCTCCAATCTCGAATTATACCAACTTGGAAAAAGCAGGCTCTTAGAAATCCAGAAAGTGGATTAGTTATAAGCAAAGCAAAATGCATCACAGGCTGCAGAAAATCAAGCCATGTTTCTTCCTTTTACTTTAATTAATTAATAATATAATTAATTAAATTTGAGTGCAATTGTTTTCAAAAATTATAATTTTTTCAACATTTTATTACTAGCACAAACAGCAGGCATTAAGAGATCTACCGCAAAACTGTGAAATACCACACACTTCTTTCCTAGATTTTCATAAATACAGGGAGAACTTACTGAGACACTGGAGCTTCCAGGAGTGGTACCATAGCCAGATGATGGCAGAGATGCAACTGACCAGCGTCTTCCTTCACACCTGCACAAAAAAAGTTCCATGAATAATAAACATGGAGTATAAATCTCTTTTTAAATGCACTGAAAAGTTACTCTACATGTGTAACTGTAAAGCTAAATTTATAAATAAATTGAACATCTTGCACTAAAGTAAAATATAAAATATGGGCTTCTAGCAAACGATTCCCTATTAAACCAAAATACTAGTGACTTTAAATCATTGCAAAATCATGATAGATTAATCGACAAAAATAAAGTGTAACTGAAGTTCAGCTTGCATACTACAACTGAATTTTAGATTACAGGAATACAGCTACAGCTTAACAAATTACCCAAAGGGAAAATTCACCAACACAACATACATATGTAGAGTTTGTTAATACCTGGGCAGGCAATGGCTATGCTCACAACATAAAGCATCCATTAAATTTTATATTCACATAGGTTTAAGTGAGAAATGGAGAGAGAAGTCTGAGATTGAAGTTAAAAAATTTCAAACCATAGAAAGAAAGAACTGAATTGCAGAAAATAGTAAGGAGACAGAAAAGACAAGACAGTCACAGAAACAAGAGGCTGGACCTTTTCATCTAATACTCTTCTGTAATTAATGATTTTCCATAGGATTTGAAGCAATTTCTGAAAGTGGTGTACATGTCAATCAAGCAAGAACAGTTGTAGGAGCAGTAATAACCTGCAATTGGTAGACAACTGTTTACAACATCCTATTTAAATCAGTTATTATTATATTCAATATAAGCAGTGACAAGGCAGAAATTTTTTGTTATGCAGAGATTTAGGTTAAAAATATTTTTGTTTGAGGAACTAAATGACTATTAGCAGAACAGTCCCAGTAAAAGGTGCTCACATGCCGAGTGTTTGAATTATGAATAATGTAAATGTGCTGTACAAAATTTCCACTTTTAAACTAAAATAAATTAAAAATCTAAACTTAATGTGAGTGCATTGCATATCAATACAGCTCCAATATTACATGACATCTATTTACATGCCACCAGATACTGTCAAAAAGAGATGCAAGTGAGGTGGTAGAGTAGACACAAAAAGACTTACAGACTTCTCTTGTTTTTCTTTTCCTGGTTGACCCTGGTAAAAATTTTGGATTGTGTCATTTTTGGCAGAGAACAGCTACACTTAGATGGCATGATTAAACTAAAGTACAAATTTATGAAAAAGGCCACAATAAAGTTTAGAGGAGGAGCCTTGGGCAAATGGACTATGAGCACAAGAATATGTGCTGACTTGCCCAGTGTAAACATGTTTTGCCAACATCATAAACAATAGACAAACAGCTATTGTAAATAGAGGTACTGGATATTTTAGCATGGTGTGCTATCTAGGTGAAATAAAACCGATAAAAATGCAATATGAATACTTGTTTACCTTCTGATGGGAGCATAAGCAAAATGTTGATTTGGAGACATTCTTGGGCTTTCCAAGGGGCTACCTGCAATATTTCAAGAAATATATAACATGAGGTCTAACTGAAATGCACAAAGAAAAATAAAACAACACAAAGACAAAAATCTTACCAGACATAGGAGAAAGACAGCGAGGAAGGGTTGGTGAGGTTGTTGAGATGAAGCTTTTCCTCTGATTTACCCGGCTACTACGTCTTGATATGCACAGCTCCTTCTGTAGATTTGATGGACATAATGAACAAACACAACAAGATAAAACAAAATATTACTCTTACAAATTATTTTAGCATTAGATAGATATACCAACCATTGAGTTAGACAATGAAGGAGCTGACTGCCCCAAAGTAGATCCATGAATGCGCACCAAGTTGGAAACTTCCCCCGACATAGAATTACCACCTAAGGCCATGAACAACAGTCAGTCATGACAGCAATAAAACAACTAAGAAAAACTAAGATAGCACTCAAAATTGCCCAAATGATAACACTTGAAATAAAGAGGAGCTGCATATTCGAGTACTGAGTTTGAGTGGCAATTTATACAAATGATGACAGCTTCCGAACATTATCACACCAAAATAAAACAAAAAGGACCCCAGCAAGATTTCTACAATGCATCTCACCTGATGAACTGCCAGTTGCAGGGTCCTTGGTATCAGAAAATCGTCTGCCACTCCTGTCAAAGACCCCTATAGAGGCTCTAGACTTGCGCATGTTTACAACTTGGCTCGAAGTCGAGGCCGAGGCCTGGGCCTGCCCATGAGCCGCGGCCGCTCCAGGCTCGACCTCTGTCTCGCTAGGGCCTCTCGTCTTGCTAACCTTGTTGGGTCTGTTCTGTGTTTGCTCCATATTGCCTGGCCTGGCAGGGGGCGGACGCTAGGGCCGCCAAATGGTGCAAATACAAAGCAGAAAACACCCGTTCCCTTCACCAACAGATTGCTGTGGCCATCCTAACAAACTGGGTCACCACCTACACGCCGATTGCACGGCGTCGGAGGACCAAGCGAAGGTCCTTTGCGTTGTGTGTGTGTTGCTCAATCATTTTGGAGGATTTTTGCACTCACTACAAGCGGCTACGTAAAAGATCAACAGAAAGTAAATGCCTAATCTTATCTACCATCCTTCAGCGGCCATCTTGACACCAAACAAATTTACTTATTTGGGGTTGCCCCATGTTTTCTCACAGGCTGTGATTCGAGTTCCTTCCCCGCCGCAGCCAGGGTTCCTGAGGTCATGTAAAATGAACCATTTTCGCGTTTAAAGTACCCAGCCTAGTGTCTATGGTCACTATTTTGCTTATTAGTTCCTACGAAAGTTGAAACGCTCGAATAAACTGTTGTTGGGACGCACACTTGCTCTCATAACAACGCCAAATTTACATCTAAGGTCCTTTAACCCAAAACCTGAAGACAGGCAAGAAGAAGTTGCTGCTGACGAATGCATTACCTATTTCCGCGTTTACTTCATCCCTTTCCCGCCCGCCCACCTCTCCCTCCCTCTTCGTTCTCTATGAAACCAAAACAAACAACATAACCTTCTAAATTAAACTATTTGTCACCCCATGTTATGTAGAGACGAGTGGGACCCTCCTCCTGCCTTTCCAAATAAGGTCATCCCGGTTACATTATTCTCTTCAAGCCATGCCCGGGACTTCGTTGGTCGGCTTTATGAGGAAGGCCAAGGATGCAGTGGTAGGATATTTTGGTGTCCTTGTAATTTCTCAAGTGTCACTGGAAATTGACATTAAATATCAAATGGCCCTTTAATTTTCTGTTTAGGTATTCTACTTAAATTCAAACTTATTGTTAATCCTGAGTATGGAATAACTGGACACTGTGGGACGAACAGTGGAGACTTTCTGAACTTCCCTTACCAAATGATTCTCATTTGCCTCACAAACAGTAATTTTACACAAAATAATTTTGTTCATGCTTCTTACATAACATTTCTTGTCCACTCACATGATAAAGCCATTAAGTGTTGTCTGCCTCCCTCCCCGAAGGACTGAGTGCACAGCCCTCTGAGATGGGATGGGGCAATAGAACCTTTACCTCTGACAATCCTCCTCCCTGTACTCACTTGACCAATTGCCAAGACCCTGCATCAGACTTAATGCCCCCAGCAATTCCTTGATGAGTTGCCAGGGTCACTTCCTTGAAGCGCATTTGGGACATGTTAATCCTACTGAAAAGCACTTTGGTAATCCAAATGCTGCTGTATGAACGGCATGAAACAATACTCTATGATTTAGTCATACAAGTACTTATAAAGTTGATTTCTGCCTGATTTATCTATTTTCCAAAAATAATGTTGAACGTTTTTCATGGACTTTGTCAGTTGACTGTTTTTTCTATTTTTCTTTCAGAATCAACTTTCCGCATCATCAGGATCAAGTGAGGTCATTCACATCATAATGGGGAATGAATCATGTGATCTTGATTCGGTTGTCTCTGCTCTTTGCTTGGGATTGCTTCAAGATGGTCCTGATAAAATTGTCATTCCATTGCTCAACATTCCCTATGATGAATTTGCTCTCCGAACTGAGGTGACTTTCTTACTTCGAAAAAATGATATCCCAGTTCAACTTTTGGTCTTTAGGTGAGCATTGTAACAATTAATTTATTTTAAGGAAATAGACCCAATTCCAAAGAAAAGTTATTTCCCACGGCCATTTAAAAACCATGACCTTTGGTTTGTAAGCTCAAGCCTCTAAATAACTTGATGTCAGCACCAAATTTGTCTTCCATGAGTGCCCCTAGTTAGATGAAAGACTTTGGTCAAAAGATATACTTGTTTCCGCCCGGGATCGGACAGCGGACCTGGCGCGTTTGAAGCACCTGTGTTAACGACTGAACACTTGCTTGCCTTAATCCCCCAGGGACCAGATCGACTTGGCGGCGCTGTGCGCCAGCGGCCGGCTCCGCCTCACGCTGGTGGACCACCACGTCCTGCCGGAGCGCGACCGCGCGCTGACCGCCGCCGTGGAGGCCGTGCTGGACCACCGGCCGCTGGACGAGGCCGCGAGCCGCGCGCTGCCCGCCGCGGCGCATCGGGACGTGCGCATCGTGGGCTCGTGCGCCTCCCTCGTGGCCGAGCGCATCCTCGAGCAGGCGCCGCAACTCCTAGACGCCCAGGTTGCACAGCTCATCAGGGGTGCGTAGCGCGCCCTCTCCTCTCCAAGAGACATACAATTTTGAGAAAGTTGACGCCCTAGTCGAGATATTCCACCGAAACAATGTGATTTTGTTCTCCCCCCCCCCCCCAACCAGGCACGGTGCTGTTGGACACGGGCTGCTTCTCGGTGCAGGCGGACCGCACCACGCCGCTGGACGTGGCCGCCGTGGAAGCCTGCGAGAATGTCTGCAGCACGTACGTGGCGGGCGGGCGGGCATTGACACGAACGTCTTCATTCTCTGGCTGAGCAACATTGATAAAACTGACGTTTTTTTCTTCTTTTTGGTTTGTCTGTTTCCCCCCTCTACCACCCGCGTAGGGAAGACAGGACTAGCACGTTCGACCAGATTGTCGGCGCTCGCAAGGACATCTCCTCGCTCACGTCCTTCCAGATCCTTCACAAGGACATGAAGGTTGTTCGTGGCGTGCCGCTGCCCGGAATGCCGCTCCTTGTTCAGGTGAGCCAGTGTCAGAAACAAAATAAACGTGGTTTCGTATGCATCAGCCGGCTAGACGTCTTGCCTTGTGCGCCGGCGTTCAATACTGGCGCATTTCTTCAGGACTTCCTTCAGCGACCCGATGCCGGCTCCGCTCTATCCGAGTTTTGCACGAAACATGCCTCTACGGCCGCCGTCGTCATCGGAATGAGTTTCTCGGAGTCAACGTCATCGAGGCCGTCTACGCTGCGGAGAGACCTCGCCGTCTACAGCCACTGCGGCGCGGAGCAGCCCGCGGGCCAGGTAAGCTTTCGCCGGGGGAGACGGCTTGACGGGGGCGGCGGTGTCTTACTCGGGGACGCCGTCGGATGTCGTTGAAGGAGCTCGTCACGTCACGGTAACCCTGTCTGTCTCGTGCGCCCTGCTGCAGCTGATCGCGGCGCTGCGGGCGGAGGACGGCCTGCAGCTGTCGCCGCTGCCCTGCGCCGTGCCCGGCGTCACCCTCTTCGACCAGCTCAACGCCAAGCCGTCCAGGAAGCAGATCCTGCCCGTGGTGCAGCGCGTCCTGGACGCCAGCGCGTGATGCGCGATGTGACCATGTTGTTGTGGACATGGATGTCGTCGTGCCGTCTCGAGCAGGACTCGCTCGCACCGGAGCCGCGCGTGTCGGCGATACCCCGCGCGCCGCCGCCGCGTCCGCTCAGGAGGCCCGATGGATGGCGCCACCGTGCCTCTTCGCCGCCGTCGACGAACCGTCCCATCCCGTCCCGCCCCGCCCCGTCCCGGTCCCTGTGTCGCACGCGTCGCCGCGAAGCGCCCTGACGCGGTGGTGGACGGACGGCGGACGTGCCGGTGCCCCCCCCCCCCCCCCCCCCCCCCCCCTCCCCGCCCTGCGCACGCCTTGGGGCTCTTCGGACGGGACCAAGGTGCACTACAAGCCTGATGGCGCAGTGTCACTACTGTACCGTGATGCACTACATCCATGAATAAATGGAAGGCGAGGCGACTGGCGACCGTATTGATTCTCCTCCCTCACCCTGACCTGACCTCGTGAGCCCAAGTACACTTCGCGTGTTTCCGGGTTCATGGCCAAAGTGAATGAAGATTGCGCGTTCTAACTGTGTCGGCCGATGTAAGATTGGCAAAGAGTGCGTGCAGAATGCAAGGCGCAGTGGTTGCGTTGACACACATGAACCAGATCATCAGATCTGCCCCTTCTGAGGCTCGAGTTTATATGCAGAATCCCCGTAAACGAGACGAACTACAAACGAATCGCGCACAGCGCCAATACGGGACACGGTGGCTGCAAATACATTTATGAATTCCTGTGAATGGAATTTGAGGTGGGCAATACATGATCGGCAGCGAGGAGCGGACGCGGAGCGCGGCACGCATGATCCAGCGCGCCGAGCTGAGCGTTCTGCTCGCGAAGCTGAACACTGTAAAATGCTTGCAAAGAATTGGTTCGTATTGCAAACTATTTTCTTTGTAAGTTGCAAAGAATTTTTAAGCATTGTATTACGAACTAATTCTTCGTAAGCTTACAAACTATTTCTTTGCAATACAAACAAATAGTTTGTAAGAATTCTAGTAGCTTGCAAAGAAGTTCTTTGCAATACGAACAAATTCTTCGTAATACGAATATTAAAATTTCTTCGCAACGTTGCAAAGAATTTAGTTTGCAAGCATTTTACAGTGAATTCTGCCCCAGTCCCGGGCCGGCGGCAGGCGGCAGCAGACGCACATGTGTGAATGTGGGCTGCTCTCTTTCCTTCCCCCTGTACTGGTTCTCCAGAAAAATAAACTACCAGAAGCCGTAGCTAGTCAATGGGCAATTATGACGTATAGGCAGTATTGGTCTGTTTTCGCGGCAACTCCCATCACAAACTCTCCCGCACGCCTTGGCGCGGCACAGTATATACTGTAAGAAAAAACTACAGCAAATCCAGTTAATTCTGATGACAGCCTTTACCGTGCTTAATTTTACTGGATTTACTGTACTTTCTAACAGGATTCGCTGTACTTCTAGATACAGTATACGGTAAACGCTGCCTCGGAAAGTATAGCAAATCTTGTCAGGAAGTATAGTAAATCCAGTAAAATAGAGTATAGTAAAGGCTGGCATAAAAATTAACTGGATTTGCTGTAGTTTTTTCCTACAGTGTAGCCAGTATAGCTGCGCGAAAACAAAGTGATGAAAATATATGCGAGCCACCTCTCTGCAATGAAGTAGATTGTCATTGCGATACTGTACTGGCGCCAGTATTTGCATGACTGGTACGACGTCCCCTGAGTGCCGTGAGTAGTACGCCGTGACCCTCGCGCGGTCAGTCTTTGGGCCCCGCGGCGGCCCCGCGGCCTAACCTACCCGACGGGACCCCTGAGTGGCCAATCTCTCATGAGCCCATGAGGCATTCAGCCCGGGCCGCCTCCGCCGCCGCCGCCCCCCACTTCTGTTGCCAAAGCTGTTTCGCGACCGCCGCTGCCGCCGCCGCAGCTGTCTGCACCTACCGCAACAGCTGCAGCCACATCGCAGGAGCTGGGCCGGGCCCCGGGCCGGGCTCAGCTCGCTCGGCTCGGCCCCGCCGGTCCCAGCCCAGCCCGGCGCGCCCGCCGCCCCTCCACCTTATTTTGCTTCGCGTGACCGTTGAAGGTTACTGTTTTCGGCGGTGCCGGGCAGACCGACTCGAGCCCCTTTCCCCCTCTCGCTCACATTCGTATTCAATGCGCCTTTTGCTCATCGTCGGTTGGCAACAGTGTTGAGGGTGATCAAGACCGTCGCGTCGCCCGCGGCCCAGGCCGGGTAGAGCCTGCTATCCTGCTGAAGAAGCGCATCTCGCTCGACTCAGAATCGCGATTCGGATTCATTGCCAAGGTCTTGACGAGGTCGGTCGTGGCGCGGCGTGGTGACTGGTGAGGCGGGACGGCTTGCAGCCTGCAGTCCGGGGCCCTACTGCCCCTGTAGAGACTGATTCATGATTCAGAAGAGCGAGGCTCTCCTCGCTGTCTCTCTTGCACCTCTGCGGCGCACCCAATGAGCGCGAGAGAGACAGGGCGCTCCTCTGAATCAGTCTGCGGGACACTCCTGATCTCGGAGACGGCAGCAGACTGATTCAGAAGAGCGCTATCCTCGCTCTGTCTCTCTCGCACCTGTTCGGCGAAGCCCATGAGTGGGAGTGGGAGTGTGAGAGAGCCAGGGCGAGGAAAGCGCTCTTCGGAATAAGACGGCATAGGCGAAGCGACACTCATGTCGCTGAAAGCCGTTCCCTTGCTCCTTGGCCAATCTAGTTTCGATTAACCCCATCCCCCCGCCCCTTTCCCCCACACATAGCCTATTGTCCAAGAAACGCCTGCGTGTTTCGGAAGAGCATGCGTCGTGTTTCACACGCTCCCTCCCCCATTCTCTCTCTCTCTCTCTCCTTCGCTCTCTCTCTCTCTCTCTCTCTCTCTCTCTCTCTCCCCTTACACGACTGCGTAAGGAGAGCGAGAGGGAGTGATACGTAGGGGCGGTAGTGGCCTTGAAGTCGATACCGTCTCCCCTCGAGCCAGACATTTAATTCCAGACTTGTCACCAGCCCTTCTGTGTTTTCTTTCGCCACCCTCGCGTCCGCGTGCGCCTTATTTTAAAACAGGCGCTTCCTTCTTTTTAGGGCGCGTGTGCTGACAGATCCTGTTAGAGGAGTGACAGTCCCGCCCCCCGCCGCTGCGACATGCGGCCGTCTCATTCCGAGGATCGCTCTCGCGCCTCCCTCCTTGTCGCACTCGTGCGGGGCCCAGCCCTCTCCAACATAGGGCACCGCCTCAGGTGCGACAAGGACGCGCAGGTGCGAGAACGATGTTCGTAATCAGACGGCTGCGTGCGCGTCACATATCCTGCTCCTGGCCGCCACCTCCTCGCGCCGCGCCCGGCTCGCGGAGGCTTTGACAGCGCTAGCCGGGCGCACGCTCGCCTGGCCTGGCCTGGGCCCCGAGGAGGATGTGGGGCGTGGCGTAGCGTGGCGTGCGCCCGAGAGCCCGCAGCCCCACGGCGCCCGGAGGGCAGGCAACCCCGTCGGGCAGCCCGGCGCGCCGGGACTGCCTATCTGCGCGAACAAGGCGCTCCGCAAGCGCTGAGCTCCGCCGCCGCCGCCCGCCGCTCGGCTGGGGCGGGGTGGGGTGGGGTAGGGTGGGGTGGGGTGCGCTGGATGGGGTCGGGACGGGACAGGCCTCGCCAATCCGCGGCTGCGCACGCAGCACCCGACCCGACTCGACCCGACCCGCGCACTGGAACTTCCCTCCCGAATCTGTGTTCCATCATCGTTATCCTGCGGGCCTCCTTGCGTTTTCCCGTTCTCACAGTTTAACTTGTCGCTTCGCAATTTTCTGCGGCGAGTGACTTGAATGGCCGACAGGACGAGAGCGTCTTTTCGATTTTGGGCGCTTTTCCTTTGTGTCGTTTCGTTATCACTGATCAGGGTTGGGTTGAGTGATGGGAAAATGAAATTCAGAGGTTTAGGTTTTAAATCAGAGGGATTTTAATTTACAAGTAGTATAAATACAAGTAAGCAGCATCACATTCTCACAACTAGACAGGAGGACATCTACGAAACACCCACACTCTTTTGTAATGACACCGAAAGAAATAAAGAATTTCAGGATTTCACATTTTCACTCAATGGGAATGCTTTTTTACCAGCTACCAAGATACATAGTTAACAAATTAACAATGACATCCTTAATAAATTACGACTGGATTGCTGATCGAGTCTCAGATCTCCGACCGTTGAACAAAGCACGAAGGCGAGTTAAAGTATCTCCAAGAGCACAAACAGCTCTGTTCAAGGGGCGAACCCTGCAGCACAATTCAACAGAGAAACCTACACTGACTTCTCTCACGTCAAATACAGTACAATCCTTCGAATGACTTCTGCAAACTCAATCAGTCTGTCAAATTCCAAATCAGTTCAATTCTTACAGAAATCTGCTTACTTCCGTACTTGCAGATAACTTAACTCATCCGACTACCATCTGCATATGCTTTACTTTCATAAAGTAGATAACAATATCGAGAGACGAAAAAAATCACACATACAGTTAACACCTAAACACTAATGTCATATGAGGTAGAAAATACTTGACAAATCAGATGGCTAAGGAACAGTTTGGCGCAACCACGGAACAAAACCAAACGCCGTGGCGGACAGGGCGAAAGCCCTTCCACGCAGTTCTCAAGACAACCCCCCGCCAACCGCCTCGGTTAACAGTCTTTGGGGTTTACGATAAAATACATTTAACTTCGGTCGAGAGGTGAGGGGCTGCTCTCTATGGTGTGGTCAGGTGCCCTGCCGCGCTCACGGCAGCTAAGAAATAACAAATGACTTAAATGGATTGTGGTGGCAAAGACTGCCCAGGCCGATGAACTAACGAGCCTAAAAATATCCAACAAACAATAAAGCTTTGGAAAGAGGGCTCCACCCGAGACACATTGTAATTTGGATTCCAATTTTGAGATGTTCGCCGAAAATTAAAGGAAAAAGGATAATCCTAAATTTAAGATAATTCAAGTGGCATTTCATGAGTATAGCTGTATACGAGACGTACATTAAAGTCTTGGAGGCGCTTAACAAGTATCTATTTACAGAAATACCTAAATGTTTCAAAATTTTCACGAGTCATGTGATAATTTGATAATTAGTTTTTAACTTAATATTTAAATTTACTTTATTTGGATCAACTTGGTAACTTGCAGCGGGTTTAGACCGTTGGTGGAAAGCCGCAATGTATACGCACTGGTAGATGACTTTATGTCTCGAAAATTTAATTGAATTGTCAGCAATTCTTTACTTTTTTGTGTACTGAGGTGCCCAAGCCGCAACAACGGCTGTTAAACGATTCACACATCAAAGACAAACCATGAGCAAACAAAAATACTTGACAAATTACAATTTCATCTATGCATACTCTCGAATGATAAAATATCATGATACAAAATATTCAACCAAAATGTCATGAGACTACATTTTTGGTTGCTAGTAACATGAACCGCAGCTCTTCATACCGAACGAAATACATAATAAAGAAATGAAAAGATTACAATTTCAGAAATAGAATGCCAGCATAGGACAGCCACGCACCCCTTAATGTCAAATTTCTTAAAAGGGAGAGTATAAAAATAGCCAATGTTTTTCTGGTTTTATGCACCAACAGCTCAAAAATTTATGTTTTGATTTTAAAGCAAATTTATGGAATAGAAAAAGGTTGTTAATTATTAGGGAAAGGCTCTTGACATTTTATGAAAAGACAGTACATAAACAACAGATACCAGTTCATTTGGCTTTCATCAACTAGAGGTTGAGGGATAAATACATACAATTTATACAACACAAGAAGTATGGTAAACAGTCAGTGCGGCACGACAAAAAATAAACAGATAAACAATAATAACAGTCTAAATCATGCAATTGAGTCAAATCATTTACATAATAAGTACATACCTAATTCATAGAACACATGGCAACACTTCGACTGTATACATATATTTTATAATATATTACATATATCATTATATCATTATATAGTATTCTTGGGTTCAATATAATTTCCTTCAGTTCACGTACCCAAGCTAAATTTAATCTTTTAACTATTTTGTACACTTACAAATTACAACATAACAAATCACAATAAGAAACTGTAACGATCACCACAAGGTGGTGCGGGCCTTAGGCGTGCCCTCTCCCCTCTCTCCATTCAAACATACAGAGCCCAATGGATGAAGAAAAAAAAAGAAAGAAAAAAGGAACAAAAAAAAAAGTTAAAAAACGGACACTGCAGAGAAACAAGAGAGTGGTGATGACAGGCGCCACGATAAAACAAACATAGCTTTATCTATTTGGTAACTGAAATGAAAGCAAAACTGCTGGCCGCCACTCACTTGCCCGCTCTCGCGAACTGAATCACGGAAGAGTACCGCAGCTGGGGCGCCACCACGTCCGTCTCCATGGACTTCTGGATCATGCGCGCGCGCTTCTTGGCCGGCAGGTTCATCTCGTTGATCTGATTCCGGGCGACGGCCAGGTCGATGGGGTCCGGCGAGCTGGCGCCGCTGTGCGCGGGGCTGGGCGAGCCCGACGGGCTGGACGGGCTCAGCGGCAGCCGCATCATCACGGTGGGCTCCTCGAGGTACTCTGGGGGCTCGGACCGGAACTCGGTGTACCTCGACAGCGTCTGCGGCACGAGGTGCACGTCGGGCTCCGACACGGCCAGGCCCCCCTCGCGGTGCTCCACGGACGACTCGGGGCTCATGTCCTCGTCGATCTCCAGGTTGAGCGACGAGCTGGACGGCGTCGGCGAGGCGTCCCGCGCGTCCCTCTCGGCCGCGGCCGCGGCGGCCGCCAGCAGGACGGGGTTGACGCCGCCGCCGCTGTGGCTGGGCTGGTAGGCGGCGGTGGGCTTGTCCATGCCCGGGTACAGGTAGTAGCACAGCTCGCGCATGTTGGGCTGCGGCTCCTCCTTCCACTGCGGGGGCGGCCTCTGCTCCTCGTACTGCTGGTACTGCTGCGGCGGCGCGTACTGCGGACCCAGCCCGGGGCTGGGGCTCGGCCGCGGGCTGGGCGTGGGCGACGTCAGCGGGTCGCCTTGCCGCAGCGCCAGCTCCACGTCCGAGTCTGCCTTGTTCTCCTTGTCACTGGACGACGACGCGCACGATTCGGACACGTCGCCGTTCATGGCGGCCGGCGACGGCTCGGCGTGCGACTTGATGTGCATCTCCATCGTCTTTTTCGAGGTGAAGGTGTGATTGCAGATGGTGCACTTGTACACCTTCTCGCCGTAGTGCGCGACCTGGTGCAGCTTGAGCACGTGGTTGTAGCCAAACGACTTGCCGCAGATGTCGCACGAGTAGGGCTTCTCGCCGGTGTGCGTCCGGTTGTGCACCTTGAGCTGCTTGGAGCACGTGAAGCCCTTGCCGCAGATCTTGCAGACGTAGGGCTTCTCGCCCGTGTGCGTGCGCATGTGGATGACGAGCTGGCCGCTCTGGATAAACGTCTTGCTGCAGATGTTGCACTTGTGCGGCCGCTCGCCCGTGTGGATGCGCATGTGCCGGTGCAGCTTGCCGCTGTGCTCGAACGCGCGCCCGCAGATCTCGCACTTGTACGGCCGCTCCTTGGTGTGGATGCGCCGGTGCACGCTCAGGTTCTCCTTGACGGAGAAGGACTTGTTGCAGTACTCGCACTGGTAGGGCTTCTCGCCCGTGTGCGTGCGGTTGTGGCGGGTGAGGCGCGCCGGCACGGCGAACGTCTTCCCGCAGATGTTGCACTGGTACGGGTCCTCACCCACCTTACCGTGCGTCCTCATGTGGTTCTGGAACGCGGCCTTCTGGTTGAACGACTTGTTGCAGATGCTGCACGAGTAGTTGGCGGGGGACGTCGACGAGTCGGCGGCCAGCTCGGGCTCGGCCGCGGCCGTGGACGACACTCCGGGCATGGCGGTGGCGGCGGACGCGGACGCGGCGGGCGTCGCGACGGCGGCCGTCGGGGTCAGGGAGAAGACGGGGAGGTCCGGCGAGCAGACGACGCGCCTCACGGAGGGGTCGTCGGAGCTGCCGGGGCCGGCGCTGCCCGCGCTGCCGGGGCCGGGCTCGGCCGCCGCGGAGGTCGGGCGGAGCGGGCTGAGGGTGCAGTCGGCGCCGACGGGCACGAGGTCGCGGGGGCGGCCGTCGAGACCTACAGCCAGGGCACTGCCGGCCAGGTCAGAGTTGAAGTAGCCGACCATGTCAGACACGCGACTCCAAAGGACCTCTGCAACAAAGACAGAAAAACCTCACTCAGCGACGTACAAAATGTAAAAAGAAAAACACTATTTTCCACTGTGATCCGCGCACTTTTATTCGCACTCAATTCGGAATCCTAAGACCAGCGGCGGCGCTGCTTGCACCACGCACGGCGGAGGTCAGTGACCCCAACCCACCCCGCAGCCACCCCGATCGGAGCGGTGCCGCGCGCACTACGCACGCAGACCACGCGTCCTACGCAGTCCAAAACACTACCGGCACTATTCACGCACACACCTCCATCTTCACTTTCGCACTGGGCCTCATCGGCCCCCTCGGCCCCGGAGACACGCGACAGACGGTCCTGGCCGAGGCTGTGCGCCGCTGCGCGCCGCGCGCCGCCCCTCCGGGCTCCGGGAGGGAAGTACCGCGCCGCGCCCCCTCCGGGCTCCAGCGCCCCCTACTGTGCCTCACCGTTGGGCCGGCCGGGGCCGGGTCCAGGGCTGCCCGATGGGGGCTGGGCGCCGCCGCTGCCGCCGCCACTCGCGCCGCCCGTCGGCTTGTACGCCATCCACAGGGTTTTAATCCACTCCTTTTGGGTGCGCTGCCAAATCTCGGCCATGGCGAAGAAGGGGCGGTCGTGGGTAATCCAGGTTGCAGGCGACACTCACTCACTCACTCGCGCGCGCACTCGCGCACTCACGCACTGCACTGCACTCGCGGCGCTGCCGGCGCTGCACTCCCCATGGCTCGGGGTGGCGGTGGTGGTGGCGGGCACGCCTCGGACGTGCGTCCTCCCCGCGCGACAGTCCTCATTCAACTGAGCGCAGCGCGAGCGCGCCGTACTATTGTTGTGGTATTTGGCCGGCTTGGCCCGACCCGGCCCGGCCTCCCCTCCTTCCCCGCTCGGCTTCCTCGCTCACTCTTCTCGCCGCGGAGCTCCGCTAGCCCCGCTCCGCTAGACTCGTAGCGTAGCCTCTAGTCCCGCACGTGTCCCGTGCTCCTCCTCCTCCGCTGCTGCTGCTGCATTTTTTCGGGCACGTAAATAAACGGGGTGTTGGTGGTGGCGGTGGTGGGGACGGGACACTCTATCTCGCTCACTTCCCCTCTAGCTCTATCTCGCGCGCCCTCTCCAGGACCGGAGGGGAGGCCCGGGCGACGCATGCGCGCTCGACCGTCGCGGGAGGGGAAGGGGCCGCGCGTAGCCTCGCGCCGTGCCGCCGTGCCGTCGCCGTTGGCCTGCCTGCCTGCGCGCCTAGGCGAGCAGCCCCGATGCCTCGATCCGAACGCTGTGAGCCTGGTGAGCCCGTGCTGCGCTGCATCCTGGTAGCCGGGCCGGGCCGGGCCGGGCCGGCTCCCCTCCCCGCCGACGCTCTTCCACCCTCCCTCCCCCCCCCCCCGGGCCCGGGCCCACTCGTCCGTCCCAGGCTGTCCACGGCGGCACGTGTAGCTGTTCTAGCCGAGACTAGGCCTGTCAGGGTATCTTTTGCCAAGACTACTTCCTCCTCGCGACTTATGAAAGGTCAGGCGGGGTCCGCGAGCAGTGACACCTGCGTGGCTGCGCGGCAGTGCAGATCGGCTGCGGCTCAGGAATCAGCTTTCCCAGAGGAAAGGCCCTCGACGCGACCAAGAGCGGTCCGAGGCCGGTGCTTGTATATCGGAGGGAAATACCAGATTCGTCATCGATGAGAAAGTCCACGTCGGGAACAGTCCACCACACAATGCACACCCCCGCGTGAGATCGGGGGTGGATTTACTTAGCTGGCGAGCGGAGCGGAGCGCATCAGCTAGCGCGGAGGAGATAGGGCGGGGCGCGGGACGGGCGAGCGAGCGAGAGGGTGCGAGAGAGAGGAGGCCGGGAGTGACAGAGCGCGCTGCAGCGGCGCGTGGAGCGGCTGAGGCGCGCGGTCTCTCCCCCGGACGAGGTCGCTGAGCGGGAGAAACCGCGCGCTTTGCCGCCACGTGGAGCGCCGAGCCGATCACCGACCTCCATCAAGGAGGAGTATAGTGGGGATGCCGAAATGACATCACCGGCGACCCCGCTGCGCCCCGCTCCGCCCCGCTCCGCCCCGCCCGCCTCCCCGCTGCGCCCCGCTCCCCACCCCGCTCACTGCCCCGCACCCTTCTCCTCGGCGTCCCCTTGGCGCTCCTCTCTCTCGCTCCCGGGGCTCAGGAACGCCACTCTCTCGCTCGCTCCCCCTCCCGCTCGGCCGCCCAAAACGCCATTGCCCTCTGAGTTCGCCCTTCTCTCTGCACTACCCTGCCCGGCTCTGGCCCTTCGCACAGGACTGCGAGGAAAAATGTCGCAGATTTTGAATCTCAGCGACGGGGCTGGTTGGCGTCGGACTTCGCACGGGATCGAGCCGTAGCGTGGCGTGGTGAGGTGGAGGTACCCGCTCGCCCCAGGCCTGTCCACACAATCAATCCACTTTGACTTGCAGCGGGGCCTCCCCTTGCCCTTCAGAAGCCCTCTGCCCTCTGCACCGCATACCCGTGGCGGAGAGGAGCAGAGGGCTCGCGGCAGATGTCAGCCCGCTACCCCTCTCAAGAAGATGACTAGAAGGGAAGGGTTGCCACGCCGGCCCGGCCCGGCCAGGACACCAGCCCGACGGAGCGCAGCGCCCGGCCGGTTGCTGCGGGCTTGAGCCCGGCCGGGCCCGGCCCGCCTTCCAAAAGCAGCCGGTGCCTGTGTCGTTCACCCTGGCCGGTGTTCGGTCGTGCCCAAGCTCAGGCCCGGGCCCACTGGCAACATGGCGGCCGGGTAGCATGGGGCCCAGGGGCGGGCCGGGCGGGCGCAGGGGGACGGGGGACGAGCCGGGGCCAGGCCGCCGGGGCCAGGCCCGAGAGCTGGGGCTGGCCCACACGCCGGCACCGGAGCCATGGTCTCCGGGCCCCGCCCCGCCCAGGTCATCGGGCTCCATCAACCCTTGCCGTGGTTCTGGGTCTGACGTGCAAGGGGGCACGCGCATGAGCCCGCTGCCCGCTGGAGATAACGGCTAGAGGGCGGCCCCGCCCGGGCCGGGCGGGTCTCGTCCGGGCGCGCCGAGCAGATGTGATAAAGTTGTCTAAGGTCGTGGATATTTCGCCGATGCACTCTCCCTCATTAAGGCCATGTCGGTTCGCAAATAAGCTGCGCAGGCGGCGGCGCCCTAAGCGTCGTCGGTGACCCGCTGGCCGAGCATGAGTCACATGACCTGCCTTAACATCGGTCCGGACAAAAGAGTCCGGTACGGGAACGACGGCCACCTCGCCGCCCCGGAGGAGTCCGCGGCCGCAGAGGCGGCAGGGCCGCGGCGCCCGTGGGGGCACGGAGGCCCCCGCGCCGCCCCTACGCCCCACCGGGCCCCACGGGGGGTGCGCTGCAGGCGCGAGCTCGTTCCGCAGAAAATTATTCGCACTCACCGTCGCTTGTCTCAGAAGTCCATTTCATTCGCGAGTCCTGCCGGGCTGATCATCCGTGGCTGGTTAGGGTAGGCTAGGGTACCGGGGTGGAGTACCCGCGGACGAGGCGAGGGCGAGGCTAGGGGCTCAGCCTCCTGACCTGAGCCACACTCGCTGCGGGCGGCTCGCTCGGCGGCTCGCTCTGCTCGGCACGGCGCGGTCGCGGTCGTCTCCGACGCACTCACGCACAGTACATGTTCACACACACCCACTGTTCAAAACGTTCACTCAATTTCACTCACTTAACACTCAAAATTCGGCTTTAAAAGAGACGGTAGCACTCAGGTCGGGACACAAGCGTCCGCTCCGCGCGCCATCCAGAGCGAACTGTAGTGTTTACCTCCTACACGAGCCCGAAGTCGCGCCGAAGGCCGGCGGAGGAAGCCGAAGCGGCCTCCCCGCTCAGCCCCACCCCACCGCCGCGGCCTCGTCCCCGCCTACCTCAGGCCCCTCGCCCGGGAGCGGCACGTGGAGGCTGAGGCGCGCGGTTTCTCCTCGACCCCGGGCCGCGCCCCGGGACGAGGCAGGGAAGGGTGGTGGGGCAGGGCGGGGCGAGCGCTGCGCGTGGAGCGGCCCCGGCCCCCGGCCGCAGCGCCCCGCCCCACCCCGCCTCACCGCGCCCCACCCCGCCTTCCCCCACCCCGCTCCGCTCCTCTCCCCGGGACCCCCGCTCCCGCTCCTCCCGCCACCCTCACCTCTTGCCGTCTCGCTCGCACTCTCGGGCCGAGCGCGGCGGAGCGACAAGGACAGGAGATCCAACCGGGCGAAGCGCACTCAGCCGAAAGGCAGCACACTTTTCCGAAAAATAACAGAGTGCCTGTGTTTTTTCGTGCTCGCCGAAGCTGCGCGTAACAGTGTTAAGGTGCGCCTCAAGACATACATTACGTCCGTCGAAGCTTTCGAAAACCACACTCATAGATCCCTAGAAAACAACGCAGCCCGAACGGCGTGTGAAAAATTCATCCCCTCTTATCGTCCCGAGTCTGTTCTTTACTTTACCCAACAATCCTCGGCTTGTGCGTAAGCGGCAGGGCCAGGCCATCAGGTCGGCGACTTGGTCGTGTCGGCCTGACGCCCGACCCGCCCGACCCAGGCCCAGGCCGGCCGACGCCGTCGGCTATTGACGCCGTCCCGTTCCGCGCCGTCGGCCCTGCCTGGTCCGGGCCGGGCCGGGCCCCGGGCCGGCGCTAGCAGCGCTCCGCCTCGCCTCTCACGGCACGCCCGCCTGCCCGCCGGCCCGCCGGCCCGACCGTGAGTTGTGCCCAGCAGCAGCGCGCCCTTGCCCTTCGCAACCCGCTCGGAACGCCCCGGCCCGGCCCGCCCCTCCCCGGGAAACGCCTTTTTGCGGAACGCTCCTCTCGGCCCAGCATCGCGACAGAAAAGTGCCATTCATGGGCGGTGCTGCGAGCGCCGCGTGACCCGACAGGAAGCAAGCCGCCTACCGACCGTGCGACATGTGGCGCTCCGCTCCGGGCAGAGAAGTGCGGCGGGGTTGGGTGGGGTGGCGTGCGGTGCGGAGGACGCGACTCAAGCCTGAAGCTGCCCTGCGTGCAAGGCCCTGATTGAGGATCTCACGAATGGTGCGGGCTTAAACGGGTGTGATAAAAGGCGCTTGGGTGACGCTGGGTGGAGATGGGGCGACCAGCTCCACCACCACCACCATTCCGCTCGGGCCCCGCCCTGCCCCGCCCTGCCCTGCCCTGCCCCGCCCCTCCGACCCCTCGCCAGCGTGCTTTGCTGCAGCCCCACCCCGGTTTCCAGATCCGATACGAGCCATCGATGGTATGGGGGTTGATTCATGCCGCCAGATTGGCTCGGGAGAGAGAAGTAAGCCAGTTTAGTCCGCGTTTGGGATGTAGAAGGGGATGATGGAGTAAGCGGACACCGCTAGAATGTGTGCCCCATCTGCGAAACCTTTCCCACGTAGCTTAGCAAGAGCGGGTGTGTTAGGATGCAGAGCCGGAGTAAGGGACACAAAACATTGTTGAAAGTGGCCAAAATTTCGCACTTAATTTTTTTTACCGATATATTAGTCAGCTTTCTGGGCTACGGGCTGGAAGATAAAAACTCATAGACTAGCTGAAATAAATGTATTCGCGCAGCATTAAGCGCGCAGGGCCTGTATGTAATACACTGTACTTTTTGGGTGCCTTAAGGAGTGTGCTTCAGGATTCTGAGCGACATTTTGAGCATGCTTTCGAGACAGTCCTATCGGACAACACACGATTGCCAATACCATTCCCACTTCAGATGACAGGTCTGTTGATTACTCTGATAGAGTATTGCTTACTTCTCTTTAAGCCATCCTAGACGCCTGAAAAGGTGCGCACATTGGAGGGACCTAAGACCTTGATGCTGGGCTTGGGTATGGTTAGGATGCCTACATCATGAATCTATGGCCAGAGGTATACACGGAGCGATTGTGGCTTGAATCTATATCCCAATAAGTGTCCCTGATGTAAGATCGAAATGTCGCTCTGGATCCTGCAGCAGATACACGCTTGAAGGCGTCTACATTTTGGACACCCCCAAATTACAGTGAGGAGATGGAGGAGGCTGAGGCTCTGTGCACGGGTCAGAAGCAGAAGCAGGGGTCGCGGCGGGGCGGGCTGGGGGCGGCAGCGAGCCACTCCCACACTGCACCCCTGCAGGCTGACTCCGAACAGCGTTCCGTATAGCGTCCTCTCTCCTGCTCCTTACGGCCGAGTCACATGAGTTGGACAAGGACAGAGAGAGACGAAACCACTGTGCGGAATCACCCTCCTCCTGGGCCGGGGCCGTGTGGGCGCCGCTGCTGTAGCGTGGCTTGCAGCCCAGAGGGTAGGGAGCGGCGCGGCGAGGCGAGGGATGCAGTTCTTGACCCAGCCCATGCCGCCGCCCTTCCCTGCTTCCAGGCCGTGCAGCGCCGCGCCGAGCGCTGCACCGACGCGCCCGCGCTACCCACCAGAGCCACATCCTGCCGAAAAGAGTCAATGACCCCGGCCCCGGTGCCCAAGCCCAGGTCCTCCCCTTGCCCCGGCCCCGGCCCCGCCCGCTGTGCACTCCCTTCTTCCCTCCCCGCGCCGCCGCCGCACCCCTCGCCTCCCTCCCCCTCCGCCCCAAGGCGTCGAGATGCGTATTGGTTGCACGGCGCGTCGCGTCGGCAGGAGTCGTCGGCTCGTCTCCCTCCTCCGTGCTGGAGAGGGACGGATAGGGGATAGGCAGAGGGGTGTGCGTGCAATGTGTGCGTTAAGAGCACTGGGGGAAAAAATAAAAAGCGACGACGAGACTCGGTTGATGCAGAAACGAATGACATTAAACGGAGTAAAAGTAGTGGATCGTTACGTGGCCTCACCCATTGATTCGCAGGATCGCAGAACTGATGTGAAGTGAAGTTGTCCAGCTCTCGCTGCATCTCCTGACGTCAATACAAGACCCAGGCGCACGTACGAAATGCACAGGAATTCCGCACACTGGTTTCGTCGCTCTTTTCTCGTCTCATTCACGGGGCACGCGGACACTACTGAACGGTGTTCGGAATCGCCTTATTGCTGCTCTCCTCCATGTCGCTGCACGACAGCGACCACAGCGCTCCCGCTCCGGCGAGGAGGTGCGGAACGCCGCGGCGAGGACTCTGCGGCGCCCCGCTCGCGGCCGGGCTAAGACACTTGCGCTTGGGCTAGGTAGGCGACCAGCGCGTCCGCGGCGACCGGCAACCGTCGTCGACTGGCGCGGACAGAGTCGCCCTGCAGGCCTGGGTGCTGCTCCGGGCCGCGGCCGCCAATGAGTACAAGACCAGGCGGCACCTCCAGCGACGTTTGCACACGCTGCTTGCTGCTAGTTGGGTTGGGACCGGGCGAAGCGGGCCGGACGGGGCGTCGTGTTTTGGCTCACGCGTGCGTTTTGGATGGAAACCGCCGCAGACCCTCCGCGCCCCGCCACCCTTTCTCTCTCCCCCCCCCCTCTCTCTCTCTCTCTCTCTCTCTCTCTCTCTCTCTCTCTCTCTCTCTCTCTCTCTCTCTCTCTCTCTCTCTCTCTCTCTCTCTCTCTCTCTCTCTCTCTCGTGCACGGCCGGCCCGGCCACCGCTCCCGACCAGAGAAGTCTTCCAAAACCGAGCCCCTGCGGCCCAAGCCCGGCCCGGCCTCATCCGGGCCGTGTGCGGTGTGGGCCGGGGCCTAGCGGGGCGGGGCGGGGCTGGCGGCAGAAACCGGCACTTACTTGCCGGGCCCGGCCAGCGGCAGGTTGCCGTTTTGGACCTGGGTCAACGCAGCCCCGCCCGCACCGCCGCCGCACCCTCCCCGCCACGCCCCGCCACGCCTCGACACGCGGGGCCCGCGCCCGTGCCCCTCGCGGTCCCATCCCATACCACCGGTGGCGGTGGGGCTCCGCTCCGGGCCCCGGCCGGGCCGGTCGGCCCCTCCGCGCCACGAAGCGCCACGCCACCACGCCACGCCACAAGCCCGCTAGCGCACACCTAGCCGGCCGGCTTAGCAACAAACGCGTCGTGCACGCGCGCCTTGTGTCCCCGCGACGCCGAAGAACGACGCAGGTCGTACGACGTGCCCTGCCCCTGCCCTGCCCTGCCCCGCCGCGCCCCGCTCCGGCCTCAAAATGTGCCGAGTCAACACGGCCGCTGCGGCGCTGCCTGCATCTGCGGACACGCGTGCTGTTCTATTTGCAGCTAGGAATGAAAGAAAAAAACACTTTAGAAAAAAAACTGCGTTCTGACCCTCCTGTGATAGAAGTGTGTCCGTAGTCAGAGCGTCTCCCGTCACGTCCATTAGATAGCCGATCTTATTGCCAACCTTTTGCGTGAATCCGCTGAGTCAGCAGACGCATACCCCCGAGGAGGGGGATCACTCATACAAAATGTGTAGGCTACAATGATTTTTTTGACTATTTTGAAAAGTTTTTTTTCTAATTTTTTAAGGATTTTTTTGTCATTTTTTGATAAATTTTGATCTTTTACCCCCATTTCTGAATTTCATTAATTTTGTTTCGTTTTTTTGTTTTTTTTTCTCGATTTTTGCGGATTTTTCTGTATCTTTCGTCCTGATTTTATTTTTATTATTTTCTATTGTTTTTAACTGATTTTTTTTGGCCGTACATGGTGTTTCGACGAAGTGACTCCCCCCTGACCCACTCGTACGCACGGCATAGCCGACCCGACCCGACCTCTACTCGTCGGCAGTGGAGAGCGGTATACGTAGGGCGGCGCGGCGTGGCGTTGGGTGGCGTGGCGGAGCGCGGAGCGGCGGGGGCCCGTTGAGGTAGGCTGGAATGCGACCGCTAGAGGTGAGCCCGCCCCGACCGCCCGTCTCTCACCCCTACACATATCGCCTAGCCTATGGCGCCTGTGTTTGTTCGTTTTATTGATGAGGAGGGGGGGGGGGAGCTCAGGCGCGGATTAAGGTCCGACTGGAAAGGGGGGGGGGGGTACTCCATGTTGCCTTGATTCAGGGGTTTTATCGCGCTATTTGCCTACTTTCCAGGTGGCTATCTAGTAATGAAAAGAGGGAGAGGGCGATCGCCCCCCGCCCCCCTTAATCCGCGCCTGGGGGGGCTTAAGGTGCTTAACGAAATGCGCCGTTCAACGCCGTGCGAATGACGTCACTTGCTGCGGCCCGTAGGCGCGAGCGGCGCGGGCCCGAACCGGAGCCGGAACAGCGAGGGGTAAACAAACTCTGAATTCGGTGTACAAATTTCGTGAATTTGAATTGAATTTGTCGGAATTAAATTTAATTCGTTTTGAATTAGCTTTGAATTTTTTGAATTTATTGCGAAGTTTTTTGAAATTATTGTGAATTTGTTGTGAATTTACTTGAATTCGTTTTGAATTCGTTTTGAATTCGCGTGAATTAGTTTTGAATTCGCTTGAATTAGTTCTGAATTCGCGTGAATTAGTTTGAATTAGTGTGAATTTTGAATTAGTGGTGTACGTCTAAATTCGGAGTTATTTACCCCTCGCGGAACAGGCGAACGCCAACTTTATTGTAGAATGCAACAAAACAGTAAACCTTCGAGATGTCCTTCCTGCCCTGCCTGTGCTCGTCTCGCCTCGCGAGCGGTGACTGCTGCTGTATCTCTATTGCTAACGGGCTACCGCGCCGCAGGCCCTAGTGAGCCTCCTGTGGCCTCTTCACTGGAGGTCCACTAGCAGGCCCGGGCCAGTACGGCCGGTCCGTGGAGTCCTAAAAGACACCCCCCGGAGCTCACCCGGAGCCCGTGCGGGTGCGGCCGGTACCCACCGCCGCTGCCGACGCTCTGCTCCGCGCTCTCTGGCACCGCTGCGGCCTGCGGCCCGGGCCGTGCCGGGCTTGAAGCTGCCATGACGGCAGCTCGTGGCCGCAGGCCCTGGCCCTGGCAGAGCGGAGCGGGGTTCAGTGAACTGGCATGCCGGGCCGGGAGGGTTTAGTTTTTAGTTTCGTCCGACTCCCCCCCCCCCCCCCGCCTCCTTACCCCCTACCTCTACGCCTCTCTCCCGCCCCCTCCCCGGTTCCAACCCTCTTCCTCGCCGACCCTCCCTACACTGCACCACTATCCCCGGCCCCTCACAATGTCAGCTGTGTGCTCGTACTTCGGCGCTCTCCCGGAAACAAACGATCTACGAACGACCCTTTCCCGTCGCTCCACCGTCAACTACCGGTGACAGTCATGGAAGTTGCGCGGGTCTACGGAGGACGTGGTACGCGTCGCTCCCCCTGCCGCCTGCCGCGGTCCGTCCGTGCGCATTGTGTCCGTTGCACTAGTGGTTACCTCAGTCGGGGTGTTGATACGATTACTCACAGCTCGTCAGGAATCGGATTCAGGAATGAAAATATAACAGACAAAAAAATGTGACTGACATTTTATTTTTATTTGTTTCATTAAAGCTTTTACATAAACCACACAGTAGTGTGCACAGAACCAGACCAAGGCAGATTAAAGCCCTACAGCAGTGCTTCACACTTAACGCGGTGACTATTCCTGTGTCCATCTGCGCGACTCAGAGATTTGACGTGCCAAAGTCAACGACCGGGCCGGGCCGGGCCGGGCCGCAGAGTAGTGAACCCTTTGATCCCAGCCATCCCAGCCCAGCGCCCACCGCTGCCGCTGCTGGTGTTTCGACATCGGGAGACGCGGCGCTGTTTTCTTCTCTCTTTTTTTGCGAGGTTACAACCCAACCACACGAATAGCAAAGGGTTAACTTCACCTAGGACAACACAGCTTGGTGCCAAGAAAAAAACAGTAAGGATGGTGAAAAAGTGCGGCGATAAAGCAAAATGTATCAACAGAAGCGCGGGAAACACGCAGTATGACGTTTTTGTACATTGTTTAAAACGATAATGTTACAAAGGAATTTCACGCCAGCAATGCTGTTGGTGATTCGCGTTTCCTGTTCGTGACTTCCGCACGTCTTGTTGCTCGGGGGCCGAGGCCGTGGCGTGGTCGAGGGGTGGCGGTGGCGGGAAGGGGCCGCGACCCGCGCCCACTAAGACTGCGCACTTTTGGGCGTTTTCCCTCGCCGATAATAGTTTCCTCTTTTTGTGGTCAAACAGCAAACAGTTGCTCCCATCGCTTTATCTATAGCTGTATATTTCATCGGCACCGCGGCAGCGCGCCCCTGAGTCGCCCCCCGCTGTCGTGTCGTTTGCACAGGCGCGCTATGGCTATGGTGTCCACGGGGTCCGCGCCAGGGCTGGGTGGCAGAGGTCAGGAGTCCGAGCGGAGAGAGGAGAGAGGACCAACAGCCACTACCCTCAGTCGGGTTGCTGCGTCTCCCGCAGGGAGGGCGAAAGTCGTACGGACCCCGCCCCGCCCCGCCTGGACGCGCCCCTCCCCGGGCCGTATCTCTCTCAGGCTCGCTCGTGGGAGCGAAAAAGACAAAGGTGGTTGCCCAGTCCCGCCCAGTCCCGACCCGCCGCGGCCGGACCGACCTAGGCTGGACGGACTCGCGTTCTGCTAGAAGAGCGCTGCAAGGCGATTTCGAACACCGTTTAGTGGTGCCCTCTCTCTTGCACCTTATGGCCGTGCCCCATGAGTGCGACAAGGAGAGAGCGACGAAACCAGTGTGCGGAATCACCCTGCTAGACCAGCTAGACTGTATCCGTCACGGCAGTGAATGGCCAAGGATCACAACCTTTTGCATAGCCCTACGAGGCGCCTACTCCGAGGGGTCCTTTACTCAAACAAAATCAGTAAACATCGGTAAACACACTTAAAAAAAAACTGCAAAAAATCTGGAAAAATAAGAAAAAAAACTCGAGAAAAAAATCAGTTAAAATCAAGAAAAATCAAGAAAATTCGCAAAAAAAAAAGAGTATACGCTTGAATTTAAAGTGATGTATCGGATGTATTCCTCGGCCTACTCACCTCAATATTCTTGTAGGACACGGAAGCATCGTGTGACAGACACCCCACTACGTTTCGCAATTCGGGTTTCTGACATCGTTCCGTTGAAAAAAAAAAATAGTCACAAAAAAATAAAGAAAAAATAGTCTTTTGTGTCAAGCACATTTTTGTTGCCAATCATGAAACAAAAGAGGACGGGCCTAGCCTCTAGTCGGGCGGGGCGCTGTATGGCGCGACACGTGCCCGGGCCCGGGTGCGGCGCAGTAGGAAGAGGTGCTGCCGCCAGCGCTTTGGACGGGACGGGTCAGATGAGAGAGAGGACGCGTGAGGTCCTGTCCCCTCCTAGCTGATCTGGCTCGTGTTGAGGCCGGGCAAGACGCGTTTATATTTATATGTGAACCAGACGAGACGTTTCAGAGAACTCGTAACAGTGTTGTGGCTTCTACGGTATAAAACTACGTCCTGGTTTTCAAGCAGTTTTGGAAAAATCAGGACGCTGCAATGCATTTTCACCATAAGAAAAACGTGGGTACTTGAAAACCAAGGCGCAGTATGTTTTTCCCAGTCATTTCAACTTCAACTTTAACTTGTTCCATGTCATGAAATCTGATTGCTGGAGCGGGGGCAGGCGAAGCCGCAATCGTAAACCCCGGAATTTGTGAACTGCCTCGTTTTTTTCTTCGGTTTGGTTTTTGTATTCCCCTTTCCTCCGCTATCAACGCTTGCTCTGTGGCTGAGACAGCCCATGTCGTGTCCGTGTCCCGGGTCCCGGACCGGCCGGCCCGGCCTGCCCGCTGGCCGATGACCCTCTGTGCCCCTGTGGTGCCCGCCCTATGCCCGCACGTGGAAGCGGACCGAAACCACGCGCCGCGCCTCCCTCACCTCCGCGGCGTGGGCAGGGGTGGAGAGGAGAGGAGAGGGGGCCAACGGACGCCGAGCAACAAAAATGGCGCAGTGAAGGGGGACTAGAAAAGAAATAGGAGAAGTTGAATAAAAAGACAAAGACAGAGGAGTGTATAAGTGAGGGAAGGTTGAGAGGAGGAAGAGGAAGAGCGGAGGGAGGGAGGGGGGCAGAGAGAGAGAGACGGGACTGGGGTGTGCGTAGGTGCGAGAGAGCCTGTCAATGCTGGATGATAAGGTAGTCTATCGGTGGCGGTCGGGCGGACGAAGCGAGCGACCAACTGCCTCATCGGAGCGGAGGCTCTATGCCCCCAGCCCCAGCACCTCCCCCACCCCCGCCTGGGCCTAGGCCACCGCCAGCCTAGGCCGGCCTAGCCGTCAGGCCTAGCCGTCAGGCCTAGCCGCGACCACGCCGCGTGTTAGGCGCACCAACCAACAGGCTTGGCTTGGCTAGAGTATAGCGGTCGGGTCGGGGTCATGTCGGGTGTCGGGGGCAGGGCTGGCTGAGGCTCAGCCCGAGGCCTGTACACGCGCGAGCTTATTTATTACAGGGTTGACTGACTGTGCACAAGAACTGACCGCCCACAATAGCATAGCCCCGTATAACCTGCTGTGGAGAGCCGGACTCCGGGACCCGCGGACCCGCACTGGCGCTGGCGGTGGTGCTTGGTGCTGAGGGTGACGGAGAGAGAGGGAGAGAAATTAAGATGACCACCGAACCTATCGCGGTGCAATGTATGGAGGAGACCAGGGCGGTTTGGGGCGTGGCGGGGTGGGGCGGGGCACCGCGGCGCGGGTGGGGCGGGGTGGGCGTGGGGTGAGGCGGGCGGCCCTTACGCCACGCGTCACGTCAATGTGACTTTGAGCCCCTCAAGGTTCGGCCCGGCCCGGCCCGCGCCCTGCAGGCGCCGCGCCCCGTGAGCACCGCCCCGCCCCGCCCCGCCGCACACTAAACCCTTATGCATTTTGTTGTGCATAAACATGCAGGATTTTATGCAACCATAAGAATATGCACAATTTTATGCATAACCATGTACAATATGTGCATAGTTATGCACAATTTGTACATAATTATGCATAAAAATTGTGCATATTCTTATGGTTGCATAAAATCCTGCATGTTTATGCACAACAAAATGCATAAGGATTTAGTGTGCGTGGTTGGTGCTGTGCTGCTCGCCGCGCGGGGCCGGGCCGGGCGCCGGCTGCCGGCTCGCCTCGCACCTGTATGTCACATTTTAACGTGGCGGGGGGACGTGCCGGGCCGGGCTGGCCCAGGCGGCTCGACACGACGGCAGGACGTCAGCGCCCCGCCCCGCCCCGATGTGTTGCCTTCGTTCCCTTCGATTTATTCAACGCCGCACACTACACCACCGCCGCGCCATCCCACCCGGCCGCGCGCGCTGCAAACAGATTTACAATGGTGTAGGGGCAAAAAAAAAGGAAAAGGTGTGAATTAACAGTGAGTGATGAGATACCGCGGTCGTGCTGCGCAGGGCAAGGTATTACTACCCCTACACTGTGCGGCCCCAGAGTGGTCCTCGAGCTTCTTGCCATGCTTCGAGCGACCAGGAAACAACTCTGAAGTTTGGTGTGCAAATTTTGTGAATTTTTGTGAATTTTGATAGAATTTTTCATACATTTTTTTTTCGAAATATTTCCGAATGTTCCTAATTTTTTCCGAATTTTCCTAAATTTTCCTGATTTTTTTAAAACTACGAGGTGTTCAAAAATTTCAGAGTTGTTTCCCCCTCGGCTCAGAGTCGCTGCTTTTCCACTGGTCGCTGGTCGCTTGGCGTCCCTTTACTCTGCCAGTTGGTTGCCTCTCGTTACTGTTCGGCACTGTTGAGCTGCTCTCGCACTTCCGTCCTAGTCGCACTCATGGGTCCCTGCCGTCCCCGACGTAGGGCATCTCCATAGATAGAACAAGGACGGAGTTCCGAGATCAATCTTCTGAATCAGACCGCCCGTGTCCTATTATCTCTGGACCCCGGCCGGGCTGGCATCCAATCCTGGCTGCCAGGGCAGCGGTGCATCTGTACACTTGCTGCTGCCCCTAAAGCACACTCCGCTACATCAGTGAGGAACAGATAGCGCAGGGAGGAAGGGCGCTGCGCGCATCTGAATGGGAGCTGGCTGGAGGGGCCTCGAGGGGGAGGGGGTTGGGATGAGCCGCGGCGTTATGTACTGTACTGTATATTGCTTTAGCTATGCTATGCCTCTTCTCCTCCCTGTCTGTCTGTCTGTCTGTCTGTCTGTCTGTCTGTCTGTCTGTCTGTCTGTCTGTCTGTCTGTCTGTCCGACCGACCGACCGTCCGTCCGTCCGTCCGTCCGTCCGTCCGTCCGTCCGTCCGTCCGTCCGTCCGTCTCTCTTCTTCTCACTCAGCGGGCGCTGTGGGGCGTGGAGCAGCAGCCCATCAGCCGTTGGCTTCTGCAATGTGCCAATCTCTCGTGTAGAGAGGTGTGCCTGCCGCTCGGCGCGGCCCGGCCCCGCGCCCGGCACGGCGGAGGGGTAGGGGTCATTCCAAACAAGATTTCGATTGATTGCAGTGACCCCTTGGAATTTTTTTTTTGTTTTGACCTCAGTCCATAGTACCCTTTGAGAGACCTTTCCCCAATTTTTTTTTGCAGATTTTTAGCTCAAAGGGTTCCGGAGATATAAGGATTTTAAGGATTTTGAGCCTTTTTTACTGAAATTTCGAAGAAACGACTTGGGCGGAGCCGAAACGCTACCGAAAGGGAGTCGACCATGAACAAGTACAGTCAAATGCCCTAATTTCGGACGAATTTAGCGGTTTTTCCTTTCTTACGTGTAGGCATGATAACATATCAAAAATCTGTTGCGATTGGAAATACTATGGCTCCGGACACGTCGGATGACACCCATGCCGAATTTCTATCTAAATGTGTGTAGCTACAGCAGCCCTCGAGAGAGTGTCCGAAATTAGGGACGAAAGTGCCCTAACTTCGGACACGTGCTCTAAATGGCTAGTTTCGCTGTAGAATGAAATTTTATGGAAACGTTTATAGTTGTAAATTTAATTTTAAATGATTTTGTTTTCATGGTCTGCAACGATATCTGTACTAGTTTAGGCTCTATAGCCGTCTATAGCCCTACAAAGGAAACAACTTCAGTACACTATTTCTCCTAAACTAGCAGAGATATCGTTGGAAACTATAAAACAAATCTTGTTTAAAATTACATTTGCAACAAAAAACATTTTCATAAAATTTCTGTAGGACACACTCTAAAAATCTCCATGTATTTAGCCCATAAGAAAAAGTGTCCGAAATTGTAGCACTTTCAAAAATCGTCCCGTACCAAAAAACGGTTTGACTTACAAAATACATTTTTACGTAGTTCTGTAGCCAAAATACCATACATTCATTCGTTAAAGGACCACCCATGGGGCAGCACACACCTACATGAGCTCCGGTTTTTGGGGGAGCTTATTTCACAACAGCAATTTTGTTCTATATGCTTTTTTAACTTTAAATTCCTGTGTGCTGTAAAACTTTAAAGGTACTTCAACCGACTTGACGAAATATGGTACTCTATTCTGCAAACTCTACGATGCCGTTTCCGGATTTTGAATATCTCAAAAGGTGACCGAGATAGGTTGAAATAAGCACTTCTCTGCAAATTGTCCGAAATTAGGGCACAAGTCCGAAATTAGGGCATTTGACTGTACGTAAAATGATTCCAGGAATCCGAATCCGACCCCAGAATGGACGAGTTTTAACCCCTAATACCCCAAAAGTCGAAATTTCGTTAATTTTTCATGCGTTTTCGCGGCCCTGGACGGCTGACCTCCCCATAACTTTTTGACCTTTTTATGGGTGAAAATGAAAGATAGTTACTCGCTCTTTCAAATAAAACGGGTGGAATATGTGGGAGAGAACCTCGTTTAGGCGCTACATGCCGGCGAAAATGAAAAAAGGGCGATTTTGGCTTAAAAAACGCGTTTTTCAGGGTTTTGGCGTTATCTTATCGAGATGTTCCACCTCGTATACAAGATATCTGGGTGGTTTCTAGGGGTTTTCGGCCTCCTCTTTCAGTTGCATCAATAAAAAAGTTGGGTATTTTGGTCCTTCTACCAGTTTTAGCTCCTCAAAAGACTCAAAATCGTCATTTTTTTTAATTTTTTAATTTTTTAATTTTTTAAAATGATGCTGAAGCCATGTTCTACTCCCACAACCTTCAAATTTTCAATCCCGGATCCCCAAACCGATGTTTTAGCCCCGTAAAGACAGAAATAACACTTAAGGACCCAAAATTTTGTTTTCTAGCGACTATCTAGAATTGACCAGGACCTCAAAAAAGGCATTTCTAGATGGTCGCCAAAAACACTTTCTTCGGATCCAGCACTGGTAAAATTTCGGATATGGGAGTGTTGGACCCCAAAAGAGTGTTTTTGGCAACCACCTAGAAATGTTCAGGACCTCAAAAAAAGTGTTTTTACATGATCGCCAAAAACACTTTTTGGGGGTGAAAAACTTGGAAAATTTCGGATATGGGAGTGATTGACCCCCCAAAAGTGTTTTTGGCGACTATAGCATTTCTAGATGGTCGCCAAAACCACTTCCTGCCCCAAGGGCAGGCAGCCCCGCAACATCGTGTGCTTTGTTCTCAGGTGTGCGTGATCCTCCGATTAGTAGGCAAACGAAGTCGTCGTCCCCAATGTACAAAAATGACAACAAGGATGAAAATTGAAAGGAAAACGTGACGTAAATGATAAAAGCCTTTTAGCCAAACTCGCCCGCCCCGTGCGAGACTCGCTCCGTCCCGCGGCATTCTGTTTGCTCGTTTCTCCCGGCAGCTGTCGTCTGCACTCGTTATTTTTATTCGAGTGATACCGTAGGATCTATGCCAGTCGAACGGATAACGTGATCAGTAGGCAGCGCCCCTCCTGCGCCCCGGGTTTGTTCGGCCCGTCGTATGTCTCATGCGCGGGCCGCGGCCGGCCCGGCACAGACAGGCAGAGGGGCAGTAGGCCGCCTAGCTTAGACCGTTGCCCCCCCCCCCCCTCTCTCTCTCTTTCCCGGCCGCCGGGCAGGTGGCTTCCGGAAACAATTTTCGAGTCCATCGAAACCCTCCGCCGCACCGTGCCTCTTTTGTTTTCGGTCACAAGACCGGATCACACTCTTCCCCTCTGCTTTTCGTTTGGATTAATGAAAAATGACAAGATCGCGCAGTTCTTCATGCAGCCTGCTGCAGCCTACAGGAGGTGCATACGTCTATACCACAGACCTAGAAATCATTGAATAGTGTGTCGAGCTTTGAATAATAACGCACTTACCCTCACAGATTATGTTTGTGAATCGGTTGTAAGTACAAAAATTTTTCAGTTTAAAGTTGGCAGATCGGGGCGGTGGGGGAAAGGGGTGGGGGGCAGGCTGGGCTGCAGGGCTGATATCCAGCACCGGTCGCACTTCGTGCTCTTGGGGTTGGTACCTCTGGTTACGGCTCGCACCGTTGGCACACCTGCCTCAACTCGCCCCCTCGCTACACGGACCCCAAAACCAATAGCAGCGCGCCCAACGAGCCCCAATGTGCGGCTTCAACGCGCAGATGTCAAAATGTTGCGTCCAGATAACATCTAGCAGGACTGAGGGAAGGAGGAGAAGAGAGAGGAAAGGGGGGGGGGGGAGGCGGAGTGAAACCGGGGGTTAGTTTGGGGGGATGGGGTGCCGCTTTGAACCATTAAACGGCCTGGAGCGCTGCGCGTCCAACAGCCGAATACACAGACGTCTTGCTGCTCGGCTCGGTCGGGAGGGAATCGGTCGCGGCGCGCCGGCACCGGTGGAATTGGCAGCATGCTGTCAGTTGCGAGGGGCTTCGGTCTGAATGCCGACACACCCACTTGTGAGCGCCTAGCCTAGACTATTGTGTGCGAAAACCATTAAACCGTCTGGCGCGGCGCGGCGCGGGGAGGGGAGGGGTGAGGGGGAACCCCTATGCGCTGCACCCTATACCTAGTCAGCCGCACCCTCCCTCCCCTCCCCGTCCCGACCAAAATTTCCCGCTCTCGTCTGGCCGCTGCAGATGTCGCAGTCTACGCACTCGCAGCCTAGGGTAGGCCGGGCCGGGCCGGGCCTGCCGACCAGGTCATTCACCCCGTCGGGACGCGACGGTCTGCCTACCCAACCCTAGGTTGTCTCCCTCCCTCCCTGCCTCCCCCATTCCATTAGTGCACTCCCCCTCCCAATTTTTTTCCCTCCCCTCCCCAACCTCTACGTCTGGGGGACGTCTAGCCCTGGTCTAGCCGAGCCCTGCTGGGTTCGTCTGTGCGTGAGTGCGTGTGTGTGTGTGTAAGGGTCGTGGTTCAGGTAGCGGCCCGTCTGACTGCGTTGCCAGACGAACCCAGCTGTTGTTCCTGACCTACCACACGGCCGAACCCTTGGGCCAGACTAGACTAATAACCCCGTCGCCTGCCCCGCAGGGCCCTGCAGGGCGCAGGACCCTCGGCGGGGCCCCTCCTGCTCGTCCTGCATGGCGAGGCTGCGTTGCCGCACCGGCCCGACCGGGGAGGCAATGACCTACGACTAGTTTTATCATTTTTTTTTTTTTTCGAAAGGACTGGTCTTCTCCAACGGGAGGCCGAGGAGATACAGGGTGTTCCGACTGATTCTGAAATACAGGAGCGAGCTGCGTCGGGTCCGTCGCCGCCATCGCGTCGCATCGGACCGATTTGGTATATATTCCGCGCGCTGCGAGTACACTCTGCCGGGAAAGTCTCTGCTCCAGAGACACGTCCTCTCGTCTCAGCTCCGCGGCGGCGCCGAGCTGACCTGACCTATGCGCTGTAAAGCAGACACTATCGGTCTACGCTCGTCTCAGTCGACGTCTGCAGTGGAACGATCCTGATGCATTATTCACCCTCGACGCCCCTCCCTTATTGAGAGTCAGGCGTGAGACAATTACAGCCGCGGAGGCGTGCAGCGCGCGCCCAGTTTTCCTCCTCCTCCGCCCTCACGGACAGCGCGGTGAGCTCTGCCTACGAGAGGACGCGACGGACACTCTGGGAGAGTGTCATGGCCTCCATGGGGGAGACTATGGGCATGGAGGAACAGGCGCAAGCCTCGGCAACCTCGCCCTGCTCTGCTCCCCGGAGGAGTGTGCAGTGTGCATGGGAACGAGCGCAGAGCCCGAGCATCAGGCTCGGCCCGGCCAGGTGCTGTCCGCCACCCTCCTTGGTTAACTCGATTGGTCGTAAAAGCTCCAAGTTCGGCGCACTGGAGTGAACAAGGCGGCCGCGAGTTGAGGAAGCAGAGCGTCCCTGTGATCTGCTGTGATGCAGACTGCGCGGCTGGAGCTGCTAGAGTTCCCGCCGGGAGGGGTGGCGCGGCGCGGCGGGGTGGGGTGGGGCAGCCGATTGATTCCGTGGATCGCTCTCGCGCTTCCGTCCTTTTCGCACTCATGGATCTCTGCCATCCCCAACAGAGGGAACCGCCATTGGTGCGACAAGGACAGAGGCATGAGAGAGGCTTTCTCCGGAATGAGACGGCTGGGCGGGGCGGGGCAACGTGTCCCCCTCGGCCAGCGCGACTCGCATCCAGCTGCCCGGCGCGAAATCGAGCAGACAAAAGTGAAAATAAAATATAAAGAATCACATGGTGTATTTTTTTTTTTTTTTTTTTTTTTTTTTTTTTAAAACTGATCCTCTCTAACTCTCCCCTCGTCCGCAAACTCATTGCGAAAACTTGAACGGAAGTAACAATCACTCGCCAAACATTCGCAATCATTTTAGTTTATTTTCGCCCTTGTAATTAACGGTCGATGTCAATTTGTTGGCTGTGCGCCGTGCTCTCTGATAAGAATAATACGTCTGATTACAGGCCCATGCTGATACGTGAAGTGTAACTTTTGCATTGCAAGGAGAAATACTTTTTTTTTCCCTGTTGCTTACTGTCAGGCGCATGCTACTTTATTTTTCATTAGCGAGTGCGAGTAGCAAGCTCTATAGAGACACAACCGCCGGGTACTTTGTTGTGCTCCTGGCGAGTGTCTAGAATGTCACATTCATCGGCAGCAAAAAAACTCATAGAGATAACAGTTTGCAACAGCTGAGTCCTAAAGTTCGATGGAAGTGTTTTCGAGCCTTCCTTAACTAGGCCCTTTTTGCGCACAGCCCTGGTGGCCGAGGCGTTCGAGCCCGTCCGAGGCAGTGAGACCACACCACTATCACTATCGCTATCACGCTTCTCTCTCGCACTCATTGGCGCTCCTATGAAGATAGAGCGGGTGGGGGGGGAGTGTAATCTCACCGCGACCTCATTGACATCCCAGGCACACTCTATCGCCGCGAGAGGGGAATATTTTTGCGACGCGTCTTTTTTGCTTGTCGCGCCGGTCCGCTCGGGCGCAGGGCGCAGGGGTGGGGGCTGGTGAGAGCAGCAGGGGGGCGTTGGAGGGCTTTGGAGAGAAGGGGGACACTTCCTGGCCCGCGCAATATCCGCGTCGGTCCATCGAAATCGGAGTAGCCTCGCCTGGCCTCGCGATAGCCGCATGATCCACTAACTTGTTGTCGGAACGGAGCGGGCCTCTCTTGAGTCGCTTCGTCCTTGTCGCTCTGACTGTAGCGCCAGCAGCGCGTCTGTGGGTGCGAGAGAGAGAGGAGGTCAGGAGGTGGAGGTGGTGGTGGTGGTAGTGATGGGGGAGGGGCATGCGCAGGGTTGAGGCGAGGCCACGCTTATCTGTATTTGCATACTATACCAACTAGGAGGCGATGGTGATAGGTTGACGGCACGGGGGTCGATGTGCCAATTTTTATTTTTTTTGTCTTCTAGGAAGCCTCTTCGAGAGGAGCGTGTGAGCTTCTCTTTTTCTTCCGCGCAGAGGTCCGATAACACACCACAAAAAGCCTTGGAGCTGCGATTCTAAATACTGTAGTTGGTGAGATCCACTCTGAAACAGATTCTCTCGATCTCTTACACTGTCACCACCGAGAAAGTGGTAGGACACTGGAGCGAACGAAAAACTCTTTTCACTCGTGTGCTGTGTGCGCTGCTGCTTTTCGTGGCGGGTTCTGCTGGTGTCTGCGGGTCTGGAGAGGACGCGGCTCCTGTCATGTTGCCATCTGCACCTCGAACTCATTCTGCGACTCCATCGGAAGCAATAAAGGAAATGCGATCTCGGCGCACTCGAGCTTCCTGCAGGACAAGTCGTGCCGGTGGTGGCGACGCTGTTCTGCGACCCTATTTGCAGCGGCGCGGCCTGCCCTGCCCCGCCCCGCCCGGCACGGCACCCCATCCCCCGGCGCGCCATGTCTGCCGACGTGGCAGAGCGTAGCGCGGTGCTGCGGGCTGCCTACCTGTCGCTGTACCGCCCCCTATCCCCCAGCCCCTCTCTCCCGGCGTGCCCCCAGCTGACCTATATTCTCTGCACCAGCACAGACCCGACCCACCCCCCGTCCCCAACCGGTGTACCCGCTCGACGCGACGTCATACACAGGCATTTATGTGCGAATTTTCCGTCAGCAGATAAAATGACCAGGCATAGCATGCTAAGAAATGCCAAATGAGACGGGAGTGCGCAGGCGGCTATGAAGTGATAACGAGTGCAAAAACCCTGGATAATTGTAGAGGTTAAAATTTTCACCGCTGATCGCCTTGTGGCCCTTACTTGAAATGGATTCTGCACTTTCCCCATTTTTACGGTTTATATTTTTGCTGATAGCAGACACTGCACTTGCTTGTTCTTGTATTTACCCGCCGCTACCTCTCTTTCTGGCCATGGTGACCTGGCCTGGCCTGGCCTCGTCGCGCCCAATCAATGCATCTCCTTCTCCCCGCGCGCCCCCTTTACGTCCCCGCCACTCCTCCGGGTCCGGGTCCCGGGCCCGGCAGCCCCGCGGCGCCGCGGAGCTCCGCGCTCCGCGCCCGGCCCGGGCCGCTCTGCTCTTTAAGCATCTCCTCCAAACTTCCTCACCGCCAAGGCGACTGTGCTGTGCATGCGACGTGAATGGAGGGCCCAGGGAGAGGAGCTGCCCGGAACAGAACCGTCTCGGGGCATCCTCGAAACGCACGCCGTGGCCGGGAGCGGCACGGGCGCGCTCAGGCCGACAGTAGCGGCCACTAGCAGCCTATTTTTGCCGACTTTCTGGAAAACCGTCACCACCAGAACTTGCTCGAGGACCCTTTCGCGGGACAGGTTAAGTTTTCCAATTATTTAGGTATTGTCTGAGGAGGTGACTCGGAGAAGGGCAGTGAGGGGTGGGGGCTGGGCGCGGCGGGAGTCGAAAAGTCATTCGCATTTCAAGGGGCGGGAGTGGTCGGGTCGACATCCTGAGGTGGAAGAATCTGGTCAGACGAGATGCGGGGTAAGAACATGTAGTGCTGCAGCGTGCTGCAGTGCAGCAGTGGTGTCTCTGTATGCTGCACGGCCAGACGGCGGCAACAGTTTGCCCCCACGGATCTCACCCTCCGCCCCCGTCGCCAGCGCCTCTGCTCGGCCCCTGGGGGTGGGGGTGGGGGCGCTCCGCCCCCTGGCGGCCCGGCCCGGCCCGACCCGCCGGCTCGGCTCGACTCGGCCAGCGCTGTGTCGACTGCGCCAGGCCTCGGCCTCGGCGATGCTCGACTCGTCTCTCTGCAACCCAGACTGGCCGCCATGCCGAAGGACCCACTTCACGAGGGCCCGCGGTAGGTAGGTCACGGCTTGGGCTTGGGGGTGGGGGATGCTGGGGCATGGAGATGCACTTGTTTCCTGTCGACCCCTTTCCCTTCTCCCCTACCCTCCTGAGGTCTCGTTAGTTGCGGACATCGAGGGAAGAAAGGGGAGCTTACGCGGGGAAAAGGTAAATTATTGTTGATTGTGGACTTATCCGGGGCTTGTATGTCGGGGGCAGTGCGTCTATGGATTTTTTTGCGGATTTTGTTTTCGGGTGAACAAGGATTTTTTTTTATTTGAGAGGAGGATCCCTCGCCGCTCGCCGCTACCCCCTCAGGTATGCTCGCAATCGAAGTCAACTCCCCTTCCCTCGTCTCTTTCTGCTACTTTCATCACCACCTCCCTCACCCCTCCTCTCGCACCCAGGGGGTGGGTGTGCCCCGGTCCGGTTCGGGTCACAGAGTGACAGAGGTGGGTACCGAGACTGGAGGGGCTGCTCAAAGTGTGATCAATAACGCAAAGCAGGCCAAAGTGTCCCACCGCCATTCCACCCCCTCCCTCGCACTCAGCTACCCGAGCTGAGGAGGATATCAAAAAGTAATTTACGAAGCATTATTATTGTTGCCTAATGACCGAACACACCTTATCGTCATTCTAGCAGCATTTGCTGCCTGTTTGTCTTACACGTGCCACTGCTTAGCTCCGAGCTGACAACCCCAGCCGCTTCTTTATGGTTCAGGTGGTAGCTGCCTATGGGTGCCCCGCAGGGCGGGGGGTGCAAAGGAAGACAAAACTCTAGTTGCCTACCGCGCAGGGTTTCGCTCCACAGGTGCCCAGTGCCGCCGCACTGCAACAAGTACGACAGAGCCTAGCAGGCCCGGCGCAGTGCGGGGCAGGGCGCGGCGATCCTGCCGGGGATGTGCCGTCGTGCACCGCAGCTTGAGCGCGCCTGACGGCCTGACGCAGCTAAGCGCAGTGGTCGCAGACACGCGGCCCGCAGCTGGCTGCAATGAGAGATAAAGGCGCCCGCCTGCGCTGGCCTGGCAAGCGAGCGTCGGCGCGGCGCTAGCATGCGGCCGACGGCGGAAAGTGGATGTCACGTGACGGGGAGCTCGTGAGCTGAAGCATGTCACTCCGCCCATACACGTGTCGCTTGTTTTCAGCTGCTTTGCGCAAGCGCCAACAAACACGCTGCGCGGGGTGAGCTGAGGTGGACATCCACAGGAATGAGGGCGCGGAGGGGGGGGGGGGCCTTAGCTCACATAATTCACATAATTGTGTTTTTATTTTTCAAACTGCTTTACGATGGGGCTGGGGTGCAGGGTCCTTCACTCAAATAAACACACTAAAATCCCCCCCCCCAAAAAAAAAAATCAAGAGCAATTCAGAAAAAATTAGAAAAATTGGTGTACGTTTGACTTTATTGTGAAGTACCCCCGGGCTGGGGCCAATCTGAAAGGGAATGGGGTCGCCCCTTTTTCCGGTCCGGCCCGCGGGCTCCAGCACCGTGCCCCGGGGTCCGAGAGGCAGCGGCGCCACCCCCGCCCGCACCCCTACGGACAGGACTCGCCGGCGAGCCGTAGCGAGGCGACCTGGACGTGGGCTTGCCCATGACGTCTGAGCCCCCGCCGCTCCTCCGCGCCGCACCGCGCCGTCAGATAGAAATGTAGGTCAGTATAGATCGGCCTCCTCTCGCTCGCTCACTCTCTCGCTCGCTCCGCTCGCTCCTCTCTCCTGCTGCAGACCCCCTCCCCAGCATCCCTCGCTCCCCGGGGCGCTCTACCCCGATCCGTCCGGAGCATCAGCCGGGCCGGGCCGTGGCACCACCCTGCTCTCCCCACCTCCCCAACCCTGGAGTATTCCTGTCCTGAGCTTGCCTGCCTGAGCTGCCTGAGCTGCCTCCCAGGCCGTTCGGCCGTCGCGACCCCCCCCCTTTCGCCCATACTCTCTCTGTCACTCCAGCTCTTCACTTCATCCCCGTGCAATCTGGTGCCGAGTGCCTCACGCAACAGTGTTCTGGTTTGCCCCCGGGGTCCTTCACTATAAATTCAAGATTATACCGATTTTTCTCATTTTTCTTATTTTTCCCCATTATTTTTTTATTAATATTTTTATTTTTTGATTTTTTTCCTGTTTTTTCCCCCTTGCTATTTTCTTGTTTTTTGTAGATTGTTTTCTGATTTTTCACTTCATTGTTTTGTTGGGTGTACACTGCTTTTTTCGAGCAAAGGTCCCCTGGGGTCTGCCCACCTACTCCAGCCGTGATGCGCCGTGGCCCCCAGATGGGTAGGCAGAGCCGCGATACTGTCTCGTGTCACCCGGTCCTTTACACCTAGTTTCCGGGCCGGGCGGGCTTTCTTGCGCTCTCCCACGACAGGGTCAGAGAAGAAGGGGTAGACGATAACGATTAATCGGATTCAAGTGTGAGAGCGGAAAGTTCTACTCTGCCTCCTGCAATTCGAAGAATACAAAACTCAGGTATCTTTGTTTTTTCCATGCATGCGCATCTACCCACGGCACCGGCGGCCACTGCCCAGCGCGACATGCATCGGGGGGCCGCCGCCAGCGTGACCCAATTTCCTCCCCTTTCCGGTCCAGCAGACAGGTCACCGCTGCACAATCAATAAGCGCATGCAGGTCAGGTGGCGCCACCCGAAAGTCCGTCATCGGCTTTCAGCGTTTTGTTTTCCTCTATATAAGAATAGTTTTTGCGATGTCCTAGAAAAAATGAACATCAACTGCCCAAGCTTCGTTGGTCTAGTGGCAGATGGCTGTGACTGCAGGTGCATATAAATTGTCCGACCTAAATTTGTCCGACCTGGAAATCCGAAATAGAGCTCGCTGTCTGATCTGGTTGTCCCACCTTGTTCAGGTTCAGACGGGTATATATGGGAGTATGGGAGGAGGAAGAAGGAGAAGGCCGGAGCAGGCGCCAACGCCAAAAATATCGCACAACATCTAAAATTCATGAAAAAAAATAAATTAATAATTGCTGACCTCGGGAAGCGAGCGAAGCCCAGGTGCAGGAATCCAGGCGTCAACTCCGGTCAACGCTAGGGAATGGCTAATACCTATAACTTACAATATGCTAGCAATAGTTTCAGATATAGCAAAAACGATGATCTATAGAAATTTTTTTATCATCGCTATTGACTATCGAAAAGCTTACCGCAGAATGTCACGAAAAAAATGAAACTACAAAATTTCCCAACGTAACCACCACAACCTCCTAAGTACGACTATATATATAAACGAGGAGGACTTTTCTCAAGTGTGTAGCCATAGGACCAAGTCCTAACACAAAAAGGCGAAATAAGGCTAGCCAGGACCTGAGAACCTAATGCTGAGCTTGCGAAACTAATCCATATTATTTGACAGCACGTATCAGTAAGTGTTGTATCGAGGATGAGGGTGGAGTGTATTATACCCAGCGACTCCCCGGGCCGGGGTAGAGTACATTATCCACCAAGATTCGAATCCCGTGATTTAAAATTATTGAATTTTTCTGAGGACAACAACTTTACGTGTTATTCCATTCCTCAAGCAAACTCTCCTAACCGCGCTCTTGTCCGATTCGTAAGAGAAACGAGAGTGAAAAACCGGAACTTGAAAGCAGATGATACGTATGGTAGATGTCTCTACGCGTCGCCCCCCGCAGGGAAGCGGAGCGCTGTGGCTCTGGGCTGCGAGGGGGAGGCGCGGGGCTGGAGGGGGGACCGGCCCGGCCGCCCGACGGCCTGAGAGGTGGCGTGGAGTAGTCGGGGCGCGGAACAGCGCGCGGCGCGCGGCAGCGACATTTTCCCCCTTTTCAGTTTTATTCAGTTTGGCAGACACCTGATGATTCAGCTGAGTTTAAACGAATCTCTCACGACGTGAGAATCCGCGTGAGAATCTTTTACTTTTTCAGGAGTATGAGTTGCAAATCGAAATCTGACGGCATCTGAAACTTAGACGCCGTCAATATTTCAGCTATAATGTCAGCTGCATTCACAACTGACATTAACTGAAGCCTGTGCCTGTTGGCATAAAACTTAGAACAAGTATCAGTAGAACTGCAAGAAAATAACAGTTAGGAGCAAGTAACTGACTCCAGTTCAAATTTTGCTGAAGCAACTGATCCAGTTTTAATCAGTCGATTTTCAGTAAAAGCGCAGTATAGTTTTTGAACTGACATAACTGAACTTCACCATGGTTGTGATGGTTGTGTTGGACTTAGAAAATTTTCGCTCGAAGCTTTGGTGCCAAGGTTTGAGTTCTACTATACATGAGATCAGTGAAATGCGTTAAAAAATCAGTATAGTCAGCTACGCGCCAGGTCTATCATCAGGTGCCACTAAAGTCCGCTGGAAAGATACTCAGCTCAGCTTTGACGCTGCTGGAGAGAGCGAGGAGCGTGGTGTAGTGGTCTACGTCGTCGTTTTAGAATCCAACAATTCGTGGTTCAAGTGCTGCATCTTCTTTTTTATAATTAGAAGTGCACCAAAAGTCAGCTCTTGTCAGTTATTTGCCAATTGTTTTTGCGTAGACTCGGCAAGTATATTCAGATGGTGCAGCAGAATTCTGCTAGTTTTATATGTTATAGTGTACCTTTTCACTATCAGTTAACCTCGGATCTTCGGTTCAAAATATTCTTTTTAGGAATTTTTTGTCTACCTAATCCTAAGTTTAAAGCATACGGTGATTGTAGGGTCCTAGAATGGGCTCTAGGTGACTGTAGAGAATAACACTGCACAGAAATGTGGATGACGATGCCGCGGAATCGATTGGTCCAGATTGATACAGGGCTGTCCTACGGAATTGGCCCACCTCGTGAATGGGCCATTGATCGGCCCTACCACCCTTGTGACAGAGCCTTTTCTATGCCGTCTCCGTCGCACTTACGCACGGGCCGAGCCCTGGTCAGTCCTCGTCACACTCGCACATAGCACGCGGGCGGCGGCGGAGGGCGACCGTCTCTGTCGCACCCCTCGGGCCCCCCACCGTTTACTCTCTCACTTTCGCTCCCTTCTCACCCTCACTTTCGCTTTCGGGTTCATCGTCCTGCGAGGGGGTTCAGGGTTACCACACGCCCCACCCCTCAGGCCGCCTCGCCCCTCGCCGCCCCACCCCGCCCCGCCTCGCTAGTGAGAGGGGCGCGAACACGAAGGGAAGGGAAGGGCCCGAGGAGGCCCGACCCGAAGGCCCGAATGGCTCCGAGGGCCCGGCGAGATCTGCCGAAGGGCTCGCTGCTTGCGAGCTAGCAGGGCCGGGCGTGTCCGTTGAGGCTTTTACACTCGCTGTTCCCGCCGCCCTGTGGCCTGGCACCCCCAAGTAGTCCTTTTCTCGCAGCCTGTACTGCCCCCCCCCCTCAAGTTGTAGAATAACTGCAGTTTCGTAGATCAGAACACAATTTATTTATTTTTTCAGAAAAAGTTTTTAAGATGACTCTTGGCGCCTTCTGGCATGGCCCAGATTACCTCTCCCACAAGTATTTTTTTTTCTTTCATTTTAACCATGATTTCGCTGGACCAGCTTGCGCCCTTGTCTGCCTCCGCCCGCGCCCTGCGGACCCGGGACATGGCGCCTCTGGGGCGGGGCTGGCCAGACAAGGGCGAGCAGGTCCCAAGGTCGAGCGCTCACTGCATTGAGATGGGAGAGAGAGAGAGAGAGAGAGAGAGAGAGAGAGAGAGAGAGAGAGAGAGAGAGAGAGAGAGAGAGAGAGAGAGAGAGAGAGAGAGAGCTCGACCAGAACAGAGAGAGCTCGATCAGAGCAGAGAGTGCGTTGTGTCAGAGCGTTCGCTGGAAATGTTTCGAGTGTGACCATACGCCTTGACGTGAATCTGAGGTGGCCTGCCCGGGAGTGTTACGCGCCGCTGATAAGGTTAAAGGTTACCACCATTAAGGAACCACGCGTGGGAGGGGTGGGGGGTGGGGTGGGGCGGGGCGGGGCCGGGCGGGGCGGGGCAGGGTCACCTTGGGCCCTGTGCTCCCTGCTCATCGCACCTCCACCCTGCCCGGCCCTGCCTCCACCCCCACCCCCACCCCCCACCCTTTTCCTCCCTCTCCCCTCCACCCGTACCCGGTTGTGTGGCGCCAGGACCCTGCTCCCCACCCCCGCCCACCTTCGACCACCCCAACCACAAGCCTGGTGCCCCCTGCGGCCTGCGAGCTCCCCTTTTCCTCGCAGCTGCCCCCTCGCACGGGACACTCAGCACTTCCCTTACCCCGGTGATCATTGCTCTTCCGTCCGAGCCCCGTCTTTCTATTTTTGTTCCTCCCAGGATGACGGACGTGGCTTGCGGTGTATTTGTTTTATTCTTCACAACTTGCCCCGTGTTTATTACTGACTTAGCGGCGATCGAAGAGGCAAACGCCCAATCGCTCCGCTTCACTCGTGTAGTTTAGACTTTAATTCGAGACGCCGTTCACGGTAGACCTCGCGGCAGCCTCAAAACTTTTTCATTTCCCTGCCATACACGCGCTGAGACCTACTAAGGCTGTATGTATACACTTCAAAAATTGACTTTCTTCTCACATTGTCGTGTGACGCTAATGCTTTTGGCAGTGGCAGGTCGGTGTTCGCGATAGGCGCGGGAACAACGTTAGATGGCGCGTTGGGGAGGGGCGGGATGGGGCAGGGCGGGAAAAGTCCCTAGGCCCATGGCATTGCCCTACGAAAACGTCCTTGTGAAGGTTGTTGCCTGCGCGTGGGGGTAGGTAACGGCAGGGAGGAGGGGGTAGCAAGGACGTAGGCCGTGTTTCCCCGGACGAGGGGATGGGGAGGGGAAGAGGAAGTAGCTCCGAGTGGGGGCTCTCCCCGCGGGGTCCGGCCAATGGCCGCCCCCCTGGAGCCGGCCGCGGGGTACGGGCGGGGTACGGGCGCGGGGTAGAGGGGTGGTCAAGGTCGCCAAGACCAGGGTTCATCCGGGTTCAACCCGGTCGTGTCCTCGGCACGTGGCATCCGCATTGGGGTACGAGGCGTTGAGAGAGGTGGGGAGAGGAGAGGAACAGGGGGTTGAATTTGGCGTAGAGGAGGGAGTGGGCGGCCAAGGTCGGCCACAGACCTGGGTTCATCCGGGTTCAGAGGACTCGGTCATGTCCTCTGCTCCAGAGGCACGTGGCTGACTAGGGCTGCACAAGACCATTTCGTAGCGTCAGAAATAATGTGCACACCCTCGAAAAAATATTTCACATTTATTTTCAAAAGCAGAAAAACATTACTTTATAGAAATAAAGAAACTTTGGTTTTGTGAATTTTTATGATAAAAATTTGAGAACGTCCTTTCCCGTCCTTTCCCTCCGTAAGATGGTCTTCTTCACTGCGACGTACTTAAGATAGACGCAGCGGCCACTTTATGTGCTGTAATTGTATTTATTTCATGGGACAGGAGGAAGAGAGCGTGGCTGGCAGTGACAGAAGTGTTGCGCTCTGTCCTCTTGCACCGGCCTAACCCAACCGGCGTAACGCGTCGTAACGACAAGGGAAGGGGTGTTATAATTCCGCCACAAAGAGCTGAACTTGCTTACGTTGGTGTCCTAAATTAGCACCGCTCAGGCTTACATAGATAGCAGACCGAAACAGATACAAGCAAGGGCTGGCATGACAGGGTTCACCCGTGCAGAAACACTTGTTATGTAACTAATACACCTTAAGAGCGTGAGAAGAAAACTAAATCGCGACCGCATTCAGCGCATTATCGTTGACGTGAAAGCGAGGGGGTGACAATTTTGGTAGTCATGTGTCCACAAGCCTGGGATTCATCATCATAAAAATTAAGGGAAATCAATGAAAACCACTACAACAAAGCAGGAAACACCTGGAATAAGTTATAATTAGCCGAAATTAGCGTTTTATGTCTCTAGAAACAATTAGAAATGAAAAGATATGGATAGGAATAATTGGGTATGAATCATTCCGGGAATCGCTGGTCGCCCTCTCGGGTGAAAGTTGACCTTTTCCTCTGTTCGCACTGGATGTTTCGGAAAACGTCGGTTTTGCCTATTACTTACAAAAGCCTACGGTGAATTACTCTGTATAGGCTTCAGTGAAGCCTTAAAAACAATAGCTTACAGTCACTTAGTGCGGTAGGCTACTGTGACTGTCACTATAAGCTTCGTTGATGCACCCGAATTCATCGTTAGGCTCCAGCGGCATTCATTGTTACTTACGGTGTAAATTCACCGTAAGCTACGAAGCTGCGGAGGTTTCACTGTAGCTAACAGTGAAATTTATTGTACGGTCTTCACAATGTACCCACTCCAGCCGTAAGGCGCCGTGGCCTCTTGGGTAGGCAGACTCAGAATAAACTTTTACTTTTGTTCTGTGAAACATTCGATGCAACTCTTGTTCGTTTGCATCGACACGCACGCCATAGTCTGGCCCAGCCCGGCCCATGTGTTCCCTTTTAACTTTCCTCAACTTTTCGATGTTTCGAACGATGACACCCCCGGCTCAGCCCGGAGTCCGTCGTACACAAACAGCCTGTGCAACGGCGCAAGCACGGCTCGGCCTCGGCAGTGATGTCCTGTCCAGGTAGCATGTGATCAACAAACTTTTAACGAGCGGGAAATGATTGTGCACGTAGAGATACAGATGGGGGTGAGGGCCCGGGGCCTAAGACTGAAACAAAAAGAGAGGTGGGACTGATATGTCAGTTGAATGAAACCGGGGAGCCTACACTGACATTTAAAGGTGCACCAGGAGAGGTGAACGACAAAGCTGTTTGCTTCAGAAAAAGGATCGACTCAGTACTCTCCTGCGGTATACTTTCGAATATCGGTGTAGCCGCAGCTGCCCCGCGGGCCAAACGGTCGCGACATGCACCCAAGCAAAACTTGCCGCGGAGCTGATTGTTTCGTATACGAATGGGAATTAAAGTTTGCCTTCCTGTGTCATCGTCCCTCTCTGGCTCTTCTGACTCTACTGCTTGATGTAGCCCGTAAACCGTACTCCCCCCCCCCCACTCTCTCTCTCTCTCTCTCTCTCTCTCTCTCTCTCTCTCTCTCTCTCTCTCTCCCCCCCCCCCCTCTCTCTGTCAAGGCCTTTTTCTCGCTTGATTTACCGCGCTCCAGCGCTGCGCAACTTTCACCAACTACCCCTTCCTCGTTCGCTCCGCTTCATATTCCTGGTTCAAACACCTACCCCTTCCGTGCCTCCTCCCCCTCCCCCGCTCGCCCAATGACCGCTCTCAAGGACACCCAAGGACGGTCGGCTTGGAATAGCAGCAGCTCCCCCGGCTGGGGCGTCTTCTCTAGCCGGAATAGTTGTCCGCAGCAAAAAGTGTAGCGAGAATAGCTGTCCGCTGCTCATAGCTGAAAGACAAAGCCTGCGCATAATACTACACAAATACCTTTCCCGCATTGTTGTGAATATTTATACACATTTTGTTTAGCCACACAATGCAGCACATCGACTGTCTTACGGCCACTTTGCCTCATAAGCTCACGCAAAAACATACGCCGCGTCTGAGCAAAACAATTAGCAGGTGTGCGAAAGTAAATTGAGCTGTGAAGGTGCAGCTAATTTTAAAGCTACACTGTTAAAAAATCGCTGTCATAAGATGAAATTCCGTGTGATAACGGTGGTTGTTTCAGAACAGACATATCTGAATAAAAACAATAATATGCGGTTGTCAGTTAACAGTTTTTGGGTTGCTAATTTTTTTACCTATATACACTGGTGTGCAAAATTAGCGGTCCACTTTTTTCTCCGCTCATAATTTTTTAAAGAATAGGGCTAGAAACTTGAAATTTGGAGGAGAGGTGGTCCAAAGTGTTGTTGAAACGTCCCTAAAGTCGCAACAATCAAATCCACCCCTTTCATTTTTTTTCCACCCCTCGCGTAAGACCCTGTCAATTTTTGACACTTTCGCCGGGGCAAAAGTGTCCTTCCAGGTGTCGCAGAGGTTTGAAATTCACATGGCCGACTCAGTTTTGGCTCCTCTTTCGATTGATACCGGAGCCACCCCCGTCGGACGAACCGTTACGGAGCCACAAAAAAAACCACCCCTAAGTAGGGGTGATTTTTTCGGATTTTTTTCCACTGTTCTGCGCGGTAGCAGGAGGTCCCCTGGACACGACAAAAGTGTCCCCATGTCCGTCGCACGCCCCCGGGGGTGTCCAGCCCCGAAACACTGACACCCCAAATCTTGATTTTTCACTAAAATCACCAAAAATGACCAAAAAAGGGTCAAAAATCACGTTGCACAATTGATTTCAGCCGTCTGGATCGACACTCGGAGTGACGAGCTGCAGACCAGACGGTAAAGCCGTTTTCGTGGGGGTTGCAACCCCTAACTTTCCAGCCCCCAGTGCAGGGGATGGAGGGGCGGAGGCGGGTCGCCGCGGTCACGGTACGATGTGTGAGCCCCTCAGGCACCTCCACACCAATTTTGAAGTGATTCGGTCCATTCGTTACCTTCCAGGATCAAAAAAATGCAAAATCGTGTAAATTTCAACCCCTAAGTTTGCACCCCTTTTTCTCCTCAGCCAGGAGGGGCACAACATCCGCTCAGGTGCGCGAAGGAGCGCACATTCAACCTTTACCAGGGTGCAAACGCGCAAACCCCTGCGATCATCGTGTCGGCCGCGAGAGCCACGCGAGTGAGCAGACAAAATGACCGGGGTCGGTGTGCTCGTGAGTTTGGATGTGCCATCGAAGCAAAGTCGATCTCAAAAAACATCAATAGCAGCCCGAAAACTTAACAAAACGAAGCTACGCAACCAAGAAAGTCTCAAAAAAGACTCGAGGCCTCTGAGAGGTCACCGATGTGGCAGCCAGGCCACTTTGTGGCACTCATGTGACACCACAGAAACGATTCAACAATGAAAAGGGAAAGAACACTGCTCACTCGCGTGGCTCTCGCGGCCGACACGATGATCGCAGGGGTTTGCGCGTTTGCACCCTGGTAAAGTTTGAATGTGCGCTCCTTCGCGCACCTGAGCGGATGTTGTGCCCCTCCTGGCTGAGGAGAAAAAGGGGTGCAAACTTAGGGGTTGAAATTTACACGATTTTGCATTTTTTTGATCCTGGAAGGTAACGAATGGACCGAATCACTTCAAAATTGGTGTGGAGGTGCCTGAGGGGCTCACACATCGTACCGTGACCGCGGCGACCCGCCTCCGCCCCTCCATCCCCTGCACTGGGGGCTGGAAAGTTAGGGGTTGCAACCCCCACGAAAACGGCTTTACCGTCTGGTCTGCAGCTCGTCACTCCGGGTGTCGATCCAGACGGCTGAAATCAATTGTGCAACGTGATTTTTGACCCTTTTTTGGTCATTTTTGGTGATTTTAGTGAAAAATCAAGATTTGGGGTGTCAGTGTTTCGGGGCTGGACACCCCCGGGGGCGTGCGACGGACATGGGGACACTTTTGTCGTGTCCAGGGGACCTCCTGCTACCGCGCAGAACAGTGGAAAAAAATCCGAAAAAATCACCCCTACTTAGGGGTGGTTTTTTTTTGTGGCTCCGTAACGGTTCGTCCGACGGGGGTGGCTCCGGTATCAATCGAAAGAGGAGCCAAAACTGAGTCGGCCATGTGAATTTCAAACCTCTGCGACACCTGGAAGGACACTTTTGCCCCGGCGAAAGTGTCAAAAATTGACAGGGTCTTACGCGAGGGGTGGAAAAAAAATGAAGGGGGTGGATTTGATTGTTGCGACTTTAGGGACATTTCAACAACACTTTGGACCACCTCTCCTCCAAATTTCAAGTTTCTAGCCCTATTTTTTAAAAAATTATGAGCGGAGAAAAAAGTGGACCGCTAATTTTGCACACCAGTGTATATGATTGTTTTCGAACGAAATTTTGTTTGACAAACAACACCAGTCCTTAGCAAGTCGTTCGACAAGAAAGTTGTTCTAAGACAGCAAATTTTGTCGATTGACATCTAACTTTCACGTAAGGTCCCAACAAATTTGCTGTTCTCAAACAGTTTTTACTGTTTTTGAACAGGTACATTGTACGTTGTCATTTGACAGGGAAGTTGTTCCACTACAACAAAAGCTGTCGATTAACAGTTTGCAGTGTCGTCGGGTCCTGACAACTTCGTTGTTTTGAAACAGCTGTTATTGTTTTCCAACAACCCTGTTGTCATTCGACAGTAAAGTTGTTATTCCACAACAGCAAAGTTTGTTGTTTGACAGTTAATTTTTTGGGCGCGGTTCCTGACAAATTTTATCGTTACGTGACAATAAAGTTGTCAGTGAACAGGTGTGTGATTGGATTGCGATAAATCTGGTTAGGTAACAGCGCGTGTGATTTAAAAAAAAATAGCAACCCAAACGCTGTCTACGAACAACTCTTTTTTTTTTTTTTTTTTTTTTTTTTTTGTATTTACATTGTACGACTGTGCTTGTTTTCTAGCTACCCTGCTCTTTATATTTCCGCTGTTCAAAGATTTTTTAACCGTACTGCTAATTTTTCGCATCTTACTTTTCAGCCCAACGATTTTTGCTTTCCCGTGCTGCTGCTCTGAGGTTTGCTGAACGTTCTGTCGGCGGTATTTCATTGCCGTATTCGTCCTCCTAGCGGAGGGAAGGACCTGCCCAGGTCAAGCTGGGGGACGAGGTCAAGAACCCGAGCTGAAACAGGGCCCCGAGGTGGAGGCTATCCCGGAGGCTCGGTTTGGGGGGGCGCTTCCCCCTCCTCGACCTACTGCCTAGCCTCGCGCCGGGCGGGGCGCGGCCCGGGGCCCGGGCCCCCCGGTTAGGATAGGCTTTGCACGCCTGCGCCTGCGCATGCCGCAGCCCCCTCGGTGCCCCCGCCGCCGACCCCCTTCCCCCACCCTCGGCCCCCGCGCGCTCCGAAGGGCCCCGGGAAAGGGGCGCTGGGTTAAGAGGGGTCGGGGGGGCGCCGTGTGGACCGCCGAGCGGCCCCCCGCCTTGAATCTGCGTTAGTAGACCCATTCACAGGCGCTTGCGAGCCGAGTTCGCGCGGGGAAGTACAGCTCAGCGGAAAATGAAAAGTCGTGGAAACGCTTGAATGATCAGTTTTAGTAGCACGATCATCGAAATGAACCTCCAAGTCAACCTTGTAATGGTATTTCGTTGTTAAAATGAAGCGATGACTTTGCTAATCTCTGGGTAATCGTCGACACCTAGAAAAATCCACACAGTGTTATATCAGGACACAAAACGACGCTCGGCATGGTGCCGCAGTATTTTCGCCATCATGGTCTGTAGTAGGCTCCCCGTCAAGCTCCCGCTCCCCTCCAACCGCTCACTGCCCCCTCTCCTAGCCTCTGGAGACGAAGGGGTGGAGCGCGGCGAAAGGACGGGGGGTGGGAGAGAGGGTGAGGCGAAAGCCTGGCTAAAGAGACAAAGGCAAAGAGGGAGAGGGTGAACGAGAGAGGAGCCCTCGGTGTCGGTGCGGGGGACGAGAGAGAGAGAGAGAGAGAGAGAGAGAGAGAGAGAGAGAGAGAGAGAGAGAGAGAGAGAGAGAGGGGGGGGGGTCACCGAATCTAGGTCACCGCTGTGGAGGGTGCGCGTGGCCCGCTCGCCTACGCAGCCCCCACTGCCGTGTCCGCCCCTCTCTCTCTCTCTCTCTCTCCCTCTCTCTCCCTCTATTCCCTCCCTTCCACCCCTTTCGGCCTGCCGGCCGGCCGGCCGGCACGAAGTGTAAGCTAGAACCCGAAAGGGGCCGAAGCGGAGGGAGCTGAGCCGACGTGTCGGCCTGCGCTTGCCTTTCGGGGGAGTCGCCCTTCCGTTTCCTCCCCCCCCCCCCCCTCTCCTCTCCGGAGGGTTCTACTGGGGAAATGTTGCACCCCTTGCTCACCTCACCCCACCGTAGGCCCTGCCAGAATCGATGGACTTTTTTTTTCTTTTTCCCCGTGCGTACGATTTCATCCCGAATAAGTGGCCTGAAGGCCTGTATACGCACCCAGTCGCCGCGCTTGAAGCAATGGGACAGGGCAGGGTAGGGAGAGACACGCACCTATCCTGCTGAGCCGCGCTGGCCGCAATAACACGGCGTTATCTGCGCGTCCACTGCAAAAATAAAAGTAATAACGCCCAGAGTTATCTCGGTGTGCATGGGTGTCCTTCTGCGCAGAGTGCCTGTAGGAAAGACCCTCCTGCCCGACCCAGCGCCTGCTCGAAGAAATCTTAGAGAGCGGGGAGGCGATAGGACAGGCGCCGTCGTGGCGCCGCTGCCTGCGGCGTAGAGAGGGAGGAAAGGGGGGGGGGGGGCGAGCTGACTGCTCCCGATCGACAGCTTCCGAACAAATTAATTAACAACTTTTGGCGACGGAACTCAAGAGCCCCGGCTAATGCCCAGCTGCTCTGCGGCTGACCGTATTTGCGTTGAGAGGATGGTTCATTGTATTGTTAAATGAGACAGAGGCATTGTTACGTTTGGGCTGACTCAGGGGGTCACGGCACCCTAAGGCTGCAGGGGGTAGGCAGGCAGACCCTGCATTCGTTTCGCTGACGTGAATTTTTAAACCTTAATCTCACGATATAAAAATTCACATCAGTTTGTGATGGCGTCACATCCGGTCACGTCAGACGTGATGTGAATTTTCAAACAACCCCTTCGGAGATCGATCGTGGATCTCCTTACTGAGCACCTGGTGAATAGACCTCTTTTGGACACGGAAATATGCAAATAAAATTGTGTCGCGGCAACTTTTTCGGCTGATAAGTGAGCAGGAATAACATCAGCCCCATTGGGCAATTACCTTTACCACCACCCATGCACGACCCCAACTCTGACGTAACTCGTAAACGCACTCGCCCTCCGCCCCTGCTGGCCCCTCTACTTTTAGCCTTCAACTCAATACAGATCTTGTTTTAGTAAATCAAGTACTCCAAACCCCCAAAAGACCCCTCCTGCTGTCACAGGAGGCGGCCTGGAGGTGGAGGAGGAGGGGAGGGAGCAGGTGAAGAGGCTCTTGCTCGCTCTATTGATTGTTACCGGGAGGCTCGCGGCGCCCGAGGAGAGCAGGGCGAGCAGCCACCCTCGCAGTGCGGACACGTGGCTGTGCCCCGCCCCGCCCGCCCCGCCCCGCCCGCCCCGCCCCGCCCCGCCCCGTGGACGACAAGCGTAGTGTGGCAGCGCAGCAAGCGAAGCGGGGTCCTGACCGAGCGGTCCTTCATTCACAATCAATTCAAACGTGCACGGATTTGCCAGATTTTTCGTGATTTTCCTTGAATTTTCAGATTTTTTATTTCTGTTTATTTTTTTTCTGTATTTTTCTATATTTTCTTGATTTTTTTCTGAATTTTTTTCTGAATTTTTTTCTGATTTTTTTTTTAATTTTTCTGATTCTGATTTTGTTTTAGGGTGTACACCGGTGTACACTTATTCTTTGAGTGAAGGACCCCTCGGTCTGTTTCTTCGACGTTCTGCGGCTACTTCAGTGGTTCGCAATTTGTTCCGGAATGTCAAAATGGAGTTGAAATCAAATCGACAATCTTCCCGCACCCCTCGCCCAACTCTCCCCAGGAAACGGCCAAAATAAATCTACCTCTACAATCCTTGTCGGAAATGTACCTCTGTCTCCTAAAGACAAAAACTTGCGATTAAATACAGATAGGGCAGGTTCACCCCCCCCCCTCTCTCTCTCTCTCTCTCTCTCTCTCTCTCTCTCTCTCTCTCTCTCTCTCTCTCTCTCTCTCGAGGGGGGGGGGGGTCACTTCGAAAAATCATTGTACAGACAAAAAAATCATTTAAAAAATCAAAAAAATCAAAATAAAATCAAGTAGAAAGTTACAGAAAAATCCGAAAAATCGAGAAAAAACTACCCAAAACCTGAGAAACAAAATATTTTTTTTTGTAAAAGTTACGGACAATTTCTTTCTTCTCTTGAAAAATCTAAAGAATAATCAAAATCAAAAAGATTAAAAAAAAATATTTAAAAAATCAATAAAAATAAAAAAAATCATTGTACACATTTCGTTTGACTGATTTCTCTCTCTCTCTCTCTCTCTCTCTCTCTCTCTCTCTCTCTCTCTCTCTCTCTCTCTCTCTCTCTCTCTCTCTCTCTCTCTCTTTCTCTCACTCTCTCTCTCTCTCTCTCTCTCTCTCTCTCTCTCTCTCTCTCTCTCTCTCTCTCTCCACGATCAAGAATCAAGAATTTGATCAAACCAGAAAGGAATGAATTCCGTTTTCTTGCTTGTATCCCATGGTGCCTGATCTCTTCCTTTTTCATTCCGCGTAACCACGCGCTTGGCGTGGCCTGGCGCGGCGCCCCGTATCATTTCAGCTCCTTTTTCTTCCTCTCTCTCTCTCTTTCTCTCCTGCTGCCGTGCTCACGTGGCCCGGCCCCGTCGTGTTTACCTTTCCCACCCACCACCAACCAGCGCGCCCCCGCCCGCCCAGCCCCGGCTCAGCCCCGCCGCGATCGGATTCTGTTGCAGGTCACCCTCGAATTTCTCATAACGCTCGTTTCATTTCGCCCCTCGCGGATGGCCGGAATGGCGCGGGGCGCGGCGGGGCGAGGGGTCGCGTCACTCTGCTGCCACGTCAGCCTCTTACGACAGCGACGCGCGGGGCGGTTCAAACCCCTCGGGAGGCATGCGGCACATTTCACACTCATTTTCCTGACTGCTCGCCCCGCGGCGAGCCCCGGCCCCGGCCGCCCCTGCAGCGCAAGCGGCCCCATAGTCCCTCTGGTCCGGTCCGTCCGGTCGCTCCTCCCGCTGCACGGCCAAAGTCCGCGCGCTCGCCCGCCCGCCGTCCGCCCACTCCCTCCCGAGGGATGGTGTCGTGTACTTTACGATAGCATGTCCACTCCACTCCGTCAGGCCGACCGTTTGCTGCCGTATCAAATACCTTGTTACGCTCCCCACCTGTCTCAGTTGTTTTGTAAAAGTACGAAGTGTAGTAAAAATCAATCTGATTTCGCTGGTGTTTGGTTTGAAACAATTCCGGGATGTTGTTCAAGAGACGTTCCTAAACGAGGGGGAGGCAACTCTGAATTTAAGTGTATAAATTTTGCCAATTTTCGTGAATTTTTGTGAATTTTCTTGAATTTTCTTAAATTTTTGTAATGCTTTGTGAATTTTCTGAATTTTTTTGACTTTTTCTGAATTTTCCTGAATTACGAGATGTACACTAGTTTAAGAGTTGTTTCCCCCTGTTCCTAAAAGGCGGGGAGCATGAAGAGCATCTCGTCCTCGTGCACAGCTGCCATGCCGCCGCCGGTGCAGCCGAGGCGGGTAGACTTCGCAAACTCAGCCGCGTGCTCCCGTTTGCCTACGCGTCCAGAGACGGGCGCAAAATCACAACGAGGCTGGCAAGCTCCGTCGCGCCGTCGGCGCGGGGTGTGATGAGGGAAGGGGGGGGGGGGGGGAGGTCCACGCGTGTCCTTTGCCAGGGGGACCTTGTTATGACAGCTAGTCCTTCCCTACGCCTAACTTTTAGCGTTTCAAGTGCCTCCCCTTTCCGGTCCGGTGGTCTCCCCGACGATCCTGCCCTGCCGGTTGACAAGGTTGACCACCCCTCTGACAGCTGCTACCAAGCCACTGTGACAACAAATTGAATTGAATGGAAGTATAATCTAAAATTCGCCGAAACAAAAGAGGGGTTCGCCGCGACGAGACTATTAAAAAGGCTTTCGAAGTGAGCGCAGGTGTTTCCGTTGTGCATCGCACAATTCCCTGCAAGTGCCGCGTCGAAATTGCCCGGTATCTTCTCAGGATGTGATGCTTTCAAGAGATTGCACTAGATGGAAGGGAGGAGAGAGGGCAGGTGATCTGGGGAAGGGGTTGCGGCTACGGTGAGGGCGGTAGCGAGGCGCGGGACCAGTCCAGCCCGGCCTGGCACCCAGAGCACAGCAGCCCAGCACAGCCGCGTTGCGGCGGTTCGCGAACGGGTTCGCCAAGCGGCCACCAGAGTGACAGCTGGCGCTGCTTGCCGTAGGTCATGGTCGCTCGCGCCAGGAGTATCGCCACTGACCTTGCCTCTACATTCGCGAAGTGAGACAGCTGCAGTCCTGGGTAGCAGTCGCGTGAGAGGGACAGAAGAAGCTGCAGCGGAGATACCCGCCGCCCGGAGATACTTTAGGCCCCTGCCGGGCGAGTCCGGCCCGGTCGCAGCGCGCTGGGGAGATGGGTAGGGGTAGGGGTAGGCGTAGGGGCCGAGAAGGGGCGGCCTTGGCGACGGAGCCGGGCCGGGCCGGGCGGCCGGGCGCCAGCGCAGATACCCGCGCGGACGTGTACCTTTCGCGGGCGCGCGTGTCGGAGGTCCGGGTGGCAAGGCTTTGGCGAGCAGTGACGTGGCGTGGCGTGGCGCGGTCTGCCGGCCGGCCCCGGCCCGGCCGCGCCAAGTTTAACTTGGCAGTGCGGTAGGCCTGAGGGGGCAGGGCAGGGCGGGGCAGAGCAGGGCCGCGACATCGCGGTGCGCAGAGGTGAGAGCCTCCCGCCCCGCGCGCCCACGCCCCGCACTTCCGCTTCTCCTCGGCCCCCGAATATTATAAGCGGGGGCAGCAACAAATGGGATAATGAGAAGCTAATGAAGAATTCCTAAGTAAGCTAGAAGTGAAATAAGAAGAAGAAAATATTCCCAGAAAAAGAACTGGCCTTCAATAGATTTCCGAGAGCGGTCTTGCGTTTGTTACTTTTGTTGCCCCCAGCAGGCTGTCGTGATTGCAGGTTGGGGGGCGTCCAAAGCAGTTGACTAAGAAGACAATGCGGACTGGGGTTGGGGCTGGGGTACGCCGTGCCAGTCACCACGGGCTTGCCCCTGCAGGGTAGGCAGCCGCGCCCGTCACACGCACGTCACGCACCGCCCCAGCGCCTGCCCCTTCCGGATACGAGCCAAGCTTTCGTCTTCGTGCTGCCATTCCGAGATTATCAACCCAGTCACACGACAAATCCCCGCAACTCATACACCTCTGCACTTAGAAGTGCGGTTAGTCCTCCTAAGTACCAAGCAGCCAAACAACTAGCTGAATCGTACATATTGACTCCAGTATTGCTGCTCTGTCGCGGTCGAGGGGCCTCCACTCCGGTAATCCGGTGTTCCTCAACCCCCCCCTCCCCCCCCGGCAATTCGACTGCAATCCGACGGAAATCTTTAAATAAAAAAATACCATCAAAGTCATGCTTTTTGACTTCATACAGGAGCAAGGTTGAGGATTTTATCCATTTACAGGCGTTCGATGAAAAATAATCCCAAACTTTACGCTAGCAATCCGACAATCTCGGCAATCCGGTGTTCCTCCAAATGAGGAGTGAAGGCCCCCTCGGTCGCGGTCTGGCTTCTTCCGCAAAATACCACCTGGTTTTAACCAAAAAATTTCTTTGGTCAGGATGTGAATGACACTCTTTTTGTGGCGGAAAACAACAATACGGCTTCTCGAGTGTAAGTTGTGCATTGCACACTGTGCAGTACAGTGATGCGGGACTGATGGCGGCCGCTCGTACAGTGCACGGCGCCGGCTCGGTGCCCCCTCGCCCCCGCGCGCCGCAACCTTCGGGACTGTCACAATGCCACACTTACGGCGCGCCTCGCCTTCTTAGCCGCGTCCGTCAGACCGATAGGAATGTTTTGTCGGCGCTGGCTGGATAGCACAGCATAGACAGGCGGCAGCCGCTACGCTACTCGCGAGCAAACTATACTTCCTCTCGGACAGGTCTCGTGTACAAGTGGGTGTGGTGTATATGGCATCTGTGGAGTAAGTTAGTTTAGCTTAGTTATTCATACTTGTGGCTTTAATTAAACTCTCAAAGGGGGCCCGGTGCGGTGCGGGGACGAGCGAGGACAACTTTTGGGAACGACTGCGGCGCGTGTTTGACGTTTACAAGACGCGCTCTCACGTCCGCAGCGCCTTGTGCGGAATTTGTCTGGTTGCCGGCGGTTGCCGGTGTGACTTATAGGTCTAAAGCGTACAAAGCCGCCCTCAACTTATTCTTAACAGAAGGAAACCTATAAGTTCTCCAGTCACAAACTAAACTGGAAAAAAATAACATTGAACCGTCACGTTGACGAGCTGGTCGTCTTAGCCGGATGGTAGTCGAAAGTTGCTGCGATCAAATTACCACCACAGTTGTACCACGGACGCTTTTGGCCAGCAGCTTCTGTTTTCCTGAAGCCACTCCAAGAAAGAAACGCTATGAGAGAATTAACGCCGGTCTTAAAAACACTGACTTGTTTTCTTGGCCAAGTCACCCGCCACTTAGTTAGGTGAGGTTACGTAACCAGAAACCCCTGAACAAGTAGCATAGGCAACACTCGCGACACCCCTCCTCGCTCAGAGAGATTTAAAACCTCCCTCGCGCACCTGACTCCAGCGCGCGGGGCTCCCTGCTCCCTGCTGGGGGTGGGGAGCGCTGCCTCCATGTCCGCCTCCCTTTCACCCGCTCATCTGGCCGCCGGGCCGCTCACAAAATGGCGGAGCGCTTCGCCCGACCGAGGGGAGAGGGTCTTTGAGAGCGCGCGGGGGCGGGGCAGAGCGATGCGGGGAGAGCGAAAGCGAGCTGGTGGTGAGAGGAGAGGGGTGGTGGACTGCTAACCCGGACGCGTGGAAGCCCGTGGTGGCGGAGCAGGGCTCGCCATTTTGACGCCCCACTCCTCCCCTCCCCGCCCCGCCCCGCCCCTCCCAGTGCGGCTCGACGCGCACCCTCGCGCCTCTTCCTCGCCCTGCGCGCTGCGCGCCCACATGTGGGTCCTCTGGCTCCACTACTGGGGCCCCCGCTTGTAACCTTGGCCGAGTGCGCGACCCGGCGCACACCCGCCCGCCAAACACATAAACAGGCGATACTTGTGTGTCAATGTTTGCGACTGAGGCTGCGGCGCGGCGGGTACGTCACTCGCGCCACTCCGACAACCGGATGGCAAAGGCGAAGCCTGGGCTGGAAGAGTCACCTCCACGAAAGTAAACGTGCGATTGGCACTCAGTCTCTTGTGGCATGAATTCCTTTTAAGATACAAAGTAAGTTTAGGAAATGATCGACGGACAAAAAGAAAACTACACTCTATATTTTCTTGAAAATACTGATAAACTTCTTCTTGATGAAAAAAATTTAAAGAACATGACTTTTTTTTATTCTCTTTTTTCCTTCTCTTTTTCTTTTGCTGAGTGATCGTTTGAAACATTCGCTTTTGTGCCGCTGTCAGAAGGGAAGAAAATGTGTTGATGTCTTTCGCAAACTATAAATTATGTCCGGAGTAGCGCCCATGCTGCTTTTAGTCGATACAAGTCCGAGCCGTGTCGGTCCCGGCGACCGACCCAGTTGCACGGGCCGGGCGGGACGTGGCTGACCAGGACCGCAGGGGGCGCAGGGGGCAGCAGGAGCAGCAGGGGCAGCAGGGGCAGTAGGGGCAGCAGGGGAAGAAGGGGCACGGAGGAGTGGAGATGGCTGCTGCCGGTCCATTAGGAGCAGGACTCTCCCACCCTGCCAGCGACTGCAGCCCGGTCTTCCTCCTCTTCTTCCTCCTCTTCTTCGCCTTCTTCTTCTTTGCACACAATTCCGCATTAGTAAACTCGTGTTCTACAGCGCTACTCTACACGGTAAAAACAATGTCTGATTTTTTGAGGAAAAAATGTCAATTTTGAGGATCCGACTTAATTCAAGGAAACCTCCTCATATTTTGAGGAAGTCTCCTCAAAAATTGAGGGAAGTCCCCTCAAATTTTGAGGAGGCTACCTCAAAATATGAGGAGTTTTCTTCAAATTACGTGGGATCCGCAAAGTATTCCCTATTCCCTCAAAAAATCAGGCATTGTTTTTACCGTGTATACCGCAGTTCTCAAATAGTTGTTACCGTTGTGTCATGTGTCATGTGCGCGACACAATTTCCTTATGCAAGAGAAATCGTGTGCGATATTTGCCACAGCAATAGGTCACAGATTTCTGCGAGCCTCCCTCCCTCCCTCCCTCCCTACCCTCCCTCCCTCCCTCCCTCCCTCCCTCCCTCCCTCCCTCCCTCCCTCCCTCCCTCCCTCCCTCCCTCCCTCCCTCCCTCCCTCCCTCCCTCCCTCCCTCCCTCCCTCCCTCCCTCCCTCCCTCCCTCCCTCCCTCCCTCCCTCCGGGCAGGCGGCAGCGGTAGTCAACCCTCAAGCTCGCGAGGCGCGCCCGCGGGCGCGCCTCTGCTCGCCTAGCCTAGCCTTCCCTCGCGGCTCGGAGGTTCCGCGCGTGGCCCGCATCGATTTTGCCAGGAGTTCAACGACCCTACCCCAGAGCAAGCTGCTGCTGCTGCTGCTGCTGCTGCTGCTGCTGCTGCCCCCACCAAGCCTTCCCTTCCCCACCGCTGGGGCCGGGGCCGGGGCCGGGGCCGAGGCCGGGGCTGCGGGACGCAGGGCCTCCCCTCCGACGAGGAGGCCTTCCCTACGCGGCCAGGCCCGGCCCGGCCGGGGCGACACCCCTAACACAAACCTCCCCGGGCGGCGGCGCGGCGGCGCGGCCGGCCTAGGCTGTCACGTCCGCCACAACACAGAGCCGTCGGTACCGCGCGCGCGTCGCGGGCTCAACACGCCCTGGCCCGGTCGGCCCCGGCCTGCTTGCTGCTCTTGATGAACTATGCCAGCGCGCGCCCTCCGCTCTCCATGATTTTTTGGTCTCTCTGATCTCTTTTAAGGTCAATTTCTTTTACCGAATTTTGAACTTCTTGAATTATAGGACTTCTGAGTTCTATCCTATTTCTATCTGCTCCTGCTGAAACTCTCTCCTTTAATTTCTCGTCGCTTGCCTTATTATAGCGAGGCAAAATTTCTTAAAGGAAAGAACATTGTTGTATTGGCTCCTGCTACTGGGAGCTGGGTGGAGCCAAGTGGAATAGGGAGCGTTCGCCAAAGGCGAAGTCCATACCGTGGGCCGTTCATTTGCGGCTGAAATGTGTTGAGGAAAAAATCACTGGGTCGTACCGGAGAACCATTTCGCTGAAAGAGAAATTGGAAGGCGGATGCGAAAATGTCAAGGAAGACTTCGTGAGCTCCGCTTCGCTCAGCAGAGAGGAATGAGCAAGGCCAGATTTATGAGATACATGTTACGACTTAACACATTTCCTAGGGCGCGGCCGGGCCGGGGCGCGGGGCGACACGGGTCGGCTTTGGGCCCGGGCCCGGCCGGGGAGAATTAATATAAAAAGGAGAGAGGTATGAGGGTAGCAGGGTCGGCTCGCCATGCTGCGGGCAGGGGCAGGGCTGGGACGGGCAGGTGGGGCGGGGTGGGTAGCGCCTCCCCTCCCCTTCACCCTCAGCACTGGACGACGAGCCGAGCGCGGCCGCTCCCCTCCCTCTCTCTTTCTCTCTCACTCTCACTTTCTCTGCCGAGCCCTTCCATCCGCGATCCACCCTCCCTTTCCCCCTTCACTCCTCACCGCTCGCCAGCTCCCTTTCCCCTCCCGGCCATTTTGCAAAGTCGTCGGCGAATGGCGGGACAAGCAAGCCCATCCCGAGGGTTCATGTCGCGTGCGTATGTCACACGCGCGCGCACACACACACACACGCACACACACACGCACGCACACACACACGCACGCACACACACACACACCTACACACACACACACGCACGCACACGTGCGTACGCAGTGAGCGTGTGCAGAGAAGGGTTGATTGGGACCCCGCGCTGGCCGCGGTGCTCCGCCCCGCCCCGCGAGTGCACGGCCATCCCCCAGTGCGTACATCAAAGCTCAGCGCCACTATAGCTCCTGGACATACATTTTCCGACGTACGGTGGCACATGACCGCGTCAAAACGAACTTCTCTTCCAGTCTGTTCAATTCATAATATTTTACTTCATTGTGGCAATTACAGTTTTACTGTAAGAAAAATACTGTGAGGCGGCTAAAGGACTATTTCCCATAAAAATATACATGAAATCTTGCGAGTACGAAATTTTAATTACACTTCGTTTGGATTTGTCCTTTTTTTTTAACGATCACATTTTGGGTTTCGTAAATTTGCAATACCGATCGTCATTTGGTAAATAACGAAATTAATAAAGAACATATCTTTTGGTGAGCTTTTAATTATATTCCAAACAAGCTTTTGATGTTACGCGGACGTGTAGGAATCTATACATCGACACCTTGCCTAGCCTCGACGAGGGACTTCGGGGCTGGACTAAGGGCGGAGCGCTGTAGTACCGTCAAACAGTGGGGGAGCCCGGGCGGGCGGGCGGGGCGGTGGTGAGGTTCCCTAGGGTCCCCGCAGGGGGCGCCACGAGCCGCGCGGCCCCCGCAGCCCCCGCGCCCCGCCCAGCCCCACCGCGGTGGGCTCGGCACTTAGGCCCTTCGGAGGTCCTCAGGGCCAGGTAACGTTACGACGACCACGCATTGCGCAAGAGTGCATTGCCCAGGCCGCTCGCCCCGCCCCGCTGCGGGCTGCATCTCCAGCTGCCAGAAAGAGAGAGAGAGAGAGAGAGAGAGAGAGAGAGAGAGAGAGAGAGAGAGAGAGAGAGAGAGAGAGAGAGAGAGAGAGAGAGAGAGAGAGAGAGAGAAAGAGATGCTGAGGGGGGCAGCTTCTCCTCTATATCTCACACACTCACGGTTATGCAGCTCCGACCTTGCGCTCACATGGGCTTAAGTAAGTCACGTAAGCCAAGGGCCTTCCGGGGATGTTGAGGAGCGCTGGTCCCGAACGGGTGAAAAAGACAGTGAGGCTCCCAGACTTGTTTGTTGAAACGTTTATTTAGAAAAATACGAAAAAAGAGAGGCCGGCGTTGTCCAGATCCAGGGGTGTTCTACTGGCGAGTGAGCATCTTCTTCTCCACGCACCAGTCCAAGACGTTGCACTCGTTGGCGTTGGCGTGGTTGTTGCACCAGTAGGAGGGACCCCAGGTGCAAGGGCTCCCGCCGACCCTCGGAGGTCCGCCCACCTGCGGGGCGGCCTGGGTGAGGGCGAGGAGGACGAGCACCAGCGCGAGGCACAGGACGACGGCGAGACGAGCCATGACTGCCAAAAGAAGGACGGGAGATTTAGGTCACGCGGCCTGGGGTAGGCGTCATAGAGGCTGTGGCGAAGTGGTGCAGCGGGAGCCCAGAGCCCTGGCTGTCGGCCCGGGCCGGGCCTTACTGTATCTGACTTCCGGGTTAGCCTACAGCCCGCTACACTGGGAAAAACCGGGTCAGCAGACGGTTCAGTGTCGCCAGGAAAGTAGGCAAAATCTGCCCAACTCACAGGTGTGCTGAGCGGTCCTGTATTCTCGCTCACGCTTTACTACTAGAGGCAACATCTGCTACACACCTGTGCAGAGGAATAGCCAAGCAGGTAGGCTCCACACGACTATGAGTTTGGCAAATTTTGCCTGGCAACACTGAGCCGGAGCCGGTGCTGCACAAGTGCTGCTGAGCTGAGGGTACAGAGGGTTCCCGTCAGAGACCAAACGTAATCCTGTTCGCGGAGCCGGTGCACCAAGTTCCGCCAACCGTGGTCTCACCTGGGGTTATTGAGGCGTTTGCTCTGCTCTGCTTCAAAACTAGTAGTACAATGGTCTGCGGTTCGCCGAGCTTCGTTTTTATACAGAACAGCGAACAACTCGAGTGTTGGCGAGTTGACGACAGCGCGAAAACGCGCCGCTAAGTGGACAGCACGGCGGCGGCGGTGGCAGCGGGGCGGGGCGGGGCGGGGCGGGGCGGGGCGGGGCGGGGCGGGGCGGGGCGGGGCGGGGCGGGGCGGGGCGGGGCGGGGCGGGGGGGGGCGGGGCGGGGGCGGGGCGGGGCGGGGCGGGGCGGCGGCGGGACAGGTGAGCATGGAGACGAGTCGAGACGGACTATCAAAAGTCCTGTACCAAAGTACAGAAAAAGAACTATGGGTACCGCACAGGATGAGGTCCGGGATGTGAGCTGCCCATAAGACTCCGTGTTTGAGCGTTGGACTCCGGACTCAAAACTCAAAACACCGTACGCAAGCAACAACGGACTGATCAGGCACACACGGAAAAAAATGTCGCTCAGCTGAAATTAGATGAGAAAAATTAGCAGTACCACTCAGAACTTTAAACAGCGGAAAAATAAATAGCAGAGTAGCAAGAAAAAAAGCATTGTCTAATTATCGAGATTTGATACGACTTTTTCTTGAAAAGGGAACTGAACCTGATTTATTTTAACGGCTTGCGTTACTTCTGATATGACAAACAATTTGAAAATTTACAAATGTTTCCTCAATATAAAAATAATTTGTCATCATTATTTATTTTTTTTTATTTTTTTTTTTTACAAATAGTACTTCACCATATGCTAAAAAATAATTTGTAAAATTTGACGCCAATAACTTGTAACCATACCTGTACAAAAATTTCGAAATTTCGAATTTCCTGCCGAAAATTTCTTTGTAATTTTACAATGAGTTTTTACCTCGGTTTTTGTACTGCAAATACTTGACCATGACGTTCTGTATTTTATTTTTTGGGCAGTGGGACGAGCTGGGACATTTGTGTGAACGCGGCCCGTTCCCGTCCGCGGTCCACAATGATCCAAGGACACATCCAGATGACGTATTGCCCAAACAAGTGTGGTCTGCGTGACTGCGTTTTTCTTTCTCCTTTTCAGTAAAATGTGTGTTTTCCCGTGCCTCGTTTCTTTTCTAGTGTTAAATATGGTTGAGCACCTTCAAGTCCTTTGGCAGTAATGAACGACCCTCGTCGTGACTTTTACATCTCGTGCCGTCATTGCCGTCAGTTCAGTTCGACTCGTGAAAACCCAAACACCACGCAAACACTTCCACGAAGCCCTGACTACTGCGTTGACAACAAGTGGTCCGGAACCATCAGCGCACATTTGCAAAGACCTACCGCATTCATCGAACACATTTTAATGCACTGTATCTTTTTAAACTGAATACAACAGGAGATTTCTTATGTATAGTGCAGCTCCTCGCCCTCGCACACCCTCGGCAGGCCTAATCTACCACCTGCTGGATGACACTTTTAGGTGTTCAAAAACGGCATAAATTAATTACATTGTCTGTATACTTTTTTCCTTGCTTTTTATTTGCTGACCGCTTTTCAGAACCCTATCACATGTAGGCTCGTTTGACGCGGAATTTTGCGAGGAATGCGGTATTATTTCCTAAAATTTCATTGGTTTGCTCAGAAAGAAAATATATTGCGAGAAAAACTGAAAATGTAAAATTTAGCAGCCCTAAAACGGGTGTAACACCCCGGGAAAAGTAGGACATCGCACCTTTGTTTTTCCAGTGTATGCTTCAGCTACGCCATGTGTGTGTGTGTGTGTGTGTGTGGTGTGTGTGTGCGCGCGCCCTTCCCTGTCAAAATGAACGTCGCTAGGCGGAGCAAGATGACGACGGCCAGATCGACCAGCCCCAGCCCAGCAGGAGGCAGCGAGACGGATCTCTGATCCGCACAGCACATGCTGAGCATTCGCTTGGGAAAGAGCATTCGTATCTTTATTTTTTCCACTCCGCCTTCTCACTTTCCTGATGAGACACAGCGCGTCGGCTCTGCGCAACGCCTCTACTACTTCACCAATGATCTATGTAGTCCTGGAATCATCGAAACGCCAGGAATAATGTGAGAGAGCCAGAAAGAAGATCCTTTAGGGAAAAGTTAAAATTGTAAAGACGCCCCAGAGGAAATGAAAACGTATTTCAGGCCCCATTATTGATGTGCGTGCCTCGAGGGTTTTTTAACTTTCCGAGTTAGCATTTACGTTCGTTGTTGCTATCGCTACGCCTGTGCCACGCCCGACGCCAGCGGTCCCTTCTGCGGGCCAGGGTAGGGCGTAGGGCGTTGTGGTGCGGGGGGTGGGGACTGAGCCCCACCGGTGGCACGTGTCCGGGGTGAACAACCCCAACTGCGAGGGTGGGCTCGATGCGCCCCTAACAGCCAAAGGGGGGCCAACCCTCGGTGCTCCGCCCGCCCCGCCCACCCCGCCCGGCAACCCCTAGGCTTCGCGTGCTGAGCGGCCCCCGGACCCCCGCCCCGCCCCGCCCCCGCAGGGCTACAAGGCGCCGCGCCTGGTGCCGGTTTGCCCAGAGCACCTCTCTCTCCCCCCCCCTCCCCTGCGGACCGTGTACGACGACGACGCCGTATCACGATGCACCTTCATGCTGCCCGCCTCACTCGGAGCGATCTCAACAGGTTCCGCGGGTCCGCGGGTACTGTGGACACGAAAAATTGGAGGCAATGTGGAAACCAGACGTGCCTCCCAATCATCCCTCATCCGACCATGTAGTTCTTATTCCTCGGTTGCCCAGTGCCAGGGGCCAGGAGCGCGTCCTTTTATTTTCTGTGCTTTTCTCCGGTCTATGAATCGAGGTGCATTCCTGCACGCACATTTTCCTTTTCCCTTTCAAGTCAAGTCAATATTGAGCCTGCAGGGGATATTCGTAGAGCTCTGATTTGCCCTTTACGAAGAGTGTGCTGTGAGGGTGACCTATTGTTCAGAGCACATTACTTGTAAAGGGGACCTCCATGACATTATTACTGAAAGAACGATGTTACCCACAGAGAAAATAGACGACTAATAGACATCTTTTAGAAGTCTATGTATAGATGAAAGATCATCTAATAGATGTCTAGAAAAGACGTCTTTTAGATGATCTAAGTGCACACTTTCGTTCCCAGATTTAGACGTCTAGAAAATTAGATGTGTAGACGGCCATTCTTTTTTTAACGTTATCATACTTTCGGTTTCTCTTCCCTTTTTTTCTTCTTTCTTGCTCTTGATAGTTTCCCTTTTAACGCATATCATTTCCTTTACTCGGATGTGAAGTCTTACCTTAAGGTGTACCCAGAATAGTACCCCGAAACATTTCCGTCAGAGGGATACCTCAAACTTCCATCGAGCACGCTCTGGAGAGTCATGCTACGATTTTCGATAAAAAGAAAGTCAAAGTCTTAACTTTAAAAAATTTTCGAATCCATGTGGACCGCTGTCTGATCACACTATGGAGGATGAGGACGTTGCCGTACCCAACCAGGGAGACGGATCAGGGACCTGCGCGCGTTCAAGTTGAACCAATTATTTCTGGCGCATGGTTTACGATTTAAACATAAAACCTGCACAGGCACAAAAGTATTTGTCTTATAAAACACAAAGCGTAAAATTAAATGTTAGTATTTTGTCAAAATGTGATTTTAATGGGAAAGAATCGGTTTTGCATGTGACGCTCTGACCGTGACGCCACCTAGCGGCATTTCATGGCGACACGAACGCACTTCAGAATCTCCCGTGTGACAGAGTTTTGCCGTCGTTCGACAGCTAAAGCAGTTCTTCCCTGCCCCTCCACTAAGGCAGAGCCAAGCGAACTGTTGTCCAAATTTTCAAAATTTTCCGTTCACCCATGGTACTGAACGGCACGTAGATGGAGATGGAGCATAGACGTAATTTAGATCAAATGTAGATATATTAATATTAAGACAATGTGGAAGTTCATAACCACATGGCAGATAAATTGGATACTTCCCTAAAACTCTATATTTTTTTAAAGATATTAGATACAACTCTAGGCCTTCAATACCCGCTCACAAATAATTACTCAAAGTTGAACCGTCTGGTTCCGTCACATCTAAATGAAGACGTGGATTAGTTGTCTCCATCACATCTCCACATAAACAGTCTACGCACATCTACTTAAAGACGTCTATTAGTAGTGTGAAGAAATGTCTATGTTTGTACGGTCTAGGCAACTCTAAAGGCAGACCTAGTTTAGACCCTTATACACACATTCGTCGATATCAAGACGGTTAATAGATGTCCAATAGATGTCTATCTCTAGAAATCTACCAAAAGAGATGGGCTAGAGGATGGTCGATCATCTATAGATGTCTATCTTCCGTGTGGGTATCCAGGGAAAATGTCAAAATTTTTTAGCATGGCCCGGGGCAGGTACTGCCTGATACGAGAAACTGTGATCAGAATGGGGAGTGATGTTGGAGAAAAGCCCCTTGTAATTTTTTGCATTTGTTAGTGAACTTCTACGAGCACACGGGTGTACCTTAACATAGACGTATACCGGGTGTCCCAGAGAACATACGGCGGTGTTGCGGGTCTGCCTACCCATTCCGGCCGTAAGGCGCCATAGCCCCTGCAGCTCCGGCGTTCGCCATGGTGATTTGTGATGGTCTTACCTATGTGTAACCATTACAACGGTTCGTGCTTTCGTTTACAGTTTTCTGTAAAAGTTACAAGATATTGTTGCAAGTTTACAAATTTTCGACACGTTACAAACTTTTCTTTAAGATATGATTTGGTGGAGTATTTGTCAGTGTTGCTAGAAAAGTATAGGCAAAACCCACCCAACATACAGCTGTGTTGAGCGGTCGGTATTCACGCCTGCCTACTAGGCCATTCTTCTGCACAAGTGTGTTGGTGTTGCCTACTTGGCAGGCGTGAATACCGACCGCTCCACACAGCTGTGTGTTTGGCGGGTTTTGCCTACTTTACTGGCAACACCGGCATCTGACAATAGGGTATTTCACTTCATTTAAACCGGATCCAAAGAAGAAAAGTATTGCTTCCTGATTTGTTTCCTCCTTGACGCTGATTGGCTGATGCCGTCGAAGCTCTCGGACCGACCGCCATAGGTCTGCGACAGCCCTAGTGGCGTGCCCGAGAACTTCGTTGGCGTATGCCAATCGGCGTCAAGGAGGAAACAGTTCAGGAAGCAATACTTTTCTTCTTTGGATCCGGTTTGAATGAAGTGAAATACCCTATTGCATCCTTCTTGCTTTGACGACCGGTTTCGTCGTTTCTGATTTTCCCAAAACCGAAAGGTACATGCATACATTAGATTAGAAGGAAACATTACTAACAGTAATAATTTTTCCAGAAGTCCAGAGTCTATATATATCTGAGAGTATCGCTCAAGCCGTTCCCTTCGTGTGACGTGTGAACGTCCACGCCATGCCTCGCTACGCCCACCGGCTCCGTCCGCCTGCCTGCTCCTGCTCGCCCGCCTATATCCACCTCCAGTTGGCCGTGATCTTGGCACGCGAAAAGAAAGTCGGCTGCAGGCTGCGGCGGAGGCGGCCAGGTCCGTGGCAATGGCCGTGAAAAAGTGCGGTGTGCCGTGCCGCTGCGCTGACCGAGACTTGCACTTCCTTCCTGCTCGTTGCCCGCCGAGCCGCCTGCGGGTGCGAGAGAGACAGAGAGCACCGCCCGGCCCGAGCCAGTGAAAGTAGTCCCTGCTGCGCTCGCTCGCTCCCTCACGGTCACGGTGATGCAACGGACGGAGATGCATCCACCCTGTTGCATCACACCGGTGTGCCGCGGCTCCCTTGATTACCCACCGGTCTGAGTGAGAAAGACCCGAGGGGGGATCACTCACACAAAATGTGTACTATGATTTTTAGATTTTTCGACTGTTGACTTTTTTGATCTTTTTTTCGTGTTTTTATTTTTCTCTTGATTTTTCAATGAATACTTCTCTCACTTTTTGATAAATTTTGATATTTTACCCCCATTTTTCTGATTTATTCCAAGTTCATTTCGTGTTTTTGTTGTTGTTTTCTCGATTTATCGGATTTCCTTCCTGTATCTTTTTTCTTGATTTTTTTTTAAATAGTTTGATTGGTTTTTTAATTGATTTTTTTGAGGCCATGCAATGATTCGAAGTGTCCCCCCCCCCCTTTTGCTCCTCGGTATGACCATGGTGTTCATATTACTGCTCTACACTTGTACTAAACGAACAGTTAGAATATTCACGATGTGTGCAAAAATATGACCCACGGTGACCTTTAAACGCGGCGCGGTTTTTTTTTCTTTTTTAAAGCTATGTGGCTTTACGGCCTCCTCGCTGTACTTAATCCTCACTTCCCTCTTGGGGGCGGTGGGCAGAACGCGGGGAGGGCGTAACGTGAGTTCGGGCCCGGCCCGGCCCGGCCCGCCCCACCCAACACAACGCCACGGCCCGACAACCCCTATTTCTGTGAGGTTCGTGATGTAATATCAAACGATATCCTCCGAGTTATTATTACGGAATCTCTTTGACTAAGAGGAGAAGCGGCGGCAGCATCAGGGTGCTGCTGTTGGTGGTATAGAGGAGGAGGAGAAGGGGGGTAGGGGTCACCGTGACGCAATCAGTCCCGGTAACAGACCCGCCCCTGCGGTCGTAACCACGGGTAACTTCAGCTACAACAAGAGTGTGTGTCGCTCCATTTGTACCCCGGGCTCGCCGCCCCTGCCGGCACCGGGCCTTGCGCCTGGCCACGGCTGGCTTCGTTTTACTTTTAAAAAAATGTGACGGTCAATGTTATCGTAATTATTGTATTTTTTGTTGTTATTGAGCAGCAAGCTTATAGCAGACCTGTTACCCTGTTACTGCTGCGCTCCCGCTGCGGGCTGCAGGTGCAAGGTGCTGCTCGACAGGTGCGTCCGTATCCAGCGGGCGAGACGCTGTGTAGGAGGCAGGTGCTGGTGCCGTAGAATTCCTACCTCCTCCTCCTGCTCTTCTAGTCATTTTACTGATTTTGTTTAAATTGTTTATAAAATTTTAAAGAATTTCCAAAACGGTATCCTTTATTTTTTATAAGCTTTGTGAAGGCCTTGTCACTCCGAGTCGGTGTGACCACGAGCATCTCCAACCCCAGTCCTCTGCACCGTGTGCATCCCCCCCTCTGTCTGTCTGTCTGTCTGTCTGTCTGTCTGTCTGTCTGTCTGTCTGTCTGTCTGTCTGTCTGTCTGTCTGTCTGTCTGTCTGTCTGTCTGTCTGTCTGTCTGTCTGTCTGTCTGTCTGTCTGTCTGTCTGTCTGTCTGTCTGTCTCACTCACCCTCCCTCTACATTTATTGGACATGACGACGCCGCGCCGCCGCCCCTCTGAGGCGGGCCTTGCGCAATCCCGGCTGGAAAGTATTGCCTAATGAGGGTCGGCTGGACCGCTGGCAGCAGGAGAGAGAAGCCGACACGGCGGGGCGGGGTGGGGCGGGGTGGGGAGGGGCATTTTAAAGGGAGGACAATGAAGGGTTGCTCGGGTGGAGAAAGCAGGATGGGGAGGGGAAGGTGGCGTGCAGCGGGTTGGCTGGTCCATAGCCCTCCTCCACCCCGAGGGGCTGCTGAGGCATCTTGGGGAGTTAGGCCCCTTCGGATGGATCGAGAGAGAAAGAGAGCGAGAGAGATGGGGGAGCGAAAAAGAGGAGAGAGAGAAAGAAAGAGATGCTTGCAGAGGTGCAGTTGGCGCAGCGGGAGCAGCGCCTTGCTGAGAGAAGACAAAGGAAGAGGAAACCTGGAAACCTCCTCCGAGGAGTGCTCGGGCATGGCACGGGACACATCACCAAGGGCATGTCCAGGAGCTCGCCTCGCCGCTATGAGAGGGAACTGGGCCAAAGTCTGCATCCCGGCGGACACGGACATGCCGGGCCGGGCCGGGCGGAGAGACGAGGCCGACCTGAATAATGGTTCGACTGGTTACTGCGGCATAGACTCCCCGCTCGCTCCAGCAGCTCCAGGCACGGACAACCCCCCGCCGCAGCCATCGCCATGGTGACGAGTGAAAGGCTTAGCGGGAGAGAACAATTGGGCAAATAATGGAGCAGACCAGGGCCGGAGCTGGAGCTCGGAGCCTCGGAGGGGCGGGCTGGGGTGGGGCTGCGTGGGGCGGGGCGGGGCGGGCGGGGCTCCCACCGACAGGAGCAGAGGAGCTTCGAGTCTCCTGTAACAGACTTGGTTTTGTCCAGTTTACTGTTTTTTTCGTCCCCGGTGTCTCTGTCGCCTTTCCTCCCCTCCTCCTCCCCCTCTTTGTATGGACGCCGCGCCTCTCTCGCCTCACCTCAGGCTCCAGCCGCCCTGGCCGGCCGGCCGGTACGACTCGTCGCGTGTCTCTCTCCCTCTCTCTCTCTCTCTCTCTCTCTCTCTCTCTCTCTCTCTCTCTCTCTCTCTCTCTCTCTCTCTCTCCCCCCCTCCCCCTCTCTCTCGTGTAGGAAACGCTAGAGCAGGAAGTTCAGGGCGGCGCGCGGTGGCCACAGGACTTGCTTTCTTCTCCTTCTCCCTGCTCTGCCCGGCCCGGCTGACCGTGACCGAGCCAGTGCGTCCCACGCTGCTGAGGGCCGGGCCGGGCCAGCCGCACAGGACAGGACAGGGAATTACCAACATGGCGCGGGGGCGGTGGGGGCCGGACGGGCAGTCCCGGCCCGTAGCAGAGCGTCAACTTCCTTCCGTGATACACATACATGGGGAAGTACCGCCGCGCAACAGCCACCTCAGGGAGGCCAGGCCTAGGCCGGGGTAGGCAGCACATGTCTCCGATACAGCGGTGTGAACCGTGCTGCCTTTACCCTGAGCACGGCCGGGCCGGGCCAGGCTCCTCTGCGCTCTGCTCTTGTACCACGTACCGTGTGTGTCTTTGAATGCGGAACAGTGTTGCTTGCCGGTTAGCCTACCCCATTCGCCCGTAAGGCGCTATGGCCCCTGAAGCCCTGGCGGGTATGCAATCCCGCAACAATGTTAAGCATTCAAAGAAACACACGGTGCCTATGTACCAGAGGAACTGAAGAGGGCGGCGGTGCGGTGGGGTTGGGTAAGGGGAGGACAGTGTCCCGAGGGGCGCTCACTTCGAAAAATATTGTACGAACTCCAAAAAATCATTTTAAAAAAATCTTAATAAAATCAAGGAACAAGATACAGAAAGATCCAAAAAATCGAGAAAAAGAACAAAAAACTGAAATGAAATTGAAAACTTCAAAAATGGGGGTGAAAGATCAAAATTTATCAAAAAGTGACAGCAATTTTCGAGGGGGCCTCAACTCACCCAAAATTTGTACACATGATTTCAAGATTTCACATGATTTCATATGATTACACCTCTTATAATTGAATGAAAAAATTCGTAAAGCGTATTTTGATCTTTATGAGCCCAAAATACGCACTCAATAGATCCACATTTTTTGACAATGATTTCGAAGATATCAGCGATTGTGTACACATGATTTCAGGAGTTGAGGCCCCCTCGGCAATTTTCCTTGAAAAATCAAAAGGAAAAGTTAAACAACAAAAACTAAAACTAAAAAATCCAAAAAATCATGGTACGTTACACATTTTCTATATGAGTGATTCCCCCCTCCCCCCCGCAGTGTCCTTCCCTCCTGCGCCCCGTGTGCAAGACGGTCAGTCTATTGTCCATAGAGTCTCGCGCCTCCTCCTCCTTCTTCCCCACCTCTTCTTCCTTCTCCTCCCCTTTTTCTCGTTTATCCCCCAGGGAGTCCCCCAGGCAGGCCGGACAGCGGACACCAGGATGAGTCCTCCCTCGCGCTCGGAGCCTCGCGCGCCGCTTGGAGGCGCTGGCGCCGAGAGGCAGGGCGGGCGGGCGGCGCTGCGGGGGCGGTTGTGGAGGGGTGAGCTTTGTCCAGGGCGGGATTACCGTCAGCACAGCGCAGCGGGGATGTTTCCTTCAGTTCGGACCTACTGTCGCGCACCGTCGCGCCCCCCGCCCTCCCTCACCCCCGCCGCCACACAGGACCAAGCTCTTTTTATTTCCCTGACTCCGCCCCGCCACGAGTAGAGCGCAGTCGCTTGTTGCAAGCCCCTGTGTCGCTCCCGATCGCCACCACTTTTCCCTCCCTCCTCATTTTCATGCTGTGTTCCCAGCGATTCGTCTTTTTACCTTTCTTCGGGAATTATCTAGCCCGAGAGAGAGAGAGAGAGAGAGAGAGAGAGAGAGAGAGAGAGAGAGAGAGAGAGAGAGAGAGAGAGAGAGAGAGAGAGAGAGAGAGAGAGAGAGAGGCGTGGAATGAGGGGGAAAATAAAGAGAGCGACAGCGCGGGTAGCACGAAGAAAGGACGAAAGACATGAAGAAAAGAGAGAGAGAGAGACGAACAAACTACTTGTTGGCTTTTCCAGGCGGAACTCGCTGGGGCGTCCTGTCCATCCAGAAGGCTCAAGGCCGCTCCGCCCCGCCTCTCCCCACCTCTCTGGTCGAGCCCCAGCGCGGCACGCCTTTCATCGCGTCCGCCACCAACACTTTCCGAAATAGTTACGTTCAGATGGTTCAGACCAGATTTAAAGTCGATAGAAAAAAGAAGGAGAAGAAAAACAAAACTTTTGGACTAATTTTACGTCTGTGAGAACAGAGCTGTTCGCATTATAGTGGATTTACTTGAGTTATGGTGAAATGGGCGAATACGTTGGCCATCAGTACCTTTGGTTCTACTTGGACGCCTAGTTTTGCTCTTGTTCACTGAGCCAGCTGTGCACAGCGCACTCGATCGCTGAGCTCAGCCACGTCTTGTGCTACAAGATGTCTTTGTGATGCGATGGTTTGTGAAACCGCTCGCTGCACTCCACGCGAAGGCGGAAGCGTTCGGGCCGTGAAGAGTGGAATAAGAATTCATAGGTTCATCCTATATTGTCATCTTGCCCCGCGTATATTACTTTTCCCTGCTAGTCCGCGAGCCCCCCACCGCCTCCTGCATGACGCGGACAAGCGGCTAAGCCCTACGATCTGGTCACGGCCACACCACGCCACGCCACGCATCGCGCTGCAAGGGCGGGGCGGCCGAAGGGACATCATCCCCTTGGAGACGCTGGGGCGGGCCGGGACTGCACGTGTACAGGGCCATTGACTTCTCCATCCAGAGGCCCACCCCACCCCGCCCCGCCCCGCCCCGCCTCACTCTGCTCTCACACACGCGGGCGGGCGGTGCGCGGGGGCGTGGTGGCGGCAGGGCGGGGCGGGGCAGGGCAGGATAGGCCCATGCCTGACGCTTTTGGGCTGCCCGAAGTGCATAGCCCGAGCGTCACGCATGCGCGCTCTGCCCTTCCCTTCTCTTCCCTTCCCTACTCTTCCCAACTCCCTTCCCTTCCCTTCCCTTCCCTTCCCTTCCCTTCCCTTCCCTTCCCTTCCCTTCCCTTCCCTTCCCTTCCCTTCCCTTCCCTTCCCTTCCCTTCCCTTCCCTTCCCTTCCCTCTCTCCCCTCTCCTTCCCTTTCCATTTCCCTAGCAGAGAGCTGCCTTACTAGGCCAGCCGCGAGGCTAGGCCGGCGCGGCGCGGCGGTGCCCGGCCGCGGGTGTGCCCTGCCCAGCCCTGCGGTGGTGGGGAGCCTCGGGGTCGTGGTGGGGAGACCATCGCTGTCTCTCTCGCACCCCCTCCGGCGGCGCTTGCACGTGGAGCCGGCCTAGGCGGACGCCGCGCGCCGGCCCTGGCCCTCCCTCCCGAAGGGCTCCCGAAGGGCTGCACGTGGAGCTGCTCGCGGAGTTCAGTGACCCGCTCGCGGCCGCGGGGTGGGGCGGGGTGGGGCGGGGCGGCGCGGGGCGGCGAGGGGCGGCGAGGGGAGCGGAGGGGGAGTTGCGGCGCTGCGCTAGGCTAGGCGACGCGGACCGACCGACGCCGGCAGGACGACGCCTGCTGCCTGCCTGCCCTGCCCTGCCATGCCGGGTTGACGAAGGGCCGGGCCCGCTGGGTCGGGCATGGGCCATAGGGACGCGACGACGCCGACGATCGGTGGCGGCGCGAGGAAGGGAAGGGAAGGGCGAGGCGGGCCGGGGCGGGGCGGGCATGCGGTAGGGAAGCGCGAGGGCGACCCGATGCGGGGCGAGGTGGCGCCCTGCCCTACCCGCCCTAGCAGCGTGCCTCGTCCCTCTTCTGCTCGCCTCGCTCACCCTCGCTAACCAGCTCCGAGGGTAGCGTCGTGGTCGAGCCGAGTACTGCGTCACAGTCGTAGGACAGTGATTTCAACGCGCCGGGGGTAAGGGGGGGGGGCAGGATGAAGTTGCCCTGCAATACCGCCGACGTCATGGTCACACTCCCACCCGTCGCGTCATTCTCTGTCCTGTATACATACATTCTTGCACTCGCGGCTGCGTCCGTGTACAGGATACCGCCGGGCTTGTGTTTGTTTTTGTTCCCCTTAGGTTCTCGTTCTCCTCATTGGAGTGGTCCATCCTGGGGCTCCGCACTTCATACCCGGGGAAGCGTGCCTTCACAACACGCCCCTTCACTTCCAGCCCGTTCCGCCCCGGCCCCGCCCAGCCCAGCGCGCTTCAGATCAGATTCCCGCCGCCTCCGCATCTCGGTGGCGCCATCTCGCGGGGGCGACACGCCCAGCCTAGGGTGGGTGCTGTCTGTCTGCCAGCTGCGTGCCGGGCCGGGCGGGCGCGGCGGCTCGACGCTTTCGTCAACGTAAACTTGGGGGCTAAAGATGCGACCCCTGCCCTCGCCTCGCCCTTGCTCCGCTCCGCCCCTGCCTCCCGACGACAATTATGAGACGACTTGCGTAAGAGTGTTATTTTACTACTGGCCCGGAGCGGCTATTTAAAGGCGGGGGCTGTTAAAATAATGTCACGGCGATGTGGAGTGGGTAGAGAGGGCGGGTCGGGGAGCGGCGGAACAGTGGTAGTAACTATCCAGCGGTTTCGTTCAATAGTGCCATAAGGTGCAGCGAGAGGGGAGGCTGAGCTGAGCATCAAACGGCGGCCGCTTCGTCGAGATGAAGAAATAACTGAGGACTAAAACTGTGACGCGTGGAGGACCCCGAATCGGACAAAGACATTCGGTGCCACTGAGCGCGGGTGCGTGGTTGCGTTGCGTAACTCGCTCCATGCCTACTCTCCCCTCTCTCACACTCACTCGCGTCCAAATAAGAGACGACCCGTCACCGAAACTTGTGGGCCGCCATGAGCCGGCCATGGGCTGGCCCACGGACGGGGGTCATAGAACCATAAACTCCATTGCCCCTCCCTCCCTCCCTCCCTCCCTCCCTCCCTCCCTCCCTCCCTCCCTCCCTCCCTCCCTCCCTCCCTCCCTCCCTCCCTCCCTCCCACCCTCCCTCCCTCCCTCCCTCCCTCCCTGCCCCCCCCCTATCCTCTCTCACTGTCCCCACCTCCGGACAGCCTCTCCTTGAGCGCCGAAGGACACTCCACGGCGTCGGTCAAAGGATGGGGCTTCGAAGGGAAAGCTGTGCAGCAGTCAGGGACCGCGATGACCTCGGAGCCTGCCCCTGCCCCTGCCCCCTCCCCCGCGCTTGTTTTCCTAGACCACCGAGACCTGGCTTTTCGGGAAGGCGATGAAGCCGAGTGTCATAGGCGTCTGCAGGGTGGTTCCGAACAGCGTTGGGTAGCGTCCTCTCCCTCGCTCCTGATGGCCGTGCCCCAAGAGTGAGACAAGGACAATCACCCTTCTGGTGGCGCCCTCCTAGTCCTAGTCCCCCGGACGACACGCGACCGTACGGGATGAGGTGACGCGACATGTCCGCGAGTGACGGCGGACATGCTCTCGCGAATACTCCGCGCCGCGGGCTGGAGCAGGGGCGGAGGAGGTCGCGGGAGGGGCGGCGCCACCGCGTGGGGTATCGGCAAACAGGAGGGCAGCTGCAGCTCGCAGCTCCAGCGGGGAGGGGCCGGACTGCAGAACAGCACTCAAGGCGAGGGTGGCCCTCCTGGGGTGCCACCGGCCACCTGCCACCCCGCTGCGGCGGTGACGTAAAGCAGAGACCACCAAGGTGACCCGCCTCGCCGCAGTTCATGTCGCTCCCATGGCGGTTGTTCCGAACCGGGTAATAGCCGCTCCAGGATGAATGAGGGATACCCTACCCGGCCGGCCGGCCAGGTCCTGAGCCCGTCCTGTCCAGGGAGAGGGAGAAAGTGAGACAATGGAGGTACCAAGGACGCCGAGCCGAGCCGAGCCGAGCTGAGCCGGGCCGGGCCGCGGGACCCGAAGCGAAGGGCTCGGCTGGGCGCCGCTCCGCGCCACGGCGCTCGGCTCAGCGAGGAGGTCTGTGACCCGCGGCGCGCTAGGGCTGCCGTCGCCGCAGCGGGGCGGAGCGAGGCCGCGCAGCTGCACGCCTCAGCCGCTTGCGCCGCCCACCTGCAGATGCTGCATGTGGAACTTCCCTGCCACGTTACAGCCCTCCCTCTTCTCTGGATATGGAACGGGGCGATTCGAGCCGCTTGCGAAGCTGATGCCGCAAACGTATCGACGTATCGTTCCACCATCAGACAGCTGCAGGTGCTGAGATGTGCCGCTCAATGTTAAGCTCTTTTCTCATATACGTGCTGCTGTGTTACCGAACTTTTTAGTATGTGATGTGTTTTATATTGACTACGCAAGTGAGTTCTCTCTAACACGGAAAAGACTCGCAAAAATAGATATGTCTGCTAAGCTATTTTTCGTGCTGTGGAGGTAACATTCCTGTACTAAAAATGAAAACAATTGCTGTAGAGCTAAATTTTTACTTGCACGGCAAATATATCAGCTGTAAAACTAGCTCCCTTGGTGCGACAGCGAAATAAAGTGCACGGGTGCTAGATTAGGTCCTCTAAAGCGGCTAGCTCCGGTCCGATTTTAATTTTATTTCCGTGTATAAGAAGCCGCGGTTTTCTTCTAAACAAAATGCATTGCAGCGCGTATTCGTTTTCTTCCAAAACTGCCTCAAAACCAGGACGTGATTTTTACCGTAAATAAATTTGCCGTACGATGGATGGGATCAATAGATTACCTCTGTGCTGTGAAATTGATCGTGTAAGAGATTGCAACTCCACCTGATATCCTGCCGGTATCCCCATTTACAAGTTTACAGGGATTCATCCACCCGCTGCATTCTCTCCGCATCCGATCCTGATAATTTCCACGCCAGGCTCGACCGTCGGCAGCTCTAGCGCGCACGTGCCGGCTTTGGTGTTGCGCGGGGCGGGCTGGGCGGGGGAGGGTGGATTGCACTGCGACTCCACGTGGGACAGGCCACGGACCTCCAGCCAGCGAGCCCTAAGGGCCGCGGCCCGCGGGCGAGGGGCGGGGAGCGGAGCAGGCGGAGGCCCTCTGTGGGCGGGGAGGGGAGCGCACTGCGCCCGGGGAGGGGATAGACCATGGTGGGGCAGAGCGGCAGAGCGGCGCGATGCACAAGCCGAGCCCCCACTGCCCTATCGCCCTGCGCCGCACCGCGCGGCCCCCGCGGCCCCCAGCAGCCCTCCGCGGCCCTCCGCGGCCCTCCGCGGGGCCCGCGACACGTGGACGCAAGCGCAGGGTCGTCGACCCCAGCCCGGCTCTGGCCCTTGGCACGGCCTAGGCAGCAGGGCAGGGGCCCTTACACCCGTGGGGTCTCTGGCCTCTCAACGCGCGCCGCGCCTCGCCAACCCGCCCCGCCCCGCCCCGCCCCACCGCGCCGCGCCTGGCCTGTGGCAGCGGCAGGGGCGTTCCCTTCCGCCCTACGTTCATCGTTTTGATCGATGCCCAGCGCTGCCGCCCTACGGCCCCACGGCCCTTCACCCTAGGCTGCGCGCTGCGCGCCTGGGCCCGTGATGTGTAGCTCGGCAACTGGCTGCATGTTTGCTGCTCAGCACGGCGCAGCACGGCGCATCCCGGCGCAGCTCGGCCTCGGCATAGCACAGCTCGGCGCAGCCAGCCACGCCCCGCCCATGGCCAGGTGTTCGAACCCACCTGCTCCTCCTGCTCGGCACTGAACGACCTGTTTTTGTCGTCTTTGTCCAGCACTGTGTGCTACGATCTGGCGTCTTTACTATATCAAACAATTTCACCGGGACGTGAGAAAGAAAATCTGTATATTTATATTTTGCAGTTTCCAATCCGTTAGTGTGAGTTGAGCAATTGATCATGCTCTAGAAATGTAAGACATGAAGCTCGTTTTCGGCAATTATATTTTTGGGGTCATCGTAAAGAGCAGCCTGCATGAAACCACCTCGTCGTATCCATCATACCGGTGGTATCTGCAGTGGAATTCGACTCCTGCTGTGCTCTCTGCGGCTGCAGCCGTAGGTGGAGCGGTGGAGCCCTTCCCTTCCTCTCGGGAGAGGCGAGGGGGATACGATACATAATTTAATTTTGTTGGTTGATCTTTTACTCGGGCTCGGGGTTGGAGAATGGGGAGCTGGGCCGGGCGAGGCGACACATCGCACGAGGCGCCGCATGGCAGATCGAAAATGTGGCGCGTTTTCGCCTGTTTTACTATTCCCCCTCATGCTGCTCGTTTGCTCTTGGCTCGGGGAAGGAGGGAGGGCTGCGGAGAGCTGCACCGGTCCACACTCACCCCGACCCGAGCGGAGCCAAGCCCGAGGGCGTTCCCTCGCATGGCCGAGTACGTCCTCCCCGTGCTGCGCCGCGGGGGTGCGCGTTTTTCCTTCCCGCGGGACGAGGAGTGTACTTACTCGCCTGCAGCGCCGCCTGAAGCCTGCCCCGCTCCCGAACTCCCGAACACAAACTTTCGAACGCGCGTTGCAAAGCCACGCCGCCCAGGAAGTCCATTTTTGTCCGGAATGCTGCGTGCCGTGCCCAGCAGGCGAGGCGGGCTAGGCCAGGCCGGCTAGGCCAGGCCGGCCGGCCCGGGGAGCTGTGGGTGCAGTGGCTGTATGGGGCCCTCCACGCCCCCTGCCCGGCCCGGCCCGGCCCGGCCCGCTCCACCGCACCCCCATTCGCGCACATAAAATAGGTTGATAGGATCCAGAGCCGCGGGGGCGGGGCGGGGCGGGTTGCTGGGCTACAGCTCCCTGGCCAAGGCGGAGCCCTCCCACCTCGGGCGTCGTACACAATTTTTCAGGAGCCACATCGATTGGGAGGGAAAATTTGTGAAACGTGTAATCGGGAGTTGTGCATCGTTTGCCGTCGTCAAATAAGACGTCGCGGGCAGCGCGATCGATACCCGTTGCGGCATCGCTGCGCGACGAAACTATAGCTGCTCTCTCGGCAGCTCGGAATTACGCGACAAACAATGATGATCGCATCCGTTTGCTCATACGCGACCGTCACCGGAAGTGCGCTGGCCGCGGAGCGACCGCGTGCAGCCTCGGGGCCTGGGCGTGGCGGGGCGTGGCGGGGCGTGGCGTGGCGGGGCGGGCCCGGACCCCGCCACACGGGCGACGCTAGACCGCTGCTGTGCTCCGCGAGCTCCGCGGGCTCCGCGCTAGACCAGCCCGAGCCCCCCGCGGCCGCGTCCGCGAGCCTGAGCCTAGCACTGCGGTTTACGCCTTGCGATGCCACTCCGGGCGAGGCGAGACTTGGCGAGGCCAGGCGAGGCGGCTAGGCGACCGGTTCCTGCATGGTGGTGCCGCCGAGACGCGACACGCGACGCCCCGGGGGCCGCGGGCCGCGGGCCGCGGGCCGCGGGCAGGCCCCTCGCGATGCTGTCGCGCAGCAGGGTCCGGCGGGGGTGGGGCGCGGGGTCCTCACGGAAAAAAATGACCTAATTGTGAGGATCAATTTTTGTCGATAGGCAAAATTCGATAGCTGAAATCGAGAATCCGATACCTACAGCCAGGAGCTGGTTGTCACGACCGGACAATTGTACGATGAGAACTAAGCAAGAGTTTGTTCTATTCGTACACTGTGAAAAAAATATTCGTAAATTTACGACTTTTTCCGTAATTTGTGATTACGACACAGGGTTGTAAATTTACGAGCGCAGTAGTAATTTACGGCAGCAAATTTTTACTCGTCAAGGAAAACTAGGTCGACACACAGTGTGAAATAATTATCGTAACAACACAACTGGCAGTTGTAACTTTACGACATTTATCATGGAAAATTTTCCCGTAACCCTTACGAATATTTTTCACGGTGTACAAGTGTCCGTTCGTGACAACCAGCTCCTAGCTGTGGGTATCGGATTCTCGATTTCAGCTATCGAATTTTGCCTACCGACAAAAATTGATCCTGGCAACAAAGTCATTTTTTTCCGTGCGAGCAGCAGGGGTACCCTAATAAATTACTCGATCATTGTACATGAAAAAAAAATTACTCGGGAGTTACTCGCAAATACTCACCAATACACGTGAAAACTCGCGGATACTCGTCAATTCTCGCAAATACTCACGAAACTCTACGTACACCCTCACCCTCCTGGAGAGTGGGGGACCCCTCACGAGCCGCCTCATGCGCTACAGGATGACGTGCCTCGCTTTCGCTCTGAGGAACGTCAGGGTTCGAAGAGAACGGGGAGGAAAAAATACAAAACGCTCCGGACAAACTGCCAAATTTTTCCTCCTACACATTTCAAAGCAAGTCCCTCTCTCCACCGCTTTACTCCTGGGGGACCAACGGCCCTCACGACAAAGGAGACAAGGAGCAGCCACTCCCCGCCTCGCCCCGCTCTGCGGTTTCCTGTTCGTGTGGGGCAGTTCATTTGAGCTGATTTTGTGCATAGAGATGTTCCTCCCCGCCTCCACAACCCACCCCCTCTCAGCCCCTGCGGGCCTGCGGGCGGGCAGATGACAATGCTATGGACGATTGCGTCAGACGACCTGTCCTGTCAGGCAGCCATTCCTAGACCGGGCAAGGTGTCCGTCCGGGAGGGAGAGGGAAGGAGAGGAGAGGAGGTGGGAGGAAAGGAGAGGAGACGGGGCGCGTTGCATACCATTGTTCACGTCGACCGAAAAAAATAAAATAAAACGACCGATCCTGCTGGTCGGATTGTTGCTGGTTGCTGTTGGAGGTGGAAGCCATTCGGAAAAATGTGTGCGGAAGCCGGAGTGGACCGGACTTACAGCTTTCCGGTCGGGTGACACATTGTGACATAACCACCCCAATAACGTGCAGCCTGCACTCCTCCACGGTGCCCGATCCAGGTGAGCATGGCCGCAGGGCTGTCGTCTCGTGACGTTGCTCTGAGAGGGAAACAACTCTGAATTTTGGTGTACAAGTTTTGTGAAGTTTTGTGAATTTTCGTGATTTAAAAAAATTATTGAATTTTTGTGAAATTTTGTTTGAATTTCGCCAAAATTTCTCGAAATTTACTTGAGTTTTTCTACACTTCTCAATTATTATTATTTTCCCGAATTACGAGGGGCACAAAAAATTCAGAGTTGTTTCCCCTTGGCGTTGCTCGCGTTGTTCCGACGATTTTCACTATCGTGGACCCATTCGCTCCGCACCGTTTGGCATGAGTAACGTACCGCGCGGGGCGCTCCAGTCGCGACGCGACACCTTGGCCCTCGGGATAGGCAGACTCGCTATACTGTCTCGTGTTCTCTGAAACTTTCAGCTTCCGGTACGTGTGACGCCGCCGGTGCGCCGCATACCCGGCAGTGTTGCCCGAAAGGTAAGCAATGAGAAGCCTAAACACAGAGGAGTAGAGCGGGCTGCACCTGCGCCCGCCTACTCGGCAACAAACGCTGCCTGGTGGGCAGGCGCGGATGGAGCCCGCTTTACCCCTCTGCGTTTGGGCGTCTTATTGCCTACTTTTCTCGCAACACTGGAGGGTAGGCAGGCAGACCCGCAACACCGATGTTACTACTGCTTTTCGCTCACCCCATTACCCAATCATTGGATGCTGCTGCTTCGAATGCAATTGAAACTAGACGCCTTGCCAACCCGCTTCGACAATCCAAGCAGGAAACCACAGAAAGCATCGTTACAGGAGCTAAAAGAGAAACACCGACCGCACCGGGCCGCACTGAGCTGCGCCGGCCGAAGGTCAGATTAATAGAGCATGGCGTCCTGTCCGCCCCGTGCGCCCCGTCCCGTGCGTGTCCTTGGGGAGTGGCCGCCCGGAAAATGGGGAGAAAGGGCGAAAGGGGCGAGAAGGAGAGTGAGCGTGAGTGCGGGGCGGGGGCGGGGGCGGGGGCCGGCCACTTCCCGGAGCTTACCGGAGCGCGCAGCGCGCAGCCCTGTGCCCAGCTACCGGCACGGCCCTAATGGCGCTCGGCCCGGCCCGGGCTGCACCGACCTTGGGCTGGCCTGGCCTCAGGCCTCAGGCGCGGCGGCTGCAGCTGCCGCAATGACACGCTGCGCTTTTCAGAATCAAATCAGAATCAGATTTTGGTTTTCGGGGGTATTACCTGCTCCGACGAGAGCGGCAGACTAGTGCCTGCGTCTTCGCCAAAGAGGTCGTCAACCAGTGTTGCCAGAAAAGTTGAGTAAATAAAGGCCCCGCAATGCGCGCAATGCACCTATAATGTGCAGGAGGCGGTATAGCCGCCTGCCAACTAGGCAACTCCCCTGAACTCGCAGGCAGGCAGTCCCGTAACGCACAGGTGTATTGCATGTTTTTTTTTTTTTTTTTTGGGGGGGGGGGGGTCGAACTTTCTGGCAAAACTTTCGTCAACTTCGATACTTCGTACAACTTCGTACAAAGGACGATAATACCTTAAAATGTTACCAGAATATCACAAGTATTACTGGTGATATGACGCCCATTTCTTGATTTTCTCTGTCAATACATGCAGTTTGCTTCGAAGTTATCGACATTACCAGAGTATTCCTCCGTGCATTGTGAAATTAAGTTGCCGACCCCTTGGTCTGCGCCAGCTTGAGTCTGATCCTATTCCCTTGACATTGCCTACGGCCGGCCGGGTGGCTGGCTGGACCGGGTTGTTGCGCAACCCGCTGCGCTGGCCGGTCCGGGCCGGGCCGGGGCGGAACGGGTGGGGGCTCCTAGGTTCTTAGCCACCTAGGCCGGGGCCGGGCTACACAAACGCCTCATAGAGGGTGCATGTGTCATTCTTGTGTGAAGCCGCTTTGCACACGGATAGGTATAGGTAGGTGTGTCCGAGACCTATAAATAAAGGATGGGACACGGAGATACAAAAATAATTGCCTTTGAATTACACAGCAAAAGTGCCTTTGGAAGCCTTTGAAATTAACATGGTGACTTACGACAGGCCCGGATTGCGTTCAAGGGCCTTGAATGCATTCGTGGGTGATGGTCGGTGATGGCAGCTGCCTGGCGAGTGCAAAAAATTCTGGTGAACACGCTTGAAAAAGAATTTCTCCAAATGCTTATTCGGCTAGCCGACTTCAGAAATCGAGCACGAATAATGCGACGGTAGCTCACCGTATGGCGGGGCTGGACCACACGAGGGGTCTATCACTCGGTTCAGGAGCGTACACACGATTACCGATTACCAGTGATTACTTACAGTTCTCAGTAAGTTTTTTGAAGGAACGTGTAAATTTATGTAAATTTTTGCATATTTCAGTCAGGGAAGAAAACCCAAAACAGCACGAAAATCGATGAAAAGAGGAGTTTTGGGAATAAGATTACTAGTAGTACCAGACAACAACGCGTAAGGGAAGGTGGGGCACACTGGGACAGATTTTTCGTTTTTGCTCTAGATTCGAAACCGTCTGACTTAAAATGATCGGAGTTGGCCCGCATCGTACATTGGAGTGTTGTCTTTGCTAGATCAAAGCCCTCGAATATCTTGTCACCAAATCTTTGACAGCAGAAAGATTTTTCCAAAATTTGCACCCTGCCCCAATCGACGCATCCGTGCAACAACGGCGGATCTGTGGAGAACACGTGAACAAAGGCGGATCTGTTTAGGACGCGTGAACAAGGGCGTATCTGCTTTTTGAGAATTTCTGCATGCCAATCTTTGGAGGCCTCTTACTCCTCGTGGTGACGTCGGATCGTTTCAAAAGCGTTATCGTTTTATTCCAGGCTCAATGCAGAGTGCAATGAGATATTGTCCGGAATGATCCGACTTTACCACGAGGAGTAAGAGGCCTCCAAAGATAGACATGCAGAAATTCTCAAAAAGCAGATACGCCTTTGTTCACGCGTTCTAAACAGATCCGCCTTTGTTCACGTGTTCTCCACAGATCCGCCGTTGTTGCACGGATGCGTCGCAATGTGCCCCGGTACGGGGACACTGGACACTATAAGAGAACATGGGATGGGGCACACTTTGACGCGTTTCCCTGTGAAATGTCCAAAATGCATTCTGCAGTGCTGTCTGGAAGTTGAAAGAAGTCAAAAGAAGTCATTATGTTACAAATGAGACAATTTTGGATTTTTTTTTTTGAAGTGTCACATTAGTCAATAGTCGGTGTACTGTCCTCGGGACCACACCACTGCGCAGTCCGGGATTATTTGTACTACTCACAATACTCACTTGTTTTATTATTGGAACTACAGAGTCAAGTAAGGTCTCATACAGCTCGGAAAGGATTTAGTAATTGTGATTTGATATTTGTTGCCAGGGGACACACGTCGGCGCGGGGCGCGGGTTCCGGCGGCGCGACTTCCACCACGATCCTGGCCTGGAGCGCGAGCGCATTCTGCCCCGGAGCGAGTCAGGTACGTGTGGGAGTCGCTCGCGAGCAGCTCTGCACAGATTCCTCCCCGACTGGTCGCGGGTTTGGTCTGTTCATCACATCTGACTCCTCCTCAGAGTCTTTCTAGTCGAAACCGTGCCGCACCGGACACACACAGAGCCTGCCTCTGCCCGATGAGCTCACAATGAGCCCTTTGACTCCCCGCCGCGACGCGCCGAGCTGTCCTGTCCTATAGCGACGCCGGCTGCTCGGGGCGACGCCCCTCGCGGACGTCGTGGCGTGGCGCATGCAGGTGCATCGCGCCCGGCCCGGCCGCCATGCAGCCGCCATGCAGCGGCCATGCAGCGGCCATGCCATAGCATAGCGCCGCCGACGCGTCTTGTCTTTTTCCGTCGGCCCCGCGCGTTACAAGGGGGCGTCGAACTTGGTCCTCCTGGTCCGGCCCCTGCAGGGCCCTGGGACGGGAGAGGGGGCTAGGGCCTTGGGCCGAGCGCCGCCTAGGCCTAGAGCCGCCTAGAGCTCTAGGGCCGGCCCTATCCCCACCGTGAGAGGAGGCAGGGCCAGGCAGGGCCAGGGAGGTTCATTGCACTCGGTCTGCATGAGTCTCTGCCCGGCCCGCGCCTGTGTGGGCTCCACGTGCAGTGCTCGTGCTCGCGCGGGGCGGGGCGGGGCGGGGCACGCCTCGTTCCCGGCGTCCGGCTGGACACGGCTCTGTCGGAGACTTTAGATGGCCCGTCAGAACCCGGTGGTAGAAGTTTTGCTTTTGAGCTCTAGTCGACTTAATGAAATAAATACTGAAACCAAACCAACCCTCTTGCGAACCACCCCTTAGTCGTAAACTCGTAAACCGTATCGGATGCGAACCGCTCGACTTGCCCCAAGAGGCGGGCACAGGGGCAGGGCAGGGCGCGGCGGGGCGGGGCCTTAGCGGGTCCGGACCGAACCGCTGCGACCCGCTGTTATCGCCCTCCCGCGTCGCCTAGTGGCGATAGCGACCTGAACCGCGCCCAAGTCCGACCTCCCAGCGCGAGGCGACCTGACCCTGCCCAGCGCCTCGCTAACCGGGCCTGTCGCGCGGCGCGCGGGCTGCGGGCTCTTTGGCACAGGGCAGGGTCTCGCGGGGCTACACCCGGGGCCGGGTTAGGCAGGATGGGGTGGGGTGGGGCGTGGCGAGGTGAGGTGAGGCTGGCCGCCGATGTCGCACGAGGGGGGATTCACTTCGAAAAATCATTGTAAGACAAAAAAAAAGTCATTTTTTAAAAAAAGGTCTAAAAAGTCAAAGTAAAATCAGGAAGGAAGATACAGAAAAATCCGAAAACAAGAGAACAAATGAACAAATAAACAAACAACCGAACTATAATTGGGAAAAAATTCAGACATGGGAAAATATCAAGATTAATCAAAAAGTGACAGAAATTTTCCTTAAAAATCATAAGAAAAATTAACATAAAAATTTTAACAAAGAAAGAAATCAAACGTAAAAATAATCATTATTGTTCACATTTTGTATGAGTGACCACCCCCTCGCTGTCGCCAAACACTGAAGGCGCGGCGCGCGGGCGGGCGCGGCCCGTGCGGCTGGCGATATGCATGCACGAGGGAGGTGGCGGGCTGCAGTCGTACTCAGAAGATCGCTCTCGTACCTCCGTCCTTATCACACCTCTGGCGTTGATCTCTGATGAGGATGCGGCAGGGCCCCATGAGTGCGACAAGGACGGAGGGTGGGAAGGGCGATCCTCGGAATCAGACGGCAGGCTCAGGCCCTGCAGAAGCAACAGGCCAAGTCTACATCGGTTGTCCGACCTTTTTTTTGTCCGACCTCGGGATTTTTGCGGCCACCACCGTCACACGTTTCTTTTTGTCCGACCTGGCAATCTGGGTGTCGCATAGTTATTTTTCTGTCCGACCTCGTTTTCTCCGTCCCCAACGAACCGTTAGTGTAGCCTGCTATCCTCTGCGACGCAGCTCGATTGTCCGACCTGATACTTTCCCCCAAATCTGAAAAAGTGCCTGGATTTTTTCCGATCTTGTTTACAAGGGTAAAATGGAGAAGGAATATGTATCATGGTCGGAGCATGCACCGAAAAAATAGTACAACACCTCAAATTCAATTTTTTTAAAGATATTTTTAAAAAAATTGAAAAATTGGTAGGCCCCTACCTAACTCGCAACCTGCGAGCCCCGCCTGCTTAACTTCGGAGTTCTGATGGGATCCGGTGTGTTCCAGGCGACCGCCACCCCGCGGGCACGAGAAGTCCTCTCCGCTTCGGGGAGAGTCCCCGCTTAAGGCTGGCGGCCTGTCAGGCCCGCCGTACTACCCTATTTAAACAGCGCCTTGAAGCCGTAGGTAGCATTTCAGACCAACGACTGGGCACCACCGGACCGCATGACCGGTCAGTGGGAGGTAGAGGCAAGGAAGGACGATAGAGGGGGAGAAAAGCAGAAAGAGAAGTTTTTGCGGAAGAGTAAGCGTACGGTTGGTTAGACCTGTACTGACCCGCTCCCGCACAGGTCATGGAAAAGCTGTTTACTAAGGAGCCAGATTCATAGGCCTTACTTCCCCACGAGGGACCACCCCCCGTGGCATGGGACGGAACTTCCTGACAACTCGCTTTCGCTGCCAGTGAAGAACCTACCTGGGAATTGAACCCAGGCCCCAAGTGCCGAGTCTCATGACACCCCGCGGCTTTCGTGGTACTTACACCACTAGACCGTCGGCGATTCCACGAGGGAGCTCTGTTGAAATGGGGGGTTTGAATTCCACTCCAGCAGGCTGCTGTCCTCGGAAAAATTTATATTTAGCAAGATTCGAACCTGGGTTCCGCGGCTCGCGGGACAACACTGAGCCGGCACGGCTACGACGCCACGGTACCCGATGCCTGCCCACTAGGGGTGACGCTGCGAAGAGCCGTAGTCGCCGACGAACCTGTACTGGTGGCGTCATCAGGAAACCTGCTCTCCATGCAGCAACAGCCCGGCCGCGTGGCAACATTGGTATGCAGCACATCGGCACCGTTAATAGCACTGGGTATAGGCAGAGGTTCAAATACCGATCACAGTTTCTTTCTTTTTTTCCCCTTTTTCTTTAAGAAGCTTTGTCTCTTTGCAGTTGCCCGAAGGGACGCGAGTACAGTGGATAAAAAGAAAAAAGTAGGTTTTATAAATTAAGTCAAAACAAATCCACACTCTATACTGAAAGAATGGTTCGAATACCGGTCACAATTTGGAGTGAAGATTTGTTTTGACTTAATTTATAAAACTTACTTTTTCTTTTTATCCACTGTACTCGCGTCCCTTCGGGCAACTGCAAAGAGACAAAGCTTCTTAAAGAAAAGGGGGGAAAAAAAGAAAGAAGTTGTGATCGGTATTTGAACCTCTGCCTATACCCAGTGCTATCAACGGTGCCGATGTGCTGCATACCAATGTTGCCACGCGGCCGGGCTGTTGCTGCATGGAGAGCAGGTTTCCTGATGACGCCACCAGTACAGGTTCGTCGGCGACTACGGCTCTTCGCAGCGTCACCCCTAGTGGGCAGGCGTCGAGTACCGTGGCGTCGTAGCCGTGCCGGCTAAGTGTTGTCCCGCGAGCCGCGGAACCCAGATTCGAATCTTGCTAAATATAAATTTTTCCGAGGACAGCAGCCTGCTGGAGTGGAATTCAAACCTCCCATTTCAACAGAGCTCCCTCGTGGAATCGCCGACGGTCTAGTGGTGTAAGTACCACGAAAGCCGCGGGGTGTCATGAGACTCGGCACTTGGGGCCTGGGTTCAATTCCCAGGTAGGTTCTTCACTGGCAGCGAAAGCGAGTTGTCAGGAAGTTCCGTCCCATGCCACGGGGGGTGGTCCCTCGTGGGGAAGTAAGGCCTATGAATCTGGCTCCTTAGTAAACAGCTTTTCCATGACCTGTGCGGGAGCGGGTCAGTACAGGTCTAACCAACCGTACGCTTACTCTTCCGCAAAAACTTCTCTTTCTGCTTTTCTCCCCCTCTATCGTCCTTCCTTGCCTCTACCTCCCACTGACCGGTCATGCGGTCCGGTGGTGCCCAGTCGTTGGTCTGAAATGCTACCTACGGCTTCAAGGCGCTGTTTAAATAGGGTAGTACGGCGGGCCTGACAGGCCGCCAGCCTTAAGCGGGGACTCTCCCCGAAGCGGAGAGGACTTCTCGTGCCCGCGGGGTGGCGGTCGCCTGGAACACACCGGATCCCATCAGAACTCCGAAGTTAAGCAGGCGGGGCTCGCAGGTTGCGAGTTAGGTAGGGGCCTACCAATTTTTCAATTTTTTTAAAAATATCTTTTAAAAAAAAATTGAAATTGAGGTGTTGTACTATTTTTTCGGTGCATGCTCCGACCATGATACATATTCCTTCTCCATTTTACCCTTGTAAACAAGGTCGGAAAAAATCCAGGCACTTTTTCAGATTTGGGGGAAAGTATCAGGTCGGACAATCGAGTTGCGTCGCAGAGGATAGCAGGCTACTCGAACGGTTCGTTGGGGACGGAGAAAACGAGGTCGGACAGAAAAATAACTATATGACACCCCGACTGCCAGGTCGGACAAAATGAGTTCGGACAGAAAGAAACGTGTGACGGTGGCGGTCGCAAAAATCCCGAGGTCGGACAAAAAAAGGTCGGACAAAAAAAGGTCGGACAACCGATGTGCTTAGCACCAGGCCGAGCCCCGCACCGCCACTACCACCAACACAGACATTCTAGATGCATTCGCTTTAATCCCAACCCAACGCGGTGTGTCTGTCAGCGAGGAGAGCAGGACGGGGCGGGGCGGGGAGGGGCGGGGCGGGGCGGGGCGGGGCGGGGCGGGGCGGGGCGGGGCAGGATGGGGCGCGGGGCGGTCCCTCTTGGCCGTTGACCCTGCCCAGCCTAGCCTAGACCAAGCAGCCCACGCCATGCCTTCTAGATGCAGCTCGGCGCGGCGGAGTGGGAGCTGCGAGCTGCTAGCTGTGCTGGCCTGGCGGACGTGCACGAGCAGGACGTTGAGTTCAGGGCATTTCGAAGAGTAGGAGACCTTACTGTTTTCATTCAGATAAAAAAAAGTTCCGTTGAATCAACGGATTTGACGTTGAATTGGAATGTGGGCAATTTTTCCTATGATTTTTGGACAATTTCCGATGACTCAACGGAAGTTCTATTGAATCGTTGAAAACATTCCCGTGAATAATGGGGAAACTGGCCTATATTCCTCTATTCCGTTGGTTCATCGAAACCGTTTTCTGTACGTGAAATGTCAAAAATATGGTATACTTGTCCCTCAGCGTTCCTAGAAAAGTAGGCAAAACCCTCCCATCATACAGCTGTGTTGAACGCGGTCGGAATTCACGCCTGCCTACTAGGCCATTCTTCTGCACAAGTGTGTTGGTGTTGCCTACTAGGCAGGCGTGAATACCGACCGCTCCACACAGCTGTGTGTTGGGCGGGTTTTGCCTACTTTTCTGGCAACACCGCCCCTTATCGTCCAGAGGAGCCTGAGGTACCAAAACCAGTGAGAGACGGGATGGGGTAAAGGGGTAGGAGGGGGAGCGCCCCGGCCCGGCCCTGTCCCGCCGACAGGGTACTCGATAGCGCTGATAGGAGAGTGTGATCTGGGATTGAGAGGCTCGCCGGGGCAACGGCCGCAGCGCCTAGTGCAGTATGCCGCGGGGGGCGGCGGGGTGTTCTCGAGTGGTGCTGCTAGCACATTGCCCCCGGTGGCTGAGCCTGGTCAGCTCGCCCGAGACAGGCGAGGTCTCGAAAGGTGCAAAGGACGTAACGAGCCGATTTGCCAGACAAAACCCCTGTTTCTAGGCGCCCATCCGTTTCCCAACGCGCACCCGGCCAGTAGAAACGTCTTTTTAAGAGTTTATTATTAAAGCATTTCCCCCCCTGTTTCTGCTCTCCTTTTCTTCATCTTGTCCCCTCTCTTTTCCTCCCTTCTCCCTGGATGTAGCTGTATAGCTCCACGTACCGCCCGGGCAGCTGCCGAGTGGGCGCCGCTGCCCCCGTGACACCCGCCATCCTGACCTAAAACCATGCGGCGGCAACACTGCTAACACGTTTTCTTTTCGGTTCAACACGTCCTCCTCGGAGGAACAGCGCCTGCGCTGGCCTGCTGCTTCCGTTCATACAATCGCGTCACCCTGACCCGTTCTTTTTTTCCATCTTTATTTTTTGTATGTTTGCCTCGTTCCCGATTTTTTCGTCAGAATCTAAGTCTATCTAGCCGTGGCGCGGCGCGGCTGGCAGGAAGCACGTTATCATGGATGCGTGCGCGGGCGGGACGGGCGGGACGGCGGCGGTCTGCGCGTTGTGCTCGTGCGGTGCAGCAGGTGGGCCAACTGGACACGTCCTCAGAGGAGGAGGAGGAGGAGGAGGAGGAGGAGGAGGAGGAGGAGGAGGAGGAGGAGGAGGAGGAGGAGGAGGAGGAGGAGGAGGAGGAGGAGGAGGAGGAGGAGGAGGAGGAGGAGGAGGAGGAGGAGGAGGAGGAGGAGGTTGGAGGAGACGCACGCGGTGAACGACGCTCACGCCCACACTATTACGTGCGCTGACCCCACAAGTTGTTGTTGTTGAAAATGCAATGTAATGTACGCACACTCGCGGTTTTTTGTTGCATGTCTTTTACACTCCATTGTAGAGGTCCAACTACGAACATAACTCACGATATTCGATCGAGGGGGCGATCACTCCCCTTAAATGTGTACTCATGATTCCCGGAATGATTGATTCCCAATGATTCCCATCCATATCTTTTCATTTTTAACTGCTTCTAGTGACATGAAACGCTAATTTCGGCTGATTACAATTTACTCCAGGTGTTTCCTGCTTTGTTGTTGTGGTTTTCATTGATTTCTCTTAATTTTTATGATGAGGATTCCCAGGCTTACGTACCCATGATTCCCAAAATTGTCGCCCCCCTCGTATTCGATGAATGCAACCACTTTAGGGTCATCGCCGAAGTTAACCAAACCGCGCGGTAATACCGTTTACTACAAGGTAGACGCACGTTAAAACCGTGTGAAGCTGAGCTAAATGTGCGTCTACCTTGTCCTGCGGCGCGCTAAAATTAAAATATTTTCGCGATTTTGGTGGGCATGCCTTCCACCTCACATCCCACGCCTCACGCCTGCCGCTTCACTTCACGCCACCCCATCTTCCAGGCGGTCTCCCCTTGCGCTTTCTGACAGGGCTGAGCATTTAAAGTTAAAGTTAAATTTCAATTTAAATTTAGCTCAGCCAACAACAAAATATTCGTGTTTTGTTTTTCTTCCTCTTTCTTTTTTCTTCCTCTTTCTTTTTTCTTTTCTTTTATTTTCTGGGCGCTGCCGCGTGCAAGTCGTGGGTCGGGTCCCTGGTGGTGGTGTGGTGTGGAATGTGCGTGGAGTGGTGCGGCTCCGCCCCCGCCCCTCCCCGCCCCGCCCCTCTTTGAGCGGAGCAGCGCGCTTCTCTCCTTCCCGCGAGGCGCGCAGCGCGCACTGCCGCTGCCTGCTAGTCCTGCTAGTGCTGCTAGTGCTGCTGGTCTAGTATGAGGAGGCGGCAGGGCCGGGCAGGGCAGGGCAGGGCAGGGCAGGGCAGGGCAGGGCGTCTCCTCGGCACCAGCCCAGCGCAGCCCAGCCCAGCGCAGCATGCGGTTCAACGAACCCGAGTGTTTATCGCATCTGCCTCGCCCTTCTCTTTGCCTCTCTCTTTCTGCCCCCGCTCCCCTCCCCCGCCCCCTTTCTGCGTGTCTATTTACGCCCTCTTCCTGTCCCCGCATGCTTTATTTTCCGTTCGGGCCGGCTGGGCTGCAGGGCCAGAGACTGCTGGCCTGCAGGGCCTGCACCAGGATGCTTCGAATACGACCGGTCGAAAGCTTTTGTCACACACACACACACACACACGTACACAGAGCCGCACTAGCGCAAGCGATGCGCGGTGTTACCGAACAATTCACGTGGTGAGCCGTGCTTGACATTCCCGTGTTGTCCCTGTCCTATCAGTTCACGCAGCTCAGGAAACGAGGAGTATCGTCAAGCCGCTGTGCCACATTTTTATATGAAAAATAGTAATAATAATAAATAAACTAAAAACGGAGCTACGCTGCTCCCGTTCCGGCTGGCTCTGGCTCTTTGTCCTTGGCGGAGAGCTGGCCAAATCGGTTTTGAAGACACCATGAGGTCGGAGACCTCTGTGACGGGCCGGGCCGGGAGCCTCTCTTCCTCGGCGTGTGCAGCAGGCCGCACATCCAAAGATACTAGTTAAAAAATACTTATGAATGCGGTTGTCGGTTCACGCGTCAAATAAATTTATGCCCGAATCAGGAATACTTTTCTCTGGGTGCCGCTCGCCGCCACTCCGAACACGTGACAGCCGAGCATTTTTATCTGTGGGAGTGTCGGCCCGGCCCGGCGGCCGGGCATTGCTGTCGAGCACCGCGATGACCCTATCGCCCCCTTTGGCAGCGCAGAGTTGAGTGGAGTGGAGAGCGGAGTGTGTGGAGCAACGGAATAAGCAGCGCGACAGACCGCCTTTTTATGGCCGGCGCGATCTCTGTGCCATCGATACCAGACAACATTGGAGTGCAGGTGGCGCCTACGTTGCTAGGGCCGCTAGAGAGGCGGGGTGGGGCGGGGAGGGAGGAGGGAGATAGCTAACAGCTAACCATCGTGATGTTGGTGATGCGCCATGCGCAGCGCCCGGCTCAGCCTCAGCGGGGAGCGCCTGCTGGGTAGGCAGCCCGGCTCCCTCCTCGCACGGCTGTTGGGCGCGCGGCCTAGCCGGCGGGCGCCCGGCGCTGCCCGCCCGTGCCCGTCCGCCCGCCGAGGTCTGGAAAGTTGGCGATGCACGTGCGGAAAGCGCGGCGGAAAGTCTCTTCGCTTCTACTAATGCATGAGAGTATTGCAGGTTTGCGTATAACCCACTCGGCCGTAAGGTTGGTGCCATGGTCCCTGCCCTACATCCCTGGCAATCCCTAGCGAGTGTGCAATCTCGCACTCGCCATAGGTGGTTGCAGGGGCCGCATGGCGCCTTCCGGGCGAATAGGGTATCGGCAAACCCGCACCCGCAACACTCTTACTCGTCCAGAGAAACACCCAGAACGTGCGCACCGGGTGTTGAAGAGAAGACCCGGGTGCGTTTGTCTTCTGCTTTGCCTGGCCCCCTGGGTAGGCCAACCTGCCCGCTCCTGAGTCTTCTCTGAAACAACCGTTACGAGCGAACCGGGTATTGAGGCGAACAGGGAGCGGGTGAGCTTGAACTAAGCTCCCCGCTTACTCGCTTGCTAATGCGCTCCATCTTGCGATCGCTCCATGAGTTGGCGAACTAACTCCAAAGTCAGCCGAGAGGACGACATTGTGGGTACCCCAAGGGGATAATCACTCGTGTAATAGTCGGTCGAAAGGTCTGTAGCTCTGTAAATGCCCTGTAATATGTAATATTGGTGTAATGCATGTAATAGGTCTGTAATGCATGTAATAGCTCTGTAATATACCTGTAATGGGTGTGTAATCGGTGTGTAATCGGTGTAATGTGTGGAAAGGAAAAAAAAAAGATAATGACGCTGGGAGCCATTTCTAAGGTCGTTTTAGCTATGTTATAGTGCTGTAATACTCGTGTAAAAGCTGTAATAGTAGTGTAATGGTTGTATTTGATGTGTGATTCCCGTGTAATTTCGTAATATATGCGTAATTGATGTAATGATTGTAATTGCTATAATTGCCGTAATTGCACTGTAGTTGTACTGTACTAGCCGCAATAGCGATGTACCCTGTAAATTGCGCAGTTGATGTAATGATTGTAATTTCTGTAATTGCACTGTAATAGTACTGTAATAGCCGCAATAGCGATGTAATAACTGTAATTTACGTAATAGGTGCAATTGATCTGTAATAGTTGTAATACATTCAAAATGCAATAGTCGATCGACCATTTTCATGGGTGGTTACCCCCTTGGGATACCCTCGCTGAGTAAATGCATGCGATACTGGTGCTACGACGGTCTCCAGTGCAATGTTGTTTGATATCGGTCAGAAATAACGGTCCGTCGCGGCGGACCGTCGTGACCACTTTTGTTCCGGGTATTTCCTCACAGTGTTGCGGGTTCACCTACCCCATTCGCCCGCGAGGCGCTGTTGAGTCCCAATAGGCAGCGAACTATTAATTTTAATATTGCGACAGACGTCGACACGATGCTATTCTCATTTATTTTGGTTTTATTTCATTTTTTCCCCCCAGAGCAAATCTACGGTAGTCTTAAACGATGTGGTAAAGTAGTGTATGTCAAGAAAGCCAAGTTTCATGGAAAAATGTGGATTTGTACACATTCCAACTTAGTGTCTAGCTTCACAGTTGATGCCAGGGTCAGAGTTAGAGCTCAATAATTCGTTGTACGCAATTATTTATTTCATTAATAAAAAATAAGACAAACAGGGAAATTGATATTGCACATTCACACACGCGAGCACACATTCACTCCTTGGAAATGGAAGGCACAAATAAAATAAGGCAGCAAATGCTTTCTCAAAAGAACATTATTAAAACTACATCAATGGAGCCTTTCAACAAATAGATGGATAGGCAATGTTCAAGCATCGGGGTAAATTTTTAAAAACACACCATGGGAAGTGCCCATCTAAACAAAAGATGTATAGATAACTGTAAGATGTGTGTATGATTTTTTTAACCATGAAAAAGGCAGCAGAATGGACTTTTAAAAATCATTCTGCCTAAAACAAAGAGCTGGCTTGGAACATCAGAAAACACAAAAGTTCTTCAGTCATTAAATACATATATAAATTACTGTTAACAAAATGACTAAAAAGGATAAACATGACACAAGTAAAGGCAGGAATGAAATACATCCAATGAGGAAGGAAATCATAATGTATAAAAAAACATGTTCATATTCTACATAAAATCGATTCAATACTATAAAATGCAATGAGGTACATGTAATTCTCACATCAGTCCTAGCAAAGTTTATGAAATTTAGGTGTATAACAATTTGCACTTTGAATCAGAACTAGGAAGTACAGGGATTTTCTTGAAACAAAAATCGGTAAAAAAATAGTTTAGTGAATTCAGGCAGTCATTGGCAAACTATCACATTCATTCCAACGGCACTTCCCCTGTATCCGGAGAAATAACATTTTCTTGGATAGATTAACGGATTCCTGTAGCAAAGTATAACACATACTCATTTCTTAGAATGAGAAATCAGGCAAATGGTTCTGTTCTTTGGCTATGGTAATTACCACTTCATATTAAGATTTTGAGAAAAAAAGACCCAATTATGACTTAGGAGTTATTTCTTCACAGCATGAAATTGTTCAAATGGTATACATAACACAGTGCAGTACGTGTACCATATACTCTATGTATGATATGGTTTTCAATATTAGGTAAAATACAGAAACTGTATAGAAACATGAACGATCTTTTTCAGCTAAAAATTCCTGTCTCTCTTCAATACCGTTTTCAAAACTGGCAATTTGCTTTCAGTTATCATCAACAAAATTTCCAGCTCAGTAGTTTCAAAATACATTCAAAATACATTTGGAAAAGTAAATACTGTATTTGAAATGATAATTTAATAATAATAATAATAATAAAATAAAAACATCTGTCCAGATAAAATCACATAATGAAAATATTCTGGCCAATTCACCGGACTCAGTGATGATATTTCCCTCCCCCCCTCCAACCCCACCTCTAAAAAGGAAAGAAACAGATGAAATAAAAACAAAACAAGACACTACATGAAAGCCCACATCACAAAGCACAAATTAATATTCACAACCGCTTCTACTCACCCATAGCTATGGCTGAAATTTTGTTTTTTGTAATTTAGCACCTAACTATAGGATACATCAAGATGAAATCACATTTGACTTTTGCGTGGGCATGTGACTTCTTATGCAATTTAATCTATAAAGACACAAAATTGGACAATATTTGACCGTGCAAAAGTGGGTTCAAAGTTTCTCTGCATTTGCCTAGATTTTAGTTTTGCTATTAACTGAGAATTGAACCTGCGGCTTTGTAAGATTTCTGTAAACCAAATCTGACGAAAAATTGTGCTCTACACCCCAAACTGAGCCAGATGACATGCCACTGGTCACTGTACCTCTATGACAGTCTATAAAATTGCATGTTTTATGTCCAAAAAACAGGCAATTTCTCCAAGAAAAAGTTACAGATGTTTATTTTTTTAAATCCGAGGAGGTACAATGGTAAGCTTCATGCCGTCTACCCAGGTTTCGAGCATAGATCTCAATTTAGACCTCAGAATTAGACAACAAAATTTTTGTACTAAGTGCCAGGCTTAATTCTCACTTTAATGCAAAACTGCCCATACGAAATTTTGAACACACTTTCAGAGGGTCAAATATTGTCTGAATTTGCTCAAATCCTTTGATGTGGTTTTAAACCAAATTGCATATTGAAATTCACATGCCCACCCGATATTTATAATTTATGTCACTTTGGACTTCCATTACCTAATTGGCAAGCACTGCCCCAATTTTTTTCCCTATTAAAAAATACGTCAGGGTCCTTTCAAGATGGTTTCAAGAGTACAACAGAGATAGGACAACATATCACAGAACAGCCATAGACCACAACTTCACAGTCCAGATAACTTCACAACACATACATGTCCTGAATTTGTTAATGATACTACAGTAAAAGCTCGTTATAGCGCCAGCCCGTTATAGCGTCAAGCCGCATATAACGCCACTTTTCCGTTTCACCGTTGAAAACTAGGCCTTTTCTGTGTTAAAAAATCCCGGATATAGCGTCAGCCGCATAGCCGCATATAGCGTCACGCCGCTTTTAGCGTCGCTATTTCGCTGCATTTCCCTCCGATATAGCGCCATTTTATGCCTAAAAAGGCGCCGTTTTTGCCAAAAGAAGGTACCCAAGTTGCAGAGATTGGTCATTTTACATCAAAATGATTTAATTTTTACGTCATTCCCCCACGAGTCACGGTGACGTATTATAGTTTACAAAAAACTGAGCTCAAAATGACGTCAGAGTGAGGTCATAGACGTCATTCTGACCTTAATATGACATCACATTTTAGTATTTTGAAAAATGTCACAGTGACTAGTGTCTCAGAGACAATTCTCTGTTACTTGGGTACAAACAGTTGATTTGATTCTCTGGTGGGGAGGGGGAGGGGGTTGGACGAGTCCTAGCTTACAAGTTCTGAACGCGTACAGTGGTTTTCTTTGTTTAAATACAAGTATTTATCTTTCATTCATCTTTCTTTTCTTTAGTTTCCCAAAATTTGTAAGGTTTTTCCATCCCAAATAATTTACACTAAATATCTGAATAAGGAAAATGGCAAAAACGGCGCTAGGCATGCCAATGACGTTAAATAATTCAATTTTCGGTTATAGCGCCAGCCGCATATAGCGCCGCTTTTTTCGTGCAACAACGGGTGGCGCTATAACGAGCTTTTACTGTACCACAAAGCTGACTCAATTTCATAATTGGTAGATTTTCAATTAAGACATATCTCATAAGGGGGGAATTGAGCAAAGTTACACCATTCCATACTTCTAATAAAAACTTCACAGAAATTAAGGATGAAACTAGACTTCTTCCTTGTCTTATTCTGATTTGCTGTTGCTGGATTTCCTTTCATCCTGTAAAATATTTCAGATATTATAATATACTTAACATGGCATGGCATGAAAGCATTGATTGTTTCACTCAATAAACAGGACTTCAGTATGCATACCCTTTCACTTTGATGGGTGAGTCGGCCACCAAATAGAGCGAGTAAAGTATTGTCCTTTAATTTTTGGGGTATAACCATGGAAGTTGTGATCAAATTCCCAAGGAAGAGGATAAAAAACAAAAATGATGTCACAGGTACCTGAAAAATTGTGGTAGAAGTTTGGAAATACAGACTATGAATTAAGTAGCTGAGGCCATCTTGATCCATGTTTATGGTTAGCATATTTACCTGCCACGTAGCTTGTTCATGGAAAGAGAGTTTATAAAGCGTATAGGCATTATACACCTGCAAGACGTAGCCAAAGTAAAGGAAGGGAAAGAGGAAGCTAAGCCCACGCCACATCCAAGAATGGAAGCCTTCAATAGTTATGTCCATGTTATGTCGTTCACCTAATGCCTTCAGCCGATACAGTACTCCTTGTTGGTATCGGAACTGAAGGTATTGCACACAACCTGCAAGAAAACATGCATGAAGATTGTAAGCAAAAGAAAACACAAAGCAGTTAATGTATTAGATTATACACTCAAGAAGCTTTTCTTTCTCAAAAAATACATACTGATATACAGGTTGAACCACATAAATTGTGGACGGAATAGATACCAAGCAGTATTATTGGGCCAAATCAATAATACACCTGACAGAACAGTTGATATAAAATGGTGAAGTCGCCACCACCCTTTTATACGGGAGCCATTCACCTTCAAAATACTTTCTCTTATGGTTAGGGTACAATAATACCACACCAACAAAAAGAGAAAAGCAAGTTCTAAAGCCCTGCAAGACAAAATATAAACAACAGTATGAAAAATATGACAAAGCTGATGGTATACAGTTTTAAAAATCATCCAAGGTTTTCCTGGTTATTTGAAACATTTACCTAACATTTGTGAAGATGTTGATAACAGATAGTACAAAACCAATAACACTGAGAATTAGTTTGAACTTCTCATACTCATCCTTATATTTGAACCTTAAAAAAATAAATAAACCCACAACAATAAAACATACAATACAATTTTAAGTCAATCATATTTGTAATCAATATTAAATTTAATCAAGTTTGACTCATAATAAGCTTACTTGTCATTTTTATTCAAAATTGATACGTTAACACTGCCTAAGATAATTTTTAAATAGAGGCCATTCTCTTTCGGAAGAGTCTGTTCTACCTCAGAAAGTTGAGCCTCCCTACGTGCGATTTCTTTGTTCATCTTCTCAATTATTTCTACATTAGCGCTTTTCTGAAACCTGAGGAAAGTCCACATGTTTAGAAATAATTCCATTCAAATAAAATTAATGCCGGCAACATAAGCACTTACTTTTTCAATGACTTTTGCAGAGTAGCCATTCTGTAATGATGATGAGCGAGTTCCTTGACACATTTTCCTTGCAACTCACCCACTTCGTCCAGTTTTTGGAGGTACTCTTTATTGACAACCTGTAAATGATTGTATTTAAATTATTTCAAATGACAGAGAACCAAAGAATGTGAAGTCACTTCCAAGGAAATATTGAATAAGCTGATAAACGGCTGAACATGTCTATTTACGACCGAAGTTTCACTATCAAAATAAAAATGCAAAGTAATATTTGCGGTGATTAACCTCTTATAAGAAAGGTAACCACAATTAGCATTAAAAGAGGTCATCACAAAATAGAGTCCAGAAGGATAGAAATCGTTTCGGACTTTTGCAACATAATCGAACACAATGTAAGTAATTGCGGGCTCTCTCCGAGCTACTCACCTCTAAAGTTTTGAACTCCGCTGATAAGTCCTCCCAGTCCTTCACACAAGCATCGAAATCCTCGAGCTCCATGGCGCCTCCGCTTGTTAATGTAATCCGATTGATTCGCGCAAGACAACCGTTACATAATATGCAGGTCGGGCGCTGATTTTTCCCGGGATCTCTCGGTTTTCCGTCCCGTTCCGTCCTGGACTAAACCAAGGAAAATTTTGGGGTAGGCCGCTGGCGCACCTTGGAACGTCGACAAGCTCTAACTTGGGAACTCGCGGCAGCCACAATCTCAATCTCAAGCCAAGCGCGTGTCATTTGTCAGGTACCAAGACGAGCGGGGCGGCAGGCGGCAGGCATTGAAAAAGCATGAGCGATCGAGCCGAGCCGGAAAGTTTCGTCACCGCTCACGGTTCCTTGATAGCTGGGGACCGCACCGGTCAAAGGTGCACGAATAATAGGGAGTGAGATTGGGGGGACGGTGGCGGGTCTGGGCGCGCGGCACGCGCCTCGCAGCAAAAAACGACTGCCGTCGTATCGCGACCGCGTTCGGTAGATATCGCATCACCGACCGCGCGGCGCAGGCCTGAGTCAGATTCGCGGTGTACCGCGGAGATGTTTTTGAATTTGAGCAGCAGAGTTAGGGCCTTTGCTGGACGGATGATAATTTGAATAGTACACTGCCGTCAGAGTTTGCTTGAGCGGCGTGGCGCGGGTCATGGGCACTGTGTGTGTTGTGGTGTGCCCGCACCTGCACTTATAGAGGGAATGCGCAAAGGCTCGAAGTGCTATTCCGCACCCCCCCCCTCTCTCTCTCTCTCTCTCACCTGAGTGCTAATTCGTATTTACTTTCTGAGCGGATCGACGAAGGCTGTATTGGATAGACGATTAAACATCATCTCTTTTCATGAGAAAGGGATGGATTTCCCCGCGCGCGAGATAGCAAAGTCCTCATGAGATTTCCGGAGGAGAGAGAGAGAGAGAGAGAGAGAGAGAGAGAGAGAGAGAGAGAGAGAGAGAGAGAGAGAGAGAGAGAGAGAGAGAAGAGAGAGAGAGAGAGAGAGAGAGAGAGAGAGAGAGAGAGAGAGAGAGGAGAGAGAGAGAGAGAGAGAGAGAGAGAGAGAGAGAGAGAGAGAGAGAGAGAGGAGAGAGAGAGAGAGAGAGAGAGAGAGAGAGAGAGAGAGAGAGAGAGAGAGAGAGAGAGAGAGAGAGAGAGAGAGAGAGAGAGAGAGAGAGAGAGAGAGAGAGAGAGAGAGAGAGAGAGAGAGAGAGAGAGAGAGAGAGAGAGAGAGAGAGAGAGAGAGAGAGAGAGGAGAGAGAGAGAGAGAGAGAGAGAGAGAGAGAGAGAGAGAGAGAGAGAGAGAGAGAGAGAGAGAGAGGAGAGAGAGAGAGAGAGAGAGAGAGAGAGAGAGAGAGAGAGAGAGAGAGAGAGAGAGAGAGAGAGAGAGAGAGAGAGAGAGAGAGAGAGAGAGAGAGAGGAGAGAGAGAGAGAGAGAGAGAGAGAGAGAGGAGAGAGAGAGAGAGAGAGAGAGAGAGAGAGAGAGAGAGAGAGAGAGAGAGAGAGAGAGAGAGAGAGAGAGAGAGAGAGGAGAGAGAGAGAGAGAGAGAGAGAGAGAGAGAGAGAGAGGAGAGAGAGAGAGAGAGAGAGAGAGAGAGAGAGAGAGAGAATCGCTTATACAATGTGTACCAGTACTTTTAAGGATTTAAAAAAAACTTTTTTCCAAGATAATGAAAATTTCTGTCACTGTATTATAGATTTTAATGAAAATTTATGTCACTATATTGTAAATTTTGATTTTTTTTTCCTTATTATTAAAGACTTTCCCTGTTTTTTCAGTTTTTTGCTCATTTGTCCTCAATTTTTCTGCATCATTCTTCCTGAATATAATTTGTTTTGTTTTTTATTGTTTCTGATTTTCAAAAAGATTAAAAAAAAACAAAAAAAAAAAAAAAAAAAACAAATAAGGCTTTGAAGTAATCCCCCCATCACATCTGGTATTCCATTCACAGTTCAATCTGCCTGAAAGTAGGCAAACAGCGTCTCATGAGCACCCCCCCCCTCCCCCCAAATGTTGAAAAAGTGAGCTGCAATTACGTCAAATGACTTGGGGCGTTTTGATTGTAAAAACTGAGATGAACCATATTCATCACTGCATGAGTTTTCTTATTGTTCAACCAGGCCTCCTGTACACAACAGGTGCAGAAAATCCTTGGCATGACACAGACTCTTAGTTCAAAGTTTATTAAAAATTGATTACAATGATTATTATGAGGAACACAAGGTGGGTAGGAAACATCATTACATCCAATCTTACAAGTTTATTAATAGAAATATACACAAAAATACAATTTCAATCCTCATTCATCTAAATTTAGAACAGGAAGTGGCTGTTTAGCATCTTTCATGACCAGTTTCTTTGGTGCACGCAACTTACGACCAAAACGTCCAGTCTTCCTTTGCCAAAGACCAGATCTGGGCCGGAATCCCAACTGCCGCCACTTCTGGGCACTTCCAATAGGTGTTCTAGCATGATCTACATTGCCTACTCTTCCTACACATGCCATACACTTCGGATCCACAATAAACTCATGCTTCGAGGGCATCTTAATAATAACTTGATTTTTATTCTTCTTGATGATAGTTGCAAAGGTTCCAGCTGCATGCAATAACCTATTGTCGGCATTTGGTGTCTTCTGGAGATTGTGAATAATTGTTCCTATGGGCAGAGCTCCAACTGGATAAGCATCACCCTCATTTGGAGTAACCGGAATAGGGGGGATATAGCTAGATGTTCTGACGATGTCTCCAGGCTTCATATTTACAGTTGCTAGATAATACTTCATTTTGTCACCACCAGCAACCAAGGCAAGTTTAGCACTCCGATTCTTGTCCTCCACAATTTGTATCACTCTTTCTTCAATTGGAGGCACATCCTCAGTTGGACCAATTCTATTCCAATGAACCCAGTGATACTTGTGCTTGATTCCTCCACCCCATCCTTCATGTATTTTCCTTCCTGTAACTGGGTCACGCCCACCCAATCTAGTCACGTTTAGTGGCTTGACGGTGTACTCATCTTCATAGTGAACGATGCGTTTCAAACAAACCTCGCCAGGTTTAGGACGAGGTTTCAAGAACTGATCATATAACGATGGGATCTTTTTTGAGGCAAATCTCACTTGAGCACAGGTGATACCACAAGTTCCGGGCAAAGACGTAACAGCCTTCAATTGGAATGCAAGGGTACTTAGGAAAAATGGCATGATGTATCAATAGCAATGCCATAGACAAACACAGGTTATGCTGCTTCCGATGATCTTTCAAGCAGACAAGCAGACGACAGAGCTAAGCATGAGTATGAGAAACTCTAGCAAACGTTAAAATTGAGTAAACCTTGTAAGCTTTCTTATTTGCCGTTTTCTTCCAAAATTATTAAAAGGAAATGTAATGACTAAAAAAAAACTACGTTTCTTTTATAGCTCATGCGCTCTTCTAAAGAATTGAGTCACATGCTCTTCGTCGTCTTTTCAAGAAAGTTTCATATTCTAGCCTCTATTCGCTCTCGCTCAAGACACTAATATCAATAAGCAACAATTCTGAATCGTCAATCCGAACGGGTTGTCTGCTGGGCCAATGTTTGTATTGTTTGCATTTTTCTTCGAACTAGAAATAGTATTACAGTTTGACTGACAACATTTTACATTTCACGCCGATGAGTACGGTTTTTCTCAAATGTGTGCTATATCTGGTGAAAAATGAGTTTAGTTCGAAATAACGGGGCAGACATGGTTTCAGGTCAAGAGGGCGTGTGTCAAGGTATGCCCAGGAATTAAGAAAAGTTCTCAATGAGCTCTCACAAGTTTTGCTTGGAAAGATATTTATAAAAAGTCTTGGGCTCAATCTTACTTGTCCTGCTCAATGTTGCCTCTCATGATTTTATTACTTTTTGTGTCAATATTTTTAATTGATAAAGATTATTAATATGTGCCAATTAATAGATTCTTTTTTTCAGGCGAGGAAACGGAGCCCTCTGTCATAACACCAGATGATGTTCTGAAGATGACAAGGATATCTGATGGTAATTTTGCATTTTTTTTTTTTTTTTTTTTTTTTTAGGCACTCCTTACTAGAAACATTACTTGACAATAAAGAAATGTTCGGAGCAATTTTTAATATTTTTTTTTTTTTTTTTTTTTTTTTACTTTCTACGAAATGTTACGATTTATTCATTATCAATGTATAATGTTTTTACCCAGTTACATCTCTTCTGTAGTTATTTTCAAGAAGAATTTTTCTGTATGTCTTGCTTTCATAAAATCAACAATTAATTCTTATTACCTGTTCGTTTAGGCTTTTTGTGTTCTCCAGAGGCCAACATTTATGACATTGACTTTACACGTTTCAAAATTAGAGACCTTGAGACTGGCACAGTTCTCTTTGAAATAGCGAAACCTCAATCAGGAGGTGAGTAAAATTTCATCTTGATTCTTGCTTTGATTTGAAATGTTAGTTGCCAACCATTGATTGCTTTCTGGGTGGACTAAAAGAAAACCTATCTTTTGCAGATAATGTAGAAACTCCTACTGATGAAGAAGAACCAGCAGATCCAAATGCTGGAAGGTTTATCCGCTATGAATTCACTCCAAACTTCTTAAAGCTAAAAGCTGTTGGGTCAACGTATGCTAAAACTTTTGAGGCAACTGTCGATGCTGGTTGTTGTTATCTTTGACTTATTAAATCATTTATGTATGATCTTTTCCAGTGTTGAATTTCGCGTTGGTGCTCAACCGGTGAACAAATTTCGTATGATAGAGAGACATTTCTTTCAAGATAAACTTCTCAAGACTTTTGATTTTGAATTTGGGTTTTGTATTCCATTCAGCAGTAATACTTGTGAACATATTTATGAATTTCCTCCGCTTGCTCCAGAACTTAGTGAGTATCTATCAACAAATACACAGGAGTTAGTTTTGAAGTACCCCTAATTCCATTTAAACTTTCCAGTTCAGGAAATGATAAATCATCCATTTGAAACACGTTCTGACTCATTCTACTTTGTTGACAACCATCTAATAATGCACAATAAGGCTGATTATGCCTACAACGGTGGGCTGGGTTCAGCAGTATCAACCTCAACTGGTGACTCTCAGGAGGTTGACAAATAATACCTGACTGGACATTTCAAAGACTTTTGAAGTCTTTTGACTTTTTTTCTCTTATAATTTTACCGCAATCACAAATGAAACCAGCCATTTGTAGTTTGCTTGTTTTGAAGCCTGTGTCAATTTGCTTTCGTGTAGCCTGATTTTTGATGTTTTTAATGGTTTTGCATTCTATTTTTAGTCTTGTATTTTTTCTGAAAATTTGTGATACAAGAAAGAACACGCTAATTGCTTAGAAGTGTGGGAGTTTTGTTTTGCCTTCTTTTGTTACCATTTTTATTATTTTCATTGTTTGTATGATATAAGTGCTTCTCATTACCTTGTTGATCTCAAAGTTTCATGAGTAACTTTTCCTATTCTTTTGTGTGGTGTTGGTTTTTTCCCCTCTGATGTTCATTGAAATGTGAGTAAAGTCCCTCTGTGATCATTTTTAGATTAGATGTCAATTCAGCTACATTCCTCTTTTCAGTAATTACAGTAGCTTTATTTCTGTGGTAGGAGTTATGCCACTAATTTGTTCTATTATTTATTTTTTATCTTTTATGAAAGGTCCTGTGAACGAGTATTTCTTTTGATGCTCACTCTTTCATGAGGAGTCAATTTTCCTATAATTTTAATGATGTAGATGTGCTTTTTACAATCTATTTCCACCAGCCTTTATAAATTGTTGCTAGGCAAGATTATGTTGTCGTATTGTTCAAGCCTTTGCTTATTTTTTAATGATCACTTGTGATGGTTAGGCTTTTCACCATGTGTAGCTAGGCTATCTTGTTAGACTAGCAAGTTCCAAGGTATTTTAAGTTTGTTTTGGACTGATTGTTCATACTTCTAGTTTATTATAGAAACAACAATCCTGTGTCAACTTTGTGACTAGTTTGTCTCAGGCTCTTCACAATTACCATCTTTGTGCCTTATACTTAAAGGAGTATAACCTTCCTTTTTATATTTCCCCATTGTCACCAGTAAAACTGTGTGGTATGTAAATTCATTCACCTTGTCTACTTTCTTATGGGGACCATTGTTCCTCAAGTTTTCATTCTCAAAGAATGATTAGCAAACACTACTCTGGTGTTGAAGTCAAATTAGCAGTCCAACTGCTTTGAAATTACCTATCTTTTGATCACTACCCAAATGATCATTGTTATTTTTTTAATGACCTCTGTGCAAGTCTTGCTAAGCATGTGCACTTGTTTTTTTTTTTTTTTTTTTTTTTTTTTTTAAATCTCCATTTCAACTTACATTTATCTTCCTTTTATGATCTAATTTGCACATTTTTAGCTAAGTTTTCAAAGTAAAATATGTCTGTTTATCTGTGATCTTAAGCATTATATATTAATGTCACTGTCAGTCGATAGTGCCTGGTCAGAATGGGTATTTACTGGTTAAAACGCAAACTGTCTGGGCAGAGCTGAATTGTACTGTGCAGCGAGGGGGAGTATTGCAGCTTTGGTAGCAGGTCGCTCCAACTTTCTGGCAGTAAGTAGCAATACCCAGCACTGCCCAGTTAAACCAAAATTAACAAAATAAAAAATCCCAATATTTCCAAAGTCAGTTTTGAGTTTTGCTAGGCCCGGCCAGTCAATTCGGGTTCTGACCAATGAGTATCCATTTTGACTGGGCACTACAATTTGTCTGTAACATTTACTCATCATTCCTCACCGGTTTATGTGCGTGACATGCACTGTCTTTGAATGTTCCTCCTTTGTGTGTGACTGCTTATAATCTCTTCCACATCTGCTTTGCTCTACAAGTGCATAGTTCCATGAAGTTAAAGTAAAAACTTGCATTCTTCAGAATGTTATGGATTAATATAAACCAAATCAGTATGTCTGATATTAGTTTTACTTGTGGCACCTACAAGCTAGGATGGAAAACTTTTGATCTCCTCCACATAAAATCTCAAACTTGATGTGCAATAAATTCTTGCAAGAAGATACATATGAACGTTTTGAAACCCTCTCGAGTACTGCATCTAATCACAATACATTCACTAATTTGAAATTTAAACAAACTAGTATTTTATTTGAACATAAATTTAACATAACTGATAAGAACAAATTCGAGCAATTTTCACTTGAAAAGTAAGTCTAAAGTCAAAGCCCATGAGCCTGGCACAGTACATAACAGAGATCATTGACAAATAGTGGAGATGTCATGTACTATAGAAAAGTATAGAAGTTATTAATTGATAATTATCTGGTTCGTTTGGGTCCAAAAATGAGATCTGCATCAGGAGCACCTTTGGGGTGTTGGTAACGATTGCGTCTTTCCCGGTTAAGGTTCACTGTTGTAGGTCGCTGAAACTAGACATCATGAAAAGTAAAACATTCACACCACGAACACTTACCCTCTCCTCCTTATTATTGAATTGTAAAGACTTACCGATGCAAGCATATCCTGGTAATCTTCTTCTTCCAGCCTTTCATTGATATCTAACGTGAGCCTTTTCACTTTTTCCATTTCCATTCGCTCAGCCTGAATAAGTAAAGATAATGAGGTATATTCTATTTTGATAGCAGCCTTTACGTACCATGCGTTATTTAAATCTTACCTGTTCTTGACTTCTTAGATTCAAAGCTAATTCGGAGCTCACAGGTACAGAGAGGTTACGGAATGATTGCTTGTTGCCCCTTCTTGTCAGCAAAGTAAAATTAACAGTGTTTGACTCAGCATGCAGATTTTCATTTGCTTCTTGTAATTGCTCTAAACATCAAAAGAAGAACGAGAATTTTTAAGGAAAAAGTTAATTAACTTAACTAATGACTATTTAACTCTTTTTTTATGTGGGTAATTCTTTAAATACCATATGTCTTTTTGTGGTTGGTACGTATGTGAAATGGTATTGAGATGTCTACTGTATGGGGTTTTGACATATTCCGAGCATGGTCTTGGATGCTACATGAGACCATCTGTTCCAACTCATCCATGAACTCCTTATCCTCATGGCTTACTTCTTCCTGCTCCTTCATAACAGACAGTCAAACAGTGCATACTAAAACATAAAAAGTGAGTACTGTTTGAACTTGTAAAGTCATGGTAGTAAAAATACCTTTCTTTTAATTTTCACAACATTTCCATCATCATTATCAATACCAGCTGAATCTGACATTTCTTCTTCTTCATCATCGTTCTCATCATCTTCTTCATCTAAAATGTTAGCCAACTCATCTTCATAAGGAGATTCGGCTCCATTATCTTCTTCTGTTTCTAGTGCATTGGAAAAACAAAACTTAAGTAAAAAGGAAGAAAAGAAAAAAAAACACAATCTTATTATGTTTCAACAGCAAATATGTAAAACTTCCTCTTACCATCCATAGAACTTGTGTCATCTGTGTTTTCTCTTTCACCATCAGTTTCTCTTTCCGAATCCTCAGTTATAGTGCCAAGCTCCCCATTGTCACCTTGCACCCCCTAAATTATTGAGAAAGGGTTCAACAGTAAGCAACTCGCATTCATATGAATATCCTTTCTATAAAAAATAAAATAGAAAAAAGGCAGAAGTAGTTCCGCTTACCGTTGATTTGGGTAACTGGGCCAACAGCTTTGATTCCAACTGCTCAACAGCAGCAACTGCCTCTTCTAAGTTCTTGGCAAGTGTAAGAGTTGGTCTTAATCCCAAAATTGCATCTTCAAACATGTATTCTATTGACATTGGGAAAGGAGATGGTCCATCGCCTGCACCTGTTAAAGCACTAACTGTGTCTCCTGAGGCCCAGTAACCACTCTCTCTCTTCATCCAATAGTAATGCTGAAAAATGGTAAGGTCTCATTTGTGGTTGAATCATTAATGTTCTGTTTATGACCCACTTATCATGGTGAGTGATTCTTACCTGAAAGAAGACAATGAAATAGTCCAGCTTTTGTTTGCTTGGGCCACTGTTAAAAAACTGACCACAAGTAAATAATAAAGTGCAAACTAAGCGGATTCGGAAAAGATGATCAGGAGGATCAAGAAGAGCTGGACTTGTAGGGTCATAAGAAACACCAAATTTGATAAGGGAGTACAAAACCTAAAATAAAAATGAATTAAAAATTAGAAAAAAATTCACAAGAATTTAATGAAAGCATAGAATAGTTAATAGTTATCACTTTCCCCCACCTTGAAAATATCATTACTCTCCACAACACGATAATTGTAGAGTTCTCCTAAGTATTTTATCATAGCAACTCTTCGCTGATTGAGTTTGGCATGATTTATTTCCATGCACACTCTAATATCTTCCAAAACACCATCTACGACCATTGGAGCCACATTTTCCTAAATAATGAGGTACAGCATTTGCTAAATGGCAGTGTCAACATGGGCAAAGTAATGAAACTAGATAATTTAAGTAGATATGTACAGATATGTACCTGATGGACAGCTAATCCTGCAACTAAACTAGCAAGACACCTAATGTTGTAGTATTTTACATTCCAAGCAGCTGTTAGACACTTAATAGTATAGGCTGCAAGGTCTTTATCCTCCCAATTCAACCGCCTTATTAACCTAAAAACCTGAAAAAGGCAATCAATCGATTGAATTTATTTCTGGTTACTTGATACAACACAACAGCTCCACACAAATACCTTGTCAGTCGTTGGTTTACTTAGATCCTGATATAGAATTTTCCGGATAAAAGAATGAATAGGTGGGCGTTCTTTTACTTTTAATGTTCCACCTTCAGGTGGGTTAACGAAGAAAAATGCATTTTCTATCATTGTCACATATCGTACATCCATTGTGAGGGCTGACTTTTTACGCATCATTTGTTCCTAATAATTACAATGAAGATGTATGATATTAAATATGTTAGCAATAGAACTGAACAGCAAGAAAAAGAGTATATTACTCACAAGATATATTTTTGTACGCTGATGAGACTCTGGTCTGCGCAGAAAGTAGCGGCCACATGTTTCAAGGAGCGCACATGCCATGTCAACATGGTGATGGGTAAAATCATGAAGAAGAACTTTCAAACAATATAGTCCTTCAATAAGGTGATACATTTTGAATTTGACAAGCTCTCCAATGAAACGAACAACTTTGATTTTACTTTCAATGTTGATTTGATCCTGGAGGGTCCACAGATTAAAATATGAACACTTTGGTTTGTGATTTACCAGCTAATATAGCTCCACCTTTTACCTTTTTGCACACATGATAAATGAAATCTTGTTTGAGCATGTGGCATAAATCTTGAGCAATTTCAGGTACAACAGGATGTAAAGTGGCCACAAGTCGTGCATAAAATGGCAATAGGTCAAGTCTTGTTCTTGGTACTCCAAAAAGGACCCTGAAAAGAAACATTTCAGAATTGAATTTGAAGTGGAAAATGTTACACAGGTACACAATATTTTTTAGATATAAAATAAATTCATGTTGGAGCAAGAGTATGTTTTCTCCACATACCTAACAAGTTTGCGTTTATTATTTTTGGAATTAAGAGAGAGTAAATACTCTGCAGCTGCATTATCGACCAGCTCCCGATTTACACAATTTGGGAGATGACTTAAAAACTGCTCAAGGTGTTGTTTAGAAGACTGAGTAATAAGATTGGTAAGTTGTTCTGCTTCATCTGGTTCTAAACAATTATTATTTATACATAAAACAAGGGGCTGAAACATTATGAAGAAAAAAAATTGAATATTTTGATTTTACCATCTTCTACAATAGCTGGCTCAACAATATCTGGGTTTCCGAGATCTTCCTCTGTTAGTTCAGCATCCAGTACTTCCTCAGTTACTTGAGCAACAGGAGTTGGAGAGGGTGAGGAACCAGGTTCTCTTTCACGTGACTTAATACCTGGCAAATATTCCCTCATATTTGGAAAATCTTCATAGAATCTTTGAGTTTCTTCATCTTCCCATAATCCTCCAACAAGTCCAGACAGCCCAGAGAACATCCCATCATCTCCATCAGAAAAGCCCCCAATCCCACTGACAACAAGGCCAGTGTCATCTTCACATTTAACAGCTAAAAACATAGAAACATGATTAATGCTACAAGTATACCCAAAAAAATTAAGGTTACAAAATACTGAGATAAATAAATGATAGATAATATCAAAGAATGAGCTCACGATCTTCTGGAAGCTTTGGCATAGGCTGGTCAAGAACATCTGCAAAGGCTTGGGCTGAGTTCAAGAGCTTCTGGTACTGTTGCTGCAAAGTTTCTAAGCGCTCTTTCCTCTCAGCATTTAGTTCCCCTTTTGTCTGGAGGATTCTTCTATTCTGACGTTCAAGTGCCTGCAGGTCCCTATGATCCTGATGGGAATATCATCAGAGTTTACATTTGTCACTGAATTAAAAAAGCTAAAGTTACAATTGTTTTTACTTACTTTTAGAAGGTGTTTGCACAAGGAGGCAAAGTAGTCACTCAAAAGAGTGCGAACAGCCTTTTGTTTTTCAGGTAACAGTAGTGTACTACGAGGAACCTCTCTGTTGAGTAATAAAGCAGCATTTTTCAAGCTTGCTGGGATTAATCCTATTTAAGAAAATGTCACAATTAAATAAAAGGGAATAAAAATAATTGATACTAAATCACAAAGCAAAACTAGAAAAGACATGAATAATTACCAGCATAGTCTTCTCCACAGTGTTTACAAAAGCTAAGAATTATACTGGCATTGTTATGGTCCTCCTTGTCAGCATTAATTAAAGCTGATAGGATCTGGCCTAGAAGTGTCAAAGCCTCTTTTAGGGGGAAGAGAGCCACACTAACAAGATCCCCATAGAGACGAAGGTCAACTCTTAATTTGGATGGATTGGATACCTGGTTTTTAAGAAAAAAAATATCAGAGCAGATACAATTTACGGAGAAAAATCTTAGCAATTTGATGATATAACACGAACCTTTTCATCTTTCTTTAGTGACAATACTTTCTGCCAATTTTCTAGAAGAAGCGGAGCAAACTCTGCATAGGTTTGATGAAACAAACTGCAGAGCACAACAGCAGCTCCAACATCAGTAACCTAGCATTTGAATGTCATTGATAACAATTACTTGGTTCTTAATCATCATATTTGTTGACTGACAATAGTTAACTGTGAAGATTACCTTTAATTTGGCCTCAACTATAGCTGCGGCTGCTTCACTCAAGTATTTAGATAAATTCAATGCAGACATGTCTCGAACAAGGCCCTCAAGTTGAGCCACTGTGAAATTACGCTATTTGGAGATAGAGTATGAAAGGTTTAGTATAAAAAACATAAATGGCCACATTCTACAATTCTTGAATTTAATTATTTAAAGGTTGGCACTTACAAGCTTGCGAACAAATCCTGAGTTTTTCTTCAGATTAGAATCCAAACTGGCAATGTGGCGTTCATCAGGACGAGATGCTGCAGCGCGCTGATTTAAAAGCCTCAATTTAGCTTTAAATGCAAGTCTAACACCAACCTCATGCAAAATGTGATGTGCACCAGCCTGGGAAGGAGAGGGACTGATGAGAACTGACATTGTAACTCATCAAAACTATACTCTTAACAGCAAGTAACCTTCTGAGAATCATCCGCAGGATTTGATTCATTGTCTTTTTCTTTAATGGTCTGGTTACTTTCTGGGGCTTTATCTAATGAGTTGAGTGGTAGGTTAGCTTCAGTTATTGAATTTTCTGGAGTTGACTGAGCTTCATGAGGGCCACCACTTGCTGAAGCCATTGGAAGAGCTTCTGATAAATTGGTTGATGCATCAATAGCGGTCTTTGATGTAGGCAACAGAGGTTCTGCGTCATCCTTAAAACAAGGATAAACAAATTTTTCATATCTAAAAATTTATACTTTATTTTCAAGTCACTATTGTTGTATTTTAAAATAATAAGAGATGCTACTTTAGGATCAAAATACCTTGAACACTATTTTTGCCAACCATTCATATGATCCTTCAGGTGGTGCTGCTTGAGCAGTTGATCCAGTGGCATCCTCCATGCTGAAAGCAAACAACAATACTACTAGTCTAGATACTACGTCTTTTAAATATGAAACCATCTTCTTCTACGGATACAATTCTTTTACCTATTAGAAGTAACTGCACTTGGTGTTACGACAGAGGCCTCTTCAATGGCCATACCCTTGCTCAAATCATAAGTAGAGCCTTAAAAAAAAAGTGTTTGAAATGAGAGCATAATACTGAAACATACTCCCACAGAAAGATAAAATAATAAAAAATACAGGGGAGAAGCAAGTTCAACTATGGACAAGAAGTAGTAAACAGAATCATTTTCATACATGACAGGAGGCGCAGGGTCTTGAGGTATAGTCCATATAAAAATTTAAGATATTGGCTTGGAATTTAAAAAAAATCCAAACCCTAGAATTGCTCCACTTTTTACAGCAAATGCATAAATGCAGAATTGTGAATAACAAACCTAACCTTGCTTTCCGGTCTCCCTTCACAGTTCTTGATTTGAAAACTTCACAAATGCTAGTTGATGCTAGCGTTTACCGCTTTACTCTCATGATGGCAAAACAAATTTCTTGGCAGAGAACTGGCCTAGACACTTTGCAGTTTCGATGAGGTTCAAATTTATGTTGCATTCAATCAAAACACACAAAACAGCAGAGGGATCTGTTGTGCAGAAGTCAGGGCCTTGGTGAGGGGAGGGGAGTGGAGTAGTAGGGGAGGTGAGTCATTGAGGGCAGGAAGGCAGGAATGTAGTGAAATCCAGGGTATGGCGAGTTGCCTACCAGCAAATATGACTTTGTCGTAGGTCAGTTTGATGAGACGTTAATTGCTTCGGTTTAATAGTAGGAAAAACAGTCTTTCCCGCGTCTGATTAGCTTTTGATAACTATATGGCTGCCATAAACGATTTGTCTGTTGTCATGGATGAGAACAAACGTGGCATTCAGGTAACTGTTGCTGGAGGGGTGTCCTCAAAAGTGAAGCTTATGAGATATTGACAGCTGTCACAATACGACTAAATCTCTCTTCAAGGCTCAAACAAACATCGCATTTTGTGCATTCCTCTTTTGCAGTATGGATTGTATTCAGCTGCCCTCTTTGGTCTAGCTGTAGCACTGCGAAGTGTGCGACCGGTGAGAATTCCCCGCAGTGATTGATTGTTTTCATCTTGAACTATTCACTAAATGTCACCTTTTATGACAGTTCAAGAAGTTTTCCACACCTCAATCTGTACCGTCATCATTTGTAAAGAAACATGTAACTTTGCATGGCCGTGTCATGGAGGTAGAGCCTAGTGGAGAGTTAAAAGTTGATCATTTTCCGATCTGGCCACTACCAGGTCAAAGCTCATCCTTACTGTCAGTTCAAATTGACAGTATCCAAACTGTAGGACTCAGCACGGCATGGTTGAGCACAGTGGTAAAAGGAAGTAAAATTAAATTTCAGCCAATTGCAGTAAATGACAATGCCCTTTCATGCATCGTTATAAGAGAGGCAAGTATAAATTTCTAAAAAGTGCATTCTAATTGTAACAACAATTGCTACGTTTCCCATTGTTATTTTAGCGGAAAAATGTCGGTCTACAACTAGTTTCCCTAGGTTTCGCTTCAGTGAAACCCATCCACACATCATTGAAAAGTAAATTGTACCTGAAGTACTACAAAGAGCTACTAGCTGCTGAGGACAAAGCAGAAAAAAAGAAACTAGGAATTTGGAATGACAAGGATTAACTAGAAAACTTCAGATTTGTTTTGATTTACTCACCAGCTAACTTGATAAGAACGTGGGTTTTCCTTCAACTCTGTGCCATTGAATCTATGCATTTTACTAAAATTATTTATCAGTATTCTTAAACCTTTTAGTTGCAATAAGCTTTCCAGGAACAAATTTTTGACAATAAAACTAAGGAGAATTGAAAGTATAAAAAGTTTACTTGGATTTTCACAACACACATCTTCAAACAAAGAATGCAAATCATGTTCCTTCAAGGTGTACAGGAAACTAAAGGAAAGTGTTGGAACCCACAACAATGAAGTAATAGATAGCTAGGAGCCTTTAGATTCCTGAACACATCAGAAATAACACAATAACAATATCCACAGAAGTACAAAAGTGATACAAAGGTAGGATTAAATAACAAAAATAATACTGTTAACCACAGAGGAAAAAAAAATTTGCAAAGATATTAACACTTACGATATTAAAGTAAGATAAGAAGACTCTACAGGTATTAATACTGAAAAATGGGGAAATGTTTTTTCCAGAAAATGAGAAAGGGTGCCCTTTTCCATGTACAGAAAAACCTTATAAAAAGACACTAAGTTTCTAAATTTACTCAATATTGATTTAAATATTGATTTAATAAAGTGCCTGGGAAACTTTTAATGGGTAACAGTATCATTTAATGATATGGTACCAAAAGACTGAATTAAGAAAGCCATTGTTATAGCGCACACAACACATAACCAACTGATAGTTCTCAACTTCAGACAGCTGCCTCAAAGTATCATATAAAAGATACACTAAGGTGATGAAATAGTGAAAATGATGAATAGATGAAGCATCACAGGATTGCAATCACAAGATTATCTGCATTACCAGATAAGAGCAAACAATTACACAAGAAATTACAGATGAAATTGATTTACACAATTTGCTTTTGTTAGTAGGACAAAAACCAACAGAACCAGCTAAGGCTACAATAAATAAGACAAAAATAGTGATAGAGATTGTCAAATCTAACTCAGGCTGATAAAAAATAATAATAAATGAAGCAGTAAAAAAATTAATACAAATGCTATTGTTATGTATTAGTCAATAGATAGAGGTCATATTAAATAGATTTCTCTTTACTTATCTGAAATAGACAAGACAAAGCATTCCTTTCCATTGTTAATGGAACACTGATCCCTTATCCTTTGACCAGGAAGATTTATACGGGCTCGCTCTCTGTCGTAAGCTATAAAACACAAGATATTAATTCTCTATTTGGCCCTATACATTTGTAGAAAACCATCATTGTTCATTAGTCTCTTCTACTTACCTCCTTCGAGGTGTGACGGCTTTCCCCGGAAAACTTTGATTTTCTTTGTCAGGATTTGATTGTTTCCCACTCTGAGGGGTCTCAATACCAAAAGGGCTGTATAATTTGGTAGGTGTTCGTCCCAAAATACACCTACTCCTTGTGCGTGGAGTTACAGCTTGAGGAGATTCATTTTCAAGTCTGTAACGACGTCTTGTGGATGTACGGAATCTCTAATTTGGTAGTAAAGTAATTAGAAATCAAAAACATTGATTAAACATTTCAAAACTTGGGCATCTTACCTGAGAAAGAGTGTCGATTGAGTTGCGAACAGTGGCAATGGTCTTTGATATTTTGTCTGCCCCAGATCGAAGCATTCTTCTAGGCTGCACTGAAGGCAGGGAGATGTTGAAGTCAGACCAGTTGCGTGCATGACTGCGATTGCCTCGGTTATGAGATTTGTGGTCTCGGCTCAGTGCATAGGGACATTCTTGGTCAAATCGGTCCTGCAATCGCTGCCGAGTGGATGACTGCAATATTCTTCGTGTGGCTGCACTCACGTTCTCACTTTTTCCTGATGGTTTGTGCTCCACTTGATTTTCCGATGGGTTTTTATGGAACGTAAAGGAAACGCTACGAACATTGCTAGACCTCATTGTGTTTTTTGACTTTTATCCATGAGGCGGCTGCTTACTGCCACTGCCAGTAACGGTAACGGTTTGTTTTTGTATTTCAAACTGTGGAATGCATGTTGCCACCATACCCGGTCCGGTACTTGGGTGGGCCGCCATCGGCAGCAGGGAGATAACGGTGCCGAAGGGGTTAGTTGAGGGAAAGTGTTTATTTACCCAGTAGTAATTGGAACCTTAAAACAAGCGGAGTTCTGAGTTCCAGGTGTAACTTAAGAAGTAGCGCTGCCTTAATTGCACATAATGCACATGGGTGATTCTGCACGTCAATAGCCCTCCCGAAAGCCTTACCGGGCCTTTGTCAATCCGACCATGGTTGGCAAGCAGAAGCAGATGACAGCGCTAATGCTCCTAAGAGAAGAACACAAATGCGCCACGTAGAGGTTTTGTTGCTGTCGCTAATAATTATCGCACGAAAATAGTAATTTGTTTGTCAAGTTGACGTTTGACAAAGTACGATGGGTGCCGGACCAAGTGTGGAGATACCCGGCGGCGGAACCGAAGGATATCATGTTTTGCGGGTATGATATTCATGTTTCGTTTCTAAAAAAGGTGTCCGTTGTGTCTTGTAGCAGAAACCTCGGATCTTCCCGTTTTCGACTTTAGGAATTCTTTGCTTCGCTCTGGAACATATGGCCTATTTACCTTGATCAATTCAAAGCGGAAAATTCACAGATTCAAAAGAGTCCGGCCTGAGAATTCTTTTCACTCAATTTTTTTTTATAACCTTCAAATGTCATAATTTCAATACATCTTTTCTGCCGGTTTTCATTCGTCAAGAACACTTTTTGCAAAAGTTTCAGTGGTAGCTTTCAGTAGGCGCTCTTCTGAATCCAAATTTATTTCTTGTTGTATTTCTTGAAACATACTCATTCTACTAATTGTATGTTTGCCTAGGTTCAAGATGGTTCACCTGGACAAAAGGCTGGTCTAGAAGCCTTTTTTGATTTTATTGTAGCAATTAATAAGACAAGACTGGTAAGTTCTGAACACAGGTTTTTAAAATTTGAGAATATTTTTCACATAATAAGAGACATTTCATCACCAAATGTAGGACCAGGACAATGACACATTGAAGGAGTTGCTGAAACAAAATATCGACAAAGAGGTCCAAGTGACTGTGTATAGTAGCAAGACTCAACTGGTTCGACAAGTTGCTATCACTCCAAGCACATCATGGGGAGGTCAAGGGCTGCTTGGTGTGTCTATAAGATTTTGTTCGTTCGAAGGCTCTAATGAAAATATTTGGCATATTCTGGTAAGTATTTTTTATTCTGACAAGTTTTTATTCTTATCAGTTTGCTGATGTTTTTATTTGTATTACAGGAAGTACACCCATCATCACCTGCTGAATCTGCTGGTTTGCGACCGTTTACGGATTACATTATTGGAGCTGATTCTATTCTACACGAGAGTGAGGATCTCTTTTCTTTTATTGAAGCTCATGAAGGCAGAGCCTTGAAGTTGTATGTGTATAATACAGATGAAGATTCTTGTAGAGAAGTCACAATCACTCCCAATTCCAACTGGGGTGGTGAGGGCAGGTGAGTTTAAATGCTGAAGTAGCTGGAGTTTGATTCTTGCTGCAGTCTTGTTCAATACCTTCTTTAATTTTGTTCAGCCTGGGATGTGGTATAGGCTATGGTTACCTTCACCGCATACCTGTAAGAAGCAATATGGAACAACCTAAACCACCTGCATCTGGTCAGATTCCATCTGGTGCTATCAAACCTTCCATAGCTCCACCTGTATCTTTAGGCTATGTCCCTCCACCAACAGCTGTTCCAGTTTCTACTATCTCAACTGAAATTCCAGCCATGCCTCTGCCATCTGCTCCATCTGTTCCTCCACCCTCTGTTCCACCTCCATCTGTTTCCCCTATTAGTATGCACCCAACTGCATCTCCTGTCACTTCACAACCTTATACTACACCCATCCCATCGATGCCTGTGCCATTTAGTTCAACAGGACTGCCTACAGTGGTAAGGTTTCAGTTATTGTTTCTAATGTAAGGTAAAAAAATATTAGAATTGCTTTTGAGTTCTCACAATCATGCAAATTTTGCAGAGTGGTGTAAGTACACAAATGGCAAGCTTGAATATGGGTGGCCAAGAAACATTTGTGTCTAGTGGGTCTCAGATAGGATTACCCCAGCCTCATCCATCAACAGTTGGAGGCACTACAACTGTGGGATATGCTCAACCCCCTACATCTCAAGGGTATGGATACCAAATGGGATATGCACCATATAATACACCTGATAATATGGGCCAGTACTTCCCTAGCACACAGGGTGTCATTGACCCCCCAGCTGTTCCCAACCGTTCATCACCTGCAATGCCCAGTAAGTAATCAATGTCAAATTTATATTTCCTCGTTATCATTTAGATATTAAAAACTGACACGTCGTTTTGTTTCTTTCATTCTCAGTGAGTTCTGCTCAGCCACCTTCTATCCCAGGAATGCCTCTGACAACACCACTTAGTTTGCCTGGAATGCCACCAATAACTGTTTCTGCCTCAGTCCCCTTCACAACTTTAGAGGGTTTGCATTTAGCTCAGCAGCAGCAGCAACCGGCACAACAACCTCAGCCACAGCAGCCATCCTTTAGTGTATCTGTTGGTCAATAATGTAATCTTTTGTTTGTTTGTTTTTTTCCTTTTAATTTTTTTTTTTTTAAACTCAATATCTTAAATGTATGGACAACTATATACATATGACTCTGTTCCTGTTCTTACTTTGGATAATTATCTGTGCACTAACATAGTTCTGTTGCCCAGTAAAAACCCCTTCCTTCTTTGTTGTTATTTTGAAAGGTGTTTGGAAGTCCAGCTCTTCAACAAACTCATAAGAGGAAATTTGTGGCCATCTCATGGCAATAAAAAGAAAAGTTAGAGTGAAACATGCTGCTTTGTAATGAATTGTGAACTCAGAGGGACCATTATTTAGAGGAGAGAAGTTATAGTTTCATTTTGTGGTACCTTAATGTGTCTTTATTCCTTTCTAGTTTTCATTGAGATTTTGTTGTATTTCATGGATTTGTTATTGTTATGTTTTTGTCTGTTTCCTTCTTTTAACAATATTTTACTGTCCATTTGCTTGTTTATAGAAAAAGAGTTATGTTAATGTTGAGGCATTAACATTCGATGCTTGTCATCCTGCTTCTTGTTTGATGTCATCACTCTTTGAATTTATTTAATGAAATTCTTTTAATATTTGAGCTGTTTGTAATGTGATCATGTGTATCTTTGTAGAGAAAAATTATATTATTTTTTTTGAACACTGTCACAAAGCATCATGGTACAATCGCCTTCAATCTGTAAATTTGAGAATTAAGATGTGATGGGTGAGTAAGATACACAATTTACGTGACAGTTTATTGACAACTTAAGCACTCCCTCTTTATTTGTGATTGCATAAATCAAGTCCCTAAAGTACGTAAGATAGCTGAACTTAAAAAAGTTTTGAAGGTACAAAGAAAGATTTATGGAACTTGTAATATACAGCAATCAAAACAAGTGACATGGTCAAATCTAATGCTGTCTGCCTGCGAAATTGGAGTAACAATGCTTGCACCAAAATGTAATTAACACATTACAAACAGGATAGAAAAAAGTGGAGAAATCAAATCAGAAATTCCTTTGAAGATTTGTTTCAAAATATCATGGTACAAATTAAGTATGATGGATTCATACTACAATAATCAAATTAGAAGAATATCACTGCACCTGCACTAAAAACAGCACTGCCACTGCATTAGAGTACATTACTTAAACAAACTATAAGGTATATGTACAATTATTTAAATGGCTCAGAAAAATCACAAAATTGAAACAGACACTGAAAGTTCAGCACGGCAATGTGTAACAGTAAAGAAATAACTTCATGTTCGACTTGTCATAAAATGCGCTTCAACCCTGTGGCACTGAAAACAATTTGTGAGCAGCCACAGCAACCAAGACTACAGGACAGTGATTTTAATTTCACAATATAATAACAGCCTAGATTATAATTTCATAAGACCCTAGTTGTTCTTCCGAGGGAAGTTTCATTTGACTAGCAGGAATATAGTCAGGGTCAACAAGGGGTAGACCTGCAGCCTCCCTCCTGTGGAGCTCCAGAAAGGCTTCTCGGTGAGCCCATTCATGCCCGTTCATGTCAGGATAGTAGAAGATGATCCAGGATGAAAACATAAGTGCCCATGAAATACCGAAAAAACAGCACATGTGGGTAAGAAAGCGATCTTCGTAATAATTCTTGTAGCTGAAACCATATGACACCCAGGTCTTGGGCACCGGGCTGGAACTTGAGGGGGAGGATTTAGGCGCTGAAGCTGCGGAATCCTGTTTCCCTTCTGATTTGGAGATAGAGCGGCGTATTGTCAAATTCCGTAGTTTATCAGAAGGCGAGAAAATCTTCCGAAAAGCGCAGATGTTGTGGAGACGGCTTAACGACGCCATGTTGACTTTCGACGAGTGAACTACCAACACCAACAGCCTTCTAGCACTCTTGCTAAGCACTTTTGAGCGCCGGAGAGTTTCTTCACAGTCGTCATCTTTCTTCTGGACTAAGAGCAACTAAGAGAGGGCAGGCCGGCCAGTCCTTTGGCTGGACCACACCATACTCTGGTTTGAAGGTAGTTATATGTGGGCGTCTGCTGCTGCTTCTGCTTTTTCTGCTTGTTTGTGAGCGAAGTTGCCGTCGTCGTAAAACGTCCAGCCCCATGGGTTTTGGAGTTGAGATGGAGAAAATCTGAATCGTAAACGGGCAAAATGTGGGTGTTAACAGGAGCAGTTTTGCTTTGGATGCATTTTGGCCCTTGCTTGGCTTCGCCGGAAATAAATGGTAATGTATTCACTCTTTTTCTGTTATTTCACACCCCTCTCGAAGTTAGTTATTACGTTTTTATAGAAGGGCGAGCGAAAACGGGTGGTTTACCCCAATTTTCTCACCTTGTAGACCCATTGGTATTCATTTTTTAAAATTATCGACCATTTATGACCCTCGAGACAGGCGTAATGCTCGTTTACATTGCCGGCGGCGTTACTTAATCATTCAGTACAAGTAGAGCATGTAATGTTATATTTTGATTGAAAATTTTGCTTAATTCAGGGAATATTTCCACAATGTTTTTACCTTTTGGCATTAAGAAGTTCAAGTACTCTATTTGAAGGTGCAGTGACATCTTTCTTGAGTGCTATTGATGTTTCTGATTTCCTTACAATCCAGCTGCGGGAGAAAAAAATGTTTTACTGTCACATCTCATGAACCGACAAGTGTTTGACTACAGAGCATACAAAGATGTTCAAATTTTTCACTATAATATCCCTGAACAAGTCTCCAAAGCAACCTGGAATTTTAGTGCCAATCCCACCTCACTGCATCACTGTGACATACGAAATGTATCTGTGTAAGTATAGAATGTCGCATTTTAAAATCATTTCTATATCTATCTTACTTTACGTAATGTTCCTTTTTCTCTCCTAGGTATCTCAAGTATGGGAGCTATCCTGTAATTAGTCCAGATGGGGCAGAGTTTCCATCACATTTTCGTGTCCATCAAAGTCCTATTTATGAATCTCATTTTGTAAGCGATGGAAGCCGCCATATTGTTAATGTTACTAGTCCTACCCCTGGCGATTGGTATGCTGTGGCATTTTTACCTGTAAATAGAGCCAGAATCACCCAAAAGGTAAAATAACTTCTTTGTTTTTTGTTGTGCAAACATGGTTATGCATACTAATATCCTGTGATTTATTCAGGGTTTATTTCCAAATTGTACAATTTGGCTAGAGTCTTCATTATCAGCTACCATTATAAGCGATGTCATTGTGGTATTCCCAGAAGTCCAATCTCATCAGGAAGTACAACTCTATCAAGAAATTGAGAATTCTAGTCAAACTTACAAGTTTGTATCAAAATTTTCAAAACTTTGTGTAACACCAATTGCGAAATTATTCCTAGCGTATTCTTGTAATAATTTAGGTTCTACGTTCCTGCTGATACATGGGCAGTTCAAGTTAATGTTTCACGTTGTTCTGCCCATGGCTTTCCCAAAGAAAACAAAGCAGCTGCCGGCTGTCCTCTGCTAGTTTGGTCTAGTGGTAGATCTCTACCGAATCCAGATCATCCAGGCACAGCGTAAGTGCCATTCCGAACATTTTATTATTGTTATTCTTAAAAAAAATTTATCTATCATTGTTATGGAGACTGTTTGCATTCCAAATTGTCATATTATTCTTTTTCTAAACTAGAACAACAAATTGTAGTAATAATGGAGCTGTCACAAACTGCCAACAAGAATGGGTTCCATGGGAGGAGCAATGGCATTATCTCACTATTGCAGCTCCAAGTCATCATGTAGGCTTTGCTCTGAAGGTTTTGTTCCAGTGTGAGTATTTTTTATCAAATCTAATGAAGGTCTGGCATGTGTTTTGCTCAATGTTAAAACCCAACAATTTCTGCATGTTTGATTGTGTGATCTTTTATTTTTAATAATTTGCATTGTGTAAGATTTCTAATCTACTTTGAATTGATATTCGCTAATAGCATGCGCTCCTGAATACCCTTTACCAAGATATCTTCTTGTGAATGATTTGGACACAAAACACATATGTTCTTCCATCAACAAAACTAGCAAATTGCGTGTCATCTTCCGGAACACAAACAACCAAACCCGACTCCCACCCCCTCCAAACTGCTACGCAAGGTAAATTTTTGGAGTTTAAACTATATTTATCAGGCAGCAAAACACTTAACCAGCGTAGAGTAGTTCTGACTCTAGCCTGGCAGAAAATTTGTACCAGTCCTCATCTTATTCAAACTCATAGCTTTTTGGTAGTACTTTTTTAAAATGTGTTCCCTGCACTCCAGGATACCTCTGACAAGGAAGACCTATGGTGGCAACTTTTTGTTTGAGTTTGATCAACTTCCCTTTGAAAATGGGTCAACGCCTTTAAAAGCACAAGTCAGTACTTTGTCTCCTACATTGATGAGTTTTGAGATAAGACCTACGCAAGATATAGGAGGAACATTAAATTTTGAAATTGGTTTGGATCCATTTTTAGTAAGTGCTGTGTACTGCTTAGGTATATCACTTTTGTATGTCTTTAATCAGCTTTCTTGTTTAACTCATCTTTCAATAATGTTTCAGAATACATCATACCACAATGTATCTCTTGTTGCTTGTTTGACCCATGGAGTTCGATCTGAAGTCCTGCCAGATCGTTGCACTGTAGGAGCATCTCTTCATGTAAATTCATCATCTTCTCTGACAGTTAGCCGAGTTAGCATACCCTATCCAGAACCAGGCCTTTGGTATATAACTATGCAAGCCTTTTGTTATCTCAAAGATTACAGACTAAACAAGTAAGAGCTTAACCATAACCATTAATTTTCTAATTAGACTTGAAGTCAATCATGTTGAATTATTTTCATACATAGTGTTTCCAAATTTATTAACAGAGGTCAGCTGTTAATAGATTGTCCAACCAATAAAACGCCTGTTTACTTTGGATTAGCCTCTGGCTCATGTATTTTTGGATCTTGTGGTCGATATGGACGTTGCCATCAATATATTAGCAGTGGTTTTATATTTTCCACTTGTGTTTGCTCTGTCGGTAAGTTCTCTTTAAGATAATTTTGGTTTTAGTGGTGTATTTCATGGATTGTTTTAGCATGAAATATCTTTCTGGAATGACCAGGGTATCGTGGATGGGGTTGCACTGATGACAAAAAAGCTCTTACAAGCTCTGAGCTGCTGATGGGTACTCTGTTACTGACACTCAGTAACTTGTTCTTTATTCCTGCAATCATTCTTGCGTTACGGCGTAAATTTTTCACTGAAGCGTTTTTGTATTTCTCAACAATGTTTTTCTCAACGGTAATTATCTTTTTCAATATGGTTTCTGCTGTTCTTATTTTGGCAGACCAGATAATGATTGATTACTTTTTGACTCTGCAGTTTTATCATGCTTGTGATGAAGAGGGTTACTCATTCTGTCTTATGAGACTAAGTGTCATGCAATTCTGCGACTTTTACTCTGCTATTCTGTCATTTTGGGCAACTATGGTTTCAATGGCTGATCTTGGTTTCGTACTGACCTCCCTTCTCCATATGGCTGGAGCCGTTGGAGTCGCACTTGGTGTTGAGTACGATCAGACTGGACTGTGGGTATTCTTGATACCTGTATTATCTGGTACATTTATCATAATGGTATCATGGGTGAGTAATAATTTTCAATCAAGAATAATAAAAGTAATGAATACAGTAACATAATAGGGCTTACCAACAAAACAGGAAAACTGACGTACCTTGATGTCTTGGACACAGTCTATTTTTATTTCTTTTATTATTGTTATGTCTATTGATTTTATTTCCCAGGCTTCTCATATGCACCGCAAAAAAGGATGTTATCCTCAGAAAAAGTATTGGTTCCTATGCCTTCCAATCGGAATGGCTTTAGCAGCTGGAGGGCTATTGAGCTATGCATTTTTGGAAACGGATCACAATTACAAATTTGTCCACAGTGGATGGCATGCTGCAATGGCACTTGCAATTTGTTTTTTGCTGCCCCTACGGCGAGAAGCAGAGGACTGTAAGTTCTAGTACAGTATATCTTAAATATTTATTCTATCTTCATATTGTCCATCATAATATTTGTTGTCAATTTTCATTGTTTGCTTGTGCTCAACTCAAAATTACACAGTCCTTTTTTCCTTCTTTCCAGATTTGCCTGCTAGCACGACTCCTGCTCATAGCTGATTGATTTTAAACAACACTCTAGAAAAAGGTTTTACACTTAAAACCTGCTCTTACATGAGAAACTTCCCATGGCCAATATGTTTCCAAATAGAAAAGTATGATCATCTCTCCCAGATTCCACTTAAAAGTTTCCAAAGTTCCTCATCACATTCCTCATTAATTATAATCACTATGCATTCCGTTGTTTTTTTAATGACTGTGTAAAATATTTCTGTATCTCTAACCAAATAACAGTGAAAGGCAGTTTCATTTTCACATACTGAAGGGGGAAATCTGTGCCAAAAGCAAGTCAAACCAAACCAAGCATTCTGATGTGTCTATAAGTTAAGCTTCCCCCCACCCCCCACCCCAAAAATTATGGTAAGATGATTTCTAGTTATTTGATAGCAAGCTAGAAGACTATTGATTCATGTTCCTCATGCTGTGTTTCACACAAAAATGTTATACCTAGTCACCAAGCACAAAACAAGGTTGTAACTCCCAGTTCATTTATAAGACTGATTTGGCCAGCAACACTATTGTGTTTTTAACACTCCAATTGGTCAGTGAGCAAAGCTCTGAATCAATGTTGGTGGAACTAAAAATCAGTTTTAAATTTTCAGATTTCCCGACCAAAGAGTTAATGATTTTGTCCCTAGTCTCTTTGAATGAAAGACATTCAATTTTATTGTGTGCATTATAGATGTGGTTTGATAATGTGCTGACAACTGTTTAAATCTAAGGCTTCCCTCTGTAGCACATAATATTTTTTTCTCTTTTTTAAGATTTATTGACGGTATTTGGTTATATCTTGCTATTTTACAAAGGCATCTTGGTTTTCGAAGGGTGTGATTTAGGATTAAGGGAAAAAGTGTACCCTTTGTTTCCCCTTTTCTAATCATTCCTAATACAATTCCTATTTTAAACTTTTTTTTTTCTGTGTATTTATACATTCTAAAGCTGATAGTGCTGTAGTTGTAGCTTGTATACTTTCTTCTGGATCTAATCCATCCTTTGTTCTCTTTCTTTTAGTAATTTGATATGTGATAGATGTAGACCATAGTTTGTTTGATAACAATGTTTGTTATTTTTTTTGTTATTCTACAACTAGTTATAAAACATAGTCAATGTTATTGACTAAAAATTGTTCAAATTGTTTTGTTAGTGTTTGCTATGTTAATACACTTTTTGGTGTTGCCAGCTTTTCTTTGCTTTGTTTCTGTTAGTGTTTTGTTATGTTACCATTATATGTTTAATGTTGTTGTTTTGTTATTGACAACATTCTATTTCTGTTTCTATTTTGTAAACAGTTCAGTTGGGTTTCATATTGTCAAAACTACAGTACAATCATTTTTTAGTCGAGTTGTGTTCTTGGTTATTAATGGGATCCTTGGTAGTCACTTGAAACCTGTACACTACAAGGCATCTAAATACTGCCCTTGTCCGTAATGCTGGATAGCTCTTGTGTTTCTCATTGTAGATTTTCATACAACAGTTTTTTCAAGTTTTTAAAATTAAGTTCTTTGTCTTTGGTATCTTATATTAAAACTTATCTTGGACTGTCATCTTCTTGTGCTACCTATTTCTGTGATACATTTGTCTAGTGCATAATACACTTCTCTGTTTTCCCTATTTCATATAGTATGTATTCAATTTTTTTTATTTTTTAAATACCATGACTAATGTCAACCGAGAACAATGTACTGCTGTAGCCAATTGTGGTTTACCCTTGTTTATTTTAATGTCATAGACTGACGAGACTCTTCAAGTGTTTTTGATTTGATTGCTCATGAAAATTACATCACCTTCTGAAAAGAGTGATTACTTGACTTCTTTCCATACATGCAATGTGAATGACATTGAAAATTGTTGGAGGTTTGAATCCAGCTTTTCTGTTACAGAATGTTGTTTATTTTCCAACCCTAAACTTTTAAAATGAGTGTCATTTAAATTGATACTGATGCTGAGGGCCTACATTTGCACAGAAATACTGCCAAACTATAAGGGTATCCCTAAATCTTTATTACAATGAAAATGTGATAGGTCACTGCTGCACATGTGTTGTTAAAGTTTACAATTATCTGAGTTAGATGTATTATATATTTAGATTTATAAGAGTATATGGTTGTGATGATGCATCAATACTTTTTTTATCATTATATCCATTACATTTCTGAATTATTGAACAGTTTGCAGTATGCCATTGCATTTGTATCCACATGTATTTTAAAGTTCATGTATTGTTCTCAGGTAGCCAGTAATAATGGCACACTGCATTCTGTGAGAAACAGTTTCTATGAAAGTTTCAAACCTAGAGTCGAATTGGTTTTTGTTAGCATTTACTGTTTGACATACTCTGAATTTCTGTTTGAAAAGTGACCAAATTGACATTCCTTTCTTTCCGACATTCTGTGATTTTCAAACAGATATCCTGTTTTGAGTCCATCTACATTCTGCTAAATGCTGGATTCCCTTGTTCTTTAAGGAATTGTTGGTTTTGAAATGCCTCCAGTGAGAATTTGCTATTTACATTGTTTTCGTACTGTTCATGACTATGTAAGATATTCCCGTATTATCAGAGATTAAAGCAGTGGACTGGATCTGCTGCATTTATTCTCTGTGTGGGAGGACCAAAGTGTCAATTCATTCTCTTCTCTAGCCCTGTAGAAAGTCCATAGAAAATTTAAGCTAGATTTATATCTAAAGTTTTGAAAAGACCCTGTTCAATTTCTTGTTTTTACTTCTCAGTTTCGGATAGGAGAGGGCATGGCATTTTTTCTGTAGATTCCCAGTTCTAACTCTCCTCTACAATCAGTTTTATTTTACACTGCAAGATAAACGGAGAACTTGGTTTGGGGTGTTTATTGGTGCCCTCGCCTGAACATTGAAAGGTCCCTCAATACTTTCCTTGCAAGGCTGCTTTTGGCGCCCACTGCCACAAGTGGCTTTGATAATATAAATCATTTATGCTGGAGGCCCTGAAAAATTTTAGGATAAAGACATTTTTTAAAATTTATTTAACTTTAATTGTAAGTGAGTCCACCAATATGGATCTGCCACATGGTAGCAACTACTATGTTCTCGCTTGGGTGGTCTCAGCACACAGAAAGTGTTAAAATTGATTATAGTCTGTTCCTCTGAGTAGAATCTCTTCCTTATGATAATCAACCAGCCTATATTATAGCATTTACTTTTAATTCTCATTGTTCCACCACGTGTAGATGTCAACTAGTTTTAAAACTTACATGTGTTACATTCAAAAGTTCTTGAGGCATTCATCTGTTGACATTCTGTGTCACTAACGTGAAAGAAAAATAATTCTGGGGTAATGGAAATTAATTTGAAAATTGTTTCAATTTACTTATATTAAATTACTTGGCAAACACAATGGCTAAACATGACTGTAGAGCAAGAATGCATGCAACATAGAATCCACTTGAATGTCTTTGCTCAAATTATGAATGAAACAAGACTCAATAACAATTGTCTGCTGTTTAAGTGCATTTGATGCTTATTTAATGTTTGATTCCACACACAGACACACACACACACACTCACACACACACACACACACACACACACACACACTTAAAACAGTGTGATATAACACAAAAGGAGGAGGGGAAAAAAGTGTACTCTAATAGAACCGCATAACCATTCACAATGCCCTATAGTATATATTTTCAAAAAATTGGCATGAGTAAAATATCTAGTTTACATAATACTGATATCATACATTTCTTACACACTCCTGAATTACCGAATACACATGAGTAACTAATTTATCTCATGCATACTAGAAAATGCATTAAGAACTTATCACAGATATGACTTACACAAAATTAAAATTTGTTGGATTATGAGAGATCACATTAGGTGTACCTAAAATAGACAAGAATAAAAACCAGCATTATGCTGCCAGCAGGTACACACCTTTTGCACTACAGAACCGTTTAAGTAAATGCAAATCTGCTGAAAAACACAGGTGTCGGACAAACCCACTTATTTTAAATTGGAGTCTCAACTCAGATGAATGGGGTGTTAGGGAACAGTTGACAGATGGTCAGCTTGTCCAAGCACCTTTGCATTTGAGTATGTTGTGGATGACTGAGATGAGACTGTTTAGTTGGAGTTATTGAGTGGTTGAGGCATCAAACAAGCGATAGGTCTTACAGACAAAACTTTAAGAATTTTATCTAAAACTTCATCAGTATAGGCCAAAGAAGTTAATTAAGTAAAGGCTATAAAAGACGCCCAGAAAATACAGACAGGTACTCAAATGAGAAAGTTAAATATATAGGTTCCTAAAACAACCCAATGGGAAGCATAATTAAGACTTGACCATTTAGCAAGAGTGTGACTGTACGAATATCCAACTTCTTGTTCTTTAGACGATGAGTCAAACATCACACCCAAATAAGCTAAGTGGAACATCACAAGTAAACCAAGGAAAACATTTGTAATTACCACAATTACTCGAGATTCACGATGTTGATGTGGACACTCTTTGCGGCATGGCCTTACCTAGAAAAGGGATGGAGGAAATTTGCTCAATACATATTAAAACAGAGAAATCTCAAACTAACTAAAACAAGACCAACTGTACTTACCAGAATACATGCTTTAAATATACTTGCTAATTTTTGCCTTAGCATATATTCAACATAAGTATAAACTCCAAGTGACAACAAAACTGCACTGAGTTGGAAGTTAAGGCCATGAAGAAGAGAACTTGCAGCATATGTAGATAATACTGCTGCAAAACTTCCATAAGGAATGGTGGTTCGGAACACATCTTGAAATATAGATGGATAAATAGGTTTGATTTAGCATTATAATTACTCTCCCTCAATGAGACAGCAATGGCAAAACAGAGAAATAGCACTTACATGTTTTCAGCCAATTATGCATTGGCATGTTCCAATATACCACAACTTGAACCAGAGACCGGGGAATCTCAATCATATGAGGTTTAGTGACATGCACACTCCAATCATCATCTGCAGTGCGTCCAAATCCAACGAGCAAGGCAGATGCCTCTGATAGAAATGATATAAAATAATGGCTTGAGCGGAATGAAAGAGCATCCCTGTATGCACCCCACCACCTGGTGTTGAAAGAATAATATGAAAAAAAGAATTGAAAAATAAAATGTCAAAATAATTTCACGTATCAAATTACCTCCAGGTGTCATCGGGGATAAACCAATGACTCCAGCATGTAGAAATACTGAGGAAGAAAAAAGCTAAAACAAGATTCATACAAATACGTAGAACCCACCAAATATTCTAGAAAAGGGAATTTCTTTCAGTTAGCTTTACTGATAAGCAACAGACCACTAAAATAAGTGAAATATTATACAACATGTCTCACCCAGAGAGGTTTATTAAAAATTGCCAAATAGTCCTTGAAAGAAACCCAGGGTCCAAAGACACATGTGCCAATATTAAACACATATCCCGCAAAGTCAACAAGGGATGGCACAGTTTGAATGGTTCCAATGTCCGAATCAAAAGAGAGTGAAATTACTTTCATAGCTATAATCATTTGTGCACCACGTATTTTATGCCATTCTCTTCCAGGAACAAGGAAGATTTCACTGCAGAATAGAATACATTTCATTAAGTTCTGATAAAAACGATTAAATGCAACACAGGATAATGCAACTTTACCTCACAATGAGGTAAATAATTGATATTATGCCTATAACAGGCCCTCGCCGCTGTCCATAGAATTTTGATAAAGTCAAAAGCACTATGTACATTACAGTGGCAAAAGCTAAAATGTGCACCACTGTCCAGTTGAAGAAAACATACATAATATATATGCCTGTACAAGCTGATATACCATGCCTTGCATTTGTGGGGACTGCAACTGAAAAGAAATTGGACGGTTAGTGCCACCAATTAATACTCGTAATTCTATCAATGAAATATTACCTGACTGAGTGCTTAGTCTGAAAATGAAGCACCATAGGAGCAATGTTGACACTTGTGAAAAACCATCACGAAGAGTGGGTTGCACACACATATCAATTTCCTCCCAGAACCCTCTTTCCATTGTATATTCATCCATTGAATTAAAGTCATCATCTTCATACCAGACATTAGGATGTCCAGGTAAAACTCCTTCGTCGTAGAGATCTTCTAAGTCAAAGTCATAATCGTAGTCACCCATAGCAGATATCTAGAGCAAAAGAAAAAAATTCATTCAAAACTACAGTGATTGGGAGGACGACAATTAAAATAAGAGGGATGATCAATACTTCTACGGAGACATCAACAGACATCAACAGAGAGAGTTGGAATATTTACTAACCTAAGTTCCTTCCTACCCGGTTCCTGACATATTTAAAAGTAACGAAATAAAACGGGTTGACATCCTTTCACAACTGTGCCATACATCTACCGAGTGGAGCTGAATAAAGTCAGTCGCTAATAGATTGAAATATTGAATTGGTAAACTAAAATGTTTCTATTATGACTTCTCTTTTCCAATATTTACAAACAGCAAAGGGAACACTGTCGGAAGCATAAATCAGTAGATCGAAAACGACCTTGCGGGATGGATGTGAAACACACGAAATGGGAACTAAACGATTCTAAAACTAGCACTCCGTAAATACATAGGAAATTTCCTCACGGGGTATGATGGAAAAGGCCCCCAATCCCTGCTGATAAACAACAGATGCATGCGAGAGTTGGTGATCCTGAGCTGAGCTGAACGCGGCGCGCGCTTTGTTCAAATTTCCTATGACACTTCAGAACTACTTCGTCATCATTACGGGAGTTTCGGTAAAGCTGTGTTTTTGATAAAATATAATTTGATGATGATGATGATAGAGGCAGTTTTTTTTTTTAGGAATGTGTGACTGTCACTATTCCTGCCAACACCCAAAGAGATCATAATGTCAAAATCGGATCAGAATGGGGTTCCTGAAGGTACTCCCACAATAATGCAGTATGCGACTTTAGGGTCTAGACTAGAACCCTGGGTTCACCGATTTTTATGTTAAATGAATAGACTCATTTGAATCACACGGCTACGGGACGGAGCATAAGTTCCTGTTCAGAAAATATATCTCCCTCCCACCACCACCACAAAAAAAAAAAAAAATCGTCAAAATGACATCACTTTCGAGTCATTTTGACTGTTAGTGTTCTCCTTGTGGGCTATCTAATTAAGCGTCGCTGAGGCGAGAGCGACGAAAGCGACGGGAGCGACGAGAGCAAAGACGGTGAGAGCGATGCGAGGACGAGTCAGGACGGTCAGAACAGGTATATACCGCTTTGAAACAGATGCAAATTAACAGTTCATCACCCCTTCACCCGTCCTGATTCGTCTTAGCAGCGCTCTCGTCGCCTTCGCTCTCGTCGCTTTTGTCGCTCTCGCCTCAGCGACGCCTAATTAGATAGCCCATTGGGCAGAGATGATTTCTTGAATTAGTGCTTTGCAGAATGACGCGATGTCTATTTTCCGCTTAAATAATGGTGTTATAACCACGGCCTGCGACAACTTTTCCTCTCCTATTCTTTTCAAATCTGCCCCAAACTCTCCCTGTTGTACGGACGTGAATCCAGGCGCGGATCAAGGTCCGACTGGAGGGGGGCGCTCCCCAGGTTGCCTACATACAGGGGTTTTGTCGTGCTATTTGCTTACTTTCCAGGCGTCTATCTAGTGGCCGAAGGGGTGGTGGTGATCGCCCCCCCCCCGCCCTCCCCTTAATCCGCGCCTGTGTGAATCATGCAAGCACGACCCTTTTGCACGTCCTGGTCAAGAGAAAGGTGCGGTAATAAGGAGTAGAAGATTTTCTGGCATTCCCCGAGCTGACAAAAGCGACAACCCGCGCTTATTTCCCTCATCAATATGGGAGTACAGAATATTTTCACGTGGTTCATATTTGAATAAGGAATCGTGAATTCCCCATGCCAGAGGCCGCTGAAACCTGTCCCCTAGCCTGGCATCTACTCCAGAGGGAGGCACGTAGTAAGGGGGGGAGGGGGGGGAGGAGGAGGGGCGATGTATCGGAAGTTGCCTACACACGGGAGGGTTGTAGCTCAAATTACCTACCATCAGGCTGATCTAGGAGCTGACAGGGGGCGGTCCGCTTTTCCTCCCGTATGACGTGCCTGCCCAGAGGTGGACTTCCCTCCAGCCAAATAGTGTGGTCAGTATGACGCCCAGCCGTAAGATTCAGAAGAGCGCTTTCGCACATCCGTCCTCGTCACAAGCATGGGTCTCGGCCACTAGGAGTGAGTGAGAGGCTGGAGTTGTGCGGCGGTGACAGGACGGTCTTATCCCAGAGGTGTGCAGCGGTCCCACTTTGGAACCGGACAAGAGGAACCGGGAAGAGCGGCCCCGGTCCCGGTCCCGGTTCCACCGGCTGAGAACCGGGTGACCGGTTGGAACCGGGCTGCTCGAGCGTTGGTGGCGAGGGGAGGGAGGGGGGCGAACCGTCTCTGTCAGCCAGCCAGCACGTCGCCCGCACTCAGCCGACTGGGTTCGCTCGCTCGCCACTGCGTCCGAACGGTTGGTCCTTCTCTCTCGCACCTATTGCGAGTCTACGGGTGCGAGGCAGACAGTGTCAACCAGCGGACGCAGCTCTTGATCGAGCCTGTGGGTTTGTCAGTGCGCCGCCGCCGGCTTCCACGGTCCCCAGCAGCACGCGTCCGATTGCCCGAGCAGACAGACAGACACACCTTAGCTTGGCAGAACCGGAGAGGAACCGGGCTCCACCTGGTGTGTCTGTCTGCCTGTTAGGGCAAGCGGACAGAACTGGACGGAACCGGACCGAGGAACCGGGCAGGGACCGCTGCACACCTCTGTCTTATCCCTCATCCTCATCTAGATGAGCTGGCATGAGTCACTGGGGGCGGGGCGGGGCGGGAGGGGCGGGGCGGGGCGGGGCGGGGCGGGGCGGGGCGGGGCGGGGCGGGGCGGGGCGGGGTGGTCTGGAGGGAAGGGAGCAGGGAGCGGCTCGCGCGCGCGAGGGGCCGGGCCGGCAACAAAACTGGGCGCAACACCCTGGGCGCCTCATTGCAGTGACGGGATCCGACGGGACGGGACGCCTGGTCCTAAAGCTCTCCGCGCCGAGAACACTTGAGCCCCTCGCCGCGCGCGCCGCGCACCGGCTCCGCCTTGCTCCGCCCCGCCCCGCCCCGCCCCGCCCCGCCCCGCCCCGCCCCGCCCCGCCGGCGTTCCTCGTTCCCTGTTTCAAGCCGTGCCTCCTCGAAAGGCCCCCTTTGCTTCTCCCTCCCACGCCCCCGCCCCCACTCGCCCCCGCGCCTCGCCCCGCCCCCGATGACGGTACCACGTGACCACCCGCCAGCGGCAGCGGACGGACCAACGGCTCGAGTCAAGTCAAAGATGGCGACCATGGTGGGAGGTGTCTCAAGACTGAGCCCGGACGAAAAGGCTGAAATCTACGAACAGTTCAACACAGTGAGTTCAACTCTGTGTATTTTCTATAGATTTTAAAACGATGCTTCGACTGAGTGTTTGAGTCTTGGGCGGTTCTCACGATTTTCTCTAGAATCAGTCCATGTTTATGTCGGGGGAGCAGCCGAGTCGAGCAAGTGCTGCGGCTGGCTGGAATGTCTGTGCCGTTCGACTCCTGCAGTCGAAATACTTCAGCTTTAACGAGGATTTTGAATTACGTATCTTATTTTCCGGGCGTGCTCTCCATGTTCTGAAGTATGTTCTAAGTTTTCTGGGACATGCAAGGGTTGTTCAGTACAAGGGTGCGGCTTCGACATGTAGAAAAACATTGCCCTCAGTGGGATGGGCCGGGGACCGGCTGTGTCAGTCACAGAAACGAATTCTTTTGAAGTTTGTGACGTTGCGCACCATCTGTGCGGCTGGTGACTTACTTTGACTCTTACTTTGTTCTAAGACGGGATCACTTTTAACCAATGCAGCACTTTACTTTATAGTCATGTCTAATTTGAAGTTCAAGAGGCACGCACAATTTAGAGACAATTCTCAATTCACATAACCTCAAACATTGACAGCTCCCATTCATTATCACTTTTCTGAACCTACTCTTTGGGCCCACTTTTCATATAAACTAATTTCAGATTTCATTCATGCTAATGAATTTGAGAATTTGTGTTACTGCAGATTTGATTCCTGCCGTAAGTCATATTCAATTGTGACTCGGGCAAGATACGATGTTTCACTTTGCAAGTCCAGTTTTAATAGGATCAGTTCCTCTGCCAGGAACTTTTTTACTTTCAATGACGTTGATTTTTGGGGAAAAGTCACTAAACTTGTTTCCTTGTGAGAGACCCTTGTGTCTAACAATGACAGTGCTTGTGAAAATTTCTCAACACATTAAGCCGTAAACAATGGATGAAAGCTCTGCACTTATGCATGATACATTTTCTCACACTACCTGTTTTAATTGTTCTCTAAGCAGCTGTGGGTCACTTTTCTTGGTTTGGTATTCCTGCACATCTCTATCACTGCTGCTAATTTTGTCCACTTGCATTTTTTCCCCTTTTTGGGAAAGGTGGAAATGACAAAACAGTTCTACTGGAAATCACAATGTTTGTGCTACCCTTTCCCCTGAGACTATGTAGTGAACGAAAGGGCCGAGTTTTGGATCGAGAATCCTTGCCATTTGGCTTTGAGCTTTTGAGTCGGGGTTTGTTCTTTATCATTATCACCCCAATCGGATGTGGGACCTGGTTAGGGCCTTTGCCTCTGTTGCCGCGGTCATTGACTATGTGCTCGCCCACGACCGGGGTGGGGGGACCGCTGCCTTCGAAAATATCACGAGATTGCACCGCCTGCCCCCCCCCCTCCCTCTCCCCCATTGCCCCCTGCCGATAAATCGCTGCAACTGCATCCGCTGCTGCTGCGGACCAGCCGCGCACCCGGCCACGCCCGCCCCCGCCTTGGCCCGGCTACTCCCCGCCTAAAAACATCTTATGTTGACGGGCTTCCTTTTCCGGCTGGCAAGATCTCCCCTTCCCTCCGCTCTCCCCGCCTCCCGCCTTCGCGTCGGAGGGCTGAAACGCCCCCTCCGTAAGGGTCCCGTACCTTGTCTAAATTTATCCGAGACCTGCCTTTTCCTCTTCCCTAAAATTTTGTGAGTCGGAGCGACCCCTTCTCTTTACCCTGCTGGGACGTCCCCATTGCAACGTCCTCTGCCCCGCCAGCCGCTTTGCCAGGAAGGGTTTTACGGAGTTTTTGATAAAGAGCGGATTTCATGTTGCCTTCGCTTAGAATTTCAAGCGAGAAATATCCTGGAATCGACCACCCATAACCGCTTTCGGGCAATTTTAGATAAAGCATCTATGGCTCAGGCCTAAAACCCCGGCGCGGCTATGTATTGGGGAGACACTTGGCTACCCATTCTCGACTGCTGTGGCGAATCACAGGAGCACCTGGACTCCTTTTCCTTGCCAAGGCCCAGCTGCAGCAGCTAGCCAGTCACGACCACGACGCCCCGGTCCCGCGGCGCGGCCTGGAGTGTTGTTGGCCTGACCCGACCCCTCTCAGCTCCCGGGCCGGCGCCACGCCTAGCTCGCTGCTGGCTGCTGCTAGCTGCTGCCAGCGAGGTGCGCGCCGCGGTGCGTCACTCGGGGCCGCGGCCGTCGCCTCCAAGGCCGCGCAGGACCTCGGCGAGCCCGCGGAGAGGACAGGGCTCGGCTGCCCAGCCGACTCGTTCACTAAGAGCGCTCGCCCCGTCTCTCTCGCACTCAGGGGCTTCGTTGACACTGTGAAAAATAGTTGTAGAGGTTGACGGGAAAATTTTCCACAAAGTGGAGTTGTAAAACTACAATCACAAATCGTAAAATTACAAGCACTTCGTATCGACTTAAAATTCAATTACGAGCAAGAAAGGGTTGTCGTAAATTTACAACATGCATCGTAAATCATAATTTACAAAATAAATCGTAAAACTACAAAGATATTTCTCACAGTGTGAATAGGTGCGTGAGAGTCAAAGCGAGAAGAGCGCTCTTAAGTCAGTGACCGAAAAAGTGCGTGTGTGTGTGTGGGGGGGGGGGGGGGGGGGAAATCCTTGGGGAGGATCACTCATACAAAATGTGTTCAATGACTTTTTTGGCTTTTGATTTTTTTTTAAACCTTTTGTTTTGATTTCTCCTCTGATTTTTAAGGGAAAATTCTGTCACTATCTGATAAATTTTTATCTTCTACTCCCATTTCTGATTTTTTTTTTTTCAATTTTACTTCGGCTTTATTATTTATTTTTTTCTCGATTTATCAGATTTTTCTGCGCATCTTTCTTCTTGTTTTTTTTTTTTACGATTTATTTTTTAAATGATTTTTTTGGGGGGCCGTACAATGATTTTTGAAGTGATCCGGAGGTGGCTGCGGGCCGGGGAAACAAAAGCTCAGCGCCACCGCGCGGCGCCGGGGCGGGGCGGGGCGGGGCGGGGCGGGGCGGGGCGGGGATGCGCTCGCCCGCGATGATTACATCCGCCGTTTTCTTCCGTCTGGACAGAGGCCCGGCCCGGCCCGGCCCGCGGCCCCCGCTGCGCGACCCCTACACTACCGGTAGCGCGGCGCGGGTTCACCTCAAGGGCGCGCGCACGCACGCACGGCTGCATGGCGCGTGACTCCGCGGCCTGCGGGCTGATTCCGAACAGCGCTCTCGCGCGCCTCCGTCCTTGTCGCCCTCGTGGGGCCCTGCCATCTCCAGCTTAGGGCGCCGCCATAGGTGCGACGAGGACGGCGGTATACGAGAGCGCGGTGTTCTGAATTCAGACGGCTGCGTGCCTCCTCTCGGTGACTGCGTGACGTATAGCAACGCCGACGGAATTGGGCAAAATAGAACGAGGTGAGGTGGTGGTGCGACGCGCGCTGGGCGTGGTGGAGGGGGGTGGGGGGCTCTACTCTACTCTACAAGTTGTACTCACGCGGCCGACCAAGCTTTTCCCGCCCGTTTGCTTGCCGCGAAAGTGAGTGCTGGTGCGGGGCATGTGGGGAGGCAACTACGGGACCCCTTTTACCAGCCGCATCTCCATGGCTGCCGCTGCGCTGCTGGCCGCGCCGCTCTCCGCCCTGGTCCTTTCCGCTGCGGCCGCGTCCGGACTTGACTGGACGGCGACTGGACTGGTCCGGACCGATGTGCGGACTGCTGCTCTAGTGGTATCAGTACCCCGTGGATCAGCCCACTGATTCCGAGGGGATCGCTCTCGTACCTCCATCCTCGTCGCACGTGTGATGGCGGTGGCCTTTCCTGGGGATGGCTAGGCTGTAGGACCCATATGAGTGCGACAAGGACGGAGGTACGGAATCAGACGGCAGCACAGGCACAGTGGCTCCGCGCGTTTGTCACGCCATCGCCGCGGTTTTATTTCGGTTTGGGCTTTGGAATCACGATGATCGGCGTGTCGAGCTGGCTCGTTGAGCTGCTGTGCATGGCGTGTAGGGTGCCTCGCCGTGCCTCGCCGTGCCGCCGCGGGCTGAGGTTGAGGCTGGCTGGCTGACTGGCTGACTCACCACCCATGTCATCTAATTTATTCCACACGCCGCTGCGCCGCGCCGTGTCTCAATCTGCACGGATCGGCACCGCGCTGCGCACTGCCACTGGCCGTCTGTCTGCTGTCCCCGCCCCGCCGAGTCGCTCTCGTACTCGTACAAACTGGGGAAAAAAAAATGATTTTATTATTGGGATACATTGGTCTCTCAAACGCCTCGGCCCACGGAAATTAACATATTCATAGGGAACAGAGGTCTATGTATTTAGAGGATTTGGACATTTCCTAATACTTGGTGGAGTCGGTTCCTTGGTCTCATAAAGCACAACCGGACCGATTTACACACTAAATGGAAAGGGACAATTTTGTCCCAAGAAATGTTGCGTTTTTGTGCCCTTTTGACAAATTTGTGTAATAATTTGGGACGATTTGTAATATTTCGGATGCAAATTGTCTCAATTTAGTGGGACGATTTGTCCCAAGAAAATGATGTGTACAAAAACGCAACATTTTCTGGGACAAAATTGTCCTTTTTCATTTAGAGTGTAAGGACGAATCGTTCCGAGGCGCTTTGGACACCCAGACGCAGAAACCATTTTTGTTTCCTTGAGCGCTGGACTCGAACGTTGTCTCTGCGCATCCATAGGACTAAAATTACCGCGGCGGAGGAGGGCGGACTGTCGCGCCCAGCCCAGGGCGCCATTGTACGGCGGGCTCCCTTTGAAGGCCGTCAACGCCTTTGCGTTTTCCTAATGCAGTCATTGCCGCCAGCAGCACACGTCTGAGCGACTGTACGCCACGGCCCGGCTCTTGTCGTGTCGTGCCGTAGCGCCTGCCAGATGTACCGCGTGACTCATCCTCACTACACTCATGTGTTTGCTCGTCTTTTCGTTGTTCGCGTCCGGAGCGAGCCAACAGGACGCGATGAGGTCGAGTCAGGCCTCACCCCGCCCCGCCTCGCCTGAAACTGTCTGCGCCAAGTAAGTGGCGGTGTGCGGTATGGTTTGTTGGATTGGCGTTTAGCCGCGGCTGGTAATTGGGCTCTTAGAGGCTCCGCGTCGCGCTGAGTCGGGCCGCTCCTGCTCAGCCGGCTGGAGAAAGGGGGGTGTGTGCGGTGTCACCTTGGGACTCAGCTGCATGAGGCTGCGGCGCGCTTGAGCCGAGCGGCAATTTTGAATGAATGGGGCTGCCGTGATGCCGCGCTTTACGCTAACGACCTCTCCTCTCTGTCGTACTCGTCGCTCTTATACTCTTCTCTCGTTTTGTTTCCTCTACAAGGAAGCTGCCTTTTGTGTGTCAAAGTGCAGCAATGTGCAGGGTTCATGAGGTCTTTGGCGAAGCCGTGTGCTGGACTCGGGTTTCGCTAGCCATTTTGCACTTTCCTTATGTCATTTTTACCGACCGCGGTCTTCAATTACGCCTCTCGATGCAGTTACGCCCGGCTCGGCTCGGCCCCTCTACTTGTGTCGTTAGCGCTGAGCTCGGCAGCCCGACTCGACTCGACTGCATGGCGCTGCCTGCAGCGCTCAGCTGAGCTGAGCCTGCGGTTTGCCCTCTGCGGTTTTGCCGAAGTTACGTTGAAGCGACGTTACGTGAGACTGGAGCGGCCGGATCGGGCCGAGAAGCGGGACGGAGGGGAGGGGGCAGGGACGTGTCAACGACAGCTGGCATCTGCAGGTGCGTGCGTCAACAACCCCTCGGGGCTGGAGAGGGCCGGGACAGCGGAACGCGCCCGCTGGCCTGGCGCCCACCTGCCGAGGGCTCCTTACCCCTCTGCAGGTGTTCTACTCCGCGGAGCCGGAGCGGTGCAGCGTCTTTGGCGACAGCTGCGGCATCTGCAGGTGCGTGCGTCAACCCCTCGGGCTGAGGGCCGGGCGCCCACCTGCCGATGGCTCCTACCTACCCCTCTGCAGCTGCTCTGTTCCGCGGGGCTGGGCGGGGCCCTGCTAATCTTATCTCACGCACGCGTGCCCCACCGCCGCGCCCCGCGGTACGCGGCATAGATGTCGCGCCGCTCGGATTGGTGATTACGAAATGGCGCTAGCAGGACCTTATCGGCCAGGATGCGGCGCGCTGGCCGACCCGACCGGGCCTGGCGCGCTCGCCACTCTGCTGGTCGAGTGGCTGACGTCGGACGGACGCGCGAGCTCAGCACTTAACCGTCGCTCTAGAGCTTGAGCTCACCATCTGCGAGCGATCTCTTTGGCCCCTGCCTGGCGATAATCCACGCAGTGATCCTTCGGGAGGGCTTTTGCAGCCGATGATCCCCGCAAAATGTTGGGTGGGGTTCTTGGCCCGGGCCCCGAGGCCCCCGTGATGCTGCAGTGATGCTGTACGGTACGCACGGGCGTGGGAGGGTTGCCTACCCGCAGGGCGCCGTGGTGCGGTGGAGGGATTGGGTCGGGCGCAGGGGTCCGTAACTTACCTTTTAACATGACAAATATTAGCACGTACCATAAATAAAAATGTAATTGTTTAGTTGTTAAATAACTTAAATGAAAAAATGTTGAAGTTGACTTAATGATCAGGGCAGCCAGTCTAACGCGCACATCAAATTTTTGGGCACCTATCATTCAACATTAAAAATTAACGTTAAAAAAAATACTTGTTAAAGTTTAACTTTAAACAAGGCGGCTGATAGTTTTACACGTAAATTGTTACAACTTCAACTTTTTGCATTAGCTTTTATCCTCTAATTTTTGATAAGTTACCGACCCGTGTTTGGGCGGGCGCTCTGATGGGCGCGATGGTACTTACATCGCTAAGTGTTCATGTGGTGGGGTGGCGTGGCGTGTGCCAGAGCAGAGGGCGGGGCGGGGCGGGGCAGGGCGAGGCCCCTGGCCCTGCCTACGGACCGGCATTCCCTGTGATGTTATCTCGCTTTACACCGTGAGAAAACGGGCGTACGCGTGCTCGCTATACCTACCGGCCCGGGCAGGCCCTGTCGTGTGGAGGAGTGAAATAGCGGTGGTTTGTGGACGCTTCCCGCCCCGCCCCGCCCCACCCCGCCCCGCCCCGCCCCGCCCCACCCCGCCCGTTGACGGCCGCCATATATAGTCCGGCCTCGCTGGCCCGCAGGTGGGGCTGTGGGGCTGAGCGGTGCACCGCTGTGGCGCGGCGTAGCGTACTGCCTGGCCGGTGCGGCACCGGCCGGCTTTTTGTTGGTTCAGCGATGTACTTGCTGTACTGTGAAGTGAAGGCGTTAATGTGGAGAGAGAAAGTAAAATGGTCACACTGATCAGGAAAATGTGACACATGGTTGAAGTGAATGAAAACTCATTGCCATAATTGGAAGTACACTTCATGTCATGTTACCATGATTCTGGTGAGGGCTTTATTGGTGGGATTCTCTCAAATTTGCGCAAGGGAGGTTCCAAACCAATGACTCAATGAAATTAAAAGTTTTCGGAACCTCTCCTGCTTATAGAATCCTTGGAACACTTCTCATAGAAAAGTAGATTTTCATTTGAACTAAACTATGTGTCAAATTTTCATGTTCAGCACTCCCCCCCGGTTTTCAGTCTTGGCGCTGCTCGTGAAATTCGCAATTGATTTTTGTTGTTGCAACTCAGCATTACTTGTATTAATCCATCGGAATGTGCGCGCGACTCTCTAGATTTGCAAGTGTCTACCCCGAGTCGCGATAATCTGAAAGTCGACCCCCCACCCTACCCAGCCCTATGTCGCTCGTCGTAAAAAAAAAATGAGGACGTGGATGTGCGAATTGTCGAGGACTGTAGTAAAATGTAGTGAGCAAAGATAGCGAGCCGTGTTGCTTTTGTGTAATCCGTTGCTATGGTAGCGTGAGCTGTGCCAACTCGAGAGTGTGTGCCTTATCAGAGTACGCTACCTTCCGTGGGGGATTTAGCTGCGTCAAGATCAGATATGCGGACCTTTCGAACGCAAACGAATTGCGACCTTATGACCTTTGATTTACTATACATTTACCAATGGTTACGTATAATTATAGCCAATTTAAATGCTGCACCGAGTGCATTGGCGAGGCAGGGTGAGCCCAGCAGAGGAAGGGAAAGACCAAAAGAAAAGGAGTCCTGTGGGGGAGTCGGCCCGCGGCTCGCGGCCGGCCTGTCCCGCTCGCCGTGGCACGACCCTGCACTATTAAGCCTTTTTTGTCGCAAGCCGCACGCTGCTGTGGTACACCGTGCGCAAAGCGCGCCGAATGCTTTGCAGAGGAGGTATGTGACCCCCCCCCCCCCCCCCCCCCCCCCCCACCCGCTGTGGTGGGGCGAGGGCGCTGGCGCTACCGGACCCAGCTGCATTACGTATATTGGGGTCGCGGCGGGGTGACTTCCGCTATCCCCCATCCCCCGCCCCATCCCTCTCTATCACTTACCTATCCCCATCTCTTAGTCTTCAACCTGATGGAGATGCACATGCACAGCCCTTTCACCAATACACGATGAGTCCTCTGTTTGATGAAAAGAATATTGCCCACTTTTGTTTGAAGACGATCACAAAGATGCTCCTACGCCAAATTCTGTCGTGCCACACCTTGCTGCATGGTGCCAAGCCAATATGTTCCACTGTAACTTTTACAATAACAATGGCTGTTACTCATCAGATACGATATACCACACGGTCGCAAATTGCGTCCTATTTTTTTGAAGTCCTCATTTTTCGACCTTTCTCGAACACGTGATACTGCATTTGTTCGATGTGATTTCACGACCACATCAGTCGGTTTGCAAATTGGCGAACACTTTGTCATAAAAGTTCAACAAGACAGATGTGCCAGGCACAGCTCAACTTTCTGATTCCGGAGATCGATGTCGTAAGATTACGCCTTAGTTTTACCAGTGTGAGAGAGTGATCTTCTCAAGATGCCAAACACTCTGAAATTTTTGTTCACCTCGTGATTCAGAAAAATTCAGGAAAATTTCGGGAAGATTTATAAAAAATTCACAAAATTGTAGGAAAATTTAAGCAAAAATTCTCCAAAAAATTCTACAAAAAAATTCGAAACATTTGCACACCAAAATTCAGAGTGGTCTCCCCCTCGGATCTTCTGAATGAGACGGCGTCGCTCTTTTCGCGGCGCCAGCAGCACAGGTGCTTTCGCCGGCCGGCCGGCACGGTGAGCGTGCGCGTGCGCTGCTTCGCGCGGCTCCTCTACAGCTCCACCCCACGTGGGGGGGAGGGGCGCAGGCGCACCGCCTCCCGCTGTGACTCAGCCGGGGTCCCCAGCACAGGGGTCCCCAGGCGCGGCAGCACGCGGCAGGCCTGGAAGGAGATGATGGCGGCGTTGCGGTGACGTCATCACCGGCGGGGCGGCCACGCGGACCGGGAGGAACGCGCGGAACGGACCGGACTGGGGCGGGGCTCAACGCGCGCTGCTAGGAAATAGGCTTTTGATAAGTTCGGGCGCGGGCGAGCCGCGTGAATAGTGCACCGTCACGGACGGGCGGGGCGGGGCGGGGCGGGGCGGGGCGGGGCAGCTGTGTCCTTGTTGAGGGCAATCTCTGCGCCGTGCGCTCTGGCTGGGCGCCCCACCTGCCCGCTGCCCGCTGCCCGCCGCAGGTTTGGGGCAATGAATGTGAACACCGCGGGGGCTTGGATGCTGTGGTCGTTTCGATCTGAGCGCGGCGGCAGCGGGGTTTGATATATATTCGCATGTGAGCTCAAATGTTACGGGAAGAAAAAAAATCGCTGAATTCTCGGTCATATAATGCCGGCCGATATGTATGAAGAGACCTGTGTCACGGCACGGCACACACGCATATGATTAGGAGGGGAAGGTTGACCGCGACGTGAAATAAATCTTGGTTGGCGAAGAAAGAGATACGGTACATTTTCGGGGAGTGCCTGCTGACCGGGCCGGGCTGGGCCGGGTGAGTGAGTGAGTGTGCAGTAGGGGAGGGTTCTAGGGCGTGGTGCCGGTAGATAGGGGCCGGGCCGGGGCCGGAGGGGGGGGGGGGGGGGGCGCCCCCGCCTCGCCGAGCCGGTCTAGATAAAACGGCGGGAACGAGGACCCGTGGACCTGAAGAGGGGAAGGGGGCATGCGGGTGGGTGGGGCGGGCGTTGGAAAGTTAGTCCTCGATCGTTCACATACCCGCGCCATGTGTCACGATCGGTGCACGGACGGTACAGTATGCAGCCCCCCCGTCCGCCCGCCCGTTTTGGGACCCCTCCCCTCGGCCCTCATGCAACTAGACTCCAAGGGAAAATGCTGAGGGGGGCAAACAACTCTGAAATTTTTGTACAGCTCGTAATTCAGAAAAAAATAACCACAATTTGGGTTAAATTCAAGCAATACAATTCAGAGAAAAAATCAATAAAAATTCACAAAAATTCATACAATTTATACACCAAAATTCAGTGTTGTTTCCCCCTCGGAAAATACACTCCCCGCAGTTGCAAGAGGAAAACTGCGAAGGTTTACCTCCGCCTCTCAAAGGTTGGTGGATTCTGTTCTGTGGCTTTTCTACGCCCACGCCCGGCCCCTTACCTCTGACCTCTGACCTTTTGAGTCTGCTAGGAATCATGCAACTGGGCGGGTAGGCCTATGGGTGTTCTTCTCCCGTTGGGGGGGCGGGGCGGTTAAAAGGCCCGCCGGAACGCTGCCCGGGTGGCCGCACCTTCGAGGGGGAACGAGGCCAAACCTTGCTGGCGGTGAATACATTTATCACGAGCTGCTACCCGCGAGCTTCACTCAGAGCCGCCTAGCGCAGGGCATGCACGCTGCACGCGCGGCCCGGAGGCGCGGCGGGGGGCGCGGTAGGCGGCGGGGCCCGCATCGCATACCACCTTCGTGTCGTCAGGCTTGGGCTGGGCTGCTCTCCCGGGGGGCTCAGGCTCACTGACCTAGGCCGACGACAGGGAAAACAGACACACATGAGGAGGGGGAAGGGAGGAGGGGCTCCATCGACGTGCACCGATTCTTCATAGCACCAGCAGCCTTTAAGATTAAAAGAGGTCGACAGAAATGGGACAGGGACGGGAATACGGGAGGGAGAGAGAGGAGGGGAGGGCCGTACGTGAGCGGGCAGGAGAGACAAGAGCTCTCTAGGTGTGTGTGTGTGTGTGTGTGTGTGTGCGCGTGCGTGTGTGCACGCGCGCCCCCCACGGGCAGGGGCCGGGGCGCGGGCACGGGTGTGGGCAGGCGGGGTGTATCTACCGTCTGGATCTCACCTCACCTTTACTCCTCTTCTGTTTTCCTTTCCCCGCTGCTCCAAATAACTCTCGTTAGCGGGCGAGTTTATTGAACCCTTTTTGCGCGCCGCCTGGCCTGGCATGGACTGTAAGGGACCCGGAGATTTTTTTTTTGAGGCTCCTCTGCGGGCGCGGCGGGCGCGCAGTGGGAACGCGGTGCGGTGGGAAGATGCACCTGTTAGCCTCCCAGCATTGAGCGCCCCGTCCAGCCCCGCCTCGTCGCGCTCTGTCTCTGTCGCACTCATTCTCACCTCGCACGTGCGTGCGGCGCGCGGCAGAAAGGTGAGGAAAGAGAGAGATAGAGAGACTCCTCCTCCCCGCTGGGAGGAGTATGAAGATCTGGATCCGCCCCTGCCTCTGCGTGCTCACATGGAAAGCGCCGCTGCCGCGCCGCGGTCCTTCCCTTCCCTGCCCGCCCCGCCCCGCCCCGTCTACTCCGACGCCGGGTGCCGGGTGCCCTGTGCCCCCCTGTGCCCTGCCCCCTGCCCTACAGGGCCGTGCTCAGCTCGCTCAGCTATGTCGTCCGACTTTTCCAGCACATACCTCCTTACACCACCCGAACCCGAGCCGTCCGGCCAGCAGCGCCCGTATAGCGTGGCTTGTCCTTCGTCCTTGCCCCTCCCCTCCAGCTCTGTGTACTGACTGGGTCGCTGTCTGCCCCGCTGCGCGCCGCGCTGGAGTCCAGGATAGGAAGTGCGCTTCTGTATATGGCTGGTTGATGGCCGTGCGGTGAGGCAAGGGTTTGGAGCGGAGCGGGCCTGCTGGAGCTGGAGCAGGCTGGAGTGAGTGTGCCCCGGGCTGGGCCGGGCCGGGCCCGTTCAGTCGAACGGCCAGCGCGCTGCAGCGGTGACATGGAGACGGCATTGGTAGCGGCGACGACGCCCGAGCTGCTCGCGGGCTTCCAGCAGGTGGATACCACTAGGGGTGGATTCCATGACATAAGAACATGCCCTGAGACAAGCAGTTTCAGAATTGGACCATAATTTTTTTGTTTACTCTTCTAGGCAAATTATAAACAAAAATATTTTTTTCAGATTTTTTGGGACTATTTTGGGGTCGCCAAAGCATGGTTTTACGACAAAATTACAAACACTGGCCTCTAGCTCAAAAGACGCGGAAATGGATTTGGCTCAAAAAATTATTTTTACTACCCTTTATTAATATACTAAACAATGGCAAAGTATCATGAGGGTCATATTTTTTAAAGGCGAGAAAAAAAATCATTTGTGTTGAATTTTTGCCCATTTTGCTGATTAACAGCTCTGGCTGGTTCTGTTATTGGGTGTCAGATTTGGACGCTTGGGTTCTACGTTATCATTTCATATTGGAAATTAAATAACTGACATTCAGAACTCTCATTTATGTAAATCTTAATATCAGCAAAATGGGCAAAAACCACCAAAATTCAACACAAATGATTTTTTTTCTCGCCTTTAAAAAATATGACCCTCATGATACTTTGCCATTGTTTAGTATATTAATAAAGGGTAGTAAAAATAATTTTTTGAGCCAAATCCATTTCCGCGTCTTTTGAGCTAGAGGCCAGTGTTTGTAATTTTGTCGTAAAACCATGCTTTGGCGACCCCAAAATAGTCCCAAAAAATCTGAAAAAATTATTTTTGTTTATAATTTGCCTAGAAGAGTAAACAAAAAAATTATGGTCCAATTCTGAAACTACTTGTCTCAGGGCATGTTCTTCTGTCATGGAATCCACCTAGGGTGATTCCGCGCACACTGGTTTCATCGCTCTTTCCTTGTCGCACTCATGGGGGCACGGCCATTCGGAGCAAGAGAGAAGACAGTACAAAACGGTGCTCGGAATCACCTTGCATCGGCGTGGCAGCGCCGCCGCAGCCGCACCGAGTGCCGCCCAGCCCGGCCCGGGCCCCGGGCCCCGGCCCCCGGGCCCCGGCCCCCGGGCCCCGGCCCCCTCCCTCTGTGCAGCCTGGACTGTGCGATAGTTAATAGTTTTTCTCCCCAGCCGCGCCGCGCGGTGTCTGTGTCAGTTTTTGCGCGGCGGCTCTGCTCTGCTGCGCGGATAAGCGGCGCGCTAATGGGGGGTACTGCTACCTCGCGATGGGTATCGTATCGACTCGACCCGACCCGAGTCGCTGACCGGACCGGCCTGGGCCTGGGCTGGGTCGCGCCTGGCTGCGGAGTTGCGGCGCTTATCATATCAGGCACAACCCCTTCTATGTTCAGAGACACACCGTATGAGGGGACAGAGAGGAAATTTTGGCGTTCAAATTTTGTGGATTTTTGTGAATTTATGCTAGAGTTTTTCTAAAAAAAATTCCTGATTTTTTTTCCGAATATCTTTCTATATGTCTGATTTTTCTCTGAAGTTTTCCTGAATTTTTCCTGAATATTCTGAATTTCTCTGAATTACGAGGACGAGGTCCGAATATCTTTCTATATGTCTGATTTTTCTCTGAAATTTTCCCGAGTTTTCCTGAATTTTTCCTGAATATTCTGAATTTCTCGGAATCACGAGGACGAGGTGTCCAAAAATTTCGGAGTCGTTTCCCGCTCGATGGGGACACTTTCAAAAGTCAGACATCTCGTGGTGGGATCCCATGTATGCCCTAAACGATTGCGTCAGTTCTCTCGTGTGCTTCAAAATAATTTCTGCTTTGATTTTCGACTGTATTTTTTTTCGGACGGCTGCTCAAGAATATGCCCGTATGTCTTTGCGCAGATCGACAAGAATGGCGACGGCTCGATCGACATGTCCGAGCTCAAGGCGGCGCTGGACAGCTGCGGCTTCAAGCTGCCCAGCTGGAAGGTGCGCCAGATGATCGACGACTACCACGTCAAGAGGAAGTTCGAGACCAAGGGTCGTCTCACCTTCGAAGAGTTTGAGCGGGTGAGTAGTGCCGCGTCCGTGGCCACAAGGCAACCTGCTGAAGTGAGGTGTTCTTAGGTTGTCTGATAGGGTCAGTGTCCCCTTAGTAAAGTTGTCTAGAGAGAAGTGAACTGCATTTAAGTAGTTTTCGTCCTTCATTGTACTTAGCGAGCCATTTAGAGGAAAAAACGAAAGTGTCTAATTTGGCTTGCGCGCATTGCAATACCATTTTCTGTAATTATTACCTCAACTGAAGAGGTGTAACGCCTTGTGGGTGGAACCTGTGGCTCTATGCTTAACTCCCTGCCTGGCCTGCAGCTGTGCGCCGACCTCAAGGCCAATGAGGTGGCCAGCTCCTTCAAGCAGGTCGTCTCCAAAAAGGAGAACCTGGAGACGCTGGGTGGCATGTCGGAGGCGTCGAGCGAAGGGACGACGCACTCTGTGCGGCTGGAGGAGCAGCTCGCCTTCTCCGACTGGATCAACTCCAACCTGTGCCACGACCCGGACCTGAAGCACCTGCTGCCCATCGACGCGGAGGGGAAGGCCCTGTACGACCGCGTCAAGGACGGCATCCTTTTGTGGTGAGTGATCTGATCAGCTGGCGGGGCTCTGGCCTCTGGGGTGGTAGGAGTGCTACCCTTGCTTGCGTATCCGGTTCGGTCAATATTGTATTTTCGCGTTTCTTTGCTTGGCTTTGTTAGGTATTCCGTTATGTATGTGTTACGTTTCTGATCGAGACGGTTGTTGAATTTTACAGCAAGGTCATCAACCATTCATGCCCAGACACAATTGATGAGCGAGCCATCAACAAGAAAAATCTGACGCTATACACAAAACATGAAAACTTGACACTGGCCTTGATATCGTCCCAGGCCATTGGTTGCAACATTGTTAATATTGACGCCCATGACCTTGCCAAGGGAAAGCCACATCTTGTCCTAGGATTGTTGTGGCAAATTATCAGAGTAAGAATTTTTCAATTATTAAAAAAAAAAAAAAAAAAAAAAAAAAAAAAATTACAATGGGAGTTCAATTTTATGGTGATTAATGTTTGCTAAATTCCCTTTTGTTTTACAGATAGGGTTGTTTAACCAGATTACCCTTGAGAACTGCCCTGGTTTGACAAACCTTCTTCTTAATGATGAACGTGTTGAGGACCTCATGAAAATGTCTCCTGAAGCCATCTTACTTCGCTGGGTTAATCATCATCTGGAAAGAGCAGGCACTCCCAGAAGGGCTAATAACTTCACGTCTGACATCACAGACTCTGAAGTCTACACTCACCTGATGAAACAAATTGCTCCTCAAGATGCGGATGTTACAATGGAGGCCTTAATGGTAATATTTCTTTTCTCTTTTGAATCCTACCAATGGATCAAATAAGATATTTAATTTGTGCTTTCCCCTGTAGGAGCCAGATATGATGAAGAGAGCAGAACTGATGCTGCAACAGGCAGCAAAACTTGGTTGCCGTAGCTTTGTCACTCCAAGTGATGTTGTGAATGGTATTTACAAGCTGAACTTGGCTTTCGTTGCTAACCTCTTCAATAACCACCCTGGTTTAGACAGACAGGAGGGAGTGGAAATTGAGGGGTTAGAAAATCTTGAAGAAAATCGTGAGGAGAAAAGTAAGTTTCTGTTTTGCCCTATACATAAAGTTGTTAAAATCTTATTTCTTTTCTTATACTCAATTTTTCTGTGCAGCATATCGTAACTGGATGAATTCAATGGGTGTTACTCCCTCTGTGAACTGGCTTTACTCAGATCTTGCGGATGGTCTAATTATCTTCCAGCTTTATGACATTATTCGACCAGGAATTGTCAACTGGCCGAGAGTTCACAGGTGATTATTTGCGTGAAAGGCGTATTATAGACTATCATCTTGATAAAGGAAATATTTATCATGTACACAACTTTTCCATTTGTTTCTCAGGAAGTTCTCCAAGCTCCGTAAATTTATGGAAAAGCTGGAGAATTGTAACTATGCTGTGGATCTTGGCAAGCAGTTGGGATTCTCACTTGTTGGAATAGCAGGACAAGACATCAATGACGGCAATGCAACTCTCACTTTAGGTAGGCTGAATTGTTTTACCATGAGATCTCTTTCTTTAAAATACAAACTCTAGCTATCACTTTCTCTGTATTCTATCACAGCCCTCATCTGGCAATTGATGCGTGCTTACACCCTGTCCATCTTGACACAACTGGCAAACACTGGAAGTCCAATTGTCGAGAAAGAAATTGTTACGTGGGTAAACCAGAAGCTCTCTGGTGCAGGGAAATCAACTTCTATTAAGAGTTTCCAGGACTCAGCCATCAAGGATGGCAGAGTAGTTTTAGATTTAATTGACGCCATCAAGCCTGGCACCATCAACTACGATCTCTTCAGAGATGGTGGTTCTGATGAAGTAAGTGTATTGATTGCTTTCATATGAAGCACATGTCTTTCTGCTTTTGTATTTAAGAAAGATTTTGTATTAATATCCAAACTTAACTTTTTCAGGACAATCTAGCTAATGCCAAGTATGCTATTTCAATGGCCAGAAGAACAGGAGCTCGAGTTTATGCACTGCCAGAAGACATTGCTGAGGTGAAGCCTAAAATGGTCATGACTTTGTTTGCATGCCTTATGGCTATGGATTACATTCCTAACATGGATTCTAAAATATCTCAGTAATTTTTAACTACTGTATTATTTTGCGCAAACCAGTGCATTTTAAGTGCCACCTGCCTGATTCATCTGTTTGGAAATGTTTTCCGGCAGGGCAGCTCATTGTTTTGTTTCAATTCACTTGTTGTAATTCCTTACCTTCACTGTCAGAACTATGTGGTCGACCTGTATCATTAAATTAATTAATTAATGTTAAGTGGTACATTTAAGCTGTAGACGCATTGCTATGTAGCATTAGTAGAGTCACTTATTTTCCAGTTTTCTGGGCTTTGATAAAATCTAAGGTATAAAGGATATATCATGAGCTTCATGCAATACCTGACTTTATTCCAGCCATCAATGTATAAAATGATTGTTTTGTCTTTATTTAAATTTCTTCCATGAATTTGGCAGGACCTCTAACTTTCAAAAGTTTGAAAAATGTTATTTCTTGTTACATAGCATTTCTATTTATGACAAAGTTTTAACATTCTTTTAATTGTGTTTTTGTATATGTCGTGTAAGGAGGGAAATCAATTGCTATAGCAAAGGTTTTTTGTAGATTCTGTTTTTTTTTCTTTTTTTCTTTCTTATAGATTTTATTTAGTAGATTTCTTTTTTTCTTTATTTTTAGTGTTGTTGACTTTATGATATGTTTATAAGTTGAGTTCATGTCTCTGCTGTGAAGCAGTTTAAGAATCATTCTTTTTGAGGGATGTAATATCTTATTCTACGTGCAACTCCTCATATGATTGTTAGGGAGTATCTCCCTCTTGAGAAATATGAATTCTAGAGAGAAGCTTTTTAACTTTTATGTATCAACTTGTTGTCTTGAGGGCATTTTATTTGCTTGTTGCCAGGATTGTTAAGTGTGTTTTTTCTTTCTTTCCTTCTATCCAATATTGGATGGACTGCAACTATTCTATTGTTCACATAGCACACACATTCTTTCTGTATGCTATTGAAAGTGTCTCAGCCTCTCTTAATCTGTCTATTTCTTTCTTGTTTTGCTATGAAATGGATTTTGGTATTTATTTATTTCTTTTCTTTCAACTCTTATGAGATATGTAGGAAAAAGGATGAAAGATGGTAAAGTGAAAACTTTTTCCCCCTTTCTTTTCCTCGAAGTCCTTGGTGGACTTCGATTTTTGTCCAATGATATAAAAAGTACACACTGACAACTAGTCTCACTCTATCAATGTACTATTTTTCATCACTGAATTCCTATTTGTATTTTCTAGTGGAATTTTGGGAAAATGTAGTTGCAGTATGAATGGGTCTTTGAAACCAATATTATCAGTATTAAAAATAATTCTACCCCTTTGACATGAATGTGTGAAGGGTATTTCTGGTCTCATATTTCTATAGCCATTTCCATGTTGTCTAAATTGCATTCCAGAAACCAAATGGGATATTTACCAATTGTTTGAATATCCACTCCAAATTAGATCTGGCTGAAACATATTTCAGCCATCAAACATATAATGGATTAAAGTATTGCGAATGACTATCCTTTGTAAGAGCAGCATTTATATTAATTCTCTTGCATGTATTATTGTGAAATTTAGGTAGTACGTATTTTGAGAAGAAAGCTTTGTAAGGAGACCATGTTGAGGTCTTGCTATTTGCTTTATTCGTGTGTGATATCAGTCATAATATGTTTGCTTGTATGGTTAAATCAACCTATGTAGGAACAATCGGAATTTTTGTCCAAAGGCTCAATATTAACGTATAGCTGTGACATTTTTTCAAATAAATTCTAAACAACTTAAATGTGCATGAATAATTCTAACATGAGAGAGCCGCTCTACCTCATTCATTTTATCTTTACATTCTGCTATTGTACAATTACTTTTTAAAAATTACTGTGAAGACCTATGGACAGGATGAAGTCTTGTCTTCATTAGCTGTGTTATCTGTATTACAGTGCATGTCTTCAAGCAGTTATTCACAAATCCTTGTTCTGTATTCAATGATGGCTTGTCTATTCTTCAAACACAGGACTTTTTTCCCAGTTGTAGCCAAGTTAAATCCACATTTACTATCATCCGAACTCATGCTGATTCCAGTTTATTTTCATTGCAGTACCTTTGTCTTAAAATTTACTTTTTTATTATTGCATGAGTAGTCATATTTTATTCTTTTCATTTTTCAGTGTTTTTGTTTGGTAGTAGGCAGGAGACTGGTTGTATTGTTTCATTCAGTAGTGATTGAACATCCAATAGATTTCCAACAAAGTCCAGATTGAAGTTTTCTATGTAAAAGGAGATGTACTGTATTGGTGCTATTGTTTAGGTGTTTCCAAATTTAAATCAAAATAGTTAGGTTTTTGTAACTCTTTTATGGGACGTCACCCCCTTTGGACTGTCAAAATCTGTTTACTAATTTAGCTGGGAATTTGTGGAGTGTTTGCAAGACTTATAAAGTTTTCCTGTCCATGTATTCCCTACTTTTTATTCAAGACTGATTAACCAGTATACTTTAAGGAATTAATTCCTCAGTGTATCAGTTGTATTTTGAGGGTTACAACTGTCTGGATTAATTTTTGAGTCCTTCATAGTTTGGTTTAAATTGGTAGAGTTTTATTTTGTCAGGCTGTCTGTTGGGTTCTGCATGGTGAAGGCTGCCTTATGCAGCTTTTTCTTTTTATGTGCCAACTCTCTATTTGGTGTAGATAGACTATGCCTTTGTACTTAAATCACGTACTTGCGTCACCGCCATCTTTTGTATTTAAGGTTTATAATTAGTGTTAGCCTGGTTCACCAAAAGGGAAATGTATTAGTTCTGCTTGCTGAACAGCTTTTTGGGCGTTTCTTATTTGTAATTTTTGTTTGTAGGTAATGGCTGATTAATCCATTTTTTCTTTTGAGAGAAAAAGGGTGATTCTGTGTGCAATATTTTGAGTGCTACAAAGCAACAACATGTTTAGAGTCAGTGTCATGATTGCTGCTAAAAATGGTAGCCATGGGATTTTACTTTTGAAAAAATTTTCAGGAATGTTTTTGCTGTACGAAATGTCTATCTTATCTTAGGAAACGAGCCAAGCTCGAGTTGTACCAACGAATATAGTGTTTTAACCCTTTATCAGAGTTTCTCATAGTTTAAAATTTGTATGCATGAAATCTTTGTCTCTTGTTTCCTTAGTTGTTTCTACAAAATTTGTACCATTTATACGACTATGTACAAAGTTATCTAACTTAATAATTAAAATGATGCCAGACGTACATTCTGATTGACTCCCCTTCCCCGTCCCAACGACTCCATGTCAGGGCTGTCCTTGAGATCAAGAACCGCCCTGCATCCTTGGATGAAGAGGAGTGCGACCAGGATCCCGCACCCTGCGCATCCAAAGACAATAAATGCACCCGCACAGGTCGGGGAGCTGGAGAGAAAAGGATTCTACCAAGACCAAGTCTGCTACGCTCCGCCTCTCCTCCGGCATCCAGCCCTACTCACTCACATCACATGCACCCACCCACCACCACCCCGTCCCGTCTTCTCCGTTTTATTACCCCAGCCCCAGCCTGCGCCCCCGCACCCCGCGCCCCGCACCCCCGCGACAGCCTTCGGGCCCTAGCGCGAAGGAGTGGGGCCGAGCCGAGCCGAACCCGAGCCGAACGTAGCCGAGCGCCGCGGCGGCCGCGGCCGGCGGCGCGGGGGCAGGGGGTGGGGCAGGGCGGGGCCGCTGAAAGGCGCGCCTCTCCCGTGCTCCAACAACCCAACCTCCCGGCCCAACCGAGCACCAGACCACGCTGGTCAATACTCGCCCAGAAGCAGGCGAGGGAGGTCGTGCCGGAGCACCATGTGAGCGCCCCGTTCCAGTCCGTACCGCCTCGTTCATGTCGGCCCCGGCCCGCCGCGAGTGTTTCTCTGCCGTCGCCCCTGCGGTCGGGGGCGTGCGCGTCCCCCGCGAGGACCGCGCCGTGACCTGCGAGTGACCGGGACCGGACCGGGAGGGACTGCCCCTCGCCGCCGGGCAGCGCGCAGCGGGCAGGAGCGCCCTGGACCCCGACGTGAATGGGCATTCCTCCTGTTAACCTCACTTTTCGTCCTGGTTGACAGTAGTGCGTCGCGCGGAGGGGAGTGGAGTGGCGGAGGTGGTGTTGTCAGTGAGGGGGTGTGAGTGTCCCCGTGACATTCGACTGTGTTTAGTGAGTGTGCGTGCGTGTGTGTGATCGGTTGGTGTTTTGGCAAACGCACCAAGTGGAAAGGATACTCCTGCGAGTCCACCCATGGATTTACGGATGTTTCTTCTGGTTGCCGTAGCAGGTGAGTGGACATCGTCAGCTTTGACGTTGAACTGAAGCACCCCTCTGCACCATGTTGCGTTTGCATGCTCGTCCAACGCCCCTCTCGTGCCTGCGGAAGGCAGACCTCCGGGGCGAGCGCAATGCTCACGACGAGGACTCGCAGGTCGTCTTGTAGCTACTCGAGAGAGGAACACTCGCTCCTTATGCCTTAGGGCTAAGCGCTCTTCTTAGGCCAAGAGGCGTCCACCGTAGTTTTCCCATCCGCGCCCTTGCATGTGCCTTGCGTAGGCATGGCGGGGAGTGCACACCGGCGCAAGGGCAGTGCAGGCAGGGTGACATCTCTCATGGTGACACCCTCCTATACGCCCTAAGCCTGCCTTAATTTTGCTTAATTTTAATCCGCTTGCCGGTTCCTTTCTTTGATAAAAGGGGGGGGGGGGGGTCACGGGAAGCATACTCGGCCTGGAGTACCATCACCAGTACTGGTGCTCACGTCGCCCGCGATCAAAGCTTCCTCGCCCAGGTCCAGGGTGCCTTGCTAGGCGATTCCGCTGCCGGCATTCGTCGGCGCCCTCCTCGAGTGCGAGAGAGACAGTACACTCGCACCCCTCGGTAGTCTCCTTGAGAGCGAGAGAGACAGAGCGACGAGTAAACCGGCAGCGGAATCGGTCAGCAGTCGACTTATTCCGAAGAGTGCTCTCTCGGCGAAGCCCGCTTGAGAGCGAGAGAGACAGGGCGAGGGAAGCGCTCCTCGGTACAATAAGTCGGCAGGGTGGCTACGATTCAGTGTTGCCAATAAAAGTAGGCAAATTTCCCTCGAATACACCTGTGTGTGGCAGACGGGTATCTCCGCCTGCCTATTAGGCAACTGGTAGACTCGTGTGTGGAGAGTTTGCCTAGTAGGCAGGCGGAGATACCCGTCTGCCACACACAGGTGTATTCGAGGGAAATTTGCCTACTTTTTTGGCAACACTGCTACGATTTGAGTCCGCGGTGCGGTGGTGCGGTCGCGTACTCGAAGCGACACTACACGACATTAGCCGAGCGATTGCGCTGGCGCAGCCCGCGCAGCCCGTGCAGCCACTAGACGTGACCGGGACCGGGCGGGGCGGAGTCGGGACGGGAAGCGACAGCGGCAGCAGCCGACTGATTCAGAAGATTGCCCTCGAACCTCCGTCCTTGTTACACCTACGGCGGTGCTCTCTGTTGGGCATGGCAGTGCGACAAGGACAGTGGTGCCAGGGCGATCCTTGGAATCAGTCGCCTGCACCGCACCGCACTGCAGAACCGCGAGCGAGCGCGGCACGCGGCACTTTCTGCTGCGCTGGTGTTGCACGGATCCTGTGGGGGTAGCGGAGGCGGGGAGCTGTATTATGGGGTAGGGCGAGTGGAAAGTTCACTGCACACCCGAGCTGATCACCACGAGGTCACATCTATACCGCGGTGCAAGGACTTGAAGAGGCCGCGGTGAAAACAGCCCGGAAAACGCTTGGAACCGGACGATCGTGGGTGGACGCCGTGGTGGCGGTGCGGTGGGGGCGGGCCAGAGGTCACAGGCGCCTGGAGCCGGGCGCCGGGCGCCGGCCGCTGCGCTGTGTTGCGCCCCTCGGCGCCACGCTCGCAACCGCCCTGGTAATAACCAGAACCCGGGCCCGGCACACTGGCGCCTGCAGCTCGTAATTGTTAAAAGTATTTCATTCCTCCGCAAAACTTTGGCGCGAGAGCGGCGCGGCACATCTGATAGATAGTTTTGGGTGGAACAGCTTGCGCCGCGCTGGGCTGGGCTGGCTGGGCTGTTGGGGAGGGGCGCGGGCGGGGCTCGGTGCGAGCAGGGGGTGCCGGGGCCGGGCCGGGTCCGTCCCCGCCGCTGCTGCAGCCGCGCAGGCAGCTGCTGTGGAAGCTGTGGCAGCTGGGAGTGCGATGGGCGTGACGGGGCGGTCGGGGGCGGGGCGGTCGGCACTTCTCGCCACTCCAGCGCAGCGACTCGACTCAGTCAAGTGTTTGCACCGCCCCCTACCCCCCCTACCCCGTACCCCACCGCTCCTCGCCCCGTCCCTGCGCCCCGTCTCCGCCGTGGAATGTAAACTGCTGGAGAACGACGACGACAAGAGCGGGGGGAAGATGGCGTCTGCCAAATATTATTGCTACTGATTTGTAGCAGGAACGTGCCGTGGCGACATGGAGCAGAGGGCGGGCCTGGTGCGGGGGTGGGGGGGGGGGACGGGGTGGAGGGACAAGGGTGCTGGCAGGATAAACGGCATATGAAGTCAGCGCTCATGGGCCGACATGGCCAGCGCTGCCTGCCTGCCTGGGCGGCTGGGCACGTTTCGCCCACGCCACGCTGCAGAGCCTCATGAGGGTGAAATACGAGCGCCGTGCCCATGACAGCCAGAGGTGAGCGCAGATACGAGACGGCCTACAGAGCGGCACCCAAGGCAGCACCCAGGAGGGTCGCACCCAGGGCAGCACCCAGTGAAGCACCCGAGGAGCACCCAGGGGAGCACCCAGTGAAGCACCCGAGGAGCACCCAGGGGAGCACCCAGTGAAGCACCCGAGGAGCACCCAGGGGAGCACCGGGAGCACCCAACCCAGGGCAGCCTTACTCTGCTTGCGGTTGTGACTCTGCATCTCCACCCTTGACGAATAGCAGTGTGAGTGCGCACCTGGTGGCTTAGGCGCCACCTGGTGGCGGTGGAGGTGGGGGAGTCCTCGCCCTGGCCTTGCACTCGAAGAGGAAGGGCGGCGGCTGCGGAAGGGGGAAGGGAACGGCAAACGGGAGGCCAGGCCAGGCCGTGCGAGGGGCATCTTGTATTGGCTCAGGTTTCTTTCTCCAGCAACCCGAGAAAAGAAACGGTAAAGAGCAGGGCAGGGGCGGTAGGGGGGTGGGGGCGGGGGTTCGCTGGGTGAGGTGGCCGCGGGGGGGCAGGCAGGACCAGAGCTGGGGCGTGGCGCGGCGGGACGGGGGGGCCTGCCTGTCGCATCCGGGTGGAGGACGTAGGACGTGTAGGTCGGCGCCGCCCTGCCTCGCACTGCCTTCGCGCCAGCCCACCTGCCGTTCCTTCGGACGCGAAATAAATACGCACCATTCCCTTTTATTTGCGCTAAACGAAAAGGCGAGCGAAGATTGAAGTGAATGCATTTGCTCCTCTGCCTCCTGCTGCGCTTGTGGCGCGAGTGTCGATGGCCACCGTATAGCGTGTGACTGCTTGCATCTTGGGACCTTTGTAGCGAGGGGGAGTCAACTCAATTTTTGGTGAACCAAAATTTTGTAAATTTTTGTAAACTTTGTTAATTTTTCTAAATTTTTGTGTTGTTTTTTTTTTTTTGGACTTGTGAATTTTTTCTTAGATTTCACGTTAAGTTTTGTGATTTTTTCTTAATTTCCTTGAATCTCTATGAATTACGAAGTGCACAAAAATTTCAGAGTTGCCCTCCCCCTCCCCTAAGTACGCTCCCTGAGCCTGGGTGACCCACACAGACACCCACAATACGCGGCCGCAGTGCCCTATGCCCTATGCTGCAGCGAGTGCGTGTGCGTGTGTGTGTCTCGCCAGGTGCCAGCTGGCCGCGCCCGCGCCTCGCCGCCTCACAGGGTTGTGTTGGTAGGGACCTGCCCTGCCCTGCCCTGCCCTCCTGCTTGGCTCGCTCGCTCGCTCGCCTGACGGGTCGGATACAGCCTCCGCCGCTCCCCCCTCCTCCAACCTCCTCTTGATCTCTGCGCCCCTCCCCACTCCTCCCTCTCTGTCTGAAAGAAGAAAAACGGCAGGGGGAAGGTGGGGGCCCCTGGGGGGGGGGGGGGAGAGTTACCTGGGGGGACCTGGCCGGGCCAGGCACCGGCGTGACGGTGCAGCGCAGCGGCAGAGCGGCGCAGAGCAGAGCGGCCTGCTCACCTCAGTCCTCGCCGAACAGAATGGATGAAGAGGGAAGAGGGGGGGGGGGGGTACAGGGGGACGGCGCGGCGTCCCCAGCGCGGCGCGCGTGGAGTGGCATTCGTGATAGGTCCATGAAACCGTGAATCGCATTGATCGGGTGGAGCGGGAGGATCCTCTGATACTCTGATCCTCTCCAACTTCAGCCTGGCTCGCTGTGTGGAGTCGAGCAGAGCTGAGCCGAGTCTGCGACCGCAGCAGAGGTGCAGCCTGCAGGCCTTGGCCGCCGGGCCTATGCCTCCTCGCACACTCCATCGGCTTCACAACACAACTTACCACTGCTACCCCTCTTACTCCCCAGATGTGTGGCGTCGCGTTGCGTCTCTTTTGGTCGAACTTCGAAAAAATGTTCCAGTCGTCAAGTCGGAGCTCGACTGCACCTCGCCTCGCCCCGCCCCGCCTCATGAGCGGTCTATTCCGTCTCTCGTCGCTCAGACTTCACCACTCGGTTTTTGTCCCCAATGCTCGGTGTCGGGGCGCGGGTGCGGCGGCGGAGAGGATGTCCCTTCCCTGCCCTGCCGTCGGGGCGGCGCTTCGAGTGCACGTGGAGGCCACGTGGGCCGGGGTGGGGCGGGGCGGGGCAACCCTTTACCGCCGGCTCTTTGCTGCGCCGCTCCTCGACTCTTGTAATGTCGGATGAGTAGAGGAGGGCGGCGGCACTTCTATTCTATGCGCACACGGCGGCATGGTGGTAGGGCGGCGCGGGGCGGGCCGGGGCCTCCTCGTGGACCTGTAGCTGCCGGCGGGACGGGTCGGAGCCCCGTCAGTATAGAACCCTCTGCAGGCAGATTCCGCACACTGCTACCCCCTCGCTTGTCGGGTGAGGGGGGAGTGGGAGGGGCCCTGCTCGCCATAAGAACTATAGGCGCGAGCGAGGGGGTAGCAGTGTGCGGAATCTGCCTGCTGGGAGACAAACGCCAAAGGCCGGGAAGGGAAGGGCCCGGCTCGGCGCGGCGAGGAGGGCGGGGCCCAGGCGTGAACAACGTACCTCGGGGGAGGGGGAGGGGGGGGGGGGCGGGCGCCTGGCGCCGCGGCCGAGGCCCCGCTGCCCCGCCCCGGGAGGATGTTCTAGCCGAGCTGGTGCGGCGTGCTGCAGAGCTGAGCTGCGGATGTTGCTCGAGTTTCCTATCCCGCCGGAAACAAGAAAGACTCTTGTCCGCCCGTCCCAGCCGTGGGGTCTGCAGGTTCTCTACTGCTGCGGCTCTCCCACCGACCTCCCGGGGGGTTGGTGGCCAGCGCCGCCCCCGCAGCGACCCGACCAGGACTACCGCAGCCGATGCGGAGCCCCCGCACTTGATAATTCCCCCGGGGCTGGTAGGCTGGCGGTGGCCCATGGCAGTGATTGCTGGGCTGGGGGCGTAGCGGCGGGGTTTGGGTCGGGGGAGAGGGAGAGGGGCTAGGGTCGCCTTGTAGGCAGAGGCAAGGCAACGGCACCCAAGACGGGCAGGGAATTCATAAGCGTAACGAGCTTTCTATTGCTCCGGCGGAACGTTAACGGAGCGGGGGCGGGATGGGGTGGGGTGGGGCGGGGCGGGGCGGGGCGGGGCGGGGCGTGTCGTCTTGGTTGGATGTCGTCGTCTGCCCGCTCGGGCCCGTACAAAAAAATATAGATCTAGAGTGTCTCAGCCTGAGATATAGTAGAGACTGTGTGCTGCCATCTTCGAGACTGCGTTGAGACAGTCCCGAGACTAAACGAGAGACACGAAGGAGTCTCGACTAAGACAGAGCTGAGACATTGTCGAGACACTGGCGATGTCTCGAGGTTGCCTCGTTACTGTCTCGAATAAGAGACACACCGGAGACAGTGGGGAGACATTATTGTTGAGACGTGGTCGAGGTGTTCTGGAGACATTCTCTCGGATCGGCTACGTCACCAATGGGAGGCACCGTGGAGACATCCTGGAGACAGCGCGCAGCAGAAAGCAGTCAAAACGGGAGAGGCGAGCGAGCTGCCGCTGGCCTGGCTTGAACACAGAACCTTTCGCTTCCGAGTCGGGCGCCGGGAGAGGCGAGCGAGCTGCCGCTGGCTTGGCTTGAACACAGAACCTTTCGCTTCCGAGTCGGGTGCCGTATCCACTGGGCCAGAGTGAACACTAAGGAGAGCGAGGTGCTGGACAGAGCACTGGCCGCAGTCGCTCTGTTCTCGCCCCGGAAGAAGCGGATATGTTCGATCACATTATATTCAAAGACCTGTCATAATTAATTTGTAATCTGTCCCTTTGCATTTAGAAAATGACGACATTGGTTGCTGCAGAAACCCAAAGCTGTCATGATATCTACTTCTGTTGCCTGTTACTGTACAATCTTTCAAACAGAACACAAAATGTTTCGTCGGAGGAAACGAGCAGTCGACCGTACTGCTCCGTCCAGCCCCTCGCTCTCCTTAGTGTTCACTCTGGCCCAGTGGATACGGCACCCGACTCGGAAGCGAAAGGTTCTGTGTTCAAGCCAAGCCAGCGGCAGCTCGCTCGCCTCTCCCGGCGCCCGACTCGGAAGCGAAAGGTTCTGTGTTCAAGCCAGGCCAGCGGCAGCTCGCTCGCCTCTCCCGTTTTGACTGCTTTCTGCTGCGCGCTGTCTCCAGGATGTCTCCACGGTGCCTCCCATTGGTGACGTAGCCGATCCGAGAGAATGTCTCCAGAACACCTCGACCACGTCTCAACAATAATGTCTCCCCACTGTCTCCGGTGTGTCTCTTATTCGAGACAGTAACGAGGCAACCTCGAGACATCGCCAGTGTCTCGACAATGTCTCAGCTCTGTCTTAGTCGAGACTCCTTCGTGTCTCTCGTTTAGTCTCGGGACTGTCTCAACGCAGTCTCGAAGATGGCAGCACACAGTCTCTACTATATCTCAGGCTGAGACACTCTAGATCTATATTTTTTTGTACGGGGGGCGCCCGGGCGGGGTGGGGCGGGGCGGCATTGGGGTGCTATAGGAGGCGCCGGGGGTGTGCTCTTTCGGCCTGCGAAACCAACCGAAGCCTCCCCCTCCTAACAAACCTCCCCAATTTTCCCGTTCCTCGCCGACCCCCTCCGCCCCGCCGCCCCTCCCCGCCGCGCCAGTCTCATCAAGTCTTATTTGACGACGTGCGACCATGCTGCCCTGCCTTGCCCGCTCTATCGCCTACCTTCGCCCCCAGCCCAGAACTTCTTTCTTTCCTTGCTCCCGTTCTCCTGGGAGGAGGGGGATTTTGTGGGTTACTCTCCCACGAACTCATACATCCCTCTCTGGACCACGATTGCAATAAAACAGAACGCGAGCTGTGCTGCTCCACTCCGCTATCCCGCCAGGGATGAATGACTGACCGGACCGTATGAATGAAAACAATAAAATAAAAAGAGAAATGCTCGTGAATGGAATGGCGCAATGTCCGTGTCCCGTCCTGTCCTGCCCGCTCCGCTCCGCTTCACAGGGTGAAGTCAAAGCCGATCTGCGGCGCACAGCAGATAGCACTGCTGGTCCTTGTGGCGGGGCAGGAGGCGTGGCAGGGGGAGAGGCGGACGGGGAGGGGCGAGGTGAGGCCCCGGCCGGGCCCCGGGCTGCGATCAGGGCTCATCGTGGCACTAGCACGGCAACTGCCGCTACCACCGCAGCTGACCGCATGCTGGTGGCGGGGTGGGGTGGGTTGGCTCTGTGCAAACTGAATAATTCCATTATTAAGGCAGAAAATTGCGTCGGTCTGATGGAAGACCGCGTGGCGTGGCGCGGCGTGGCGCGGCGTGGCGTGGCGGTGCTGGTGGGCGTGACCGCGGACATGGTGTGCATCCCGGGGGGATTGGATGCTCCACGCCACTTAGAGGGATCGCAGTGCGGTGTGGCTGGGCGGGGCGGAACTGGGCGGCCGATATAGGGGAGGGATTATTTTATGGGGGCATGAATGAATGGGTATGGGGAGCGTCCCGCGTCCCGGTCGCCACGCCAGCTGGACCCCACGACCCACATTCGGCCACGATGAGGTTATATCGGTTTGCAGCGGCAGTGGGCCTGCCCGGCCCGGCCCGGCAGAGCCACTGTGGTCAGCCCTTTCAAAACAGGCGGCAGATGGGCGGGGCGGGGCGGGCGCGAGTCCGTCGGAATGTTCAGGTTGTGTTGAGCGTGTGTACGGCGACCCAAACGCCCCGCCCAGCGCACGCCGCTCGAGTAGTATGAAGTAATAAACACGAAACAATGACCTTTTTCTCTGTCTCTCCAACCCTCCCCCTCCACTTCTCTCTCTCTTCCTCTCCCCTTCCCCCTCCAGCCCTGCCATGCATTTTAATGAAAGCGGCCTCTTCTGATACAGATAATTAATTTACTCGCGCGTGTGGTCTCTCTCGCTCGCTCGCTGCCCTAATCTCTCCCACTCTCTCTTCCTCGCTCGCTGCCCTTATCTCTCTTTCTCTCGGTCGTCCCCTGCCTCGTCCCGGCCCCACCCCGGCGCGCCACGCCACGCTACGCCCCGTCCCCGTCTGATGTATGCCTAACGCACTGCGTGTTGTGTACTCTAATTCAAAGTGAAGTCAAAAGGAGTTTTCTGGAGCTGCGAGCGACTCAGCTAGAGCACTGTACTCCTCGTAGCCCTCGCACGCGGTCGCGCCTCCATGGCGCGCGCCTGGATCTCCTCCTGCAGCGTGTATTACGCGCCGCTCCGCCGCTCCACCCCCGCCGCTCCGCTCCCGCTGCCGGTCCCCGCCGCGCTCTGTACTCGCCGGCAAATGATTGAGGGTCCCCGGGGTCATTACGTTTTACGGTGGCATTTCTTATTACTCCCCCAAGTTCACGTCTGGCCGAGCGAGCAGGCGAGGGCACGAAAGGGCAGGGCAGAGCAGAGCAGGGCAAGCTCGCTCCGCCGAGAGCCGCGCCGCGCAGTGCAGTGTACTTTAGTTCTAACGCTTGCTATATCCGTCCCGCTGTACATAGTACTGCGACCTTCGCAAGGCCGACGAAAGAATGCAGAGCCTGAATTTAACCGCTTTCCATGACTCACCTCGCCTCAGCCGGTGGGGCGGGGCGGGGAGGCCTGCACACGTAGGCCCGAGGAGGAAACGACTCTAAATTTTGGTGTACAAATTTTGTGAATGTTGGTTGGGTTAATCTTGAATTCTGTGAATTTCAGAGAATTTACCTCATTTAAAAAAGTTTGTTTATTTAAAAAAAAAATTCTGAACTACGAGGTGCACAAAAATTTCATAGTTGTTTCCTCCTTTGCGTAGGCCTCTGCACTGGACGCCAAGCGACGCCCGAGCCCATCACTTGAAACGGGAGTTGTCAGGCGGGTGTGCTCGCGGGCTGGGCTGGGCCTCCTGCGATACGATATACGAAACCGTCCTCCGCTTGCCGCAACTTTTGCGTTTAGCAGTTGCAGTTTCAAACCGCTATTCACATGTATCATTTTCCGCACTGATGCGCCTGCCGAGTCGAGCATAGGCCGCCCGCTGCGCAGCCGCCGTGTCAGCATCGGCACTGCACTGCACGGCACGGCCGTATATCGGGACGCGTCGCTGCGCTGCGGGCGGCCTACGCTCGACTCTGCAGGCGCACGGCGTTGCGGTGTGGATCGCAAATGGTTTCTCATGTGTGTAGAGATAGACGGGAGGAGGTTTCGCACCTTCAGCGCGGCTACGTGTGAAGCCGAGAGCGAGGTCACTTCGAAAAATCATTGCACGGCCCCAAAATAATCATTTATAAAATTTAAAGAAAAAAATCAAGGAGAATGAACGATACCGGAAAATCTGGAAAATTCGGTTAAAAATGATCAAAAAACTAGAAATAAATTCGAAAAAATTCACAAATAGAGGCTAAAGATCAGAATTTATCAAAAGTGACAGAAATTTTCCTTGAAAATCACCACAACAATTTTTCAAAAATTTAAAAGTCAAAAGAATTATTTAACAAATTTTGTATAAGTGATACTATACCTAGTATCGAACGCGCTTGCGCTGGAGTTGATACGATACGGGGCAGCAGCTTCGGCAGGGTGGCGCACGATTGCTGTTACCCTCCCTGGTCGCGACCAAGGCGCGTGACTTCCGACTTGCGAGGACTCGTCGGCGGGACCGGACTTATGGTCTCGTGTTCATTTATACGCGACAGGTGAGCCTGTAGTTCGGGCCGCTTTCTCACCCACCTCGGCGCGCGGGCTGCAGCGCGGCCGCAACGCCGTTGTGCATCTCAATAAGGCTCAGCCCGGCCCCGCCCCTCCCCGCCCTCTATGCCTTGCCTTTAATTTCACCCTGGGATGAGTCTGGAGCTCCTCTACGGTGGGCGGGGCGGCGGGCGGACCTCCCCGGAGCTCCCTTAAGCCCCTTGTGTCGACCGCGACTTGGCTCAGCGGCAGCCGCGCCCCGCCCCGCCCCGCCCTGCACTGCCCCTCCGAGGTCTAGGTCACGTTGGGGTTGGAGAAGGTTAAAGGCTTACACACTTTTCCTTTCTCTCTCGTTTTCGCTCGCGCTTCTTTTATAACACGCGGTTTTCTCGTCTTTTCCCGCGTCGGCTTTTGCACGCCCTTCTCTCTCCTCTCCGCCGACTAGTGTGTATGGCTGCGAGTGGTACACCGGAGTCGAGGTGCGTAGTGTGTACTTACACCGGGCCGGAGTGGGGAGGGACCAAGGCACCCAGCGGGCTTAGCCCGGCGGGCCCAGCGGGCTGCCTTCAACGACTACAGCAGGCCGACCCGACCCAACCACGGCCGAACGGACAGGAAAACAAAACAAAACACACACACACACACATCCTCTTGCCCTTTCTCCCCTCCCCCTCCTCTCTCTCTCTCTCTTCTTCTCCCACACCCAGACCCTCCTCCGCTTGGGCCTTGTCCGCCAGCTGCAAAGGGCCGGCGCTAACCAGGAGAAGGCCGTACCGTCTCGTCCCGTAAGACTTATTTCAAGTCTGGGTGTGTATTTATACCGCGCTTGCTCGCGCGAGCGCGCGCGCGCTTGTGTGTGTGTATTCGTATGTCTGCGTGTGCCAGCGCGCTCGCTCCGTCGTTGTGTTTGCTGAATCGAGAGCTGCCCCATCCGCGTCTGATCGTAAACTTATCATTGACTGTCTTGGTAGAAAGTCGATATGTGAACAGAGCTCGCCTTTCCCCACTCCTCTTTCCTACTCTTGTCTGGTTTGTTCTGCCAGTCTCCTTCGCTTGTCGTAAAACATTTCGTCCAAGAGGAGAGCCTCGCGCTCCAGCCAGCCCTCGGTCCGACCAAGAGGCTTCGGAGCAGATAGCGCCGGAGGACATTCCACGGGCTTCTGGCTAGTGGCTACCCTGTGGCGGAAGACCTACGGTAGCGCGATATAAATAGAGTCTACGGTGGTTTGACACGTGAATAACGAAGAACGACCTGGTGTCGCTGTTACAGTGATATAATTTCTCCAACTGTTCTTTGGGGGCGCTGGAAGAGTCCTTCAGCAGAAGGCAGGCCCTCTAGTCTCTGGCGCCGCCACCGTGTTGCTGTGATCTGGTATGTCGTCGCATTAGGAGGGACCCGAGTGCGCCGAAAGCCCCAGCCGAACCCACCCCACCCCACCCCACCCCACCCCACCCCACCCCACCCCACCCCGCCTAACCCCACCCCGCACGCCTCGCCCTTCCTTCTGCTTCCGGTGCGGACGGGCCCCACACCTGCACACGTCCCCCTCCCCTCCTCTGTGTGTGACATATCGACCCAGCTGGCGACGGGGAATTCCTTTCCCTTATACCCGCGCGCACTCTACTTTATTTGCGACCGACTCGACAGCGCTCGCGGACCGCGCGCGAATAATGCGGCGTTATTACTTCATTCATTTCGCACACACCCCCTCACATCTCACATACTTGCCGCACCGCGCGCGGTGCTCGTCGAGTATCGGCTGTCTTGGCCTTCACCCTCTCGCCTACCGCTGCACGTAGTCTGCCGTGAGATGAATGTCCACACGGGATCCTGGCCCATTTCCGTACACGCCTGCAGCTAACAACCGTCGCACACGGCAGCAGGGCCAGAGGGGGGCGTGCTGACGGGGTGAATGGGGCTGGTGTGCGTTACGGGGAAGGGTCGGGGGCTTTAGATCGTTGGAGCAGAAGGTATGTGAGTGGGTCCCGCCCTGCCGCGCCCCTCGTGAGTTCACATGCTGTACGTAATTCAGCACACGATTATCCGGAAGGCCGCGGCACGTGAAGCAGCAGCGCGGCGCTCGAGTGGGCGGTGGGGGAAAGGGGGGGGGGAGGCGTTCGGAGGTGTAAAGGGGGAGGGGTTGATTGTCACACCTTGATTGACACCCCCCAACCCCCCCACCCTGTCGGCGGCTCTGCATAAGGGCACAAAGCGGCCCCGGCGCTGTGGCGTGGCGCGGCGTGGCGGGGAACACCTTACAAGTGCGACGCTCCGCCGCTCGCCGCTTGACGGCGAAAGACTTGGTTTTGTTTGGATGGGCCGGGCCGGGCCGGGCTGTGGGGATTAGATTTGAAAAGGCGACGGAGACGCGGGGGAGGCTTATTCTGCAGGCCCTTGTTGTTTCTCTCGCTCTCTTTGTCTCTCCCCCTTCCCCTCTCTCACTCGCTCTCTCACGATACTCCGCCACACTGACACTTGAAGCCCAGCGGCTCTGCGATAGTGTTTTTGCTGTGCGGCTCGGCTCGGGCCGGGCGAGGCGCGTGTTCGCAGCTTGTGTTAGGAGAGAGGGCCGGGCCGGGCCGAGGGGAGCCGTGCCGCAGGGCTTCCCTGCTGCAGGCGCTTCATCTATCCCATCGCTGCCTCTCCTCTCCTCTCCTCTCCTCTCCTCTCCTCTCCTCTCCTCTCCTCTCCTCTCCTCTCCTCTGATCTCCTCTCCTCTCCTCTCCTCTCCTCCACAAGACACGAAGCAGCAATGGGCTGGCACGGTGCCAGAGCGGGAGCAGGAGCAGGAGTACGAGATGGGAGCTGCTGGGAACTCCTGGGAGCTGCTGCGAACTCCTTGGAGATACCGGTAACTCCTGGGAGCGTGTGGGAGCTGCGAAAAACTCCTGGGAGGTTTCGTCCTGGTGTTCGTGTGCACTGGGCAGCGCGGTGAGGTTGAGGGCCACGCAGGAGGCTTGCTGGTGTGGTCGCCGGCGCCAGAGGCCAGCGGCCAGCCTCATCAACCCGTTAACGGGCGAACTTGGGCCATTATTTGCATCCATTTGGACGCTGCCCCGCTCCGCCCCGCCTCGCTCCGCCCTGCCCCGCGCCGCCCCGCCCCGTCCTATCGTGGCCCAGTGATTACAAGGTCCGCTAATACGCGCGTTTTAGCAGCAGCGGGGATGAGTGGAACAGGAGAAGCCCGGCCGAGAAGGGTTCCGGCCAATTTTTACCTCGGCCGTTATACACCGCGGAGAGGGAAGTTTTGCGCGCAGAATAACGGGGTAGCTGTGCAAAACACGGTATCATACTCTGGCGTCCCTACCCCCGCGGCGCGGAGGTTACCTCGCGAGTGCACTCCGGAGTAAGGATTAGGCGTCACACCTAATCGCGGCATGCTCAAGGCACGGAGAAACCGGCGTCTTGGTTTTCAAGGTGCCCCAAAAATCCCGTGTATTTTCTCCATAAGAGCGACTTGGTTTTTTCCCAAAACTGCTTGAAAACCAAGACGTCGTTTTTTCCGTGCATTTGTTCTTTTATACTCGTAATAAATCTATGCGATTGGGAGATGTACAGGTTTTCAGTTAGTTTTCCAACCCTCCTTATCGTGAGCTCGGAATCAAGAAAAATCTACCATCCATACCTCCTCAAAGTAACACTGTGAAAAATAGTTGTTGGTTCACGAGAAAATTTTGTACTTAGTGAAATTGTAAAATTACAGTTACAAATCGTAAAATTAAAAGCACTACGTATCGACCTAAAATTCAATCACGAACAAGAAAGAGCTGTTGTAAATTTACAGCATATTTCGTAAATCATAATGTACAAAATAAATCGTAAAACTACAAAGATATTTTTCTCAGTGAAACGTAGTTCAGATTGGTTTGCCGCGCGCTAAGAAAATGCGAAATCCGTGCTCGGGGGCGCGGGTGGTGGGTGCTGGGCAACAGAAAGCAGCGCGTGTGGTAATTGATGGGGCCGTGACTCACTCCGCGCCCTCGGCCCTCGGCCTAGGCCCTCGGCTCTGCCCCTCGAAGGGAGGAGGACAGGACACTCAGCCTCGGACTCAAATGGCCCGTGTATCCGGGGGTAGAGCTCCAAAGGGGAGACGAGGCGGCCGAGGGCCGAGGCCTGGGCGGTGCACGGCCGTGTCGTGTCTGTTTGCCTAACTCGGTGCTCTGCTCCCCAGTGTCCGTGTCCGTCCGGGCCGAGGCCTGACCGGCACGGCCGTGTACGGTCTGTTTTCCTACCTCGGTGCGGCGCTCCGGGTCGCGAGGCCGTAGAAGGGAGCGGCCGCAGACTGCGTGGCCCTGTCGTGCCTATGCCGGCCTCTGTCTTCCTTCTTTCTTGTCCGTCTAGAAAATGTTGGATGCCTTCGGACGTTTCCATACTTCTGCTGCTGTTATTATAGTTCTCGAGCGCAGTGCGCGGAGTGCGTAACGACGTACCGACATTCGTACAGAGTACCAAGAAGTTCACGTTCACCCCCAGTGCAGTCGTCGTACTAGGAGTACGTTACGTGGTCCATTCTTTGTTTTTCCGTGGCTTCTACAGTTTTTAAAGGACTTTAGGTACTCTCGAGGCGCTGGAAGCCCTTTCTCTGCGCCCCGTGTTTCCCCGTCCTGCCCAGCCCCTCGCCAGACATGGATAACCAGGCGGCGCGGCGCCGGCGCGGGGCAGCGTGGAAAGGTAGCAGGTGCATTTTAAAAGGGATCTCCCCGCGGCCGAAGGGACAGCCCCCTCCCCAGTGTACAGTGTCTCACGCCTTATAATAAGTGCATTTTTTATTTCTTTAATCTTATTCCTCTCGCTCCAGCGATGCGCGTGCCTCGTTCTCCCTTCACTATTTTTGTGGATTATTTTTTATTCTTTATTCCCTCTCTTCTCCGCGACTGGAATACCGATATCATCCTTCCAGCCCCAGCGCGTGCTGCCCCGCCTTGCCACGGCCCCCGCTCTCAGTTTCAGCCGGAGTTATCATTGGTTCCGTTACGTCTCGATAATCCGTTTCCGGAATCTGTTTTCCGGGAATTAAAAGCGTCCCTTGGACGTCAGTTTCCACCCCAGCGAGCCGGAGGATAAGCTTGAGAAGAAGCAGTTGTGTGTCGGGTCGCTGCCCTGCGCCTATGCAGCACCGTGGGCTCCGCCTACAGCCTACAGCTACGGCAGCAAGGCAGATGAACCATACCGGTTGATGCGTCTCGTAGTGTTGATATAATTTCTTTTTCTCGGCTGTGTACCGGTGCAGTAATGGTCCCGCCTGCCGGGCGGGCAGCACGCCTCCGCAGCCTCCTACACGGCCTGCAGCGCGCCTCATCCACCAGGGGCTTAACGAACAGTACGGGCGCGGTGCGGCGGGGCGCGGCGCGGTAGACGAAATGGGAAATGGATCCTAAACACGCTGACGGCTGCTGTGTCTGGGCTCTGGTCTCTGTCTGTCTTCGGAAAGGCGATAGGGAACCATGCGAGCGGGAGGAGCAGGAACGGGCGGCGGAAAAACCTCCGTGATGATTACCGTTTCGGGAATGTCTTCAACACAGCACAAGACCGCTTAACGTGTCTGTTAATGTTGTTGGCCGTGGGCCGGGGGGAGAGGGGGAGGGGGGCGCCCGTTAGAACTTATTAATGTATGAGTGGCGGTGGGCTGAGCTCCCGCCACGCCCCGGCCGGCTCGGCCCGCGCCGCCCGCGTGGCCCGTGGCCCCGGGGACCCAAATGAAATGCTTTGGAAAGCGCTGCGCTGGGACTCTCTGTAGGTGAGCGCTGAGCAGGCACCACGCCCTGCCCCGCTCCGCCCCGCCTGGGGACTCATTCAATCACCTGAAAGTTTGATGAATCGCAAAGGTCCCGCGCAGCCCCGCCCCGCCCCGCCACGCGCCGCATCCTCCCCCACTGCCCACGCCGCCCGGTGTAAAATCGGGACAGGGGTATGGGGCGGGGGCGGGGCGGAGGGGGGGGATGTGATTTGATAACGATTCAGTTGGTCCACCTGCGGGTGGTCCAATCCGGTTCGGGGGATGAGTTGGGTTGGGCCCGCGGTAATCCCCCCCAGCAGTGCTTTGTGCGTGATGCATGTTGCCGCTCAAAAACAAAACGGGGCGAAAGAAAAAAAGAGTAGGAGAAAGACGAGGAGGAGGCGGAAAAAAAATACAAAATTCAAAACAAAAATAACAACAGATGACAAGTTTTGATTGGCGGACGTTCGTTATTGGGTCAGTGTCAATGTCCAGCGGGGACCATATATATAGGTCCAGCCCAGCAATATCACGGTATCGCGCTGGCCTGCCCTCGTCATCGACAGCGCGGGGGAGCGGCGCAGGGCGAGGCGAGGCAGAGCATGTGGGGGTGTGGGACCTTCAACAACCTACCCCCTCTTCCTCCTCCCTCTCGCACCCTCCTCCCTTTTCACCGCGGGCGCCGGGCTCCGCGCAGTAAACCTCAAGGCTGCCACTTTCGCTGACTTTTCGGTTTAAATGTCCACTGGAGGGGGAACACGAAAAAAAAATCGCGCAGCTGAAATTAGATGTGAGAAATAAGTACTACAGCTACAAAGTTCAAATAGTGCAAAAAGAAATAGCAGAGTAGCTGGAAAATAAGCACGGGAGCTTAAAATTAGCTGCGCCTACACAGCTAAAAAGTCAGTACACCTAATTTTTTTGCTGAGATGCGAATATTTTTTTATTTTTTCATTTTTTTGCGTGAGAGATAGTACCGCAGATCGACCCCTCGCGGAGGCTCTCACCTGGCGTTTTTTGAGAAGGGGAGGGGAAAGGGGGGAGGGGGTTCCGGGGGTGCGCTTGGCTGAAAGGAGACTTGCAGTGCATAATGTGAGGACGACATGCTCTCGACAGAGAGTGAGAGCGGCCAAGTGAATTGCAAGTGGTTTTATTACCGTTCGTCATTATGCGGTTTTCTAGCGCTGTGTGGCGCACTTCCACGCCTCTACCCTGTCGTCCATGCTAATTACACCCCTTCCACGTTATATAGCCGGTGCGGGGGTATGGGGCGGGGTGGGGGTGGGGGGCTCTCTGCGGCCGGCACGCAACAGTATCAAACACATCGAGGCGCATTTTCGTGCCGATCGGCGCGGCGGGCCAGGGTGGTACCCTATAGCAAGGGGCGTACCGAGGGGCGGGCCGCGGGCGGGGGCAGGGGGCGGGCTGGGGCCAGCGGGCGGGAGAGGGTGGTGGCGTGTGGGCGGGGCGGGCAGGCGGGGGTCGATTTGAAGGGGGTGGGTATGGCTTTTTGGGTTAAGAGGGAGGGAGGGGGGAAGGAGGTGGCGGCGGCGGGCGGTGTGGGTGGAGAGGGTGGGCATCACGCGATCCCCCCTCCCCCTCTCTTTTCGAGCCCTCCGGGACGCACGCGGTCCTCGGCTGTCACGCTAGTCTTGGCGTGTTGCCTACCCATCAGGCGGGGCGCGGTGGGGCAGGCTCGGCTCTGGCCCCGGCGAGGCCTGCGCTGCGCTTGTGGCCTAACGTCTAACGACACGCTGGAGGATCGCGCCGGCCGGAGCCGGAACGCTTTTGCGCCGAAGTGGTGGAGGCCGGGCCACGTCGGCCCGACCCGCTCGCGCAGTCCTCAGGGGCTGTGCGCGGCCTCGGCCTGACCTTTTGTTGGGAAGATTGTAAAATCCCTAGGGTAAAAAAAAAAGAACACTTTCCCACTCTTGAAATGTCGAAGGACAATATTATTATTCTGACTGGTATCGGACGTTTTTGCGCGTCATTCGTTGAGATTCAAAATTTTTAGTAACAAGAAGACATCTTTAGCAAGAAGCCAGTTGCGAAACTATAACACAATATATATAAGTATCCTTTTAATAAAAAGTGTATTTTTAGTAACTATGTTGTTTCTGAATTAAAAGACATCTCTTTAGAGTTTTGGCTGTGGTGCTAAGAGCCACCACGTATTTAAGTACTCGGCAGTCAGGTTTTCAAAGCAGTTTTCTTCGTGTGTTGCGCATCCGGCAGGCAGGCTGGCGGCGGCGCGTCGGCGTCGGCACCCAGCAGCACAGCGCGGGCTGTAGGCGTCGACGCGCCCGGGGCGGGGCGGGGCGGTGCCATGCCACCCTCTCCTGGGGCGTCGTCCCCTGAGGGCAGCGAGGCGTCGCGACGCGCCGAATGGCGTCTGCAGACCAGGCGTGGCCTGCTGGCCGCGGCGCGTACGGCGCCCTCCACACCCCGCCTTACCCCGCCCCGCCCAGCCCAATCGATGACGCGGCCCGGGCGGCCCGGGCGGCCCGGGCCGGTGATCATCAGAGCCAAAGCCTCGGCATGTGGCGCTGCGCTCTGTGTGTCTGGGGACCCACTGCACTGCGAGCGGCACACCACTGGCCTACTGCAGGGGAAAGAGATACACGGAAAAAAGAAATGACAAAAATCGCACTGCTGAAATTAATAGTAAAAACTATTATCACTGCACTCTTAACTTTCTACAAAGAAATTTTTCGTAGATTGCAAAGAATTCTGTGCAACCGTAATTTCCAAAGAATTTTCTTGTATTACAAAAATGTTTTTCTTTGTACTACAAGGAATTTTGTTTGTATTTCAAAGATTTTTCTTCGTATTACAAAGAAAATTTGGCTTTGTATTGGCTTTGTATTATACGGTTGCACCTGGTTGCACAGAATTCTTTGTAATACAAGGAATTTTCTATGTAAGAAGTTAAGAGTGTGCGGCTATAAAATTAAAACAGGAAAAAGAAATATCGCAGTCTAGGTTAAAAAAAACAACATCGCAGCCTACAAATTTGTTGCGCTTATACAGCTAAATAAATTAGCACTCCTGCTAATGTTTTTGCTCTGACGCGATCTATTTTTTTGCGTGTAGAAAATAAAAGGGAAGAAAAAAAACAAAAGTTGACCCGAAGTTCGCGTCATTCGACGAAGCAGAAGCTTCTGATCTCAAAAGAAAATGTTTACAGGGCTAAGCTTTCTATGATGTGCTTAGAGAGGTTAGAGGCGATAAGTGAACAGTGTTTTTAACAGACTAAATATTCAGAACTGATTTCTGCAATCTTTAGCAATAGGTGGGGTGCGCACTAAAATCCCTACATAATGAGCATCCCGATGCTATCTCCCACCAAGGCGTGCTCCCTTTACTTAAACATGGAATGCTCACAGTGCAGTTGTCAGTGCACGGAGCTGCGATTGTGGATGTTTCAGGAAATTATTCCTTTTCAAGACGTTGAGTAAATTTTTTACTATGTGCAAAATGTATGCTATTACTTGAATCGGTCGAACGCAAAAAAAAATCGGTAACAAGACTTTTACCGTTACTATACGTTCTCTTTCATATTTTTCCTTGCGGCCTCTCCGTTTCTGCTGCGCTAGCTGTTTGAAGTTATTTAGCCATAATGATCCCGCTGACGGACGAAGGAGGGCGAAATTATATCTGAAAGCGAATGGCGAGCACTCGAACAGGAGGGAGAGAGGGCGGGACGAGACCGCTGCCGCTGCATTTTTCGAGCAGAATCGTCGCGGTAGGGAAACAAACAGCGGGGAGATTATCCTCCGAATCTCCCCGCCGCGTCATCACAATTGATTTGACAAATATTGGGAGGGGAGGTTTGGCAGGAGGAAAAGGACGGCTCGCGGCGAGGCGCGGCGGGGGAGGGGGGGGGAGGGGGAGCACCCCACAGCGGTGTGTGAGGCTGGGTGTACGTTTCCAAGACGACAGCCCCCTCCCCAACCCACCCCACCACACATTCATATATTCCAACACGGCTGCACATATGCGAGATTGCCAATCCTCTCCGCCCCGCCCCGCCCCGCCCCGCCCCGCCCCGCCCCGACATACAACACGCCGCTGCATGTACACGACGATTTTCGCGTCTCGGCTGGTCTCGGTCTCGCCGGCCGCCTTGAGACGGAAAGGAGCAAGGAGCCTGGGTTGAGGGGATCGTGTTGACATTGAGCATTTTTATTTTGGCAGTGCGCTCGTTTTGTCCGGCGCGAGCTTTACCTCGCGCACGGAAGCAGAAACCGGATTGGGCTTCGTCGGCCACTGAGCCCCCCTCCCCCCCCCCCCCCAGCCCTATCCCTGCCCCGGCCCCTCCTGGCTCGAACGTCCTCGAGAGCCCGGCGACTCGCTGAAGAAGCGCCGTATTTCGAGACCAACTTGCATCACCGCACCGCTAATGCGAAATTGAGGCATATGAAAATCAGGCTCAATAAAATCGGGAAGTTTTATCCTTATTATGATTTTTGTGCGGTACTTCAAGTACTATTGAAGTAGTATTGTGTTCGATGGCGTGGATTGGAATGACTGTACGGAAAACGAGCTGTAACCTCTTTTGTCTCCTCTTTTCTCCCCCAAATTGAAGCCTGCGGGTTAATGCAAGATGCAAACTTTATCCCGCAGTGTACTCGACGCGGCGTGCTCGACGCATACTGCGCGAAGCACAATGAAGTGTGTTTACAGACTATGTACCACACCTATCCCCTTATTCACATCCAGCCAACAGGGGTAATTGTGACAAATCAAAAGGGTGAGGGGAGGGGAGTAGGGAGGGGAGGGGGAGGAAAGGAGTGGGGGAGGAGTGCGTGCGGGGTTCAACAGGGTCAAGAGTTAGATGAATGGCTAGTTATCGGAGTCCACCCTCTCCCTCTCTCTCTCTCTCTCTCTCTCTCTCTCTCTCTCTCTCTCTCTCTCTCTCTCTCTCTCTCTCTCTCTCTCTCTCTCTCTCTCTCTCTCTCTCTCTCTCCTCTACGACCACCCCCTAGCTGTGGGTGTTCCGCAGGGGTTCGCGGGCGGGGCGATTGCACACGCGTCATACACATATCGTGTTATCCGCTCAGTTTTAGCGGACCGGTCCTCCTCCTACCCCGCGATGTCGTGCGTTTTATGGAGGGGAGGCTTTTCGCGCAGACAATGGGGACCGTGATTTTCGATTTTGAGAGCGGTGGCAATGGAAAGTTTTTTGCCTGATTCGATTGGGTTATATATACTCGTGTGAGCAAGCAGTTGCGCGTTCCTCACTCCCTCAGGAGTTGTAATCCTCAAGGCATTTCTCATCCTCTCGCTGAATCATACACATTTTTTTTCCCAATCCACCCCTCATAATAAATGTAGCTTCTGTGACAGCCGTGATATTGTGATTTCCGTCAAACGTCTACCCTCACACACTTTCCGCAGAGTTGTGTATTTTGTACGTTTGGCTGCTGCGGCTGGGTGTCGTGCTGGACAGGGCGGGTAGGGCGGGGCTAGGCTGGGGTGGCCGCGCCGAGCCGAGCCGAGCCGAGCCGAGCCGAGCCGAGCCGCGTCCTGACGGCTCGACTATGACGAAAGCATGCGGGTCGTGTCAGGGGTGCGGGGTGGCGCGGGGCGGGGCTGTGTGTACACCCTGCGGTACCCTGCCTGCGGCTGGCGTGCGGTCGGCCTACGCTCCGCTCTCGAACCCATAGTGTACCTCTCCCCCCCCCCCCTCATTTAGGAGCCTCGCTGCCCCCCCGGTTGGGGTAGCTCCAAAGCCACAGCGTCGGGGTGTTAGCGACCTCTCCCGCCCCCGCCGCGCTGGAGGAGCTGCTCAATAAGCTACCCTCGGCTGATAGTCATTTCCCCCTTTTCTCCTCCCTCCCCTCTGGGGTTTATTTTAATTTTTGCAAAAATGATGAGCGAATTAAATTGCGTCCGCGATTGCGTCTCTCTTTCAAACAGATTCTAATTTGTCTGATTCCCAACGATTAAATAACGATTTGGACCACGGAGCTGCCACGTGGAAAGGTATTTGGAGTCTGGGGAGAGAGAAAGAGTGAGAGAGAGCAGCAGTGAGAGCCCGGTGGGGGAGGGGAAGGGAATGTAAGGCAAACAGCTGCCCTGCTCGCTTCGCCTCGCCACCCCCTCGTTGCCGGGGCTGCTGGCCATCGCTCAGTATTTGCAAACACGCCGGTCAAGTGGCTTCTCGCAGTGGCAACCATACTGTGGAGGGTCCGGGTCGGGGTTGGGGTCGGGGATGGGGTGGTGAGTCCTGATCGCTGCTCCTGCGGCGTCCATCGACCTGCACATACGAAATGTGCACAGGAAATTTTTGGACTTGATTTTATTTATTTTTGATTTATTTCATATTTTGTAATGATTTTTCTTTTGATTTTTCAATGAAAATTTCTGTCTCTTCTTGATAAATTTTGATCTTTTACCCCGATTTATGATTTTTTTTTCAATTTTAGTTTAGTTTTGGTCAATTTTCACCATTTTTTCTGTATTTTTCTTCTTTATTTTTAACGATTAATTCAATCATTTTTCGAAGTGACTCTCCCCTCGGGCCTGCGTCCCCTCTCATCTCTGCCCTCCCTCCCTCAATCTTTTAACATTTTATTTCACCGCGTCGTGCGGTCGTCGTGGTCGTCGTAGCTAAAACCTACGTCGCGTTGGGATTTCGTGACAGAGTTCTGCAATGGGCGGTCCGGCTCCGCCCGCCGCCTGAGGTGTGCGAGAGAGAGCGACAGTGCATGGGCGGTTCTGCGGTGCTGTGGCATGGAGTGGCGGCAGCAGTCACCGGCCGGACAGCCGAACAGTGCCGAAGTCACCTGTGCGGGGGTCCGGGCGGGTCGGCGCTGGCCGATGCCTATGCTCAGCTACTCCACGCCACGCCAAAAAGTGCCGAACGCAGCGGGCGGAGCTTCTACCCGTCTCCGCACTCGGTCCGGGCGCTCACCCGGCCCGTTGACTAAGAGACGGTCCGGTCCGGGCGCTTTGGCTACGACGGCCCGGTGGCTGCCGGGCGGAGCCCGACCACCCATTGCAGAACTCTGTTTCGTGATGCTGTGCGTGTGTATACATGTGTGAGTTTGTGTGTGTGTGGTAAAGAAGAGGAAATGAGAGAGCCTGTGCACAGTGCACGTCTCGCGAGACACGCTTTCTGTCTCACCGCATGGCCCCTCCTCGCGTGTTCCCGTCCTCCTTCCTCACCACTCCTTCCCCTCGCCCCTTCTTCCTCGCTCTCTGTTCCCGCCTCTCTCAAAGATCCGTTCTTACAGAGCGCAACCCACATCTTATCATCCTACATCCCCGACGAGTCTGGTTCTCTTCTCCCAAAGTCTTTCCCCAATCATGTTTCCTCTTGGCCTGTCTTTCAGCTCACTATCTCCCTGTTTCACTCACGCCTCACGCCTACCCCCTGTCTCTCTTAGTCTCTCTCTCACTCTCTCTCTCTCTCACTCTCTCTCACTCTCTCTCACTCTCACACACACACACACACACACACACACACACACACACACACACACACACACACACACACTGACACACAGCTGCAGCTCGCAATCCTAGTCGATAATAAATTCCATTGCACATCTCTCGCAGTGACTGACAGACAGCTGTTGACAGCGGGTCGTGGCGTGGCGTGGCGTTGTGGGGCGCTGGTGTTGCGGCCTATGCGACTTGGCTCAGTGCCCCACGAAGCCCTTTACGAATTGCCCCCTTCCCCCCCCCTCCCCCTCAACCCTCCACCTTTAGCCTCATATCCTCCCGTCCCCTTCTCCGAACGTCTCGCATACGCCAGTTCAGAATAAGAAAGAGACGAAACCTGAACCTGAACGCGGTGGCGATCAGTGCGAGTCGCGTGCCCGCGTATGTAGTGTGGCACTGCGAGCTCAAGTATGAAGTGGATTCGGAAAATCATAGCGTATTCGTCATCCGTGAGGAAAAAGAAAATGGCGATGTCACACTCGGATTAGCAGCACGTGTGACGTATACATTTTGCGGAGCGCGCGTCGAATCACACGAGAGAGATGAGAGCAAACATTGACAGGCCACAGGGCCCGGCCCGGCCGGCCGGCCGCTCCCGACTCTATGTGGCGCCTCTCTGCGTTCTGCTTCCATTCCATCTGAATAAATCCGGCCCGTGCTTTGTCAGTTCGGTCCATTCCGGGTCCGTGGTGCGGGCGGCGCGGCCGCCACGCCCTGCCACGCCCCGCCCCGCCCCGCCCCGCCACGCCTCGCCATGCCCCGCCCCGCCACAGTCTATCCCAACCCCTTGTTTATGGTGGCACACTGCATGCGGGTCGCTGAGCCTGCCGGGCTCGGCGCTCGGCCCTGCTGCGGAGGGAAATGGACATTTTCTGGCTCAAGCCCCGCCCACACGCCACACCCTGCCCCGCCACGCCCCGCCACGCCCCGCCACGACATGCCACGCCTCCATAGCAGCCAGACGGACAATGCCTCCCCGCTCGGGTCTTATGGACAGCAAGGGTGGTTCGCGCGCGCCCCACCCCGCCCCGTCACTGCCGACAGAAAGTGAGAGAGAGAGAGAGAGAGAGAGAGAGAGAGAGAGAGAGAGGGAGAGAGGGAGAGAGCTGTGCCCCGTGGCTCTGCTCAACAATTCCTTATTCACTCGTTGGACTTGTGCCGCGCCGGTGCTCTTCAGGGCGGGCCGAGGCCGGCGGGGCGCGCTTCTGTGCTGCGGTTTGTTTGCACAAGCGCAACTTGTGCCCCTTTGGTGCCGCAGGCGCCGCGTCCCTGGCCCCGCCCCGCCCCGCCCCGCCCCACCCCGCCCCGCCCCGCCCCGCCCCACCCCGCCCCGCCCCACCCCGCCCCGCCCCGCCATGGTCTAGTCTGACGTGGCTGCTGTACGGACCGGGCAGGGTAGAGGGTAGCAAGGCCAACCCAGAAGAGAGAACGACGGCGAACTATAGTCGGGAGAAGGTGGTGGAGGGTAGTATGGAGTATTCCAGTAAATATTTTTAACCCTCTATTATGCGGGCCCCTTATTGTAACTTGGCTTCCATACTGTGTTCTGATGTCCAGGTTTAGGTCCTGGAGCCTGTATAGGTTCTGATGTCATGGCCCTGTAACCTGAAGTTTCTGATCGCGGAGGTCCTGATGTCCAGGTCGTGTCCCTTTGTCCCCGTCAGGACCGCCCGGCCCTGCCCGGCCCGGCGCGTCGCCCTTGAAGTCTCCAGATCGGTTCTGGGAATAAAGGAGGCGGTGCGGGAAGAGTAAAGGAGAGGAAAGGAGAGGCAGCGGAGGAGTGAAGAGGAGAGAGGAGAGGTATCGATGAGCCTCTGATGGTCCGGTGCGGTGGTGGCCTGGCGAGCCTGGCCTCCCGGCAGGCCATCATCACGTCGTCCACCGAGCGTGGCGGTGCGTGGCGGGGCGTGGCGGGGCGTGGCGGAGCAAGGCCCGGGCGACATGGCTTTGCTCTCGGGCGGTGGCCCTGGCTTTTTGGCTGTTTATTTTTTTTTGACGTGTTATTTCGCAACGTTTTATGTGTAATGAGAGGCGCGCCGGTCCCGGCGGCGGCCCCAGGGGCCTAAGTGAGGCATCACTGGGGGGAAGGGGCGACATCCCAACCCGAAACGGGCTGGTCGGATCTGCCCCGCCCCGCCCTGCTGCCTCGTCCGACGACAGGGGCGCAAAAAGTATGGACTGTGGAAGTCCGAGGCTCGGGCGTAGGGGGCGGCTGGCGGCTCCTGACCTGAAGGGACCGGGGCGGGGCGCGGCGGGGCGGAGCGCTGCGCGGCGGGGACCGCATTAAGTAGCTGGCTCAACAAGTCATTATGCACTGCAGGCTCAGTTGGCACGTCACACGGTTACCGCAACCCCGTTTTTCTTTTGGTGCTGCTTTTATTGTCTCCTTTTTCTACCTCGCTGTAATTTTGTCAATTTTCGTAACGCGTTTTATTTTCCTCGCTGTTCTATGCGGTCGCGCGCCCCTGTGAATGTGTGTGTGTGTGTGTGTGTGCGCGCGCTCGCAGCAGGTGCGCAGGACGTGGACGTGGGTTCATTGAGCAGCGCTGATGAAACAATCAAACTGTTTCCCGGACGGGCCCTGGCGTGGCTATAGCTCGTGCCCGACGACGAGGGTGTTTGACCCGCCGAGGGGGGGAGGGGGGGCACGCCCCGCCACGCCCAACGACGCGCAAAACTGAACGTCAAGTTGACGCGCCGCGAGCGGCGTTCCGAAGCGATCGGATTCCGATGTCCACATACCCGCCGACGGCCTGCCTGCTGGGCTGACGCCGCGCGGCGCCGGCTGCCTGCGGCCCGCGACCTCCCTCCTCCTCCTCTTGCTCCTCCTCCTCCTCCTCATCCCCTCCACACGGCGCCTCACCAGCAGCGCAGTAAACAATTCTATTTCAGATAAAGTTAGGGGTAGCGACCGCTGCGTACCGCGGCCTACGGCGCGTACAGGCGCACAAATCATGAAGGCTCTCTGTGAAGCGAGTGGCAGGGGAGGGGAGGGGAGAGAGGAGTGGGGGTGCTGATGCCCAGGCGGGTATTTCGAGAAAGGGCGCCTCCTCTCCTCCTCTCTCCTCTCCTCGCCGCCACGGCTCGCCACCTCGCAGCTTGTGGTAAAGGAGAGCGAGAGAGAGAGAGAGAGAGAGAAAGGGAGAGGAGGAGTTCAGGGAGAAGAAGGAGAGATGCTCTGCGACGACGCCTCTTGCCTTGCATGTGAGTGCCTTTCAGTTTTACGAGCGACTTGGAAAATTAGCATGCGATGTGCGGGAGTGTCGGGTAGGGTCGGGTCGGGGTATAGGGTCTCAGGAGGATGAGACTCAGCGGCGCAGCAGCGCGGGAGCGGCGGCCAGGAACTGTCACTTTCGAGATTAGACTGCAGGCTAATGGACCGGCCCGGGCCCGGCGCCCGGCCCGGCCTACACTGTCTAAACGACTGTAAAAGGTTTTTCTGAATTTTCAGTAGTTAAAGTCTAAAGGTTGTTAGCAGATGATACGAATGTATCAGCCGGCTTGTTTTTTGTTCAAATCAAATCTGGAAATTCAGACTTTAAGTTTACAGTACAAGTCTGAAACAAAATCTGAGAATTCTGAAAACAATCTACTGAATTTTCATCTCATATTATATGATTTTTTGGGGGGGAGTTTACGCGTCACTCCGCAATAGGACACTCAAAATATTTTAAAGAATTCTCTTGTGCGCGCATTTTAAGAAAAGCCGATAATGGCAGACAACTGTGCATAAAAGGGCTGCAGAGAAGTGGGACTTTTGCATGACTATCTCATCTCGGCGTGCACCAGGCGGGCTAGGCCAGCAGCCTGCAGGCTGCAGGAGAACGTATGGACCGCTGCGCCGCATGCCGCTCTCCGCGCCGTCATCTGTTGGATGCATTCGATCAGCTGCAGCGCGGCCGAAGGCGAGGCCGGGCGAGGCGAGGCTATCTGACGTGACGCGACCCGACGCCTCGGCGGCGGGGAGGAGGGGAAGGGGCAAGGCGAGGCGAGGCGAGGCCCCTTTTAAAAATTTCCCGCTTTTCGACTCCGTTCCGCCGGGCTATGGGGCTTTATCTTCCCTCGTTGTTGCCGTCACGTCGTCGCAGCGCTTCATTGCCCGGCCCGGCGACTCTCTCTCTCTCTCTCTCTCTCTCTCTCTCTCTCTCTCTCTCTCTCTCTCTCTCTCTCTCTCTCTCTCTCTCTCTCTCTCTCTCGCTCTCTTTCTCTCTTTCTCTCTCTCTCTCCCTCTCCCTCTGTATGTGTGTCTGTCTGTCTGTGTGACGGGGCGCGTTCCCATCGCGCAGACGCTTATAGGCACTTAGGCCCGCAAGACCGTCAGTTCGTCACGCGTTGCCGTCGTCGTCATCTTCACATGCTCAGTGACGATAATTCTCCAAGACGAATCCGTTGTTATTTTAAATTAAGAATGAAAAATTGTCGAAGCGGGTATACCGGCGCACACGGCCCTGATCGGCGGTGTGCAGAAATGCTTGCAGACCCCCCGAGTGCGTCCCGTTAGCCGGCCCGCCGGCTACATGGAGGGAGGCTGCATGTGTGTGTGTGTGTGATGCAGGAGGGAGATATTGGACAGGGCAGGTGCACGACGACTCAGCCAAAAAATGGCCGCATAAGCACAGTCTATTGTAGTGGATTCTGCTTGGTTTCATACGAGGACTACTCTTGAGCACTGCGAAAAAATCTATGTAGTGGTTACGGGAAAATTTCCATCGGGAAATGTATGGTAACGACATCAAATTGTAGGTGAACAGAATTGTATTGACTTTCGGTGTCGACTTGTTTTTCTGAATTGAGCGTAATCATAGGCTTAGGTAAATCAACGATGCCGATCGTAAATGTAACGATTATTTGTAAATCACAAATCATGGTAAAGATTATACAAACTTGCATTTCAATGTGCGAAAAATCCGAGGGGTCCGGAAGTACGGTCTGACGGTGTACACGTGCTGTGGGCCTGCTGGATTTCCTAGGTTTTCCTTTTGGTTTTCCCGGCCTTCCCAATTTTTTCTTGGTTTTCTCAATATCTGGTTTTCCAGGATCTTCTGAAGGCCTCCTACCGTTTTCTGTGGTTTTCCCTCATCTTCATTGGTCTTCCCCTACAATTTCCAGGCTTATTTAAAATTTATTTGCCTTTCCTCAAGTTTTTTCGGTCTTCCTTAATCATTTTCGGTTTTCCCTTACCATTTGTGGCCTACAATTTTATTGGGTATCTTCGGCTTTCTTTGGTCTTCGTGGTGGTCTTCCCGGTCTTTTCAGTTTTCCGGGCGGCCGGTGTACGCACTCAAACCTAGTTGCGGAACCCTCGGAAGAAATCTACGAAAATGTAGAAACTTACGGCGATATTTTTCACTGAGAATCTTAGATCAGCTTAACAGGCAATCGGAAATAAAGTAAAAGTTTTCGACACGGCGCGCGTTTGAACCCGGGAACCTTGGTGCCGGCGTGGGCGGCTCTACCGCCGCGGCCGCGGCTCACCGGCTTGCCTCGCGCGCCCGACGGCCCGACGCGAGGTACCCGTAACGCGAGTGGTACCTGAGGTACCTGAGTATGCGGGCGGGCCGGGGTAGGACGGCAGGCGGCCGAGGAGGTCGTCCCTGTGCTGCGGCCGCCGGGCCGGGCCCAGCCGGGCTTAGCGCTCCCGCGCGAGCGGGGACGGGACGTGAGCAGCGCCGGGCCGGGCCGGGCGGCGGCCAGGTACACAGGTGAGGCCCCTGCCCCCCCCCCCCCCCCCCCCCCCTCCTCCCTCAAAGGGAGAATCCCGATAGAGGTGCGCTGCCTCGGCCCCTCCGCCCGCCCCGCCCCGCCCCGCCCACCCCGCCCCGCCCACCCCGCCCCGCCCCGCCCCGCCCACCTCACCGCGCGCTGCCCTGGAGCCCGCGCGGAGCCCTGGTGGTGGAGCCGTTGCTCGAGCTGCTGGAGCCCCGGGACCATAAACGTCAGCGAGAATGTGAAAAGTTGAAATCCCGCGTGCGCGTATGAAAACATAAAAAGTATATACCGGGGTGCGGGGCGGGTGGCGTAGAGGTTCGCGGCGGCTGGAACGGGCCTCGATTTATGGGGTAGGCAACCCGCACAGCACGCGCGGCATAGTGCGCCCGCCCGGCCCTAGCCCCGGCGCGGCGGGCTCTGAGTGTCACCGGCTACCGGGCCCGGGCCCGGGGCCTGGGCTTGGGGCTGGGACTGACTATGAATGAGGTACCCAAGGGCCTGCCCCGCCCCGCCCGGCCCGGCCCCGCCCCGGGGCACGCACCCGCCGCGGCGCCCTATCCTCTCGGAACAACTGAATAGCTCTGTGGACCTCGTATATTTCCTAGGCGGGCACGAGCGGGGCGGACAAAGAGAGAAAAAAGGAGGAGCATATAGAGCCAAGGAGAGAGAGATAGAAAGAGAGAGGGGAAGGGGGTGGGGGGGGGGAGGTTTCTTCATACATACAAACTGTTTCTTATTGTGCGAGAGCTGCGAGTGCTGGTGCACTGCGCTTCCAGGGCCGCCCAACCCACCTCGGCCCGACTAGGCCCGAGTAGCGAGGGATTCACCATTGCGCGCACCTTACGGGCATGTACGTGCGGTGTACATACATTTACATTAGGCACGCAGTGCAGAAGGGTGAAAAGTGCGGGACAGAAGGAGAAAGAAAGTAAGAAAGAAAGAAAGCAAGCAAGCAAGAAAGAAAGGAGAATAGGAGAGAGGCGGGGAGCTCGAGGGGTTCTTCACTCCAAACTCAAGCGTACACCGATTTAAAATCAATTTGATTTTTTTTATAATTTAAGTAATCTTTTTGAATTTTTTGATTTTTATTGATTTTTTTTTGATTTTTTTGATTTTTTTTGATATTTTTTTGATTTTTTTTGATTTTTTTTATTTTTTTTGATGTTTTTGATTTATTTTTTTTTATTTTTTTTTTTTTGGTGGGCGGGGTTGTAAAATCCACTGAAATTTTGATCCAAATATTAAATTATTAATAGGGTATTCCGGACAAGGCGAGCACCGGAAACGATAGGCGAGTTCTCGCTGGTCGGATCTCAGCCTTGAGGCACATCCACGTTTTAAGAACGTCTCTGCAAATTTTGGTGCTTCTTTCACAAAATGCGCGATTTTTTCACGTACCTCGGCCACTATTTGTCAACTGTCTTCCGCCGCCACCGCCACCCTAGGGTATATCCAGCGGCATACAACCTACAAGCTATCCGAGGTCCCTGATTGGTCGATTCGCCCCGCGAGTCATTTGTTTTGGGCGAATCGACCAATCAGGGACCTCGGATAGGTTGTAGGTTGTATGTCGCTGGATATACCCTAGGGTGGCGGTGGCGGCGGAAGACAGTTGACAAACGTGGATGTGCCTCAAGGCTGAGATCCGACCAGCGAGAACTCGCCTATCGTTTCCGGTGCTCGCCTTGTCCGGAATACCCTATTTAGAATAATTTTGAATATTTTAATTTAATTTTGGTAATAGGTGATCCAAACTAATTCGAAATGGCTGTTTATATTCGTAGAAAATTAAATGAATCGTAATTAATTGTTATTTTAAGGAATTAATTAGTTGCATTCAAAATTAATTCAAAATTAAGTTGACTCGTCGCATGGTTGGCTGGCTGGCTACCTGCTAGGTGGAAGCAGTGTTAGTCGGCCTTGCGGTTGGCGTCGGCTTGGCCTCAGCGAGGCTACACCTCATGATATGAGAAATTGTGCGTCAGGTGCGTGTAGGTTCCTTGGCTGTGGATGAGAAATCGTCCGGAGCAAACAAAACAAATCAGCGCACTCGTGTAAATCGCGTGTGAATGTGAAATGTGTACATCGCAAGCGTAGTGATGTTGGAGTGCGGAGGAATCGAGCGGCACCAAGTAATCAGTGCAAAGTAAAGCATTCACAGTGCAAACAAGAGGAGTTCTCGCGCTTTAACAGTGCGAGCTTGCGTCGGTTGTGTTTGCCTCCTCACCTTTGGGCGAAAAAAGGACCCGAGTTGTACGAAACGCTGGCCTTGTGACGAAACATGAATGAACGACATCCGAGGTGACGGTGCCCAATTTTTATATCCACAGAAATTCTATCACAAATGTTTCACTGCTGTGCGAGAAGAAAACACTAGAAAAGATTCACATTCAAACGCGATTTACACGAGTGCGCTGATTTGTTTTGTTTGCTCCAGACGATTTCTCATCCACAGCCAAGGAACCTGCACGCACCTGACGCACAATTTTTCATACCATGAGGTGTAGCCTCGTTCCTTGACTTAAATGTTTTTTTCTGATTTTTTCTATTCGTCTGATTTTTTCTGATTTTTTTGATTTTTTTTGATTTTTTCTGATTTTTTCTGATTTTTTTTCGATTTTTTCTGATTTTTTCGTGATTTTTTCTGATTTTTATTGTTTTTTTTTGATTTTTTTTTGATTTTTTTGATTTTTTTTGTTTTTTTTTTGATTTTTTGATTTTTTTTGATTTTTTTGATTTTTTTCTTGATTTTTTTGAGGCTGTACACCGATTTTTTTAAGTGAAGGACCCCTCGGGGAGCTACTGTCGAGCCTGCGCCTAACTTGAAGTGATTTCTCTGGGGGTTTTCAAATGGTTAGCGAGGTTCCTAAGGCTCCGGGTGCCATGCAGTCACTGTTTTCTGAGTGCGAATCGTTTCCATTTTCACAACTGTAAAGGAAGGAATGGCCATTCTATAGAGGTGGTCGTAGCCAAAATTCAACAGACCCGCAGTGTCGTAATGAATTAATTCCTGCAATTTATTATCTGTCCAAAAATACCCCTCCCGGCTCCCCCCTCCTCTCTCTCTCTCTCTCTCTCTCTCTCTCTCTCTCTCTCTCTCTCTCTCTCTCTCTCTCTCTCTCTCTCTCTCAATATTTCTCAAATGACGGAAAGAGCCGTGGCTCTGACTCTGACTGGTGCAGAGCGGACTAGACTGGTGGACTCGGGAGCAAATGTTTAGGAAGCTGTATGTTGACCGGCTAAAGTGCTAACACGCAGTGTCCGGCCGGGCCGGGCCGCGCAGCGCTGCACATCCACCACAAGTCTCTAGAACCCCACAGCTCAGCTCCGCTGTCGTTGGAGGTCCGCTGTGAAGAGTATTTCCCTTCTTACCCGGCCCAGTCGGGCCCTAGCAGTGCCTGCGCTTTCTTCATCGTAATTTTGTTGTTGTTGTTGCTGTGTTGCCCAAACGCACTTTAAACGCCGTTGCTTTTCTTTTCTTTTTGGCCGCTTGACGAGCTTGATCTGATCGCAGTTGGGCTTTTTTTCCCCCGGTTGATTTTATTTTTATGTCCCTCTTCGCCCCGCCCTGCCCCGCTCCGCTGTCCCCAGCAAGTGTTGTTCTTTTTTTGTGTGTTCTGGTCGTGCGTGTGCTTACTGGGCCGTGGGTGGCTGGGCCGCGCTGTGCTCGCTGTTTTGTCCATTGGGCCGGAACCAAACGCACGCGGGGAGGAGGATGGGGGGGGGGGGGCGAGAGGGGAGGGGAAGGGGTTTCCGGGCGAGTCAAAGGTCAAAGCCGAAGAGCGATGCATCCCGCTGGTCTGCCTTACCCTCCCCGGCCCCGCCATCCCCCTCCCTCCTCTCTCTCTCTCTCTCTCTCTCTCTCTCTCTCTCTCTCTCTCTCTCTCTCTCTCTCTCTCTCTCTCTCTCTCTCTCTCTCTCTCTCTCTCTTCCTCTCCCTCACCCGGGGGACCCAGACCGGGGCGCCGGCGCAGCGGCCCGTAGCGGGGCGGGGTGGGGCGGGGAAGGTCGTTGGTACTTTGTGAGAGTGGGGTCCATGATCTCCGATCGGTGGACAAAGAGTTACGCAGTTTACCGCCGACATTTTCGGTGAGCGGTGACTCGCCAGCAGTTGTGTGATCAGAAACGCCTGGATATTTTTGTATTATTTTCGCCTATAAAAGAATCAAATATTGTTTTTGTACTAAGTAAAAATCCAGATTTGATATTCCAACACTATATTTGATTTCCCCGAGGATTTCCCGCCTCAAACTTTCTAATTCGAACGGCTTCGATCTAGACCTAGCAGGCCGATGGCTGTGTCGTCCCTAGAGTCTTCTAGAGTGCGAATAACCGCAACTAGCAAAAACGATAGCGTAAATTTCGAGGGGGCCTCAACTCACCCAAAATTTGGACACATGATTTCAAGATTTCACATGATTTCACTTGATTATACACCTCTTATTATTGAAAGAAATAATTTGGAAAGTAAATACAAGCGTATTTTGAGCTTAATGAGCCCAAAATACGCACTCAAATCATTTTTTTCGGCAATAGATTGTTAATGATTTCGAAGATATCAGTGATTGTGTACACATGATTTCAGGAGTTGAGGCCCCCTCGGTAAATTTTCACTCATCCGACCGCAGATATGTGGTTAGATCGAGGACATTAAAAATATTTTGGGTACTTTAGAATGAGAATTTCAACTATCAAGAATATGAAAGCAAAAGAATTATTGATTGAACCGGCGTAACTACTCGCTGGTCTGTCCTATACGAGACCGGTAGTGGCGAGGAGGAAGATTAAGCGCAGATGAAGACTCATGCGGTTCTCTCCCCGTTTGCCTCTAGCCTTCGTGTGTCAGCCTGAAGGCTTAGCTTTTAAGTTGTGCTTTTTCAGAGTTCAGCTAAGCGTTGTGTCGTTTCATAGTTGTTCACTACTTCGGTAGGAAATGACAATGTGCCGCGGATGGGGTGAAAATCGCTGCGGTGGCCCAGGGTGCCCAGGGTTCTGGGACGGTGTGGGGCGCGGCGCGGTGCGGCGGCGAGGGAGAGAGGAGAGGGGCGCCGCCGGGCCGGGCCAGGCCGGGCTAGCTGGAAGTTGCGCCTAATTTCATGTACTATAAGGAATTGGAAACTCGACGTAACAAGTTGGGAAAGAAGGAAACTTTGCGACAGTGGGAGTTGAGCGGAGCCGAGGGGGAGGGGCGGGGGGAGGGGATGGCAGCGGGAGCAGCCGCCACACCGCTGTCGTCAGCTGGCTGGGCCGGGGCGGGGCGGGGCGGCGGGTCCTCGCAGGCTCAGGTGGTCCGCCACACCCGTCCGCGTCCTCCCCTAGCTCCACTCCACCGGGTTATGATGAGCTTTGGAATAATGGCGAATACGTTGACTGCCGCAGCGCTCAACTCTGCTGATACTCCGGAGGTACTTTATGTAGGTCCTTTGTCGCTACCCTTCCGCTACCCTGGAGCTACTGCCGCTACCCTGTCGCTACCGTTTCGCTACCCTTCAGCTTCTGCCGCTACCCTGTCGCTACCGTGCCGCTACCCCGGCTCTACTCTGTCGCTACCGTGCCGCTACCCTGGCGCTCGTTACCGGTTCCTGGCAGACGGACGCCCAGCTGGAGGGTCGGCTCGGCGGTTGATTAATTATCTCCCAGAGTGACAGTGGCCGTAATGGACGGACACGGCCGGCCCGTGCGGGCCCGGGCCCCTACCCGCTCTGAGCCCCGCAGCCCCGCGCGACAGTAACGCTGCAGCTCTGCGGGCGCAGGTCCGCCCCGCACGGCCGGACGCTCCGGGACACCCCGCCGCCCCACCCCACCCCACCCCGCCAACGTCCTTATGTGGTGGCGGCTCTTGCGCGTTCCATTTCCCAAATGGACGGGGACTGCCGCCGCGCCGTCCCAGGCCACGGTCTCTCTCTCTCTCTCTCTCTCTCTCTCTCTCTCTCTCTCTCTCTCTGTGTGTGTGTGTTGTGTGTGTGTGTGTGTGTGTGTGTGTGTGTGTGTACGACCGACACCAGCCCGCCCCCTCCCCTCTGCTCCCTGTCCTCCCCTACGCCACCACTGCAGCCCGGCGTACCAATCCCAGGGCCGCGCCGGGGCCGCCCCCATAACGCGAGACTCAGAGGACGGCGAGCTCTTGTCTTACGTGGACGGAGGCTTGGCACATTTCCGTAAAATAACAAAAAAAAATTCTCAGTACATTGATGCTGACCGTAAATTAACAATATTGTTTAAAAATGACAAATTCCGAAAAATGTCAATTAAAAAGAAAAATGTTGTAAATATATGACTGCCCATTCCTGCTCGTTGATCAATTCCAAGTAGATACGAAGTGCTTGTAAAATAACAATTTAATATTGTAATTTTACAACTCACATCATGGAAATTTTCTCCGTTAACCTGGATAACCTACGACTTTCTCCACAGTGTTCTAGTTAAGCTGAGGCCACCGAGGGGGAATTTTGTTTGGCGTGTTTTGACGGTGACAGTCTCATCGGCTGACAGCGATAGGCCGGCCGGGGTGGGGGAGGGGGGAGGGGGTACTGCGGTAGGACCAGCGTAGGTGAGAGGGAGTTGGTGGGGTTGGAGAGAGAGCAAAGCCTAGGGGTGCGTTGCGTGGTGGGGGCAGGGCAGGGCAGGGCAGGGCAGGGCAGGGCAGGGCAGGGCAGGGGCGAGGGGGCCACGTAAAAGACGCTATTTGCATTCTAAAGTAAAGGTCGCGAGGGCACGGCGCTACGCCACGCCGCGTCTCTGAGGCGTGCTCCTGCTCCTGCCCAAGCCCCCCGAGCTCCTCCTACACACTAACAGGGCAGCGCCAGGGCTCCCAAGCCCGCAGGCCTGACGGCCTGGCTGCCCGGGGCGGCCGCACGAATGAACCCTCAAGGGAGGTTCAATAACTTGTACCGGCCGCGAGCGCTCTACCCGCTGCTGCTGACGGTAAAATCAATGTCTGATTTTTTGAGGAAAAAGGGGAAACCTTGAGGAACTTCCGTAATTTGGGGAAAACCCCTCAGATTTTGAGGAAGGCTACTCAAAAAATAAGGGAAATCTCCACAAAGTTTGAGGAGACTTCCTCAAAATTTACGGAGTTTTCCTCTAAGTATCGAAGGTCCTCAAAGTTTTCCCTTTTTCCTTAAAAAATCAGACATCGTTTTTATCGTGGCTAGAAATTTGAAGAACCCGTACAGAAATCGTAAGTCCTGTTTCACTCTCTTTGCTAATAGTCTCGTTTTAGTCCCGTTCGCTAGTCCTGTTTTAGTCCCTTTAGCGGCCACAAACGCGACTTTAAGCTCCAAAACAAGACAAAGTTGAAAAGCTGTTTTAGTCTCGTTTTATACAATCACAAAAAAGATAACTCCTGTTTTAGTCCCGTTTAACGTCTGTTTTACTCCCGTTTCGAGCTGGGGGGGGGGACGGGTGGGAGGCGCGGTGTGGGGGGGGGTGCGGTAGGGGGGGGGACGGGGGGGAGGCTCGGTGGGGGGGGGAGGGGGAGGGGGAGGGGGGGCAGGGAGGACCGGTAGAAGAAAGGGTTGATAGGGGTGTGTAGTGTGGCGGGGTTGTAGAGGAATTTTGACAATGTGTGTGGTTGAACCCGGTGGCAAGATAGGCATTTGCACTAAAACCTGCACTGGAAACCAAAGTGTGTGAATGTCGCACACCTGTAGGTGTGCGAGGATTCATTCGTACACTTGGGCACTTAAACGTGTGAATTTTCCTGGGATATTCACACGTTTTAGTGGCCAAGTGTACAAATGAATGCTCGCTCACCTGCAAGTGTGCGACATTCTTGAACATGGATTTCGAGAGTGCAGAAACATTTAGCGTGTAGATATACTTAGATGGCCTCTGTAGGATGCATAATTTGGCGAATGTTCCACTTATGTGTGATGCGTAACTATTCTACACGGATGAGCGCTGGGCTGCTGGACACGGTTCTGCGTGGCGCGCTGCCCGTCCCGGAGCACGCGAAGCATAGCTTGAGCTGGTCCGGCTCGTCCGCACGGCGCGCTGCCCGTCCCGGAGCACACAAAGGAGCGCTCTGCGCCTGCCCGAACCCGCTGCCGTGCACAAGAAGTCCCTCCGCGTCCTCCACGGCAGCGCGCTGCTCCAGTCCAACCCGCCCGTTACCGTGCGCGAGAAGCTGTGCTAGCTTGTCCTGCCATACACAACTATACATATACATCTCTCCATACGGTCCGCACGAGTTATTACTGAAAAAACCAAAGACACGACAAAGTACAACCAGTGCATGTCTGCTCCAAAGACATCATGCGCTCAGCGTCAGCGACACATCCTCACACAACGACAGCTGCTGTCGGACTGAGGGAGGAGGGGAGGACTCCGGTCCGGTCCGGACGTCCGGACTCCTCAGTGAGGTGAGGAGGCGGTCGGCGGGCGGCGGGCGGGCGAGGAGCTCTTGACCAGTGACTAACCGACCAACAGCTAAAGCAGGTAGCCGATGACACCGCCGCTGGGTTAATCCCTGTGCCCTGTGCAGCGCACCCCTCCCCCTCCCCTCACCCCGGGGTACCTGAGCTCACCCAGAGGGGATTAACAGCGGGGAAGGATTTTCCGTCGAACTGGCGACCCTGCGCTGCGGCGGCTGTCCCAGCCGCATCGGATGCAGCATTCCGAGAATGCGCCGAGGGGCGCCGTCACCAAACGCCTCCACCAAGTCTCGCGGTGCCGCGACCGCCAAGCCCACCGCGGCCAAACTCGCACCGGCAACCGGCCCTGCTGCCTCGGACCCACGCCCGCCAATCACTTAGCGGACTGTAATAAAATAGATTAAACCTTAAACTGTTTTCTCTTGCGTCTAAAAACGTGCGCACCGTCTGGCTTGATGCCTTATGAGTAAAGTGGCTGTGTAACTACGAGACATTCTATGTTCTAGCATTGGGAAGAGGTTTTGATGAAATTGAAAACATCAAAATAACGAAGGTATTTGCATACTGCAGCTTCAAATGGATCATGAAATTTTTAAGTTCCATATCGAGACATAAACAGGACACTTTTCGATATCAGGACAGAAAAGAGACTTTTTTCCTTCACCTACAAAAAAAACAGAGGGTAAAAGGGACTATAACTAAAACAGGTCTGGAACAGGACTTTCAAAAAGATCCGTTCCGGTCCCGTTTTGAAACGAGAGACGAACGAGACACGAACGAGAACAGAACAGGACTTATTTTTCAGTACGGGAAGATTGCGGTGCGTAATCACGTCGTATTATCATTGCTCCGCATATGTTGACGTATGCTAATTTGGGGTTTTGTTGCCTGTCTCGCATAGTCCGGTAGTTCTTCGGAGAGGTTAGGAGTGAATAATCCATCAGGAAAGGACTTTTCATCGTCTTGGTCTTCGCCGCATTGTCCCTTGGCGAGAGGGAAACATGTGTGGAAGTTTATGTGCCAATTTAAAGGATTGTTCTAAACTTTTCTTTTTCTCTCTCTTTTTTATCTCTCTCTTTCTTATTTTTTATCTTTTGCGCAGAAGTTTTTGGATTTTCTATGATTTTGTTAACTTTTTTGCCCCCTTTTCAGATTTTCTATTTTTTCAACACTGTTTTTTTTTCTTTTTTTTAAAATTGCGAGGCGCACCAAAATTTTTGAGCTGTTTCCCCCTCGTCCTCTGGCCAATGGCTGGCCGGCCCGGCCCGCTGCCAAACATTCGCGTGTCTTTGGACCCTCAGACGCTCGCTGATGGTGGTGGCGGAGGGGGTGGGGAGGCGCAGAGGGGCGTGCCCCTTGAAGGGAGACATCTAGAGCCAGAGTGAGAGGGAGGTGCGAGGGCGAAAGGGGCCTAAAAGGCAATAAGGCCTCCAATCCAATCTCCTCCTTGTCGCTCTCCTCTCCTACTTTTCTGCCTCTCCCTCTCCCCATCCTCGCTGCGTCTACTCTCTTTCTCTCTCTCCTCCTCCGTCCTCTCGCTCTCGCAGAGCCAAATTAAGCACATGCGCACTATTTATCTCCATCTGGCTCGGATCCCCGCCACACACAATTGAGGGGGGGGGGGATGGAAGGGGATAGTAGTACTGTAGTGTAGGTGGCGGTAGCGCTGTGCGTATCGCTGGACGCTACGCCGCTCTTATCAACCGTGCATGAATGAATAATCCCTCCGGAGCGTGGGGCTAGCATGAAGAGAGAGAAAGGGGGAGAGAGAGAGAGAGAGAGAGAGAGAGAGAGAGAGAGAGAGAGAGAGAGAGAGAGAGAGAGAGAGAGAGAGAGAGATGATAAGCAGAATGACTGCGGGTTACGGGCTCTAACAGGCACCCTGACTAGGGTCCTACTCGGTCCGGTGCCCGGCCCTCCCTCCCTGCCACACCCGTGGTCCCCTGGTCCCCTGGCATGGAGGTCAACTGTGAGGATGAGGAGTACGGCCTGAAGCCAGCGGAGCGGAGCGGGGCGGGGAGCGCCTGGTGGGTGGGCAGTCCCGCCGCGCACAGCTGCACCACCGGGCTGCCTATTCACGCCTCGCAGCGCCGGCCCTGGCCTTCCTGTCCTGCCTAGCGCTGCCCAGCCGCGCCGCGGGACGCAGACGCGCTGATGCGAGCTGAGGCTATCTCTCTCCCCCCCCCCCCCTCTCTCTCTCCTCTTCTCTCTCTCTCTCTCTCTCTCTCTCTCTCTCTCTCTCTCTCTCTCTCTCTCTCTCTCTCTCTCTCTCTCTCGTCATTCTCTCTCTTCACTCCTCATCTGCTCCACACACCTCTGGACATGTCGTGTCATCTCTTGAATGGCGCAGGAGCAGGGAGGAAGCGTATCAATTGTGAAAGGGGCCTGCTGCTGCAGCCCCGCGCGGGTTCAGGTGGGGCGGGGCGGGGCGGGGCGTGGTGGGGCGGGGCGTGGTGGGGCGGGGCGTGGTGGGGCGGGGCGGGGCGGGGTGGGGTGGGCCGCCGCGTATGGACAGGACGGACACACAAAGAGCGCTGCTTGTCGCGAGGATGGAGGGACATTAATCGCTGACAGGGTTCCCGGCCGGGCGAGCTCTGCCCCCCTGTGCCCCCCCTCCCCCCGTGCCTCGCAACCTCTGCCCCCCGCGCCCCCCCTCCCCCCCACCCCCCGCAGAGCAGCACCACGACGCCCCGCGGGGGCGCGGGTGGCGACGACGCCTCGGAGAATGATGGCACTGTGGCTATTCTTAGACGCTTGCTATCACTCACTGCAATGACAAGCCCTTTTCTCTGTCTTACCTCCCTCTCTTTCTCTAGTTTTGTTCTGTTTCGACGCCGCCCGCCCTCACCCCCCCCACCCCTCGCTCTACTACTCTCTGAGATTCAGTACAGGCCTGGGCTGCATGGAGTTTGCTTTGCGAGTTTGCTTTCTTGAGCTCACCCTTCCTCTGCCCCACCACATAGCCCTTGCTGTGCTCGAGCCTGCTTTCGGCGACCTCTAGCACTTTCCCCCTCGACCCTCACTTTCGCCCCCTACCCCTCTCTCCCAGCGCAGGCTCGCGACCGCGCTATGCTAGATGCGTAGACCTCCTCTCCTCTCCTCTCTTCTTCTCTCCTCTCCTCTCCGCGCACAATAACACTAGCAAGTGGCTCTCCCACCTCTGCCTGTCTGTGCCGCGGCCGACACTCAAAATGGGAGTTTGAAACAGCATGGCGAGATAGGAGCGGGAAGGAGAATGGGCCGTGGTGGGGAGGGGGGGGGGGGCAGAGGGCTGAACGAGAATGAGGAGACATCTTTTTCCGAGACTTATTTGCAGCGTTGTGGTGGTCCATAGCGTTCTTGAAGCAGCATATCAAAGAACCGCTCAGCTGCACGCAAGTTTGGGTGGAAACTTGGGTGTTATTCTCGTTTGTATCGGCATCAGCTTCTTTTACGCTCTTGTCGTCCTTATTTCATCTCCCTTTCTTCTTTTTCCTCGTCATTTCTTGCGACGACGAAAAGTTTGTGTGTGTGGGCCGGAGAATGCCGTATACGCGACGACGTTCCGCCCGGCCCGGCCGGCCAGGCCTTTCCTTTTGGAGGGGCTTTTGGGACGTGGGCGCTAATCGTTGAGAAATGGACTGGGCGCCTGCCTGCTGCCTGGAGACGCGAGGGAGAAGGGGAAAGGAAAGGGAGCACAAGACCAAAGAAGGGGGAAAAGTTGGCGGTAGGGCGGGGCAGAGCAGGGCAAGGGCAGGCCGTCGCCGTCGCCACACGCGCTTCGCGGCGTGCTGGGAGGAAGCGATAGGTGTCCTTCACTATTAATTGAAGCGTACACCGATTTTTCTTATTTTTCTTCTGTTTTTCGTGATTTTTCTGATTTTTTTCCTCTTGTGTCGTTTCTGTTTTTTTCCTGATTTTTTCCTGATTTCGTTTTAAGGTGCTGACTGATTTTTTGAGTGAAGGACCCCTTCGGACGAAGTTGCTGCTGTCTACATGAGCCTCTGCCCTCTCGTCACCTTTTAGCACTTTCCTACGATTTATAATTCACAAGCTGCTCTTTCGTCAAGTCCAGGTCTCACGGTCTCCTCTGCAAACTTTGCTGTCACTATCGAACCTTGGACCAATTGCCCCTTTTTGTGTTAAAAAATAAATAAAATAAAAAAAAAAAAGGATTGGCAGACGTATGCCCTATTTTTTTTTTGTCCCCAGAAGAAGTCTGGAGCTCCGGCTCGTCTCGTTGAGTTACTTGCCCCGCCCCTCCCCACCTCGCCCCATCATGATTTTTCTTTCGATTTTTTCAATGAAAATGTCTATCACTTTTCGATAAATTTTGATCTTTAAACCACATATCTGATTTTTTTTTCAATCTTATTTCGTTTTTCTTCTTCTTCTTCTTCTTCTTCTTCTTCTTCTTCTTCTTCTTCTTCTTCTTCTTCTTCTTCTTGATTTTCTGTATCTCCTTGATTTTATTTTCATTTTTTATTTTCAACTGTTCCTTGATTTTTCAAATGATGGCAGTACAATGATTTTTTAAAGTGAACCCTTCCCCCCCTCGCCCAGTCCAGTGCACGATTCGAATAAGAAATCCCTGTGAACAAGGCCGCTTGTCGTTACCCGGTGATGGGCGGGCGGGGCGCGGCGCGGCGCGGCGCGGGCCAGCGCCGCTGCAACAGCCAGAACATCAACATCTCTCCTCTCAGCTGCCACCGACATGGATACCAATTATACTGACCGGCCCCGCCGGAGCCCACAGCAGCGCCTGCGGGGCTCCGGCTCCGGGCCGGGGCATCTCCGGGCCGGCGGGACGGGACGGGACAGCCGATCGGACCAGGCAGGCTGGACAGCTCGCTCCGCGCTCCGGACTCCGGACTCCCCACTTGAGATTGGTCCGCCTCTTGGCCTCGCCTTATTGTGCGTGTCGTTTTGATTTTATTTTCGGCAGAGTACCTCTCGCTCGGGCCGGGCGGCGCCGCCGGTTCTGTTCAGACGTATGGTAATCAGGCCCTGCATGGTGGAGCGGGCTGCATGGGACCGTGCGTCGCTGTGTCCGAGGAGGCGAGGCGCAGCCTTTAAACATGCAAGCCGTTAGATATCTTTCTATTCAAATTACTTAAAGATAAATACACGGGAGAGTTGAGGGGGAGAAGTTGATATCGCGAGTTGATTTGAGCACTCGAGTTTGGTGTGTGCCTTTGTCGCGGGGCTGGGCAGGGCAGGGCGGGGTCCTTTGCTGCCGTACATGGAGACACACACAAGGAGCGCTCCGTGACTTTCTCCGAGGTCGCGAGTAAGTGACCCTCGCCTAGCGCGGCCCCTGCCCGACCCGCGACCCGGCCTCGCCGGCGGCGCTCGGCCCAGTCCCCAGCCGGGGCTCGGAACAGCCTCCTTTAATTATCAACCATCGTCGTGTTTGAAAAGAAATGCGCTTCTTCTTGTGTAACTCATTTTCTTTCGCGATCAGATATAAAAAAATGAAATGAAGACTACACTGCAGTCTAAAGTGTTCAACTGACACGCAAGTGTTGAACGCAGTGGTGAATACATACATGCTTCACTGTGAAAAATATCCTCGTAAATTTACAACATTTATTGTAATTTTGATTTATAACAGATGTTGAACAGGAAGAGCTCGTAGACAGGAAGTGCTTGGATAATTACAATTTCAGATTGTAATTTTACGACTTACATCATGAAAAATTTTCCGTAAACCTACGACTATTTTTCAGAGTTTTGGGCCAATAGGCCATACGGGACATCATGTGTGCATCAGAATTAACAAAAGTGTTCGACACACGCTGTCGTATCCTATGAAGGATTTGGCTTTTCGGCATCTTAAAGTGCTCCACAACAAGACTCGGAAGCGCGTGAGTCAGGTGAACAGTTTCTATGTTTCTATTTCAATGTAACGAAAGTGTGAAAATGGAAAGTTAAAATCGTTTGAGACTGACGTTCGGGTAGCCGTGTCGCGCGTGACGGCCACTGCACAGGAGCAGGTGCAGGGCAGATTCATGGCAGGTTCAGGCGAGGGGGGAACAACTCTGAATTTTTTTTTTGTTCACCTCGTAATTCATGAAAATTCAGATAAATTTAGAAAAAATTACAAAAATTCAGGAAAACTGAGAAAAACTGAGGAAAAAGCAAGAAAATGTACAAAAATGAAGGTGACTTTCAAGTGAAAACTCACTTTACTATTTAAAATTCACCAAAATTTCCAAAATTTCACAAAATTCACAAAAATCCAAAATTCAGAGTTGTTTCCACCTAAGGTGCAGCAGGGCAGGTGCTGGGCAGGTGCACGGCAGGTGCAGGCAGCAGGCAGGCTGGAGGCTGCCGCTACTGGAGTCCGGTCCGGCACGGCGCTGCTGAACTGAGCAGCCCGACTCTGCGTGCCGTGTAAATGCTAATGAATTGTCACCAGCACGTGGCGCCTCGTGCCGCGTGGTCGTGTAGCGGCCGCCACGCCCCGCCACGCCGTTAAAACAAACGATATTCCTCCGACCCGAAACTGAATCCGCTCTGCAAACTGAAGTGTAGTACAGTAGTACAGTAAAAAGTGCGAGACCAATGGTCGTGCAGTAAAAAGCAAGGGGCGGCCAACTCATGTATTTATGTGCACACTTGCCTTGTATTTCTTGTATTTCTAATATATTTTTCGGTATTTTTCTCTTATTTTTGTTGAGTATTTCGATGTATTTCTGTGTATTGTAGGGTATTTCCTTGTATTTTTAGAGTATTTCTAGAAATACTCAGGTATTTCTGTGTACCCATTTTTTTTTCGAGTTGGCTGCCCCTCGGTAAAAAGGTTGAGACGCTTTTGTGCTTTGGTTGAAAGTGTGTGTGTGATCCCGCTGTGTTGGCAGCCCCTCGCTAACCCAACTTCTGCATATTCTCTGCTGCGGCCCACCCCACTCCACCCTGCCCCGGTGCCCTGCTTCGTCCTTGCGCTGGATTGCACGAGAGGTTTCTCTCGTCTTTCATTTTTTCTTCCCCCCGTGCCCCCATATCGGACAGGCCGTTCGACATGTTGGAGCGACTTAGATATCGATATTGCGATTCAGGCCGGCGTAGCCGAGCCTGCCTGTCCTCTTAGTGTCAATAGCACCCTCGCACGACCGAGACGAGACACGCTCGTCAATTTTTAAGCGGAGCTGCTGTCCTGAGCTGTCCTGTCCCGTCCGGGCTCGGGCTCGGCTCGGGTGGTGCGGGATCTAGCTCTGGCGCGCCTCGGCGAGGGAAGTGCTCTCTTGTGAGCGCGCGTGTGCGCATCTGTGTGTGTGTGTGTGCGCGCGCGCGTTTGTGTGTGTGCGCGCGGCCTATGCGCCTGCCTCTCTGCCTCATCTCCACTCGCTCTGAACTGAGAGGACTTTGGCGCAGACCAGACCTGCCGTCACGGTGCTGTGGGTCTGCCGGGTCTGGGTTCTGGTCGGCCGCGCGCGACACTACTGGCTTCAACACACTCGTACACACACGCAAACACACACACACACACACACACACACACACACACACACACACACACATACACGCGCACTCGCACGTACGCACGCACGTAGGCGCACACACAGATACACAGGCACACAGAGGAGGCCGACCGCTATTGGCAGGTCCCCGCCCGCAGCCCCGCCCGCAGCCCCGCCTCGCCCCACCGCCGCCGCTCGACACGATTGGCCACATTTGGAGTTGCGATACGTTTCCTTTTAGAGAATGGGTTACTCGCCTCCCTCTCCCCCCCCTCCCCCCTCTCTCTCTCTCTTCTCTGAGACGCGCCGCGCAGTTGTCATGACTCCCTTTGTCTCCTTGTTCCAGGTGGGTGCCGCTCCGGTCTCCTCTCCAGCCTCCAGAGGTCCAGGACTCCGACTCGCCTCTAACGAGACGCTGTCCCGTGCTGCCTCTTTATTTATCCCGGATAGGGGTTGTTGACGCGGCCGATGGGCTGATGCGCCACGCCGCGCCACGCCGCGCCAGAGCCACCGACAACTAAGTGTACAGAAAGCAAAGGCGAGCAGGGCGAGGTCGAAGCAGCGGGCGCGACTTTGGTTTGTAGCATTCCACCCTCTGCTCTCGCTCTTTTGATGTCCTCTTTCTCTCTCTCTCCCTGCTCTTTCTCTCTACCCGTTTAATTGCTAGCGCAGGAGGAGGTCTTTAACCCCTTCTCTGTCTCTTAAGTCCGTCTGCGGGGGCGGCGGCTTGGGCGTGGGCGCAAGGACCTTGTGTGTGCGCCGTGCCTGCGGCAGACAGGCGTTGTGTGTGTGTATGCGTGTGTGTGTGGGAGTGTGTGTGTGTGTGTTTGAGCAGGCCTCATCCTTTCGCGAGAGACAAAGACCAATTTCTCGTTGATTGAATAGGCCAATTAGTACTTTTGTCGTCCCCGCCACCCCCACCCCCACCCCCTCCTGCCCCGACCTCTTGAAGCAAACGCCCGCGAACGCCCCGCCCCGCCCTGCCCTGCTCTGCTCCTCGGTCTTTGGAACGGCACGACAGTTTTCGCAGTCCCATTGAAACGCCTTGAGAGGGGGAGGAGGTGGTAGTTACTGGCAAACTCTCGCCTCAGTGCGCCTCCTCCCCCCCCCCTCCCGCTTTATTCATACAGACGATGAATAGCTGCTCGTGTTTTGTTTCCGCTCGGTCGAGGTGTGAGCGAGGTGGGTCCGTGTCAAGGCAGGAAGGTCTCAATGTCGCGCGCCGCGCCCCGGTAGTGGTGGTGGTGGTGGTTGTCCTCTACGAGTTCACTCGCAGTTTACCTCAGTAGTTTTGCGTTTCCTCTGGGTGACGTAGGCACAGGGCGCAGGCACTCGCGTGAGCTACTGTGTGTCCGCCTGTCTGTCCACCGGCCTGGCAGACTGCCCGGCCCGGCACCGCGCGCCGAATGGAACTGATACGAGTGTAGTCTGGTCTCGATTGAGATTTTATCTCGGCGGAGTGCTAGGCCAGCGCGGCGCAAGCGCGCGGGACCTGTCGGGTGAAAGGGAGAGAGGGAGAGGAGGGGGTAAGGGCCGGTCGCTTTCTCGAAAGAAAATCGTTTTTCTGATTACGATCGCTCTTGAAGGTTTTTATTCGATATCATTCTTCACTTACCATTTGACCGGTCGGTCGCCAGGCCCGGCAAGGTAGTGCGAGCGGCACTCTCTGTAGACTGAATCCTTAGCGGGGCATGGAAAAAGTTTTTTGTACAGAATTTGTTCAGAGTTTTGGGCCTCTAAACATATTTCAGCCCCCAATGCAGTTGGTGGTAGTCCATCCCTCGGACCGCGCGGTCAAGGGGGAGGCTAATTTTTCATCGCAGTTAAGCCCTCGCCTTACGACCGGTGGTATCGGTGGCAGTTTGGGCTGGTTTGAGCACCTCCCGTTTTATTGGGGTCGCAACAGTAAAGTTCTTGGGGAAAGAGGAGGGTCGCGTCGGGGTCTGGAGCTGCATGACTCGTCTAGATCAGATAGGCGGGAAAAATGGGCGCCGTCACTGCTGACCGACCGGGGGGGTGGGGGGGGTAGGGGGCGGCACACGGACCTGGTGGGAACGGCCAAACCCGAGTGAGTGGTACCTCACCTTCTCCAATCAGTGTACGCCAATATCCAGGGAGAGGTATCCCTCGTGCAAACCCCTTTACCTGCTACCGACCTCAACGGGACCAAAGGACCAAGCCGCGGAGCGGGTCGTGCGGGGAGGAGTGGGGTGGCCACCCCGGGTGGCGGGTCGCATCGGGGCCCGGGAGGGGGAGGGGGGGGGTGCTGATAGCTCAGGGCGGCAGGAATGGTGTCGAGTCGAGTGGTTGCGGGAAGCACTGGCAGTCACGCTGGACTGGACAGGAACATGATAGGAGTGTGCGCGATGTCCTCGTCAACCGCCTGCGTAATGAAGGCGATTGTTTTAGGAAAAACGAGGAAAAAAGCGTTTGGCTGTCGAGGGAATGTCTTATGCTACCTGTCCTAGATATAGGCCACCTGACAGACTGCACGACACGATATTTGAATTTTCTTTGGAGTGCCATCATATCCGCCACCTCTTGGTTCTTGAGTGCAATGTAGAGCTTTGATGTGTGTGCTAAGACTGCCATTAAGGTGCCGAACGAAATGTGCGGCTAAAACGTTATAGAAATATATCTACCCCCCCCCCCCCCTCCCCGCAGGCAAATGCTAGTTCCGGCATTCCCCGGCCTCACTGCCACAAGCGACACGACGAATGCGTTGGTTTCTCCCCAAACTTTGGCTGCTAAAACTCGAAGCCAACCCTCACCCTACTCCTGCGCGCACCCTATCCTCCGCTGTCGGGCAGAGGGCGGGGCGGGGCACAGGTCTACCTGGCGAATCGTGCGGCCGCGCCGCTGGCAGCCAGTGGGACTGCGGTACCGATGGCTACCGGGGCCATGACCGACCCCAGCCCAGCCAGCCCGGCCCGGCCCGGCCCGGCCAGGTGCGGGCGGAGCCGGAGCCTTTACGGTCTTGGCAGCGAAATATATTAAACGTCGCTCTGAATCATGGCGGTCGGCGCGGGGCGGGGCGGGGGCGGGGCGGGGGCGGGGCGGGGCCGGGGCCGGGCGGGGGCCGCGCCTGGCTGGGTATAGGCAGTCCTCGCGGCGTGTCGTCGACCCCAGCCCAGCGGGCCGCCTGCAGGGTAGGCCACCCCGCCGCGCACCCGTGTCGAGCGGGTCTGCCTGCCCCACAGGCGCTAGAGCGCGCCAAAGGCGGGGTCCGGTCCGGTCGGGGTTGCGCTCTGCATAGCAAATATTTCCCGGTTCAAGTAAGTTTCTGGATACTATTTCAGTCCGTATCTATATATACTGACGTTATGATGTTCGCCGCGCTCGATTCAACAACGACCCGCGCGCGTCGCCTTTGTGGTGCCTCTCTGCCCTCTACTCTTCGTCTTGCGACGCCACGCCACGCCATGCCACTCACCGCATCCTTCTGGGCGCTCCTTCCCTTTCCCCTTTGGCGCGCCTAAGAGCCTGCGGGGAATGAAACAAAGGCGCCAAACTGTCGCGGGACAGCGCGCTCCTCTCGCTCTATCGCTCTTCCTTCCTTTCCTCTTGCTCTTAGCGCTGCGGGGGAGAGACTCTCTTTCTTTCTCTCTCTCTCTCCCCCGCATCTCCCATCTCGCTCTCTCACTCACTCACTCCCTCCGCTCCGCCGCGACGAGGAGAGGACGCGCAGTTCTCTACGGCCGGGCCGGGTCGGGCATGATGGAGGGCGCAGCCGAATGGAATTGGATCCCCTCGATATGCGGCCCGGCCTGGGCGGCACGCGCCCCCTTTCTGCCTACCCCTCCCCCTCCCTTTTCTCTCTCTCTCTCCCTCTCTCTCTGTCTCTGTCTCTGTCTCTCTATCTCTCCCTCACTCTCTCTCCCACTTCCTCATCGTCTACACATTCACATTGCGAAAGGGACGTAACATCGCCAAGCTAATACAACATGGCCGCTCTCACTGAGGCCCCGCCCCGCCCCCTCTCCTCTGCTCTACCCTTTATTTTTTTATTTATTCATCTTATTCCTTTCTCCTTTCTATCTCCTCGGTAAGTTTCCTCCTTCCCTTTTTTTCTCGTTCTCGGAGGACGACGCGCTTTATGCGGTGAGCATCAATTGGGACACAGGGGACGCGACGTGCAAGGGGATGCCAGGGCCCCGGCGGCCCCGTGTCATGTCCTCTGCCTGCGCAGCCAAGACCAGCTTCGCTGGAGACCCTAACCCAATGCTACACTATTCCCCCACCAAGCAGGGCCTCTGGGTCTCATAAACTCGCGGTGCACGAGGAAATACAATCACAAGATTCTCTTAAATTTGAAAAAAAGCGCACATAAAACGAAAGTAAGTGAAGGAAAAAAAATTGAAAATAATGGCGGGTATACCTACTTGTCGCGCAGACACTCCCGAAGCTCGTTGTACACGCGCTTTGAGTTTGGGCGAGCCCTGAAGGCAACCATCGGACGCATTCTAACAGGATGTCATGTGTGAGGGTTGGGTGGTGGGTGGATAGTTGTGAGAGATAGATAGAGGGATGTAGAGATATAGAAAGCAGCGCAATATGCGGAGCCGGGCGGTCTGGCATCCGCTGAAAATGGCACGGACCGCGCCCGCAGGTGGAAAAAGGGTGAGGAAGGTGGGCATTGATTGGCGAGATTGACTTCCTTACACGCACGACACACACACACATGTACAGGCGAGCGAGCGCGAAACTGTTCGGTTTTATTCCTGTTTCTGAGCTGGAGTGAAAGGGCATTGTGTGCTCTCGGGATATGCGTACAGATCGCCGCACGGCAATGAAATGAAAAGGGTCGGGCGGGAGGAAGGGTTTAGGGGCGGGTTCCCTTTGACTTATTCACCTGACTTGACCAAAATAAACAAGCGGGGGCGTGCCGTGGCGTGTGCCGTGGCGTGTGCCGTGGCGTGTGCCGTGGCGTTGCGCGACCCTCTTTCTACCATGTTGTCGGCGGCGCGGCGGACAGGGACGGGACACGACAGGCTGTCTGGTCTGGTCTTGGGTGGCTGTCTCGCCGGACGCGCCGCCGTCCATCCGCCGCAAGGCTCCGCCCCGGAACACTCGTATACGACCCGCCTCGCGTTGAGAAGAGGCGAGGCGTATCCGTGGAAGTCCCTACTCACTCACCCCGCCGTGTCCTGCCGCTACCACCGTTTTGTGGCGGCGCTTTGCGGTGACTGGCTCAGCAGCCCAGACCAGGGCGGGTCGCCTTGTGCGTCTTTGTTGCGCCCGCGCGCCCCGTGCTCCACAATAGGGCCGGGCTGGTGGAAGGGCTGGTGGCAGGGCTGGGGCTGGGGCTGGGACGGGCCGCCACCAGAGATACGCCTCGGCTCGGCTCGGACCAGCCGATTCACACACACCCACCCCCTGCTCTGCTCTGCCAGAAATAGAACAAAAAATTGGAGCGGCTGAGCCAACTGAATCAGGTTTTTCTTATGTTCTCTAGTCCATATCTGCTGTCCGCCAGCTTTAGGATTTAGAATGCCGGGCGATTGTTTTTATGTAATTGTTTGGTGGAATGCGCCCCAGAGTGGGCGACGCTACCGCTGGCTGCCGCTGGCCTTGCGGAGCCTTGCGTTACGAGTGAGGCAGAAGCAGCAGGCCCTTTATGCTGAGGACCGAACCGGACCTGCCCAGCCCGGCCTGGCCCGGCCCGGCCCTTTGGAAGTCTCGTAATCGCATAATTAGGGCAGGAAATAATTGAAGAGATTTATCCGGGCCGAGCTGAATGGGCGAGCCCCGCGGGGGCCAACGCGCCACGCCCCGTCACGCCCCACCACGCCCCGCCACGCCACGCCCCGCCACTGCACGCCCAGTCAATATCCGCTGCTATTGGAATAGCGCCGGCGCACCCGTACCCGACCCGCCTGCCGTCTGCACACCGCAGCACTTCTGTCAATGGGGCCGGGCCGGGCCGGGCCGGGACTCACCACTAATTCAAGTGTGCTCGGGTCGGGTCACTCTCAGCGCTCTGCTCTGGGGCGCGCGCGCAGTCGTTTTCGACGGCAGACTTCATTAAAACTATTTTCACTCGGGAAGAAAAACGGCTGTATTGACGGCAAATCTTCATTAATTTTCACCCCCCCCCCTACCCCCCCAGTTGAGCGGGCATAGGCGTGATCTTGGCCTGGGTGGTGCTTCCCTGAGCCTAAGGGCCCAAATACATTTGGCCCCGCCCTGCCCCATACCCCGCCTCACCCCGCCCGGGAGGGGGGGGGGAGGGGATGGTCCCTGCATAGTTGTGCTGCCCCGGATGCTGCGGATGCTCGCGCGCACAATGCTGTCGTATCGGCCCCTCTTTTGTGGCGCGGCCCCGCCCCGCCCCGCCCCGGCGCATCGCTTCAGGCCCCTTTCCCTTGCACCATCCACTTCCCCAGCTCCTCCCTCAACAGTGTCGTCATGTACCCGCGCGCGGGCTGGTGCGGGGTTTCTCCCGCAGCTCCGTTCTGCATTCAAAGGTGTGTTTGGCTATGGATGTGCGCAGCAACCAACCGGTCAAGTTTGCTCGAGGAGAGCTCGCAGTCTTGATAAATAGGGCTACTCAAAGGTGGAAGAAAGTCGACTGTCGCATCTATCTCGTTGTGTTGTGATTTGCTTCTTTGCAGACTATAAACACACGGTAAAAACCGAGGTAAAAACGACGTCCTGGTTTTCAAGCAGTTTTGGAAAAACCAAGCAGCTCGTATGGAGAAAATACACAGGATTTGAGGGGCTGCTTGAAAACCAGGACGAGCAGGTTTTTTCCGTGCATGCAAAGCACCACACCCAGAAAACTATTATATTTTAATTTTTCAGTTACCTTAAAATTTTGGGGTCATTTTGCTTAAGATAAATGCATTCTGTCATTGAACAAAACTAAATGTTTTGAATTAAGAAAAGTGTTAGGAACAAAGCTTTAAGGCAATGTTCTTGAATCAAGAAAGCAATTTTGCTGGCTGTAGAGAAAAGACGAACGGTTTTCTTCTATTTTACGTCTGTAGCCACATTTTGCGTTCTAATGAGCATTGAATCGTGAGTGCGTCAGGCTGGGTTTAGGCGTGGTGGGGTGGGGCGGGGCGGGGCGGGTGAGCCACGGGGGTGAGAAAGGCTTGAAGCCCGTTTTGGATGACGGGAGTGCTGACGGAGCCGCAAGGGCGCGGCGTGGGGCGGAATAGCTGGATTTTGAGGGAGAGAGAGAAGGAGAATGTGCTGGTGTGATGGGGATGGGGTGGGTGGCCTTAGCATGATGGATCGTGGTGGTGCCCGCCCGTGGCCCCCGCCCCGTCCCGCCCCGCCCCGCCCGCCTCAGCCCCCCGAGATTTATAAATCTATCTTGTCTCGCAGTGCCAACAGGCCCAGGCCCAGCCCAGGGGCGGTGGGACCGACGACACAGAGTGGAGCACATGTCCGCCTGGCCCGGCCCGCCCGTGTGTCGTCGAGCAGTGTCCGCTTTGTCGGTTTCGATTAATCATATATAGTGTGCCGGCCGCGCGGGGCCGGGGCCGGGGCCGGGGCCGGGCTGGGACAGCAGAAAGCTCTTATTTTTAGAAGCGCGCACAGGATTGGATAGGGTACGAGGCGCGTCGCGTCGCCACGCCAGCGTCAAACATTTCCAGCAGCTCAAGAGGAATGTCAACTCTAATTAAGTCGAATGAAAAGTATGATTAAAACAACGCGCCGTGCTGTGTTATTTTGCGAAAAGCAAGCAGGAGCAAGGGAAAGGGAATGTTCCCCCAGGCGCCGTCTGTGTTTATTGCGCTGTGAGGGGAAAAAAATACTTTCCTAAAGGGGGAAAAGATAGAAAGAAAAAAATTGAAAAAAAAAATTGAGGAAAAATCTAAACCCTCAACAGGTTATCTGACAGAAATTTACCTCTCCGGAAGCTTGAGGGACGTGCTGTGCACCGGGGCCGAGCGGTGCCGCGCTGCGCGGCAGTGGGACAAACTCATCTGCCGCACCGCGCCGGCCAAGTTACGACCATGCGTCTTGTTTGTTCAAGTTTGGCCTATTAATTACGATCTGATGAAGAGGGGGCCGGGCCGGGCCGGGCTTCGAGCCGCGCGGTTCTATGGCCCAGAGTTTGGGATGAAGATACGCCCCCCCCCCCCTTCTCTTACCCTCACCCTTCCGCTGAATGATTCTACTACTGGACCGACCAAATACGCCAGTACACCCATGGATATATTTATTATTAAAATTTTATAAAATAACGATATTCTTACGTCGTAATTTTTTTTTTGTGGAGAAAGTTTTCTGTATGCACCCGAATATTGAAAAAAAAATACGATTTCACGAAATCCTGGTAGGCACGAAGTTCGTTAATGTTTTTGTTTCACAAAATACTTCGGTGGATGATGGTTTATGTAGAAATTTAATTGAAAATTTCTAGCCTTATGAATCATGTTATTGAATTTGCTTTATCTCAGAGTCACTAGTACAGCGAGTCACATGCCAAATTTTAGATTTCTAGCTCAAACGATTTAGAAGTTAGTCTAGTCTTTCAGTAAAAATTGTCCGATCAGCTTGATTTTTGAACTGTAGGCTCGTTGTGCAATGGGCATTCGAACATTGCTTTAACATATTTATTCTAACGTGTCGTTCGAAATTTTATTTTTTGAACTACCGTCCATGAGTTGAATCAACAGCCTTTTCCACCCAGCTACGGTTCTCCTCCCGTGCGCGCCGGGCAGAGGGGCCGCGCGGGCCGAGGGGCCGAGCGCCCGAGCCAGCGACAATGCCGATTCGGCTTGGCTCGCCATCGGAACTGGCACTATTCGCAGTCGGCTGGAGGAGGCGTCGCCGCCTTATAGACAGAACGGGGGGCGTTTGAGGTGGGAGTGCCCAGACCTCCCTTCTATAGTTCTAGGCTGGGACCTCCACTCAACAAAAGAAGGCTGGGGGAGGCGCCGCCGCCTTAAACAGAACGGAGCGCTGTTGAGGTGGGAGTGCCCAGTCCTATCCCTTTCGTGGTTCTAGGCTGTGCTGGGACCTCGCTCCACTCAACAAAAGAACGCCGGTGGCTCGGCGGCTCGCTCACGCGTCCTCCTCGCGACTTAACTCGCGTCCACTACCGAGAGATGGCGCCACTAGCGCACGAAGCGAATTTAACTATCTATTTTACCCGAACGAAATGTTATACAGCCGAAATGACTGTGAAAACAGGAGTCTCAGACCCACGGAAATCGTTTCCCAAAGAAGTTCAATGGATTCGTAAAATTATTCACGTAAATGTACACCATTTCAAGAATTTTGCTCACCATATTAAAGTCAAACTTCCCAAACAGTTTTCTGCAGGTGCAAAACCACTGTAAACGCATTCAGTTCGCCATGTCAACGTTCCGATAACTTTACACAATGATTTATAGTCGCGAGGTGGGACCCTCTCAGCCCCCGGCCGTGGCGGCCATGGTAGAAAGAGGGCCGGCGGGGCCGGCGACACGGCGCCTCACGCGTCCGCCTCAAACCAACCTAGAATATATTTGGCAAGTTTTTAATTTCGTGACGATCTTAAGTTATGTTGCAGTTCTTTAGCACACAGGTATGGGAGGCACTACACATTCACAGGGAACGCAGAGGCAGACTTGGTGAGAGCCAGCCCCCCAGCGGGCCAGCTGTCAACAACCCGCCTTGACAACCACTAAATCGAACCACCAGCTAAGAATTAAAGGGACCTAGCTTCACATTTGCCACACACTTACCATTAAATGAAATAGAAAATTAAAATATTAGGTAAAAACTCTCTGCGAGAGCCCAAATCGTGAATTTTATCCGCCTCATATTTCCAACACAAACATGGCGCCGAGCGGACCAGCTATAAACAACGCCGCCTTGGTGTCCACTCAAACCAACTCAAAATATATTTTGCTAATTTTAGATTTAGTAACCACGTAAAATGATGTTGCAGGCCTTTAGTAAAGAACTGTGGAAGCATCCACGCAATACCACGGAACACAAGGGTAGACTTATTTGTATCTTTTGATGAAAACATGAGCTGAGGACTGACTCTGAGGTTGGCGGTATTGTCACAAGCCCCGCCCAAGGCCAAATTACAGTCCCAGCCAACAATCGGGAGCCGCGGCGGCCAGCTAGTGGTCACGTTTGAAAGTCTCCTGGTGGTGAACCCTTTAACATGGCGTGAATCTGCAAAGATTCTGACGTGACCACTCCTTTCGTTGACACTTTTGGATATCGAGGTACAAAGCAACAGGCGACCGTTTTCATTGGCTGGATTTTCGCGCGAAATAATGTTATTGGTCAGAGCCGACCCGGCTCCATGACGAGTCGAGTATTACCATAGAAACAGAGATTTTAGATCGAAATTTCTCAAAATTGGCCACTAAGTTTGGACTGGCATTTCAGCAGTGAACTAAGGAGATTGAGTTCTACCTCTCTGCCAAGTCTTATGAAAATCGTATAGAAAAATCAGGATTTAGGTAAGGGGCCACACTGATAAAAAAAAAAAAAATAATCGGATCCGCCGACAAAACCATAAGGCTACTTCGTGCCTAAAAATCAGTTACATTTTCTTTTTGTCGTGTTTGTAGGAACGATCTCTCGATATTGATCGTGACTGGGCGCTGATCCCTGTCGGCTGGGAGCGGGATCCCCGGGGAGCGAGTCAGCAGGACGGAGATGTAGGAGGGAGGAACCAGGCGGTAAATTGGAGAGAGAGAGAGAGAGAGAGAGAGAGAGAGAGAGAGAGAGAGAGCAGCGAATACATGGGCGCTGTGCCGGTGAAGGGCATTCGGTGTGTAGGCGGCTGAAGACGCAGACGCGTCGTTGAAAGATGTTGTTAACGCGGCTCGGCTGGTCCCGGCTGCGCGCGGCTGCCCTTGTTCTGTTGTACACTGTGCCGCTCATGTTGTACCGGTAGAGGAGAGCGCAGGGCGAGGGCTTCAGTGCACGTCGACCACGTCACGCGCGTCCAGCGCGCACGTGTAAGCCGAGTGCGAGCCGAGCCGGAAGAAACTACAAGGAACACTGCAATGACCTCAAAGCGATACACACAAAATATTTCTCCTGCCTGGCTGAGCGATTAAAAAAAAATATATATTGCTGTAAAAGTGTTTATGTTAATGCATTCGCACGCAACAATGGCTACTCGAAAAGAGCGATAGTATTTTGCAGAAAACGAGCGTTAATCCATTCATTGCTAGAAGAAAAGTATAAAAATTTTCACATATTAAGTCGCAATTATGACTACTAATTCAATGAAATATTTATTTTTTATCACTCCTACAGGGGCGATATGTGGTGTGTACTGCTCTTCGGGGTGCTATCACTCCGAATTTGAAGTCATTATCGCAGTAGAGATCACAGTGAAACGCAAAGAACTGTGAGCGTCATTGGAGTGGGACAAACTTCCATCTCGGAAGCCGGTGAGAAATGCCAAGTTGTCTGGTTGCGTATCTCGTAAAAGTGTGTAACATGGATGTCACGCCTTTGTGTGTCGCAGATGTCATAAAGTTTTATGTGTTTGGATATGGCACACCTCAGAGTGGACTGTTATTTGGATGTCGATGCGGACAGTTCTGGTGTTCTCTGCAGGGCGGAGGCGGAGAGGTGCTATCAAAACCTCACGGCCGCGGGCCGGGCGGGTTAAGTAGCTTGCTTTTGATGGACTGTCGGCCGTTGGACCGGGTCGCCCCTGGGAAATGCGTGAATGTCCCGCCCCGCCCCGCCCCGCCCCGCCCCGCCCCGCCCCGCCCCGCCCCGCCCCGCCCCGCCCCGCCCCGCCCCAACATCACCGTCACTCCGCGCGATGCCTCGGTCCGGCTGAACGAAGTTAATCGCCTGTGCTATCGATCGTATCGCACGGTTCGCCCTGCGCTCTCTTGTCCAAAAACGCTGTGGAGAAAAAAAAAGGGGAAAAATAAAGGTGGTGGGGGGCTGGGGAGATCTAGTAGTTTTTCCAAGCAGCAGAGAACGGTGGATGAGGGAAAAGAGTAGGGGCGGGTTAGAGGAGTGAGTGAGTGAGTGAGTGAGTGAGTGAGTGAGTGAGTGAGTGAGTGAGTGAGTGAGTGAGTGAGTGAGTGAGTGAGTGTGTGTGAGAGAGAGAGAGAGAGAGAGAGAGAGAGAGAGAGAGAGAGAGAGAGAGAGAGAGACACTAGAGAATGTGAGAGAGTGAATAAGAGAGGAGGGTAGAGGTAGGGTAGGAGTGAGCGAGCGAGAGGCCAGGTTCCCTCTTAGAGTTTGCCCTTGCTCGCTCCTGCGCTAGGCTGCTTGGATCGTCGCCCCGCCACCGTTTTTAAAGCGGCGGATAGACCGACAGCATGGAGACGGACCGATGAGGAAGAGATGGAGAAAGAGAGAGTAGAAAGGTGGTGAGGAAAGGAGGAGGTGACTGAGGTAGGGGAGGGGATGGAAATAGCTCTGCTAGCTGCGCCCGCTGCGCTCTCTGCGCCCCTCGGCTCTAGCCTGGCCAGGCAGCCGCCTAGACTTTAGGAAGCTTTGTTTGTCTTTGCTATCCCCCGTGGGGATTTTCTTTTCCTGCTGCTTCTGGCGGAAGGAGAAGGGTGAGATGTCGAGAAGTGGGCAAAACTTATTATTGCCCACCTCGCGTCCGTGATTCGACGGCTTTGTGATCGATTGGTCACAAACATTATTGAGAGAGACAGAGAGGGAAAGGGGGGGGGGGGGGGGTCTCTTATGATCTAGAGGATGGCACCAACAAACTGGTTGAAAGAGAGAAAAAATGTTCAACCGCTATAAGTCCATCCCAACCAACCACTCACATGGCTATAATTGACGCGGTATCTGCACGGTAAAAACGCTTCCTTGGAGTTCAAGGGAAAAATGCACATTTTCAAGGACCAAAACACAATTTCAAGGACGATCACACAATTTCAAGGACGGGTCCTTGGAAAAATGCAAAAAATGACTGTTTTCAAGGACCGTCCTTGAAAACCGAAACCGGCACACGACGACAGAAGTCGCGTCAAGCCGAGAGGTCCCTCAATGAGACCTCAGGCCGCGCCAGACGCACACCGACGGCACAGCGAGGACCACGAGGTACCCGATCAGTGAACAAGGTCCGAGGGGGGTACTTAAGGTCCCCGACGATGCGGAGGCGAGCGCGGCTAGGTGGGTCTTTAGATGACCCCATCATCTGACCACGGTTTTCTCGTCTCTTGGACGTAGGGAATTCAGCACCGAAAACCAATTTCCTCTGTGGCGTCGGGTTCCCGAGATACGAGGACGTACCACGACGTACCGTGAGCTCCACGCCAAGGATACGTTCACATTTTGGAGGCCAAAGTGACCCTGGCGCCTTTCACGTTGTGTGTCCGGGACTTCTGACTTCAGAATCGGGTTCCCTGGGTTGTGGCGCTTCCGGAGACACCTCACACACACCTCTGTGTCCAGACATACGGGCTTGACGGCTTGACGGACTCCCGCAGCAGCACAGCACGTGCGAAACCACGCACTCCTTGTCGGAGGCGAGCGTTGCAAGATGGGTACTTAGATGACCCCATCATCTGACCACGGTTTTCTCGTCTCTTGGACCTGGGGAATTCAGCACCGAAAACCGTTTTCCTCTGTGGCGTTGGGTTCCCGAGATACGAGGACGTACCACGACGTACCGTGAGCTCCGCGCCAAGGATACGTTCACATTTTGGAGGCCAAAGTGACCCTGGCGCCTTTCTCGTTGTGTGTCCGGGACTTTTGACTTCGGAATCGGGTTCCCTGGGTTGTGGCGCTTCTGGAGACACCTCACACTTACCTCGGTGACATGACATTCGGGTTTGACGGCGTCCTGAACGGTATGGCGGCACGTTCAGGTCACCGTCAAACCCGAATGTCATGTCACCGAGGTAAGTGTGATGTGTCTCCAGAAGCGCCACAACCCAGGGAACCCGATTCCGAAGTCAGAAGTCCCGGACACACAACGTGAAAGGCGCCAGGGTCACTTTGGCCTCCAAAATGTGAACGTATCCTTGGCGCGGAGCTCACGGTACGTCGTGGTACGTCCTCGTATCTCGGGAACCCGACGCCACAGAGGAAAACGGTTTTCGGTGCTGAATTCCCCAGGTCCAAGAGACGAGAAAACCGTGGTCTGATGATGGGGTCATCTAAGTACCCATCTTGCAACGCTCGCCTCCGACAAGGAGTGCGTGGTTTCGCACGTGCTGTGCTGCTGCGGGAGTCCGTCAAGCCGTCAAGCCCGTATGTCTGGACACAAAGGTGTGTGTGAGGTGCCTCCGGAAGCGCCACAACCCAGGGAACCCGATTCCGAAGTCAGAAGTCCCGGACACACAACGAGAGAGGCGCCAGGGTCACTTTGGCCTCCAAAATGTGAACGTATCCTTGGCGCGGAGCTCACGGTACGTCGTGGTACGTCCTCGTATCTCGGGAACCCGACGCCACAGAGGAAAACGGTTTTCGGCGCTGAATTCCCTAGGTCCAAGAGACGAGAAAACCGGTCAGATGATGGGGTCATCTAAAGACCCACCTAGCCGCGCTCGCCTCCGCATCGTCGGGGACCTTAAGTACCCACCTGGGAGCTTGTTCACTGATCGGGGACCTCGTGGTTCCGTCCTCGTCGTCGGGGACCTTAAGTACCCGCCTGGGACTTTGTCCACTGATCGGGGACCTCGTGGCCCCGTCCTCGTCGTCGGGGACCTTAAGTTCCCGCCTGGGACCTTGTTCACTGATCGGGGACCTCGTGGTCCCGTCCTCGTCGTCGGGGACCTTAAGTCCCCGCTGGGGATCTTGTTCACTGATCGGGGACCTTAAGTACCCGCCTGGGACTTTGTCCACTGATCGGGGACCTCGCGGCCCCGTCCTCGTCGTCGGGGACCTTAAGTACCCGCGTGGGACATAGCCGTCATCGGGGACCTCGTGGTCCCGTCCGCATCGTCGGAGACCTTAAGTACCCGCCTGGGTCCTTGTTTACTGATAGGGGACCTCGTGGTCTCGTCCGCGTCGTCGGGGACCTTAAGTACCCGCCGGGGACCTCGTCCACTGATCGGGGACCTCGTGGTCCCGTCCGCGTCGTCGGGGACCTTAAGTCCCCGCTGGGGACCTCGTTTACTGATCAGAGACCTCGTGGTCCCGTCCGCATCGTTGGGGACCTTAAGTACCCGCCTGGGACCTTGTTTTCTGATCGGGGACCTTAAGTACCCCCCTGGGACCTTGTTTACTGATCGGGGACCTCGTGGTCCTCCCTGTGCCGTCGGTGTGCGTCTGGTGCGGCCTGAGGTCGCATTGAGGGACCTCTCGGCTTGACGGGACTCCTGTCGTCGTGTGGTGGTTTCGGTTTTCAAGGACGGTCCTTGAAAATAGTCATTTTTTGCCTTTTTCCAACGATTTGTCCTTGAAACGGTGTTTTTGTCCTTGAAAATGAAAAACCTCCTTGGACTCCAAGGAAGCGTTTTTACCGTGTGGGCTATGTTGTCAGAAATGTGTGTAAACAATACATCTATCCACCTGTAGAATATCGAGCTGCTGCCAAGGCTGCTGCCCCTGCTTATTGCATCTCAATAATTATATTTTAAAAAATTACGTGAAAAACAGTGTGCATACAGTTATCATGTAAAGTTATCTTGTAACGTGTGGCTGTGTAAGATGTACAGCATTGAGAGTGACGGCGCGGAGCGGCGCGGCGGTCCCGCACGTCCCGTTATTATCCAATTGCACGGCGCCCCTCAATTGCATACCATAACATGGCTCCATCAGGACTGTACTCGCACTGGACTGGTAGTTGAGCTCGTTGTCTCGGACCCTGCCCTGCCCCTGCCCTGCCTTGCGGATCATGGGAGAAGGTCGTTTCGTGTATCCGACAGTCTTATTTTGTTCCGTGGATCCCTATTCTTACCGTTTGCATTTGCTTCTTTTGTTGGCGCAGGTCAGTGCTGATCTCGGCACGCCCTAGCTCAACACGATGAAGCGGTGCAGCCTGTTCCTGGCCGTCGCCGCGATAAGCTTAGGTAAGTGTTTGTGTAATCGAGGAGTGGAGGAAGGAGACGTAGTTTATCTAGCAACGTGGTTGCCACAATTCTGGAAAACCTTGAAAACCAGGAAAAATCATGGTATTTGAAAAGCATCAGGAAAAACATGGAAAAGTCATGGAAAATAGAAAAAAAGTTCTGGAGAAAGTGTTATTTTGCACTCTTTCACCATTTCCAATTTAGGCGGTGCTGTGACTGCTATTGATAACGAGATATTTTTTGGACAAAAGTAAATGACATACAAACTTGCTTTAAATGTTTTATTTTAAGTTTTGTTCTCTGTTTTCGAGAAATATAGCATTTACTTTGCTATAATGCAACAACCAAAAAGCATGGAAAATCGGCAAAATTGGTCTGGTAAAACACGGAAATATCGTGGAGAATGAAAAAAGATAAAAATGTGGCAACCATGAGCAAGGTCCTTAATGTTTTAGAAACTTTCCACAGTTTATATGAGCGCGCACGCGCCCGTTGTAGACAGATGAGAACAGCAATAACCTAGTGTACAGACTGCGAAGAGGAATCGCCTCGGCTCAATATAACGCTGTGCGTCTCGCCTAGTGCCTAATGTAGTACATAACCTCCCCTAAGCCCCGCGCGCCGCCCCGCCCGGCCCCCGGCGTCATCAGTCAGCCCTGGCGGGAGGGGATGCCCCGCCCCGCCTCGCCCCGCCCTGCCCTGCCCTGCCCCGCACCGTAGCTGTACTGCTAGTGCGTAGATTGCCGGGCATTACCGTGGCAGGCGGAGCGGCAGAGCCCAGCCGGCCCCGTGAAATAAGACAGTCGTTAAGGTTGGTGCCACTGGGGCGGGGCGGGGCGGGGCGGGAGGCGCCCGGGCAGAGCTCCACTCAAATCGCCAGTATGGCCAACCTCACCTCGAAATAAACCACCCTCCTCTCGCGCCACGCTCATTCATCACATATCTCGCACGCCCGGGCGCACACGTTACTATACTATATCATATAGTCAAGGGCTCATCAGTTGGGTTTCATTCACTCGTGTTCGGCTGCTCGTTTTGCATGAGTGATTTCTTCTTCATGCCTAATCGGTGCATCCCGCCGCCATTGATGTGTTCTCCAGATTTCCTCGTTACGTTTTTAAACGATCAGAGCATAGAACTACTTGTTCCACCCCATTTATTTATTTATTTATTTATTTATTTATTTATTTATTTATTTATTTATTTATTTATTTATTTATTTATTTATTCATTTTATTTTTAATTTTAGTCCTGACTGGTCCTTCTCGAGAAATATCCTATTGACCGGCGGTGGCGACGCCAGCGGGAGGAAAGTGAACGCTCCGCTCTGTGACGCTGTGAAATATACCGTCTGCCTGGGGAAGGGGGAAGGAGCTGATGATGATTAAAAAATGTTCCTCGCGCGTTAGGGGCGCGATTAGGACCTGACTCTTATGGGCGCGAGGAGGCGGGGAGGGGGAAGAGGTGGCAGCGCGTTACGAGGGGCCCCCGTGGCCCCCGCGGGAGCGGAGGGGCTGAACCTGTGCTCCTCCACCGGGGCAGAGGGGGGGGGGGGGCTTCCTTAACTGCTACACGGCTGGGTGGTGTTTTCAGGGAGAAATAAAACTGAATGGATGTGTCCTGTCCTGAACCGGTGACCCCCACTTGTGGCCCGCGGGGCCCGGGGGCTTCCTGCTTCCATGTCAGCAAGAAGTAGTAGTGTGGTGCACGACAGTTTCGAGAAGTTAGCGGCCCCTGTAAATGCGGGTGAGGGTACGCAGGGAACGGGGGAGTGGGATGGGAGACGTATGTCGCATAATGATTTTGTATTCTAAATGTGGTCCTCGATGTAAGTTAAAATAGAGAATGCATTTTGTACCGGGTGTTTCTTTGAATGCCTAACAATGTTGCGGAATAGCATACTTATCGCCATAGGGCTTGAGGGGCCATGGTGCCTTGCGGGCGAATGGGGTAGGCAAACCCGCAACTCTGTTACGCATTCAAAGAAACACTCGGTACACAAGCGGTACCACAGTTCTGAATAAACTAATGCGTCGTCAAAAGTGCTTCAGCCAAGTTTGGTCACACCACACCTCGTTCTCGTAGTGCCCCCTCACTTTAGGTCACGCTGCGCGATGCGACGCCAGCTTTAGAGTATGCAACATCACAAATAGGAAGTCGCGTCACAAACGTGACAAAAGTTCGGTCACGCCACATATGCGATCCCACCAGGACGTCACACACGCATGTGTGACCCAAATCACATTAGTTTTTTTCAGTGTGGTAGGCAGCGCTCGCATCGTGCCGTCCGGATCAGCGAGCAGTCCCCCTCCCTCTTCCACACATCCACAAACGCTCTCTCGTTCCTCCCTCTCTGTGTGTGTGTGTGTGTGTGTTTCTCTTCACTCGATTGCGTGTTTAAATTTGCCGCGAGCGAAAAGGCGCTCTGAATGGCCAGGCTGGGATCAAACAAACCGCCTGTGACCGGTTTGGCCTCTGTGTGGTGATCCAGTTCGTGGCAGGTAGCTCTTTTGCCTTGCCTCAGGCCGGGCATCCCGGCGCAGAGTCGGTTCAGTTAGCGCCTGCTTTTGATACCAGTGTAATGAGAAAGGTTTAGTTTGCGACGCAGGATAAAATTGGTAGCAAAGAGTGCCCCAACAGGCTCTTCGCGTCCCCGTGGTTTGCAATACGAGGGGGGGAGGGGGAGGGGGCACTTCGAAAAATCATTGTACGGCCCCCCGAAAAAAAAGGGGAAACAAGGGCCAAATAGAACACAAAATGAATTTTGTGATAAGTATGGAACTCGTTCTTTACATAATTATGTGCTACAGAGGTAGGAGTGTAAAACATGATGTGAGTCGAGTGAAGACATTTTCATCTCAGATTTCATCACAGTTCGTGTGTGCAGGGGAAGTTTTTCCCGGGACACTCGCCCTTGCTCGTCTCGGGGTGTTCGGGCCTTCTTCGGCCCTCCCGCTCGGGTCCGATTGTTGGGGCGCATAAAGGAGCGCGAGCTGGCGCGAGCCGACTCGGGCTAGGACTAGACTCGGGGACTTAGAATGAAAACTCGCACAAAATTTGTTAAGAGTTCTCAAAATAATACTATTAAACGTTAAAAAAGGTTCATTGCTGCAATGCAGAAGAAGGCTTCAAGCTGAGATCAGCGCAAGTTTCATGTCTGTGGGTATTGTGCTTGATGAGATTGAAAACTCCACTCATATAGTTGGGTTATGGGACTTAGAATGAAAACACGCAAAATTTGTTAAGTGTTCTCAAAATAATACTATTAAACTTGAAAAATAGTTCATTGTTGGAATAATGACCAGCGTTTCCAGTTTAGAATGGTATAACTATTATGCCTGTAGGTATTGTGAGATCTGAGATGAAAGTGTGGACAGTTAAGCGTTACACCCGACTGAGAACAATACTCGTTCTTTTCACCACTCAGGAGAGAGGTGGTGGTAAAGAACGAGTAAAAAATTAAATTAAGAAAAAAGATACATACAGAAGCATTTAAAAACTTCGAGAAAAAATGAACATAAGACGGAAATAAAATAGGAAAAAAATCAGGTATATGGGTGTAAAAGATAAATTTTATTAAATAGTGACAGAAATTTTCCTTGAAAAATCCGGAGAAAAATCAAAACAATCGAAAAGACAAAAGTTTAAGTAATCATTGTTTACATTTTGTAAATCCCCCCCCCCCCCCCCGGTCGTTCCACGGCAAAGGCTACAACCGAATTCCTCTCAGATAGAAAAGCAAAGCGTGTGATTGATTGGTAGCGCCTGGCGGTTATGCAGGTCGCGGCGCCGGTGCGTGGTGGGTGGCCTATCCAAAGGCCAGCAGGGGTCCGGGTGCGGGTCCGGCCGGCCTGGCTGGGGCTGGCAGGCGAGGCGAGGCGAGGCGGCCGTCACTGTATCGCCTGCCGCCGCCTGAGCGCCCATTTCCCGTCCCGGGTCTCGGCGAGGGGGCCTCCCGACCGACCGACCCGACCCCAAGAGGAGATTCGCCGGGCTGCTTAAAGTTTGAAAAGTAGAGTTATTTCAGCCGAACAGCCCCGCGCGCCCGTCCTGTTCTCCCCTCCCCCCGTACCTCAAGGTGTGCCCCACCCCCACCCGAGGGCTGGCTCCAGGTTCCAGGCCGCCGAAATGCGAACCTAGGGGGAGCCGGTGTGGGGACCGAGGGAGAAGAAGGGGGTATGAGGAAGGGATGGGGTGATGAGGGAGCGAGCGGGAGCGAGCGAGCGGAGGGGTGGTGCAAGGCAAGACGCGCAGTGGGGCTCAGGGCTCGTAAAGGCCCTCCCTCCCTCTCCCTCCTCGCTCTCTCTCTCTCTCTCTCTCTCTCTCTCTCTCTCTCTCTCTCTCTCTCTCTCTCTCCCTCCCTTTCTCTCGCTCTGATGCCGCTCCCAGTCCCGTCACGGCGGGTCGCTTTATCATCCAACCCCCGACCGCGCTCCCCACCCCTCCCCCACCCCCGCCCCTCTACCCCCGTGTCGGGTCCGGTCCGGTTCGGTGTACACGGCTGCTCTGCTGCAGCAAAAGTAGCCGCGCGACGCGCAGTGGCTGCGGCTGCCGGCCACATCCGAGGGCGGCTCACTTCGAAAAACCATTGCACGGCTCCCCCAGAAAATCACGAAAAAAAAACCAAATGAAAACAATCAAAATTAAACCAACGATACAGAAAAATCCTGAAAATCAAGAACGAATTAACAAAAAAACTGAAATTAAAATTGAAAAAATTAATAAAGAGGATGAAAAGAATTTAAAAAAAAACAGGTGACAAATTTTTCTTTCAAAATCAAAAGAAAAGTCATAATAAAATATCCAAAAAATCAAAACAATCAAGAGTCTGGAAAGTATTGTTCACATTTTGTATGAGTGATCCCCCCTCTCGCCCACATCCATCTGGGTGACCCAAGCACTCGCGCGCTCGCATGCGTCCGAAACTCTCATCTAAAATTTAATACGACTGTTTTGCGTTATCACACTGCCGTTACAGTCATTACCCGAGAGAGGGCGCGGGAAGTTGGAAAGAGGGGCCCGCCGAGGGGGTGGGGAGCGTGGTGGTGGAAGGGGGACGCGGGGTTAGGGGAATGGGGGAGTGGGAGGAGGAAGGGGGGCTGTAAGAGGTGAGCTGCAGCAGCGGTGGGGCTTTGGAGACTAAGTTGGGGCCATTGTTGGAAGTTGTCGGCCGGTTTATGGGTGTGTTCCCTCGCTGTTCTCGTTGTGGCGGGGCCGGGCGGGGCCGGGCGGGGCCGGGCGGGGCCTGGTCGGTGCTGGGGCCGGCCTTGCCTGGCGCCGGGGATACAGAAACGCTATAACGCACAATTAACGCCAAATAGAAACGACTACGCCGTGGCGCGGAGCGCGCAGAGCGGCCCTGGCGGCCCTGGCCGGCGCTGCACACAGCAGAGGAAAGGTCCGTACCGCGTCTGCTCGCCGCAGCACTGCACTGGAGCACTGGAGAAGCAGGAGGAACCGAGAGAGCTCCTCTTTCTTTCCGTGCCTCTTTTTTTTTCTTTTTTTTTCTCTCTTCCTTTCACATAAAGCGGTCTGAAAACGATCGCCCGCTCGCTGCCGCAAAGCACTTCATGGAGGTTTGAATGAACAACGCGCGCGCGACTCGCGCGCTCGTGTGACGAAATCGGGCATTGCTAAGTCTTCTCCGTCTGGTCTTTTCATATCTCTCTCTCTTCTCGACCCACATTCCCTTCTCTTTCTCTCTCTCTCTCTCTCTCTCTCTCTCTCTCTCTCTCTCTCTCTCTCTCTCCGGCGTGGCGTGGTGCCTCAAAGAGATCCGGGTCGGTACTGCTCTGCGCTTTGAGGTCCCTCCCCCTGCATTGCCACCCGCCGAGCTGCCCGCCGCGCCGGCGCGTCGACGTGAATTCAACACCAAGGGTCGGCGAGACGGTCGCGGTACGGAAACGCCAAGAAATACAAAATTACGAGGACATGACGACAACACTTTTGAAATGCCTTCCACTTGTTGGCCAAGAAATACGTGACAGGGATATCGTGTGATTATAAGCTTCGTAATACTTCTTGGGAGTGGTTTGTTTTCTCCAACCGGTCCACGGTGTCTGTTGAGTCTCCGCTTGCCTCTTTTTTTCCTCTCTGTATCTGCTTGTTCTGGCTCCAGCAGAGCGTTAGGGCGAGGAGCGGAGCGGTCGCGCTGCGCATGTTCGAAGGATCGGGAGGATTTGTCACTCCCATTTAGACCCGCAAACACTGTGGCAAAGCCCAGGCGGAGGCGGAACCCAACCCCTCTTCGTACTTTTTCGGACCCCTTCTCTCTCTATTCCCCCCCCCTCTCTCTCTCTCTCTTTCTCTCTCTCTCGTCCTTCTATACTCCTGCACTAGTCTTTCGTTCGACCCTGTACCTCCCGCCCTGCGGTCTGGGCCCCGCTGTCGTTTTTTCCTCTCAATGATGAGATAGATGGAGAAGCGAGAGAAGCTTGATGTACTGGGTGGTTGCGACAGAAAAGGAGAAGAGAGGAAGAACGGGAGGGAGGAGAAGGGAAGGGAGGGAGACAGAAGTGACAGCTCTCCCAATTACAGGAGCAGAACCGAACAGAACAGCGGAGACGGGCCGCCCGAGCGGTGCCAAGTGACAAGCGAACGGAACAGTTGTGATGAACGTGATGCCGTCAAGTGTTGCCAATTTTTTTTCGTAACTGTGCGTGTGAATGTATTTTTGAGTGTGCTTGCGCTGCGTCTCTTTCTATATATCATTTTATCGTTCTCTCTTCTTCTCTCTCTCCCCCTCCCGCTTTCTCTCTTCTCCTCTCCTTCCCGGTCTCTTCCCCCCCCCCTCCCCCCGGTCTCTGTGACCCGCCCGCCCCCACGTGTGGCCCGTGCTGCTGTGCTGTGCACTGCAGGGGATCCTGTTGAATTATTCAGCCAAGTCGAAGTGAGCTGTGGATTCCATCCAGAACGATATGCTTCGACGCTCCGCGCCGCCCCGCCCCGCAAGGCGCCGCCCGCCGCCCCGCGCCGGGTCGTTGAATTAGTGAGTGCGCCGCGAATACATCGGCGTCGTGGGAACGACTTCGGTGGCGTGTGTATGGCGGTATGGTCCTCGTCTCGCTGCCACACTGGGTCAAGTACGCCGACTGCTAGGTGACGGGTACTGCGTTCTGCTCACTCAATGCGCGTGCGGGTGTTGTACCCGTACTTGCAGGCTCTTCTGAGTTTCCATTATCCGCACTTCTCTTGTCATCTTAATCATGATTCAGATTAATGGAAAGGGGAAAAAAAATCTTGCACTAGTGTAAGTAAGGAAATTCACACGACTCCCATCAATTGCGCGACATATGGACCTTTTATCTATAAAGGATGAGCTCGCAGGTCGTTAGGGGGCTTTAAGTTCATTCTCTTCGCGCGCAGGTAGGAGGTTACGGCTGAAATGAAAGCTTACACGGTGAATTTTACTGTAGGCTACGGTGAATCCTAAAGCACCGCAGCTTGCGTTAAATTTCCACCCTCAGCGACGGTCGGCGACGGTGAATAATCAGTATGAGCTACGGTTATGCAACCTTCTGATTCACTGTAGATCACAGGTGGCATTTTCACCACGCCGAGGGTGTCGGGCCTCGCGGGCCAGGAGCCAGGCAGAGCGGAATGATATCCTTTTCAGTTTCAGCCCCCGCTCACCCCCTACCTCCCCCCTACTCCCCCCTCCCCCGCGTCTTCCCTCTGCACGTTTGCGTTTTGCGCTCTCACCTGCCGGCCGCGCGGCTGCCAAGCCGAGCGCGGGAGGAAGGGGCGCGATGTATACGACTTTTCAGCGCATGCTGCGTCGCGTCGTTAAGTCGTCAAAATTGTCACAAAGCCATATAATTTCGCCGTGCATGCGCCAATTCTCGGCAGAGTAGCCTGCGGGCGAGGCAAGCTCGCAGCGCGCGACTGCAGAGCGTCCGTATGCAGGCCTCGCAGTGCTCGCAGCCCTCGCCTCGCTGCCAGCGCCGGCTGTATGATGGATGCCGGCATTAGCCAACCCGCCACCACCGCCCCTCCCCCGGCTATTTCCCCCATACCACACCATCGGAACACTGCGAAAAATGTGACTCGCGTACAATCACTCGCGATTTTGCGGAAGTTTTTTTGAAAGAAAAAAAAGGAAAAAAAAATGCGTGCTCTCCCCCTGCGGTTTGCTTCTGCTGGCGAGGGGCAATTTTTGTACACCTTGTATTTCATGAAAATAATTCAGAGAAATTAAGACAAATTAAGAAAAACTCAGGAAAATTTACAAAAACAAGCATAGAAAACATTCGCTAAAATTCAGCTAAGAAGAGAAGAAGAGAATCACAAAAATTAACGAAAATTCACGATAACTCATAAAATTTGTACATCAAAATTCCGAGTTGTTTCCCCCTCGCCTGTTGGCCGTGCTGCTTACGCGGGGCAGGGGGCGCGGCGTGGTGGGTCGGGGTTGTGGCGCCTCTCTTGCAGCCCCAGGGCCCAGGGCCCTATCCCTATCAGCCCCTAGCCTACGGGGAGTGTGGCGGGGGCCTCCCTGGGCCGCCCTGGCCCGCGGGAGGGCAGGGAGAGAGTCTCAGGTTCCAGGAGAGGTGCCCCTCCTCACCTACAACTATACGCAGGGGGGCAGGGCCAGGCAAAACACACAGTACCTCTCCCTTCCCTCCTGCCCTCCCCTCCCCTGCCACATACCTTTGTGTTTTCTTTTCTCTGCGGTCTTTTCTCCCCTCTTTTAACACTCCGTATTCTTGCCATAGCCCCCACCCCCTCCCTCCCGCCACCTATCTCTGTACCCCCGTTGTGTCTCTGTCTCTCGGCCTCTCTGTATCCCTGTCTGTCTCTGTCTCTCTCGTTGTCGCGCTGCGCACGTGCGAAAAAGAAGGGAACAAAACTGTAATCCTTTCCGCCGCCGCAGCCGCCTTTACGACGTGTTGCGAACCGCATACTGTATCCTGTCTGGCGTTCTCGTGCGCCTTGCGCCCGCGTTACTCTCTCTCTCTCTCTCTCTCTCTCTCTCTCTCTCTCTCTCTCTCTCTCTCTCTCTCTCTCTCTCTCTCTCTCTCTCTCTCTCTCTGTGTGTGTATGTGCGCGCGCGCATGTGTGTGTGTGTTTGTTTGTTACGACGCGGTACAGTGCGTCACGTGACAATAACGACTTAGTCGCATTGAAAGACTATAACACTAACACACCAGCACTCATTGCTTTGACTTACCGAATATACCATCAATAATAATTTGCCATCTGGTTTACCAGACAATACTGATTGGGGTTGTACTACAGTATTTAGCCTCAGATTTCACCACTGTGAAAAACAATAATCGTAATTTCGTAATATGTAAGTACGATGCAGTGTTAGTTGTAAATTTACGAAAGCAGTCGTAAAACTAACGACAGCAAATTCTGACTCGCCAAAGGAAACTAAGTCAACACATGATGTAAAAAAAATATTGTAACAATACAACTGGAAGTTGTAGCTTTCCTACATTTATCATGGGAAATTTTTCCGTAACCCTTACGGATATCTTCGCAGTGGCACAACAACAGTATCCGCGGATATTTCATCGTGGCAGCGTTGTTGCAAGTCTGCAATTTGAGCTGTAGCAGCAAGAGTGTCAGAGTAAAAGTAAAAGAAAGTGTGAAAATTGACCTTGACCCTGGAGCGGAGCTGGGTGCGGTTAAGCTCCATGGAGCACAGTAACGGAGATGGCCTGCAGAGATAGCCTGGTGTGTTATTTCATTCCGTACTCGCATAGTAAAACCGAGTAAAAGTTGTTCATGTCTCAATTTTTTAGGGCCTGCCTGGAGCCTCAAAAACCGCTGTCAACTTAGTTGTGGGGAAATGCAAACGCAGGGCGCATGTGCAACTCCTCTCGGCACGCATCTTTTTACATAATGGCGCTCGGGTTGTGAAAACAATTACGTAAATTTGCATCTATAACGCCGTATCCCCCTCCGCTCGCCTCAAGTCACGTGGACTTGGCGTAGAGTTCGCGTGTAGTTTGCTGACTACTGTCGTGCGGGTTCGACCTCCGCCCCCGCCGGAGAGGGAAGGGTAAGGCGCCAAGTGCAAGGGGGGGGGGGGGAGGTTATTTCTGTAGAGCCCGCCCCCAGCCCCACCCTGCCCCGCCCTGTGCCCCGCCCTGTGCCCCGCCGGGGCCTCCGGATGTGACTAAGCCGAGTAAAGCCTCGCCCTGCAGGCCCTGCAGAACACGCGATTAGTGCGTGCACGGCGGGGCCGGGCGGGGCGGCCCCTGTGTCGCCCTCTGGTGGCCGCGGCGGGCACCCGAGGCGGGAACGCCACCACCTGCAGGCTGGGCCGGCCTGGAGGCATCCTGGAAGTACTACACAGTAAAGGGAGTACCGGTCTCGTCAGGTGCAACAGGAAACACGCGTCACACAGTGCTGTGGGCGAGTGAGCCATGGCCATGGCGATAGTGCCGCACACACGGCGGCAGTAACTGCGAGTCGGCACGGCCATCGCTCTTACTGCCAAGCGTGTCCCTTTGGAAAGTGTGAAAAGAGGGATGGGGTTGGTTGTGCGGGGCTGCCACTCATAACTGTTTCAATTCTTTGTTGCAGGTGAGTTTTCGGTCGTCGTCTCTTCGCTGCCGACAGAGTATAGAGGCTGCGTGCGCTGCGCGCTGGTGGTGAGTTCCTTCACCCCCGCTCTATCCTTGCGATTGAAAATACATTTGTCGGGGTTTGTCCTGAATTGGGGGTAGGGGGCGGGGTCGCATATCTGCGTGGCGCCCTATCGTGTTCCGTCCGAGGGCCGCTGGCCTGCCTCGCCGAGCCCGTCGCGTCGCCTCCGGGGAGCGCTCGTTGCTCGGCTGGGATTTGCCCAGATTTGCAAGCACTCGGCAGCATTCAGTCGCCCCTCGCCCTCCCCCCGCTCCGCCCCGCGTCGCGTCGCGTCGTCTCTGCGAACGATGGGGAAAACATTACCTCGGCAGTGGGCGGGGGTAGGGGGTAGCCCCGCTTCCCCTCAGCGGCTTCCACCCCCCATCCCCTCCAATCTCTCCTGCTACTTTTCCCATGCGTACATCGCGCGGCCCACGCGCAGCAGGCCGGGCCAGGCGGGCGCGCGCAATACATCAAAACTGTTTGACAGATCATCGAACGGATCTCATAATTTCGCGCGGCGCACGCGAAGTCGAGGAGGCGGAGAAGCGGAGCAACTTTCTCGATGTTTACTGTACGCCTTCGCCCCCCGCCCGCGGCCCCGTGCCCCGTGCACGCGCCCCGCCTGCCTGCGTAAGTATGCGTGCTCGAAATGCCAGAGTTTCTTTCTCTTTTGAGTTAAGAAAAATATTTAAAGGATGCATACCGTAGCGTGATTGAGGGGGAAACAACTCTGACATTTTTGTACACCTCGTAATTCAGAAAAAAAAAATCAGGAAAATTCTAAGAAATTCAGAAAAATTCAATGAAAGTTTATGAAAATTCACGAAAATTCACAAATTTTGTTCATCAAAATTCAGTGTTGTATCGTGTCCCCCCCGAGCGTAATAACGGCGACTCAACCTCGAGTCGTTGATTGTAAAGAGCACCCTCACCCCTCACTCTCACGACCCCTCCCCATCCCAGCCGCGAGCAGACAGCACTGTGCCGCTATCCTCGCCCCGCGCCCCCGCCGCGATGGTACGGGTTTTCAGCTGTCAAATAGACGGCGTTACAATGATCCGAGCAAGCTCGTCGCAGGGGCCCGCGGGGCGGGCGGGGCGCGCGGGGCGCGCGGGGGCGGAGAGGTGAGGCTGGCCTGCCATGATACCCCGCATGACTGGCTGGTGGTTGACGCGCGGGCCACGGGGGGCCCCTTGGAGCCCCACGAGGACCTTCCCTTTCGGCCCGTAGAGCCCTCGGTTGAGCCACTGTGGCCCAAGTGTCAACGCCTGGCCTGGGTCTCCTGTCACTGTCAGGACGCCACTCGTGATCCCCCCCCCCCCTCCACCTCGGGGCTCCGGGCCCCGGGACGCCCCCGCTGGGGATTGAACCCGCGCGGCTAAGACGGGACAGGCTGTATTGACGAGCACCGACCCTCTGCAGCCCTCTGCTGAGGTGCCTGCTCCGGCCCCCTGCCGCTGGCCTCGGCTTGCATTTCTCCCCCTTCCCTCATCTTTTACTTTACTTAATCTCGCCGGGGCCTTGGGCTATGGTCAGTTCTGGACCGGAACTTCCGGAAGTCGTCCACCACTACCCCTTCCTCTCTGTCAAGATCCTGTGATTCTGACCGTAACTGCGGGCTCTTGACCCCACTCATGCCTAGTTTGCGGCATCTCACTCTCGCCTCTTTCTCTTGCTCCTGCCCATCACCATTCACTTCCTTCTCTCTCTCTCTTTCTCTCTCTCTCTCTCTCTCTCTCTCTCTCTCTCTATCTCTCTCTCTCTCTCTCTCTCTCTCTCTCTCTCTCTCTCTCTCTCCGCCCTCGGCACTCTCCACCTTCCGCACAACAACCCAACACATTCCCAACTCCCCTGCCCTGCCCCCTCCTCCGTTGACTCTTCATAACTCTCTTCTACCCCCCTCCCCCCCATCCCCATTCCCAGCTTGCCCCGCGCGTCCCTCTCCCGGGGACACTCCAATTCACTCTGGCCCGGCCCGGCCCCGCCTGGCTCCCACTGGCTGTGCTGGAGGGCCCTCCTCTACCCGCCGCGCCCCGCTGGCCCTGCAGGCGACCCCGTGTTGTTTTCCACCCGATATCTCTCGAGCTCAGGCGCACCGGGCGCGCAGACCTGCACGCTGCCGCCGTGCCAGAGGACCGCGACCGCGAGCATTCGTCATCCCCTTCTGCACTCTCGTGGACGGGAGTTCACTCTAATCAAATAACACATTTGCACTTCACGGTCACGGGTGAAAATATCGCTCAGCTGAAATTAGATGTGAAATATTAGCACTACGGCTAAAAACTTTGCAACAGCGGAAAAATAAATAACGGAGTAGCTAGAGAATAAGCGCGGTAGCTTGAAAATTAGCTGCGCCCCAATTCAGAAAAAAAAAAACGTACACTTGCTTCTAACTTTTTTGCTCAAACGCGAATTATCCTTCTTTGCGTGCGAACGAAATATTGTTTTGCTGCAATGAAATCAAAATTTCTAAATTCTTCCCAGTTTTCTTTCTTTCTTTCTTTCTTTCTTTCTTTCTTTCTTTCTTTCTTTCTTTCTTTCTTTCTTTCTTTCTTTCTTTCTTTCTTTCTGTCTCGCCCTCTTTTACTGCTACATATGTGCACGGCTCCATTTCGGTTTATATTTCTGGGCGAGCACGTCTGGTACGTCTGGTCTCCGCCGACGGGCCGGCGGCGCGGTGGGGGCCGAGGGACAAGAAGAGTAAAATACTGACCGATATAGAGAGATTGAATGCAGGCACGAACAACGTTTGATGGAGTGTGTTCTTGGGACCCGAGGGGCGGGGCGGGGCGGGGGTATGAGGCCGCTCTGTTTGCTTTAGCCTGTTGGGCGAGGCGGTTGGGGGAAGTGGGGCGGGGAAAGGCGGATCCGCCAGGATCACGGAGAGAGGAAAGGGGCTGGAAAAAGAGAGGCGCAGAGGGACAGAGACGGAGAGGGAGAAGTAAGGGGGAGGAGAGAGACGGGAAGGGGTGGGTCCGGGCCAGGGCCTCTTTGTCCCCCAGGGGATTGGCTGCGGCTGCGGCGTGGCGGTCACATACTGTCTGGCACGGGGGCATCTCGCCGCTCGCCCCGCCGAGGGAAGGACCAATAAGGAGCACAACCCCCTCGCCCCTTCCATTCTCCTCTCTTTCGCTCTCTCTCTCTGACACACTTTCCTCTCCCTCCCTTTATGCCCTTGCTCCATCTCTACATTCCCTATCCCGCTCTTGGTTCTCGACTCACTGCTTTCGCATTAAGTCTGAGCTGCTCTGACAGTGTTCTGCTGCGTTTTGGGAGGGGGTTGCAGTTTTTTCTCGGTAAAGCCCACTTCTTCTTCCACTCCCTCTACCCCATCCCCGACTCCAAGACCACTTTTCTAAATCATCATCATGCACCCTCCGACTGGCCCTCTGCTACTGCGCTTCGCTTCGCCAGCCGTCTCGTTTCGTTTAGACACTCTATTTCCGCTGAAAAGCAGACATTTCGCCACTACATGCATCCTGCATCGCTCGCTACGCCCCCCCTCTCCCTTTCTCTCCCTCTCTCTCTCTGAGTCTCCCTCGTTGCCACCCTTTTTCCAGTTTTTTCCCCGTGCGCACCACTTTGAGTCCGTGGCAACGCCTCCGGCAACGCGCCAAAACGGGAAAAAATTCCAGCAGTAGGAGAATGGATTAAAGAGTTGGGAGGTAGGGGAGGTTAGGGTGCGAGCCGGGTGGAGTAGGGCAGTTCGGGGCAAGGCGGGGCAGGGCGGCGAGCAGCTGGAATGCCCGGTGGAAGTTTTTGAGACGCGGAATTCGCACGACGGTTGTGTGGTTTGGTGAGCGGGGAGAAAATCCCGAGAACACTCGTGCGCTGTCGGGGGATGGGGCGGGGTGCCGTGTAGGCATGGCGTGGTCTTCCTGTTCTTGTACAGGGTATTACAGAACACGCGTGACAGTCTGCGGGGCCGCACGCTCTCCAACGGCTCTCATACCGCCGCGGCCGCCGCAGTTACAGGCAGTCTGTTGCATTCCGGTCTCCACGCAACCTTGCGCTTGCTTTCTGTGTTCCGAGAAATTTTTTCTGCCTTGCTTCTTTCTATTCACTCCTCGCTTTGCAAACTGTGGTTTTTCATACGCCCACCCTCTCTCTCTCTCTCTCTCTCTCTCTCTCTCTCTCTCTCTCTCTCTCTCTCTCTCTCTCTCTCTCTCTCTCTCTCTCTCTCTCTCTCCTTTCTTTCTTTTTCTTCCTCCATCTTTCTTTCTCTTCCTCTCTCTCTCTTTCATGAGCGTGACGAACCCTCTTGTCTTTCTCGCAAAGTTATTTTTCTGCGTACATGCGACGAGCACACGGTAATCGAAAATCTCGGAATCCGAGAGCACACATCGGCTTTGGATGAGAGAGGAAAAGACAACGCTGCATGAAATCAAAATGCGCCCTCGGTTTCCAATTTAAAAAATAATTTATTTTTAAATTTAAATAAAATTTTAGCAATATTGTTTGAATTTAAAATTTAGGGCGAGTTAAAATTGCTTGTCGGAACATCTAAATTAATTTGCCAGAAGAGTACTTTCCGCTGGGCTTTGGAAAGCCGAGGGATGATGAGAGTACACTGGGAGATTCGGAGCGGTCCGCGTGACGGGGACCATATATACCCAACCCTAACCCAGCCACACCGCTCTAACGCCCTCATTTCGACAGATTCCCACCTCCGCTGCGTGCCGTTACCGTTCAATCTCCCCTGTCGTTTGAGGTCGAGTCCACCCCGCCCCGCCACGCCCCGCCACGCCCCGCATCCCCTGCAGTCGTTGCCGTCTAGAGAGAAGGGCGCTCTTGGTTCCGTTTTCTATATGTCCGTGCGTGGCAGCGGTCCGGGCGTGGGGAGGCGGAAAGGTCCATAGAGAACGTCCCGAGGGAGAAACAACTCTGGTTTGTGGTGTACCAACGTTGTAAATTTTTGAGAATTTTCGTGAATTTCTATTGAATTTTTCTGAAGTTTTGTCTAAATTGTACCTATATTTTTGTAGTTTTTCTGAATTCTCCTGAATATATCTAAATTTTCCTGAATTTCTGGAAATTTTTCTGAATTACGAGGTGTACACAAGTTCCAGAGTTGTCTCCCCCTCGGATGGTCTACGCACTACGCACGTTGCGCCGTGCTGTGCGCCACGGCCGATTGCAGGAAAATTCGTAGCTTAATTGCTGGTATGGGTACGGGTGGGGGGTGGGCGTGGGGCGAGGCGTGGTGGGTGGTGGCGAGCGATGGGGTAAGGCGGCGTGCTGGGCGTGTAGTACGTGACCTGGTGGACCTCGGTGGACGCCAGGCGGGGTGGGGGGCGCTCAGGGAGGCATGTCCCTCGACCGCAAATGTGGGTCCCAACACCTCCGCACTGTCATTTTGTCATGTTGGGTCGGCTCTGACGAATTTCACATTTTCCGCGGGAGAGGTTATTTCCACAATCTGCTGCGGCTTGAGGGGGGGGAGAGAGAGAGAGAGAGAGAGAGAGAGAGAGAGAGAGAGAGAGAGAGGGGGGGGTGTCTGGTTGACTTTGCTGCTGGGCATGCAGCATCCCCCTCCCCCCTCGTACTCTCTGAGCAAACTTTTCGCCTCCCCGCGAGTCCTTGACTGTCGCTGCCGCACCCATATTGCTTAGTGAAAAGTGTCGAGATGGCTGCGCGACGCTCCGAGGCCCCCTGAGGGGGGCAGGGAGGGCTCCACCGGGGGGCGCGGCCTAGAAGCGCGCGGCGGCGGGGCGTGCAACCTCAGCCCATCCGCGGGCGGGAGCAACTGTCGTCTTTTCTGGGGAATATTAAAAGCAGGCGCGGTGCGGTGGGGAGGGGTGTGTCTCTTCCAATGTCGATGTGCGTCGTCACAAGCGAAACTTTAATGTTTTTAACTGCACTGTATGATTCATGTTTGGAGACGGAAGGAATGACAATCCTAGCGAGCGCGCCGAGCATGGGCCCGGGACCAGGGGGGTCGTCTTGTCGCTGAGGCGTACGCACTGCAGGCCGGCCCGCCCCTCATGAAATATTAGCGGCCTTCTAGCGTGTCCTCCCACCCCCCACCCTTCCCACCCGCTGCTTTCTTAGACGCCCCCCACCGCCTCTCTGCATCGGATTCGTGGGTCTTAGCATAGTAATGCTAAAGGAGCGAGATGCGTGTCGCGATATTCGGGTGCGCGCCATCACTTACGCTGCGTAACTTGTCTATTTTACCCGTGTCCTCTACTCTTTTTCATCACGTGTTCGCAATGTTGTTGTTGTTTGTGTTGAAGATTAGCGGGGAAAGTGCCCTTGTTGTTGATGTTTGCCATCCCTGACACCAAACTGAACTGCTAAGTCTCTCCTGAGGCGGATGTGGGGAGCGGGACAGGTGCCCTGCTCGCTCAGCGAACCCTCCGCAGAGACAGGACTTTGGTCGACGAATTTTCGATGTTTTCCTCGACAAATTCATTATGAAGTTAAAGAAAAAGGTGTTGGTTAGGACACTTGGTAGGAGGAATAAATGATAAATAAATAATAAAGGCGCTTTTCGGAAGGTTATACTGCAATTCTCAAGGGGCTTACTTTGCGTCATGTTAAAAATCGTTGTACCTCACATCGCCCTCCTGCCCGAGGGGGAAACAACTCTGAATTTTGGTGTACACAGTTTGTGAATTTTTGCGAATTTCCACTTGAATAATACCTAATTGTTTGAATTTTTTTCCTGAATTTTAGTAAATTTTCCTGAATTTTTCATTATAATCTTCCTGATTTTTTGTGAATTTTTCTAAATTTTTCTGAATTTTCCTGAATTACGAGGTGTACAAAAATTTCAGAGTTGTTTCCCCCTCGCTCCTCCCCCTCCCCTTTCCCCTTGCAGAAAAAATCTTCTTGTTCTTGTAAAAATTTGAAGATGAGGAGTTGAATAAAATCTCCTTCCAGCTTGCTCGCTCGAGCGACGGCGAGTCCAGTGCAGGGCAGAGTGGGAGGAGACTGGTCCCCTCTCCTAACCCAATAACCCACTGATGTCCGGGTCGGGCCCACCCTCCGCCTCGGGTGCCTCGGGGCAGCAGCACAGCGCACAGCGGCCAGGCCAGCCCTGCCCTGCCTCTGCCTGCATTTGACGAGAACCGAACCAAAACCCGAACGGAACAACTGCAACTTCACCTCACCGCTCGCGCAGTCATATTCCAGACAAAAAATCGAGGGTCGCGCGGATCTCGCGATGAGCGCCACAATTTAAACGACAAAAGTTTTTTTTTCCCCCTCTTTGGAAGCTGGATTATTTGCGGTCTGTTTCTTTACTGGGCCGCGTCCTCGATACGACCGCCCTTCTTCCCCGCTGCTCCTCCACCCCGCCACGCCACGCCACGCCCCACCACGCTACCCTCACCACCCCCTAGCGCTGCCGCAGCCGCAGGGGTTGGGTGTGACTCATCCCAGCCAGATTACCATAATGATGCACTGCGTGCGCGTCTGTATCGAGTCGCAGAGCTAGTGCAGCGAGAGGGAGAGAGAGAGAGAGAACGAGGGGGGGAGGCGGTGGAAGGAGAAGGAAAGGAGGGAGAGGGAGTTGGGTGTAGTTGATGGGATAGGTGTGCGGAGGGGGCCAGAGAATAAGGGCGCGGGGAGGTGTGCAAGACATTATTCGCACCGAGTTAGTCCCGGCGGAGTCCTCCCTCCCTCCACCACACTCTCACACACAAGCACTGCGGCGGGCGGGCGGCCCTGAGGCTCACACGTCATGGGCAGCCGCCTCGCATCTCCTGCGGGCGCGGTGGGCTGTGGCGGCGGGGCTTAGCGCGCGCGCCCGATGGCACACATACGTCAGGTGCATGGGTCTGCATGCCAAGCACCACAGCATATATGCCTCTCACTGGGTTTTGATTTCCCCCTCCCCTTCTCTCTCTCTCTCTCTCTCTCTCTCTCTCTCTCTCTCTCTCTCTCTCTCTCTCTCTGTCTCTCTCCTCTCTGGGGCCTCGTCGCTGTCTCTATATGCCCCTCTCATGCGAATGCCGCTCCGCGTGTTATTCTTTGCAAGTTCTGTCGGCTTTGGCCAGCACTTGTTGGGAGGGCGCATAAGAGAGGCGGGGCTGGGTGCGGCGGATCGCGGCGGGGCGGGGCGGGGCGGGGCGGGGCGGGGCGGGGCGGGGCGGGGCGGGGCGGGGCGGGGCGAGGTATGCGGTGGAGCAGACGTCGCATGCCGCGCTGGCGGCGCTGGCGGCGCCTGCTGACCTGAGCGGCATACAGACCGCCTCCTCTGTCTCTGTCGCACTCACAGTGGCCGGCCGGAACGGCCGGAAGCAGCTCGATCGCCGTGCCAGACGGCGGCAGTCATTCATTTTTCCACTGTGAGAAATGTTTTTTTTTTTTTTTTTTTTTTTTTTTTTAAGAATTGAAAAAATTTCTGATAAATGTCGTAAAATTACGATATTAAATTGAAAAGTTGTAAAAATATGTCGTGACATTTGGTATTGACTTCATGCTTCAACGAGCTCAAAAAGCTTTCGTAAATTTACACTCTCGATCATAAATTAAAATCTTTTGGAAGCTACAAATCACTTTAATGTTGTAAATTTACCATGATATTTTTCACATTGATCCAGTGATTTATTTGCTCCATTGATTTTTGTCATTTAGGTCTTTAAGAAGACTCGTCAAATTCTCTGATGAACAGCATTCGCAAGGTCTTCTCTCATAATGTATTTTTTTATATTTCTAATGCGGGGAATTCTTTCTTATTCGCGAGTGTTTTCAACGCACAATATCTCAGAGAGAATACTGCCCGTCACCAACCAGGACATACTCCTTCTCCCTATACCACCTCGTGCATTTCTCCCTGTCTTTCTTCCTCTCTGTTGCTCTCCCGCCCGGCCCTACCGCGTTGGGTGGATGGTGTAATTACTTTCGCCTTATGCACCCCTTTGGAGAGGGCTGCTGGGCTGGGCTGGACCCGTCCCGGCCAGGCAGCGTGGACCCGGACGGCTTTGTTTATTCACATCGAGAGTGGTGTTGATTCACACCACGGACAGCGTGGCTGCTGCAGCCGTCTCTCTCGCTCAGCACGCGGCGCGCTGCATGCGCGTCTGTCTGCGTCTGACCAATGAGGACCTGCTGCTGCTGGACGCCGCCCCGCTCTCGGCCCCGGGTCCAGTAGAAGACAACTCTCAAACTTAATTCAGAAAAATTCAGAATTTAAAAAAAAACAATCGGGGAAGTTTGCAAAATAAAAAATATGTAAAATTTTCAAGCAGAAATTTTTAAAAAAGTCCATAAAAATTTACAAAAATTCGCAACAATTCACAAAATTCACAAAATTTGTACACCTTAATGCAGAGTTCTTTCCCTCTCGCCCAGTCCCCAGCCAGCGGAAGTGAGTCGCAGCCACCGGACGTACCGGACACGTTCTCCGCCCCCATCCCTGTGCGCATACTGTACCTCAATACTTTCCTGAAACTACTGGCAGTAGGCCATAGCAGCCAAGTCCCCCCCCCCACCCCCCTCCTATTTCCTACGTTACCCCTTTCAAAATCCGCGCGCGCCTCCTGCCTGCCGGCCGTTGTTGCTGGTGAGGCCGATTGGTTCCCGCAGCGCGCAGCTGTGCTCGGGCGTAGCGTCGTGCCCGCCCCACCCCGCCCCACCCCGCCCCGCGCCGCCGCCCCACCCCCTCCCGTGCGCTTCCTCCGGCTGAGAGAAAGAGATAAGGCGGGCGGAAGGCGTGGCGGGGCGTGGCGGGGCGTGGCGGGGCGTGGCGGGGCGGGGTGGGGCGGGGTGGGGCGGGCGTCCCTCCTGCTCGCGCCAGGCGAGGTGTGGCGCGGGCGGGGCGGCCAGCCCTTTGTAAAGAATTCACGAGGTTCGACGGGGCCGGCGGGGCGGGGCGCTCGCGTCTTGCGACGCTTCCTCATCCCCTCTACCCCCCGCCCCCCGCCTCCCCCCGACCCGTTGGCTTCATTCCCACTGCCTCTGGCTAGAAGTGACGGGAGGAGAGGAGGAACGTGTAGCCTGGCGTTACCGCCCCGTGCCGGGCCTCGCTCACGGGGGCAGCAGAAGGGCCCGTTGGGGCAGGACAGGACAGGGCCGCACGGGATCACCGTGAAAACTCAGGATGTTTGCAGATGTATCATGACCCGTCTCTCGGGTCTGTTGGCCTAGCTGTTACAGGAGAATGTTGCGAGAGCGAGTGCCACAGCAGACTCGAGGTGGCTTTCTCAATATTTGCGCTGTGACAAAGAGGCCCCGATGCGAGGACAATTTGACTCTACAGTGTTTGAAATATGTGAAGTAATGGTGGTATTTTGTATGGTTAGCTTTCGAGGTCGAGACGCGATCGTGTATTGGATGAGAGAAAATTGATGTTTCCAGTCGCATTATGGTGTACTGCTTTGTAGCACGGGGTGCGTTCCAGTTCCACCACTGAGGACCAACGGGTGTCGCGCCGACAGGTCCGGCGGATGGGTCGGGCCGATGGACTGAGAGCAAGAAGAGAGATTGGAAGGGAAAGGAAGGGAAGGGGCTCTCTCGGAAAAGCTGACAGTGATTTAAGGAGGCCGCCTGGACTCCAGCCTGGCGCCGCTGGAGGCTCTGGAGGCGCGACTCCACTGTCCTATGCAGCAGACCTTCAAAGGTTCATCGCGCCGTGGCAGCTTTTAGAGAATGACGTATCAAATCAAATTTCTCGGTGCTCTCTTTCATAAAATAAAAAGAAAGGAAAGGAAAAACAGTTTGCAATCTTGCTGATGGCAATACTTCAGCTTTTGTCTCAACCTTTTGAAGTGCTGCTCCTTCTTATTTACCCTTATTGCAAGCTATATAGACGACCACCCTCTGAAAAGGACGAGGTACCCTTCAGTGTATCTTGTTTGTTATCACAGGCAGTTATCACTTCCACCGCGCCGTGCCGTGCCCGCGCCTCGCCGCTCTTCTTTCCCTCCCGTTTCAATTAATAGCGCGTCAACTCCGCAGCGCATGCTCTCAGGAAGAATTTCATCACAATTCGCGCGCGCCACCCCCCGCCCACCTTCTCCCCGCCCTCCAGCCAACACCTCGGGCAGCCCTGCGCATAAAAAGGACTTATCTGCTGAACGCAATTCCTCTCCCCTCTCTCTCCTTCTCCCTCCTTCTCTTCCCTCCTCCTCTTCTGCTCCGCTCCCTCCTCCCGAGGCCGCTCGGCCGCAACCTGCACCCCCTTTCGCGGAGGTGTCCTTGGGATATAATATCTCACCGTGCAGTACATCACTGTCCCGCTGCATCGTTCTTTCCTTCATATTCATACTTCTCTCTCCCTCCTCTGAAATCGCAGTTCTTTCCGAAGTGCTGGTGGGTCTCCCCTGCTGCCCTCCTTTGCTTAAAAAAAAAGATACATTCATATTGGTTGAGTTAAACTGAAAATTTTGGAACTTGTGCTGGCCCTTTTCATCTTTGCTGTTGAAACGTCCCTTACTTTAATTTGTTGAAGAATACATTTTTCCTTTTCATGTACTGAAAAAATAAAAAGATCTCCATGACGTCGGAAGGTCCGCGCCATTTCCGTCCTCCAGGACCGCAGGACCCGGCCGGGCCGGGCCAGGCCGGGCGCCCCCAGAGGCTCTTCGGGCCGTTCTGCATGACATTTATTAAAATGTATGGACAGCCGCGGTGACGCAGTGCCCCTTGCAGGTGGGGCCCTCTTCTCCCCCCTGGCTGCCAGCCTGCGGGCCCCGCTGCCTCGCCTCGATGGATAGCGGCACGCCCCGATACACATTTATTACACTTTCCAAACTATCGTGAATAATCCCGCCTCGTTCAGATGTCGATTTCGGTGGTTTTCGTGTCAGTTTTCTGGCCTTTTCCGAAGAGAGATTTTGCATGTTACGCGAGATCGGGTAACAGTGAAGTAGCCGGCCTGGTCGTTCAACGTGAATAGGAGCAGCCTGCTACGGAATAATACTACTACTGACACTAGCCAATTTAAATGTTTGTCCCACTCTTCTCTTTTGTCAATTTCGGGAGCAGAGAAAGAGAGAAAAGCAAGCGGGGCCAAATGGAGATCGAGCCGGGCAGCCGGGCGCACCGGAGCCGAGCAGACAGGCCGGCCGGTGAACCCCGCGGCCCGGTCAGATCCTCTCTATTGTGACAGGCTGAATTAACACTGCGATTGTGCGAGCGATCCCAGCCGGGCCCAGCCGGAGAGGGCTCGACTTGTTTCCGCCCGTTGACTCTGTGTGTGCCCTATGCTGTGCGAGTTTGCATAAGAGAGAGAGAAGGCGGGAGGACAGAGAGGGAGAGCGAGAGAGAGACAGAGAGGGAGAGCGAGAGAGAGAGAGAGAGAGAGAGAGAGAGAGAGAGAGAGGCGTATAGTGCCGGAAAAGAACACGGATAGAGTGGGAGATTTGATCGTCGATCGCTGACTGGGGGAGGGGAGGGGGGGAGCTGGGAAGTATGTGGCGGGAGCGTGGTGCGGCAAACGAACGCAAATTGCAGTCCCTGTGCGTGAAAAAAAAAGATACGCGATTGCCTTTATCTTTTGATCTGTGATTGTTACAGACACATCCTCTTTTTCAGGGGTTTTAATTTTTGTTTCCAGAGTCCTTCGGTTTCCTCCCTCTGAAAAGCGGACATTTGAACACGAACACGCACGGAACGCTAACACAGCCGCGGGTACCAGTTGTTAATATTTCAACATTTCTGTCGTCGGCCGAGACAGCTGTGCAAATAAATACTGCTAATTGCTCTTTTTATATCCCGGCACATTAAAGCGCCGCGTAAATTTCACTCGATTACGCGCCCTGGCAGGCGCGGCGTGGCGTGGCGCGGTGTGGCGGGGGCGCCATTCTTCACCACGCTCCAGTGCCGTTCCGTTATTCTCTCGCGTAGCTTGTTTCCTCACCGTCGTTCAGTACATATTTATTTTACCCCCCCCCCTTTTTTTTTAGTTTCTCACCCGAACGTTTCTTTTTTTTCCATCTTTCTTCCTTTTTTTAGGCACGAAGTAGCCTTATTTCAGTAAAGTATTCATTTTTTTTTTAAATTTCCCTTTCCGGCTCGTGGGTGGGACAGGCCTTATGTATCATTGCAGGTCAGGGCTCCGTAACATAACATTTAAGCTAAACGTTATGATCATATCTCGCGTTTTTAACTAGTTGGAAGTGTTGTGCATGAAATGACAAATTTCAGAAAAGCGCGAGAATAAGTCATAAGATGCATAATGCCAATAACGCAAGCTGTTTACGATATACGGATACCTAAAATTCGCTTATATGATAAGTTACCGACCCCTGTCGCAGGTTTCACCGGCTGCGATGGCACCCAGATAGGGAGTCTCAGTTCTTGTACAACGGCTCACTGACGAGGAGCAATGCTCAATGCATTCGACTTTGCCCCTGCCATGACATGCTGATGTGCCTTTCTTGTTCCTCAGCTGTAAATAAAATTCTGCTGCTGTCTCTTACCTCTGAGCTACAACATTTCTGTAGTAGTTTGAAAAATTGACTTACCATTTCATCGCTACTAAAGCCACCGAAGTGCTCCTTTGCTCCGCCCATTCGGTAAGTCATCTTTTGCTAATCCCGCCGTTTCCTGCCCCCTCCACTTCTGCTTTTCTCTGTCTCTCTCTCTTTCTCTCTTGCACATCCCGCCGTGACCATCCCCATTCTTTCCGTAATGTCGGGATGCTGGCCGCTGGCCGCTCAGGAACATTTCATTTCCGAGCCGGCCGAAAAATGGCCACATTTTGCATCACTTTATCCCGGAAGCCCGCAATATTCCCCCGACGCGACGTTCCCTGTAATTCCTGCCCTCGGCCTGCTCCGTCCCTTCCCCCTCCACTTACTCCTTTTATATGCTTCCCCTGTGTTCCCATTTTTTTTCCGAATGCGGTCTTGTGTAAGCAGGGGCGGTCGCTTTGCGGTCAGCATTACCCGCTAATAGTCGTTTGGCTTGCCCTTTGCCTTGTTTTGTCCCCGAAATTTTGCGAGAGGACGTCAAAGCGTCCAACTCAACTCGACGTATTTGGAACCCGCGGCACCAGGACGGCGCCAGTCGTTTTCATAACTGGACGCAGTTTTGTAGCCAGCTGCAGGCTGCAGGAATAAGGCCCAAATTATCAATTTTGTCAAGCACCCTGAGAAATGTGAACCCAGTGTTTCAAAAACCACGCAATAATTTGCGGCTTTACCATCAGCTCCAGCTGGGAGGCGCCGCGCCGTGGCCTCTGCGCTCGGCACGCCCGCAACACTGTTACGTCTTCTCCTCTAGTCGCCCGGTACTTGAATATCCCAATTCCAATTTTGCGCTCAATACAAGCCCAACGCAGCCTTGAAGGAAAAACATGCGTTTTATTCAGGAGCGTCGGAAGTACATTGGGGTTGATTTGAGCCCAAATACTCAAGCACAATGGTACTTGAGATTATCAATAGTTTGCACTTGATTCAGACATATTGCGCAAGAAACGAGAAGTCGCTTTTCTGGGTCAGCATGGTGCTCTTGGTCGGCCTTGCGATGGTGTTGCTTTACTTTTCCTCTCTCACGAGCCTGAGGAAGGCGAGGGGTGTACTCTCTGCTCCGGGCCGGGCCGGGCCGGGCCGGGCCGGCTCCCACCCGGACAGTCAAGTCCTCCTGTCTCCTTTCCTCCTTTATTGGCCACCCTTCTCTTGGCCTCTCTCACAGTGCCCGGCCCGGCCCGGCCCCCAGTCTTTCCAACTCTCTCCTTTTCTTTCATTCAGCCATTCTCACATTCCTCTGTCCTCCTCTCGCAGGTTTTTGTCTCCGCGCGCTCGCTCCACCCCCGTGTATTCCCAAGTGTTTACAAGGAGTAAATTGCGTTAGTTCTAGCAATTTTCAGGGGAGCGGAAAAATACTCGGCGCAGCGCAGGATTGTGAGCTCCTTTGAGCGCAGCGGGGCGAAGCTCGGGTGGAGTGAGGAAGCGCGCGGCTCATGGAGCGCGACGCGACGCGAAGCTCGAGTTGGGGGAAGGAGGAGCTTAGCGAGCTGATGGAGCGAGAGCGGGCCGCTGTCTCCAAACTTGGCGATACGGATCGGATCCGATGGTCTAAAAGCACAATGATGCCGTCATCCTTGTTAGAGTAAGAAGCCCGCGTTGTCCCATCGCATCAGGGGGGCGAGTCTGCCGGAGCACGCCTCGGGGTATTGCGTTGCGTCGCTTGCCTGCCTGCCTGCCTGCCGTAAAATCTGTGATATGTGAATAATTTAAACGCCCAACTTTTGTTCCTAATTTTTATTAGCACCTTATACACTGTGAAAAATATTTCCGTAGATGTACAATATATTTTTTAATTCACTATGTACAACATATCTCGTACATGTACGACTTTACACGTTACGACTTTGTTGGCTCACCAATCGATTCTAGGTTGATACGCATAGTTATAAAAAGTTTACAATATGAATCGTAATTGTACAAGACCTCTCATGGAAAATTTTCCCGTACCGGTACAAGGATTTCTGACAGTGTACGACCTTATAGGCTAATTATTCGTATTGTGATACCATTCCTTATAGCTAATTACTGTTTGTTTTTTCTCCTCGTACTGCACCCGAGGGGGAAACAACTTTGAAATTTTTGTACACCTCGTGATTCTGAATGATTCAGGAAAAATGCAGGAATTTAAAAAAAAAATAACTGGAAAAGTGAGGGAAATTTACAAAATAATCGGTAAAATTCTAGTAAAAATTCCCAAATGTTCAATTTAAAAAAAAAAAAATCACGAAAATTCACAAAATGTGTAACGTGTGTTTCTTTGAATGCGTAACAGTGTTGCGGGTTTGCCCACCCCAATCGCCTGTAAGGCACCATGATCCCTGCTGTGGCGCTGGCAAGTGTGCAATCCCGCAACACTGTTCCGCATTCAAAGAAACACCCGGTACACCAAAATTCAGAGTTGTTTCCCCCTCGACTGCACTTCTTCTGTACCTACATCCTCTGCCACTGGGGGTTATCTGATCTACATTTTACAGCATCGTGTTGCCCCTTTTTCAATTTCCCTCCTCTCCCCCTCTGTCTCTCTCTGCCCGACCCCCTCCTCCTTGAGTAGAGTGTGTGGCGCACCCACAGTGCCGCGCCCCCAGAGTTGGGGGTGTCCCACAGCAGGCGTGGCCCGCGAGTGTTCTTCCTAGGCCCTTGGCCGTAGGAGCTGTAAGGAGGGGGGGAGGGGGGGGGGCTGGTGGTTCTCGGAGAGGGAGAGGGGAAAATTGAAACTGTGTAATTATACTTCCGCGCCAGTTATCCTGCGGCCAGGCCAGGCCGGGGCGAGGCGAGGTCCACGGTACTGTTGTTTCCGGCGCAGAGGGCGAAGCCGGAGGGGTGGCGGGGAGTAAAAACCGCAGAGTATTAATTGCGCTGCAGAGTGTGTCTCATGGTAAGAGGGCGAGACTGTTTCAACTGTTCAACGGCGAATGGTAGAGGCAAAGTGAGAAAGAGAGAGGCATGGATCTTTGCGAATGACTGCTGCAGCAGTGCTCGGACCGGATTACTTTAGTTTGAAGGAGGATGAAAGGGGCGACGAACTGGGCAAGCACTTCTGTGTAGTACACTACTACAGTAAAACTTATGCGAATGAGACCCATCGTATCCCAGATTTGTGTCTGGAGGACACTCGGTAATTATCTACTTTCACGGCTTTTGGTGGTGTGTTTTATATCACTGGATTCAGCTAATCCAGCACTATTCATAAGTGTTAATATTATTTGGCGCTCTTGCTCTTGCCATGTCTCTTTCTGACATGGTGTGTGAACGCAACGTTGAATCTTAGACTTTTTACGGCAGGGCGACTGGTCTCAGACATTTTAGTGTATAGTACTGTGCTAGACTTGAGTTCGCAGAGTACAGCAATTACGATGTTCCGGCGTCAAGGGTCTGGTGCTGGTGTGGACAGATATTGGGATTCTTTCGGGAAAACCGAGTGACGAACTCATATAGCTCCGGTATGTGGTTTTCCGGGAATATTGGAGGGAGTATGAAGGAAAGAAAGACAGACAGACAGACAGAAAGAAAGAAAGAAAGAAAGAAAGAAAGAAAGAAAGAAAGAAAGAAAGAGAGGGAAAAAGAAAGAAAAGAGTCAGGCTGCTGATGAACGAGCCTAGGAGTATTATAATGTTGTTTGCACTGGTGATAAGCGGGCGCCAGTCCAGACGCAGTCAAGCCTGGGCCGGTCCTTATCGCTCCACGTGCCTGTGTTAGGCTTAGAGCTTAGACCTGCACTGCGACCCATGGGGTCTTGCAGGAACGAGTTTTTTGTTACTTGGTTTCTTTTATAACTTACGTAGTTGCTACATCAGAACGGCCGGGGCACGGGCACATCTTCCATTAAAAAAAAAAAAAAAAAAAAAAAAATAAAAAAAATCGTCCTGATAGGACGGGACAAAGGCGGGTGGCGGTGGGGAGGCAGTGAAACTGAACAGGGAAAACATTCTGAACTGAAAAGCGTCGCTGGAGGGGAAACACGCACCAGTCCACATGGTGTGGGTGGGGAGGTACCGTGGGCAAGGCCGAGCTGCGCGCCTCCCCGCTTTGTGAGCCGAGATGCGGTTTCGCAGTTTTGCGTCGTGGGCGGAAGTTTATTCTGCGCCACACATAGTATGGCGAAGTGCGGGTGGATTCCGCAAAGTGGCATGGCGTGGCGGTGCGGGGTGGGGCGGGGTGGGCGCTCGTTGCGGTGGAGAAAGGGCGGCACAGTAAGGGGTGTGCTGCTCTCAGCGGTACAGCGGGCCGCACTGCTGCACTGCGCACTGTGTCACGAGTAGAACTATATGGGACTCTTTTTGTCTCTGCTCACTCTTGCGCGGGCTCTCTCTCTCTTTCTCACTCCCTCCATAACCCCCCCCCCCCCACCACCACCACCACCACCACCACCAACCGCCCTGTCCTGACCCGACGCGCTTCTCATCACTTTTCCATCAGCGGGGTTTGGTTTGCAGGCATCAATCTGACATCAGCGCCCCTTCTCTTCCCTCTCGCTGCTCGCGGCTCGGCTCCTGCCTGCCTGCCTGCCTGCCTGCCTGCCTGCCTGCCTGCCTGCCTGCCTGCCCAAGCACGATTGCTCCAGACTGAGAGCCCCTTCCCCGGGCCCCCTCTCCCTCACAGCTGGAACTGCTGCTTCGAGACGCTCCAATAATAAAAATGGCCGATCATCCCCGAAAAAGAGCCACTTTGGGAGAACTTTCGACGGAAATTTTGCCTGCGCCCTTACAGCGGGTGAAGGGTGGTCTCTACTTCAACCCGCTTACACTCACCTCCGTCCTCCGTGTGAACAATGTACCTGTCCTGGCGGGTCGGGGGAGGGGGAGGTTACTCGGGGTCTGGCGGTGCATGTTTGGAGAGCGTCGACCCCTTTCGCGACCCCTCTCCTCCCCCGCCAGGGCGCCGACGACTGGGTGTTCTCTCTCCCCCTATCTGTCTCCCTCTCTCTTTTGCTCTCTCACCCTCATGTCTTTCTCTCCCTCTCTTGCTCGCTCCTACTCCCGTCTCTGTCTTTCCCGTGAGGAACGGCAGGGCCTAGCTCTGGGTGCCCCCGGCCCGGCGCGGCACGGCACGGACCCGACACCCCAAACAGATCGGACATTTGCATGTTATTTTAATAGAGGCAGACGTCCCGTTGGAATTCCTGGCCCGTCCCCGATTTCCGTTACCCTCCTCCCCTCCCCTCCCCACTCCCCAACCCCATCCCCCCGCCCACTCCCATCGCTGCCCCTTTGGCGGCCCTCCCGTCCTCCCCTTCTTAAGTCACCCTCCCCCGCCCGCTCCCGAGGTCTTGTCGATATCCGTGCTGCTCGTGGAAGGGTTCCTCTGGCCGAACCTCCGTACCCTCTTCTCTTCTCTTCTCTTCTCTTCTCTTCTCTTCTCTTCTCTTCTCTTCTCTTCCTTCTCTTCTCTTCTCTTCTCTTCTCTTCTCTTCTCTTCTCTTCTCTTCTCTTCTCTTCCTCCTTTTCTCTTCTCTTCTCTTCTCTTCTCTTCTCTTCTCTTCTCTTCTCTTCTCTTCTCTTCTCTTCTCTTCTCTTCCTCCTTTTCTCTTCTCTTCTCTTCTCTTCTCTTCTCTTCTCTTCTCTTCTCTTCTCTTCTCTTCTCTTCTCTTCTCTTCTCTTCTCTTCTCTTCTTGCCCTCCCCCCGGTACCTCTCTCCTCTGCTGTCTCTCTTTCCTCTTGTGTATCCCCTCCCATCCGCCGCCTTTACTCGTAGCGACAAGACAGCAACTCTCCAACTAGCTCCAGTGCTCTGTTGTTCTGTCATCGACCCTCTCTCTCGTAGGCCGCGCTGTGATGTGCTTTGCCCGCACTTGAAGTTTCACCCCCCAGTTGATGTAAGAAAAACTGTTGCGAAAGTGCGAGGTGCTCGTCGCGTCTCGTCTCGGCTCCTTCCACTCAATGTGTCTAATCGACGTTCTTTTTCTCGTTTTGTTTGCCGCAGGTACGCCATCCCGAAAGAGCCAGGGAGTTTGCTTGTGTGTGCGGGTGAAGTAGCAGCGGGCGCTGGTCTGGTAACGTACTCTGCAAAAAAGATAAAGAATTAAGATGAAACGCTTGTTGGAATGAATCCACGGATTAACTTTTGGTACGATAAACTTGAGACCATTTTTTGTTCTTCTTTAGTGTGGGATCGTTTTTTATAAGGACCCTGCAAAGGCACATATCGGTCGAGGCGGGAGGCTGCGGTATCACGTGGCCCCGCCCCGCCCCGCACTAGACCAGAACAGGGGGGTCTTACCTGGCATCCTGCAAGGCTACAGGCCCAGCCGCTAGGCGAATCCCTGACGTGGTGCGGCGGGGCGGGGCGGGGCGGGGCGGCTCAGCTAGCCTGCTGCTCCACCCGCCGCCACGCCCAGCCGCTGCTCCGTATGCAAACAGGACAAGGAGGGACAGCCCAGGGCACAGCAGCACGGCCGTTGCTGTACTCCGGGCCCAGCCCCGCCTCGCCACCTTTTACCAACGTCGTGGCGAAAAGAAAAAAAAAATTACATTAAACAGAAGCAAGCCGAGACGAGACGAGCTTGGCGGGCTGAACTCGCAGACTTGGTTGCGCACACAGCCCCGGCGGCAGGACTCCCATCTCGTTGGGCCTCTCCTCGCTCCTCTCCCGCTCTCTTTATTTCCTCCGTTTTAACCTCTTGTTTGCGCAGAGTCAAAAAAGAAATATTATTCTTGACAGAGGAGGAGAAGGGAGTGAAAAATCGCCCCTTCGCTGCGGCCCCCTCCCCTCCCATTCCTTTTGGCTGTGCTCATTTGGGGGTCCAGCTCGGCTCAGCGGCGCGCGGCCCCGACCCCGACCCGGCCCGGCGCAGCCCACTTTGTTGGTGTCGCGGTTAGGCCGGCCGGGTGTGGGTACGACCATCGGGCGTGGTGGGGTGGGGCGGGGTGGGGTAGGGGTGCGGCCGGGGCGGGGTGGGGCGGGGCGGGCACCCTGCGCTACCACAGCACCGCACCCCACCACCAGTCTCCATCTACCCTCTTATGTTTGGTCATGTGCCGGGCCAAAGTTATTGCGGAGGGAGGAGTAAAGGGAGGGGTGGAACACCCATACCGGCGGCAGGGCTCGGATAGAGGGGGACGGAGGAGGAGGAGGAGAAGAGCTATAGGAAGACGAAAAGAGGGGTAGAGGCAAGAGTGCGGAGTGCGTTGCGCGCGCGGGGCGAGGAGTGAGAGAGCGGGGAAGGAGGGTGGATGAAGAAGCAGAAAACGAAAAAGTTGTTGCCTTTTTCGCACGCAAGGCTCTCTCCTCGACACCACCCACGTGGGGACCTCTCTGCTCGCCCCGGCCCGCCCCCGGCCCGCCCCCGGCCCGCCCCCGGCCTGCCCCCGGCCCGCCCCCGGCCCGCCCCCGGCCCGCCCCCGGCCTGCCCCCGGCCCGCCCCCGGCCCGCCCCCGGCTCTCCCCCGGCTCCGCTCCTGCTACCTGGCTGGCAAGGCCCGCGGCGCGTGACGTCAGCCGCCACCGGAGCCTTAACCTTCCCCCCCCCCTCCCCCCGGGCCCCCGGGCGGGCGGAGCGTCCTCGTCACCAGCGCTGACATTTTTGTAATGCGGTACTGGAGCAGGTGGGGCGATACGGGGCGGGCCGCGCTGGGTAAGGAGGATAAGGTGGCGTGATGGGCGTGCCCAGGTGGGGTGCTCGGTGCTCGCCTGAAAGCCGATCTGAAATACTAAACCCCGTACAGTGACACAATCTTGATTTTCTTGAGGGATATTATTCACGTCATTTTTTACTCGTTCTTTACCACCACCTCTCTCCTGAGTGGTGAAAAGAACGAGTATTGTTCTCAGTCGAGTGTAACCCTTAACTGTCCACACTTTCATCTCAGATCTCACAATACCTACAGGCACAATAGTTATACCATTCGAAACTGGAAATGCTGGTCTTTATTCCAACAATGAACTATTTTTCAAGTTTAATAGTATTATTTTGAGAACACTTAACAAATTTTGGATGTTTTCATTCTAAGTCCATAACCCAACTTATAAGTGGAGTTTTCAATCTCAGCAAGTACAATACCCACAGACATGAAACTTGCGCTGATCTCAGCTAGAAGCCTTCCTCTGCATTGCAGCAATGAACCTTTTTTAACGTTTAATAGTATTATTTTGAGAACTCTTAACAAATTTTGTGCGAGTTTTCATTCTAAGTCCCCGAGTCTAGTCGTAGACCGAGTCAGCTCGCGCCAGCTCGCGCTCCTTTATGCGCCCCAACAATCAGACCCGAGCGGGAGGGCCGAAGAAGGCCCGAGCACCCCGAGACGAGCAAGGGCGAGTGTCCCGGGAAAAACTTCCCCTGCACACACGAACGGTGATGAAATCTGAGATGCTGAGATGAAAATGTCTTCAATCGACTCACTTAACGTTTTACACTCCTACCTCTGTAGCACATAATTATGTAAAGAACGAGTTCCATACTTATCACAAAATTCATTTTGTGTTCTATTGGTTCTATTTGGCCCTTGTTTTAATATAATTTTTTTTAAATCTTCTATTAGAAATGCAAGTGGTGCCGAAAGTGACAGAGAATTTCTCCCCCCCCCCCCCCCCCCCCCCCCCAACTTGTTCCGAGTCCCTGTGGGGGGCGCTACTGTCGCTTTCTCACCGCACCAGAATATAAAGCTCATTACTTTCCCGTCGACTGGTGGGAACAGATCCCGCGCGGCCCGACGGACAAAAACGGTTGCGGCCGCGCGTCCGCCGAGCTGAGGGCAGGGCCGCGCCTCCGCGCCTCCCTGCGCCCCGGCCCCGCCCCCGTCCACTGGAACTAGTTTGCTTCATTACGGAATAGTGACGGCAGGCCCGCCGCGCCACCCGGACCGCGCTGCTAGAATTAATTGCTTGCCCGCATTATGACGTCATCGTCATAATGGCAATTTGATCCGCAATGATTACGTGTTATTACAATGATGATGATTATTGTTGTTGTTGTTGTTGTTCTTGTCCGCGGCCGCCGATGCGCCTGCCACTCTAGTTGCTCTTGTTGAAATTTGATTATTTTCTGCCTCCCCTAATGATGTCGTGCCCTTTTCAAATGGCTTTCGGGACCGATGGGCTGTCCGCGCGGGTCGCACTGCGTCGATGGCGGAGCAGGGGCTGCTGCAGCAACGTGGCAAACCCCGCCCCGCCCCGCCGTGCCCCGCCAGCGCCTCCCTCTACTCTTAATCCGACCTAATGCCGGGGCACAACAGGGAGCAGGGAGCTGCTGATTAGGGCCCCCCGAGCCTCCCCCCTTCCCCTCCCCCCTCCCGGGCGAGCGACACACAGCCACCCCCCCCCTCCAACCTATCCAACCGCCCTGCCTCCCCTATGGTCCAGCAGCGGCACACAGTACTATAAAAGTCTGTAATTGAAGCAAACTTGAGCCAACTTTTGGTAGCAAAGAGGAAGTTATCAGACAGTACAACTGGTGCCCGCCCTGCCCCGCCCTGCCCCGCTCCGCCCCGCCCCGCCTGCGCGAGCAATGTTGGCCAGGCGTGTCGACCACCGGCGGGGTTAGCGTAGGCTGTATAGCGAGGGGAGGGGGGGGGGTGAGCTCGGCCAGCCGGCGGTTACGACTTACGAGCAGCACGAGCCTCGTGAAATTTGAAGCCCGAGCCGGTGGAGAAGAGAGGCGGGCGGAAGGGGAGGGTATAGACCGGCGGCGGGGGGAGAGTTTGCCAAATTCGCCGCACCGGGTGAGTGCGGTAGTATTAGTGAACGGAGTGCTGGCTGCTAGTTGTGAATCGTGAATAAGGGCTGCCAGTGATACCGCGGGTAGTGCTCGGCTGAGCGTCACTACCGTACAGTAGCGAGATAAGTCTGTTACTATTGTCCCACGAAGAAACCCAGACGATTTCAATATTGCTCGGAAGAGCTGGACGCGCTGGGCTTTGGATCTGGGTGCGGCCGCTGCTGCGCTGCGTCCCCCGCTGCGGCGAAATGTAATGCGTTACATTGTTCAGGGCGGTAACGCTCTAAAAGCGCAGTAAAATGAAATGGGGTGTGTCCGCGGCGCGCCCGTGCGGCCAGGGGCGAGGAAGGCGAGGGAGAGAGAGATAGAGAGAGAAAGAAAGAAAGAGAGAGAGAGAGAGAGAGAGAGAGAGAGAGAGAGAGAGAGAGAGAGAGAGAGAGAGAGAGGACAAAAGGGGAGAAACAAAAAGGCAACGCGCTAAACTGGTAGCGCAACGGGCAGCAGGCAGCGCAGCTCAGGGGCGGGGCGCGGCCGCCCAGGCGAGCGGGAGCGACGAGTTCGTTCATGAATGACAGCGTTCTACCGTTATATTCAGCATCGACATGTCCCCTCCTCCTCCTCCTCCTCCTCCTCCTCCTCCTCCTCCTCCTCCTCCTCCTCCTCCTCCTCCTCCTCCTCCTCCTCCTCCTCCTCCTCCTCCTCCTCCTCCTCCTCCTCCTCCTCCTCCTCCTCCTCCTCCTCCTCCTCCTCCTCCTCCTCCTCCTCCTCCTCCTCCTCCTCCTCCTCCTCCTCCCCTTCCTCCTCCTCCTCCTCCTCCTCCTCCTCCTCCTCCTCCTCTCCTCCTCCTCCTCCTCCTCCTCCTCCTCCTCCTCCTCCTCCTCCTCCTCCTCCTCCTCCTTCCTCCTCCTCCTTCCTCCTCCTCCTCCTCCTCCTCCTCCTCCTCCTCTCCTCCCTCCTCCTCCTCCTCCTCCTCCTCCTCCTCCTCCTCCTCCTCCTCCCTCCTCCTCCTCCTCCTCCTCCTCCTCCTCCTCCCTCCTCCTCCTCCTCCTCCTCCTCCTCCCTCCTCCTCCCTCCTTCCTCCTCCTCCTCCTCCTCCCTCCTCCTCCTTCCTCCTCCTCCTCCTCTCCTCCTCCTCCTCCTCCTCCTCCTCTCCTCCTCCTCCTCCTCCTCCTCCTCCTCCTCCTCCTCCTCTACGACCTCTTCCTCTACGACCTCTTCCTCCTCGTCCTCTACGACCTCTTCCTCCTCGTCCTCCTCACCACCACCAGCTCCTCGTTGGACTTACACAGACGCGGAGGTTCGTGCTGCAAGCAGGAAGATTCCGAGCAGGGTTTATTGGTGTCCTCTCTCTCGCTCCTTATGGCCGTGCTCCACCAGGGCGACAAGGACAGAGAGACGGAACCTCTGTGCGGAATCACCCTGCTGGAGCTATGTGGCAGCGCTCCGCTTGCCGCTGTCGGGCTGGGCCCTGGGCCGCTGGCGCTGGGCTGCTCGAGCGCCCGGCTGGGTAGGCAGCGCGCCGCGTAGGCGTGCCCGGCGGGCCGGTATCAGCGGGACCGCAGGCGCTCCCCGTCCCCGTCCCGTCCGCCGCGAGCCGCTCTCTCGCTCGTGCTGCGCTGCGCTGCTCTTGGTCTACGGTGGTTTCCTCGTTTTATTTCAGGCAACGGAGCTGCCTTCTAAATTCGCTTGGAAACGTGCGTGTTTTGTTCCATATGGCCCCTTACCGCTGAAAATGGGCTGAGGAATGGAATTTGATAACCTTAAGCATGCCTATACAATTTAATCTTGTACATTCGATTCTGAAGTCTAGATTTCCTTTTTCTTTTCTTTTTTCTCACAGTCTTACCACGCGCTAACGTTATTAGACCTGAGAAAGAATCCGCGATTCGTCGGAGGGCGGCGTCCGGCACCCTCGAGCGGCACCCTCACTATTGGGTTTATTCGTCGAAACTTGTTTGGAAATGGGAATTTATTTGAAGGTAACGGGAGGAGATGTTCGTCGAAGCTGCGAATAAGCATCGCGGACGGAGACAGCTCGAAATCCCATGAGGAATGGTACTGTCTGTTGCCCATAGCCTTTAGGGTCTTGCCGGGAAGGGTGGGGGGCGACACGGCTGCGGCCAAATAAACACCCTTTCCTCTGCCCCTCTGCCATTCTCTCTGCCGGCGTCTGTTTCTCTCTTCCCTTTTCGAGGTCGCAGCAAAGCTCAATATATCCCTGCGCCAGCCGCTAGTGTCTCTCTTTCCTCCCTGCTCCCCGTGCACCTCTCTCTCTCTCTCACCCCTCGGGCTCGCCGGGGAGCTAGTAACTCAACTCCCGCGAATGCGCGGGGGCGGAAGAAACCCCAATTAATCACCTCTCGCCTCTCATTTCCATCTTCTTGCCCAGCCGCTTCTTCTCCCTCTCTCCCTCCCTCCTTCCGCCTCTCCGTCTCTCTTTATTTCTTTCGCCCTTCCCTCCCCCGCCGGGGGACGTGCCTCATGCAGCCCGCTGTCCTACTCGTCTCGCTTCCACTCCATCTCCTCTGAGCAGGACGTCCGACACCACAGCGCGACACGCAGCCCCGGGGCTTGCGGGGGAGGGGAAGGGGGGGGGGTGAAACAAAACTAGAGGGGCTGGGAAGTCTTTGCAAATGAGCGTCTGCCGCCGTCCCTTCTCCTGAGGCGAGGCGAGACGTTTCGCATATTTCACTCGTCGTGGTCGGGCAGCCAGTCATCGAGCAGCCGCTCCGCCCGCGGAGGTGGAGTGGAGAGGTGGAGGTCCTGTCGGTGGTGATGGTGGTGGAGGAGGTGGATATGACCCATCTCTGTGAGCAGCGCACGGACGGGGCGGGGCGGGGCGGCCCAAGCTCGCTAAGCCGGCTCAACCCAGGGGTTGATGTGGGAGGACGGGACGGTACGAGGCGGGGCGGGGCAGGGCGACCCGCCTACTTCCCATAGCGCTTCTTCTCCTCAAGCGGCGCTTTGGCCGCTGCGCTCCGCCCCGCCCCGCGCCTGCCGACAGACCAGACCTCTCGTCGATAACGATGGCAATCCTCGACGCCGCCGCGACCTGCGGGATGAAATCGTCGCTTGCCGGACGGAACGGGAGCGGGAGAGGGAGGGGGGTGCGTCATAGGGGCACTATGGGCCACTATAAAACACACATGGCCGGCCGCTTTACCGTAGCTGATAGGGGGGAGTGGGTGAGTGGCCCATGGCCCGTTCCGCTTTTCGTGGTCTGTGTGTGTGTGTGTAGAGTGAACGCCTGCTTTACGCTGAGACTGGATTTGCGATGATTTTACTGAAATTGCGCGATAGCTCGTATGTGCGGTGTGCTATAACTCTCCTTCATGGGCATTCCTGAATCTTCATCATAAATAGACTGTGCTTTGTGACAATTTTCTCTTTAATAACACTTCCAAGCAGATTTCATCATAATTTTCATGATGGAAAAGGTAAAAATATACTGATAAATGTTATTGAACAGAATTATCACTGTAAAAAATACGTTCGTACTTAAGAACTTGATTTGTAATCTACCATTCACAAAATATGTCGTACATGTATACAACTAACCACTCTTGCACGTCATTCGATTCTATGGCACTGTGCAGTGCTTGTACACTTACGATCTTGAATTGTAATTGTTCGATGACATCTTCCATAGAACATTTTCCTGTGTACGCAGCACGACAATTTGTCAGGCAGTGGCAAAGTACAGTTTTTTTCAAATTTTTATCTTAAGTACAAAATCGCGGTAATTCAGCCTCAGTGTAGAGTTTGAGAGCGGCGTCTACGTTGCGTGAAAGCGAAGATTTGGAGCCAACAGACGCTAGGCCACCACCCTCAGTGAGACGAATGTGTGCAAGTCACGCCGGAGCGTCCTGTTAGGCTGGTGGGGTGGGGTGGGCGGGGGAGCAGATGTTGCAGGGCGTCAGCTGCCCCGTTTCCCTTCGGCTCTAGATCGGTGGGCGCGCTCCAGTGGCTTGAGAAAAGAGCACATCCGGCTTTCAGTTGAGCAGGGTTTTTACGATTTTCTACAGCAACAATGATTGGAACAATTTTGTTAAACGCTTGGATCGTTGCAACAACCTCGCGTTCCGAAAGATATTGGAAATTTTATCACGTCCGTCTCATAGCCGTCGAGTCAGTCTACGTATTTTATTGGATTTGCAAGCAGTGGAGGAGATGGTGCCTCATCGTATTTGTAGGCTGGACCACCAAGAGAGAGATGTCTGCTCTAGATGTCTGGGGGACAGGGGGACAGAAGGTGACCCTGCGGCGACTCTGACCTGCCATCCCGTCTCGGCGCGGAAGGGTGCGGTGGGGAGGGGTAGGGCGCCTCGGCCCGGCCCGGCTGCCCCATCAAATCACCAACAAGTTGGCTGCTGGACCGCCCGGCCTCGGCCCCGGCCCCGGCCTCGGCCCGCCGGCCGGCAGGGACGCACGCGCGCGATGCCTTATTTATCTCGGCCGACAAACTTTCTCCTCCCCAGCAGCGCCCCGTTATCATCAAGGGGACGGGTGGGCCGTCCCAGCCTCGACCTCGGAGAGGAGAGGAGAGCTGCACTCACCTTCCGACCCGACCCGGCCCGGCCCGGCCCGGCGGGCCTCTCAGCACCAGCATTCTCTTATCCTCTCTCTCTCTCTCTCTCTCTCTCTCTCTCTCTCTCTCTCTCTCTCTCTCTCTCTCTCTCTCACACACACTCGCACTCTCTTTGCCCCTCGCCACGCCACTATTCTCATCCCCCAACTCCCCTACTCCCACCCATATAGTCCTCCCCTCGTTTTGTGAGAGACACATTGTACTTTTCGCACAATCTCCTCGAGGTTCTCCGCGATTTCTTTTCGCCCCAGTGCGCTCGCAGTGCGGAAGGGGGAGACGGCTCCGAGCTGGTGGGGATGGGACGGTCGAGGCAAGGGCGGGGCGTTACACGGACGACGGCTCGTGTGAGCGTGAGGCTGGTAGATAGCATAACGTTCGGCACTTGGCTATGATTGATCGCTCTAGGGTTGCAGCCGGCGGGGCCGGGCGGGGCGGGTCCCTTGTGCTGCAGGCCGTTGTCGCAGGGGTCACACCGGGTCACACCGGTTGACCTACTTTAGCTCAGGTGTGGCGCTGCACTACTGACCTTGGCTGGACTTGCTTTTTATTTTTTCTGTACTTTTATGTTCTCAAGTAAGACGCGCCTGAACGTCGCGGATAAGGTTAGTCACTACAAGAAGGAATCGCGGGGCCCCACAAATCTGTGAAACAGGAAAAATCGTGGAAAGTCACGAAAGAAAAAGTTTTCATGGAAAGACAGGAAAAGTTAGCGGAAGAAAAAACCATTGTCATGAAACGTGAAAAAAATTCATGAAAATGAAAAAAATCGAGCGACGGGGACTCTTTGTAGAAAATATTTCAGACGCTTCGCCGAGAATTGAAATCTAAATTACTTGTCGACTATTTCACGAATTGCAAACGAAAAAGTATTATAAATTTACCCGAAGCGAAAAGAACGCTGCCCTGCGATCATCTTATCCAACTGCGATCATCTTATCTTCTTGCGATCATCTTATCCCCCCTGCGATTATTAAACACCCCTGCCTGCAATCATCTTTATCCCACTACAATTATTTCTTTTTTGCCCTGCGATCATTTTATCCCCTGCGATCATCTTGTCTCCCTGCGATTATTTTACCCCACCGCGATTATTTTATATCACGGCAATCATATTTACTCCTTGAGAGTATTTTATCTTCTTTCAATCATCTTATACCCCGGCGATCATCTTATTACCCTATTATATGATCATCTTATCCCCTTGCGATTATTATATATAATAAAATAATATATTGTGTTGTTGTCCCTGAAATTCCACCCACACGGTAGAAACGAGTCCTGGGATTCCCCGGAGAGATGGATCTCAGTGAATGTCCTGGAAAAAAGTAATTTTTCCCAGGAGTTTTGCCTGGAAAACCCAGAACATCCCCTGCGGGAAAGATGATACCTCCTGAGAATGCGCAAATTCCCCTGGGAAACCCAGTACTCGTTTTTGCCGTGCAATTTACGTGCAGTTTCACAAAAATTATTTGTGATCCGTGCAATCATGTGATCCTATCCTGTTTAAATTCCAAAATCGGGGTATGGTTGGATGCCCGGGTGATCACATGACCACCACGCAGTGCTGCGCGCCAGGCTGGAAGCCACACAGGTTTTATTTTTCATCCGACAATTTTCCTCTTGACGCTTTAATCGCCGTCGTAACGGCAATGCTTTTCTGCCGCACTTATGACCGGGTCCGGGTCCCACCCCGTCCTCGCCGCACTACAGGGGCTCCAAGTGGAACGCCCGGCCCGGCCCGGCCCGGCCCGGCACCCCTGGCGCCCTGCCAGCCCCCTTCCCCTTGTTCCGCTCTCCATTCTAATGGTCACGAACAATGATAAAATATGTGGAGGGGGAAAAAAATCAGGCGAAATTTCACCGAGAAAAATGGCGTTGTCGTAAATATACAAAGGGGGTAAAGGTTGGGGAGGGGAGGGAGGGGTGGCGTTTATATCGGCATTCTAGAGCGTTACGCAGATAATCGTACTTTTACTCGCTGCCTGCAATTTTTCGTCCTGTGTTCTCTTGCCCGGGTGTTTAGTTATATCGTCCGATCCGGTGGGGCGGGGCGGGCGGGGACGAGGCGAGTAGGGGCGGAGCGGAGAGCCTGACTTCTCTCTCTCTCGGACACCCGTGGTACGTGCCGGGCCGAGTGCCTCTTCGGTGTCCCCTCTGAAAACAGACGAAGAGCGAAAGGAACACCGAGAAGGAACTGGCAGCGTCGAAGGGAACAAAGGGGAGAGGAGGAGAGATAGGATGAGTATGGAAGCAGCAGACTAGCAGGGGATAATCGGACTGGCAAAAAGGGCGCGTGTTTTTCAAATATCGGGGAATGGATTACCCGCGACGGCCATAGCCCGCCTACCCAACCCCCGTCTCCCCCCCCCCCTCTCTCTCTCTCTCTCTCTCTCTCTCTCTCTCTCTCTCTCTCTCTCTCTCCACCGCCCTCTTGAACTCGCTCTCTCGCTGCTGTCTCTCTCGCTCTCGAACTGGGACGGAGCGGGGCGCGGCGCTGCTCTCCGTTCAGTTCTCTCATTTGCCCCCTCTTTCGCTCCCACACCGTCTCTTTCTCTTTCCTCCTCTGCTCTCCAAGACTCTCCGATCGTGCGGAATCCAAGCAGGAGCCGTGCGCAGAATGCGCTGATGAATTCAATCTCATCTCCCTGACCCCGCGGCGCCTTGCCCGCCCCGCCCCGCCCGCTGCGCTGCTGACTCCGCGGGGCCGTGGCGTGGCGTGGCGTGGCGCTGCAATAACATTTTATGGCGGACGGCATTACGAATCATGTCTCTGAGGGTTTATCCCATCGGCCTGCCCCGCCCCGCCCCGCCACGCCCCCGCTCTGAGCAGGAATCAGACTTGTAAGACTGCCGGCTCAGTGGTCTCTGGTCTCCCGCCTACATCGACCGCACAGGGGCGCGCGCTACGCGCCTGCAACACCGCGCCACGCCACGCCCTGTGCCGTTGCGCCATTGGTTGGGCGAAAGGCGTCCGGACAAATTCCAGGCTACAAACAGGGCCGTAAATATTGCAACGCAGTCCTGGAGGAGGTGCTGCAGCCGCGCCGTGGCGGGGCGGGGCGGGCCAGGGCGGGGGCGTGGCCTTTAAATATTAAAGGGAGGTAAACTAACGGGCGTTATACCTGCTGGCTCGCTGCCAGACGCTGTTATCTTTCGGTTTCTGGTTCTTTTCCTGCTTACTGCGCGCCCTGCGCGGGCCGCCTCCGTGGACCGCCTGCCGCCCGCCCTCCTCCTAGCCTCACTGCGCGTCCCTGCAGATTAGCCGCGCGTCTGTTTTGCTTCTGTTTATCCTGGACCAGTTTTGGAAGCCTATTATCTCCTCCGGCTCGACGGACCCCATTTAGAGGTTTCAGACGGTTGTTTTTCTTTCTTTTTGCCTTTAACATAATTGTAATGGGAAAACAGATGTCGGGCCTGCTTACGCCCAGAGGGATGGTATCTTCCAGAAGTGTGGTAAAGATAATTTTGGGGAGTGTGGCACTGACCGCCGCGTGTTTCTGTTTCAGGCGCGGCCGGCACCGTCGAGGTCCACTTTGAGAACAAGGATGGCGGCTTCTTCCTCAAGCAGATCCCCCGCTCGTACCCGCTGGCCAGCGCGGGGGCGGCGGGGGCGGGGGCGGCTGCCGCGGCGGCGGCGGCTGCTGCGGCGGGCATAACTTCCGGCGCCCCCGACCCGGACCAGGACGGCGACGACGGCGGCGGCGGCGTCCTCGGCGTCGGCTCCCCGCCGGGCGCCGGCGCCGGCTCCGTCCTCTCGGTGGACCGGTTCACGGTGTTCCAGACGGCGGAGCCGGTGTCTGTGCGCGCCTCGTACGGCCCCTTCTCCACCAAGCAGACCGTGCCCGCCAGGTACATCGTCCCGGACCCCGTGGAGCAGCTGCCTGGAGGCCCACCGGTGAGTCGATCACGTCCTACAATCGCGTATTATATTATAACGCTTATAAGCATTTTAAATGCTGCCCTTCCGAAGTTATATTGCGTTGATTTGCATCACGAAGAAGTGATAATATTGGGAGGGGGAACTGCTTCCAGATAGCAAAGTCCAAAACCTGCTTGGAAAATTCAAGCGTCAGCATGTAGCTGAAGGCTGAATGTAGCGTGGTCGCTTAAAATAACCTTGGAGTCAACTGGAAAAGCAGCGCGCTGACCTAGATATTAGGTATGCGTCTGTGTGCGCCGTCAGTGCACTGTGCGTCGCGTTTGGCGGAGTACCCTGCACTTCCACCTGAGTTGATTTCATTAAGACACCGCGTGATGGATGTCTCAATCCATCCCTCGAGCGGGGGAATAATGGAAGAAAGAGAGAGAGAGAGAGAGAGAGAGAGAGAGAGAGAGAGAGAGAGAGAGAGAGAGAGAGAGAGAGAGAGAGAGAGAGAGAGAGAGAGAGAGAGAGACGGCAGGAGAGGCCGGCAAGTCGGACCGGACCCAGCAGAGCAAGCCCGGGCCCAGCCCAACGTTTTCCATAATTAAACTTGTTCTAATGTTCCGCTTTTTCGAGACCAGAGTCCGGTTCCGGTCCGCCTCCTTCCTTGTGGTCGCGTCGCGGGCATGGCGCTCTCAGAGCGAGTACGCGGAACAGGCCGGGGCGGGGGGCGCTATGGGAGAAAAACAGAGTATTGTAGAGGTGGATAGAGAGCAGCAGAGATGGCCGCAAGAGGGGTGGGATTTCCTTTCTGGTCTCACGTCAGCTAATGATATCTCTTGCCCGCCGTCGGGAGTGGAGATTTGCTCCGATGCTTCGACCTCGTCTTTATAAAAAAATTATTCACGTGCAGCTGGTGGAAGGGGACGAGGGGGTTAGCTAACTAGGTGAAAGGAAGAGAGCGAGGAGGAAAGTGCGCTGGGGGGCTTTCAACGCAAACGCATAATTTAATTCGCAAATGCCGCGGACAGCGCTCGGGTCGCGGTAATTTAGTACCTTAGGAAGACAAAAATATGGGAATGGACCTAGTGTTACTCGATACCTCAGAACGTTCTGGATTTTCCAGTCAGCGGAAGGGAGTTCCGCAAGAGTGAAACAGGAACCTAAAGAAGAAGAGCACGACCGCCTGCTCTGTTTCTTCCTGAACGCTGATGACACTTTATGGCACCGTCAGCTTATGAGCGCACAGGAGGAGGTAAAAGCGATGGGCGTGATATTCTTTACAAGGTTCAGGTTTCCGAGGGAGGAACAACTCTGTGTTTTGGTGTACACATTTTGTGAATTTTCACTTGAATTTTACCTACATTTTTGTGTATTTTCCTGTATTTCCCTGAATTTTTCCGGAAGATTACTACATTTTGCGAAAAATTCAGCAAAATGCAGGTGTATTCCAAATTTTCAGAGTTGTTTCCTGCCAAAATTTTGTGTATTTTCCTGTATTTCCCTGTATTTTTCCGGAAGATTACTAAATTTTGCTGAATTTTTCTGAACTACGAAGTGTATTCCAAATTTTCAGAGTTCGCTTTGTCTCCTCCCGCAGGACTCCCCGCTGAACATCTCGGCGCTGGGCGTGGCGCGCCACCTGGACATGTCGGCGCACCTGGTGCGCGCGGACGTGGCGCGCGACCAGCCCGTGCTGCGCGTGCTGTTCCACACGGGCGGCGACCCGGCGGCGCGGCAGCAGCACGTGGCCCGGGCGCGCCTCCGCCAGCAGCGCGTCTGCATCGTGCTGCACGCCAGCGTGCCCGGCCGGCCGCCGCTCACGGCCGCCTGCAGCCCGGACGGCGAGGACGGCGTGTGCCTGGCGCAGATCACCATCCCGCACACGTGGTGGCCGCCGCTGCCGCCGCTGCCGCCCCCGGAGGAGCTGGGGGCGGGGGTGGGGGCGGGGGCGGGCGCCGGGGGCGGCTCGTCGGCGGAGGCGGCCGCGGGCTCGGAGCCGCCGCCGCTTGGCCTGGGCAAGGCGCCGCCGCGCAAGGCGCCGCCCCGCGTCGTGCAGCTGGCGCACTCGGTGCTGGAGCCGCGCGCCTCGGAGCCCGGCTGCGTGCCGCGCGTGCAGATCCAGCCCGTGACCCCCCTGGGCACGGCCACGCTCGTGCCCGCGCGCTCCGCCTACCGCGAGCTGCGCGCCGACGAGCGCCTCACCATCCTGCTGCCGCACGCCGCGCTCTACCCGCTCTCCAGGATGCACCTGCCCGTCTTCCTGCAGCCGCGGCCCAACCAGCCGCGCGTCGCCGTCCTCATCGTCAAGTGAGTCACCGTCTCGGAAAAAGAAAAAAATACGATTTCACGAAATCCTGGTAGACAACGGAGTTTCTATAACTATGGTAAAATTATTGTGAGTGTATCATAAGACTGTAAGAAAACGCAGTAGTTTTGTTTAGTTTACGATAGTCAAGATAGTGACTAAATAATTATAAATTCGATTTGATGAGGCGGGTTTCAAGCAATGAATACTCTCCGACTGTTAGGCCGTCATCTAAACGCCAGGAAAAAGAGAGAAAAGAAGCTCTCCTTCTGACAGCAAAAAATGGGCGGCGAGGTCACGGCCGGAGCGGAACGTCAACAATACCGTCCCCTCCACCGAGCGCACCGAAGGGGCGAACCGGGGCCCTAAACCTAGCGACTTTAACTATTTATTTTAGCTGAACGAAATGTTAGGCAGCCGAAATTAATGTGAAAATAGCAGTTCCAGACCTTCGGAAATCGTTTTGCAAAGTTTCATGGAGGTTCAAAACGTAGGAACACAAGTGATTTACGAAAATGATATACGTAAATGTACACCATTTCAAGAATTCTGCTCACCAGATTGAAGTCAAACTTACCAAACCGTTTTCTGCAGGTAAAAAAGTACTATTTACGCATTCAGTTCGCCTTGTCAACGTTTCGATAACTTTATACAATGATTTAAAGTCGCGAGGTGGGAGCCTCAGCTCTCGGCCGAGGCGGCCATGGTTGAAAGACGGCCGGCGACACAGCGCACGCGCGTCCACCTCAAACAAACCTTGTTTACACAACGTGCCAACCTAGAAAACACGAAAAGGATCACTAATCCCCCTACGTTACGATTTGAAATTATTATCTTAGGTTGGCAGAAGTGCGCCGCAGTCGACTGTTCGTTCGGTAAAAATGAAGTAGGTTTCGAAAGGGCGGTATGGTGGTCACGTGCGAATTTCAGTGGTGTCATCTCTTTCTTGAGCGTTTCACTGAAGCAGAGCTTTGTTTTAACGCAGACTTTAGAGGTTTCTCTTTCGCTCCGTGTTGGCTCGACTCCGCCTAGCCCCACCACGAAAAACTATCCCCTTTTCCTGGTGATTTCAGCTGACAAGTCGAGCATTACCATAGCAACTGAAATTTCAATTCAAATTTACAGAAAATCTGTAGTTTAAATTTCTATTAAACTTTCAGAGTGAGTATACAAGTTTACATACTATAACTGTAGGTAATATTATAAAAATCGTTGGAGCGGATTTTTTCCTCCCGTAAGGGGCCATATAAAACAATTGACAGACGTTTCAAAGCGATTTTAGAAGGCAACTCCGTTGCCTAATAAGTGAAAGAATGCCTACCTATTGCTCTCGCCGTAAGGCGCCACGGCCCCTACACTGCACTGCCATTCAAAAGTGCACCAGCCGTCTGATTCCGAAGATCGCTCACGCGCCGCCGTCCTTGTCGCACTCATGAGCATGGGGCCCTGCTATCCCCACCATTGGGCACCGCCATAGACGCGATAAGGACGGAGGCTTCGGCTTCGGACGGCTTCGGAATCAGCTGGGAGGAGAATACGGTATAGTGTGTGTATGCTTCAGAAAACAGCAGCTGAAGTCACATCCTGGGCACACACCTTTGTCGAACTCTCACCACTAACACCTTTGCATATATGAGAAGCTGGACGGTCCAAGAGCCCCCTTAGCAGCTGGGTCTGGGTCAGTTTCGTAACACTGGTGCTGTATGAGGGAGGCTATCCTATACGTCATCAAGCACGGCCTTTTCACCTTGCATGCCTCATCCAATCAGCAGGAAAGTTCCTTGGTCTATGTATATATTTATGTTTATGTATGTGTACAAGTTGTATACAACTTGTACTGGCGGTAGTCCTGGGCCTGGGTCTGCGGGAGCTGTGAACTCGAGGCCCAGACCCACGCCTTGCAGCCCCAAGGTGTGTATCGATGGAACGCCCCTTTGATGTCGTATGGGATGGCATGGCCTCGGGCATTGCTTAGAGGGTCCCGGGACCGTCCACCCACCATATTATATAGAAAAGTGTATGGCGAGAGAACGACGAAGGGGGGCGACTTAAGTTGCTTTGTTTTCTGTAGCACACAACTTGCTGACGTGTTTTCTGTTTCGAAGGGTTCCCAAGTGTGCACGAAATACAAATTTCTCACTTTTGCACTTAGTTGTCATGTTTATCAAACACATATACAAGAATGCACACTCGTAGTGTTTTTGTGCGAGTTTCTCTCTCGATGTAGCGCTGTTAAAGGGTGTCCCCCCCTCCCCCCTCCTCTCACTGCCGCACAGCCCGCTGCGGCAGTGTGTTTGCAGCCACTAATTGAAACAAAATATTTTATTTACTGATTAGTGGAGGGGCCGGGCTGGGCTGGACCGGGCCAGCATAAGGGCGGGGCGGGGGAGGAGCGCAAATACTTGATTCATTTCCTCTCCCCTCCCTCTTGTTGCCTCCCGACCCGGCCCCACAACTCTGTCTCTCGGTTCCCTCCTGTTCCTTTTTGGTCCCCTCTGGTTCATTTTCAGTTCCCTCTGGTTCCCTCTCGGTTCCTTTTGGTTCCTTGTTCGTGATTCACTCTTCTTTCCTATATTTCCCTCTGATTTCATCTGGTTCCCACAGCACGGTAAAACTGGCAACTTGGTTTTCAAGACGCTTTGGAATACCAAGACTCGGACGATTTCCAAGACATTGCTCGTGGTATTCAAGACGTCGTCTTAAAAAATTGCAATAATTTCAAGACGTCGTCTTTTAAAAAAGCAATAATTTCAAGACGACGTCTTAAATTCCAAGGGCATGTCTTAAAAAAATCGTCTTGATTTTCAGGACGTCATCGGTAAGGTCTCGGTTTTTCCAAAACGTCTTGAGAATCAAGAAAGTTGCCTTATACCAAGACGCCAGTTTTACCGTGTGATTCCTTCCTGTACCGCCGCGTTATTCTGCCGTCAGAGCCCTCTCCCTCTCTAAACCCCCTCCTTTATCCCCTGCCATGAGGAATGCATGCGCCGGCCGACAAGTTATTATATAAAGGGTCAGCAATAAAATTATAGAAACTCATTTTATTTTGGGATTTTGGGATCGATAATGGGCGGGAGATAATGCCATCTCCCTTATCAGGTTCCCTGTAATCTTGAAAAAGCTGCAGGGCGCAGGTAAGGCGAGGATTACAGAGGGAGAGCCAGCAGGGCGGAGCGAGAGGAGAGACACTCGCGAGGCACGCGAGGAAGAGGGAGAGCGAGTCTAGTCTAGCGCCGGCCCAGCAGCCCAGCCCGGGGCCCCGGGGCGGGGCGGGGCGGGGCGGGGCACGAGGCTGAAGGCCAAGGCGGTGCAGCTCTCCCATCCCAATCTTCTGGAGGCTGCCGAATAGCCGCATTTCCCTCGGGCCCTTCCCTCCCCTCCCCCGGCCTCTGCCCACCTCGGGCCACCGCTGTGCCCTTCAAAACCCCGCGCCGCCGCGTAGGAGAGAAGAGGGGTGAGAGGGTGTGCGTACCTAGGTCCTCGGCTAAGAGAAAATGTGTAATAGTGAGGGGGGGGGGGAGGAAAAGAGTAAGATAAATTCCTTTTATTGAACCGGGTAGTCGCGAGCAGGGAGGGAAGTCGCATTCGGTCGGTTTTGGACTCTGCTGCGCAGCCGGAGAAGGAAGCGAACCCGGACGCTCCGCTCAGCCCCTCGCCTTTTTCTATCCGGCTGCGGCACTTGTGACACGTTATCTGTTTCCCTCCAAATGAAGGCCAAGTCTGGTGCGAGTCCTCGGCGTGCGGTGTGGCCGCAGCTGCCCGAGCCGAGCCGAGCGGCGCCGCCTCATCGACCCGTATCGCATGAGAAAGCGTAATTTTGACATTTATTTGTCGTGCGGCCGCTACAAATGTACTACTAAAAAACGTCAAAAACAACACTGCGAATGTGTTGGCCGTAATTTTGACGTTTTTCTCTGGTATATTTGCCCGTGAAACTGACACCTATACACGCAAAAAAAAAACGACAAAAAAAGTCAAAATCTTCGGCAAGTGACAAAACGGGGAGTTTTGAGGCGAGTTTTTCCTATTTCATCCACACGGCCGAAGTGAAACACACGGGCGAGTCGCTGGCAAATATTTGTGTGGCGTTCGTCGTCCTTCGGAACTATGTTCACGACTTCGGAGCGCGAATCATTTGGATGTTAATAAAACATGTAGAATTTTAGGATTTCTTAAAAAAAAATAAAAAAAAATAGACGTAGTTTTGACGCAATTTTCTGAAACGACTACCCCGATTTGTATACCGTGGCAAGAAAATTTCCCACTCAGTCGAAGGATGTGGAAGGAAATACAGCGGAGGGAAAATAGGAGCGGGCTGCTTAATTTCCTGTGTATAGCTCTTGGCGCAGGGAGGTGGGTCCCTCCGAGAGATGATGGCGCCGTGCCGTCCCCACCCTATGGGCGGCCCGGCCCCGGCCCGGCCCCGGCCCCGTGCGCTGCGGTACGGCTCCGTAAACCGGCCCGTAAACACACACTATGTGTTTGTGGAGCGGGGATGCCGGCGCGTCGCGCTCTGGCTCTGGCTACGGCCGGCTCTGCCGCGCCGCGCCCCACCCCACCCCGCCCCGCCCCGCCCCGCCATGGCCCTCTCTCAAGGCGAGCAAAACACCTCGACAAACACATGAGTCCTCCCTGGCGCCCCGCCGAGGCGCGCCTGCTCCCCACAGAGTCGAGTAGAGGTCCAGGCCTTCCCCCTCCGTGCACTAACCGCTAGCTGGGGAAAAAGATGGGGACACACTTAAACCTCACGCCGTTCGGAGAAAAAGTGCACTGGGATGAAAACATTTCTTATAATGTGCCTGTCACTTTTTTGACCCCTTTTCTTCTTCGCCTTTTATTTTTTCCCTTTTCTTTTTTCGACAGTTTTGTTAAACGGCGTGTTTGTGTTGCAGGGCGCGCGCCAGACCGGGCCTGCGTATCCTGGGCGCGGAGGCGAGCTCCGACCAGTGGAACGTGAGCGTGGACATGAACCCCAAGCACACGGTGGCCACCGTGACGGCGCTGCGCCGCCCGGCCAACATCGGGCAGGACCAGCAGGAGCAGCCGTCCGCAGCCACCGACCAGCCGGCCACCACCATGCCGGGGTGAGTCCCAGAGCCGCCCCGAGGGGGCATTCACTTTTATACGGACCACTCGTTATTGCTCTGAAAAACATCTTTAGATATACGATTTATTTTGTAAATTACGACACTGTGAAAAAAAGTCGTAAGTTTACGGGAAAATTTCCCATGATGTGAGTCGTAAAATAACAATATGAATATGTAATTTTACAAGCACTTCTTGTCGACCTGGAATTGATCGACGAGCAAGAATGGGCAGTCGTAGATTTACAACACTTGTCGTAAATCAAAATTACAACAAAATGTTGTAAATTTACGATGGTGATTCTTTTCACAGTGGATTTACGAAGTAGGTTGTAAATTTACGACATACTTCTCTTGATAGTAATTGAACTAATTGAAATTTAAGTCGATGCGTGGTGCTTGTAATTTTACGATTTGTAATTGTAATTTTACAACTCCACTTCGTGGAAAATTTTCTTGTAAACGGACTATTTTTCACAGTGATACACGGTATTACATAGTTTTGCCCCTAAAATAATATCGTCAATTTTAGAGCGTGCATTTGGGTATTATATGACGGGATGTACTTGACAAAGGTTGTACTACAGGGTAACAATACACAGAGGAGAGCCCTCAGCGCCTGGCCCTGGCCAGCAGGCGCTCCTATAGGCCTCCCGGCAGCCGCGGCTGCTCGGCGGGACGGTATCGCGCGGGCTGCAGGCGCTTGGGGTCGCTGCCCTGTTCTGCTCCTACCACGTCCTAAACCTAATTTCAGACGGGAATATATTTTTTTAAACATGTGCAGCAGAAGGACGGCATGTGATTTGAGCCCCGTGAGCGGCTCGTTACAGCCCAGCTCAGGGCTCAGGGCGCGGCGTGTTTATACCGCATTGATTGGAAGCGCGACTCGACTCCGCTCGTTACGGGCGCGTCAGCGCGTCAGGCCTCAAGTCGACTGGAACGGACCGGACCGGACCGAGAGCACTCCCTGCCTCTCCTCGCTCTGCAGCTTTTAAACTTTTATTTTTCTCCTTGACTTTCCCTCCGAGCCCGCTGCAACCCCAGCTGCCGCTCCGTGCCCCGCCACCCCTGCCGCCCGCGCGCGGGGGATTCAATGAAGCCAGTCCGGCCTAGCCCCGTGGACCTCTAATTAATCCACTTTATTCCGTTTTGATTGTCGACTAACTTTGTAGATCGTTACCGTCAGTGAGGCTGGGGGGGTTAGCCGCAGGGCCGCGCCCAGTACAGCGACAAGCTCAGAGGGGGGTCCCGCACTGACTGCGTATCGTCCGCCGCGCAGTGCGGCGGCTTTCAAATAACTCCGGCAGAACAAACCCGACTGGGAAAAAGTTATAGAACAGAAATCCCGGCGGGCGCGATAATGTCTAGGATACCCTATAACATTGGGTAATACTACAACATCTGAAAGCAATACAGCAGTTAACGGAGGTTTGCCGTTTCGTTTCCTGGCAAAGTCCTGCTGCGCTGGCACCTCTCTCTCTCTCTCTTCTCTCTCTCTCTCTCTCTCTCTCTCTCTCTCTCTCTCTCTCTCTCTCTCTCTCTCTCTCTCTCTCTCCACGCGTGAGAGCGGGTGAGAGACGCGCGTGAGGCTGCAGGCAGAGAGGGCATTACTGAAGTAAATCATGCGAATGACATGAGCTTTTGTTTTTGTCGTTAAATGAGGCTCGGGGCGCGCAAAAACACTGCCGGCTCTACCGCCCCCCCCCCTCTCTCTCCCCCCTCTCCCTCTCACGCCCCACCCCTCTCTTTCCCCCTCTCCCTCTCCTTCTCCCGCCCCACTCCGACATCAAAATGACGTCGCGGTGACGCGGTAAAAAACGGCGCTGCCAACCGCAGGCACTCCCAGATGAGTGCTCGCCCTGACAAGGCTTGGAGGGTGGCAGCGCTGGCGGCAGTGACTGCTACAACCAGCAGCAGTGCGCGCCGCGCCGCAGGGCTGCGGGGGCCCTCGCCGGGGAGGTACCCCCCACCCCCCACCCCCCACCTCCACCCCCCGCCCAGACACACTGCCACCAGACACCCTCACGCACAGGCACAGGTGATAGCAAGAGCGAACCCGTCACCCCCAGACAACCCTCCCGAGAGTCCCCGTAAATGTTGTGTTGTGGCGGACGAAGAGTAAACGATGCATGTACGCACCCGCGAGGCGTTTGGGACCCACGGAATAACAAGGTAGACGCACGTTAAAACCGTGTAAAGCTGAGCTAAATGTGCGTCTACCTTGGCCTGCGGCGCGCTAAGATTAAAATATTTTCGCGATTTTGGTTGGCATGCCTGTCCACCTCACATCCCACGCCTCACGCCTGCCGCTTCACTTCACGCCACCCCATCTTCCAGGCGGTCTCCCCTTGCGCTTTCTGACAGGGCTGAGCATTTAAAGTTAAATTTAAATTTAAATTTAAATTTAGCTCAGCCAATAAACCATTTTCCAAATAAAAACCTTGTAAATTATTTTTCGTATCCATTTACATGCTCTGCCGCCGCCCCCTCTCCCCGGCCATGTAGTATACCGTTACTCCCATTTTAAAAAAAAAATAATAATAATAATAAATAAAAAAAAGGTTTCTCTTTGCAAGAGAGCACTCCTTCTATCCGTACCGAGACTACCGCTACCACACGCTTCCCTTTAAAAAATGTATATATCTTTACTGTGTTGCGAGACCACCCCACTCCCTCCGACACAAATCGTCGTTTCCCAGGCCGGCCGCGCCCGCCCCGAGCTCACTTGCACCCCTAAAGCCCCCTCATCAACCCCCTGGCCTCCCCCTCCCTTCCCTGTTGGAGGCCTCGCTGCCCTCAAATAAATCCCCTGCGCCACTCCCATCCCGCGGCAGGCGGCTCCACCGGGCACCACCCTCTAGATTTTCCACTTTTCTCGTCCGGCCGGTGATGGTGAATTTCTGTTTCGGCTTCGGCACACCGCGCGCCCCTCACCCCTCGGCCGCGGGCGTGGTGGCGGCCGTCTGTTGGTGATAAGAGGCGCTGCCGGCCATCTGCAGGTGATAAGAGGCGCCTGTAGCCATCTGCAGGTGCTAAAAAAGCGCCAGTAGTCATCTCTTGCCGGTGATTAGAAGAGCTGCAGCAGGCTTTCTGCAGGCTCTGAGGCGCCGGTGGCCATCTGCAGGTGCTACGAGGTGACGGTGGCCATCTGGAGATGCAAAGAGGCACCGGCAGCGGGCTTTTGCGGGTCCGAGGGAGGTCGTTCCCTCGGGCCCGCTAGGTGTGCCCCAGGGATTATGTATCACCAAGGAGCACGTCAGCTAGGGATGCATCTAGCAGCCCCCCAAAGGCACGCAAGCCCTAGGTAGGATGTGGATCCGATAACGCTGCAACCGGGGCTGATACCGGGAGGGTGCTAGTGCTGATAGCCGGGGGCCGGGCTATGTTTTCACCGATGTAACAATCACTCTGCTATATGATACCTCCCCTGCCCTTCCCGGCCCAGCCGCTCAAGTCGCGGTGATATGGTTTACTGCCAGGTGTGTGGCCGTCGGGGACTGCTGACTGACGCCATAAAAAAAGTGAAACAAGACAAGGAAACCTCAAATGATAATGGCGATGTCGAGGCGAGGCGACCCTACTGCTCGCCCCCTGCCCGCCGCGCTCCGCGCCGCTGCAGCACCCCCCTCGGGTGGGCCGGAGCGGAAAGTGGGGGAGGAGATGAAAGTTGCAGAGAAGATGGAACCAATATCCAGACCTCTGGGTTAGGAGCCCCTGGCCGTGCCTGGGGGCGGGGGTGGGTGCTGCCGTATCCCTTCCTCGCCTCACCCTCCACTCCACGCTCGAGAATTAAGAAACTTGTGTTATCTCGCTGAAATTGCACACCGCCACCTTATGGGGAGAGCAGGAGGGGGGAGGGGGGGCGCTGGGCTGGGGTTTCTCCACGGGGCGGTGGTGCTCGTGGTCCCTGCGCGCGCCGCCGCCCTCACACGACCAATAAAGTATCTGTAAGGAGCTTTGCAATGGACGCTACCCCTACAATTTCCTGTCTACTGCCATATTGCAGCCGTCTGTCTGTCGGGGTCGCAGAGTGGAGGAGGCGATGTGGTGGGGGCGTGTTGGAAAATGCGAGTAAGAGAGAGAGAGAGATTGAGAGAGAGAGAGAGGCGTAGAAGCCATTGCGATAGGGAGGTCTGCTGTACATTTGCATGTACATTGCACATGCAGGTACTGCGTGTTCCCTCTGCACTGCTCTGCACAGACTCTGGCTCGGCTCTGGCGCCACGGCACGGCTAGACGAGCTGCTGGGTGGAGGTGGAGGGGTTGAGACTTCGTGCTGCGCTGTGCCCTCTGCGAGCCGGCCCACTCGCTGGAGGCTCCGCAACTCGCTTTCTCTCTCGCTCCAGCCGAATACACTATGCTGATTTAGCGACCCCACCCCGTGCTGGTCTCACCCCAACTCTGACGGCCCCAGGTCCGCCCTGCTCGCTGCGGTCCCGATCCCACACCGCCATCTCCATCTCGAGCTCTGGCCGCGCTCACTGCGGCCCTGCGGCCCGTGTTCTCGAGTCGTCGAGGAGGTCGTTGTGCTCGTAGGGCAGGCGTGGCGGTATAGGCCCGTGCTGTGGCCGCGCTCCGCGCTGCGCCTCCCCCGTGCGTCCACTTAAAGTTTGGCCGTGGCATGGCGTGGCGTGGCGTGGTGCGGCCCGGCTGAGGCTGCTGCTGGGCTGTGGGCCGGCCGGGCTGAGCCAACTTTGAATGAGATGAACGTGCCGCCCTAGACGCGCCGCAGTGAGCCGCCGAGCCTCCTCGCCCGGACGAGAGTGTGTTCCGCTAACACCCTGCTACCCGGACCCGCCCCGCCCAGCCTGCCTCCGCGCCTAGCAAGAGCTGCTCGCGCCGTGCCATGTGCGATTACGTATCGCGCAGTCTCCCGAGCATTTATGCCCCCGCGAGGCGGGGCGGGAACGAGGGCGAGGCGAAAAGCGCAACGCAGCCCTTGCACGATACAATTCTTTTTTTGTGCCTGTCTGCTGCGTTGTGTCGCGCCCACCCTACCCCACCCCGCCCCTCCACCTGGTTTTCCTCTCGGGCCCCGTCCCACCCCGCCCCATACCGTTATGTCCTCGGGGAGCCCTTACGTTCTGCCGCACTCATTACCCCGGCTATGCAGTGCCCCGGCCCGGCACGACCCCACCCCCACCTCCATCCTCCGGCGCCCGCCAGCCACCCCTCAGCACCCCGCCTTTCCCTAACTCCCCTGTTTCTCATGACTGCTGGTGGTCGCGAAGATACTAAGTGTAATGCGTGTGCCGTGTCGTCGTGGTCCAGACGCGAATTTGTGCGCTTCACTTGACTGATTTATTTTTTGTCTGTGTCTTGCAGGGTGTCGGAGGTGTTCTCGTGGCTGCTGGAGGTGGCGGAGGACTCGACTGAGCTGTGGGAGGACGCCCGCATCGTTTGGAGCGTGCGCTACGTGCTGGAGGGCAGCACCGGCTCCCCGGGGAGCGAGGGCGCAGCGGAGGGCGAGGCCGCCCCGGAGCCGTGGCCTTCCCAGCAGCCGGACCTCGGTCAGGACGCCGTGGACGCAGCGGACGCGGCCGAGGCTGAGCAGGCCGCGGAGCCCGCCGAGGCCGCGGAGACGCTGATGCAGGCCGACGGCGTGGCCACCATCGGCGGCGCGGTGGGCGGCAGCGTGGCGCGCTCCAGGGCGCCGAGGTCGACGCACCACCAGGGCGGCCACCACCACCACCAGAGCCACCGCGGCCACCACGGCCACCACGGCCACCACGCCGGCCACGAGGCCCACCAGGGTCACGACGGACACCAGGCGCACCAGGGCCACGGGCACGCGGAGCGCCACCACGGCGAGCTCGTCGAGGAGACCCGTCGGAAGCTCGTCGCCCGCTTCCAGGTGCAGAAGGACGACATCCAGGCCGTGCTGCCCATATCCAAGGTGAGTCTGGTGCCAGCCCGTCAGCCCGTTCTGCCGTCGTGTTCGTGCGCGCCGGCGCCGCGCCGGCCCCGGCAGTTCCGCGGAGAAGCAGGGTGATAGCAGAGTTTTAACTTTGTTAACGACACCATCAGGACCTCCCCGCCGAGTGGAGCGGAGGACCCTCCCCCTCCCCCGCCCATCTAGTCCCTTCACATTAGGGCAGAGCCGCCTCCGCGCCGCGTTACGTCAAATCCTCGATGACGTCACGCTTCTTAACTCTAGCCTAGCGTTAGCGCCACTTAGAACTTGGAGCAAGATTTGAGTAGCGGGAGGTGGGCCGCCCCGCCCATCCCCTCCCGTCCCGTTCCGTCCCAGCTCTGCTGCCGCTGCCTGTGCTGCTGCTGAGCCTGCCGGAGGCCATGCCCGTCCTGACCCAGCCCAGCCCAGCCAGGCCCGCCCTGTCCCCCGTGGGGTTCAGTACAGATTAAATTTTCTCTGCATTACTTTGCCCAAGTCAATAGATGGTTCCCCGGCCCCGGCCTGGCCACCGCTGTCGGGTGGACCGGACTTGGGGTGCGGCCCGGGGCGTTAGTGAGAGGAAGAGGGGTGGGGTGGGGCCGTCGAGAAACTCATTCCCAGATGGCTCTTCTTCAAATCCTGTCGGACGTGCCAAGAAAAGCCAAAAAGGGGGAAAAAGCAGAAAAGAAAAGTAAGGCGCCACCTTTTTATCCACGCGATAGGAGCGGCAGGGGATGGGCGAGAGCGCTACGTTTTAGCCGTGTCACCCCGGCCGCTTTGTGATGGATAGGTCGCCGCAGGTCGCGTCGACCCACGGGCCAGACGAGGCCGCTGTGAAGGCTACTTTGGAGGCTGACGGCTAGGCTCCAGAGGCGGATGCTGAATGTGGTCCTAGTGCGTCGGCAACTGCAGCACCGACCAGACGAACAAACGTGATAGGCCATTCAGGCTAGGCTCACCCATCGCCTTGCTGAAGAGCGCGTCGTTTCTTCATCTTCAGTTTTTCTCAAATTCCTTTTCTTCGGTTTTTTTTTCCGTGAGCGTTCTGTGATGTAGGACTTCACACTTGCGTACTACTTCGCCGAGCAGACTTATGGGCCCTTGCACTCTAAAACATCTCTGGCGTACCGCGGGGCGGGGCGGGGCCGCGGCGTGGGGTTCCCGCCTCCCTCCTTCACCCTCCCCCCGCCCTCTCCCGGACTGCGGCGGGCCGAACATCTCTCGTTCCAACTTTTTCTCCCCTTGAAGGTTTTGAAAGTTTTACTGCGGGACCCTGCCCCTACCCCTCCTCTTCCTCCTACCCCGTCCCCCTCTACGCGGCAGAGGAGATTCCCCGTGGTTTTCCTCCTGGACGCTGCGCTGGACCGGCCGCATCCTGGAGCCTGCTGCCGGTACAGGCCAGGCCGGGCTAACGGCGCATCAGTCCCTCATCCTGAGGGTCATGCATCTCATGCTCGGACGGAACGGACATGGCACTGCCTCACAGCGCTATGCGAATTTGTCTTGCAGAAACAGCCGCTCTGGAAAAGTCACTCTGAAGGAAGACGTACAAAATACAGCCCTCTTCCAGTGGATTTTGCATTTATTGAAAAGGCTGTACGTTACTGTACGGTCTCGTGTCCATATTTCCTTGGCACGATATCGTTCCCTCCCGATATAGTGCGCGGATGGGGGTGAGGATGTTGGCGGGGGAGGGGGGAGTCTCAGTGACTTTGGTCTGACAATCGGACAGTTGGGCAGACTGTTTTCAGGAGAGGGGGGGGGGGGGGGCTCCTGTCCCGGGCGTGCCCCAAGAGAAGGGAGGCTGGGGTGGAGGAGGGGTAGAGGGAGGGGGATGACTATCGCGATCCCCCTCCCCCCCCCCTTTCCCTCGGGGGAGCGCCGGTGTGTTGCTGGTATCGAACGAAAGAAACTCTCACCTGCCGAGGGAGGGCCGCTGGGCGGGGCGAGCAGAAGGTCCTTGGCACGGCGATAGGTATTTCCACCCCAGCCCAGCCCAGCCGAGCACGCCCTGCTGCGGTTGATCTCGGACGGAAAATTGGAAAAGGTCAAACGTTATCAACAGTAAAGCCTCACCTTCCCGCCCCCTTTTTTTCCCCAGGCCCAGGTAGGGCAGGGGTGCTTGGCTCGGTGTGGCCCCGCCCCGAACTGCTCGGAAAACGTACCTGGGAGCGAGAGGGCCAACGCTCTGTTTATGGATGATCGCGCACAAGTGCAAGATTTTTGTTTCCTCTTTTCGAATTATTTCGCCTTAAAACATTTACCAACTCTTTATTGGGAGTGATTTCCCCAGTAAATAAATGTGATTGGGAATCCCTTATAAAACCGTTTCATACCGAAAGGAGTCCGAACGGACAGTCCGAAGCTCACCCGCGGACTGTCCGAAATCAAGCCCCGGAACATACCGAAAAACCATCCGAAAATGAGTAAAATCTGCAAGTTTTCGGGCTGTCCGAAGCGTGCGGTCTCCGTGCTCCGGACAGTCCGATATGAGTCCGTACCGGTCCGTACATGTGTTAATGGGAAAAAAGGGAGAGCACGCAGGAATCGATCCTGTGACCCGTCAGTCTTTCCTACCACAGTCCGACGCCTTTACCGACTGAGCTAAGCTGCCTGCTGAGAGGCGGAGACTCAAGAAGGACTCTTATGCTAGGCGGAGCAGTCTTCGAAGAGACGCGCATTGCACGGCGTGAACCAATAGTCGCATCGTGATCAGGTTTTCGGCAAATGATTTGATATTGCGCTTGCGCTCCGGTAAGGACATTAAAGAAAATTAAAAGATACTGTCTTTAAATATTGTAACGTTAATTGTATTCTGTAGTAACGCCTTTCGGCAACGAAACGTAACTAGAACGTGCAAAAAGTGCGTATATTCAAAAGTCATATCACCTGTGGCACCACGATGCTTAGTGTTTACGTGGCGAGACAGATTATGCGTTAAATATTTCTTAACTGAGGTATGCTTCTACATGTAAAAGATGTAACGCCTTTATATGCAAAGATAACTTGGACGTGTGCAAAGAAATACATCCAAGTTCACGCCGTTCTCGGACAGCCCGGGAGCAGCCCGTGACGGTCGTTCGGACTGTCTCCGGGCAGCCCGCTTATCACCGGACTACTTGCGGACTGCCCTGGCTGCGCCGGGCTTAGACCGGACTGTCCTGGTTGCGTCGGGCTTATACCGGACTGCCCTGGCTGCGTCGGTCGTGGACCGGACTGTCCTCGGTCGGACTCGGGCTCTAAACGGACTGTCCTGGAACACATTCGGAGCTGTCCGCGGCCATCGGAATACATTTGGAACCGTCCAGGACGAGTTTCGGAATGATTTCGTTTTGTAAGGGATTTAATGGACGGGTGGCGGATGGTCCCAAAATAAAACTTATTGCAGCCTTTGTGCACCCCTGTCCTGTCCTTAGTACCGACCCGGGCGGATGCACATGCACCAAGGGGGAAACAACTCAGAATTTTTTGTACACCTCGTAATTCAAAAAACTTCATGAAAATTCGGGAAAATTTGGAAAAATTCAGAAAAATTCACAATAACGGCAAAGATTAAGCAAAACTTCGCAAAAAATTACAAAAATTCTATGAAAATTTCGCAAAAATTCCCGATAAGTTTACAAAATTTCAATATGAACTCACAAAAATTCACGAAAATTTGTACACCAAAATGCAGAGTTCTCTCCCCCTCGACATGCAAGCGCAATGAGCGCCACATGCCCGGATCTACGCTTTGCGCTTGCATTGCCCAGCCCACATCCCCTCACTTTTATTTTCTTTTCTTTTTTTTTTTTCCTTTTCCCTCTTCCTTTTGTTGGGGGAAGACATGGGGACCACAGACGACCAATCGAAATGCAGCCGCAGAAGCATCGCCACGCGCCACCCGGACCAATATCCGGAGCTATTAAAAAAGTGGCTGTGGGCGGGGCGGGGCGGGGCGGGGCAGGGGGTGGCGGAGAGGTCGGTGTGCATTCCCACGCCACGCCCTACAGCAGCACCAACTCGGACCGCTTCTCTGGCGAGCGGCGCATTCCTGCGGGAAGTCAAAGTATGCGCATTGCATTTGGGCGCGCGGCACCGGCACGGAACGGACCCGCCCTACCCCTCCCGGCCACGCCCTGGTTGGGAGAGAAGAGGGAGAATAAAGAATATTGGACTTGATTCGTCTCCTGGCTCCGTTGAGCCGGGCCCGGGCAGGACAGGGTCTCTGGCGCCTTGCCCTGCCGCGAGATCACTCATAAAAAATGTGCACAATGATTTTTTTTACTTATTTTGATTTTTGTAAAAAAAAATGTTTGTTTTTTGCTTTTGATTTTTCAAGGAAAATTTCTCTCACTTACTGATACATTTTTTTATCTCTTCCCCCTATGTCTGATTTTTTCTTTCCTTTTTTTCCAGTGTTTTGTTCATTCGTTCTAGATTTATCGGATTTTCCTCTACTTTTCTTCTTGATTTTATTTTGAGTTTTTTAAAATTTTCTGAATGATTTTTCGGTGTCCGTACAATGATCGCCCCCTCGGCCCCGCCTCGCTTCGCCACTCCGCAACTCCGCGCTTTCCGCTACGCTCTGCCGCTCTCACGGGACGGGGATGGGGCGGGGACACTCGCGGGATCTGCATCTGGCGCTGGGGCTGGTCGGCAGACTGGTTTGAGACGGAAATAACTCTCGAATGCCCGAAAGAGAGTCGATAACTTTGGCAGTACAGTTGTCGGAAAAAATATTAATGCGGCTCTTGCAGGACGCAGTTTTATTTTAGCTAGCTTCTACATCGCGTGGGAGCAGGCGCCTAGCGGGTGACGTTCGCGGGTGACGGCTCTTCGCCGTGTCTGTCTGAGTAGGTCTACGGTCTATGTGCCCGCCGCCCGCCCAACTCCTCTTCACAATCCGAGGGTAAATACGGCTAGACTACCGCACAGCACCGCACCGCGCGGCGCGCTCAAGCTTCCAAAGTCGGGACCCGTTGAGTGGAGGGTGAGCCGGAGGTGAGGCGCGATAGGGGACGCTGGGGGCTTTGATGATATCTGGGGCATTCATCGCGGCTCTGCAGAGACAATGCAGCGCAGTTCAGCGGAGGCATGGTGGGGCGGGGCGGGGGCGGGGCGGGGCAGGACGGTGTGGGGCGGTGGGGGCGGCGACCCAGTCGCACCCCTTTACTCTGCTTCTCCATACCGTGCTGTGCAACGCTCCCCGCAGCACCCAGCCCAGCGCCGCTCATCGGAAGCTCTTTGAGCGCCACCTCTCTCTCTCTCTCTCTGTCTCTCTCTCTCTCTCTCTCTCTCTCCTCTCTCTCTCTCTCTCTCTCTCTCTCTCTCTCTCTCCCCCCCCTCTCCCTCTCCCTCTCCCTCTCCCCCTCCCTCCCTCCCTCCCTCCCTCCCTCCCTCCCTCCCTCCCTCCCTCCCTCCCTCCCTCCCTCCCTCCCTCCCTCCCTCCCTCCCTCCCTCCCTCCCTCCCTCCCTCCTCAACGCCACCATTTCCATTCCCATCGCACGGTAAGTACCCAAGAAGACTTGTTGGCTCCCCGCGGCGCGCGGCAGGAGGGCCGGCCGGGCGGGGCGCGGCGGGCCGCTACTTGTCAATGCTGTTGTGTGCGCGAAAGAAGAAACGGAGGGGGCTAAAACCTCCCCCCCCCCTGAATTCCCCCCTCTGTCTCTCTTCGTCCCCCTCCCTCTCCTCCATTTCTCTCTCCTCTCTTTCACTCTCACCTCTCTTCCTCTCGTTTCTTTCTCTCTCCGCTCCGCCTGGGTCGTCAAGTGTGTTCGTGGATTTGAGCCCCTATCCGTCTGCTTCTCACCCTTCCCGATTGTTTTCCGCTGCCGCCATTCACCGCCGTTATTTGCGAGCCATGGCGGCGGAGCGGACGGAGAGGGTGTGCTTAGTACTCGGTCCGTGTTCGTCCCCCCTTGCGTTCGTCCCCCCTTGCCTTTATTCACTGGCCGTGTTCTCTGCGGGAATTAAAAATGGGTGCGTTACGCGAGGTTTAGCGTGGTGCGGTGGACCGAGTCCCTTCGTCTCCTCGCCTGTCTGCCGGCAGCGCGCTCGGTGCGCGTGTACCGCGGGTTTGCCTACCTCGCCGTTGGCAGGCGTCCCGTGCGGCGCGCGGTAGTGTTAGCAGAACCCGCCACTCCCGGCGTCTCAGCAGGGGCGACCGGGGGAGGGGGGGGGGGCGTCAAAGAGCGGGAGAGAGGGAGAGGAGAGGAATAGGGAAGAAGGGAAACGTGAGGACGAGGATGGGAGGCGAGGAGGGGCTGAGTGAGGATGGGCAGGGGAGGCGGCAGCGAAGACAGGGCTTTGCTGCGCTTCGTTTCGTCGATGTGATGTGTTCGTGTATGGCGCCGGGTGCGGGGTGGGATGGGGTGGTATGGGGTGGAGTCAGGCGGGGTATAGGCCAAGGCAAGGCCGAGGAGGATCGTGACCGGCCTGGAGATGACGACTGGAACACTTGAACACCCTCAAATCTGAGCTGCTGCTCCCGCCACGCCGCGCCACGCCACGCCGCGCCGCGCCACGCCGCGAGCCGTTCCCACTTTTATTTCCCCGCTGGCTGCTGCTGCTCGGTGGTGCCCTGGTGCGCGGGGCTTTACATCCGCGTTAGGCGCCCCGCACCACCCGCCTCTCCCCACCCCGCCAAGCGCCCCCGCGCCTCAGGCTCCACGCAGCACCCGTCTTTTAAAAATGTTTCAGCCCAGCGATTTTCGTCGTTTGTAATCTTTGGTTGTGATTTATTTCAAGGCCTTAACGTTAAGCCGAAATTCATCCTTGCTTTAACCTTACTTTCTACTCCAAGCGCACCAGCCAAAAGTATATCATCCCCTGATTTAGAGTTTTTTTCTTTTTTTTTTTCTTTTAAAGCTCAACTCACCTCATCGGCTGCCGGTTCGTAGCCCTTACATCGATCTCCCGGAAAGTATTTCTCACCTCACATCATGTGGTGCAATCTGAAACACGTTTTTAGCCGGGGGCGCCTGGCAGCAAATTTTGCGTCGGCATGGGCACGAAATGATTTGTGACAGTTCGGACTGTTCCGGGCGCCACCTTGAGACATGCAGCGCGCTTTGCTCATTCCCGCTGGCGGCCGTCATGGCCATGGCGCGGGGGGGGGGGGGGGGCACTGCAGCAGCGTCCACGCCTCATTTTCTTCTCGCGGCCGCAAAGGAAGAAAAAAAAAAAAATAAGCACACAGAACAAAAATGTAGTGGATCCTTTTCTTTCTCTCCCTTCACCTCCCGCTTACTTTTCAGCAGCGTGAGCCTAGAGCCAAGCGGCCGCACCGCAACAACCGCAGACGAAATGCTTGTTACGGCTGCCTTGTGCGAAATAAGAGGCATTAGTATGAAAACTCCGCGCGCGGGGCTCGGCTGAGAGCTTTAGGGGGGGGGGGGGGGGAGGGGTTAAATAAAGCCTGCCGCATTATTTGTCTCGCGATTAAGATTCATTTCGTTCCGCCTTGGCCTCCCGCATATATCATTCATTAGTGAGTGCTTCCCAGGGGGCGGGGCGGCCGGCCCGGCTCTGCTGCGCAGTGCGCCCGCAGCGCCTCGCCTCGGGCGGGGCGGGGCGGGCCGCGGCAGTAACATCTGTAGGGAATGGAACGCCTCTCGGTCCGCCCCGCCCCGCCCCGCGCGGCGTGCATTCGCCATGCACATTGTGCATGCTGCGCATATCACGGACTGCGCCATGAAAAAGGGGCGCTCGCTGACGCGCTTCCATGGAGCAGCTGCGCTGCGCTACACTCCCGCCAAGTTCTAGCGCGGGCGGGGCGGGGCGGGGTGGCCGCCGCAAGAGTGGAGTGTGCGCGGGCCATTGGACCGCTTCTCGGCTCACATTATTGCTGTCAGAGATGTGACTGCTTTTATAGCAGGACGCAGGACGTTTCACGTCTCCTCAGAGGAGCTCTAACGCGCGTCGCGCCGCGCCGGTAAACGATTCCGTGAGACAAGAAAATGGAGTTGATCTCTCAGGTGGTAAAACTAGACTTTGCTGTCTCGAAAAGGCGAGGCTCTCTATTTTTTAGAAGGATCCACCTTCCCGATTATGAATCAGCAGTTCGGAATCGTAACGATCTCGAAAATCGAGACATGTGCTTAGTAGTCCGAGTTATTTGTTGACCGCGCGGGTGGAGCACCCACCCACACGCCTGCGCCTGCGGCCCCGCGGCCCACGCTAGGCGCGCGGTCTGAGTGATTCCTGCGATGGAAAAGGTTGGCAAAGTTTGACGCGTTCGAAGTAGAGGAAGAGGTAGAGAGACGGGGGGAAACAGAATGCGCGGTTTGGTTTCCCCTCGGGAGAAGTAAGTGCTGCGGAGTGGGGCCGTGGGCGTGGCCCGCGGGGCCCGGGGCCGGGCGCTGGGTGCGGAGCGGAGTGAGTGAGTGCAACTGTGTTGCATTTCAAAGAGTGAAGTGAAGTAGAGGCCCCGCCCCGTCCCGCCATGCCTCGCCATGCCTCGCCATGCCCTGACGCCTTCGGCATTGCCGGCGGGCCTCCTTCTGACCCTGGCCCCGCCCCAGCCCGTCCAGCACGGTCAGCATTTTAATCCCACCTTATTGCCAAAGCTGTGGGTGCGGGTGCAACCACCGCAATCAGGTCAAATTTTTCTCAGCGGTATTTTTTTTTATAACAACAGTTTATACAGATATGCAAGTGTTGGGTTCCCGGCCTGCCCCTCGCATCTCTTTTGGAGCTCTACTGTTCTTCGATTCTTTTCAAAAAAACGGCAAGAATTAATTTTTTAGGAAAGATGCTGGGCTGGTAGCAGCTTGCGCCATAGTTCCCAATCCTTAATCGCGAATTCATCCAAGATAGTCCGACCAGGATCATCACGGACTCCAAAAATCGCCTCCAATCCCAATAGAAAGTTGAGATGGCGATGGACTTTCGTAAATAACTCTGCGTCTTGCATTCGACTGTGAATCTCGTTTTATTCAGAATGAAATGTCTCACTGTCGCTCTCCGCTGTGTTGCAGAACTGGCAGCTGGTGAACACGGCGGTGCTGACGGCGCGCCAGGTGTCGCAGGCCATGAAGGTGTTCATCGTGAGCCAGGCGGGCCGCGTGGCGGACGTGACGCTGCAGTCGTCGTGCAAGACGGAGGACGACAGCGTGCTCAAGGTGTCGTCGTCGTGCACCTCCGTGTACGTGGATGGCTCCGAGATCCGCGGTTCCTCCAACGGGACCGTGCTCGTCAAGTACGGCACCTACACCGGCGTGGCCCGCTTCACCGTCTGGATGCCGGTGTTCCCGCTCGAGGTGGCCGTGCAGGACTACCGCCTGTCGCAGGTCAAGGGCTGGCGCGTGCCCGACCAGGACGCCAAGTAAGAGCGACGCCAGAGGACCTCTTTACTGCACACTCATTTCTTATAGACATTTTTATTCGTAATCTGAATTTTTTTTTTTTTTCGAATAAAAATTTTTCGAAAAAATTTAGTGGGTGACCTGCTGCCACAGACCCGACCTGTCACTATTGTGTATTTTCTTTTCCCCCAGTCCCGCCAAGTCCAAGCGGTCCACGGGTGACGACGTGGACTCGTGGGACCACTCTGCCGCCGCGGCCGCGGCAGGCATGGTGGTGGAGGACGTGCACAACAGCCTTGAACACGACCGGGAGCGCCAGTCCACGTGCCGCGCCCGCTTCCAGCAGAGCCCCGTCGAGGTAAGCCAGCCGTATTTTTTTATTTAAAAATAGGAAATGTTTTTGAGTAGCGGGGTCATTAAACCTGCGCTTTGCTGTGCAGGTGTACGCGCGCTTCAAGGCCGAGGACCACGACTCGGGGCGCGAGAGCTACTTCGTGTCGCGGCGCACTTTGCTGCTCGTCACGGACCTGGTGCAGGGCTTCATGCGCGTGTCGGACCCGCGCATCGCCACCCTGTACGGGCGCGTGGTGCAGGGCCGCAGCAGCGGCCGCACCCAGGTGCAGGTCAGTACTCCAGCTCTCTTCCCCTCACGCACCCATGTAACCACTTCTTGGACGCACATAACTTTTATCTTCATGTGACGAAAATTTTATACTAGAAACCGAATAAGTCATATTTGGCTCAGATAACAAAATAATTTTTCGCAGAAAAATAAAATGTTGTCAGTTTTTAAACATATTTTTTTCGTTTTGTTGAGCTGGAGAATTTTTTTCATTTGTCACCGCGAAAATGTTTGTCGCAGGTGCTGTCGCCCATCACGGGGCGCGTGATCGGCGAGAAGGAGGTGCGCGTCGTCACGGACAAGGTGAGCGTGAACAGGATGCTGGTGCGGGTCGTGTCCGGGCTGCAGCTGTCCATCACGGCGGACTCGGCCATCGAGAACGGGTACGTGGCGGAGACCTCCGTCACGCGCAAGCTCACCGCCCAGTATCAGGTGAGTGCCGGGCCCCGCGGGCCCCGCCGCGTCCGCACGACGACGCCGTGGTCCTGTGTGCTGACTCCCACCTCTCTCGGGCCACAGGAGGGGCTGCTGGACATCGACATCGAGTTCTCGGACGGCACGCGCACTCCGCTGCGCGAGGTGGCCGTCTCGGACTACCACCTGATGGTGGAGAGCCTGAAGCCGGACGTCGTGGCGTTCGCGCCCATGATGGCGTCGCCGCACCCGCGGGTCATAGCGGTGCGCGAGGGCCGCGGCGACCTGCTCAAGGTAATTCTTTCATTGATTTATAAAGGACTATCTGAGCTTTGGCAGCTTGCATCGGATGGGACTGGCTTTACCTTTCCTATTTTATTTCTTGACTGAATGGTTGAAATTAAGTTGTGTAGAAAATCCTACAAAGTTTTTTTTTCCCCCGTTAAGGTGACACTGCTGCCGGCCGAGGCGTGCCGCGGTGTGATGCGCCGCGCCAAGCCCAAGTCCATCACGAGCCACGTGCCGCTGGCCGTCGCCAATGCGCAGGTCGAAGTCAACTTCGCGTCGAGCGACGTCGCGCAGCGGCCCGAGTTCGTGCAGAACGACGGCGGCGGCATGGGCGGATCCGGCGGCAAGGATCGTAAGGGCGGCCGCGACCTGCCCGACCTGCAGGACATCCTCATAGGTGCGTCCGGGGCCCTTGGCGCCCAGCCCAGCGCTCCCTGCCTCGTGCCTAACGCTCGGCTTACCTCTGCCCCACAGGTATACCCCTCAAGGACGAGAACAACCACGAGCCCACGGTGCAGGCGCGCCAGCACTCGTCGAGCGGCGGCGGCGGCGGCCTGCTCGGCGGCCTGGGCAAGACGGCGGTGGTGGCGGCGGGGCCGGGGCCGCGGCACCACGGCAACGTGCACACCACCCCGCTCGAGATCGGCATGTACGTGCTGCTGGCCGCCTTCTGCTTCGCCATCGTCGTCTTCGTCGTGTCCTGCGTGGTGTACGCGTCCAAGTTCAGCCCGCAGCAGCCACTGGACCAGCTCGCGCAGACGGCGCCCCAGGTACGCAGCAGGCCGCGCCTCCCCCGTGCTCGTCCTCGTCCTCGTGCCCGAGCCCCTCGCCTGGACCCCCATTTGCACGCCCGCCTCGACAACCGCTTGGACCCCCGCCTGGACCCTCGCTCGCAACCCCGCCTGGACCCTCATGCACACCCCCGCCTGGATTCTCACTTGGACCCTCCTGCACACCCCCGCCTGGACCCTCACCTGGACCCCCGCTCGCACCCCCGCCTGGACCCTCGCTCGCAATCCCGCCTGGACCCTCCTGCGCACCTCCGCCTGGACCCTCACCTGGACCCTCTTCTGGATCCCCGCCTCGATCTCTGCGCTGGTAAAGGCGCCGTGGACGCGGCGGTCGCGGACTCTCACGGTCCTGTGGCATTGCAGGGCGTGGGCGGCGCTCTCGGCCGTCCTCAGGGCGTGTCGGGCATGACGGGCCTGGGGGTGGCCATGGTGAAGAGGCAGCTGCAGCCGCAGTCCAGGGACTCGACCACCAACGTCCACGACTGGGTGTGGCTGGGCAGGGCCACCCTGGAGCGCGGCTCCACGCACCCCGCCACCGCCCCGGCCACCTCCAACTCGAGCGCCCGCTCCGGCCCGCCGCTCAACATCAACTCCTCGGTGAGTACCGTACGCAGTCCGCATCCGTGTCCACCACCTGTTTTTCGACTTGTAGGCCCGTTGCTCACGGCGGATTTTCTTTTCTGTCCAGGTGATGCACATCACAACCAACCCCAACTACGCGGACCCCACTGACGTGACCGAGGAGATGGAGCTGGCGATCGCAGAGTGCCTGAGTAAGCCGGAGAGGGTTGTGAACGCCGAGCCGGTCGTCTCGTCGCGCATCGATAGCTCCACGTACTGCAAAAAGGACCGCGACAAAGACAGATCGCGCGACAGGGAGCGGCGCGGAGAGAAGCGTCACCACCACCACCGGGGGCACAAGTCATCCCAGGAGATCAACCCCGATGGCTGGAAGCTGTAAGTCCGCTCCTGCGAAATCCGTGAAACTGTCTATTTCGCCATATAAAAGCACAACTTCTCCTACAGAAGCCTGTGTGTAATTTTGTGCTGCAGGATTCCCCCTCCTCCGCCTCTGCCTGCGCACGGCTCCTCGCCAGAAAAGCGGGGGCCGCTGAGGGACGAGGACCCGGAGTACAAGCCACCTGTCCCTCCGCATCGGAACATCCCTCTGATGAACGACGACGAGCACGCTCCCGCCCCGGCACCGCCGCCCGCCCCGGTGCAGCCGCGGCGCCACCACCATCACCACCACAGCCACAACCACAGTCGCAACAACGTCAACAGCCAGGGCAGCAGCAACAACAGCCAGAAAGAGCAGTCGAGGCACACCGCAGACGAAGAGGATGACCTCCCAGACCCTACGTTTGTTGAGTTTCCAGAGCAGCCGCCGGGCCCTGTTCAGCTCCAGGGCAGCGGTGCTGAGGTAAAGAGGGCAAACATAGTCGGGAATCCCATGTTCTCATCGACCGAGGAGGAGGATGACGATGAAGATGAAGACGACCAGGGAGAGGTGCAGAGGGTACGAGAGGAGCTGTTGGGTCTCGATGACCTTAATATGGACTATGACCAAATAATGGAGTACTTTGACAACTTGAAGGAGTCTAACGCATAATTCTATAAGTTTATGTCTCTTCAGTTGCAAATATAGCATAGTAAGAAACCTCAGTCTATTCTAGTCATGTGTACAATTCCAGTGAGGTGACTTACTAATGTTTCACTCATGGTGTTTTAACAAGCCAATACAAAGATATTCGTGCTTCTCTCAATGGGTCTTCTTGTGAGCAGACGCTATTGTCAGTCAAAGCACAAAAGTTTTTATGAGTTGTTTGGACTATGCTTTGTTGTATTATAATAATACTGTATGAGCTTTATGTGGTTTTATTCTTGTATTGTGCATTTGTGTAGGCTGTATTTAATCACCTTTTATTAAAAAAAACAAAGCACTGACAAACAGCATGATTTGTTTTGGGGATAATTAGAGCATGCCTGCAATACAGTACTTTCTTCTAGAGTCATCATATTTTACATGAAAGATGATATCAACTCCCTAAATATTAGTAGATTGTATTTTAAATCAAATGGTTGCACCCATCTTTCATCTTGACAGCACCATGCTGAATCTAAGTTAGGAGTGTTTGTAAAAAGTGTGAAAATGCAAACCGCCTTCCATATGTGATCTTCATAGAACAGCTGAGCAAAAATTTGGGTTTTGCATCTGTACCTTAATTCAATCACCTTGTTAATTTTTTTTTTTTTAATTATGTCCTTGAGTGCTTCCTGCAAACATTTTTTTATTTTTTCCTGGGGAAAAAATGGTTTGCATCTTACAAAAGCAGAATGCTTTATGTTTGTTAAGTTACCATATCGTACAGTATTCACCCTTGCTTGTATGTTGCCGTTTTTCATTCCTGAAATATTTATATTTATAGTTTTATGATACCTTATCAAGTTATCATAATATTTTATTACATTTATTATTTTATTACAGTTTTATTGCTCTTCAGTTTTTATTCTTTAATGTCCTTATATAACTTTGAAGTTTTAAGTTTAGGCTTGCCCTATGTTGTTAGATTCTTCTGTACCTTATATTTCAGGACAATGAACAGAGACATGACACATTTTGAAGATTCTTGAAAAATGGTGCAAGAGTCCTTTTACACCAAAAATATTTCCCCTGCCACCGATCTCCATCCATATCAGCTACAACAGATTTAAAAGTTGCTATGAAAGTGTAAACTGCGTTAACTTGTTATGAAGCTGCCTGTAGTCAAAAATCAGAATTTCAAACTGCTTGAAAATTAGATGTAGTATTGTTTATAATAGCAAGTGTTCTCACAAAGTCTTGCTCTTATCAGTAAGAATACTGTCATTTTAATTCTAGTCCCATGATCATGGAATACACACCATGTGTGTGCAGCTGGCTTTAAGGTAAGTGTACATGTAAATGAGCTGTTGTATATATTTACAGGGTTATATACCAAGTAAGACATTATCTTCACGGGAGATCTCTAATCTTCTCTGTTCAAAGAAAATGTTTTGAATTGTTCCTGATAGTTTGATACCACCTTGCTGGATGTATTTCATCTTCAGAATGCTACTGTTATATAAATGATTTGTGTAAGTAAAATTTTGTAGGCAAAAAACACCCTCCTGCTATAATAGAAAAGAGCCTTCTTTACTACCTACTTTTAGAAAATACCATTAAATGTTAGGGGAAAATATCTTGTGAATGAATGCACAGTCTTGATGAGGCATCAGAACTGTAATTTGTGTTAAATGTACTGTAAATTGAAAAGGAACTGCAAAGTCAGTCAGTTGTTGTTACTGTTTTTGTCTGCTTTTTTCTTAACCATTTTAAGAAAAGCAAGATTTATGTTCTAGTCATAACTGTGCTTGAGATATATGACCAACAATGATTTTCAGTGGTTTCCAAGCCACAGATTGAGTGCAGATTGAGTATGCATCCTATTCCTTGGTGCCTTGTGATATTTATTTCTGAGGTAACTTATACCAGCTTCCTTCTGATGGGGGAGCATAAGCAGAGAGAGCAGATTACAATGGACAGGCCTTTCTCCCCCTCAACTTCTGCTTTTCAAATCCGATTTAAGCCATCCAAAAAGAGGCTCTAAATTTAATATTGCCTAAGTGTTATTGTTTCCTGAAGACACTGGTTTACATGCAAAGTTCTAAGAAAAATCATCCGAAGGGTGTGAACAGAAACATTGTTTAAAATGATATGCAACCAACCTTTGTATGTAATTCTAAGAATTTAGACTCAACATATCAATCATAGTATTTCTTTTGTTTTGAGTTTTCTGGGCAATTTTGTATGAACCTTAAACCCATGAAACTATGCTTATGTTTCTAAACAAATCCCTGAATTTATGTTTCTAGTTATTCATTTCTTCTGCTGGATTAAAATCCTGCACAGCTTATCTGTATAAACTATGGACAGTGAAGAGACTGATACTAAAATACTCCTGCAAAGATAGCAACTTATGTTTATTTCTTTACATTCTGTACCTTGTCAGAAATACTCAGCAATGTTAAATTTTCAAGGCTGCTCTTAACTGTTTTAAGAGTTCTAAAGCTATGTTATTCTGTAAATGTAATGTGAAGTGAAAGGTGTGAGAAGCCTTTCTGCAAAATATTCCACCATATTTGTATTCCCACGTGCTGTTTGTCACCCCAGCACCTCATCCCTGGTATATTCAGTGCTTATGCAGTAACTTTTAAAGTTTGTAAACCACTGTTATAGGAAGCTAGTTACAGTTATGCAGCATTGTACATTATAAATGAAATTAATATTATTGACCATAAGACATTCATTCCGCAGTTAATTTTTTTTTTTTACAATTTTATCATTATTACAGGATACGGCTGTATTTGACCTCAAAAATTTTGAAGAGAGATGCATGTTCATCAGTGTACAAATGATAAGTGGTTACATTGACATCAATAAATCCAAACAAAAAACAAACAAAAAAAGAAATACAAACAAGTCCAGATTAAAGATTGTTATGTAGGCCCAGGCCCTGCGTCAGTGATTAAGCTTCGCTGGCCCCTGCTAGAGTCTCATTGGACTCTAGGCCTAAGCCCCTGCTAGAGTCTCATTGGACTCTAGGCCTAAGCCCCTGCTAGAGTCTCATTGGACTCTAGGCCTAGGCCCCTGCTAGAGTCTCATTGGACTCTAGCCCCTGCTCGAGAGACAGCATGGGCCCGAGGCCTACCGAGGCCCGAGTAGGCAAACAAGATGCAGGACTGTTCGGCGGGGCTGCCAACCCAGCTCTCGCAGGGGTTTGCGACCGGAGCGGGTTCTCAAGTGTGGGGAAGAACAGAACAAAATTAATATCAGTCTAGATCACGTCGTAATTGCATTGATGTGTTTTAATGAGTTTTGCTTATCGTCCAGGGACTGACGAGAAAATATAGCAACACTAGCACTAGGACTAGGAGCATGAGGAAGTTTCATTATGATCAATCTCCAGGAATTACTCAATCATTTTCCTGGGGCTGAGGAATTAACAGAAAGGAATTGTAAACAATGTTGTGAGTCTATTAAAAACTTTTAATGAGAATTTGGGACATACTTTAATACTTCAGAATACTGAATGGTCATATAATCTTAAGATCTAAAATAAAATGAACAGATATTGAGAAAGACTAGAAGAAAGTGTGTAACTTAAGACAGGTGAAAGCCCTTCTTACAAAAGTATAACAGAGAATCTGAGTATGAGAATTTCTCTGAATAGAAAACTCTTTAAATCTCCTGATTTAGTAAAAATTTATAATTTTTTAGAAGAAAACTTATGATAAGCATATCAACCTTGTTTCTCTGGATATCAAAATTTTTAATAATTCTTATAAACTTAAAACTTGAGCTCAATGGACTTTTACTTAATATATAGAGCAAATAACACAAAAATATTTGGATGGAACTTTCTATCACATATATAAGAGAGACAGTAGGCCCTGTAAATCCCTCCTTAAAACAATCTCAACAAAAGAAATAAATGCATCTTAGATTCAACTTTGTAAATATATATATATAAAAACAAGATAGTCAAGTATAAATTGAACAACATATTAAGGCTTATTCCAAACAAATTATAAAACATGGAACCAAAAAATAGGAACTGAAGTCATAATACTGTTAAACTATTTAAGATATCTAACTCATGCAAGTTGATTCTTGAAGTGCAATGACATTTTGTTGATGTCTCAAAACCATTTTCAATTTAATAATTAAAATTAGAGGAAAAAACAAAAATTTGTTTTTATGAGGCCAAAAACACACAGTCAAAGTTTTCTTGAGGTGCACTAGTGATTTGGAATGTTAGGAAGACTTGGGACGACGTATACAGAGAAATTTAAGAACATTTCCAGACACATATGGCTAAATTTCCACCAAAGTACATGTACATTAAATGCTTTACCTCATACGATATTTCAAATCCATATCCTTCACCAACAATAGCATGCCACGATGGACCGAATTTCTTGTCCATGTTCTCCTTTATCATTTTTGCTGCTGACTGGAAAAAAAATTTCAATCACAGTTTAGAAGCAGCATTTGGCAGTGGATTCATTTGATAATAGTTCATTCACAAAATTAGTGTCCTTTAAACAGAACCATGACCAACATTATTTGAAACTCACCTCATTGTTGGTTGAGTGCTTTTCACACGCATTTGCACTCAGATCCATGGCTTCTGTTCGCATCTCCTCGACCATATCACAGAACTACAAAAGGAGAAGCCATGGAAATAAGAAAATTCCACACTACTAATCAATTTTAGTTCAAGGTTAAAATTACTCTCAAGCTGGAAATAGTACGGAGAGTCTGATTCTAGGTCAGTACTGATTAAAGCAAAGCAAGGCGGTATCCTGTTCTCTCAATGGACTATTTGACTGAATCATTTTTGTTTTCCTTTCACAAACAGTAAATGTAGTGGGAAGTTAAGTAGTGAAAGGTTTGGAGAAGTTACTGTTGTGAAATAGGTGTTGGTAAATATTCATCCTTTGTAATGCTAATACCTTACCCGAACGAGAGCATAGGTGTGAAGAACCTTCTTTTCCCCCTCTTCCTTTTTAGGTTCATTTTGGGCATCTCCCATTTCGATCGCGTGATGATAAAGCAATTCTTCGTAACAATAACTCTTTCAAATGTGGTCACAGTCGCAGGCAGTTTCAATTTCTTCTGCTAATCTGCTGCTTCTGCTGTGGACTTGTTGACAAGTTAGGCCACAACCATCTATCTATTCGCTATTCTTGAGAAAGTCTAAATTTTACTTTTATGCTTAAAAGGATTCTCAATATAGTCTTTACATTTAGGGTGTCAGCTTAATAATTTGTTATGAGCAGTAACAAATTTGATGTAGCCCGTACGCCGATATCCTTTATTTCTCGGCTGTTGGCAGTCCTTGGTGAAAGCAGACGACAAACGCCACATTCTCTGTGAGTTCATTTTAAATCGCATAGAGGCAGGTTGCAGGAATTTTTTTCCATCTTCGAATCAGGAAAATGTCAGAGGTTTTACGTGACAGCTTCGAGAATTATTTCCCCAAGATTGAGAAAAATATAAAAGATGCTGCTTTTATATCGATTGACACAGAATTTAGCTGCCTATTTTCCAACAACGATTCCAAGTCAAGGTATGTAAAGGTTATGACACCCATGATTTTTTCAAATTAAGAAAGTTTGAAAGTAATTCGAGTTTTTCTTTATTTCAAGCCTCTTTGACACGGCTGAACAACGTTATTTGAAGCAAAAGGACAATATTTCAGAGGCCTTACTTGTACAATTTGGTCTCACTGCCTTTATATTTGATCGAGAAAACAATGTTTACCAGAGCCATTCCTACTGTTTCTATCTTTTTCCTCATACATTTGGGTCTAACGATCAGAGGTTTAAATGTCAAGCTTCATCTCTGGAATTCCTTTGCCACCACAAATTTGATTTCAATAAGGTAAGATCAAAGATGGTATATGTCTGGATTTTCAAATTAAAATCAAAAAGAAGAATCTTCATCTTATTTATTATATATTTTATTTAACAGATGGTGTACAATGGTATCTCATTTTTGAATGATGAGCAAGATAAGAGGGCTGAGGAAGAACTAAGAGATGGAGACCTCTTACGCTCTGTTGAACGAGCCTTATCTCATGAGGATGAAGAATCTGTGCAAGCAATGTGCTCTCAAGTAGCTCTCTGGCTGGCTGGAGGGTTGCCTGAAGCTGCATCTGAAAAGACAATTTTTCTAGAGGTACCTAAAAGCTCACAATCTGCGCAGTGTATAGCGTATGTGACTCATCATGAATTGCGCAGACGATTTATCTCCATATGGACCATTCCTGAGGAGGGAAATGTAAGTTTTAAGGGTAATTCCAAAATTCCTTCTTACTCACACTACTATATTTGTTTTGTTTTTTTTCTTCCAAACAGATTAGAGTTCTCAAAGTATCTCCAACTGAAAGGGCAATGATGGAAAAGAATCATACCCATGAGGATGAGCTGCAAAATGCTGTTCTTCTTTCATTGAGAGGATTCACACGAATTTTTAGGCTCTTAGTCCAGTCTAAAAAACCCATAATTGCTCATAATTGTATTCTAGATCTCATGATAATGCATAAACAGTTCTATTGTTCCCTGCCAAGTAAGGATGCAATATCTATTTATAAGTTCTAAATTTAATAGTTTTTGCAAACAGTAGTACAGGAGAGTTTTGTGCCTATTATTTTATTTGCTAGGCTGAACTATTACCATGGACAATTTCTCTTTTCCCCTAGAATCTTATCAAGACTTTAAAAACAACATTCATTCTCTCTTCCCAATTGTGTATGATACAAAATATATGAGCTCAGAGTTTAGGAAAAAAGTTACCAGAGCAGGTAAGTAAGAAGTTTTACAATCTTGAACTTTATTACAGATAAATGGTGCACCATTCCTATACCTACCAAACCTTCATTCTTGGTGCTATGGTTTCTGTGTTTTTTACTTTTCCAGATTGTTGGAGTAACAATACGCTTCCCACTCTTTATAATTACTTTAATTTGGGACGTGGTTTCAATCTTGTCTCATATAGTCCCCAAATCAAATCAGATGATTATGGTAAAGGTACGGTAGAAGATTAAATTAATATTTTAATTTTATTCTCTTTTTAAATAGTTTGTGATATATATGTTATTTCTTGTCTTTTTTATGTGAAGACGGCGTGCCCAAATTCCATGATGCTGGCTGGGACGCTTATTGTGCAGGGTATTGTTTTATACGAATGGCTCATTTTTTTGGAGTTCACGAATTAGGACGGTAATGTGTTTATTCTCTACCCTTTGAAGTCACTGGGTGAAATTTTGTTTATTCTATACTATTTGTTGAAATAGGGTGAACGCAGCTAGGCCTTTCACCAGCACAGAGCATCTTGCCCTTACTGCACATCTGGCAAACCGTGTAAATATCATTCGTGGCAATCTAACACATATTGTAAGCATTTCATCATGTCTTAAGTTGAGTTTGGTATTTAGCAGTTCATATCAAAGCCCTAATCATCAACATTTTACAAAGGTACTTGATGGTCTTGACCCACCTTCTCACAGACCAGAGATTATTGTTGTGAAAAGAAGAGATGGTAAGGCCATTGATGCATTACAGGTAAGTGATATTCAGGAACAAAATGTTGGTATTCATTCTTATGTTCTGCAGTATTTTATATGCAAGTTCTCCTTTAATTTTCATTAGCTAACTGAAAGCTTATCAAAGCATGGTTCACTTGATGTGAAGATGGTGTCAAACAAACTTGCATTGGTCGCTGCTAGCACTAAGGGACAGTGAGTATTCTTGAATTCTCCTACAGCATTGCTAACTTTTGTCTCATCAATTTTCTTTGAAATATTTCTGTCCTGTCATAGAGTATTAGACTTGTGCCGAGATTATTACAAGCATCCGGAGTATGCTGTTGTAAAATACAATATGATACAGCATGATCCCTTCATTTGGACAGCTTCATTGTATGTTTCCTCTGATGTGCTAGTATTTTTACGACGCTCAACATGAAATAAGTGTTTTTGTGTTCTTTCATTTCAGGTTCAGTTTAGTCATGTGTGCTACCTTGTCAGGAATCTTCATATATCGTTTTATTAAGGCCTAATCTGTACCTATGTAGATACTGGTAAGCTTAATTTATGCTTTGTATGTCTTGGTACCTGACAACAATGTTCATGTTTTCTAATTTTTTTCCTACATCTGTGAGAAAAATTCTTCTTTCAATGTGTTTTTTATTTAAAACATTCCAAGATCGTTTCATAAGTCAATGAAAATATTATTTTTTAAGTTTTTTTATTTTTTATTTTACTTTTATATCGTCTGTTCTATCTTTGATTTGTTATTTACAATGACCATCATCTAAAATGTTCAGAACTAATTATTGAACAGGAGGGCTGAAAGAAAAAAATAAGCTGTCCATTATTAAATGAAACAAATCAGACTTTCGATGATTTATTTACTATTTCCCCATTCCAAACCGCAGCAACCACCGACGTTCCGGCCCGTCCACGTATAGAAGGATAGCTGTTGGCCCCACGGCACTTAATACGTCAATCGCGTGAATGGCGGAACAACCACTCAAGTCCGTTGCAGTCCATGCGTAAGAATGAGGTGTGCCATCATCGGCCGAGGCCTCGCGTCCAGCCAGCCACAGCCACGCGTGCATTCCACCAGGTCAGAATTTTTCGCACGTCTGTCTAGTCTAACCGTCCATCTAGCAGGCCACGGCTGCGACAGCGCCAGCGCCTGCCGTCCCGGCAATACGGTCCCGCGACACACGCGCGTCCCCGTGCTGCCTACCCAACAGGCGCTTCCGGCGGCGGGGAGCGGAGAGGGCAACTGACGCATGACAGACGGCAGCAGCTGCTTTGCCGTTTCTTTCCGTTTCGTTTTCTCCTCTCTGCACGTTAACACCTCAGCCCGCCGCCCCTTGTATACGACGTCCGGCCCGGCGCCCGGTGCAAAACTGCAATGGTACTCCTTGGTGTAAACCTTGGTGTAAATTCAGCGCTCCTCGACGTTTTGCTCGATCATTTTTGTTCCCCGTCCGTTTTACGCTCTCGGTTCGTTGGGCCATGGGGTTTGTTGGCCCTGCAGCCTCGCCCCTCCCCCCCCCCCCTCCCCGGGAGGCGGAGAGGAACCTTGACGAAAGAAGAGAAAAAATATTCAGCAAAGAGGAGGAATAGCGTGTGTAGGAAAAGAGGGAGAGGAGGGGGAGGGGGCCATCGGCACCTCCCCTTTATTACCGGCCGAACAGATTACGCGCCTCGGGGAACAGTCAGGCGTGACTGACCCGCGTCAAGGTCTCGTGCGCGGGTGCGTGCCGCGTGCCGCTCACGTGCTGGCGGGGGGGAGAGCGTGTGGGCGTTGGGGACGGCACACTGCCCCGAGACCAGACCGACTTTCAAACAGTTTAATATCTTCGAGTACTGTACTCTCTTTCAGCATGCTGCCCGAAGTGAGACCTCCTCGATGGAGCCTCCTCTGCCCGAACTAGTCCGTCTGCAGGGTTCCTGCGGTTCCCACAAGTCTGGAAAACCTGCAAAGTCACGAAAAAAAAAATGTCTGGGAAAGTTATGGAAATTATTGCAGGGACGGTTTTGGAAAAAATCGGGTGACGGGGACTCTTTGTAGGAGATATTTCCGACGCTTCGCCTAGAATTTTGAAACGTAAATTTGTCGACGATTTTAAAAATTACGAAAAAGTCATGAAAATCTCTAAGATTTGGTCTGGAAAGTCATGGAAAAGTCATGGAAAATGCCAGGAGCCGAAATGTGAGAACTCTGCCTTGCGATCTTCTTATCCCCCTGCTGCGACGGAAAGTAGAATTATCGCGCAAACATCTCATCCCCCTGCGGTCATCTTATCCCATCCCGGCGCCCGCCTCCGGTCCGGTCCTACTCGGCGCGGTGCTGCTGCACCCTGTCGCCGACGTGGCATGGCAGCGGACGCGGCCCCGGCCCAGTCGTCTGATTTCGAAGATCACTCTCGCGTCTCCGTCCTTGTCGAACTCATGAGGCCCCGCCATCTGCAACATAGGGCACCGCCATAGGTGCGACAAGGAGGGAGATACGAGAGCGATCTTCGGAATCAGACGACAGGTCACCCGCCCGCCTGGCTCAGCCTGGCCTCCTCCGAGTCCGAGGTTGCCGTTGACGTCACCGGCACGCTCCCGGCCGCTGCCGCCGCGCGCGAGGACCTGGGGAGGGGGGGGGAGGGGGCCTCCCCGGGCGGGGCGCGCTCCGCCACCTGCTCCGCGGCGCGGGCGCACTCGGGGCTGCTGGGCGCTGGCGTCTCAAGGGTGGACCTCGAACACACGCGGAACGGAACAACGGGCTGCACAGCCACGCGCTGCGCGGGGCGGGGAGGGCCGGGTCTGGGACTTGGACTGGCCCACGAGCGCGTGCGCCCCCGCACCGAAGTCTCCAAAGGGCTTACACCACATTTCCGCCAAATAAATGTGACTAGTGTTTCCAGGGGATGCTGGACCGGGAGGAAAGGTGCGGGGTGGGGGTGGGTCCTGGCCAGCGGGAGAGTCGCAGCAGTTGCAGGTCTGCCGGAGGAGGTTTCCGATTCGTTGCGCTGGTACGCCGTTCCCAGCCCGTCCTCGGGGGGGCGGGTGTGTGCCTTGGCAGAGCGACAGGTTGGACGCAGCGGGCGCCTGCCTGCGGGGCCTGCGGCCGGGCCCCGGCGCTAAACATAGCGAGCTAGAGAGCCTCGTAGAGCCTAGCGCCGAGCTGAGCCGAGCTGAGCCGAGCTGAGCCGAGCTGAGCCGAGCGGAGGGAGGGCCGGGCCTCCTGGCCGTTGTGCCGTGGGGTCGAGCGGGGTCCTCACCTCGGCCCCGGCCCCGGTCCTCCCCACACGGGGAGCAGCTGCAGGTGCACGTGCACGCCAGCCGGCGGGGGCGGGCAGCGGGGGGCGGGAGCAGAGGAGACCAGTGACCGCTGGCCTGGCCAGCACTCTGAAGGCTTGACGCATGGACAGGACGGGACGGGTGACGTGGCGTCGCGTGGCGTCCATCTTCCGCCGACCCGACCCCGCCAGGCCCGCCTGCAGCATGTACATGTACGTCTTGCGGTGCCGAACAATGTCGGTGGCAGAGGCGACGCGACGCTGCTCCTCACCATGCCACCCCGCGCCACGCCCGGCCGGGACCAAGCGGTGCCCGGTGCCCGCCCCGCGCCCCAGCCCACTCCGCCCGCCGTGTTCACGGTGGTGCGGTGGCTCCTGGCAGCCGCCACCTGGCCCCGGCGCGGCGGCGGCGGCCACCACCTGGCAGCCCTCTTATTTGGAGCTCCCGCCCTCTCTCTCTCTCTCTCTCTCTCTCTCTCTCTCTCTCTCTCTCTCTCTCTCTCTCTCACACACACACACACATCTCATCTCTCTCTCTCTCTCTCTCTCTCTCTCTCTCTCTCTCTCTCTCTCTCTCTCTCTCTCTCTCTCTCTCTCTCTCTCTCAATATTTCTCTTCTCTCTCTTTCCTCTGTCTCCCTTATCTCTCTTTCTTTTCTCTCTTCCCTCTCGCTCGTTCGCTCTGTGGCAGGGAGCAGGGGAAGAGAGGGGCTGCGTCGGCCGCTGAATAAGGTTAAAACGTTGACTCAGGTGTTTGGCACGCGAGCGTTCGCGACCTGCGACCGCGGTACGAGGTACGGCCCGCGGCGGTGGGGCTGGACCGGGTTGGACGGGACAGGTAGGGACGAACCGTTCCCTTCCAAGCTCGCAATGGAGCCCCGGGTTTATTCCACAATTGCACCATTAATGGAATGAGTCCAAGGCAAGATCGGTCTCCCTTGTTGGAAGAAAATAAGCGATAGAATTATTTTTAAACCTATTTGTTTTTTGTTTTTTACTAAAGTGTGTATAATTACTGTATCGTTCGTTTTACTGTAGAAATTTCTTGGAGATAAGAAGTTAGCTATAGAGTTGATTTTTCGTCTTTTTTACGTCGAATTGTACGTAAAAATATTTGTTAGTACACTGTTCTATGATGACAGGTGCGCCGTGCTGCTGGTTGGACTCGGCCAATGCTGCAATATCATCTCTCTTAATTTATATCCCCTTTGTTCAACGGCCCTAATTATCGCGATATTAAGCAATAAATGATCTGCGTCCAGGCGGAGGGAAAGGGAGGGGAGGGGATGCAGAAAGGTGCGAGCGAGTGAGATACGACTTGTTTGATGGCTGTGGCTTGCGATGTTTTTGCATTTCCCCCCTCTGTCTCTGTCAGACAGGCATTGCGAGGCCGGCGCGCGATCAACTTCCCTTGTCTATTCCTACGCTTCCTTTCCCCACATTCCCTCCCTCCCTCCCTCCCTCCCTCCCCCGTCCCACTCCTCCACGCGCAGCCTGGTCTCACCGGGCTGGGCTGCAACAGCTACGAATTCATCATCACTGTTGTCTGAAACGGCCGTGTGTGTGTGTGTGTGTGTGTGTGTGTGTGTGTTGTTGTTGGTTGATTCAGGTGCAGCATCTCAATCGTCAAACAAATCTCCTCCATCACTCCTCGCCTACCAGAACCAGAGGCTCGACCGCTGGTTCCGCCTTCCTCCTCGTTATTCTTTCCCCTCCTCCTTCCGTTGCCGCGTTTCCCCTTTATTCCCCGTTAAACTCTTTCCTCTCCTCTGCCCCGACTGTACGCCTCGTCGTTGTGTAATGAGATGTAACGTATTACAATACACAGCAGCGTACAGACGGGCGGCCCGGGCCTGCCCGCCCTGCCTTGTTCGTAACTGCCACCCTGCTGCGCAGTGATGACGAACTATGTCCTCTGTCCCCTCGAATCTGCACTTAACCTTGTCCTTTTCTTGTCACTCTCGAGAGGCGAGGAGGAGAACGTGCGACTGTGTGTGTTGGTGAGTGAGTGTGTGTGTGTGTGTGGGTGTGAGTGAAAGAGAGAGAATGAGATAGAGAGGGCTGAGCTTGGCAGGGCGCACACATTCTTCGGCGTGCCCAGAACGCCTACCACAGTTTGGTGCGGTCCGAGCCGTGGGTGGCGGGGCGGGGCGGGGCGGGGCGGGGCGGGGAGGGGCGGGGCGGGGCGGGGCGGGGCGGGGCGGGGCGGGGCGGGGCGGGGCGGGGCGGGGCGGCTCGGGGCTCGGCTCGGGCTCGCGCCGCGCCGCCCCGCTCATCTCGGTAGTCTATAGGAGACTTAGGCCAACTTTTCTTTTGTAGCACCAAGGGCGCACAGAGCTCAGGGTGCTGCACGGACCTCGGACACAGTTCCGTAGACCCCGCGGGCTGGGGTTGGGAAATGGGGGAAAAAAGGGGAGAGCTAGTCTTTCTCTCCTGTGAGGGAAAAGCAGGGAGGAGGAAGAGGCCGTAAGATGCCATGGCCTAGGCCTATAGAGTTGGCAGGCCCGCAACACTGTGCCGTGTTTTCTGTTTACAAGGAGGAATACGCACGCACGGAGTGGGTGGCAGGGTGGGGCGGGGCGGGCTGTGGAGCGGGGTGGAGCGAGGCGGAGCGGGGCGGAGCGGAGCGGGGCGCAGTGGGGCGGCCCGTAGGATACAGAGAAGCGACAGTCATCGCGTTGCGCTGTGGTGCAGGCACCAGGGGTTCTTTAGCGCCTGTAAAATACTTTTCGTCAGAAAAGCCTTCAATACGACGAGTGAATCGAGCAGCTTTATTTGCAGCTTGCTGCTCCGTTGTGCCCGCCGCCGCCGCTGCCCCGCGGGCGGGCTCGGGCGGCGGGACGGTAGGCGCGGGGCGGGGCGGGGCGGGGCGGGGCGCACACCGGGAGGGGTGCTAGCAGCGCTAGCCACAAGCGGGTTATTTTAAAACAGCCTCGGGACGTCTGCTCCTTGAAGTAATATTTAGCCCAGCAAGCGAGCGGCGAGCCACGCCGGCCATCGGAGAGTCGAACAAGCTATTTCTGCACTAATGGACAAATAATGAGTGGAATATGGGAATCCGCGCGAAATAGCTGCGGTGCGGGGGGTGGGCGCGCGCGACCGGGGCGGCTCATGCTAACTCGTCACTTCGACACCTTAGACTGAAAGTCACGCAGTTCAGCCGCGCGTTCCGAAAGGCACGCAGTTCAGCCGCCCATTCCAAGACTAACGCAGTTCAGCCGTGCGGTCCGAAAGACACGCAGTTTACCGCTCCAGACATAGGAACTGCGTGAGTCTTGGATTGAGCGTCTGAACTGCGTGTCTTTCGGAGCGCGCGGCTGAACTGCGTTAGTCTTGGAACGGGCGGCTGGACTGCGTGCCTTTCAGTCTAAGGTGTCGACTTGACGCGGACGCAGCAACCACTCATCTCGTCAGGAGCACCGCGCTGGCCAGCTGCTGAGAGTTTTTTTCTCTGCATTCGCTTTGCAGATTTGTGATTAAACTGTGGCTTTCATGATGTGAAGAAGAAGGAGGTGCAGATGTAAACGATGCGGAACAGGCTGCCCGGCCCGGGCCCCGGGCCTCTGTGGTGCCATGGGGTGATCGATGGCAGCGTGGGCTGAAATAGTGGCGCTGTCCACCGCTGGCTGCGTCCCACCCCGCCCCGCCCCGCCCCGCCTCATCTCTGGCGAGTGAGGAACGTAATGCTCACGATTACGGGCGTTATGCAACTTCCATCTGACTTTATTATTCTCTCCAGAAATAACGCGGTGGTGAAGAGAGATTAAGGAAATGTCGCAGAGAGAGAGAGAGAGAGAGAGAGAGAGAGAGAGAGAGAGAGAGAGAGAGAGAGAGAGAGAGAGAGAGAGAGGGGGGGGGGAGGGAGGGAGGGAGGGAGGTGCGAGGGGTGCGATTACTATCTATGTTAGATCCCGATGGTTATATATTTTTTTAAGTCCCACCTGTGAGAAAAATATAATGTTAGACATAATTTCTTGTGGGAAAAATTTAAATGTGGGTTTTTTAAAATTTCCAACCGGAAACACCACCCTCAATCCCGTGTTACATGTGGGAAATTTTGTTTGGGTGGGCCTCTACGGGTCCTTCACTCAAAAGAATCAATGCACACCATAAGGTGCACACGCTAAAATAAAATCAGGGAAAAAATAGAAAATATCAGAAAAAATCAAGAAAAAATAAGAAAAAATCAAGATAAAGTCAGGGGAAAAAACAAGAGAGAATTATTAAAAAAGCAAGTAGAAAAATCAAGAAGTCAGGAAAAAACAGTATAAATCAAGGAAAATCACAAAAAACTACGAAAGTCAGAAGAACCGTTGTACGCTTGAATTTATAGTGAAGGACCCTTTGGGCCAGACCCTTCTCCCTCCCCCGCGCCGTCCGAACGGCCACGGGTCGTCTTCGGCTTGATCGGGAAGAAGTGCAAGCCCGGCGCCTGTCTTCGGTGGTTGGGGTTTGGGCGGGGCCGGGCGGGGCGCCCGACTGCGCTAGCGCCGTGAGCTGCACGCCACGCCCCGCCCCGCCCCGCCCCGCCCCGCCCCGGGCTTGGCTCACGAGCGGGACGGACGCACCCAGACGAACAATTGATTGCGCCGTTGTTCTATTTCCCACCGGCTGTGTGATGTGATTCGGGTTGAAGGTCTGGTAGCGGCTCTAGCCTGCCGCGTGGGGCGGGGCGGGGCCAGGCGCGGTGGGGTGCGGCGGGGTGCCGTGGCCGTGGCGAGCAGGGGTTGGATGGGGTGGAGCGGGGCGGGGCGGGGCGATCCGTGGGCGTTTAGGGTATCTGTCTTTGTTCATCCCGCTCCTCCCAGACTTTGCACGACACAGTCGAGAATCGGACCATGCACTGTGAAAGCATTTGCTGTGTAGATACCTCAATTCTGTGCTTTTTTTTAATAAAAAGAGAAAATTAGTTTTCGTGTAACATTCTTAGCTGCGCCTGGCACCTCTAGATATTGTCTCAGCGGTGGCGCCGCAGAGAGAGGTATGCGCTCGCGCTCGGGCGCGTGCTTCGCTGCTTCGCTGCCTAGTCTGCTGCGTCGCCGTCCGAGCCACTTGTTTCGTCTGCAAAATAGAAAGTCCCAGCCTGGCCCGGCCGCGACGAAACACACCATCACAGAAAATCCAAGGTCAGGGAGACGAGGGAGGGCGGGGGCGACGACAACCAGAGGGAGAAGAAGGCGGAGGAGGAGGGGGAGGGGAGGTTGAAAGGAAAAGAGAGAGAAATGGGGAAATAACACGACGCCACATTTTCTACGCGGGCCGTGACGTCATTTAGTACGGTGACTACGCGCGAGTTAGAGAGAGAAAGCAAGAGATAGAGAGTAAGAGTAAAAGGGAGAGAGAGAGAGGGGGGGGGGAGCCGCCGCGCAGGAGAATAGGCCCTTGCCAAGTCGCTAGCTGCACGTGGCGCACGTCTGGGCGTGCAGGTACCCCAGGGGGCGGCGGGGCGGGAGCACGCAGCTGGCCTGTGGTAGCGCGGAAACATGGGGGCGAGAACGAGTCAGAGAATTTGCTTCATTATTTGTGGAGAGTCATCTCTTCGGTCCGCGCTCTTTCCCTCTTGGAAGATGTCCGCTGCGCGCCGGGGCTCGCGGGGCGGAACGGGGTAGCATGCGTGCGGGGAGGGATGCGGTGCCCTTTCTATGTGACGGTTTGTGTTGGTGATGGCGCCAGCGAGGGTGGTGGAGCGAGGGGTCCACCACTTCCTTTACTCGTGTGTACACAAAGAAAATTACTCTCCCCCAACTCAATATTACTCGGCATTACTCACCAATACTCGGCATTACTCGCCAATACTCGCAATCATTTTTGCACATTACTCGCTCATACTCACCATTACTCGCCCATACTCACCATCACTCGCACATTACTCGCCAAAACTCGTCAATACTCACTAATACTCGCCTGTACTCGAAATACTAATGTGTACACTGCTTGAGGGAGTGGGGGACCCCTCGCGGCGGAGGCTGCCCTGCCGTGCCCTGCTCCGCCTTTCCCTGCCCCGCTCTGCCCCGCCCTGCCCCGCCTGTGATGGCAAGGGATCCTCTCCCCGCTCGAGCGTCTGTCGGTAGATCGCAGATACCGATCACCAGGCCAGCCCACTTGACGCATTCAAAATACACCCGTCACTTTCGTTTGACGCGGCGCGGGCCGTCCGGTCCCGGCTGGGCAGGGCAGATCTGGTCCACACTGCGGTGCCCTGCCCCCCCCCCCCCCCCGTTCCACCGCACCCCCGTACATCCAAATCATGAGCAAGCCAACAGCCAACTGCAGCGCTTTCTTCTTTTACACGGTAAAAACAATGTCTGATTTTTTGAGGGAATAGGGAAAACTTTGAGGATCCCACGTCATTTGAGGAAAACTCCTCATATTTTGAGGAAGTCTCAAATATTGAGAGAAGTCTCAATATTTGAGTTTCCTCAGAGTAAGTAGGATCCTCAAAATTTTCCCCTTTTCCTCAAAAAAATCGGACATTGTTTTTACCGTGTCACTCCTCCAAAATCACTGCTTGGTTAACATTAACATTGTCTTTTGTCATCCCTCCCTGTGATACCCACTTTCCCCGCTTTGAGGAGTTTCTAAGGCAACCCCTCCCCCATCCCCATGCACCCTTCCCATCCCTCCTCCTCACTCCTGCCCTTCGATTTTGAGCGCAGACAGCAAGCGTCTGTCATCCGAGCACCAGCGACAGGTCCATCCCTCCACCGCGCCGAGTGTCATGGGCCCAACTACTGGCCAATACCACCCCGCCCCGCCCCACCCCGCCCCACTCCGAGTCTCGTCTCGACGGCCACCGGCCAGGCGCGCCAAACTAGCCAAAACCTCAGCGTCTAAGCACATGGTGGGGTGTGATGGTGCGGGGGGCGCGGTAGGGCGGAGTGGGGCGGCCTCTGGCGAGCAAAGCTGCCCTCAGGTCCTCTGCTCGAGGCCAGCAGGTCCCTAAGGAATCAGCAGCAAAGAGGCAATCAAACTGGGCTTCTGTGTTGTATCACGCCCTCGTGTGACAGGAAGCCAAAGGGTTAAAGCGGGGGGCGGCAGAGAGAGCGAGACTAGGATGTAGACTGGCAGAAAACCGCGGACCACATCAGACCTGCCTGAATGCGTCTGAGAAAACTGACGCGCCGCCGGCGAGTCTTCGAGTTTCATGCGTAATTTAGAGACTTTCTTTTCAGTGCTGCACTGTTAAAAAAAAAACTGAAAATTCAGACTAACTTTTTCAGACTAGGCTGTCTGAAACGAGTTTTCAGATTGATTCGTCGAAATTTTAAGACTTGTGTCTAAAAAATCATAGGAACTTGTCTGAATCGGATATTCAGACCATGCTTGGAGGACAGAGATGCAATATCTCTAAAGATTACGCCGTGAATCACTTTGATGGGTCTGTCTCAACCCTCTTCGGAGAAGGAATCTCCCACATCTTCGGAGAGGCGCGCGGTGCCTTAAGCAAGCTGCCGATGCTTATGTCGCACTGCTCGTGTAATACGAAATACGTACTGCAGCACAGACCCTCGCTCAGCCCCGCCCCCCGCCCCGCCCACCACAGCCGTATCTGCTCTGTCACATCGAACGCTCTGCTCAATCTTAAATTAGGCTGTGTTGGTGATGCCAAACGGACGCAAGTAAGTTCTCTCAGCCCTGCTCAGCTCCGCTCAGCTGTCAGTAACACTGCCGATGATGGGCGTGACGTCAGCCGAGTCAGGCGCGTCAGTCTCCGACCCGCTGGGCCAGAGGTATAGGTGTGTCAGGTTAGCGCGAATGCGAACACGACATGGCAGAGAGCTAACTGTTAGCTCAGCGCCAGCGCTCCGCTCCGATGGAGGCGGCGGTATTTATACCCCGTTCTTCCCCGGTACAAATCTCCGAGATGATGTGAACGGATTTTCTCCCTTGCTGGTGTGCACACTGCGTGGACGCCCCCCGCTCAGCTCGGCACTGCTTGTGTACGGGACATAGCGGAGTTTGACACTCACTCGTGTTTAGGGTAGCGGAAGCTCGCCCCTCTGCCTCCACCCCGGTCTACCTCGCCCCGCCCCGCCCAGGCCAGCACGCGCTACGCTAATGGGATTGCATAGAGTTCAATGTCAGGTTTAATGGTTGAGCGTTGCGCCACGTCCGGATGGGTGGACAGAGCAGGGTGGGGAGACACTGCACGGGTCCATCAAAACACGACGACAGACTGCCAGCAGGGCACGTCGAGGCTAGAAGGGACGTGCCTCTGTCATTAATAATATTTTCCATTTTTCACGCACTTCCCTCATCGACTATAGTAACTCGGATGTTTCCGCGTGAACAAACCATCAAATCACCTTAAAAACCAAAACACAACTTGTTTCTTCCACGTACGAGCAATCAGAATTTTCCAGAGGAGTTTTCTGGAGAAGGTAGAAATAAGGTCCGTATGCTCTTCCTCAAAGCGACACTCATTTCAATATGTGGTTAAAAGAGTGGAAACGCCGCGAAATTGTATAGCGCCAACCTGCTGTTATTGCTTCCGAGGTAACTTTCAGAAGAGAGGGGAGTAATGAGTGACTACTTACAAGGACGCCGTTCCACACAAAATTATAACTTACGCGCTTTTTCACTCATACCCACGGCCAGTGTGGCGGCAGGGCGGTCGCGTGGGGCGCGGCGGGGCGGGGCGGGGCGGGGCGGGGCGGGGCGGGGCGGGGCGGCTCAAGACGGACCGGACTAGGTCGCCGCTATTCGCGTCCCTGTAACCCAATTTAATAGGACGGTCCACGCGCTAATTGCCGCATTGCATTGTGGGGCCCGGGGCCCGGGCCCGGCCGGGCTGGCGGCAGGCCGCACTCGCCGCACCGCTCGACCAGCCACCTAAAGGGGACGCTGCTCGGAAACTCTCAGTGCGACCTGTTCATCAATTATATGTTTGAAAGGTTCCGTCTGAGGGCCCCTTCGGGAGCATCTCCACCTCCTAACATGATTTTTTCCCATATAGCAGGGGTTTGGGCGTTTGCAATCCGGTCAGGGTTGGTTTATCCTTCGCGCACCTGAACTGTTGTTGAGGGTTTCACTGCTGCGACTCAACAACACTTTTGCCCGTCCCTCCTCCAAATTTCAAGTTTTGAGCTCAACAATTCCAACGAGGGTTATGCGCGGAGCAAAAAGTGGGTTGCTAATAATTTTGACGATCAGTGTAACTTCTAAGAAAAAGGGGATACGCGTGGATTGCATCGCGCAAGTCGCAAGTCGTACTGTCACGTATGACGTACGTGCGCGTGGGCTTGCTCTAGCGAGAATGGCCTTTTTTCTTCATTTTTCAGCGTGCCGGTGGGCAACCCTCTAACACCTAGTCCCATCCCATCCCATCGCCTCCGCACTCGTTGCGGCGCTGCTGCGCTCGGGGCGGTGCTGCTGCAGCCCGGCTGGCCCCGCTGGCCCGCAGTGGCACTTCTCCAAATGGGAACGGGTCGGGCCCTGCCTAGCGCCGCCACGAGACGCTGTTTCTCTCCCCGCGCCTCTCCCCTCCCCTCCTCCCCACGCTCACCCTCTCTCCTGCTCTCCTCTCACTTCCTCTCCTTTCGGATGGTCCATCGCCCTCCTCCTCCCAGTGCCCCCTTTGTCTCCTTTCTCAACTCCCCTCTCTCTCTCTCTCTCTCTCTCTCTCTCTCTCTCTCTCTCTCTCTCTCTCTCTCTCTCTCTCTCTCTCTCTCTCTCTCTCTCTCTCTCTCTCTCTCTTTCTCTCTCTCTCTCTCTCTCTCTCTCTCTCTCTCTCTCTCTCTCTCTCTCTCTCTCTCTCTTTCTCTCTCCCTCCCTCCCTGCCCTTGATCGGGGCCCGTGCAGGCTTATGATGTTCCTTAACGACCTGAGCTCAGCTGCGCTATATTCGGTGCAAGCTGCGTTGTTGCCGCACGGCATGGTGCTAGAGAGGGAAACCGGTGAACCATGGGTGATCATATACGGCTCCATTTAACCTATGTGGAGCCCCGGGGTCCATCCCATCAGCCTTCCCTTCCCTCCCCCCTCCCACCGCGGTCCCACATCCACCGCCCCGCCGCCCCGCCGCCCCCCACACGCTCTAAGGGGGAAAGGGGGGTGAACAAGGGTGAACGGAGTCATTCGCGGAAATTCAAACCAAACCAGGGTAATCTCGGGAGATTCGAAAGGGATTCCTAGGCTGATCCTCTCTGATCCCACGAAAGAAATTGATGTCATCTAGGTTCGGTAGTCTGGTTGATACGGACTTTGAGGGGTTGAATTGTTGCTACCTTGAACTGCAGCCATGAGATAAACGTAGTTTAAAGTGCCAGTGTTCCGAACGGTGCCCCCGCCCCGCCGAGCCCCGCCCGGGGCCCGGGGGAGGCTGGCCGTCCGGCCACCGGGGCCGCTGGGACGCCCCATGGCACGACCCAGCACATCAGCCTGTAAAAATAAATTGCGTAGGGATCACAAAAGCTTTCAGTCTAACACGGAACTGCGGCGCTACAAGGTCCCTGCTCAGCTCACACAGGCTCAGCAGCGCAGCAAGAGGGGGAAGATCTGGGGAGATCCGTCCCACCCCCACCTCACGGCGACAATAGAAAAAGAAACAACAGGCCGGGATAGAGAGGGGGGACGGGGGAGGGGAGGGGTATACCGGTCGTAGACAGGCTTTCCTTCCTGCTTTTAGTTTATTTTTGTTGCCACGCATTGTCATAACACGACATTATTCGGCGAGCCTGGACGCCGCGCCAAGCTGCCCCACCCCGCCCCGTCCCTCCCCGCCGCTCCGCCCCGCGCCGTGTCGCCTAGTACTACGCAGCTTTCGCCGCCGCACATTAGATGGTCTATTTATCCATCGCCGCAGTTCTTTCTGCAATGTGAAGCTGTTTTGGATACAGACACAAGTAAAAGAGAAGTCTGGGAAATATAAAACACCGAATCAAGAGAAGTGTCCATTGAATTTAAACCCGAACAGGAGCGGGGTGATTGGAAATAATAAGTTATATTTTTCCACACTGTTATTCAATTACGGTGACGTCACATTCTTTTTCATGTGAAAACTGTCACATTCCTTTTAATATTAATGTCACATTCTTTTGAATGTGACTATAAAATTTAGCCCGCATATTCTGGCCAATTCACGTTCGAAAGAATGTGACATTACATTTTAAACAATGTGACACTTTTCACATGAAAAAGAACGTGACGTCACAGTAATTGAATAACAGTGCACAACATTTTCGTTGTGGAGACTCTTTTTCAGATCGTCTAGTTGTGTCACATTTATCGCAGTGCGACAATAATGGCGCTCGACATAAGAACGTCTGACATGACGCAATCACGTTACATTTCTGTTCTGCAGTCGCACTTACATAAGTTGCGCCTCCCTGAGCCGGGCTTGTTCTAAAGGTTATTATTAGGCTAACCAGCCCTCCTGCACTGCCGTCCCTATTCTAAGGCTGGACGTCGTTTTCAATCGAGACCGAATCGATGAATGCGAGTCTACTTGACTACTGCAAACAATCTAATCCAATTTCTCATATCCCAAAGTGGGAGAGGACTTTTCAAAGCGTAACTGGAGTTGGAATTTTTAACCCCACTCTCTTCGAGGGAGATATTTTTCAGCATCGCTCTGTAATTTTTTTTTCTGTCTTTCTCAGAGCTAGAGGACAAATTGTTTCTCTCCAGAAAGTAATAAATTTGCCCTCAACTTCTCGCCCGGATAGGAGCGAGAATTTTGACTCGTAGATTTTCGGTGATTTCATTTTTAATTAGTTCCACACTTTGAACTGATATAAACGTTAGCGGCTGTACTAGAGCTGCTGTCAACACTTTTTCACACATGCGAAAGTATTACTCACATGTATTTTCGTCGCCCTGTCTTTTGAAGTCCTGGCACTAGCTTTTGTATTCCATCACACGAAGGCGGTCCTCCCATTTCTTATAACTAAAACCGTAGGAAATGCACGGAAAAGATAAATGCATTCGTACGACGCTGAAGAGTCCTGCCCTGCACAGTAAAATTTTTTGTTGTTGATTAACAGCATAAGTGTTGTTAACTTTTTAAAGAACATATGTTGTTTACAAACAGTTTTTTTGTCACAGGTCAAGAGTTTAAAAAAAAATTCTTTCATCCCAAAAGAGGTGTTTCTGCCTTGTTACTGCGCAGAAAGGTTATTAATTACAAACTTCGCTGTTCTCTGACAAAATGTGTTGGTTAAAAAGTTAACAATACTTTTGTTGTCACGTTACAACACATCCATACACATCAGTTTCTTGTATGGGCCCACATGATAAGAACATACGGATATTTTAAAGTGTAATACTAGAAATAACTCCTTTGTTCGAGAACAAGGTGCTCGTCGCGCAACCTCTCGTCTTCTGACAACTACTTTTTACAGTGTGCATCTCCCGGTGCGGCGGCGTTGGCGCTTCCCGCCACGGCGCCTGGTGGTAGGCAAGCCCGTCACTCAGGCCCGCTTGGCGGTACAGTATGCCGCTGACACACAGGGGCTCTCCTTACTTGGCCTTTCCTCTCGAGTAGCGTTGCAAAGCGAATCGAGTGAACAGCGGAATTACTTCAAGGGTATCCTCAGATTACTTTAATTGTGAATGTGTCGTAAATTTCATCTCATGGCCAAAATTACCGTGAAGTAAAATGTGCCCATCTAACGCAGACGAGAGTCTTTGAACTGTTCACCCTGACCTCGACAATCGTGTCTTCTTACCCACGAAAGTACCGTAAAACTTTTCTTTTTCTCTTTCGCCCGGGGGAGTTGGCAACACCTCCTTGTCCCTGGTCCACCCTGGGCGTTCCCTCTCCCCCCCCCCTCCCCGCGCGCCAGCTCGCGGCGAGGTTACTTAAAGGCCCGGCTCGGCCCGGCTCGGCCTGTTCCGTTCGGCAACGCAAGCGTTGCACCCATTTCTCTCCCCTCAAGTTACTTCCCCCTTTGTGCCCGGTGATGACCACGGGGCCAGCGGTGTGAGCTCCCAGTGACAGTTTAGTGGATAAAGACTTTAGTGCAGTGCTGGTAAGTTTGAGGCAGACGCGTTGAACGCGTTGGTGGTGGTGGTGATGGTGTTGGTGATGTGCATGGGGAGCGCCCCGCAAGTGCCTCAGCGATTGCAGCCAAGTCAAAAAGTGCAACGGCGTCAGCTGAAAAAGTGCATCAAGTGCGACATACTGGACGGCGCGGGCCAGGCCGCAGGATTACCTCGCGGGGAACCATGGGGGCGAGTCTGGACGAGGAGGAGGGTGAGGACGAGGAGGAGGACGACCACGAGCAGGAGGACGACCACGACGAGCAGGAGCAGGGGGAGGACCGCACCGGAAGTCACCTTCGAACGGCCTGTCGACCACCCGGCGCGCCGAGCCGAGCCGAGACCGCTCGGCCGGGGCCGGCCCGGCCTGCTGGCTGGGCGAAGACCACCCGGCCACCTCGCCACCCACCGTCCACCACCCGCCCCGCCTCAAGACAAGCTGTCTGTCCTGTGCTGACCGACTGGTGACAGAAGGGGTGGCAGGGCAGGCCGCCCGCCTCCCGCCTCCCGCCACACCCCGCTCCGCCGCGCCAGCAGCGCCCGCCGCCTGATGGACTCTTACTTTCTCCCTCTTTCCCTCTCACTCTGGCTACCGAGCCACCGCCCGAATAAACAGTGCTGGGTAAACATATATACAGATTGCGATTAAGTGAGTGCATCGAGTGGAATCGGGGGTAATATGAACTCGCCCTGGGCGCCGAGTTGTGGTGGGGCATGGCAGGGCATGTCGTGGTTTGGCGTGGCGGGGCGTGGCGCGGCGTGGCGTGGTAGCCGCGAGGGTGGAGGTGAGGGTGAGGGCTGAGCACTCGCGTCGGGTCTGTATTACCGTGAGGAAGGCTCCGCTCTGTTAACCGTACCGTAACGTCGGACTGTGTGGGCCTAGTTCATTTAAATCATACATTGCTGTGAGAGACTATAAGATCAAGGAACAGGTGACAGCTTTCATTTTTATACCAGCTACCATTGTACGGGATCGGTTGCTTTAAAGATGGCAGCGCTGCAGACAGCGTCAAAATAACAGAAATAGGATAGTCTTTCCGGACAGCGAATCAGATATGTGTTATCTGTTTTGCGCCGGGGGCTCTCGCCAGCCCTAGCCGTGGCGAGGACGGGGGTTGATGTTATCGCGTTCCTGGGAAGCTCCTTTGTCTTCGGACCGTGGTCTGGCTTGTACAGTGTCCTAGCGGGCCGGACAGGACGGGGCGGGCACGCTGGTATTACTGTTGTGGGCGCGGAGGGTGGGACTGAGACGCAAAACTCGCGGTGAAAAGTGGCGAGGAGTGCCAGGGGGGAGAGGGGGGCGCGGCGGGCCGGCACGGGCGAAAAGGAGATTATGCCATTACTTTTCCCCGCAACCCCGGGCTCTGATTTGGCACCGGCGTCCCCTGTAGTACGTAGCGGCTGAAACGTAAATATCCCGAACAACATGGTCCAATGTCACGCCGAGGCGAGCGCGTCCCACCCTGCCCCGCCCCGCCCCGCCCCGCCCCGCCCGCCCCCGCCTGGCCGGGGAGATACGACGGGTGTGTCTTTTAACTCTCCCTCCCCCTCGCCTCGCCTCTACTCGCCTGCGCGCATGGCCAGCGGCGGCGGCCGCGGCCGCCAACCAGCAAGCCATGCGGACTCGGCAGCGCGCACTCAAAATTTAAATAGAATCCCTACGTTTTCTCTTCTCTGGCACGCGTCCACGAATTAACAGAGAACACATTTCAAAAAGAAAAAAAAATCTACGACGCAGCCTTTTAATTTCCACGTCTGAGACCGAAGCTCTTTATCATGTGACGAGATGATCGATAATGCTATTCGCGGATGGCACTGTGCAGCCCGGGGCGACAGGCTCATCGGGTCCTGCTGCTTACTTCTGTTTCCTCTCCGAGCGGAGCAGCATTGCATTCAAAATAGCCCCTTCATAAATTGACAGTGACATGCTAACTTCTTGGCACCCCAGCCCCAGCCCTGCCCTCTGCGCTCCGGCCGCGCGTCTCCCTCGCTCTCACTCTCTCGTCCCGCTCGCCTTGACTGTCTCTCTCTACCCCTCTCTCAGTGCGGCGCGGTGCACCTGTCCGATGATCAGGCGCCTCGGCACGGGAGACGGGGCGCCCGTGCCTTTTCTAGTCGACTTGCCGCACAGTGTACCGACGGGGTTGGCTTGGGGGAAGCCCAACCTACTTTACACCCCGTCACGCACCGCGACGCTCTGCCGCGCTTCGCCACGCCCAGCCGCAATTTTTCACCCTCACCCCGCCCCACCCCGCGCCGCAGCCTCACGTAATGGCCCCCTGTCTCACAGGCCCGGCCAACCTTCTTCCCCGCGCTTCCTGCTTGCCGCTCTGACTTCATTATTTGTAGTGACCTTCATTTGTCTTTTATTGTCTTGAAAATTACTCTTTTGCCAAATTGCCGTCATTTAAAAAGTTTTTAAAAAAATACATTGGCAGTTTTAATCAGAACTGCCTTTCAATTTTTCTGAAGTAAAACAGTGTGAGACCTCTAGCCCTGTATACCTCCCCTATGCCCCTCAAGAGCATCTATGGCTTCCATTGTACTACGCGAGGATATTTAGGGGGGGCGGAAGGGGGAGGGGGAGGGAGTGGCGCTGGGCGAGCTGGGAGAGCGACGCTACACTGCACCTGTATCCCAATGACGCCTGTAGTTTCTTTCCGTATTGTTCATCATGCATGTTCGTGAGTATTTTCTTTGGCGTTGGGCCTTTGTCGGGTCTCGAACCTGCGCTGCTGATTGCGAACGGGAGCGGTGCCATCATGGCAGCGGCGCGGGCGCTTCGGCTTAACGTTGCGCAAGCGCAAGTCTCCGGCCAGGCCAGGCCCGCCAGGCCACGACCGCGTCGCCGCAGCAGCCGCGGCAGCAGCGCCGGCCAGAGCCGCTATTTTCATCTGAGCAGCTCCCCGCGTGGAAGGGTCGCGCCTCGCGCCGCGCCCGTCCCGCCCGCGCACCTCAGACCTCACCGCCTCCCCTCCCCCCCCCCCCCTCAGGGCCAGGGGGCACGGGGCACGGGGCCGCGCGCGGCACTGCAGCAGGTGCAGCAGGAGCAGGCCTGGAGCCGAGGGGCGATCTTTCATACAAAATGTGTACAGTGATTTTTCTTTGACTTTTGATTTTTTCGAAATTGTTTTATTCATTTGATTTTTTTTTGTTTTGACTTTTTTTTTAGATTTTTCAAAGAAAATTTCTGCCACTTTGTGATAATTTTTGATCTCTTACCTTCATTTCTGATTTTTGTTTCATTTCTTTTTTCTTTTTTTTTTTTTTTGGGGGGGGGGGGGGTCAGTTTTTCTCATTTTTAAAATGATTTTCTGGGGGTCGTACAATGAACTATCGAGGCGACTCCCCCTCGCCTGGAGCTGGAGGAGGGCGCACGCGCACGGCGGCGCGGACGGACAGACCAACTGCCTATTTCTCAGGAAAACTCTACTCGACCTGTCTCTCTCGCCCTCACGAGGTTCGCCATATGGGTGCGAGAGAGAGAGGGGAGCGCTTTTCGGATGTACAGGCCGGAAGGGGTGGGGGTGGGGGTTGGGGAGGACGGTAGGGCAGGGGAGCGCTCTATGGAATCGAGAGGTACGTCCTGCACAACTCGAACCTTGCCCCTAGTTATTGAGACGAAGGCGGTAGACTTAAGGTGAAGTTTAGCACGCATCGGGCGCGAATCCGCTCTGATACCGCGGTCGCCGATTGCCGCCGATTGCCGCCGGGGCGGTGCCGAGGCGAGGTCGCGGTTGCTGACCCGCTGTCCCTGTGCCACCCAGCTGCACGCTGGTCGCGAGACCCTGCTCTGTCCTGCCCAGCGGGACTTGCCGCCGCTTCAGCTATTTCGGCCCCAAAATACGCTTCACTGCCAAGGTTAAACCAGGCAGGCAGGCTGAGAGGTGCAGCGGCAGCGGGCTGCGGGCCGGGGGACCGGGCCGCCACGGCCGCGACAAGGAGCGGGGAAGAAGCTACAAGTGGTTGACGGGGTGGGAGCGGCGAGCGGCCCATCGGCTCATTCCGGCCCGCGTGCGGGGCGGGGGCGGGGCGAGGGTGGGGGCGGGTAGGAGAGGAGACACGCTAGAAGGTCGTGCCGCGCCGCGCATATGCGCCGGGTAGGGTCAGTGACCTGGCCCGCCTCTGCTGCTGGAGCCGTCCTGGCCCCGGCTGCTCACGTCCTCATGTGCGACAAGGAGGGACCCGTGGCGCGAGGAGGTAGTAGAGCGGGGCGGTGTTCACGTTCACCGGCTCCACCACCACCACCACGCTCACGGCTACTGGCCGGCCCCAAGGCGGGCCAGGCAGCGTGGGACGGACAAGGGCAGCGCAGAGCCCCTGCCCATGCCCCTGCCCCTCACGTGGAGCAGCAGCTTCCCTCGTGGGTAATGAGCGCCCCGCTCCACTCCGCACCGCGCCCCGGGCCCGGCCACCTCATCCCGCGAGATTTTACTCTGGCGTTGAAAATAGACGGCGTACGGAAGAGGCGAGTCGGAGCGTCGCGGGCCGGGGGTGCGGCGGGGTGGGGTGGTGGAGCGGGTGTGCTACCGTTCCCGCGACTTGGCGCGGCTTCGCTTTTCCCGGGCGGCGGGTGAGGGGTGAGGGTTGGGGAGAGCAGGGCAGTCGTCTGATTCAGGAGAGCGTTCAAGAGGGGCTCTCCTATACCTACCGTATAGCTCCGTCCTTGTTTGCACTCACTGGGCAGGTATAGGAGAGCCCCTCTTGAACGATCTCCTGAATCAGACGGCAGGGGCAGGGCACATATAATAGGCCCGCGTGGCTTTAGGACTCCTGGGGACTTCGCTGCAGGACGGCGCGGGGCGGAGAGAGGGTTGCGGTGCGAAGTGAGCGGAGCACCGGTGCTGCCACCGTGCTAGACCTCGAGGGATGTCATGTCAGCGGGAAGTCCGAAACAAATCCCGCTCCATTCTCTCTCCCTCGCTCTCCCGGTCCGTTGGCATGGCGGCTGCGCGGGCAGGCCGGGGAGACGACCCCCTGTGTCCAGGGCAAGGGGGATGGTGGAGGCGAGGGGAGAGGCTCTCCCGGGCGGCAGGGCGCGGCGCGCGGCGCGGACACTCGCGGGATCTTCCTCCCCCTACCCGCGCCCCGCCACGGACAGCGCCAGCTGAGCCGTGCCAAGTCGGTGATCGGGGGCCCCGGTCCCCCGCCGCCCCGGCCGAGCGGGCAGGCTCACCGCACGGCGCGGCGCGGCGGGGCGCGGCGGGGCGCGGTGGGGCCCAAGCCAGCTCAGGCCAACCCGGGGCTCGGCAGTGGGGGTCGAGGCGCAGGCAGGCAGCGTTTGCTCCCGGCTGCTCTCCGCTCGCTCTCTCCCTCTCTCTTCCTTTTGCTGGTGTGTAGTCCCCTCTCACCGCAAGCGCCCCTCTTCTCCTCTCTCGACGCAAATGGATTACAGTGTGCCATATGCGGCAGCATCAGTGCTCGTGATTTCTCATAATTTTATTTCACCTCCATTATTGTGTTTGGTGACGTGAGTGTGTGTGCGTGTGCAGTGCGCCGCCCGGCCGCCGGCCGGAACATTGTCGGGTGGTTGTGATCCGCGGCAAGGACAGGACTATGTACATGGTGCGGGGGAAGTGAGGGCGACCCGGACCTAGGTCCCGTCCTCTGGACCGGTGGGTGGGACTGGAGGACCTTCGGGACGGAGCGGCGCAACGGCGGCCTGCAGCGGCAGCTGACATGGCGCGTCCCGCCCGCGCCGACTGATTCAGAAGATCGTCCTCGCACCTCCGTCCTCCTTGCACCTACAGCGGTGTCACATGTTGACCCTGGTGTTGTCACATGAGTGCGACCAGGACAGACGTTATGAGAGTGATCTTCGGAATGAGCCGGCTGGAGCGGGTCGGGTGCGGTGCGGATCCTGGAGCCGGGCGCCGGGCGGGCGTACCTCGCTGCCCGGCCCGGGGCGGTGCGGCCCGCGGCCCGGCTGCTCGGCGCGGCGCAGCACGGAGCAGCGCGGCGGATGGAACGGATTTATTTTCGATCACCGCCGCGGCCCAAGCTTGTCGCCTCGCGGTATTTATAGTAGAGGCGGCACGGTGCATGGCGCCGCGCAGCGCCGTGGCTCTGCGGCCGGCCCGCCCTGGCCCGGCGCAGCAGCAGCCGTGCCAGCGGGCATTTTAATTAATTATAAATTAAATAAGCGATCTAAATGGCGAGTGCGGGTGTTTTCGGGCTAGGACGAAATACCGGCGCCATGCTGTTCTCTGGTGCCTCCGGCTCTGCTCTGTCTGCCGCGGACCGGCCGGCGGCCGGCGGCGGGCGGACACCCGGCCGCGTTCAAACCGTTGGCGCGCCGCGACAGCTGAGCGTGACGTCAGCGTCACGCCGGCCAATCAGAAGACTCCACATGCTGTAATCACACGCGCACCGCCTTGTAAGGGACCGGGCCACTCAGCCGCGAGCGCAGCGGTTAACCTTAAAACCGGAACAATTTAGTGTGGAAGGGAACGCAGCTGCGAAGCCGATCGCCGATAAAGAGGTGCGCAAATCTTTCCTTTTGTCTCGTTCGTTATCCACGGGAGGGTTTTGCTGCGGCGCGGTCGGTCAAAGTCTCTCCAGTTACCGTGAGTTGTTGTCGGCTCGGCTCGGGTCTCTCCGCCGCCCCGACAGCCGCAGCCGCTAGTGGCAGTGCCTTCGCCTTCAGTCGCGACGAGTCGAGTCGAGTCAAGCGAGCCCTGGATGGATGGATAGAAGATGACGTTCGTCTTTGCGCGCTGGTCTACTTGGAAAATGTGCAGTTTATGATAGTTTAGTGTATTGAATAGACTGATTTCGCGTTCTCGGCGGGCTCTAGTTACCGTGATTTAGTGAAAACCCGCTGGAATTTTGTATCAACCGCAATAACGGTGAGTTTATAACCTTCGTGAGCACATTTCGTTTGGAAGCTGCTCTTAGCACAGTCATCTGTGACGTCTTGTAGGTCCGTTACATTCAAAAAGCGATGGTCTAGAAGCGATCTAGAGCGATTTGAAGGACTCCTCGTGCGTGTCCGGCCACCACGACGGGAGACTGGAAGCCTGCCAAGCTAATGAGAGACTTCTGATGCGAAATATAGTTCAGCCTAACCTCTTTAGATATTCCTCTTTATTCCTGCCCGTCGTAGATATGTGTGCGCTCTGATAGGTTATCATTGGATTCATGCCTTTGATTGAGCCAAAACTTTATGTGTGGTTATGTTTCTTCTTGTCTCATATTGATGTGGTAGCTTGTCGACCATTCATGTTTCATCTTACTCAATCGTTTGATTTGTCTCTTCAATATTTTGGACTGTCTCGTACAACTTGTACCACAAAAAAGAAGAAAAAATAATTCTTTTAATCGTATGAATGCTTGCATTTAATTTAAAATAAGTAGTTTGCACACATCAATCTAAGAAAATCGAAACATGATGCTTAAGTGACTAGGACTGAAATGTTCAGTGATATTTGTTTGTTTATTTTTTTGACATCTATTTTCTTTCTCTTAGGTCTTGGTTGGTTGGTGTTCCGTTGATGAAACACTGACAGAGCCAAAACCGCAACCATGGAAGACGGCCATAGCAAAACTGTGGACGAGGCCCTAAACTACTTCAACACTGATCCTGAAAGGGGTCTCTCTCCCGACCAAGTTAAAAGAAACCAAGAAAAATATGGACTTAATGGTGAGTGATGCAATATTTTTAACTGTGAAGCGCCCGTAGTACTACTCAAACCTAGTTTAATTCTAAACTTAAAGTTTTCCTGAAATTGCATTCAAAATTTTTGAAGAATATATTGATAGTTTTAATTATAATCAAGTAGAAAATAGAACGTAACAGATTGCCTTGCTGCCAGTGCTGATGACAAACCTGAATATTTTGTCATCTACATATCATTCTCTAAGGCAGAGTTTGCCTTGGTTTGAGGTAGTGTGCATGGAAAGTAGCCAGTCCCTATGCTGAACCCAACCCAAATCAACCCAACCAAACCTGGCCAGCTCAGCTAGGTGCAGGCCAGGCGAGTAGCTCAACAGCATGCCTTGATACAGTTGTTTACCTGGGATATGGCCCGTGGAACATACTGTTTGCACTTTACCACACTTAATCTGGCAGAGCTCCTACGTAGAGTTTTGAGTGCATTTTTCTCTGTTGCCCGCACTTTTCGCTGTTGCTGAAAGGTGTAAGAAAAAAGGTAAAATTTTAAAAATATTTTTTGTTTCTTTATTTAAAAAAATGTTGTTTGGTTACTTTTTGTAGTTTTTGATACTTTAATGCCGAGTTGGCTCTGGAAGATGTCCCAAGGTGCGACACCTATGCGTGCCGACCTTAAGAGGGAGCTCCAGTCCCCCGCTCGGAGCCTCGCCAGGCGCTCTCCCGGGCGCCCGCCGCGCGATGCAAGAGAAAACATATCACGTGATTTCTCGAAAATGGGTATCCCGATTAATTTGTAACTTGGCGTGTGGACAGTCGAAGGGTCCTTCTCGGCGTCGGTCTCGTTAAAAGCGCTCCGAAAATTCGTAATTGCCTCCTGGGGTCATTTAGAGTTATGCAAATGTAGTCCACAACAGTTTCTTAACCAAGGAAGATATCGGGAAAAGCCGACGCACAACTGTAGTTCCACCCTTTCTAAACAACGTATTAAAATATGAAGCTTATATGTCGAAGGGTACGGTCTAAACCAGTTAAATGGTGAACATCTACACGGGCTTCTGCGAGCAAGTGGCCTGGCCGGGGCAGGCGAGGCCTGGTGACTTACTCAAACCCCCGAAGGATCCCCCTTCCCTCCCCGCCCCACGCCAGTCCGCCGTACTCTGCATTTTTCTCCGGCCGGGCTGTCGCTGGTCACCGCACAGCTCAGATGAGCCACGGCAGAGCCTCCGTGCCGAGGCGTCCGTGACGTCAGCTGTGGTTCAGGTACACAATTTTGATTTCAAAATTGACTTTCAGCTTCCAAAAACATATCACTGTTATCGGGAAAATGCGGGCTGATTGGTGGTGTTCATAAAAATCGTCCTAGACAAATCCTTCTAGGACTCATTGGCCTGGACTGAGGGGTGTCCGCTTACAGCGATAGTGGCTGCCGCGCCCGGGCAGTACCGAGGCAAGCATTCCTCAGCTCCTATGGTCCCCCTCCGAGCGCTGACCGACGGAGGAGTCTTATCGCTGTAAGCGGACACCCCTCAGTCCAGGCCAATGAGTCCTAGAAGGATTTGTCTAGGACGATTTTTATGAACACCACCAATCAGCCCGCATTTTCCCGATAACAGTGATATGTTTTTGGAAGCTGAAAGTCAATTTTGAAATCAAAATTGTGTACCTGAACCACAGCTGACGTCACGGACGCCTCGGCGCGGAGGCTCTGCCGTGGCTCATCTGAGCTGTGCGGTGACCAGCGACAGCCCGGCCGGAGAAAAATGCAGAGTACGGCGGACTGGCGTGGGGCGGGGAGGGAAGGGGGATCCTTCGGGGGTTTGAGTAAGTCACCAGGCCTCGCCTGCCCCGGCCAGGCCACTTGCTCGCAGAAGCCCGTGTAGATGTTCACCATTTAACTGGTTTAGACCGTACCCTTCGACATATAAGCTTCATATTTTAATACGTTGTTTAGAAAGGGTGGAACTACAGTTGTGCGTCAGCTTTTCCCGATATCTTCCTTGGTTAAGAAACTGTTGTGGACTACATTTGCATAACTCTAAATGACCCCAGGAGGCAATTACGAATTTTCGGAGCGCTTTTAACGAGACCGACCACTGTGAAAAATATCTTCGTAGATTTACGATAAATTTTGTAAATCGTGATTTACGAAATATGTTGTAAATTTACGACGGACCCTTTTTTGCTCGTGAATGAATTTCAAGCCGATATGAAGTGCTTTGTAGTTTTACAATTTACAATTGTAATTTTACAACTGCACTTCGTGGAAAATTTTCCCGTAAACTTACCACTATTTTTCACAGTGACGCCGAGAAGGACCCTTCGACTGTCCACACGCCAAGTTACAAATTAATCGGGATACCCATTTTCGAGAAATCACGTGATATGTTTTCTCTTGCATCGCGCGGCGGGCGCCCGGGAGAGCGCCTGGCGAGGCTCCGAGCGGGGGACTGGAGCTCCCTCTTAACAGAAGTGCCTGGGCGGCACCTTAACATGCATCCCGCGTCTTGAGGCGAGGATGGCCTGCACACTCTCCCCTCCCCTCCCCACCCCAGCGCCGCTGCGCGTCACCCCTCGCCGCCGACCCGCCCCGACAAGGCGCGCGGAAGGGGTGGTTCGGGGTGGAATTGAGCCCAGGACCCGGTAGAGGAGGGGGGGGGGGGGGTAGTCCCGCAAACTTGCACCGCGCCCCGCCCCGCCCCGCCCCGCCCCGCCTCCGGCTGTGATGAGCTTTCGCTTGATTGACGCCGACGCCGCGCTGGCTGCGGTGTGTTTGTCTGGAGAGGATAGGGCCACGTGTATGGCTGCTCTTGGCCGGGCCCGCGTACGGCCACGTCGTACGTGCGCGTCGTAAAGCCCCTCCCCCTCTTCCCCCCTCACCGGTTCAGGTGGTGGGCGCATGTGGGTGTTTGACCTCACTCCCCACTCCCCTCTCCCCCTGCCCCACGGCGGACGGCACCGTTTGCACCTGATGACGGGGCGGAGCGGGGCGGGGCGGAACGGAACGGAGCGGAGCTGGGTTGCCGTTCACCACCGGGATGGCGCCTACCGGACAGTTGTTAAAGGGGTGGCTCTTTGTCCGCGACTCCCAAATCTTCTGTGTCATAGTGTCGGCTCGGGTTGCGCGCAGCCCGGCGGTCACTCAACCTGGCGGCCGCGGACCTTACGCAACGGACTTAGCACGCACAGTCCCGCCCCGCCCCTCCGCAATGACGGCGCCGTCCCCCCCTCCTCTCTGCCGGACCTGCCCGCCCAGTATTTAAATTGATGTCCACGACCTTGGATGCCTGACCCGCCCCGCGGTGATATCGGCTCAGGTGGGAGCTGCGCTGCGCTGTGGCCGGGACGCTCGCTGTTTAAATATACCGCCCTCTTCCTGAGGCTCCTCTGATTTTTTTCTTTTCAATGGGAGATTAAATATTTCCTTGAAATTTTACGTGTGAAAGTAGTGGTCCTACGAGGAGGTTCCCCTCCCTCTTTTACCTAGGGGGAAACAACTCTAAAATTTTTCTACACGTCTTAATTCAGAAAAAAAATTGAACAAAATTGGAAAATTTATTTAAAAAAAAAATCAAGGAAAATCACAAATTTACAAAATGTGTACGCCAGAATTCAAAGTTGTTCCCCCCTCCCTCCCTCCCTCCCCCCCCCTCCGTCCCCCGAGGCTCATCGCGACACTAGGTGACAGATAAGCCCTTATAGAGCAAATACACTCGTCTATCCAGACGTGCGCCGCTGCAGCCACCACTGCGACATTGTCGCGAGACGGCCGCGCGCGTGTCTGTTGCGCGGCCCGCGGCGCTTTCAGACGTGACGTCGCTCCCGCCCGCCGCCCCGCCCCGCCCCTCGGAGCTCCTCTGTGACGCGACGCGGCCGGCCCGGCGCCGCTTGTTTTTCCGCGTGCTGGTCTGTGCTGCGCCGCGCCACGGTCAGGCTGAAGGCGATGCTGAAGGAAGGTGGAGGCATTGATTTGTTTTCTAAATGAACGGGACGGGCCGCAGGCGTGCGCGACGCCGTTCTCTTATCGACCTAAGTACGCGAGAGGGGGAAAAAACCTAAAGGAGCGACACTTTGCCCTCTCTTTTTTCTTGTAAATTGTTTTTTTGCGCGCGGTTAAAGCCTTTGTGTCCGTGTTGTGATCATGCTTTTTTCCTTAAAAAAAAAAAAAAAAAAAAAAAAAAAAATAATTGTTGGTCATGTGAAATCTCTGCTCTTGAATCGGGGCAGAGTAGTCCGTCGGATGCGGGTGTCCTTTTCGCTTAAAGTCCGTCGAAATGGGGTTTGGCGGCTACCGCTGGCCTTGGCTCGCTGCTCTGTCCTTCCCCGCGCAGCTGATTGCTGACGTCACAAGGCGTGCACCACGCAGCCTGCAGCGGCTCGGGTGACGGGCCGGGCCGGGCCGGGCCGGGCCGGGCCGGGCCGGGCCTGGAGGGTGACTCTGCTCTGCACTCCGGTGTCCTAGTGTCGCCTGTCCTGTCCTCGCCGCCCTCTGCACCCGGGCCGGCGCGGCGGTCTGGGTCCTTTGCCGATAACAGCGTGTTCCCAGGACCGCGCCGTGCAGACCGCAGCAATGATTAGATTGGTGTTAACCGGAAGGTTGTAAAAGCGACGCCCGATGTCCTCGCCGACTTACAGCTTTAGTTTGGTCGTCGTCCTACTGCCCCCCTGTCCTGTACCGCCCCGCACTCTACGTAGTACTCGCCTTTCCCGTTCCTTATACTTCCTCATTGTCCCCCACTCCTGCCGCGGACTCACAGGGTCCGCCCGCGACTGGCCGCGCCGGGCAGGGCCGCGCGCTGATGGGGACATCCGGATGGAATAGGATGAGGAGCGTCGCCTGCCCGGCCCGTCCCGGCCGTGCGCTCTGGAGGCCTGCAGTGCAAGAGCCGTCGTGCTCCCCCCCCCCCCCTCCGCCCGTCCAGACGGTAATCGCAACCCTCTCTAAGCCCCGCCGCGCCGTCCCCCTGATAGGTAGGCGAAACTCCTTGCCGCAGCAGGAGGGCTCGGGCTCGGCCCCACTGTGCGCCACAGGGGAGGGGACTACCACACCAGGCGCGGATGAAAGTCCGACTGGAGAGGGGGGGGGGGGCGCACCCCAGGTTGCCTACATACAGGGGTTTTGTCGCGCCATTTGCCTACTTTCCAGGCGGCTATCTAGTGACCCCCCTTAACCCGCGCCTGTACCACACCACGTGCTGGTGTCAGAAGAGGCTTGGGGGCGTGCCGGGTCGTGGCAAGCTGCTCTTTGCATCGGTGCAGCCAAGTGCTAACACCATTTCGTCGTCTGCGACAAACGGAATGACGCAGACACGGTAATAAGACGACCCGTGTCCCATCTTCAACATTTTAGCAGCGCTGTGGCGCGGAGGTGGGGTCGTCCGCTTGTATAGGCCGCGGTGGTGGTGAGGTGGTGAGGTGCTGAGGTGGCCTTCCCTCCTGCCCGCCTGTCTGCCTACCGAGCAACTACCGCATTCTGACACCCCGTCAACCATTTTTCTTTTTATTTCTGGTTCAGCGTTTTCCTTGCGACTGCCCGGCCCGCCCGCCCAGCTGGCGTGACTTAACTTTAACGGCCGCGAGGAGCGTGGTGTCGCACGACAGTATGCGCGGTGCCCCACGCCGGCCCGGGCTTGGGCGCGCGCAGCCTGAAGTCTCGCCTCCCGCGGTATTTGTTGTTCTGCGCTGGGCAAAAACGTTTGGGCCGCTGCGGCTGCCCGGCGCCGGCCCGGCCCATTCCGTGCCATGGTGCTCTAGCTCTTCCTGCTCCTCCTCTCCTCTCGGCTCTGCCGTGCTCTGCCCTGCCCTGCCCCGCCCTGCCGCGGCGCAGGCGGTGGCGCAGCTTACTAGGCGTGAACCGAATCCGCGGCCCTGCGCGGGCCGGCCCGGCCCGGGTAGTGACGTCAATGAGAGCGGTGCCGGGCCGGGCCGGGCCGCGCCGGCGGTGTACGCTGCTGCGGCGCGGCGGCGCCTCCCGCAGCCTTGTCCGTCCGGCCGCCCCAGCCCGTCTGCCGGTCGCGTCACGTCACGTCACGTCACGTCGTGTCCGTCAGACTGGCTTTGTCAGTCTGTCAGCCGGCCAGCGCGCTAGCTCACCGCCCGCTGACGCACTCCCGCGCCCGCAGCAGACGTGTCTGCTGCTCACCGGGCGGGCCGGGGCGGGACGAGACGGGACGGGACGCGACGCGACGCTGGACCGAGGGAGAGACAACTCTGAATTTTGGTGTACAAATTTTGTGAAATTTTATAAATTTTGCGGAATTTATCTGATTTGTTTTTGAAATTTTTATTGAATTTTTCTGAAGTTTTGCTTGAATTTCACCGAAGTTCGTGAGTTTTTGTGAATTTTCTTAAGTTATTTTGTGAACTGAAGTTTTCTGAATGACGAGGTGTACAAAAATTTCCGAGTCGTTTCCCCCTCGCTCTGGTCGCACGCAAGGCACGGGGGTTTCCATAGGGGCAGGAGAGTGGAACGCATCTCGTGGGGAAGGGGATAAAACTATCACAGCTGCGCTCTGACGTCTTCGGCTATCGCCCCGCCCCCCGCCCCGCTCCGGTGTTTGCTGCCAAGTCGGCGTGCGTAAGAGACTTGGTGCATCCACGATCCGGCCCGGCGCGTCCCGGCCGGCAGCAATGGAATCGTCTGCTGCTGCTTGTGCATTGCGTTGTCTGCTCCCGCGCTGCTGTGCCCGTATTTAGGTCGAGGGCGTGGCGGAGCGGGGCGGCGGCGGCGGGGTGGTGGAGACGGCGTCATGTGTCGCTATCAGAGTGACGTGGGTCGTGGCGTGGGGCAGCGTGGAGCCCACGTGGTAGCCCGGCCCGGCCCGGCCCGCGGCCCAGCCCGAGCCGACCCGCCGCCCAGCCCAGCTCAGCAGCCCAGCTCGCGGGGGCAGAGCCGGCAGAGCCGAGCGCGTAGAATGGCCGGCTGAGTGGATTAGTCCCGCTGGTTTGTAGGGGGGGGGGAGGGGGTCTATGAAGAGGATTGCGGGTCGTCAGGTCGAGTCCCGCCCCTCCCCGCGCCGGGCCGGGCCGCGGGAGGGAGCCAAAGCCGCCGGGGCGCTGCTGCCGGCGCGGTGCACGGTGGCGGTGGCTGAAGGGGGTGCGGGTGGGGTGATACCGTGGCGCGGCTCCCCGGCGTGTAATAATCAGACCACGCTTATCGATGCAGCGCGGAACACGCTTAATAAAGCCCAGGACAGAGAGGCAACTACATGCTCCGCTCCGGCTGTTCGGTTCGGTCCGGTCCGGTTAGGGTATGGAGGCGGGACGGGAGGGATTGCTCGTCTGTTTCTTGACGTTGGCGGTACGGGGCCGCTGTACAGCTGCGCCTCGCCTCTCGCTGTACTCGCGCTGACGTACGCCTCTGTTCTGCCGCGCGCTCCGCCCGGCCCGGCCCGGCCCGGCCCAGTGGAGTGGGCTGTTCTGCTCATTCATTGATCTGGGAGGCAGAGGCCCGCGGCTGGCTTGGCTGCTGGCCGGGCTGGTGGTGGGAACCTTCTCAACGGGTGGCGGCGAGCTCAGGCCTCAGGCCTTCCCCTCGTGGGCGGGCTGCAGTCTGGGCGAGCACAGTGCCCACAGAGCAGGCGCGGATCCAACCGAGACCTATAGGGGGCGCGAAACGTTGCGGGTTGCCTACCTTCAGGGGTTCAAAGATGTCTTTACTTTTAAAAAGGTGAAAAAAATCTTAAAACGATAAAATTTATAATATTTAAAATATACAAAGTATTACTGTTACAAAGTCGTGTAGCTTTTCAGCTACGGGACAGGCTTGGGAGACATGAAAACCGTGAAAAATAAAATCGAGGCTGAGCCCATTGGGGGGGGGGGGGTCAAATTGTCCCTTCGCCCCCCCTTGGATCCGCGCCTGCCACAGATCCCACCGCCATGTTCCCTTACCTTCGCGAATCCCGTTTGGGGGTCACGAGCGAGGTCACGAGTCCCCCGTGGTGCGCCAGAGGGCTGCAGCTGGGACTGGAACTCAAGCAGCTATGGGGCGGCGCGGCTCTAGGAAGTGGGGCGGCGTTTGGTGCTTGTGGCGCGCTGTCTCCGGACGAGGGGTTGGACGGGGCGGTGTCTTAATGAGGCTATCTCAACCCGTGCTTGCACCTCTCGAGCAGTTTAGGGGGGAGGGGTGCTACTTCCCTCTCGCTCGCCCCTCTACCCCTTCCTCGTCACAATTAGTGCCCCCTCCCCCTTTTTGTCTCTTTCCCTCGGGGTCAGAAGGTAATGACTTGTGGCCTACTTCTTGCTTCGCTCCTTTCCCCTGTGAAAAGGAGAAAAGTCTCTTGTCACCCCAAGGCAAAAACTGTGCGGTCTCTGTTGAAAGGAATAGCGCGTTGTCGTGGCTTTTGACTAATTTTGTCCGTTTTCTTTGTTTCAGAACTGCCTGCTGAGGAGGGTGAGTTGGAGTGGCTGCGATTTGGGCCGTGCCGCTGGAACGACAACAGCGCTTAAAATTAACTCATCTCTGCCGTCTTAGGTGGTATGGTCTAATCTCTCTTCTTCTTTCCAGGCAAATCAATCTGGCAATTGGTGCTGGAACAGTTCGATGATCTATTAGTCAAAATTTTGCTGTTAGCTGCTATTATTTCTTTTGTAAGTATTTTGCTTTACTCACTCATACTTTTACACCCTCTCGCACTCAGTCGTCAACGCTCAAAGAATGTTCACGGAAACGTGACTTTATTTTAAAAATGAGAAAAAAATGAAGTGGCTGGGACCGCTTGTACTGTTGTCTCTCGCATTTGGTGGGGGGGTGGACGGAGGAGAAAGGGGAGAGAATGCCTGTCGCCTCTCTTCCCACCTCGCTGCTGCTGCTTGGCTGGGAACCAGAGGAGGGGCGGCTGCTGCCCCTCTCCCCCGCCCCTCCGCGCCGGGAGGCCCAGAAGCAAGCCTCGCGCCCGTCCGTACCCCTACCCTCCGCACGCCTGACCGGTAGCTGCGATGCTATATATACAGCAGCAGCGGACCACAAAGGAATCGGCCATCCCGTGGCCGGGCCTGGGCGGGGCGGGGCGGGGCGGGGCGGCCGCCTGTCTGCTCTGTGCGCCTGCCAGGGCGGACACGGCCTGGCCTGGCTGGGCCGCCACGGTCGGCCCTGATTTCTTTCTTTTATTTTATTTTTGTATTGTACAAGGAAATTTTTGGGGGGGCGGGTGTGGGGGTAGGGAGGGACACACGTGCCCAAATCCCTGGCTCGGCTCGGCGCGGTGGGGTGTGCTGGTCGCCGCTGACCTTGCGGCTGCCCTCGGGGACATGGCGAGGGGTAGGAGGAGGGCGCCTTTCTTGTGCCAACCCGGCCGCGCGGTGAAAAGGGGGGGGGGGGGGGGGGGGGGGGGAAGGGGCGGGATCGCAATGTCGTTTTCTGCGACGGAGCCTTGATTTTGGTTGCGTGAGGACGGAACGGAACGGGACGAGGCAAGGTGAGGCGGTAATGTCCAACAACCAACTTCGACATCCAAAGGCACGCTCTGAAAATAACGCTCAGGCGGGAAAAGGGGGGGTGGGGGTTGGGGTTGCACCTGTTCGCTTTCGCGCCCAGGCCAGGGGCAGGGGGCTGCGCGCCTCGCCCGCACCCCGCCCGCTCGGCCTCGGACGCCAAATTAATACTTGGTGGGGGCTTTGCGGCCGCCGCGTTAAGCTCGGACTAAGACGACGTCGCCGACCTTCTAAGGAGCGTCCTGGTGAGGCTCCTCGCTGTGTAGTTAATGCGGTCTCAGGTGCTAATTCGCTTCCGTTTTGGAGAGAAATCAATCGCAAATTGAGGAACAGTTCGGTGGAAACGCATGTGGGAAATCAGTGAGGAAAGAAAAATACTTTTGTTCTCTCCGGGGGGTTGTTCACACCTATGTGAGACACGCTCTGACGGTAGCCCCTGGTCCTCCCCAACCAGATGCAACTCCGTTACTTTTGCAACCAGTTGCCGGGCCATGCTCATGGTCCGTGCCGTGCTGCGCACCTTTATCTTGTAATCCCCCGCCCCGCCCCGCCCCGCCGTGGTGCGAGCTACCTACTGAGACAATAAGATAACGGCTAAATGTCTATTTTTTTTAACTTTCCACCTCTGCATTTTCGATTGCCTATTTTTGGAGACTCTTCACCTTTCTTAACTACAATGTTTTTGTCTCTAGGTTCTCGCGTTATTTGAAGAGCATGAAGACTCCCTCACAGCCTTCGTCGAGCCCTTCGTTATCCTGTTGATCCTCATCGCCAACGCCGTGGTCGGTGTCTGGCAAGAACGAAATGCCGAGTCCGCCATTGAGGCCCTCAAGGAGTATGAGCCGGAGATGGGCAAGGTTGTCCGACAGGACAAGTCTGGTGTGCAGAAGGTGCGCGCCAAGGAGATCGTCCCCGGTGACATCGTTGAGGTGTCAGGTAAGATGACCTTTTTGGTGTAGTGGTGTAAAAATGTCGCCTCGAATTTAAAGCATCAAAGCCAAAATAATTTTTTACAAATCCAAAATATTGTTGAAACTTAAATTCACGTTAGACTATTGCTGAGCTCATAGTTCTTTTATTTTTTAATTAATAACATTGATGTTGCAGTAATTTACTAAAACTTCTCTGTATGCCTGATTTTTACTGAATTTTTTCCTTTTCGTAATTTACTCCAGTTGGTGACAAGATCCCCGCTGACATTAGGATTATTAAGATTTTCTCCACAACACTGCGTATTGATCAGTCCATCCTGACTGGTGAATCCGTCTCCGTCATCAAGCACACTGATGCCATTCCTGACCCCCGTGCCGTCAACCAGGTGTGTGAATCCTAAATCCAGTGTCCTTACCTTTCGAAGTCGCCGTTGTTTTTTGCGAATGTTTTACGTCACTGTTTTGATTTGATTTGTCTCACAGGACAAGAAGAACATCCTGTTCTCCGGTACCAATGTCGCCGCTGGTAAGGCGCGCGGTATTGTCATCGGCACTGGTCTCAACACTGCCATTGGTAAGATTCGTACTGAAATGTCCGAGACTGAGGAGATCAAGACTCCCCTGCAGCAGAAGCTGGATGAGTTCGGTGAGCAGCTGTCCAAGGTCATCTCCATCATCTGCGTTGCCGTCTGGGCCATCAACATTGGTCACTTCAACGACCCCGCCCACGGTGGCTCCTGGATCAAGGTGGGTGAGAAGCAGAGATCTGCGAGTGCTTTTAGACGCGTGTATGAAAGGCTGAATCTAATTTTGTCATCCTCCTCCTCCAGGGTGCCGTGTACTACTTCAAGATCGCTGTCGCACTCGCCGTCGCTGCCATCCCCGAAGGTCTGCCTGCCGTCATCACCACCTGCCTGGCCCTCGGTACCCGCCGTATGGCCAAGAAGAACGCCATTGTGCGCTCTCTGCCCTCCGTCGAGACTCTTGGTTGCACCTCCGTCATCTGCTCCGACAAGACCGGCACCCTGACCACCAACCAGATGTCTGTCAGCCGGTGCGTGTCCTGAGTGCAGAGGTGTTTAATTTCGTGCTTGATTTATTTAAACTGTGTAAGTAACCCATTTTGTCGCTCATTTCTCTGTAGCATGTTCATCTTCGACAAGATTGAGGGAAATGACAGCAACTTCCTCGAGTTCGAGATCACTGGCTCCACCTACGAGCCCATTGGTGACGTTTTCCTGAAGGGCCAGAAGATCAAGTCAGCCGACTACGAGACACTCCACGAGATGGGCACCATCTGCATCATGTGCAATGACTCTGCCATTGACTTCAACGAGTTCAAGCAGGCCTTCGAGAAGGTCGGCGAGGCCACCGAGACCGCCCTGATCGTCCTGGCTGAGAAGATGAATCCCTTCGGAGTGTCCAAGGCCGGCCTAGACCGCCGCGCCAGCGCCATCGCCGTCCGCGGAGACCTGGAGACCAAGTGGAAGAAGGAGTTCACCCTTGAGTTCTCTCGCGATCGTAAATCCATGTCTTCCTACTGCGTGCCTCTCAAGCCTTCCCGCCTTGGCAATGGACCTAAGCTGTTCTGCAAGGGCGCCCCCGAGGGTGTCCTGGAGCGCTGCACGCACGCTCGCGTCGGCACTCAGAAGGTGCCTCTGACCTCCACTCTGAAGAACCGCATCCTGGACCTCACCCGCCAGTACGGTACCGGCCGCGACACCCTGCGTTGCCTGGCCCTGGCCACCGCTGACAACCCCATGAAGCCTGAGGAGATGGACCTCGGCGACTCCACCAAGTTCCACCTGTACGAGAACAACCTTTGCTTCGTCGGTGTCGTCGGCATGTTGGACCCTCCCCGTAAGGAGGTCTTCGACTCTATCGTCCGCTGCCGTCACGCTGGTATCCGCGTCATTGTCATCACTGGCGACAACAAGGCCACCGCCGAGGCCATCTGCAGGCGCATCGGTGTGTTTGGTGAGGATGAGGACACCACCGGCAAGTCCTACTCTGGCCGTGAGTTCGACGACCTGCCCGTCTCTGAGCAGAGAGCTGTCTGTGCCCGCGCCCGCCTCTTCTCCCGTGTGGAGCCCGCCCACAAGTCCAAGATCGTTGAGTTCCTGCAGAGCATGAACGAGATCTCCGCTATGGTGAGTTCGATTTCCTTCGTGTCGCTTCTTGTGTACTAGCCGAGGTATTTTGAAACACTTGTTCGCTTTGTTTCCAGACTGGTGATGGTGTAAACGACGCTCCTGCCCTGAAGAAGGCCGAGATTGGTATTGCCATGGGTTCCGGTACCGCTGTCGCCAAATCTGCCGCTGAGATGGTGTTGGCTGACGACAACTTCTCTTCCATTGTCGCCGCCGTTGAGGAGGGCCGTGCCATCTACAACAACATGAAGCAGTTTATCCGTTACCTCATCTCTTCCAACATCGGTGAAGTCGTCTCCATCTTCCTGACTGCCGCCCTGGGTTTGCCAGAGGCTCTCATCCCCGTCCAGCTCTTGTGGGTCAACCTGGTTACTGACGGTCTTCCCGCCACTGCCCTCGGCTTCAACCCTCCCGATCTCGACATCATGGACAAGGTGACAGATGAGATACCATTCACGATACACTTTTCCCCCCCATTTAAAAAAAAAAATGATTTACCTTTATGTCAAAGCAAAGTAAATTTAACCTTTTCATTGACAGCCTCCCAGAAGAAGCGACGAGTCTTTGATCTCAGGCTGGCTGTTCTTCCGCTACATGGCCATTGGTACCTATGTCGGCGCTGCCACTGTTGGTGCTGCAACCTGGTGGTTCATGTACAGCCCCAACGGCCCTCAAATGAACTACTACCAAGTGGTAAGTCTTATGACTTCCATAAAATTGTTTCCTCTAGTATTAGCAAATTAATCTAACTTTTCTTGTTTCTGCTCTCATAGACTCATCACTTGGCCTGCATTGGTGGCGGTGAGGAGTTCAAGGGCGTGGACTGCAAGGTCTTCCACGACCCTCACCCCATGACAATGGCTTTGTCTGTGCTCGTCACTATTGAGATGTTGAACGCCATGAACAGGTAAATTTGTTTATCTGTTTGCTTGTTCTTGTTTATTAAAGTAACTTAATCTTTATTTTTCTCTTCTCCCTGTTTACAGCTTGTCTGAGAATCAGTCCCTGATTGCCATGCCCCCATGGAGCAACCTATGGCTTGTTGGCTCCATGGCTCTCTCCTTCACACTCCACTTTGTCATTCTGCATGTTGAAGTTCTCGCGGTAGGATAATTTCCAACTCTTAACTTGGTTATTTTGAACATTATCCATTCTCAGATGTAATTTTCTCCCCTTCCTTTGCAGACTGTGTTCCAGGTAACCCCTCTCACTGCTGAGGAGTGGGTTACAGTTATGAAGTTCTCTATTCCTGTAGTGCTACTGGATGAGAGCTTGAAGTTTGTGGCCCGAAAGCTAGCCGATGGTAAGGGAATGCTCAACGGTTTGCATGGCATTGTGATCATGTGGGGAGTGTTCTTTGCCCTGCTGCTCTACGGGCCCTTCTAGGCCAAAACAAACTGCTAAGCCTGCAACAACAATGGCTGCAAAGTCCCTGAGGGGGGAACTGATCTTGGAGGATAAGTCGACGTGCCTTCTGCTTAAAACCATTTGATGCCAAATGCTGAGTGGATTTGTGTGACGTGTGCTTAACTTTTGCCTTTGAAAAGCAAGAAAGGCGCTTTGATTTCTGCTCAGACATGGATGGTATTTGCAAACCCAGATTGAATGGCATATCAGATTATTCTAGTGTTTTAGTTGAATGGTCCTTCAAGGTGGTAAAGTCATTTTTAAGTTTGTGACTGACATTCAAACTTGGTTTGCATTACTCTTCCAAGTGCTCTGCTTTCCATAGAAAATAGTGTCTGTGATTTCAGCCAAGCAGAGAGAAACAATGTTGGCTCTTCTCCTTTCTTCCAATACTGCCTACCTTTTCCCCCCTCGAGTTTTTCACATTTTTGTTTCAATGTGTTGACTGAATACACAGTGTAAACTTTTTGGCTGCATGCACCAATGTGGGCATGCAGCAATGACTTTTGTCCTTTTGAAAGGACGAAGAGCTCTTGGTGGAGCAAGAGATGTGAGCTGTGATGACCAACTTGTGTACTGATTCAAATAACTGAAATTTCAAGCTACATTTATTTAAAGGCATTGGACAATTGCAAAGTTGTCTTGTTTTGCCTATAGATCAGAATTCTTGTCGAAGGACAGTTATGTCAAGTGGTTTTGTGTGGTATATTTTTCACCCCTAAGCTATTTTTGTTGCCACAAATTACAGAAGTATCCATTGCCTATTCCATTTCTTTTTTAAAAATTTACGTGTTCTTTACTAAATTACTTAGTAAATCACACATAAAAATGTTGTGACATAACCTCTTTTCTTTTCTCACTTTCACTCTTGTTTTTTTCTTTTTTTTTTCTTTTTTTGTTTCTCTTTTGTACTTTGTCTTCCACTTAAACAAGCTTCCCCAGTTTTGATATTTAGAAAAAATAATCTTGTGAACAATTGCGTGGAATTTTGGACCATCAGTTTGATTCGATTTTGACTTAAACTACATACTAGTCCAGTTTAACATGTACCTTTTTTTTTGGAGCATCTTTTAAATTGGACAATTGTGAGTCTTCCCTAATTCCTCCCTACCAGGAAGTGACAGAATCCAAATTTTGAATGTGGTTTTGGGGGGTTACATTTGCTACCCTGTGAATATTCCAATGACTTGTTATGATTCTCCTCAAGGTACAATTTTTAATGTGTTAATGAGATATTCTTGTCTTTGATCTTCCAGATGTTGTATTATCCTGTTTTTGTTTTTTTTCTCTCTCCCTTTTTTCCTCCCCAATTTTTGAGCTACTGAGCTACTGACAATGTTGTGATTTGAAATTTTAATCTTGTGACTTCTGAAGTCTCTTCCATTTGGTATAAGCTGTTTAGAAAATTGTTTACTACCCATTACTGGCAACTTTTTTATTTTGTTTTTCTAAAAGATATTAATGTGAAGGCGTTATTCTGTGCTGGACTAGCCAGGGCTTTTGGTGGCATGACAAAACTTCCCTTAATCCCACTGAGTATGTCCTTCAGCTTCCTTTGAAAGCCTTTTCTTGCTTCCTAATGTGAATGTCCCACATTCTCTTGTGCTTGTACTACCCTATTCTTACTGTGCTTGACCATAGTTCTCTCGTTTTAGTTCAACTCAAATATACCTTTCCATTTATGAACTAGGTTGTTCTTCAATTTGCCAACAAATTGCTCTAAGAATTCTATACGGTTGCCTTACTGCTTTCCAAACGCAAGAGGGACCAATTTTAAAATCCTGGCTGTTATTCCTAATGTTATGTTTCAATGTAGTAGCTCTCATTGAAATTTAGTAGTCACAGCTTGTGCTCATTGCCTAACAATAGGTTGTGACTAGCATTTTATAAATAAGACAGAAGGCCAATTTAAGTGACTCATTCAAGCTATGAAAACTTTTGAGGGAGAGAATTTTTTTTTTCTTTCTTATGTAAAATGTTTGAAAACAGTAATTTGCTAAACTCCCGTTGTTATAATTTCCATCTTTTAGAAACAAGACCCCTAGTACAAACCCAAATTTGACTACCATTTTCCTATTTTCACATTGAGTCAATGACTAAGTTCAGTGTTCCTCCATGCACTAAATCAAGTTAATGCACCAGTGTGTAGTCACTTCCAGTCTAGAAGGCATTGCCATGGTCCCTTTTAACTTATTCATATATGATGAATTGGGTTCATTGGTGCAGGTGAAATACTTGATTCCATGCCAATGGAAAGGAAGTGTTGTGAAATCAAGAACAGCGGGAAGTGTTCTCATGCCCTGACAAACAATATCTGACAGAAGAACTCATCATGTCGTTTTAATTCATAAACTATAACCCATCAGAAAAGTGCCTGGTTTTTGTCATGTGCCTTTTTTAAGAAGAATAATTGTGTGATTTTGGTAGTTTTTGTTTCTGCTTTTTTTTTCTTTTGTTGATCCTAATTTATTTAGTGGTTGTGTTTGAATGAGCTTTTGTGCTGATGCATATTTTGCAGAACAGAGTGCTACATCTAACTTTAGAGGATTTGATTGAACCAAAATTTTTACTCTCGGTTGTACTTATTGATTCAATTTACATATATATACATAAATAAAATACTAAGACTATTTATTTATATATATGTACATTTACATCTAGCATATATATAGAAACAAAATGACAAATATTTAAGAATAATGTAAGTACTATTTGTCATTTCAAGTCACATTTGATCCTTTATTAGTGGTACAGTGCTGATGTTTGTATGTGTGTGAGAGTGCATGTGCTGCAAGCCATGTCCTATGCGGACATAATGTGCAAGATGGAGTGTAGTGTCTCAGTGTTATTATTCTAGTTCTCACTTTTACTCATTGAACATTAAGTTCTTTATAGTGCCAGTTCCATACCAGATCATGTCACTGAACTGTCTTCATTCTGAATCAGTCTTCTGAAGTGAATCAAAGTATTTTGGGAGACAATTTCATTTTCCATGTGATAGTAGAATCTAAAAGTGAAACAGCAGTAGCTACTCTCTTTTTTATGAACAATAAAGTGCAATCAAAATTTTTGTGATTGATATTTAGGTTACTATCCTGGAAATGTAACTGACCCGTGATAGAATCACAAGTAATATAAATTCATGCAGGGAGTACTTTTTGTAGCCTTTATGTAACATGTCTCAAGAGACAGACTGAATTAATGGAGCAGAAGGATTCTACCAGTGTAATCTTTTATTGATTTGTTGTGTCCTTTAATATTTAGGGCTGTGATAAATCCAGTTGATTAGCACAGTAATATTTTGGTCCCATGTTAAAGGCCTACTTGTTTTTTCTTAATACCATGTGCAAGCTTGCCTGGAATGCAAGGGTGATGTAAGACTTGTTGAAGAACTTATAAAAGCAAAATCCATTACTTGAAATTTGGGGACTGCAGATGTGCAGGTTGCTAAAAGAAAACTTTGGTCTCCTTTTTAAAGAAATTGTTTTGAATGCTGACATTCAGTGCATGTTTTTTTTAAGGGTAAAAGGATTTTAAGTTTCAACCCTGTACAGTACATGAATAAATGGTGAATGTTGGTAAGTAATGGTTTTGCCTTCTAACATAACTTGGTAGTATATTGAACTACATCATCTTGCTTGTTTTGGATTCTATCCTTCCTCATTTCAGACTTGATTCCATACCTTTAGTTCTATTGATTCAACTTTACTTCACTTAAAAAAAATAAGTTAAACATTAGGTAGATAAATTCTCCTTTGATTAGGTTGCCATTGAAATACACATGATGTGAAACAAAGACTAACTATTGGATAAAATTAAATTTCCCACCCAGATTTTAATGTAATTTAGCAGGGTGACTGAATACTTACATGAACCAACTGATATACTACTTGACACAATGTAGCCTGCCTATTTTAGGCCTGAATTTAGTCTTTCTTTCTATTCTTAGTGATGTTGTCAATCAACACCATGTTTTTTAGATCCACAAATAGGGAGGTATTTTGTTCCGGAAGCGGTAACAGTGACAGCAGTGAGGTCAGTGTTTCCCGTAGTGAAGTTTCTTAATAGTATTTACTTTCTATCTCGTATTTGCAGTACATTGATCTCAATGTGCACTACTTATTTAATCCTTAGCTGAGATTGGATATTTTTATGGGAACACATTCTGAGGAAGAAATTCCCATCATTTTAACTCAATGTCACTGTTCTCACTACCATATTGAGACAAGGTATTATTTGCTAGTCTCAGCCCTTTACCCTCCAGTTTGAAGTGATACAAATAGGCATCCCTTGATAACAATTGCATATTGAGGAAAGATATTGTAAATACATTGTATTGTGGAGATAGGAGTACTGAAGTTATTAATAAATATGAAGTTTAATTATAGGTGGCTTTTACTAACTCAACCCACTTCATTATTTACTGTGTGTCTTTAACATACTGTTGATGCTAAAAACTGGCAATTTAAAAGCAAAATTATGGAAAAGAAATAAAAAATATTCTCATTGTACATGAAGCTTGCTCAGGATTTTCTTTTTTTCAGGAAAAAGAGGCAAGTTGCTTAAGCATTGACAATATTACCCACTGGACATTAATCAATTTTGCAGTTTCAGTTGGGCTTCTACTTTAATTAAATCTTGCTTTATTTTGAAAACTTCCCCTGCGATAACATGCTCTAAAGAATTTTTCTAATAACATGGCAGTGGTATTTACTGTTATAACTATATAAGGCTGGTTTGCAATATTTTTATTAAACTGAAGCTTCTAAGAAAGCAATTGTAACTTAATATTTAAATGAAGTTGTTTCATATCCAAACCATGAGGAAGAAAAAAATAAATTGAGTGCGGTGGTGTGTTGAGTGTTGCTATTTAACACAGTGGAGTCAAAGGCCCTGAACTGCCGCCACTGAACTGCCATCTCCATTGAGGCCATCATCAAATCCAACTCCACAAATTTCAGTAAGTACTCAACTGTTTGAGAGGATGTATCTCAGGTTGTATTTCCTCTAGGATGGCACAATATATTTATACCCATTCCAATTTTACTCTTTTTTCTCTGCAAAACAGATGCCTTCAACTTTTGTATTTTCTGAAAAGACAAAAATTGATGGTTATTTATTTCATCTTGCTTCAAAAAACTTTTTGCTTCCATATCAATCTTAATTTTATTGTCTTTAATTCTTTTGCAGTGCCACCACCAAAGGACAAGAAGAACATGTGAAGAGGGCAGCACTAAACGTCTGTGATGAAATCTTTCGTTGGACACAAAACAAGTGATTGTTGTTTTTTTTTAATATTTTTTTTTTTTTACTGAAAATGAAAAATAACCTCATACGTATCAGTTAAAGCACGTTTGTGGGAGAGAAATAAGAACCTTTCAAGAAACATTACTACGTATTTACTTTTTATAGTGATTATGGTGAAGGAACACCATGCACATCAAGATAATAAAATGATTTCTGTGTGCAAATATTTATTATTATTTTGACCTTATTGCAAATATTGCCAGAATGACTAATGCCTGGGCGACAATTTCAGCTCACCTTTTCATGTAACCAAGGTTCAGTTTAATCAAGTAGAATTATATACATTATTAACTCTCTTTAAAAATTTTGACCCTTGTTTCTCAATATTTCAGATGCTTTTGCTATAGCAACAGTGCATTTTCTCAGCTTAATTTTCTCTTTTAATTTTTTAATATTTTCAATGTGAAAGCATTTCTTAATTCAGTAGCAGTTTTTAAAATGACAGCTTTTCTCACTTTACTTTGGATTAAACACCACTCACGCAATCTTTGGCCTAGTTAATTCTTGTTCTGCTTCATTAAGTACCTGGTAAAAAGTTTACCAGGCCCTGTACCTGTTGCTGTTCCTTTTACTTGATATTCTCTCTCCCAATCTTTCTTGCTGTAATGCTTCACATCTCCTTTCCAAAACTAATAAATGCGGACACCAATTTGTGTTCTTACTTCATCATTTGTCACAAAAAAGCAGCAAATTGGAATACTCTTATGCTCTGTATCTCTTCTAGTGTATTCTCAAACAGTAGCTGTCCTTACAAGCCCATTACTCTACTTTGCTCAGTAGTCTGTTTCCTAAGTAATTCCTGGCAAAGTTTGCAATAGTGAGACGGTGTAAGTACATTCGTGTGATTTTGTGCGTGTATGAGTGTGTGTGTTTGTGCAAGGGAATGGGAGAGAGAGTGAGCGAGTTTGGTCTATACATATCCATTGTTATATTTTTGTTCTCTTCCTTCTTTTTGCACTTTAGGGCGTAGTGATGGCAGTGGATTGGAAAAAATACTTATCAAGCAGTGGCATATTATCAATACACTTAACAAGCCATCTACAGGTGTAAAAAAATTGCAAAAAAAGGGGGAAAAAACAACAACAAACACCAAAGTTCTTTAGATTGAGTTTTTTCTAATTTTACCTAGGTTCCTACGCTCTGTGACTAGTGTACACTTTTATCTGACGACAATTGTGTTTAAGATATATATGGTTTTAAGACCAATATATGTTTTCTGATACCTACAATAATTTTGGGTCTTCCCTTCGACTATTTGAAAAGACTGGCTTAGATGTGTACTGTTGCAAGTTGCGTTGAACGGAATCACAAAAGTGGATTGCTCCAAAGCAGTATTTTCAAGAAAAAAGACCACGTGGTGAAAAGTGTAGGTTCAGTATACCATAAAGCGAAATGTGTGTGTACATATATATACATAGTGTTTAAATATATTTTTAAGATGGATGCGGGCATCAATCAATCATTGCTGATGTGAAGTCTTGTGGAATGTACTGTGGTTTACCTTCGTATCAATAAATCCCTCAATAGTTTCCATTTAGGAAACTATCGGTTACTGTGAATCCAAAAGTGCATGGCTGTCTGAGATGATCAGCTCAAAGTAATCACAACATCCCTTGCTTCACTAGGCACCAATCACTGCTGGTCGGAGGACCTGCTTTGTGCAGTGCGCAATTGTGGTCCTCCCTTCAAGGCTGCCTAAAGTCCAATGGCTAACTAGCAAAATAAATACTTAAAAAAAAAATGAAGTGGGAATATTTCTGTCTATTGCGCCAAGAACATTCGCGAGAAAAACCGTAAATTTCGCCACTGAAAAATTCTTTTGTAAAACAATCAGTAGAAAATCTGGAAACTGTCAGCAACAAGATTTATGTACTTCAGCACTTCAATAAAGGCTTGCTAGTGGCCAATAGGCTGTGGAGCACTATTTTTCCAACCTCCTCAAACGACATTTCAGAATGTGGAACTCCATACTCCTGCAAAACCTCTCGCCAGCCAAGACAATTTGGGAGCTGGCGGAATGCATACCTCTTGGACCTGAGAATCGCAAACCAGTTGGGCCAAGAGGCAAGAAAAGAGTCTGAGCTGTGGTGGTGGGTGGTGGTCTCAGTTGGTTCGGTCAATGACTCTGCTGGGAACCAATTCTAGGATTGTAACAGCGACAAGATGAAACGACAGGAGAAGCTATTTAAAGCATTATGTCATCCGAAAATCGTCGAAAAAAAATTATCGGATGAGGTTCGAACCCAAAAGCGCCGTGTAATGAATTTGGAAAGTGATGAGACATTTCTCTTCACAGTAATACATTATTATTGAAATTCGTTACATCTTCATGAATGCAAGAGTGTCATTAAATTTAACAACATTTTTATTAAAAGTCAGTAGCGGAACGTCGTGAAATTTCAAACATTTCTAACATTCAAGTGAGACGCTGACATATTTCTCGGCTCTTGGAACGTCGCGTAACGTCGGGGAGTCGGTCGCGGTTGCCGGGTCTGCGTCGGGGCGCGGGGCTCTGTGCGGACGAAGAGAGGAATGCACATAAATAGGTTTTACTTTGGACATCCCTCTATAAAGGAGAGGGAGAGATATAGGGGCACGTTGTGCCGCGCTGAGCAGGGCTGGGCTGGGATGAGGAGGGCGGCGAGGGAATACCGGGGGGGGGGGGGGAGGGGGACGCACCGGCGGGAACCCGCACCCCTCCTCCCGTATGACTATGACCACCATGACCACCATGACCGTTCACCGAGCGACCTGCTGGAAGCCCAGCGCAGCGGCCCGGGGCCCAGCTGCCCTTACGGTCTTCGGTCTTCGGGCGGCCGCGAACCGCAACGCGCCGCGCAGGGACTCAGGGCGCAGCGTCCTGTCCTCCACGCTAAAGTACACTAAATTGGATGAGGGATGAAGGCGGGCTGCGCCCCTCCATCAACTCGCATGGACTCCCGTCAAACTTGCCCTCTGTCTATCTATCTATCTGTCTGTCTGTCTGTCTGTCTGTCTGTCTGTCTGTCTGTCTGTCTGTCTGTCTTCCCCCCTCTCCCTCTCCACGTCCCTCCCTCCTCTTTCTCCCCCACGGTCCTCCCCGTGCTCTCCGTACTATTTATACTTCTCTTTTCATAAATATTTTATTCTAAGCTTGAACCTGTAGAGGAGCAGACTGTTTGTAGTCTTAAATAAAACAAGAGGCCAAGTAAAAACCAAAATACTTTGGTCTTAAAAATATAAGTCGTTCTTTACCACCATAAAATTCAACATAATACATTATTATAGAAATTCTTATGATCTTCACCTTTTTATCGTTTCTACGTATTCTTTTAATGTCATTGTAGATAAAGTTCTGATATATTAAACATGTATCTCAATTCAAAACACTTGCATTCTAAAGTAAATGTAATTTTCAAAGTACATGAAGAAGTTTCTAAAGCCCGACATTGTGTGCGCGATTAACCAATACCGGAGGCAGTGGAATGATGATTCACCGCAAAACCGGAAAAGGGATGCAGAAACCTCAAAACACGCCCGCACGGACGCATGCAGGCGCGCTGAAGTGAAGTGGAGAGCTTCCAAATCGACTCCGGAGGTGGGTGGGTTGCCCGCCGTCACGGCGCTGTCGCTCCACAGCAACGCAACCACGGAGTAAGATATAATTTTCCTCCAAATTGACGGGGTTTGTGCAGAAGAGCTCCAGTGCACCCAGAGACCAACCCCGGAGGGTGAAATTATCCGAAAACCGGCGAAAAAAAATATTTAGGAGGTCGACCGAGATTCGAACACGACAAAAGCATCCCGACAGCCTAGATGGTTTGGCACGGGGGGCAGGGACGGTAACGACTAGGCTGTCGGTTCGCGCACCTGTCGGCGATGCGAATTGGAATCCCTAACTACCGGCCTGGACAGGGCCGGCGCGGCGGAGACGACTTCCTTTACCGCCCAAACCAAGACCGGTATCGTGCTTTGAAGCTTTCATAAAACACTGAATTTCACTGATTTCCCATAAAATCAAAGACTGAAAAAAGTGTTAATAGACAAATAATGTTGGAACTAATTAATTTATTCTTACACAGGTTTCCAAAGAAGCATTCTGGATCCTCTTGAGGAGCAGTGGCTTCAACGCCAGCTTGGTCCAACTTCCAGGACTGTTGGCCTGTTGGTCAATTCTTGAAGACAATATATCAGCGTGAAGAAGAGAAGTCAGCCAACTGACCTGAGAACAAGAAAATCAAAGTAAGATTCAAATCTATTAGACAACCGTCTAATAATTGGTATACAAAACAAGAGCCAAATTGAACACAAAATGAATTTTGAGATAAGTATGGAACTCGTTCTTTTCTTAATTATGTGCTACAGAGGTAGAAGTGTAAAGCGTGATGTGAGTAGAGTGAGTCCATTTTCATCTCAGATTTTGTTACTTTTCCCCAGGACACTTGGGCCCTTGCTCGGTTTGGGCGTTGCTCTTCACAAGTATATTCACCATCTCCCCACAACCTGCATAGAATGTTGAACACCCAAAAATGTTCAAATATTACACAAATACAAAGAACTGATTTTGATTAACTAAATATAACAAACATAACCTCCCATCTCTCACATGTTAAACCCTCATCACTCCACTTTCGCAATCGAGAAAATGTCCAGAGCTATGCGCTAACACGTCGACACTGGCCCACAGTCTCAGATGATCTAGGAATTGAAAAATGCAAAAAAACTGAATGAATAAATGTCATATTTTCACCTTCCGCACGCACAGCAAACGACGCGACGCAACGTCAACGTCAGCAACACCAAACACCACCACGCCCGAGCCGAGCCGAGCCGAGCAGTCCAAGCGGGCCGAGCGCCGAGCGCTGCTAAGCCGCCGTTGCGTTGCTGTGGAGCGACAGCGCCGTGACGGCAGGCAACCCACCCACCTCCGGAGTCGATTTGGAAGCTCTACACTTCAGCGCGCCTGCATGCGTGCTTCCGTGCGGGCGTGTTTTGAGGTTTCTGCATCCCTTTTCCGGTTTTGCGGTGAATCATCATTCCACTGCCTCCGGAATTGGTTAATCGCGCACTTAATGTCAGGCTTTAGAAACTTCTTCATGGACTTTGAAAATTACATTTACTTCAGAACCTTATCTACAATGACATTTAAAGAATAATCAGTAGGGGTACAAAGGACATGGCCGACTCAAGAGATGTTCCCTCCTCGCTCCAGCTGAAGTTCTGTTAAAATCGCTCTGAAAACCGAATGTGTATAGGAAAGGTAAACAAAGCCAAGACCAGTCTGAATTCCGTTAAATGTTCTCAAAATTTCGTCAATATAATAGAAACCGGAATAGAAACATAGAAACATATGAATGTGTACGTGTTGTTTTGACAGCTGCCAGCTTGAATATTTAGTGATTAGTACAATGGGGATCATAACCTTAACCTTAATTCGTTATTTTCTCAAAATTTCACACATTGAGTCCAAAAATAAACTCGTATTTATTGCCTTTTTGAATATTACATTAGTTTGTGTGTATGTATTGTACATTCAGAGATCAACCCTGTCACGCCGTTACAGTCGTGAGCACAATACTCGTTTTGAACACAGTAGCTTTTAGAAGATTTCTGCCCGTGTAATGCTAATGCTTTGGCCACAATAGTGTTGTTTTTATTCAACTTTTTTTCAGAGGGGTATGGGGATGAGTCCTGTGTATGTACTTCGCTTAAAATAATTTTGAATTTAAGTTTCAATTCCTTTTGCTCCCTCTCTCGTGCGCACGCACGCCCGCGAGATTTCCTACATCGCGCAGAAGCATTATGACGAATACCCAAACCTTACACAAGGTGAGCACGTGCGGGTGGGCTGGGCAAGCGAAGCAGTTTAGAGGTGCCCGCTTCGCACCTCGGCTCGGCTCGCCTCAACTCGGCTCGCCGCGATGGCTTCAGCACAGTACCGGTGACTTTCCGATGTATTAAATAATTCGCATATTCAAAGAGTGGGGGAGTTTATCGAGACGGCGCCGCGTGGAACCGGAATCAAATACGAGGTGATTATGTTTTCGACGCATACCCACCCCGCAAGGTGGAGACAGATCCTCTTTCTGGCGGACTGTACATCCCCGACCACACTTGTCAAATTTCTTTCATTCAAACTCTTTATTTTTAATGTTCCTTTCTCGCAGAGCACTGCCTTGAAAAATTGATGTCTGGGTGAATTCTTGTCACAACTTCATTGCTCTCCGTGCAATGTAGATCCCGTAGGCGCTTCGGTGTTATGGGGATTCCCCGTGGCTACCCCACCAATTTTCCGCCCTTCAGAGTCCTCCGGTGAAAACTAAAGCCTCTGGAGTAGGCGCTCTGCTCAAAAAGGGCCCCCGCACGGAACGCGTAATTTAACGTGCTGCCTACCTATATCTGTACGAGCCTTGAAAAGGATTTGCAGAGGAGAGATGGCACCTCGCCTCGCGCGCTAACGGCTCTGCAGGCTCAGCTCAGCTGCGTCTGGTCGGAGCGAGACGAAAGGCTGGATGGATGGATGCCAAGTGTGCTTTTATCCACTCATGGCTTTTGCTGGGATGGGCGCTCCTGGTCAGGCGGGTCAAGCCTCGAAGTGCGATCCACAAATAATGCAAGATGCGGTCTGGAGGTATACTTACACTCAGAAAAAAACATTCACAAGCTAAGATCAACTATTCTAACAGCTCCAAAATAAATTTAAAAAAATATATATAACAAAAAAGACACTGTAGCAACCATAGTATTTTTGGCAAAGGCAAAACCGTTAAAATATTATTTTCGTAATCGTTAATATTCCGGTTGTCACAACTCCAAAATAAAGTTGAGACCTCTCCATGTTGACATTCCTGACCGAGAGAGAGGCCACAAATGCATCTAGGTCTTTTTCGAACTTCAGGCGGGCGTCTTGGCGGAGCTGCTTAAAGTAAGTATTCCGGCTTCTCACAATCTTGCTCCGATCCTCGGCACCTGCGCATCGGCGAGGCGCGTCGGCAGGAGGCCCCCTCAGCCCGAGAGCACCCAGTCCCCGGGAACCTGTGCGGGTCTGACCGACGCGACCCGACACGGTGTATGCGTGAATTACATGTTGAGTGCAACTGTAAGCTCCCGGCCAGGCCCGTGGTCCAGCCCGGCCCAGCCCAACCCAGCAACCCGGCCGTGCCGCGTCCTAGTCCTGCTCTAATCTTACCCTCGCATTGCCTCGCATTCACAAACCGCCCGCTACTAACCCGACCCGACCCTACCGCACGGTGCGCAGCTCTGCCTCCCCGTTCTGTCCCCGCCCCCGCCCCGCCCGCCACCGCCACCGCCCACCTCAGCGCTCATCCCCGCATAGCCGGGCGGGCATTTGCGAGGCGCCTTCGTCCTGCGTCCCTCAGGCCCGAAACCAGCAGCGTTTCGGCCGCCTCGGTTTGACCGCCGCCTCCCCTTCAGCCTCATCCACCCCTCACACACAGACGCACTCACATGCGCACACTTGTGCTCGTGTTATTAACCCTTCTCGAGGGCTCGGTTGGGGGGGGGGGTCTGAAAAGGCCTCCTGGGCCCACAAGCACGCAGTGGGGCTCCCCGCGGCCCGGCCGGCGGCAGCCTGAATGCGAGGCACACGTCCGTCAGGACTGATGAGCCCCCCCCCCTCCCTCCCCCCTCCCCTCCTCCTCAACTCATCACTCTCTACCCCACTGCCCCCAACCCCTTGCCCTGCTCTTGTCACCTCCACACACGCCCCCGCGAAACGCCAGCTCTAACTTTTCCTCTATTTTTATTTTCGTGGTCATCTTCGCGTCCATTTTTGTGGATCCTAAAACCAGAGGCGTTTTAGTCCGGTGTGGCCCGGCCCGGCCCTGGGGGCCTCGGCGACGCGCTGCTTTATCTCGAGCAGCACCCCAGGGCGGCGTGTAGGTAGGAGGCTCCCGACCCCTCCCCTCCGAGCCATCAGGCCTTTACTGCCGGCCGGGCCGTTGCGCCCTCTCACCTCCTGCCCTCTCCTGCAGGTGGAGTCCAACGTCCCCGCCCCGCCACGCCGCGCCCCGCCCTCCTCTGCCTAACTGCCCTAAACGATTAAAATTACGACCTGTTTTCCAAGCAGGCTTGGAAAAACTGAGCCGATTTAATGTATTTTCTCGATAAAAAAATAAAGAAATAAATAAAATACAATTCTTGTTATTCTTGGAAACCTGGACGAAGTGTTTACCGAGTACACTGCCCCACCATGCTCCCTGCCACGCTCCCGGCGGCTGCGGGACGATACGAGACGATGGGAGAGGCGGGGTCGGGGCGGGGCGGGGTGGGGTGGGGCAGGGAGGAGCGGGGCACGCGGGGTGGGGTGGGGTGGGGTGGGGCTGCACTCACCACAGACAGGCAGAACGGCGCTGCCTGGAGAGCGGGGCGTGGCAGTAAGTTCCGGGGGGCGGTTGAGGTTCAGTCTAGGGCGGGTGGCGGGTGCAGGTGCAGGGCTGGGTAGGGGCAAGACGAAGAGGCCCGGCCGGGCGCCGGCAGCAGCAGGACGGCGATGAACCCGAAGTGGGAGTAGGAAAAAAATTAATCAAATAAAAAGGGCACTGTTAAAAGTCTACGAAGCAGTGCTTTGTAATACGAAGAAAACAGGGCCTTTGTATTACAAAGCGAAATTTCTTCGTAATTACAAAGAAAATGCTTCGTAATTACAAAGAATTGCCCGGCATGCTTCGTAATTACAAAGCATTTTCTTTGTAATTACAGAGAACGCGTTTTCTTTGTAGGTTACGAAGCATTGCTTTGTAAACTTTTCACAGTGGGGTGCTGTACTGCTACCCCTCGCCTTGATATTGGTTCGCGCGTCCGCTCCACGCTCCACGCTCCACCGCAGGAGCTTAGTGTCCCGCCCCGCGCCCTGGAACAAAACACAGACATGCGGCATTATGTGTAGTGCAGCGCCCAGCCCAGCTTAAAGTGCATAGTGCAGCAGGCGGTGGCGTGTCTGCCACCCGTGTACTCTCGAGTAAGACCCAGTGGTCTCCGGAGGTTTCGATTTTGCATTGGAATTCTAGCAAGAGTGGGGCGAATGAGGCATATGCGCGATGTCGCCCACTCGAGAGCGATATTTGATCCTCCGGTACCCAATCAAATTAGCAGCACTCATGTCGTCAGAGAAGCCTAAAGTCGCGGAAGAAAAATGATGGCTTTTACGGTGAGAATTTATCGTTATGGGTGAGGATCCTGACTCATCAGGATAGCAGTTAGTGGTTCGGTCTCTCAGCTACGCACCTGGCGGACAGGATAATGCTATGACGGCATGATGTAACATGGATAAATTTAGGGTTGTTACTGGTCACCAGGAGGATTCTGTGGGGAGAACAAACAACGGGGCGGTCCGGTGACGCGGCCGGGCATCATCCAATTACAAACACTTTTTGACGTCATATCGCTATCATCATCTCACTCACCTCACCTCCCCCTACCACCCATCTTTCCAGGCCAATGGTCTCGACAGGTCAAGTATCTCACGACTGGACACGAAAGGCTCAGAGGTGGGTCATTCACACCGCATAAAGGAATTCCGATATCTCGCACATGGGATGCGAGGTAATAGCTTATTCCCGAGACCTGGCGCGGCGCAAACTATCCTCCTTTTTTCTTTCGTCGCACTAAAACGCACTCTCTTGGGTGGGCAAGTGAGAGAGATAATCAGGTCGGGGCAGGGTGACGAGGAGAAAATCGCGGGAAATGGACGTCACTCGGTCGTCACGTCAGCAGCAGCAGCAACAGCAGCAGAAGTAGCAAACAATCAACATGTTGTCTCAACTTCTCATACTTTGGCGCGCCTGCGTCCCGCTCCCGCTGCCGTCACAAAGTTCCGGCCGTTCCGGCGCGCAGCCCAGCCCAGGCCCAGGCCAGGCGTGCGTCAACTCTGGAAGTTTAGTCATTGCACGTTACGGCAGCAGAAAGAGAAATGGGAGGTGGGAGGTGTGGGAGGAGGGGGGGGGGGGAATTACAAAAGCAGCGGCCGCGAGAGAATAAAAAAAATGAAACGGGGATGTAGGAGAAAATAATACCGGGGGAAATGACGAAAACCGCATCCCTCGCATATGAGTTCCAGCTGCCGGCACAACCAACAGCAGAAAGGGGTTTAGGGAGGTGCTTGCTCCTGCAGCCAGCTATCCTCACTTTAGATGGGAATGTGTGTGTGTGTGTGTGTGTGTGTGTGTGTGTGTGAGAGAGAGAGAGAGAGAGAGAGAGAGAGAGAGAGAGAGAGAGAGAGAGAGAGAGAGAGAGAGAGAGAAGCTGATAGCGTAGGGGTTCTGCTTATTCGCACCGCTATCACCGCCCCCGCCCCCGCACGCCCCCGGGCGCCCTCACAACAGCCAGCATACTGCCATTATGCTATGCTGCCAGTTGCAGGGAGTGCACAGCCCAGCACTGAGCGGGACAAAGTGGCACGGTGACCTTGACCTGCTGGTGTGGCGCGCCGAGACCTTGAACTGCTGGCGCTGCTGCCGGGGCGGGCTGTGTCCTCTCCAGGGTCACACCGCCCTGCTGTTTCTCAGACCAGCAGCTTACGTCTTTTCCTTTATGCGACACGTTGATTTCTTTTTACCACTTCACACCTCTCTACGATTGGCACATGTGAGCCAATCGTAATGCTGCTTACGAGGGTGCTTTCATCGGTTTTGGTAAGTGGGTCATGACACTTCTAAGCCCTGCTAGTCTATTCGAGGAAAAAGAGAGAAAAAAATTGAAATTGAGAGCGAAAAAGAGAGGGGAGAGAGATAGTGACGTAAAGAGAGTGCTTAGTTTTTAAAATTGATTTATTTGGGGATCTCAGTTAAACTTTGTGGCCAGGAAGGTAAATTTTAAGCTGCTGACTAGCAGGAAGCATGAAGTGCTACTTGGAGAGAAGGTAAGAGAGGGCAAAATAGAGAGAGGGATAGAGCGAGAGAGAGAATTGAATTGAATTGAAAAATAGTTTATTGGTCCACATTAAAAGGACTTAAGAGTCCCGCTACAAATGTAGACCTGCGTGAGCAATTAAGATTACAATAAAAAAACACAAAAAAGAACAAAACAAAACAGACAAAAACGAAGATACAATTGAGAGAGAGAGAGAGAGAGAGAGAGAGAGAGGGGGGGGGGGAGTAAAGGAGATGGGAAAAGAGGGAGGGGATGTAAAGAAACCAGGCAGCAGCCATAAAAGTGAGACCCGAGGTGAGTGTAGAGCAGAGGTGTGCTCTTCCGCCACGCGGACACACACCTCGCATTATATACGTTGGGTCGGTTTTGATGCGGGGTAATTGTCGCTGACGTGGTCGGGAGTGGGGAGTACACTGTGGAAAAAACAGCAGTATAGCAGTGTGAGTATAGAGAATTACGGAGGCACAGGCAGGCAGGCGCGCTTTCCCGTCGCCGCCTGTACGAGGCGCCCGGGCAAGGGGGTATAGGCAACCCGCCTGCACTCGTGCGCTGCGGGGCAGCATGGCCGCGCCGCACGGCGGCCGGCTCCAGCTGCTCCAGCTGCTGCAGCGCGGAAACTGGAGCGGGAAAAGGAAGACATCCTAATGGAAAATTAAGACGGCACTATGTCACAAAATGATATCATCATTAAAAGGGGGATTTAAAAAAAAACCGTTGTAAATTTCTACGGAAGCAGAGCTCAGCGTAGCACGAGGAGCAGCATATGCGGGTTGAGTGCTCACCTGCCGAGCCGAGCCGAGCCGAGCCGAGCCGAGCCGAGCCGAGCCGAGCCGAGCCGAGCCGAGCCGAGCCGAGCCGAGCCGAGCCGAGCCGAGCCGAGCCCGGCGGCTGAATGAGTCGCACCGGCTGAGCTGCGCGCTGCTGTCGCTTTCCGGGGTCCACCACCGCTATTAGCAGGTGAAACAAAAAGGAAGAAAAACGATAGTGGTGGAGCTGCTCGCGGCTGGTCCCGACCCGACAGGCCAGCAGAGCGCGGCAGCGACCGCTGTCCACGTTCGCATGATTAGCGAAATTACACGGCAGTGGAGTGGTACCGTGTGCGTGCGTGTGTATGTGTGTGTGTGGTGTGGTGTCTGTCTGTCTGTCCCCTCCCCCTCTCTCTCTCTCCCTCTGTGTTGGCACGCGCGTCTCCGTTATGATGCACGGAACGCCTGCAGTCAAAAACGTTTTTGACACCGCGCTGCCAGTCGGAGTGAGGTATTGCCGAGGGGTCCTTCACTCAAAAAAAAAAAAAAAAAAAACGGCTACACCCTAAAATAAAATCAATAAAAAATAAAATAAAAAAAATAGGAAAATCAAGGGAAACAAATCAGAAAAAAAAAATCATGAAAAAAATTCAGAAAACACAAGTCAAAATCAAGAAAAATCAGAAAAACTGGTGTACGCATCAATTTATAGTGAAGGATCCCTCGGGCGTTACCACGATTAAACATTTCACGAAGAACCAGTCGCCGCATGGGAAGTGAAATATATGAAAGTGACGCTAATGTTTTGATTGATTTGCCGGAGCCTCCCTCACGGAAAAGAATTCATATAAGATATGGAGGCCTGATGGGAACTACGTTCGCTTCTCAGCTAATACCATGACAAGCAATTTTAAGGCTACCATACCGGAAAGTTTTGTTGTGATAGTCACCATCTGAGAGCTAATCCGTCGCTGCAGGAGATAATTTGACAAAGGGTATCCCAGCAAATACCTTTGACAGATCTAGCTGGGCATTCGTTGTCATGGTTCATATTTGACCGGCAATGCTAAACTTTTGCCATGGGAGCTTATCAGCTGCTCGCCACTATATCAGCCGATGCGCAGCAGAGGGTCTGCTACCATTGATATATTTTCCCGTGAAGCGCTTGAAGGCGACGCTGAACGGGGTGTGGCGCGGCGTAACGGGGCGCGTCGGGCCCTATCGGGTGAATATTAGTAGACTGGAGGAGAGGGAAATTAACATGCGAATCAGGCGGGGCGGGCCCGAAGTAAGAGCCTTGCTGTACAGTGCCGCACCGCGCCGCGCTCTGTTTGATGACGGGCTTTAAGTGTATTTTGACTGTCTGCTTCCTCTCAGGCTCTGCCACTGCCGCGCATATTATCGCCCCAATTAGGAAATGCACAGTAAAAAAATAAATTCTAACTTTACAAGGAAATACCAGTAATATGTTACAGAAATATTATGGTAATTTTACAGACTAGGGTTGAGTTTACAGAGATAAGTGATTTTACGGATATGTATCGGACGTCATGGTCGTGCTTTAAAATAAAGTGGACTACAGAGGGAAAAATATACACTGTGAGAAATTCTTGTACCGGTACGGGAAAATTTTCCATGAGAGGTCTTGTACAATTACGATTCATATTGTAAACTTTTTATAACTATGCGTATCAACTTAGAATCGATTGGTGAGCCAACAAAGTCGTAAAGTGTAAAGTCGTATATGTACGAGATATGTTGTACATAGTGAATTACAAAATATATTGTACATCTACGGAAATATTTTTCACAGTGATGTATTAATCGAAATATTTTTGCCAGAGTTTATGGCGAGCTACCAAAAGGCCGCGCGGAAACTGTCCCCAGTTCTACCCGACCTATATCTTGACTGCTCTTAGCCTTCTCCTTCTCCACTCCCCCAACACTTTTGTCAGTGCGGCGAGCAGACGGGCGTCGTCCCGGCGATATTGGTGCGTTGTGATTAAGTAATTGCCGCCCTGTGTACACTCCCACGGCTCGCATCGCATTTAATTCTCCTTCCCTGTCGATAGAAGTGGACGCTGTATTCGCGATGTCTCTATCGGCGGCAGAAGGAGCGATTACTGACTGATTATTCCTTTGGCTCTAAAACCACTCTCCGTACTCGTACACCGGGCGTTCATAAATTTGCTGATGCGGCATCGAGCTTCGAAGCTCAGCCATCAAACGTTTATTAACTATACAAAAGTGATGGTTACCACTTCTCGGGATCGGGCCGAGCCGCGGGGGAATGCGTGACGGTCATGTGTGCTGCAGGGAAGGGAGCCTGGTGCGCACAGTCACCCCGTGGTGTCGGCTCGTTATTAGTAACAGAGCTCCTTATCCGAGCACGGTCACCAGCTACCAAGCTGCTATGAGGCGTTATAGTTGGTGTATTCTTTAATGGAAAACGTCATTTGTATAAAGGAGCGGAAAATAACAAAGACCCTCAGAATACGTGACGTGGAGACACGTCGAGGCACGTGGATGCAAGGTACCGGGTCATTAAGATTTCAAGAGGTTGTACACTGTGGAAAATATTTCCGTAGATGTACAATATATTTTGTAAACCACCATGTACAACATATATTTTGTAAATGTACGACTTTACGCTTTTCTACTTTGTTGCTCAGCAATCGGTTGTGAGTTGATACGTTTACACTTAGTTATTAAATATAATAATGAAAAATAGTCGTAAGTCTACGGGAAAATTTTCCACGAAGTGCAGTTGTAAAATTACAATTGCAAATCGTAAAATTACAAGCACTTCATATCGGCTTAAAATTCATTCACGAGCAAAAAACGTCCATCGTAAATTTACAACATATTTCGTAAATCAAGGTTTACAAAATTTATCGTAAATCTACAGAAATATTTTTCACAGTGATATTAATCGTAATTGTACAAGACCTCTTATGGAAAATTTTCTCGTACCAGCGGTACAAGAGCGGTACAAGAATTTCTCACAGTGTACATTGAAAAAAAAACAACAAAAAAAACATGCGGCTTCCCTGAATTTACTCTTCTCTGCATCGCTTCCACAGGTGATCACATGCGGCCACGTTTTATGGCCCAATCTTAAAAAGTAGTCGGGAATCTATTTTCCCATCGCCTTATGTCTATATTCTGATGCAGAATTATTCCGGAACGAGCAAAGCGCCGAGAGTCATGAGCTCCCTTGGTATACACGTGACGAGACGGAGTGGAGACTCGCCTACTCTGTGGAGCTGGCTTACATCATGCGAGTAACGAAGGAGGATCGAACTTGGAGTGGCAGTCCGCCAAGTTTAATACATTTGCGTACCTTGTCATTTTTCGAGTGACTTTGTCATCGCGCGAGTGAGCGGGCTCCAAGTTTCGCTTTACAGCCTGGCCTTATTACGACTATGCGTGACCTCGCGCGGCGCGAGAGTGTAGGACTTCTTATTTTCTGCTCGTTCCGTATACTTTCGCCGCCACGCCAGCGTAGTGGCTTCGCGATGCGGGAAGACAAAGTCGATAAGAAGTCTCGGGAGATGTGGTGTCTTGCGACAAGCTCCGGGTTCCGGGCTCCGGCGAGTCTCTGCCTCCGAGGCCGCGCCGGAGCCGAGCTCATGTGCGGAGGGATTGCTGCTTAAAATGCTGCTCCTCGCGAAGCTAATTTGGACTGGACCAGTTGAGCGGGTGCGCGTGTGTGTGTGCGCGCTTGTGTGTGTGTGAAGAATGAAGAAGAAGAAGAAGAAGAAGACGAAGAGGAGAGAGAGGGAACGGGGAAGGGAAGAGAGGGAGGCGTGAGGATGCAGTAGAACCTGCTCATGTCCGACCGCCCATTCTGCGTCACTTCTTGTTTCGTCCGCTAATCAGCCGGACAGGCTAGATGATCAGTGTCCTGACGCGGGCAGGCCGGCACGGGCTCGTGCTCGTGTGTGTGTGTGTGTGTGTGTGTGTGTGCGTGTTTGTGTGTGACTGTGAGTGTATGTGTGTGAGCGCGCGCAGCATTATCCGTACGCGTGCATCCCTTTCTACGCAGTCAGGTTCTTCATCCTTTAGATTTTTGTTTGCCGTTTTCCCCGCAAGGTCTCAGAGGCAGTGGTCGGACAGCGCCGAGAGAGAGAGAGAGAGAGAGAGAGAGAGAGAGAGAGAGAGAGAGAGAGAGAGAGAGAGAGAGAGAGAGGAGAGAGAGAGAGAGAGGGGGGGGGGTGAAGGGCGCCTCTGCCTCTCAAAGGACCCCGCCGTGCGGTCCTGCGAGAAGTCTGGGAAGTCTACGCTATAAACGCATTTGGCCAGGCGGCGCGGCGAGGCGGCAGCGGCTCGCGAGTGCTGAGTGGAGTGAGACAAGAGTGTCCGTCCGCCCCGCCCCGCCCCGCCCCTCCCCGCCCCACCCCGCCACTCCCGCGACGACCCTGCTCTACCGCCGCCCGTGCTCACCCTTTCGCTCGCTGCCCCAGCCCCAGCGCGCGCGGCGCGTGGCGGGGCGCAAAAAGTGTTTGCAACAAAACAAGGCGCGATGTAATGGTTTTCGGGGCTCATAATAACCGTTTCATGAAGAGACTCGTAACACACACGGACAGCGGCAGGGGTGCGGCGGGGCGGGGCGGGGCGCGGGGGTTGCTCGCTGCTTTCCTGCCCCGCGCGAGGGATTTCGCGCCCCCGCCCACGCGCTCTGCCCACGCGTCCGCCGGAGCGTTTTTGGGACGGCGGCTTCATGAGGCCGGACGTGGGCCAGGTCTGTCCTACTCTCACGGTACCGCACAGACCTGTAAAGTAACCCGTAGAATTGTGTTTGCAGCCCAATTTTACTACTGCTAACCAAGGTCCGCCTCGAAAATATCGCTCACGCTGGTAGTCTGCAGCGCGACTCTGCGCGCGCACTTTGGCACGCCGACCAGAGCGCGGCAAGAGGCCCATAGGCTCCGTAACTTTTTTATTTTTATTTCTCACCCTCCCCTTTACAGTTTTTGAAAGAACCAAGCGTTTTCTCGCAGTAAAAAGGTGGAAAAGGCCATCGAGTGCGCGCCGTGCGGCCCAGACGCATGAAAAATGTTGTCGGGGATGAGCGGGGCGTAGCGGGGCGTGGAGCAGGGAGAGGAGGTGTAAGCGCGTTAAGGTTTATGCTGTCGCGCCGGAGGGCTGCCACACGATCCACCCCAGCCCACCCCGCCCTACCCTGCCCCCTGGCTCGGGCTAAAAGGCGTGTGTGTTTTGTCTTCGCTTGAGTGTATCACCGCTGGAGGGACTGTGATAAAGAGAGACAGTCGTGCTGTACGGATTTTATGCGAGGTGGTTTCCACTTGGTATCTTCGCGCACACGATAATACGCTATAACGTGGTATTGCGCACACTGCTTTACGAACGTAAACGCAGTTTACTACGAGGGCATGCTGGTCGTCATTCGGCCACAATCAAACTTAATAAAAGCAGTTGGATTTTTAAAAGGGGGGAAAAGGCACTTGACACACATTGTCAGAAAAATCGTACCAAAGTTCACTAGAGGTACGATGATTTACTGGTCAAGTCCTTGCCTGCTCTGAGTGGACTTGGCTAGTACGGTCTTTTTGGGTACGACGTATACCAGCTTTATCATATGATTACTGTACTTCGTACCTCAAAAGACCGTACTAACCAAGTACATCTAGAGCTGCGAAAGGACTTGACCAGTCAATGATCGTACCCTTAGCGTGCTTTTCTCTGACAGTGTAGTCATTTTTCCCAGCCAGCAGCCAGCCAAACAACTCCAGCGGTGGGAGCACGGCGTGCACGTCCTACAGCCGGCGAGCACGGCGCGGCCATCGGCCCATTCCTCCTAATAGGGCCGGGCGGGGCCCGCGAGCCCTTCTGCGCGCGTTTCATTTGAGCCAGCACTTGACCTTATAACAGATGTGACCATTTGTGGTCGGCGGCGCGGCGGTCCCTCCGCCAGGGACGACTATCGGCCAGCGTGTGTGAATGGAGAGAGAGAGAGAGAGAGAGAGAGAGAGAGAGAGAGAGAGAGAGAGAGAGAGAGAGAGAGAGAGAGAGAGAGAGAGAGAAGAGAGGGGGGCGGTGAGGAAGGGTCATCCGTACATTGACTAACGACCTGACCGGCCTCACGCAGCAGTCGGCTGAGAGGGATCAACCATTGGTGGGCCAAATAATTGAAAGACCTTAGGAAAGATGAATTTGTTGAAGTCGCAGTCGCAGCCACACCGCAGAGTTGCTCTTTCACGTTCGCGAAGACGCAACTAAGCGGATACTGCATCTGCATTACGTACACTGTAAAAAAAAATGTCGTAAATTTACAGGTAATATCTGTGAATTTTGTTAAACGACCTGACTGTGAATTTACTTTTTATTCGTGTTCATTTACAGAAAACTCTGTAACTTTACGAAAATATTCCGTAACTTTACAAAAGAATTCCGTAAGTTTACAAATTTTATCTGTTGTTTCGCGATTTTTCTTGTTAATTCACAAAATGGTTCATCAAACTACAGGAAAAATCTGTTCACCGATTTAACAGCGAAACCTGTAATTTTTTTCTGTCGTTTTTTTAAAACAAATTTTTACAGTGTAGGAAACAAGGAATTCCTTGCAGTGATACGATGTATCCTGGGTATATTGTACCAGGTGTCCTGCACCGCTCCATTCGAGTTCGCTGCGACCTGCTCCATGCTTCTCCTCTCCGGCGTTCGGGTATGCAGTCCCGAAAGGAGCGGTGCGCCGTGCGGGCGGGCTGCATATACTTTCAAAAATGACTAAGGGTTTTCTGACACCTGGTACATGACCCTGGGTGGTAGTGTTCGATGTGCCACTCTGTACACCTCGCTTCTGAGAAACAGCCGCTGAAGAGACTCTTCAAGCAACGCCTAAAAAAATTGAGGCAAATGCTGAGTACATCATAACTGTCATTGACTTTGCTTGGGTTGTTCGGAAGGCACGGCCGAAGGAACTTGCATATTCAGCGTGAAATACTTGCCTGAAATTCAGACAAGGGGCGTCTTTTTCTTACATTAACATAGCAAGAGGAGGGTCTTAAGTTTCCCCCCGTTTCTCTTTCTCTCTCTCTCTCCGCTAACGAAAGAAAAATCTTCACTGATGAATATGTAAGGCTATTACCCTTTAAGAAAAAGATTAACGGGACGCAAACAACCCCTTATAGTAATAATGCCCTGCATCGTTATAGTAGATCCTTTAAATTGTGTTATTTTTAAATTATATTTTTTTTTAAAATTGTAGATTTAAGTGAACACAATTTTCGGTTCCGCAACATTAAGCGATTAAAAGGCATCGAGAAAGAATAGCACGGAGAGAGGATGCGTGAAATTCTGGATTACCATACAATAGTATTACGCATTTTGCGTTTTTGAAGCCACGCGTATAGAGTGTGCGAGGCCGTGCGAGGCCGCTCCCCGCGCCTGCGGCCTGCGGCCTGCGCCTCCAGGATGCGCTCTGCTCCACAGCATCTTCGCTCCCGGCCCCCGGCCAGACCCGGTCTCCCTGAGGCGGCGCGCACGGCGCGGGCTGGACTGGGCAACAAGCAACCTGTTGTCGGGAGCAGCTCTGCGCGCGAGGGTCGGGGGGAGGGAGCTGGGAGGGGGGGGGGGGGAGGAGGGAGGAGGGCACTCGGTCTTCGCGCTCGCGCGCTGCCGGCGCGCCGCCGCCACCGCCGCCCGCCACCGCCGCGCGCGAGTCCGACCGACCCGACCGACCAAACGCTGCTTGACAGCGGACCAGACAACATACGCGCGTGCGGGAGCGGGTCGGTCGCGGGTCAGGCGCCGCTGCGGCACGCACGCACGCACGAACCAGACGCGCGCGGTAGTGGTTCGGTGTGGTGGCCAGGGCCGAGTGTCAGTGCATCAGCGTGGATTTCGTCTTCCCTCCCGAAAAAAAAAAGAGAAACAAAATAGGTGGTGTGTGGTGGTATTGGTTGGTTTGTCGCTCGTTACAAGGATTGAGAGTGAAATGTGAATTTAGCTCGCATAAAACAAATAATCAATATAATATATTTGTAAAAAAGAACGGAAAGTGAAGACCGAAAGAAAAGTGCTGTTAGTGGTTGATATTCACCAGTGCAGTGTTCAGGGTGAAGGAAGCGTGGTATCCGTTTGGACCAGCATCTTCTTTGGAGCAGATTTCGACCGTAAGTAGACTTCCTCAATGTGACCTGCTATGTGCTTTTCAAGGTAAAAATTTGCCGTGAAATTCAAGAAAACTGTCCGACATTCCTTCACATGAGATACTCTTTATTCAAATAGTTTACATATTTGCAAAGAGGGAAAAGAAATTGCTTCTCCGTTTAAATGCTCTCGCTCAAAACCTACGCGACACGTGTCGCGCCGACAACAGACTAATAATGAAGGCAAAGAGGATGTGGGAGTGTAAACACTTTAGAGGGTCAGCCGGTGGGTCGGTTTTCCCGACAGAGTGCTGACCTATGCACGCCTCCCACGCCGCGAAGTCCGCGCACTGGCTGTGGCTGTGCACCGGTGGGACAGCGTGGGGGGCAGGGCTGGGCGGGCCCACACAGCGTGTCGCTGAAATTTATGGAATTTCGGGTGCGTTCAACTCGAGAGTGTGGGAGGAGTCGACAATGAGCCATTCCATGAGACTCATGGCGTCACTGGGATCGATAGTTCACGAGAGAAATGATGTGCGTATCTTTATTTCGAATAGGTCCTCGTTTTAGAGTACGGGAAATATACTAATCCCAACAACATTAAGAGTATTTCATTGCTTCGCAGTTATTCTTCCTACCTGAAGACCATGAGACTTATTTCCCATCCACAATCTTAAATTGCCAAAATGTGACACTAATCATACCAATGCAAATACGAGATTAACTACAGGACTCAGGAACCAAAGAGGAAGGACAGAGAAGCATATATCAGCACATGAGAATTAAAATCCGGTGAGGTTGATTGTTGAGGTCCAGCCGCAATAAATGGCAATCAATCACTGCTCTCGCTAAAAGGTTTGTCAAAGTCCTGTTTTCATCTCTTTTTTTAACGGTTATTAACACCGGAGCACGATGACAGCTTTTAATTTGAATCAGAACATCGGATACAATTATAATGCATGCGTTTGCAACAAAATCCGAGGGCGTAAACGCCGTAGTCTGTCGTGGAAATAATTCCGAACCAAGTATTTTAATCAGAAAGCCTCCGCGCGTCGATACCCACACGAGAAAAAAAGGAATGAGAAAAATACCGGTTCAGGAGGAGAAGTCAACTTTCTCAAGGTCAGAATCCGAGTTCCACCTCAACAGCTCGACTAAATGGCTGATATAGTATCCATTATCTCACAGATGATATGAAATACTATTTGTTTAGCATAAGGAGGGACGGACAGGTGGCGCGATATCGAGTGTAGATCAGACTTTGCAGGCTTTACAGTTTGTTCTGCAGTTTGCCGGTCTTATACAATTAGCGTCCAGTCTGGCGCATGGTTCTCTAACATGCCTCACCAGCAGGCAGAATTCAGAATGCAACTACTGTCGAAAAATAACCTGACGTTTAACCATCCGACATCATCGCCCCTCCCCTCCCTTCCCCTCCCCCACCGTCCATCTCCACGAATGAGGTGGGACGGGGCGAGGCAGCAGTCCTGTCCAAATCAGGGTAATGTCCACGGACCGGGGGGGAGGAGGGGGGGGGGAGGGGCTGCCATCCCCGGGCGCGGCTCCCGTATCCACGTTCGGACGGGGGATCCCCGCATAAAGATCGGAAAGGGAAAGAAAAACACATTAATAGCGGAAGTTTTGGGTAAATAGTCAACAACAACCAAACATTATTTATTTCTGAAAGCCGGAAAAGGCGTGAATTAAGAGTTGCTATTTGTCTCACGATTTTTTTTTATCTGCTTTTTTAATCCTTTGAGAGGATAACCGAGCGGAAATAAGAACCGTTGTTCCTGCGGGCGCGCGCGCGCCTGGCAAGGCGCCAGGGCCTTGAGTTGTTTAGTAATAATAAAGGTCGATCCGCAATGGCAAGGGGGAAAAAAAAACATCGACGCCCTCCTTCTTATAAACCGAACCGAATGCCCTTCTGCGAGCAACAGCTTTACGACTCTTGAAGCCGCAGTGACACCCTGGGCTGAACTGACTGGGCTGAGGAGGCTGCAGCGCAACCCCTCTGCGCGTCCCTGCTGGAGCACGGCGCGCCCCGCCCCGCCTCGCCCTACCCCGTCCCCCGTGCCCCGCCCTGCCATGGCTATGGCTAGCAGCCCAGCTCGGATTGGGCACTGTCACGGCCCGTATGAATCACTGGAACCCCCCCCCCTCCCCCTTTCAAACCCCTCTACCCTCTCACTCACAGTCCCATCCCAACCGCTCCCACCCCACCCCGCGCCAAATATCATTCTCTCCGCCCCACAGCAGCCGCAGCTCCGCGCCGGCTGGTGAAAGGCACTCCTGAATTCTGTCTGGGGGCAGGAGAGCGCGGAGATTGGCTGGCCGACTGAGTGGACTGGCTGGCTCGGGCAGAGACGGGACTTCGGTGTCAGTGGATTGTCGTACTTCGCGGTCTCTAAAGGTTGGCACACCATTGTATTGGGCGTAAGCAATAGTCTTGCGCGGGCGGGTCGGTCTTCCCAAGGGGCCGCGCGCGGCGTCTTACGGCTGGAGCGGGCAGGCAAACCTAAGGGGTCCTTCACACGACAACAACTACTTCAACAACAAAAACAAAAACAACGAAAACAATTAAATAAAATCAGTGTACCGGTTGGTTCTTTGAATGAGTATACCTTCCAGTGTTGCGGCAGTTGCGGGTTTGCCTACCCCATTAGCCGGTAAGGCGCCATGGCCCCTGCAGCGCTGCAATCCCCGCAACACTGTTACGCAATCAAAGAAACACCAGGCATATATACCCTTAAACAAAATATGTAAATAATAATAATAAAAAAAGAAAAAATCTGAAAAAAAAATCAGAACAAAAAATCAACAAAACTAGTAAAAGTCAAGGAAAATCGCGAAAAATTAGACTAACCAGAGAAAAGCGGTGTACGCTTGAATTTATAGTGAAGAAAACCTCGGGCAAACCCGTACACTTATGCGTTCTCTGAAACACCCGCGGTACGCAGAGTCTAACCGGGCACCTACGCGCCGTGCACTTTACGCGGCAGAACTATCATTGGCGCGGTGGTTTTTCTTGTCCGCCTGCCGTGCAGCGCAGCGCAGCGCCTATCCTAAGCCCGTTCACCATGCACTCTATCGATCCTGGCCGGTCACGTCGCGTATTTCCCTCCTCGAGCTGCGATCGCAATCAAAATACACGTCGTACATCATTCCTCTGTAGCACGGGAACAAATGCGCGAGGATACTCTTCGACTCTTATAGTAAATCAGAGGAGACAAAGTTTGCATCGACACGGCCGCAGCGCCCACGTAGGCCGGCCGTGCAGTTAAGCACAAGGCGAAGCAAAACCCAAGCAGTGCCACTTGCTTTCTAAGACTGGTGATTTGTAGAGCAAAGACTTTCTACTCTCTGAAATTTAGGCTTTTGCGGATAACAAGGGGAGCGGACGCCCTTACAAAACGAAATCATTCCGAAACTCGTCCTGGACGGTTCCAAATGTATTCCGATGGCCGCGGACAGCTCCAAATGTGTTCCAGGACAGTCCGTTTAGAGCCCGAGTCCGACCGAGGACAGTCCGGTCCACGCCCGACGCAGCCAGGGCAGTCCGGTATAAGCCCGACGCAACCAGGACAGTCCGGTCTAAGCCCGGCGCAGCCAGGGCAGTCCACAAGTAGTCCGGTGATAAGCGGGCTGCCCGGAGACAGTCCGAGCGACCGTCACGGGCTGCTCGCGGGCTGTCCGAGAACGGCGTGAACTTGGATGTATTTCTTTGCACACGTCCAAGTTATCTTTGCATATAAAGGCGTTACATCTTTTACATGTAGCAGCATACCTCAGTTAAGAAATATTTAACGCATAATCTGTCTCGCCAAGTAAACACTAAGCATCGTGGTGCCACAGGTGATATGACTTTTGAATATACGCACTTTTTGCACGTTCTAGTTACGTTTCGTTGCCGAAAGGCGTTACTACAGAATACAATTAACGTTACAATATTTAAAGACAGTATCTTTTAATTTTCTTTAATGTCCTTACCGGAGCGCAAGCGCAATATCAAATCATTTGCCGAAAACCTGATCACGATGCGACTATTGGTTCACGCCGTGCAATGCGCGTCTCTTCGAAGACTGCTCCGCCTAGCATAAGAGTCCTTCTTGAGTCTCTGCCTCTCAGCAGTCAGCTTAGCTCAGTCGGTAAAGGCGTCGGACTGTGGTAGGAAAGACTGACGGGTCACAGGATCGATTCCTGCGTGCTCTCCCTTTTTTTTTCCATTAACACATGTACGGACTCATGTCGGACTGTCCGGAGCACGGAGACCGCACGCTTCGGACAGCCCGAAAACTTGCAGATTTTACTCATTTTCGGATGGTTTTTCGGTATGTTCCGGGGCTTGATTTCGGACAGTCCGCGGGTGAGCTTCGGACTGTCCGTTCGGACTCCTTTCGGTATGAAACGGTTTTATAAGGGCGTGAAAGAAAGAGGCAGCAGGAGATAGTGCACAAGACAGATATTGAAATTGAAGGAGGGAGAGAGAGAGAGCGAGAGAGAGAGAGAGAGAGAGAGAGCAGACGCGCCGCGCCGCATTCCTTGCTGTAATGGTTAAGCCTTTTGGATGGGGTCCGCCTTGGTCCGGCCCGGCCGTACCGGTGGCTGCCGGTGGCCGGGAGGGAGGTGTATAAGTCTCATTGGTCTCATCCCGGTGGCACTCAGTCGCTCTCTACCGCCAGTCTCGCCTCAGATGTGGCGCTTCCGTTTGCAAAACATCCACAAGCTTGTTTGCCACGGCCCCAGTCGAGTTTAATTCGGCAAATCGGTTTGATGAGAAACTGCGACTATTTTCGAGAGCTAGTAGCTCGCAGGTCTCTATAGCGCGCGGCGCGGCGGTGGGGCAGGGGTGGGCGGGACAGCGGGGCGGGGGTGCAGGGCGCAGCGCCAGAGCGCTACCCCCGCCCCCGCCCGTCAGCGCGAGCCACTAGCCAGGAGTGTCGGGAAGTGAGGCGTGAACGCGTTCACGATATGATAGAAGGTGGCCACCGCGGGTGCAAGTGTATTTTAAAAAATAATAATAATAAAAATGAAAAAATACCCGATGTAATGGAAATAGCTAAATCATTGTACCCCTCACCCACACCCCTTCGAATTGCATAATTCACCCAGGAGGAAAGAAAAGAGAAGAAAAGAAAAGACAAAAAGAAAACGAAAGCATCAATCTCTAGTCCGACACTTGGAGAGCAGCGTTATATTGGCGTCTACTACGACTCGAAACACATTGAGGCGTCGCGAGAAACTGCGCCGCCGTGCTCGCGGCTCGGCTCAACCGTTGATGTTGTCAATTCTGCCGGGGGGGGGGGGGGGGAGGCCGTAAACAGTCCCCGATGAAGTTGAAGCGCCGCGCCGCAGCTCGACTCGCTTCTCTCGCGCCATTAATAATGCCTAAGGGCTGGGGACGCGCCGGGCTGGACCACGAGGCTGGGCTGGGCCAAAGAAGGAGGGGGGTGTCACTCATACAAAATGTGCACATTATATTTTTTAATTTGTAATTTTTTTTCTTTTGAAATTTTAAGGAAAATTTCACTTCCTGATAAATTTTGATCTCTCCCCCGCCCCCAGTTCATTTTTTCTCGTTTTTTTCTGATTTGTCCGTTTCTATTTTCTTGATTTCACTTTGATTATTTTGCTTTTTATTTTTCGAAGTGGGCCCCTCCCTTCGGACTGGGCTGGACCGCGCCGCGCGGCTGGGCTGGGCTGGGCCTGGCCGGGGCCCGCGTATTTAGAGGTAACGGGACAACGGACCGCGACCCGCGACCAGTCACCTCCAAGTGGTTCGGCGCTCTCTGTATTCCAAATCGTCCCGCCCTCTCCACCCTTTTCGCTATCGCACTTTCGCAGCAGACCACCTGGGAGAATGCCCAGGACGCCCACCCACAGCCCCCGCACCTGCACGTCCCTCCCAGAACGCCTACGGCGTCCGCCAGAGCGCCTACACCAACACCGACGCCCACAGCAGCCAAAGACTTTGTCGCATTTGCCGGGCAACTCCGCCCTCCCGGCGGCCCGGCCGGGCCCGGCCCAGCGCAACCAGCAGCGGGGGCGGCGTACGCGCGCCTTTTAAAATGCAGAGAAATGCAAGAGCAGTAATCCCACTCGGCCGCCCCGGGCCCCCGATCCACCCCCGCCCAGCCCGCACCCCTCACCCCTCCTGCGCCCCGCTCCACCCCGCCCCGACCGCCACCCACTCTTCCTCGAGATACATAACGGCTTGCTCATTTCGTCCTTACGAGTCTCCACGGGGCGCGCCCGAGAAAGGCGAGGGCGGCGCTGCAGCTCTGTGAGCCTGGGCGGGGCGGGGCGGGGCGTGGTAGGCGGGGTGAGAGGCGTTCCGCCGGGGCGCACCTGGGGCGTACCGGGGAGCGCGGGCATGCAGTTTCCTATCGAATCTGCGACGCCCGAGGGGTATAGGCTGGCTCAACATATGCAACCCCGCCTCGGGACCTACACTGCAGTGTGAACTGCGTAGTTGTCAATATGCTCGAAAAAGCAATCTGCGCCACAGGACGCAGATTTTACGTTAATTCTCCGGGCGAAACTTAACATTTTTTTCCTCCACGAATAATTGTGCGAATGCAAGTGTTCTCCGTGCGGTGTCAATCATAAACTCGAACTGAAATATTTTTATTTAACAGGATGCTACCGAAAACTGATGCGAAATGGAAGAGCGATATTGCTCCAGCCGCTCCAGCCCGGATAGCACCTCCTCCCACCCTCACTCCAGTAGAGCGACGCGCCCTCCTCAGCCCCCGGCGCCACCGGCACCGGCCGGTGGTCTTGACTTCGATAATAGCGGGCAAACAATAAACGAAAAGTGCGGGGCGGGGTGGGCTTATCTGGCCAGCCGCCCGGTGTGGCGGTGCGAGCGAGACAGGAGATGGGATTAATGAATTAATTATTCCCAAGCGCTGCTACGAGAGTTATTTCGCGCTCAAATCTCCAAGCGCCCGGGACGGACCGCGTGGCCCCACCACCCCACCGGTGAGTCTGGACCGAGGGGTACCTCACCTTCTCCAATCAGTGTACACCCTGTGTTCCAATCATTTTCCAATCACTATCCAGTCATATTATTTTTCGACAAAAATCTATTTTAAACACCTCAAAATTGCAAAATATCGTATTGGTGCCGAAAATGTATAGATTTCTTCAAAGTTTGGTCAAATTTCCCCTCTAATCACGGAAGAACCCTCCAATCAGTGTACACCCATTCAAAGAGTGAGGTACCCCTCGGTCTGCTTCTTCTGACAGAGGGCGCAGTATAGGATAGATTCTGCACAGCGGTTTCGTCTCTCTGTCCCTGTCGCATTCGTGGGGCTCGTCCGTTGTCCCAAAGGACGCACACGGACCCAAGTCGACGTTCAATCTGCACCAAGAATTTCCTCCCAGGCTTGCTGCACTTCTTTAAAATCCCTTTTTTTTTTAAATATATATAGTTCCTGAAGATTTTAATAACGGACTGTAGGCATCGCACGCGTAATCCGTTCAGTTCGATCGGAGCCGCTGCGCGCGTGGGCGCCACGCCTACCGCTCGCCAAATGGGTATTGATAGGGTAATGACTACAGACGGGTGGCGGGGCGGGGCGGGACGGGGCGCGTAGCTGCTGCAGGGCCGGCAGGGCTAATTAGAACTACCCCAGCCGACAGCTGGGCCGGGTTGCAGGGGGGGTGGGGGGGGGGGGCACAGGGGGGCGCCGCCGCCGACAAGAGGGCCGAGTTCGAAAGCGGCTCGCGCGTGTTTGACAATGGCAGCCCGAGAGGAGCGGGATGTGGAGTGGCGGGGTAGGGCTGGGCGGTATAACCAATTCCAATATCAATATCCAATATTTAAAATATTGGTTTTGAAGTCAATACCAATATTCTGTATTGGAATATTGGTTTTCCAATATATTGGTCGACCAATACAAATATTGGAATATTGGTTTTCCAATATATTGGCCGACCAATACAAATATTGGAATATTGGTTTTCCAATATATTGGCCGACCAATACAAATATTGGAATATTGGTTTCCCAACATATTTGCCGACCAATAAAAATATTGGAATATTGGTTTCCCAATATATTTGCCGAAAAATACAAATATTGGAATATTGGTCTCTAATTTGGTTTAGAATTGTTTTCCAATTTACAAATCAATCAATAGAACTATTTTCGGTTTTTAATAGCAAGATGTAGAAAAACTATATAAAGAATATACATTTACATAGTGAAAAATGACAAGCACAAAGTTAGCAAATTTAACAAATATAAGATTCTTCTAGTTTACTTACAACATAGAAAATTAGCATTTCTGCGTTTTGCAAAATTACAAAATAAACCCAAATTTACATATTGACAAAAACAAGTTAGTAAGTTAGATACTTCTGGTTTACGGCACAGAAAATTAACATTTCTGCGTTTTCACCAGATAAGCAGTTCCTGGTGTCTGTTAAAACGTCACCCGCTGTACTGAACAGACGCTCGGAAGGCAGGCTTGTTGCTGGTATTGACAGATATTTTTTTGCCAATTTTGACAAAAGTGGGAAAGCAGCCTGGTGAGTTTTCCACCATTTGAATGGGCAAACTTCTAAGTCCTCCGCGGGCAGCATTTCATACTTCGCGATTTCTTGATGAAACCGCTCTTCTGTACTTATGGAACTTTGGTTGAGAGCAGAATGCAGTCGGCGCTTTTTGAAAAGACCTGAGAGTGCGCTCACTGCTTGAGCTGTGGCTGCATCAGCCCTGCTTCCTGAGCTGCCAGCTCCACCATCAGTCTGATTGTCTGTAAAAATACGGCACAAATTTATGTAAGCCATTTATTTTATTTTATCGTATTTTACAGTTAAAAAAATACTTGCCTGGAGTTGATGAATTCTCTGCTTGCAGAGCTTCATCCTTCAGTAGCAGATCTTTTGCAGTTTCTCTGTCCTCTTCTAGGATTTCATTTCGAAATCTGGGGTCCAGATAAGAGGCCCGCACGCACAGTTCGTAGCAGTGTTGCCCAGCCTTCATTACTGCCTCGGTGCAGCTGCCCTCTGGCAAATCTTTTGGCTTGAATCTCTTTTTTAGTTTGTTTGAAATCACTCTCTGAATACGTGTTGGAATTAATTCAGGGTTTTCAGACAAAGGAATTTCATCGAAATCCTCCTCATTCTGCAAGATATAAAAAGGCAAACATTAAAATTGTGATGCATGCCATGTAAGGTAAGGCCGACGCCCTGCACCCTGCCCCGTGCCCCCCCCCCCACCCCCCGCCACCTGCTTCACTTTGCTAGGGCCCACGTGGCCGAGGCTCGACCCCCGCTCTGGTCGCGGGTCACCGGGTCACTCTGTTGCGGCCGCCCCGCCCCGCCCCGCCCCGCCCCGCCCCGCCCCGCCCCGCCCCGCCCCCGCCCTGCCCCGCGCCGCCACCAACGGTTTTTAGCACACCCCTCTGCTTTGAAAGGAAAAGTCGTGAGGCTTAATTTTTACCGCGCCAGAAAATTTAGGGCTCTACGCTGGGCTGGGGCCTGCACCCGCTGGCCCGCTCCCACCAAGTCCAGTCGGCGTCCCATTACTGTGGCATGTCTAGTCTAGCGCCGCCTCGCGCGCGCCCCGCCCCGCCCCGCCTGCCTCGCACCCTCCCCACCTCGAACCACCATGCATAACCGCTATTAACTTAGTGTTTACATTGCTTACCTCTTCTGGTGCAGTCGTCCCGAGCGATTCGAGATCGTCCCCACCGTACATCGGGCTTTGGGGATCAAGAAGGTACATCGCCGGAAGAATGAAACTGGCGCTGCAGTACTTCTGGGCGCCAAGAAACGTACATATTTTCTCCACCGGTTTCATGGCCTGTATGTACGACTTTAGCACAGAAATGTCCATTACGGACGGGACTTCCTGAACGTGTTTCCCACGTTCATACGTAGCCATGAAGTCCATGAGCCAGCTATGTTGCGCGACCACGGCTTGGGCCAGGTTCAGATCCACCCACCATCGCGACTTGCATGGTGCCGGAAGCCTGCTCGGCTTTTTGTCATATCGGGACACTATGTGCTTCTCGTAGTGCCTCCACACTTTGTCACTCGACATGAAACTTCTTAGCGCTGTGGCTCTTTTCAGTGCATCGTCAAGGGCATTGCACTCGCCAGTAAAGGCCGTTACACCATTATTAACAGTGTGCGCGAAGCAGCGCATGTGAACTTTGCTTAAACCTAACAGGTCCAAGGCAACGCGAATGTTATCGCCATTGTCCGTAGTGAAAGCAGCAATAGCATCTGTTTTCAGATTCCACTCGGCAAGCATTCCCTGAATCTCCGTTCGCAACTGCAAACCAGAATGGTCCTCTAAAATTTGCTTGCAATTAAGCGTCACATCCACTAGAGTCCATTCATTGTCCAAGAAATGGGCAGTTAGAGAAAGGTAGGAGGTGTGGGCCCCTGATGTCCAACCATCCGTAGTAAGGGCTACGTAGTCGGCTTGCTTGAGGAGAAGAGTGACATTCTCCCTGGCAGCGTTGTACATTTTGGGGATGTGATTCCCGGTCAGTGTCCTCCGCGACGGTGGCTCATACTTAGGATTCAGAACTTTCACCATCTTGCGAAACCCCGGTTTGTCAACTGTATTAAGTGGCCGCATACAGGTAACAATGTAGTACGCAACAGCTGAGTCACAACGCTCCTTTTCCTTGACAGGGAGAGGCCGGTAAGAGTCAAGCTTCTGTTGACGACTCGAACCACTGCAGGGGAAAAAAAAATATTGAACATTTTAAAGCCATAATTTGTTGCGGTAAAAAGCCGTAGGCAACTGCGCGCTTCGCCCCCGCCCAGCAACGCCTCGCTGTTGGCTGCCCTGCTGCGCACTGCTGAACTTAGCTGGAGCCCCGCCCCGCCCCGCCCCGCCCCGCCCCGCCCCGCCCCGCCCCGCCCCTCCGTGGGCAGCCCTGCTGCTGCGCCCTGCTCAGCCCGGCCGCAGACCGCCCCCGCCCTGTCCCAGTGTTGGGTTAGGGGTTGGCTGCCCTGCTGCGCACTGCTGAACTTAGCTGGAGCCCCGCCCCGCCCCGCCCCTCCGTGGGCAGCCCTGCTGCTGCGCCCTGCTCAGCCCGGCCGCAGACCGCCTCCGCCCTGTCCCAGTGTTGGGTTGGGGGTTGGCTGCCCTGCTGCGCACTGCTGAACTTAGCTGGAGCCCCGCCCCGCCCCGCCCCGCCCCGCCCCGCCCCGCCCCGCCCCTCCGTGGGCAGCCCTGCTGCTGCGCCCTGCTCAGCCCGGCCGCAGACCGCCCCCGCCCTGTCCCAGTGTTGGGTTGGGGGTTGGCTGCCCTGCTGCGCACTGCTGAACTTAGCTGGAGCCCCGCCCCGCCCCGCCCCGCCCCGCCCCTCCGTGGGCAGCCCTGCTGCTGCGCCCTGCTCAGCCCGGCCGCAGACCGCCCCCGCCCTGTCCCAGTGTTGGGTTGGGGGTTGGCTGCCCTGCTGCGCACTGCTGAACTTAACCGGAGCCCCGCCCCGCCCCTCCGTGGGCAGCCCTGCTGCTGCGCTCTGCAGCGAGATCGGGGAGCTCGCCTCGCTCACTCGGCGCGAGTGAGCGACTCACTTGACTCACTTCGAATTGTCTATTCTCAGGGCTATTTTTAACAAACGTTTGCGTATTTTAATCAAACTTCCCAACGTAATGAAATTGATAAACCTAAAATTTATACAAAAAACCTATTCCGATCCGCGTTTGAGTATTTTTTTCGCTTTTAAAACGCTGAGCTTCAAGCGAGTCACTCACTCGCCGCGAGTGAGTGAGGCGAGCTCTCTGATCTCGCTGCTGCTCAGCCCGGCCGAAGACCGCCCCCGCCCCCTGCCCTGTCCCGGCCGATGGTCGAGGGCTGCCCTCTGCTGACTTAGACCCGCCGCGTGCGGCATTTTCTTATGTACGGCTGTATCATGCCGTTTTAAAGAGCTGTACCTACCTTAGAGCTGATGCGGGGCGTGACACAGGAGTGGGTGGAGGTGAGCGTAAGTTGGCGTCGGCCGAGTCTTGTGTGGAAGTTTGAGGGCTGAGCAAAGATACCGACGATGTTGAGGAAAGCGCGGACTCGGGTCGTTCGTTATCGTCTCCCTCTCCCTCCAGGGTTACATCGAAATCATCATCAACCTCTTCTTCACCAGGTGTGTCACTATTCTTCTGTTTGCACTCCTGTCTTTTCAACTCCGTGAACTGTAGAGGATGGTGAACTCTCAGGTGGTCTTTTACGCCACTCGTTCCACCATTCCTACAGGGAACAATTTTCTTGCACCCGCCAACATTACACATTGCCTTCTCTTTCTGCGGAGGGTCAGTATCCTTGTAGAAGCGCCAAATTGGCGCGCGCCGCTTAGGAACATACGACATGATCGCAGCCGGCCGGGCCGGGCCGGGCGAGCGCCGCGCGCGGAGTGCGGAACGCAGCGATGAGCGGTGATCCGTGCCGTGTCACAGAGGCTCCACGCCACGCCAGGACGCCTGGGCTACACTGCTCTGCCCTGCGCGGGCCCGTCCAGCTCTTACCCCCTCCCCCCTCGCCCGCCCGGCGGCCCGCAGCCAGCCGGGCCGGGCCGGGCCGGGCCGGGCGGCGCGGGCGCGGGCGGCGGCGGCGCATCGGCAGACGAGCCAACGAGGGGCCCGGCCCGGCGGAGACAGGCACAGACATGCAATAAGGCAGGAAAGCCGTAGAAGAGCGTTCGGTAACAGTCTTCGCAACCGGTGCAAATTAGTATAAGAAATTGCGACCAGTATTCAATATCGGATATCGGAATCAATATTGGATATCAGAATTAGTATTGAATATTGGAATAAATAATGGATGTCAGAATTAGGATTCGATATTGGAATCAATATTGGATATTGGAATCAATATTGGATACTGGAATCAACATTGGATATTGGAACCTATATTGGATATTGGAACCTATATTGGATATTGGAACCGATATTGGATATTGGAACCAATATTGGATATTGGATCAATATTGGATATTGGTTCAATATTGGATATTGGTTCAATATTGGATATTGGTCAATACAAAATATTGGTATTGAAAAAACCAATATTTGAATATTGGAAATTCCAATATTTTAAATATTGAAATTTTTTCCAATATATTGAAATACCGCCCAGCCCTATGGCGGGGTGGGGCGTGGCGTGGCGGGGAGGGAGGGGTGGGGCGGGGAGAGGCTGTCCTGACTCAACCCTCTCGCCGCGCCGCCACTCTCCTCTATGCCTGCTAGCTTCGGCCAAACTTTGGTCGCATTCAACCGTAATTTTATAACAAACTACTCTGGAGCTCCGCGCGAGACGATTGTGAGGGGGAGGGGGGGAGAGGGCATTGACTACCCGCCGTGTAAATGGAGAACACGCACAGTCGACAATGGCACGCTGTGAGTACGCTGGATATTCACCGCAGCAAGCTACAGTGAACATCACTTTAAAGTAGTTAGAGCGACTTCGGCTGAAGTCAAGTGATGTACTCACCTAACCATTCACCGAAAGCCGAAAGCAATACTACTGTGGGGTTCAGTGCCGGCTTACCGTGAAATTCATCGGAAGCCTGTTTAGAGTGAAATTGCGAATGAATATGATTTGGACCCACAATCATCACTCCACTCACTCGTATCTCGTATGCCCCGTCATTGACAGACATGAGTGAAACAAGGGGAACAGCCTCGTCCGGCCGCAGCTGCAGTCCCGACCCGACAACACGCCTCGCCTTCGCCTCCTGCGCTTCCACAGACAGTATTCCCCCTGCCTCTCATCATATTTCCCTCGTCATTAAATCAAATTCCGGCGCGTGCGCTCCCCGCGCGCCCGCTGCTCACAGCACGGGAGCAATAGGAGTCTCACAGCTGCCTGCAGCTGCCTGCAGCTGCCACTCGCGGTTCTCACTCGCTCATTCACTCACTCAATCACCCACCCGCTCGCCCGCTCACTCACTAGCCGCCTGGTGCCTGCCTGGTGAGCCGATCAGAATGGAATTGGCACACGTTGGTTTTGACGCAGTGACGCGCTGCGCTGCTGCACCCGTGAATGCCCCGGGGACCCCCCACCTCTCCCCCCATCTCTCTCTCTCTCTCTCTCTCTCTCTCTCTCTCTCTCTCTCTCTCTCTCTCTCTCTCTCTCTCTCTCTCTGAAAGGACAGTGATGTGAAAAAGAGGAGGGCGAGAGGGTGGGGGATACGAAGACACTGCTACTGCCGCGGACGTGCAGCCATCGTGGTGGTATTTTGACGAGGGCGCGTTGCCGTGGGTGCGCGGCAGGGGCAGGGGCAGGGGCGGGGGTGGGAGGAGGGGAGTCCGCATCGGTTGATAGGTGATTTCCCTTGCAAATGGACGCCTTTGCTGCGAGTGGCCGGGCCGGGCCGGTCTTGGCCAGGCCTGGCTCGCTTTACCTCGCCCAGCCGGCTCTGTCGAGCGAGGCCTCCGGGGTCATCCCGGGCTGGGCTGGGCTCGGCCGGGCTGGGCCGTCCTGCCGACTTATTCTCTGAAGAGCGCTCTTCTCCCTCTGTCTCTCTTGCACCTATACGGTGAAGCCCATGATGGACAGAGGGACAGGGTGAGGAGAGCGCTGCTCGCTGGGCGGACGCTAGGCCCCTCACGATATTGCGCGCGGCGGGGCGGGGCTTGGTGGGGCGTGCCGGGGGCGTGGCTGGGGGCGCGCGCCGTGGAGGGGCTTGGTGATGTGCGGCAGATAACGCGCCTGGAGTCCACCTCCCCTCCCCCCTCTCCACCCGGGCCCGGAGGGAGTCCTAAGACTAAATACGTCCAAACCTCAAAGGGAGTGTCGTATAGCAAACTACGGCGTCCTTGTGGCTCGGACCGCACACCGAACGCTGGCCAAGGTGAAGCGCGAGGACCACACCATCATCAAGTTTAACCGACAGCATGCTCTTCATTTCAACCCGCTCCTGTCTCCCACTGTTCATAGACAACACACGCAAGAATGTCGCGGCTCGGCGAGGGGTTAGCAACTCTGACATTTTTGTACACCTCGTAATTCAGAAAAATTCAGAGAAATTTAGGAAAATTCACGAAAACTCAGAAAAATAACAAACATTTAGTTATTGGAATTCCAGAAACAAATAACGAAAATTATCGAAAATTCACAAAAATTTACACCAACAGTCAGAGTTGTTTCCCCCTGTTCGGTTCGAGACGTCCTCTGCAGCGTGTGCGTGCTCCACTAGGTCGGGTGCACGTCATCCCCCCCCCCCGCCCCCCCTCCCCCTTTTCCCCCGATGACGGAGCCCAGCCCGCGGTGGCCAGCTGACGCTGATTCTCAGCTGACTGACGTCGTCGTAATGGCGCCCTTTTTGTTGGTCGCCGCGACTGTATATGCAAATGAGGGCAAGGCTGATGCGTCGTTACCTTCTCCGCCCGCCTGCACGCCCGCCTACACGCGTGCAGAAAAAATGATGCTGATGTACCGATATTGGATATTAAAGTCTGTTCTTGAATCAAGTAAATTTCGCAAACAAAATTTAATCCTATAAGTTAGCCAGTTTCAGTTTAACTTTGGATTCATTCAAGAGCTGTTTTAATTTCTGAAGGTATTAATCCGTATTTTCTGAAAGACTGTGGTCTGCTTTTCTACATCAAAACAAAAGAGGGAACAGTCTCGCGCTTTGCTGTTCACACCGTGTGATAGGGGACACAAACAGAGGGAGTGCGAGGCGCGAGTCACTTCGTTCTGCTCAAAATTCTACGAGCGTCGCGCGTCTGATGGTTGCCTACGACGCTCGCTGGCTGTAGAGGGTGCTGCTTGAGAAAGCACTCCCCTGAGCCACGCATCGCCCTTCCCCTTCCCCCTCCCCAGCCCACCTCGCCCCTACCCGACCCGACCCGACCCACCTCACCTCGCCTAGGTGACACCGCGCCACGCGCCCCTATCTGTGTGTGAGTGGGTGAGCGGAAAAAGTTTCTCGGGTGCGTCTGGCAACAGGAAACGCGGAATATATGGCGGCGACGGCATGGTGACGTGCGACGCACAAAGTACAACGGATCATATAGCTTTCCGATACTACTCCAGCCCGGGCATGCCTCGAGCAAACCCCTGGGACTCTGGAGAGTTTTTGAGCGGCCAGCAACAGATCGAGGACCGCGCTGTGAGAATAATCCACGGTAAACGCCCGCGTAATAGTACATTTGTCCGGATCGTAGTTTCTTCGAACGATGCCATACGGGAAGCACCGAATTTCTGAAGACATGTTGGGAAGGCTCAATACAGAAATAATCGAACTTAATGAAGTACAGTTGTAAACCGTTATGGTCTTGCCGTACAAGAAAAAAACCGGTACACTGGTTAAACTAAGTCGTAAGTGTAAGCTTGAATGAAGCATACAGTTACGCTTGAAGACGTTACGTTTGAAATGAAGCTTACGAAAGAAATTCCCCCATGCACTTAGATAGGACGAATAGGAGCGGATGGACGCTTGATTTCAAGCGATATCTCAGTACGCTTGAAAACGGGGCGTAAGGCTACGCCTTAGTTTTATCATTGTACGGACCGCAGGCAAACCTTAACTGCCTGCGGAACTTTTTAAAAATATTTGTTTTCACAGTGACCGCCACCTTTCGCCTCGCCCCCACAGCTTGAGAAGACAGTTCCGAGTTGTTCCTCTCTCTCTTCTCCCTCCAAGACTCTCGCCCCGCCCCACCGCGTCCCACCAGGTCTCTCAACCCCTCCCTCAGCCTCTCCACGCCCTGCCACGCCCCTATCAGCTCCTCTTCAAGTGATTCGCCAACAAAATGTTCTTTAATGAATTTCGAAGAATCTACATAGCCTCCGCTCTGCAACTCAGCCTTGTCCCCTAACTCTCCTCCCTCCCGCTCTCTGTTACTCGTTCTGTCACCCTTTCTCTTTTCCCACCCTTAAAATTCTGGGTCAATGTCATTTGCCCTTCTTCTCCTCCCCCGTCCCTTTAAAACACCACAAAACACTTTGGAAGTATTCAGATTTTCCTAAGCGTATAAAAGGCAAACATTTCAGGAGGCTCCCATTCTTTTAAAGTTCTTACACAATTATATTTACAACTAAAGTTGTGCGGGAAAATATTAGCAAAACACTAAGCCAACATATTATCTGCTTCTAGGAATGATATCACCACATGGCAATCTCAATCAGTTAAGCGGTCCCTGGAACACACACACACACACACATACACAACGAAACTGTAAAAAGAAAAAACGTAGTAAACAGTTTTTCAGACGTACAATCGCGCTCTGACCTGATGGAAAGTTATACTCTCAGCTCAGCAAATAAAAGGCTACGAGTTACATGTGTGAGCCGTCTCGTCTACGGTGTTTAATTTGGCGTGAGCTCGGTAGAAAAAATAAAAAAAAACCTCTGTCGCACTCTTTCCTCCCAAAACAATTTAATTTCCACCGTAAATTCAAAACGGCCCACGTTTAACGGTTGCCTCTTCGCCTCGCGGTGCGCCCGGTGCTTGGTGCCCCGACCACTCGACCTCTATTTGCCCTGCTCGCTGAGCTGAACCAACCAAACTACTGACCTTGCAGCGACTGCAGTACCCACTCGGCCCAGTCCGGCCCAGCCCTGCCCGGCCCGGCCCGGCCGCAACGGCCCCTTGATTGCCAACCCTCTCGTGGCCAAACTGCTGCTGCCCGGCTGCTGTCCGGTCAGTGAAGGGTTGGGGGTCCGCGGAAACTCCATCGGCATCGGCAATCTATCAGGAGGTTAAAAACTTTGGTCCCTTCTATCAGCATATCCGCCGACGCAACCGGCCCGCCCCCGGCCCGCCCCCGGCCCGCCCCCACCCCTTTCGCAGCGCTCCGCGCTCGCCCGAAGTGGGGAACGCGCGCCGCACTGAAGTTCCCCTGCGCCGCCCAATCAGCACAAAACGTCTTGTAAGTACCGCCAATTCTTTTGCCGATGGCGCCGGAAAAAAAGGCGTCTATTAAAGGCGTGCGCGTTGGTTTGCTTTCGCGGCTTTGCGCCGGGCTCGACCGCTCTCGGGCTTGAAGGAGCGCAAGTTCACGCCACGTCGCGATATTGTTTGTCGGGTGAGGAAAAAATTTCTGCTCTCAAAACCGCAAAACCATTAAGTTCGTGAATTTCAAGGGAAATAACAGTGCCATAGTTGTAACGTTGAAGCACGATTGCAAACGGCCACAATATCAATTGACACACGGACAGAGACGGTGACGGATTTATTGTCACCCTCAACTTTCCCTCGCACACTGTTAAATGTTTGCAAACTAAATTCTTTGCAACCTCGCAAAGAATTTGTTCGTCTTGCAGTTCGTAAGCATACGAAGAATTAGTTCGTAATAGAATGCTTCAAAATTCTTTACAACTTGCAAAGAAAATAGTTTGTGATTCGAACCAATTCTTTGCAAGCATTTTACAGTGCAGACAAATAAATACGTGGGTGGTGGGGCGGGCGGGGCGGGGGCAGAGCCGCTGTAACCGAAATTGCATTGTGTTTGCTATGGGCTCTGGGGCTGCAAATCGAGTGGTCCTTCACTAATCAGTGTACACTCTAAAACAAAATCAGTTAAAAAAACAGCAAAAATCAGAAAAAAATCAGGAAGAACACTGTAGGGGATTTTTTCGTAATTTCACGAAAAAACACCTGTTAATTTTCTAACACGAACTTTTCGTTATTTGTAACAAAAACGAATACTTGTTAAATGACGAACAGTTCGTAGCCTTGTCTGGATTTGTGGATTAGCCATGCCATTGGTCATTTAGTACCACTGCAAACTGTTTTACAAGGAAAGGAAATGCATTTTAGGTATCAAATTACCAACAAACAGTTTGTTTCCTTACGAACAGTTCGTAATCTGGATTTTACGACGATGTTCGTCAAATGCAAAATACGAACTGTTCGTATGCTAATTATTCGTAAAATAACGAAATCTACTAACAGTGAAACAAAATCAAGAAGAAAAAAATCAGAAAAAAAACTAGTAAAAGACAAAGAAAAATCACCTAAACAGCGACAGAAACATCGTTGTACGCTTGAATCTATAGTGTCGGATCCCTCGCTGCGGGCGCGGGCGGTCGCCTAGAGGAGAGGAACTATCTCAAATAAGAAACAGATACGCAATAGGATTCGTGAGCAAATGTGCGTCTTCAAAGGGCGCGGCGCGGGCTGCGGAGCGTGTAGTGCGCCCTGCCGGCCCCGGCGCACCGCGAGCCGAGTGAGTGAGCCCGCTCTGCTTGTGGAGCCGCGGCTAAGAGCTTTGTACCAAGCGGCGCTCGCAGAGGATTGATGGTGCGTGTGCGTGGCGCAGGGGAAACAGAGACGCGGTACATCAAGAGATGTTTACGCACCTGCTAGTGTGAGGTAGAGTCCCGGATGGGAGAGAGACGCGAACTGCGTCGCGATACGTGATAGGTCGGCGCCTTTTTAACTTCCCATGTCAAGGGTCTACCACTTCCATAATCCTCGTACACCCCTCTAGATGATTATTGATAATCACATAATCATAATAATGTAAAATTTCCAAATATTGACAAATTTTGACAAATATGGAGAAATATTATCAAATTTGACCAAAAGTTGCGTGATTACCGGCCAATAATCAGTATATATGTTAGAGATAAACTCAAATAATCATTGATAATCACCATAAATCGTGACTGATTATAATCCTCGAACGCGATTTCTCAAAGTGGTAGACCCTTGGGCCATGTTAATCCCCGTATACCTGCCCGACGGCCTGGTCAGCCGGGTCGCTACCGCCGTATGCCCGCGCCTGCCAGCGGAGGAGCCGTCCGGCTGAGTTCGTGCTTCTCTCCCATCCAGGACTTTAGTGTGAGGCAGTCGCATACTCTATAGGCGTCCCCCATGTCTTCTCTTGTCTGGAAAAAATAAAAAAAGGCCGAGATGTCGTGCGTTAGGTGTGCGATCCTAATGCGCCGGTTGTATAGTTTTGAGTGTGGTGTGCGCCTCCTCAGGAGCGTGCGATCGCTTCACGCCCCGGCGGACAATTACTACTGTGAGCACCCCAAATGAACAGAGTATAGGCTAGGCGAGAACACACTCTGTACAGCACGCGCGCAGGAGGCGGTGGAGGAGCATGTGACGGGGTAGGTGTCAGCGCCGGGCCGGGGTGCGGGAGGGGAAGGGGAAGGAATGGGCGCGAGAAAATGAGACGCTTTGAAGAACGCCTGAGCGAGGCACGAGGCACGCCGTGTGGTGCGGGGCGGGGGTTACAATTAAATTTGGGGCGTGAATGTCTGTGGCGGGGTGGGGCTGTGCGGGGCGGGGGCTGCTGCGAGTCAACTAAACGCAAGAAGAAAACCATCTGCGTTGATGCCGCTGGTGCGGTGCGTCCCTGCCTTGACGGCGATGTAAAGTTAGTCGCCCTGATGAGAATTTTTATTTTTGAAATTTTAACACTCGTTTTTTAGATGCTCACTCAGTTACCCTTTTGTTTTCTTTCTTTTCTGTCGTGGCCACATCTTCTTACTACATGCGAACCGAAACCCTCCCTTGTTTTGCTGCCGGACGAGAGTGTGACTAGGTCGAACCCCACCCTTCGCATCCGCTACATTAATTCCTCCATGACAACGCAACTCTCTTTGGCGAGCGCGCGCCGCTTCAACGCCTCGCCTCCCGCTCGCCCCACTCCACTCCACCCCACCCCACCCCACCGCCCCCCGCCCTGCCTCACCCCGCCCCGCCCCGAGCCCCAGGCGCGCTTACACCACGCGCGGGGCCATAGGGCTTTGTTCTTATCTGGGCGCAAGCATCTGGGGGTGTGGAGTCTGAGGCGCCATATAAGCCCCGCCGTCTTTTGCAAGTTAATCATTCTCCGGGAGGTTGAGTAAAATGGAAATGTATCGCACTCCGAGACGACCTTGGTGGACGTGGACTCGCGCCCCGCCGCCTCTGCCCTGCTGTCCTGCTCGTCCCGGAGGGTAATGGAGGCAGCGCAAGGCGAGGCGAGAGGAGGGTGGTGTCTGGGCCGGGGCCGGGGCCGCGCCCGGCAGGCAGGGCGGCGACAGATGGCCTCAGCCTCGAAAATTCGAATATTCCAAAGGTTTTCTTTACTGCTCCGCGCTCTACTTGAGAAACAAGAAAAGGAACAGAGAGCAATCAAAAGGGAAAATGTCACACAACTTTAAGTTTAAAACAGAGAAAAAATTCATAAAGCAAAAAAGAAAAGCATCAGCAATGTAATTAATAGGAAACCTAAAAGGCCCACATTGTGTACGTAGAACCCGGAGGAAATGCTGAGGACAGCAGGCACATTCGAAATGACACAGTGCTGCGGCGTGTTGTGGTGGTGGGGCGGCGGCGGCGGCGGTAACACGGCGGCTCGAGCCCACCCGGGCAGCGAGTGCACTTAGAGCTGGACAATAATCATACATCACTGGCAGCCATAATAATACAGGCTTATTTATGGAATGGTCATGCGACGTGCCGTCCTCACACCACATGCTTCGGAAAAGTCTCAATATCGGCAGCCAAACAACAACAGCAACAACAATTATTCCTCGCGAGACACTCGACTCGACACTGGTCGCGACGACCACGCGATGCCGCGATGCTCCGAGCGCCTGAAACTTTCTGTGGGAGGCCAAAACGAGGTTCATGTATTTTTTCTTCCTTTGAGATGAAAAGGTTTCGACACCGATGGATGTCTTTGGTCCGGCCGGCACCAATGATGCCGAATACGAAGGGGAGATTCCGTATCCCTCGCTATCGCTCTCGCCAAGGTTTTGCATCTCCACCGGCACCCCAGCCCCAGCCCCAGGCCCATTGATATATAGTACGCGATTTGCACTCGCCGCTACCCGACTCTCCCACGCCGATGATGTCAATGGCCTAATCTCTGCGCCGCGCCGCACGCCACACTGCACACGTCCATACTCCCTGCCTGCAGTGATTAATGTACTCGTCAATGAATCATTGGTCCGGTTACGATACGAATCGCGATGGTATTCCTCGTAAACGTAAGAGGTGACCGTAACTGGACTGCGAATACGGTCGTAATCGTAGGGACTGTTCCAGAACTGTAACCCGACAACGTTTACGGCCGTAACCTCATATTTAGTCGTAACTTGGACAAAATTACGGCCGTAATCGTAAAAATCTTCACCGTTAACGTAACCGAAGTTTTTGTCTGCGTTACCCACCCAAAGCCCCAACCTCCCCAGTGGTTCCACCATCATCCTCTCCCCCCTCCCACCCCACCCTACGCCACCTCTTTATTTCACCCAACCCGTTTTCCTTTTACCGGAGGTAAACAAAGTCCCCGAGGCGAGGGCTGCGATGACAGGCGGCCGATTGGGGACCGCATCCCCCAGACTGATGCGGCACCCACCCCAAGAGTAAAGAGGCGGAGAGAAAATACCTCTCGACGTCCCTTGACTTCCCCGTGCACCCTCATTACGCCCTTCACAGGCACCTCAGCGCCATAGGAGGGCTCATTCAACATTCAGCGAGCAGCGCTGCGCGGTACCGGTAGCAGCGCGCAGCTCCGCATCGCAGCACGCGATCCCTCTCCCGCGGCGCGACCCGCGTCACTTCGGTCGGACTAACTCCACGTTTCATTTGGTGAATAATTTATTTACTTTTTTGTACTGCCAATGGTCGCGCGAGACGCAGTTTGCCTTCCATTTCTGCGCTTTGCGGCCTTAAAGTCATGCCGTAGCCGGGAAGCTAAGCTGCGGCCACACCAAAAGTTTTCCAATATCCCTCCCCTGCACGCTGCAATCCCAGAGCGTAAACTCAACCTTCTTTGCCCTACACGGGCACGCCGAGCATCCGGCCAGCAGTGCTCTGGCACGTTGGAGAGCTCAGCCCCTCCACCCCCCACGGTGTTTTGAGGGAAAAGGGAAAGCTTTGATGAATACTGATGACTGATTTTGAGGAAAACTCCACAGCACAGATTATGGGGGAGTCCTCTCAAAAGAATAACGAAATATCCTCCAATATTTAAGGGACAAAAGTTTCCGTTTTTTCCTTTTTAAAAAAATGAGACTTGTTTTTAATGTGTCCTGGGCATTTGCCAGCCACCATAGTCACTAGAGACCTCGTGCGTTATACTTTGGCTTTGGTTCTCCCGAAATTTTTGGTGCGTTAGCCTACATTTAAAAGTGTGGGGGAAAGCCAGGGCAGACTTGCAACCAAGTGCAGACTGCTATGATAGGCCCGGGTCAGAACCGACACGCTGGCAGCAGGCAGGCGTCGCAGACGGAAAACGAGGGATAAGCAGAGAGTGAAAGGGAGAAAGGCGCGCAGAGATAGTGTGGGCGGGGAGGGTGAGACACAGAGTGGGAGGGGATGTCACTGCTCTGCGAATAAAGCGCCTCTGCGAATAGTGGCGCGGCGGCGGCGGCAAACGCAATTATTTGTTGGCGGATTCGACTTTCCCCCCGCCCTCCTCCCTTCTCCCCCCTCTCTCTCTCTCCCTCTGCACCCTCTTTCCATATCTCTCTTTGAAATGCTCGCAAGCGCGACACGCCTCTTCAATTCGCAGTGAATTATTAAAAGGCGGGAGCCGCGCCCTCCTGTGTCACGGCGACTTGGGGGCGCCGCCGGCCCTCGGCAGGCGGCACACAGCTGCACTCTTAGGGTAGGGTAGGCAACAGTGACAGTGCCTCGCTCGCGAGAGGCGGGCCGTCTTCTCAGTCTCCCGCAGGAGGTTGAGATAAAAAGAGGAAGGGGGGGAGATAGGCAACAGAAGGACACAGTTGCAAAGCGGGTGGACTAGGCGCCCTTCGGCAGGCGTCTGCGAGAGCAGAGTAGGTAGGCAACAGCGCGGCACGTGTGAGCGGCGGGTGGCCTACTCGTCACGCTGCAGGCGTTCCAGACGGCCCTCCTGCCCCGCCCCGCCCCGCCCCGCCCCGCCCCGCCCCGCCCCGCCCCGCCCCGCCCCGCCACCCTCCCGCCGCGCCCTCGCCCTGCCGCACCCGCTGTGTTCGTGCCGCGCATCCCGTCGGCGAGGCGTCCGTCCATTACAAACACGCCGTAGCGCCGCGGGCGTTCCGCGAAGAGCGGGGCGGGGCGGGGCGGGGTCAGGCTGGTGGGCGGGGCGCAGAGGAGTGCACTGGTAGGTGGGCCACTCCTCGCTGAAATTCCAAATGACTAAAGAGAAAAGAGGAACCGGACAGAGGTGGCCGGGCCGAGCCAGGCCAAGATCAAGATGCGCCCAAGTCGGCGTCCTTGGACTTTCTGGCCTGCGGCCGGTGTGACAAGGACGGCTCCTCCTCGGGGACGCCCCGGCCGCCCCCTCGCCCCACCTCGCCCCACCCCGCCCCACCTCACCCCACCCCACCTCACCCCACACCGCCTCAGCTTATCACTCGCCGGCCGGAGAAACGACCCGCCGCGCCGCGCCGCGGCTGACCGTCCGGCCGACGGTCTTGGGAGCGCAGCAGTTAAACGCCCATCACAGAACGAAGAAAAAAACAGCGAGAGTAGCGCACAGAGTAAGGTGGTGTGTACCCAAGTAGCTGGAACCTAGAACGAAACTAGCAAAGGTTAACCGCGGGCCTCACGACACACACACACATACACACATACACACACACACACACATACACACACACACACACCTGCGTGAACTATGCTTCAAGAGAATGGCAGAAGGACGACGTCGTTGTTGGCGGAGTAGAAATAATAATTTTTGCAGCCGACGACGGCCAAATGAAAGAAACCAGAAGAGGGATTAATGCCTTGTCGAGAGAGACGGCAGTGAGAGGTGGGGGGAAAGAAACAGAAGGCAGACGGTATAGCAGGGGAGACGGAGAAAACGGGAGAAGAGACAGATTGAAAGAGGGGAAGCGACACGGCACGGCGGCACGGCGCGGCAGGCGCGGTGACACGGCCGCCCAGGGCAGCCCATGCCATGCCATGCCATGCCAGGCCCCTTGACCCTGTGCCAGAGCGAGCCGAGCACAACATGACCTACAGACATTCTGCCGCGTCCGCCGCGTCCAGCGCGCGCAGCGACCGGCTGCTGCCTGCTGTCTCCCCCCTCCCCCTCCCGTCTCTGTCGCAGTTGATGCATACTCGCCGCCGCCGCTGCATCAAGCTTTCGGGATTTCTATTTATAAGCCGCTAAATGGGCAGGGTGCGGGCAGCAGCAAGGGAGGGTCGGGGACCGGGTGGGGTGCGGGCGGGCGGCGGGCGGCGGGGGCGGTGGCGGCGAAGGTGATGGATGCTCGTGGCTGCTCGCACACGCGGCGTGCTGAGGAACGCGGTCACACGAGGGGACAGCTTCATCCCATCCCATCCATCCCTCCATCTATCCATCTACCGCTCCGCTCCCTCTCCATATCCACCCATCCGGGTCAACATGATTACCATTTCCCATGCGATACGCTGCTGCACTCGACTCATTGATTGTGAAGCGTGCGTGTGCCAGAGGAGGCACGTTGACATTACTAACCTCGCCGCCACGCCACGCCACGCCTCGCTGACGCTGGAGCCTTATGACATCCTCGGCGGGTAGTGGACGGTAAGGGGGAGGGGGAGACGCGGCGCGCCGCATCGGCAGGGGAGCGCCGCCGCCGGCCCGCAGCCGCGCGCCTTGCCGTGTCGTGCAGAGACAAGGTCGGTCAGCGTCCTCAGGCCGGAGAGGAAGTGAAGGGGAAGGGAGGGGGGGGGGGGGGGGGGGATTGCGCTGGGGCAGGGCCAGGGCGGGACGGGGCTGGGCTGTGCTGGGCACACGTCAACACGCCAAATATATGGATTAATCAGCCTCTGGTGGTCTTTTCTTTTACGGCGTGAGCGCCGCAGCGCAATAGTCACCTCGCTATGACGGAGGGGGGAAAGGGGGGGGGGGTACAACGACGAGGCTCGGCTCGAGGGACAATATTGCCCCCTACTCTATTATATATATTAGCTCTTACCTTTTAATTTTACGGTTTACGCGAATTTTCTATTTATTTTTCACTGGAAAAACAAAGGTGCTATCTAATGCCTTTTAGAGGCGTTAGTGAAAAAGTGCCTTTAGAAAGGCGCTATCGCCTCCCAAAGGTGCTATTTTTGGCCCTAATCGTGCCTTTACAAAGGCATTAGTGCAGTAACACCCCAAAAAATGCAATAGCACCCCAAAAGGGTGCTACATAGCACCTTTTTTTCCCAGTGTTCTTGCACTGCCGCAGATTATTTATTTTTGCGAGAAGGCTGTCATTTTGAGAACTTAGAAAGCCCGTATGACTACGTGAGTTAACACTTCTCGTATCCAAAAAAATTAAATTTAAATAGTTTAACCAAACTAGAAACAAAACGGAGCCGTAAGAAGTCTGCTCCGTCACAGGAGGTACAGCACAAAAAGAAAAGTGATAAAAGAGTTATAAAAGATATAAATAATGTTCATAAAGACGGCTAATGATATTAATATTTGATGACCCCGTACGGGCAACAGACCCCTCCTGCACTTGAGGCGGAGGAAAGACGTCTCGCTCTGCTGCATCATGCAGTCGACGAGCTCCTAGGGAACAGCCCCGTCCAGTCCTCTAGGTCACCCCCGCCTCGCCTCTCTCATCGCCGGGGGACTGCTCGCTCGACAAATGCTCAAATCAGCCGAATAAACACTGGTAAAACAAATGTAGAATATTGCACACCAATTGGCGTGCTTTTCAAATGTGCAAACTTTGCACACTTCTTGGTGTCGAGCAAAACTAAACATCACGAAGTGTGCAAACTTTGCACACTTGTCAAACGTCTAAACTTTGCACACCACGTAGTGTGCAACATTTCGACACTTGGTATACCTTTTGCTATCCTATGATTAAGAATTTTCCACAACCAAGTGTGCAAACTTTGCACACTTGCCAAACGTCTAAACTTTGCACACCACGTAGTGTGCAATATGTTTAAACACCATGAAATGCGCAAAGTGCCAGGAAGCACACTTTAAGTGTGCACTATTGCACATTTGTTTTACCAGTGAACAGACTGAACCTGCAGCGAAGAAATTACAAAATTGTACAGACACTTGGTATCGACCTGTGACACTTTAAACGAGCCATACCAGGCTTTCGTAAACTTACAATTAACAAACACCGTTTGTAAATCATAAATCAATAAGAAAAACGTCGTAAATTTACGAAAAAAAAAAAACAGTGGGGAGAGAAAATAAATAGAACATAACGATAGTAATCTGAGCAGTGTGCGAGTTCTTCAGCGCTCTTTTTCTTTATTTTCTTTGTTTCTCTTTTGCAGCGTTGCTGCCACTGGGCTTTCTCGGGGATAAAGTAGTTAATTTTATTGGGCCGCCGCCCGAGGGCCATGCATCGCTGGGGACTATATCTGCCGACTGGCCATCTCCTCTTTAAGATTTAACGGGACGGACACAGAAAATGGTATTGCCAAAGCGACGCCAACTTCGGTTTTTACATAGGAAAACAAAACTTGTCATCCTGTGAAAAATATCTTTGTAGATTTTTACGATTTATTTTGTAAATTACGATTTACGAAATACGTTGTAAATTAACGACACCCCTTTCTTGCCCGTAGTTGAATTTCAAGCCGATACGTAAAGCTAGTAATTTTACGATCATGAACTGTAATTTTACAACTCCTTTCCGTGGGAAATTTTCCCATAGACCTACAACTACTTTGCACAGTGTTCAATTTCTTAAACTTGTTAAAATTTGAAACGTATTGCGTTTTTTGTTGTTCTTTCCTGTGTTTTTCCCCCCCTTGTCATTTTTTGAGAAGCTAAATAGCTCAAACTACGCATTCTGAACAGTGAGTGACAATATCTCATTATCAATAGGCGGAGCCGTGGCCCGGCCTCCTGTACCCGCCCCTTATCGGCCTGTCGGAATCAGCAGAGGGCCTCCCTTTCGGCCTGGGGCGGGGCGGAGCCGCTGTCAGTATTAGCTCGGGTAGCGCAGCGAGGCGAGGCACGCGCTATCGATTCATCGATAATTTGCGCGGGAAAAGGGGAGTATCCGGTTAACTTTGAAACACCACAGCCCGCCGCCGCCGTCGCCACAGGGCTCAACCGCTCCTCCGATGGCGTCTGATACTTCACACAATCTCACCAAAAACAATCAAAACATTTTACATAGACTACTTCAGCAACTCCGATTACATCTCAATTAAAATTGATCGCAACGTCACCGTTATTGCTTGTTAGCTTATAGAATAATTTTTAATCAGCATTGCAGCTTGTGAAATCCCACGACGCATCTTTAAATATAAAGAGGTATATTAAAACAAAAAGGTTGGAGGGCTCATTTTTTGCTGATATCAAGGAGCTGCGGCGAACAGCATTTCCACTCTCACATTTTAAAATCGTTCCGCAAATACAGCACAAGGGTCGTTATCCACAGCAGTCCCCTTCATGCACGAGAAGCAGCACGCCTCACCTCTAGCATGAACACATATGTCAAATTTCAACATTTCTCTGCTCTCAGATGTAGGTAAAGAGTTTAGCGTCCGCCGCGACCGGGATCACGAGATCCACCGAGGTATGTGCGGAATGTACAGGATGAGTACTCGTCTCTTACGGAAACCCTCGGCTGACGGGACGCCCGACGCTGGAGTGGGACCGGGCGGGGCGGGGTGGGGTGCTGCCGGGCGGGGCGGGGAGGAGCGGGGCAGACTCGCAGCAGGCTGCAAACTGGTTCGGCAGGTCTGGACCCCGGACTTACTCTGTGGCAAAACGAGATGTCGCTTAGCGAAAAATTATCTCGGTGGAGTCCGTAAAGCGAAAATAAAACATCTGTGGATTTTATTTTACTTGCGGTGATTTTGTCCCAAACTTAACTATTCGGGTTGAAATGTAAAATAATAATGAAAAAAAAAAGCAACACAATGTGCAGTCGCTCGTTAACGCGCCCTGCCTCGCCCAGCATACACCTATTAACAAATTAATACTTTCATGCAAGCCTTTCCCCCCCCCCCCCCCTCTCTCTCTCTCTCCCTCCCTCTCCCACCTAGTGCATAGTGAGGCTCCCAGAGGGGTATCTTTGGGCCGCCCTGAGTGCAGGGGGAGGAGGTATATAGAGTGAATGAGGGGAGGTCACTGGCCGTGAACCCGCTACCTAACGGTGAGGGGAGGCAGGGGAAGGGAAACCCCCTTATTCTTGTGTGCACTCAGCCCTAAGTCTGAAGGCAAAGCTGTAAACCTAGAGAGGGGCTTAAAATATTGCCTCTGCCGAGAATGTGGAAAATAAATTCAAGGTGAGTTAATTTTCAACACATTTCCACCAATGCAAAAAAGTACTCACCTGCAATTGATGAAACTCGAACATCTCCCCGAAAAGTTTTTGTTTTTATTTGATCGTAACCCAGTCACATGATGGATCAGACTGTACTCGCGGTAAAATTGAAACAGTCGGGCCAATTAACGTTAGATGGCTGTCCCTGTCCCCAGCTGCCTCGATGATGCTTCATGGAGCTCACTGAGCTAGCCGCGCTAGTTTTGCTAGTGTAGAGGCAGGCATTCCTCTGGGTGCTTCCAGTGTGGCACGTGGCGTATTAACCACATTTCCCGCGCGTTTTGCCCTTGAAGCATTGCTTCGTAAAACGGGGTGTGGAAGTCACAAGGGCCAGTAGTGAAATCAGCTTCTGTTTACCAACGGTTACTTTTAAACCTAAAAGTATACATTATTTTCATTTTTTTCCCATTCTTTATATATATATATATATATATATATATATATATATATATATATATATATATATATATATATATATATATATATATATATATATACCCTAAGAGAAAATAGACGTCTATCGATGACGGTAGACGATCTAAACTTTGTCTGTGTCATCTAGACTGCTAGACATCTAGCTATAGATGTCTAATAGATGAGTAATAGACAGGTACGGCGAGACGTAGATTGTCTAGACTGCGTCTAGCACCTCTAAAACAATAGACGTCTTGCAATGTACTGGAAATAGACTATCTTCGATCTTCTACATTCCATCTAGCTCATCTACACAAATATACGTCTTTCACAAGTGACGAAATAGACGATCGTAGACGGTCTACCTGCCATCTACCACCTCTAGGCAAGTAGACGTTCAAATAACGAGTTTATAATAGAGGGGCGCAGACGATCTATGCACCGTCTACCTCCTGAAGCGAAATAGACGTCTTCCAAACGCAACGAAATAGACAACCATAGATGGTCTACCTGCCATCTACCACCTCTAGGCAAGTAGACGTCCAAATAACAGCCTATAATAGAGGGGCGCAGACGATCTATGCACCGTCTACTTTCTGAAGCGAAATAGACGTGGCAGATCTATCCCGTCTAAATGTTTAGAAGTCCACTAATAGATGTCTAAAATATTGGTAATAGATGTCTCGGGTCATCTAGGTCTAGCTGGAGACCTGTAGAGACTGTCTACTTCTTGTCTAACACATCTATCTTTTTAGACGCGCAATTATAAAGAAAATTGTTCATAGTTGGCTCATTTTGTTCATAACTGGGCACAAAATTATTCACAAATAGAGCATGTTTACAGAAATCGGTAGCTGCGTATAAAAAAAGTTCATAAGATTTAGCGAGTACCGCGAGGTGTACCGCCTATGACACTAGGTGACGTCTAATTGTCGTCCTCAGAAACGCTGATTACGCAATCTATTTACCGTGCAGCTCTAGATCTCATCTAGATGATTTGTAGATCTTAGTGCCAAAGCTCCCGCTAGATGGCGTTGCAGTCAGCACATATGCACCCTTCTCCCTTTTTTATCTACAAATTCACTATTTTTAGAATATTGATTTTGATTTTTCGGCGTATGTTTCCGAAAGTTATGTTGCTATAGACTACGTGCAGCTTTTAATTAAAAGAATCAATCGTGATCCACAAATAATGTATTTAGACCTAATGCTCGGGAGGCACTTGCTATGATGTTTTGGTAGAGTGAGGCGACGTTTACGTTGTTTACATGTGAACAATCTGCGCAATGTCGCAGTTTCCCATCTGATGAGCTCCGCGCCCCTCCGATGGAAGTCGATTACAATTTTTGTATGTCTTGGTTGTTGTCACCTGACAGGTAGCCTGTGCCTTCAACTCTACCAAAGAGTTTACAGGTTTCAAGTATAGTTGTGAACTATACTTTGTCAATGCGGCTAGGCATCTATCTTTCGACCTTTTTTCGATATCTATGAGACGTCTATTTTTCATTAGGGACGTCAATTATACAATTATGATGTGAAACTTAGACATCTACTATAATGTCTTGATGGTCGCTATTGGAAAGTTTAATAGACGTCTATAGGTCGACGTCTAGACAAATCTAGACGTAGACGTCTAAAGAGAGACGTCTATTAGACGCTAATTTAGCGACCATCAAGACAGGATTTTATAGACGTCTAGCCGTCTAGCAGTGGACGTCTTTTGCACATAAAATAGACGTCTATTTTCTCTTAGGGTATATATATATATATATATATATATATATATATTATTCCGAGTGTTGCGTTTCCGAGTGAGCGAAGCCAGCGAGACTTACTTGATGTGATGGTGGAGGTGACCAGGGCTTTCAGGCCGGTTAGGTCGTCAGTTCGTGTCTCTGCCATGACAGCAGAAGCGCTGCGTTTAAAAAAGTTTGTTTATTTTCTGCAGTTTCGCTTGCGGAGGGGACTGCCGTGGTGTCCCAATGTCAGCGTCCTGGCGCGCGCCCCGCACACACCTACTTCTGCTCACCTTGCACACAATATAGGTCGAGTGCTGCTTGAAGCCGGACCGGGGCGCCGAGGCGGTAATCATGACAAAAGCGCGTCGAGCCCGCATATTTTACCTCATCTCATGAGTTTGTTGAAGCGCGCGACAGCAGCGAAATGCAGTCGATGCGGTTTGCAATATCATGCACTCGATAACTTTGCACAAAGAATTCTGCGGCTCACGCATATGTGCACACCCGGTTTTCTTTACTTGTTCCAGTCCTTTTTGACGCAAAATTGTAAGAGTATAACTCCATCTGCACAAACACAAAATGAGGAATGGTTGACTTTTCAGGGGTATCAATTCTTAATGGTTAGGGAATTAAAATCTGGCACCTTTGGCGTTTGTTTGAAATCACTCGAGAGATGGTAGCTTAAATGCCTTTGCATATGCACTAAAATACTTATAGTCCCACTTTTGCTTCGGTAGTGAAGAAAGGAGAACAAAGCTGGACCAATCATCTTCAGAACTCGCTATCATCACGACTTTGCACCGCCCAATTCATATGGATTCGGTCGCTAAATCCAGATTCGAGTTGGCCAATCAGCAGCTTGACACATTCCTTTTCGTCTCTTCTTCACTTATTAGCATCCCTTGTTTCAGTTTCCAGCGATAGGTCAAATGCGGTCACGGAGTTACCTTTGGCTAAACTAAACCACGATGATTTTCCAGACTTATTTTAAAAAAACAAATGAAACTTTTCAGGGATTCACAAAAGGAGACTTTTTGACGGCCAGTCTGCTTACGTGCCCCATGCTTCTGTAGCACGGAGAGGAGGTATAGAGGGGGCAGACGACTGCTGAAGAATTGAGCTACTTTATGTGAGTTTTCCCGATCGAAGGCCGCCGAGAATGGCGACTTCTTTTTGTGTCGCAGTTTGAGGATTCAGTACGCCGTGCGCAGCGGCTCGGCTGCATTCCATCGGGAGAATAATAACTAACATCCTCTTTTTCATTGAATCTGTATTTGCCCCGGGAATCGCGACTAAGTGCACATGCATGTCACATACCTAAATAACTTTCAGTTAACTTTGACAAATTGTCTCCAAGATAAAATGTGTGGATCGAGGAGAGATAAAAATTGGCATTTAAGTCTTGAAACGAAGACTTTGAAAGAAGAAAAAAAAGGTCGGCCGAGAAACATTAAAATATTCTTCTTTCCTTCTGCCGCCGGCATTACGGAAAAGTCCAATTCCCCCCCTCCCCCCCCCCAAGCCATCTCAGTACGAAATCTCTCCGGAATTGACGATTTCCGCGGTCAGCCGATAACGACTTTGCCCGCTTCCCCGCTCTGCCCCGTCCCGCTTGGCCCCTCCCCGCCCAGGCGGGGCCGTCCCTTCCCGTCCGGTAGAATGGGTCGTGACGGGTTCATCCAGAGGACTCCGCCGCCATCTCCGGGGGGAGGGTCGCGGGGTCGCGGCCGTCCTCCGCGCATGACCCTACCCCCGACTCCCCAGTCAAACCGGTGCTCCTGCTTATTTAGCCGAAATCACACCAGGATTTCAATACTCCCGGCGCGTGAGACAGAGCGAGACGGTTGCGAGTTTAGCGGTTCGCTGTTGTCTTGGTCACAAGAAATGTTCCTGGTATCCAGGGAAATGTGAGCTGGTTGGGGCTACTTTTTCATGATTGGAATTAGCGAAAGCCGGTTTATGGCATGATGTTTATTTGTGAAAAACATTCGAGTCAACACCATCCTGCATTCGCTGTGCTAGAAACAAAGCAAATATTTGCTACCGGGCCACTTGGCGCCAGAGACACATCATTCGGCTGCCAATTGAGTTATAAAAAGGCAGGGAATTTTTTTTTACGACTTTTGGTATTTTTTTAGTTAATTGAGTAAAAAGTTGGAATACTTTTTTTTTTGTCTATTCTCGTATTCTTTATGACTTTTCATTTTCTGGGAAAAGAAAACACGCATCAGCTCGTTAACCCTCCCTCCTTCGGCGGTAGGCTTGCTTGGCTTGCTGCAGGTGAGACGGCCCGTTCCACAATACCTCTCTATACCTAAGCATTGTCAGCTTTCATACTTCTGCCTAATGAAGACTCACTGCCTCTCCACCTCCAAAGCTGCTGATTGAGAGCTGGGAGGGGGGGGGACAGGGGTAAAAAGGAGGGGGGAGGCTGCACTTGCAGCAACGTCGCTGCACCTGACATGAGAGCCTAGGGCGGAGGCGGAGGGGGCAACAAGCCATGACGGCCCCTCTGCCCCTCTTCCCATTCCGATTTTCGGAACGATCTCCGCAGTGCGTGACCTTGGCCTTTCCCTTACATCCTAGATACGACTTGACGCGTGTACCGCCTTGCGGGCCACACCGGACAGAGTCGCGCCGGCGTCGGCAATACGAACTGGCTCCGGGCAACTTTGTTGCAAGGTCCTGACGTGTGACACGGGCCGCGAGATTTTATTTTCTTCTCTCTTCTCTCATTCAATTATGTCACAGCATCATCAAAGCTGAACTTCCCCAGGAAACTACCGACTTCTGAGAGTAACCATAAAATATGCGTTCGGCGCGCGGCGGTCGATAGGCCGCAGCCGCTGCAGTCAACAGCCAATACGTTGCAGCCCTGTCCGGACTCAACAGCAGATAAAACAAATACTCAATTTGTCTGTCAAATAAGCCGCGAATGCCACGCGGTCAATTTATGTGTCGTGACCGACCATTCTGCGGTGATGTCAGGCAGGCGCCGCGCAGCCGCGCGCTGGCGGTATAAAGGTGCGGTCGGGTCGGACAGGGACAGGACCAGGACCTCAGGGATCTCCAGACTGGCCGAGTTGGCGACTCCTCCAGCGGCCCGGCCCCGGCCCCGGCCGCCTTGCCGGTTCGACGACTTCCTAACCGACAGGAGAGATAGGAGAGAAGAGGGAGGGAGGGAGAGAGGGAGGTAGATAAATCTTATCCGAACACTGATGGTAAATTTGACGACATCCTTTTATTACACCCGGTCAATTTTAAGAGGGAAGAGAGAGAGAGAGAGAGAGAGAGAGAGAGAGAGAGAGAGAGAGAGGCAGAGGCAGGGATAAGCGCCAAGGACCCACCTGGGTGGGTATAAACCATTAACGAAAGGAGCACAAGCCGACTGCGCCTTGCGCTTCCCGACCAGACTCACACCTGCACCTCTCTGCGTGGATAAAACATTCTGCCAAAGCTCCCCTGCCTCATGATTCCGAAGGTCGCTCTCGTGCCTCCGTCCTTGTCGCACCTATGGCGGTGGCGCCATGTGGGGGATGTCCGGGCCCCATGAGTGCGAAGTGGACGGAGGCATCAGAGGGCAGGAGAGTAGGGCTGGCAGGGCCGGGCAGGGCGCGCGGGTCACGTACAGGAGAGGTGACCCCGCAGCTCATCTGAGCCCGGGCCGGGCCCAGGGCGGGGAGGACACACGCACGACGCCTCTGTGAACGCCCCGGGGAGGCCTCCCGCGACTTGTCTTCAAGTAGGGAAAACTAAGCAAAGGTCACAGGCGTTAAAACACTGCTTGTTACAACTTCTGGAATGCGACAAAAGTAAGTTGATGCAAACCACGAGCTGGTACATTTTTACGTTTGCCGGGGCCGGCAGGGTATGTCGAGGCGTGCGTGACGCAGCGGTGGCAGTGAGAGGGGAGTCCGGGCGCCGCTTCATTCTCCGTAATAAACGCAAACTCGGGGACAAGCGCCACAATGCGTGTTGGCCAAGGCGACGATGCGGCAAACATGAACAAGACTGCGGGACGCTGCTGGGCTGAGCGTGGGCGCGCGCCGAGCGCGCATGCATGGCGCGGGAGAGAGAGAAAGAGAGAGGCAGCATAGGCCAGGCCGGCACTGTCAAATGGAACAGAGGAGAAGGGGAGCATTTAGAAAAGCTCACTGTGAGTTTCACTGTGAGCCGTGAACCGTGCCGCGCCGCCGAAGCCCATGTCGTCTCATGATGGAAACTGCTTGCAGATTTAAGTAAAACTTTCCATCAGGTGTGTTGTAAAATGGCTCAAAAATTGTAAACATTACACCCACTACGTAATTACTTATAAATAATGAACGAGCGAGAACGGGCTGTGGGAAATTCTCAGTGAGATGCAGGGCTACAGCGTTACTCGATGGGTCCTATGAACGTAGTCCGATCTCCGCGCGACGAGTGAACGTAGTCCGATCTCCGCGCGACGAATGAACGTAGTCTGATCTCACAGCTACGCGTGAACGGAGTCCGATGTCCGTCCGGGCTCGTTCCGAGAAAAGCCGTTTGGAAAGTTTAACAGTGAATGACAAATCGCGCTTCGGGCTTTTGGTAAATTTTATGTACTGAAAAAAATCTTTAGGTCTTTCCGCACACGTACATACCAAGAACATGTAGTTCCGGCTCGGATTTGACGAGTAAATTATAATTCGCGACGGCAGTTCTATGTTCTTGCACTGATCCTTTGGTTCGAGGTGCTTGTTCACCTGTTGTTCGCCGTTAATTTTATGCAGTATGACCGTTCAAAAGTAACGTATGTTTAAGGCGAGGTATAAGGCCCGTTTAACATCTGCCGTTCCTAAACAGTTTGCGGTATCGAGTAGTTCAAAAGATCAATCAATAGCCTCAAGTGTGCCCTATCGTCGTCTCGCTACGGGCCTCGCCGACAATTCTCTTTTAACTCAAAACTAACGGAATTGCACATTGACGATGAATGAGTTACCAAACACATAGCAAGAGTACCAATGAAATTACCAAAGCAAATCGAGGGAACATAAACGCTTCGACAGCCAAAATCAACATTTTAAAATGTAAATACCTAGTTTCGTTACATTCAAAATAAATCCTTACATCATTTATTTCGTCAGCAAATAACAGAATTGAGGGATTGATTCCCCTCCTAGATCTCAGACGATGCAATGGTGTGGCGTTCGGAGTATATCGTTCTAGACACGAGAGAGAGAGAGAGAGAGAGAGAGAGAGAGAGAGAGAGAGAGAGAGAGAGAGAGAGAGAGAGAGAGAGAGAGAGAGAGAGAGAGATGGCACGGCGAGTGCAGCGCTGCGGCAGCGGCAGCGGCGCGGCGCGGCCGGCGCGGCTCGGAGATCGGACAGTGTTCCTTGGAGCGACGGCTCCAAACGGACTTAGGACAGTGTGGTTTTTGATGAATAGCAGCCTTTCAGTTCATTTTTGTAAAAAAAAGCTCTTAACAAAAAAGATTCGTAATTTTTTTATCTACAAGAATCAATTTTTAACTCATTTCACCCCAAAAAGTGACATCGGACTCCGTTCACGCGTAACTGTGAGATCAGACTACGTTCACTCGTCGCGCGGAGATCGGACTACGTTCACTCGTCGCGCGGAGATCTGACTTCGTTCACTCGTCGCGCGGAGATCGGACTACGTTCATAGGACCCATCGTACTGTAGCTTACAGTGGAATTCGCCGTATAACCAGGTCTCAACTTCTTAACAGTGCTCGGTAGAAACGAGTCCTGGGATTCCCAGGACAGTTGGAATCCCAGTGGATGTCCTGGAAAAAAGCAGCTTTTCCCAGGAGTTTTTCCTGGAAAACCCAGGACATCCCCTGGAAAAGATGATACCTCCGGGGAATGCGCAAATTCCCGTGGGAAACCCAGGAGCCGAGTGACGGGCGGTGCGAGGGTGTTCTGAGTCATACAAAATGTGTAAAATGATATTTTTGCCTTTTCATTTCTAGCTTTGATTTATCTTTTGATTTTTCAAGTAAAATTTCAGTCACTTTTTGAGAAATTTTGATCTTTTGCACCAATATCTGAATTTTTTCAATTTTATATCAGTTCTTTATTTATTTTTCCACGATGTTTCAGATTTTTTTGTCTAATGTCTTCTTTATTTTTTTATTTTTATTTTTTTTAATGACTATTTTGAGGCCGTACGATGATTTTTCGAAGTGACCTCCCCTTTGGACCGGTGGCGGGGCGGTGGTCAGCGGTCAGCGGACGCGGAAACAGCCTCCAGTCACCCGCCCACAAAGCTGGAGGCACCTGGCTTTGGCTTGTACGCAAGCCTGACCAAAATTGATCCCGCCTCCCTGACCCACCCGTCCCCTCGCCGCCGCCCGCCCCCGTATATATCCGCCATGATGGCTCTCGTTTAGCCTGGCCTAGGACGCGATGAAAGGAATGCCGTGACCGTCCTTCACGTGGCGGCGGCGCGGCGGCGTGGCGTCCTCCGGGCACAGCCCGGCCCCTGGCCTAGCGGCCCGGACCCCGCTGCACGCGCCGTGACCAGTCCCGTCCCAGAAGCTTTAAAACGCATCAACGTATACACAACCCGAGGCAACGTCGTGGACCTGTTGCAATAACCGTGCACATGGCGAATTGATTTTCCTCCGTATAATTTCAGAGCTGAAATGATAAAGGCATCCCAGAGTCTCTATTCACCTCACCGCGCTAATGGATGCACCTGCGCCGGGCTTCAGACCGGCTTCAGAGGCCTGCTCTACAGGCCGGGCCGGACGAAAGGAGAAATGGATATCTCAATATCACCTTAGGCCAGACCACGCAGCGCTGTCTACGCTGTCCTAATAAACTCGTTTAAACAAACTTCCATGCCGCGCGCACTGGGGCGCTGGGTGGGCGGGGGGGGGCTGATTGGGGCGGGGCCCGCCGCAATCTCCGCCGGGAGGGGCCTGCCGGGCTGGGCACAGCCGCGAGGAGCGCGGGCCGCCGCCGTATCGCACCCGACCGAGAACATCTCAATTGTGTTGATATCACTCCATCAGCTGCGAACGATCATGCACTCTCCTCTGCAGACACGCGTTTCTGTTTTACTTTCGGAAAATAATCATGAAAGAATTGTTTTATTTTGTCGCACTCGGGGAAAGGAATAAAATTACTCGAGTAAGCTCTAGTGCAGATCTGCGCTCAGACGACTTTCCACACGGAAAAAGCATTTGTCTCGGTTTTCAAGCGGCCACTGTCTTCTTACGGGAAAAAAAAATACACACTGGAAAAACAAAGGTGCGATATCATGCCTTTCAAAGGCACTTTTGCAATCACTGTGAGAAAAAACTACAATTTAACAACAATTTTTTACCGTTATTTCGAAGTACAATAAAGTATTGTTCTAAAATTGTACCCGGTGTAGTGTAAATTAGTGATTTCCGGCAACGAAAACCGTAAACCGTTAATTCAAAACCGTTGTTTGGTTGTATGAGGTACGGTTTTTCTCACAGTGATAGTGCCTCTGGAAAGGCACTAAAACAGCCGAAAATAGCACCTTTAGAGGCAAGTAGTGCCTTTATAAAGGCACTGTTTTACTAACGCCTCGAAAAAGGCATAAGATAGCACCTTTGTTTTTCCAGAGCACTTCAGCGTCTTGAGTTTACAAAACTGCTTGAAAACCTGGAGCAAAGTTTTTACCTGGTAATAAGCAATTACAACGATGATGTTTTCGCGTTCTTTACCGCAAATGTGGAGGGGAGAAGAAAACTGCCGTCCAGAAAGATTAGCGGTTAAATAAAAAGACGAGCTGGAAAGGTGCTGGCGGGCGGGTTGAGGGGAAAGGAGGGGGAAGCGTGGCGTGGCGTGACTCAAGACGGTTGGGAATAGAGAGGGGGGGGGGGGGGGAGCACTTCGCCGGCAGCGAGTAACACGTCGATCCTATTATGTCTGACTGTTAGTTCTCGGCCGTCGCTATTAGTCAGTGCCCCCCTACTCCCCTTCACCCAAGCACCTGAAAGCAGCTCGGTTGAGCACTCTCTGTATGTCGGACTACCGAAAATGGCAAGACTGTGCGGTCGGGTCGGGTCAGGTCCAGCGCTGCAGGCGTTGTCTCTCACACGTTCCACTCTGGCAGCCCCCGCTCCGCACAGTGGGCAGAAATGCCCCAAAACGCGCTGGAAATAGCCAAATTTTAAAATCGTGCTATTCAACTTCTTAGGGTCCTAAACTGTCTTTAAAGGACCAAATAACAAGAATACGGCCCATGGACGGGTCAAAATTGACTTGTTTGGGCAAAGGGACCCCTCAAAGTTGAGCTTCCCGAAACTTTAGGAATCCTGATAAATTAACTGATTTTTCTCCTCTCCTCTATCGCGAGGTTGGGTGGTTGAAGGAGGTCGCGCCCACGCATTTATCTTGCCACAACCTTTGTTTTGAAATAGCAAACCTCGCTCCAACCCCGCCGATCCTCTTTATCGCTTAAAATTGGCGAACCTTAGCTATTCTACGCAAACCCCTAAGTAAATACATTTTGGACGATAACTCAAGTTCCCCTCATTACCCCATCGAGATTTTTTGACACAGTACACTTAGAAGCACACTTAAGAAGGTCCATATGTTATCTCGTGCGCATACTTGCGCAAATTCGTGAAAATGACATTTATCTAGGGAAACAGAGGATAAATTGGCTTACGCAAGATACCAAAACAGCCACTACGAGCACCACCGTCCTTCCGATCGGGCCGGTGCGGTACTGAACACACTGCGGGCAGTGCGTTTGAAAACAATCGGTGAGAGGTCAGCGAGAAATATGGAGATAGCATCAGTTTTATTGGCAATGGCCGGGCCTACCAGGCTAAGTGTGTGGGAAAAAATTAAAGGGGTTGAGAGACAGAGCCGAGTGGACGTTGTTCTCGGGGGTGTGTGCTAGGAATATGAAATTTGAAAGATTTGTTGGACCCGCGGTCCCTAACCTTTACACCAGTGCGCCAGTATTCGTGTTTACGACCGACGCCCAGGTGCCAGATTCGGTATGATGTTGTTCAATTTTTGGTTGCTCCCTCTGAACAGGGATTTGCAGTTCCCCAAGCAGCATCTTAGAGGAAAGCGAGGACTAGACGATAGGTTCGAAAAATTCCACCTACGCAAAATGTTTAAGAATTGCAAACTTCAGCTATGTATCCTTATTTCTTTTGTTTCTTTTCAGTGGACTGTGAGCAGGGGGAGTATAGGCAATAGGGTACTCCAGGGCTCATCGGCCAGCCCGGAAGTAGAAGAGCAAAAATTTTCGGGCACGGGGAGGAGAGGGGATGGGTGGGGACACACCCAACCCAGCCCCCCCCCCCGGTGCCCGAGGATTTTTGCTTTTCTACTTCCAGTCTGGCCGAGCCCCGGAGTACCCTATGGGCTCAGCACAGCTGAAATAATTGAAAATAAATATTTTAATAAAAAGAGATATCAATCCGGTTGAATATGCATCGAAATACAAATAGACAGCCTCAAAATTATAGCGTTAATCAGTTAAATGCCAACAATTGGTCCATTTCGTTAAAAAAGTTGCTTGTAGAGCACATAATGAATAAGTTACGCCCGATGTGACACCAGATTTGTATTCAGCGACATCGAAAACCCCCCGAAATCAAATTTCGAACCATTTGGACGAGAATTTGATTTTCCAGCGCGTTGTGGGGCATTTCTGCCCACTGTGCCCCGCCCCGCCCCGCCCCGCCTCGCTGGGCGCCAGCACGGCCAGCACCCCGCTGACCTGCAGAAGCAGCAGGAGCAGCAGCAGCTCTTTGCTCGTAACCCTGAAAACCGGAACGGAAATGGCCCGCGCGGTTTGGTCATCGCGCCGGCCTGCACACTGCACAGCCATAGCACAGCCCCACCCCTCTGTGTGGTGGTGGTGGGGGGGGGGCGAGGGGGGGGGGGCGAGGGGGGAGGGAGGCAGAGATCGCCAAAAGGCGATGCTGCTGCTGGGTAAGAGATAGTACGCGAGAGAGACTAATGTCTAGCCAACTGCTTGGAAGCGAGGCGTCTTTTTTTACGCCCCCCCCCCTCCTCCTCTTATTGTCTTTCCCCGGCTAAATATTTGGTGGTTCTGTTGGCTCTCTCGCGGGGGAGTTCTTAAAGAGCGCAGGGTAGGGTGATTTGCTGTGGGGGGTGAGGCTGATGGCAGGGCGAAGGTTACGTCCTCGACGGGATGTCACCCTTCGTGTCGCGCCGTTGCCACACATCTGCCTCGGTCCCCTCGGCACTGGAAAAACTAATGTGACATGAGTCACATCAGTTGATGTGACCAGTTTATGTCACATTTCAAAACGTTACCAAATTCTCGGTCACATTTGGTAATGTGACATCTGGTGCCACGTGTTATGTCGGCCTATAGTAATAACATGGAGGATGTCACATTACAAACGTTACCGAAAATATGGTAACATTACATGATGTTACCTAAACTGGTCACATGTGCACATGTGACATGTGTCACATTAGTTTTTCCAGTGGGTCCGGTCGGTCGGGCATGCCGTCTCTCTCTCCCTTTCTCTGTGTATCTCTCTCTCTCTCTCTCTCTCTCTCTGTCTCTCTCTGTCCTGTCCACTGCCCACTCCTGTTCTCTAGCCCTGCTTTCATCCGCCCATACAATGCCTATCGTTATGAAGCGTGCAGAGCGATAGCAGTGACAGGCATGAGAGAGAGAGAGAGAGAGAGAGAGAGAGAGAGAGAGAGAGAGAGAGAGAGAGAGAGAGAGAGAGAGAGAGAGAGGACAGGGAGGAGGGGAGGAAGATGACAAGGATGTCCCTCATTTTTTTTTCGCTCTTCTTCGAACGCAGCCTGCAGACGTGCCAGCCAGGACCGCGCCGGAATTATAAATGGATCGAATAATGGCGTAAAGCAGCACGCACCCCCAGCCTCCCTCCCCTCTCCCCCCACCCGGCGGAACCCCCCCCCCCCTCCCCCCAACCCACCCAGCCTGGCATCCACCCCGACCCGCCCGCCCTGCCCCACCACACTCATAAATCGCGAAAGGACGACACGCCATCCTCCAATCGCTTATTCCATCACGCCGGTGTCCAATTTAGTGGGTCTATAGATTCATTAAAAAAAAATGTTTGCAGTTAGGACAATGAAGCTTTGGAACATAATAGTGAACGCAAGGCCTTACGACAACTTGAGCAAAATGCAAAATTTGGCCAGGTTTGTGTAGAAGCTACTGGATTTTCAAGGCTGCGCCTAAGTGGCAGCAGCAGCAGCAGACCTGCGTTGTATCGTAGCCTATATAATGCGAACAGAACAACCCTCAAAGGGCGTAAATAAGATTTGTAAAAAATATATTCAGATTCTTATTGCGTTTGGAATCATTAGAGTAAAATAAACGCAAAACAAAAACAAAAGCTGAAACACCCTGAAAACTACGAAAAAAAATCTGATTGCCCGAGATTAATTGTAGATTTGCGGGGTGGGTCTAAACCAGATTGCCTACGTTGAGGCACCTTCCCCTCGGGCCCCCACCCCCCAACAGCTCAAACTGCGCCGTTGAGGAGGAAGCGGGCCCCAAAGTCAAGGCCAGGCGCCGGCCCGGCCCGTGGGAACGCCTCATTAGCATAAACTGTAATCACTTATTTGGACGTTCGTTTTGTCTTAGTCCCTTTCACACGTTTGCTCAGTAGCCACACCACTCACCATACGAATATTTGTCTGCCTTCAGTCAATTATTGTGGATGACAAGTTTGAATGACGAGTCACTCAGAGCCTATGTAAAGAGCAGGTGTATAAAGTTTTCAGACCGACAGCAACAAGTGTGTCACTTTTGCGTTATTGCCCAGGTTATTGCACGTTCTGTTTGCGACCGTTTTAAACTTCGTTGGCAAACTGCCATATCCCTCCCGGTCAGTTTAACGCAAAATGGCACGCTCAAGACGTGCCGGTAGCAGCGCACCACATATTCAAGTTCAGGTGACGACTGTTCACGACGATTTGAAACAAACACGGCCGCAATACGGCTAACAAGGACCGCCATCGGTACTATCCTAGGAAAATTTGGTTCATGTTTACAGTGATTTAGGCCATGTTTCTTTCCTTTTGGCGAGCGCGGGCCTGGCGCGGGCCTGGCCGGTCCGTGCCCTCCAGCGGCGCTCCCTGACCCACATTGATAGGCCCGGGGCGAGCCGAGCCTGCTGCCCACAGCCCCTTATCACCGTGACGACAGAGCAGCGGGCCGCGCTGCCCGACGCGACGCGACGGGACGGTCTTATCGGCGGAATAAATTGTAAGCGAATAAGTCGCGGCTAATAGGAGGCTGCGACCCGCTGCGGCTCGGCTAGGCGCGCGCCTGGCGGATCATGATTTGCTAAATGGCACCGAGGCGGGGAAATCGAAAATTGGCGGATGTATAGGCCTCCGATGCTCCGCTGAATACAGAGTATTTCTTTGATCGTCGTGTAATGTTTTTTCTTTTTTTCTTTTTTTTGCCCGGGGACCGGGCAGGATATATGTAACGATTCATTTGTGAGAAGAGACAAAATCATTATATAATAATATATAATTTTGTCTCGCTTCCCCTGAGGACCCTGTCCATGTCCAGTCCGCGAGCGTTGCAGGCCGGCGGCCCCACCCGGTAGTTTCTCTGTCATCGCCGATGAATTAGTCCATCCCCACGTGTAGGCCCGCTGTCGAGCTCAACCGCCCCGTGAATCATGTATCCTGTCGCCTTCCTGTTGCAGACCTCCTTCTGGACGCCTGCAGGGCCGACGACGAGCGCAGCTGCAGCGGCAAAAAGGTGAGCGCCGCCGAGACCTCTCATTAGACTCGTAAAAACGCGAGCTTTAGTACTAGATGAGAGGCCTGTTCCAGCTCAAAAGTGGACTTCATTCATTTCTTCCAGCGATCGCTTGACAGGCGAAAACAGACACGCGCCGATCAGAAAAGCGTGTCCGATTTACGGTTATTGCCGACGTTATAGTGTCAAAACACCATACTTTTCTTGCACTACATCACAATAACTGCATAGACCCACAAAGCAGCGCTATTCCGCGAATGGGATGAATTTCCGGCGGAGTATTTTCCCTGGGGCAGGGCTGGGCGCTGGGCTACTGCGCGGGTGGGAAAGAGGCGGGGAGGGGCTGGGCGGGGCTGGGCGGGCCTCCACGCGGCCAGCGCGGCCCAGTGGGTTGCCTACCCTGCATTCCACAGGCGCTCCCCGCTCTTACGGAGGCGGGACGGGACAAGAGCAGGCCCGGCCCGGACGCCACCGGAAAATACAACTGACTGCCGAATTCACCAAGAAACCTCCCCCCCCCCACCCCAACCGCCTTCCTCTAGTGCTGTCGGGGCCACTCCACTTCCATCCGGAGCACAATGTAATTGGATTTACAAGCGCATAACTAAAAGTTGGAAAAAAAAAGAATTCCGATCACTGTCGGTGGCGCGGCGAGATTTGTGCACCCGCTTCATCCTCGTTTAAATAAAGCGAGGCTCCATGTACACGTTGGCAGTCGCGCGCTCTCTCTCTCTCATACACACACGCACAACACTTTTTTTTACCCAGCTGTCCTGCCGCTGCAGCTGCAACGGCGCGCGTCGTTTCGCGCGCTGTCACGAGCGCCAGGCCTGGGCATACAGGCCACGCCCCGCCCCGCCCCGCCCCGCCCCGCCCCGGGTAGGTGACGTGATGTGATGGTCGGGCAGGGCCATTCAGGGCCACCGCTCCCTCCCGCCTGCTCCCGCCCCGCTCCGTCTGAGCAGAGCCGCGCTGAGCGGTCGCTTCGCTGGGTCGCTGCCAGCGCAGCAACAGCAGCAGCAGCAGGAAATCCCATCAGAAAGCAGGTTTTTAGGTTTTGCACTTTTTATTCCACCAGTAAAAAAAAGACTGACGGGTTTGCAGACGTCGTGTTCTCTTATTCCCCCTTTGTGTGAGTGAGTGTGTGACGCCCTCCAGGCCTCCAGGGCAGCGAGCTGTAGCACCCCCACCATGCAGGTTTTCTTCTCCTTCGCGTTGATGACCGGGCCGCCCGGGCCGCGTGTTCCCCGCCCCGCCGCTATACACAGCTCCCTCCAGCAGAGCAAACTTTGGAGGTGGAGATGCAAAACATCGCTCGTTACCGCTTCGCACACGAATATACACAGCCCCCGGCCCGGGGCTACAACGTTAATCCTTGTTGAGTCGCGGGCCGCGGGGTGGCATGTGGCATGGCCTGAGGGGGGGGGGAGGGGGGGAGAAGGTGTGGAAGACAAGGACAGAAAGTGAGAGGCTGAGCTACAGGACTCAACCCCGTTGTCGACGGGTGTAAGGTGTTTCAGTACGTTTCGCACCGTATCGAACGTCCCTAACATTTTTGAAAAGTTATGGTGTCGCGTCATCGTTACCAACAATTACGGTCCAGATCCGGCAACCAATTTACAAATCAGTTTTTTCCCCCTTTTCATCAGTGGTGGGATGCGCAGTTAGCGCGGCGCGCTCATATTTGTGCACCTCCCCCCTTGCGCCATTCGGTAACGACCGTGACGCATATAAAATTAGACTAAGCCTATTTGAAAAACACGAGTGCGCAGAATTCAGAAAGTGCACAATTTGTGCCGCGATAATTGCGGCAGGCAGAGCGGGTAAAGGGTTGGAGCAGCGTGAGGCAGATGAGGCGCCGGGAGAGGAGCGCAGGACAGAGCGGGCCGGCCAAACGCTCAACCACTGCACGAAAATCGAAATGCCTCCCTCGGTAGAGCGCCTTTGGTTTGGAATTGGCCTCTGAGCAGTCATTCGCTAACATTTGCAATACAACACTAATGCATTAGGTTAAGCCCCTTTGAGCGCGGGACTCTATTAGCACGATTAGCACACGACCACGTGGCGTAGTGCCGATGACGTCCGCTCCGGCAAACAGCCGCGGGGCGGGCATGGATGTAGTGGCTGTCACTCTATAACGGCGGATACCACTGTTTGTGGAGAGCACACGGCCGACAGAGCACGGCCCGGCCCGGCCCGGCCCGCGCCTACAGATGGCACAGGCGCGCAAGGGCTTACTGCGGCTGCGTTTAACGAGATTACGAGGCAGATCCTTAGCTAGACGGCCCCTAAACGCAATTACCCGCTCATTTACATGAGTGGGGGAGGGGGGGGGGCGCTCGGAGGGGATGACGGCAGTGAGCCGAGATTAAAGAGGGGCGCCACGTAATCTTTGGTCTTGATCCGCGGAGGGGCACTCGCGTGTTTTGTTAACGGCATCCGGGATCTGCTGATCTGACCTCCGCGGTCTTCTTTCGACGCTGCTGGCCGTAAAAGTATACAGATACGGGAGACGAGGAGTCAAGTTCACCCCAGAAAGAGAAAAAGAACAAGACAGATTTGGGACCGAGGGGGAAACAACTCCGAATTTTTTTGTACATACCTCATAATTCAGAAAATTTCAGAAAAAAATCAGGAAAATTCAAAAGAATTAACAAAATTTATACACTAAAATTCCGAGCTGCCCCTCGTTTCGGAAAGAGGGCGACGCCGAGGCGGCCCGCAAGGTTTCCAAATGAGAGAGCGAGAGAGAGGGCGATAGTGAGAAAAAAGAGGTGGGAGAGGGCACAGCCGAGATAGCGTGGGGAGAGTAGCGCTGCACTATACACACTGGTGGTGTCGCTGTCCTGCAGGGGCGGGCGGGGCCGCTGCAGCTAGCAGGTAGGTAGTACCCACCGCACGCACGGGTACCCGCCCGGCGCCATGAGGGTACCCTCCTCAGGACACCATGCCAATCACGTACGGGGCGAGGTTAAGGACCGCGCCACCGATACGAGTCGCTCCGCGCCGAGCCACGCCGAGCCACGCCCAGTCCCAGAGCACAGTTGTCGGGGCGTCCTCGCCGTGCCGTGATCGGCCGCCGGGGCTGAGGCCAGGCCGCCGCCGGTCGCCCGCCTTATAGCAGGCCGAGACCCCGGCTGCCCTGCCCTGCCCCGCCCTGCTGCCCCGTCCTGCCTCGCCCGCCCGCGTATATACCCAGGCAGCCGATTGGGCTCGTTGCCTGCCCCGTCAGGCTTTTATTTTTTCTCCCCCCTCCACGGCCAATCTTCTCCAGAGCTCCGCAGTGTTTCGTAACTCCCTCGCTCTATCGCTCGCCGGTAGCACGCGTGCACGCGTGCTAAGATGCAAGAAACATTCTGCTCACGGGATGATTTTGAAATAAAAAATCGGTACTGGACTGACAACGCATTAAAACTCAATTGAAGAAGAAAAAAACGCCAGCTGGAGCACTTAAAATTGCATCAAGCGACGGGAAATATGATGCAGTCTACGTACGAGTCAGACGAACGAAAATGCGGGATTGCCGATTCCATCCGGCAAATAAGACTATAAACTTTCCCGCGATGAATGATGATTCTCGGAATGTTCTCGTGGCAGAGCCGAGCTGGGAAAGAGGAAGACTCTAACCCGCTCTCTGCGAGCGTGGCTCGGCTGCTCGTGGCTCCCAACTTTCTGCCGGCAGAAAATTTAGTAAGGCGAGCGAGAAGAAAAATATTGCGAACGCGATTAACAAGAGGCGACTCGACCACGCCAACTCGTACACTGTTAAAAATTTTCTTGTAAATTAACAGGAAAAGTACTGTCAAGTTTGTTAACAGCAAATCCTGTTTCAAAACAGGAAAAACTGTAAATTTACAAGGATGGGAAAAATCTCAGAATCAATTTTTTCGTCGAAATGTATTGACTTCTTTTTGCACTTATATCTCTCTTCATTAATATTACAAAATTGTTGTATTTCGAACAGTAAGGGCTGTTAACAAGTTAACAGCGTATTTCCTGTAAAGCACCAGCATACACAGTGATACTCATTCACTGTTCTTTGAGAGTGCTGCTGAAATAACCCATATGAAGTAAGTTTTTAACTGATACAAGAACAGCTGTTCAGAAACAGGATTCCCGTAAAACAAATGGTCGTCAGGCAACAACTTTTTCTAACAGTGTATAGTGCGGCACGTGACAACGTTCTTTCTTCTACACGAAGTTAAGGTAAAATATTTTCCTTGATATTTCCGCTCGAGACGTTAACTGACGCTAAAATTGTGACGCGGCAAAATGCAACACTCAAAATTAATGATGATCTTCATGCACCATCAGACGTATTTGCCATTCAAGCTACCATAGCGATACTAAACACCAATTACCCACTAATCCTAATCCTCTTTGCGTTCCTAGACTGACCGAAGACGGGACAGGGTCGGGGGAGAGGAAGAGAAACGCACACAAGAAAGCTTGCCATCGTTATGAATTAGGCATGAGCAGCACCAGCAGCGCCAGGGCCATGCAAAAATGGACAGGATATCAAATGGATTTCGGAGGGGAGGCAACGTCATGTCAAATGGATGTCGGAAGGTTGCGAAATAAATGGAATGTCAACTAGTCGCCAGTTTCGCACTGTGTCCCCCGCCCGGAGAGGGAGGGGGGGGGGGGGCGGGTTAAGGGGGATGGCGAAGTCAGGGATGGGATGGACCGGGCCGGCCGTATCAGGATATCGTTCAAGGTCCCGTCAGATCAGACCTGCTGGAGTTGGGCGCTGGAGGCTGAGGGGATTGAGTCTATTTCACGCGGCCAATTGGAGGGGCATCAGGGGGGCCACAATTCGGTCAATCCGGTGAACAACCACTCCGGCAATCCATGGAAAATCTTAGGCAATCTTAAGGAAACAGAGTACAAAAGCCGTAAGCTTTTCAAATATTTTCCTTAGTAGACCTAAAGGTACATAAACAATCTGGAAATCTTGGAAATGCGGTGTACTCTGCTGCAGGACGGAGTTGAGGAGGCTCAGGCTTAGGCTCCCTCGAGAAAGGGGCGTTCATTGTCGGGATCCGAAGAAACAATCCCATGGGTTCGGGTTCGATTATGTCCGATTGGACGGTTGATGGGGATTATTCTCTATCTCATTCTCTGTTGTCTCCTCCCTCACCCCCCTCCAAAATTACTCTAGTAAAGCGAGGGAGATGATCACTCGAGTGATCACTCAGCAATCGCCGCGCCGGCCCGGTTCAGGGAAATATAGGGCTCCCAGTTATCCTCTGTATAAAATATCAGCGCGTGGTGCGTCATGGTGGCCCACGATGGAGTTCCCTCTCGTGCCGTACCGCGGGATATCACCGCCCTCGAACCGGAGGGATGAAAACATTATCGTAACAGAATTAAGTGCGACTCATTGGGAACGCCATGTACATTACCCCCATAATTTTTTTTTAAGGGACGCCCCGCACATGACATATTTGCTTCAGTTAAAGCTGAAAGGGTCATTACAGTTTAACGCGTATAAAAGAGGCGGCCAACCTGGCGTTTCTTCCTCCTACAATGGCGAAAAAAAAATCGCTCAGCAGACATTAGAAGGGAAAAATTAGCATTGCGGCTCTAAACTTAAAACAGCGGGAAAATAAATAGCAGGAGGTCTAGTGAGAAAATAAGCACGGTAGCTCGAAAATTTCCTGCGCCTATGTAGCTCAAAAAATTGTACACCTGCTATTTTTTCTAAAACGCGATTTTATTTTCTTTTTTTTTTACCTTGCGTGTACAGAAGCGGGCTGTCTTCTCCGTAGATCAGACTCTGTCAAAGCGCCCTCCAGATTAGCTCTGGAAGTACCTCATTCGCCCCGCCCCGCCGCGCCCCGCCCAGCAGCCCCAGCCTCCCGCTCCTCCGGCATGGCATTTGCCAGATTTCAAAACTCCCTTTCAAAACTGCCTTTTCCATCACGTCCCCAACCGCGTCCCCAACTCTTTATCTTTTCAACTGGCCCGGGCGGCGGACGACGCGACGTCGGCAGCTGCCGCCGCCAAACTCCAAAATCAGCCCCGAACTTGCGCACCCCCCATGCCACCGTCCTCAGCTCAGCAGCTCCGCCCGGCCCGGCCCTGCCCGTCCTCCGCCTTGCATAAGTTCCGTGGAACGGCCTCCCCTTCCGCTCCGTTCCGTTTATGGCCGTGGGTGGGTCTAACGTCCACAGCGGTGGTGCGGGGGCGAATGGCGAATCGGGCGGGGCGCGCCAGACCAGACGGCTTGGGGAGAGTCATGTGGTGGGCAGCAGGGGTCTTCATTTCCTTGCAGTTGCACGCGTTCTCCTCACGGGATACGGGGCGGAGATGGTGCTCATGGTCACGTCGACGGTCTCGAGTGCCTCCTAATCTCCCATAGCAGTGGCCAAGCCCATCCCCCTCCCCTCTCCGCGCATAAACCAGAAGTCAGAAAATCCCCGGTCACTTTTAAAAGTATGGATGCAACCCGAGTGGAGCGAGTCGCGCGGGTGGGTCGCGTATACAAATGCTCTCAAAAGTATGACCGGGGGTTTTCGAACAACTGGTATCTACGGCTGAACGAAGGGACGAGGGGATAGCCAAGCGCTGTTCGCCCGGCTCCTCTCCCCCACCCCCTCCCCGCACCCCTCTCGAGGCCACGTGTGTAACTCATGTAACTTGTGTCCGCGGCGCCCAGGGTGTCTTGCTTTGCGTAACTCATGATCTCGAGGGGGTTTGCCGCAGCCGGCGCGAGTTTGGGCCGGGCCGGTGTACGTGTTGTCGGGGAGCAGGGACCCTCGTGGCAGCCCCTGCCGGCTGCTGCAGGGGAGAGTCTTGCGGGAGACGTTTAGATATGAATCAGTAAGAGAGAGAAGGAAAAAGGACCCACCAACCTCAAACAGATCCACCTCCCACCGCGCTACCTCCCTCCCCCGCCCCGCGCCCACGGGCTGTTTAGGAGAAAGGAGGGGCGTGGCGGCGTGGGCGTGGAGGTGCCTCATAGGGAAAAGGGAGGGGACAGGATTATTTTTCTTCAACGAAAAGAGGGAGAAAAGACGAGAGTGGCAGCGGGGATTTTTGTCAGCAAAAGGTAGCATTATGGCGCTAGACTCGCCCAATGAGATAGCATGAGAGGGAGGGAGGGAGGGAGGGAGGGAGGGAGGGAGGGAGGGAGGGAGGGAGGGAGAGAGAGAGAGAGAGAGAGAGAGAGAGAGAGGGGGGGGAGAAGAGAGAGCGCCCACACCCCCACCCTACTCCTCTTTTGCGGCTGCTGGTAACTACAGGAGCTGGCTGTTATTCAGAGCAGGGGGCAATGGTCGACATTGCGCCACATCATTTTTACTTTTAGTAAAAAAACGAAAATATAACAAGACTGTAAATTAGTGAGGCGGCGGACTGCCGCAGCTCCTCGCTGAGAAGGGTGATTCGGAGTGGCAGGGTGGCTATGGGCGCGGGGCGGCGCGGGGCGGGGCGGGGCGGCGCGGGGCGGCGCGGGGTGGCGCGGGGCGGCGCGGGGTGGCGCGGGGCGGCGCGGGGCGGCGCGGGGCGGTGCGGGGCGGCGCGGGACAGGCAGGCGGCGGGCCAAGCGTGCGGCTCACCCCCCTGATGACTTTTGATAAAGCATCCAGTCGCCGCTCGCCTTCGTCTTGCCTGCCCCGCCCCGCCTCCAGCCTCTCAGCTCCAGCCCCTGGTGACTTTGGGCGTTCTTTCGCAGCACTTCGTCCCCCACGACAGAGACTAATCGCTGCCTATATACCGCTTACGGGGGAGCCCTGGCCCTGCCTGGCCCTGCCTGGCCCTGCCTGGCCCTGCCCCCTCACCGCGCTCACCCGAGACCGCTAGGGGGGAGGTGGTGGGCGCACACAGAGGTTTGCGTGAGATTGCTTCCCGTTAGGCGACACAAATCCCCGAACACGACCACGGCCGGCGGCGGCAGCGCCCGAGCGGGGCTGCAAGTCGAATGACCCATTCCCCGTTTAGCACCACGTGACATTCGTGACATGGTTCCGGAAGGTTTACCACCCGAGAGCTCTGTTTGTCACTCAATGCAGGGGGGGCTGCAAATTACTGACTAAAGGTGGAATTTGCGTGAAGATAATCTGCTTAAGATGGTCCGTAACGAGGGGGATACAACTCTGAATTTCGGTGTGCAAATTTTGAGAATTTTTGTATATTTTTTGTATTTTTTTTTCTGAATTTTCCTGAATTTTTAAGAATTTTTTTTTCTGAATTTCTCCGATATTTCCTAAAATTTCTCTGAAATACGAGGTGTAGAAAACTTTCAGAGTTGTTTCCCCTTGTATAGATAAACATTTAAAACACTTTTCTACTACATAAGGGTGAAAGGGTTGTGGCGTCAATAAGTTTTGAACCGTTGTAGGACAGAGGAGAGGAGCAGGCGGCGGCAGGAGTGTAGCACGGGCGGAACGAGCAGCGCCCCACATCCACACGTGCCGGAGGGGGGGGGGACATGGGGGGCGCAGGGCTGTGTGGCAAACGATGTGTCCGCACGGCGGTAATGAAGGGAGGGAAAAAAGATATACTCATGTACCGGGAGGGGAAGGTGATCTGCCTGATGTAGACAGCGTCGCTATCATCACGACAGCTTGCTGCTGACTGCTCGTTTTCGGCGCCAGCGAAGCGGAGCGAATAACGCCTGTGTGTCCAGCCGAATCGCGCGCGGGTCCGTTTCCTTGGCCTGTATATTTCTGCCCGAGGCAACGCCCCCCCAGTTTAAGCTGCGCGCCCTGTAATTTCCCCGCGCGCGCCCTCGGGACACCCGTCTCCATTACAACGTTATTTAGGAAGTTTTCCGGTCCCGTTTTCCGTCCGGGTGCTCCCGGCGCAGCTCAGCGAAGAGCTCCCTGTTGATAAGCACGCTGCAGAGTCTCTTGCGGCCTACGGGTGACCTGCGCCGCGGTGGAGACAGTGCTGGCCCTGCCCTGCCCAAGGGGCGGCCAACTCGAAGAAATCGTTTACACAGAAATACAGAAAACACAAGAAATACACAAAACATACAAGGAAATAAACACACTACCGATATTTTAATATTTTATTTGTACACAGTTAAACAATCAATGCGTTCATTTGAATACTTTTGTGCATAATTGATAATTGTGCACAAAATCTTGATATATTTTTTTTCGCACAAATTTGTGCAAAACGAAACGCAGGTTTAACTTTGCACAAACGTTTGCACAAAAACGGTGCATGAAATTATTAAGTAATTCTTTTTAAAAAAAATTATTAAAAATATGATAAAATATCGAAAACTACACGAGAAGTACAAGAAATACAAAGTTAGCAGTGTACACAGAAATGCATGAGTTTGGCCGCCCCTCGCCCGGCCCGACCCGACCCGACCCGCGATCAGGTGCACCGGCCGGCTGGTAGGAGCAGCCAGCCTTAAAAGGGGATAGATTGTTTACCTGGAATAGAAGACCTCGACAGCGACGCGAAGCAGGAGGCCGTTGAGGCGATCGAGGCGCGTGAGAATGAATGCTTTTTGTCACACGGCACGTGGAAGGAGAGCCGAGCCACATGCATGCATGAATGCATAGGGCGTCTAGCCTGCAGGTAACGCGGTAGGCTCGGCAGCCGTCGTCACACAGAGTAACTCCGCACCTTGCGCGATGGTTCTGTGTCTGTCCCTCGCAGTGTATAGTTGTCCATCGCGTCCTCGCACACACACAGCGTGGGTGGGCTTACTTGTACAGGTCCCGCGGGGCCACAGGCCGGGTCGGGAGGCCAAGAGGTCAGAGGATGGAGCTGGGCGAGGTGGGGCTGGGCGGGGTGGTGCGCGGCGGACCAGAGGTCATGTGGATCAGACTCTTGTCGTAATTAAGGCCCCACCGAAAAAGTAACGCTCTGCATGAAAAAGCGTCACGAACGTTACACCGAGGGGCTTAATGACGAGAGCCAACTCATTCATAGTGGACTCGCCCTGCTCCCCCTTGTTGTTCCTCTTTTTTTTTACAATTTTTACTTTTTGTTGTGCTGCTCTGAGGTCGGTGTTGGTTCCTTTTTCTGTTCCTTTTTCGTGCTTATTTGCTTTTCATCAATCGCGTTTGCTGGCTGGCGCGGCAGAAAAAAAGGCGAGAGAATAACGCGCAGCCGCGGAAATCAAAGCGATCCGCCGCGCCGCCCGTCGCGGCCACTGCGCTGCCCGGCGCCGCCCCGCCACGCGGCCGGTATCTTTCTCACAACGACCGCAGCGTTATAGCCAATATTTTTCAAAACGCGCTGGAGTGCGTTATGGCGGCATGAAAAGGACGCGTACACAAAATAACGAAGCGCGTAGGCCGTGGCTGACAGCAGAGGCAGCGACCGGGGAAGCAGAAGCAGCCGACCCCTTACCCCCGCCCCCCTCGAGGAAAAAGAGGCACAAGAAGTACGTGGTGAATTTTCCTATACATTCTAGAGGGCAGCCAGTTTGGCATGTTATCCTGAGGCAGTTTTATTCGAGGAGGGGTCCTTCACTCAAAAGAAATCGGTGTGTACCCTAAAATAAAACCAGTTAAAAATCATAAAGAATCAGAAAAGAAATCACGAAAAAATCCGAAAATGAAGAAAAACCACAAAAAATCATTAATCATGACGAAAAAGCAGAAGAAATCAGAAAAAAACGGTGTACGTTTCAATTTATAGTGAAGGACCCTTCGGTTCCCTGAGGCTAAAGGAGTGCGGGTTATTCTGTGGTTCGAAAAATTAACTCCGCGGTATACCCCTGGCAAGAGAAGACGATAAAAAACCTACATCGTGCAGGAGAAACAAAACGTTACAGTGTCGGAAACCTGCGTACTCTGGGAGGTAGGTAGCATATAGCGATCCCGCATGCTGGCTTTTTTCTGATACACACCTGGGACCGCCTGGGACACCACTTTTCTGACCCTCACATCGATTCAGGTTAAGGGGGTGGCCTGTCAGACGCACACATTTTTTTTTCTTAATGTTACTCTGTCGAACCCACCGATTTCAAGGAACAGTGGTTCTATGATGCAGAGAAATTTCCACTAACCGGCAAAAGAATGTTCTTTGCGAATTGAAGTAATTGTTAATGTCCCGGAGCGTTGTCTGCACAATCGGTGACCGAGAGGGGGGGGGGGGGGGGCACTGTGCTCTGTGTTTGCAGTGCCACGCCGCTCGCACTCCACTCGGTGTCCTTGAGACGGGTGGACGCTCACAGACACATCACTAGAGAACCGGGCCGGGATTATGGCCAACGACGCCCCGCGCGCTGTTGAGAAAAGACCCGTCCCAGAAAAAAATGCTACATTTCCGTTGGCCCCAACCCGTCCATCCCCATACCCCACCCGACACTGCCTCGCCATCGAGGGGCCCACAACTCTGGAATTCAGGTGTACAAGGCCACCGAAATCTTTGGAAATCATATTAAAATCTCATTGAAATCAGTGAAATCTTTGAAATCAGTTGAATTCTCTTGAATTCACACGAATTCCGTTGAAATCACTTGAAATCTGTTGAAATCACTAGGAATTCACATGAAATCACATTGAATTCACATGAAATCACTTTGAATTCACATGAAATCACATTTAAAAAGCGTCTCGGGAAACTCACTCAAATCGGTGTGGGGAGAGGAGGGGGGCGATGTGCACTAACAGCTGTTCGGCGAATTCGAGATATTTTAAGATTTTTAGATACTTTCATAACAGATTGAGATTCCTATTTATTCTTAAAGCTTAGCGCCATTTCAATAAAAGTACTCAATGTATAAACAATTTCTTTTTGTTTAAATTTTTGCCTTTGGAGGTATAAATAATAGTCCTACGCAAATCCACTTCCACAAATCTGGTTTATAAGGGAATATTAATTTATTAACTGGAGCAATAAAACATAGTGAAAGTGCTAGACGACTAAGATTCTTTAAAATACCTCCTTGTTACGGCACAGTTGAAGTGAAATTCTCAAAATCGTGCAAAAGATACGGGGATTCACCAGAAAATACACGCACAGCTGATCCAAATTATTCTCTCAATTACGTGATTAAATAGGATTTTTACTAAATTATTGTGAATTATTTCGATTTATTCCAAATTATTGGAAATTAACTTGCAACTGCACTGTTAGAAATTTTGTCGTAAATTAACGACAAATAAGTCGCTAATTTTTATAGCGACTGCAATCGTTTTGGAACGATTTGGTCGTAACCTAACGACTTAAATATCATCCCTCTACGATATTGTCGGAAACTTTTCTAGCATTAAAGTCCTAAAAAGTTCGTAAAATGTGACGATTTTAGTCGCTAACTTATGATTTGTGTCGTAACTGTACGTTTACAATCGTTCAATTACGACTGAAGTCGCACATTTACGACCGAAGCTGTAAATTTACAAATGAAGTGGTATCTGTGTGACATCCTGCGCAAGGAATTTACGATCAATCGTACATTAAGGATCAAAGTCGTAAATTTACGACTTCATTCGTTTGAAGACGAACTGTTTCGCTATAAAATTTAGCGATCACTTTGTCGTTCACGAACGACACATGTCGTAACTTGAAAATGTCGTTTAAAAACGACGTTATTGTTCTCAAAAATGTCGTAAATTTACGATTATTTTTAACAGTGTGCGCAAAATAATCACAATTATTTCATTTAATTTTTAAAAAAAATCAGAAGCAAATTTTGCTCTGCAATTGAAAGGGTGGGGTGAAAACATGGAAAATTTTTGCGACAGTAAACCTCCCGAAGGAGGTTGCGGTTCCCGCCAGGCACAGGGCTTTTACCCCCTGTGGCAGCCAACTGCTTCGGTGTTCCATGGGAACCGGCGCTTTGCTGACTGCGATCCTATCGCGCAATTCGACAGATTTGATCCCCGTACCACCATTGGCCTACCCCTAGAGATACGAGCGGTGTCAAGAGCGTTAGACTTCCTGATCCCAGTTTCAGAGGCCTTACCTCAGAGGGGTACGCGGGATTCGAACCCACAACCCCGAGTGCCGACACGTAGCCAGAACAGGAAGCGACCCAACGCCCAGAGCCACCGAGCCAACGGCGGTGAGACGTGTTTAACTTCTATTTGACCTGCCATCCAGCTGCTGCCAAAGGGAATACCAAGCGCGAAAAACACTTTCCCGAGTGGGAGTCGAACTTCGGACCACTCAGTTCGGTGTTGCGCGCTCTACCAACTGAGCCACGACGCCGCGATGACTGTACAGTGCGACGGGTTCGAGCCGTATTTGCCGCGTATCCTGCAGCCTCCAGCCAGGAGGACAGGGCAAATGCGGCGTGGTTCCGGGCCGTCCACGACGTTGTCCCCACTAACTTCCGCCTCAGTCGCACCAACCAAGCTGACGATCACCGCTGCACCACTTGCGGGGCGGACGACACGGTGCTGCACCGGCTGACGGCGTGCCGGCCGGCCACGCAGCTGATCTGGAAGTGGGCGGTCAGGACAGTGGCCCTGCTCACCGGCTCTTCGGAGGACGACGTGCCGCCCGACATCTTCGTCTGCCCGGACGTGGCTGCGCCATCCAAAGCGGCAGGGGACGTCCTGGCGTGGATCCTGGGCACTGTCGCCGAGGCCCTCCTCAGCGGCCCAGTGCGGGACGCCGGGCGCGTGTGGCGCCACTTGAGGGGAAGAAAAAGTGAAATAGTTGTGACGTGCCCCAAGAAAACGGTGGACATAATAAATCTAGTGAAAATCCCTTGACGTGCCCTGTCAACCAGTGGACATAATAAGTAGTGCAAACACAACAAATGTGCAAAAATTAAAAAAAAAGAGTGAGTTAAGTGGTTGATGGTAACGGACGCGCCCTTGGTGCCGCAAACCCGCGACGCTAGGGCGCGGCGCGTCGTCGGCAGTTCACCCCGCGGCGTCCTCGCCGACCCCCAAAGAAGATCACGGGTCAAGCTCTACCCACCGTGGAGAGGGGCGGCAGGCGCCGCGCGGCGCTGGTAAATCCCCGGGTCTGCTGGGCCGGAGGGGGGTCAATGCCAGTGCTGACCGACGGCGCGCACCGCGTGACGCCGGCGCGACCGTCTCGGGGCGTAGGCAGCCTAGGCCGCTTACGCCCGACCCCCGCGCGGCGGAGGCCGCCCGCTGTCCTAGGGCAGTGGTCGCAGCGAGCGGAGGGAGACGAATGGAACATCAATGCAGGAGATTAAAGGACGCACCCTCGGCGCCGCGAAGTTGCCGTGGCGCCACCACGGCGACCCGGCACCGGGGCACGGCCGGCAATCTCCCTGCGGGCGCTCTTCGCCGACCCCTGTGAAGAGGCAACCAAGAATTACGCTAAGAGGGGCGGCAGGCCCCGCGAGGCGCCGCGACGTCCCCCCGGGCTGCGGCTCGACGGGGGGCCACTCACGGTGTTGACCGGTCGCGCTCCGGCCTGCGAGCCCGCGAGGGCTTCGCGCGGCGCGAGAAATGCAGCGACAACGCTTAGCTTGGCGCCGGGCCCCGACGGGCTACATCACAGTGAGGCACGTCAGTGAGAGGAGGAGGAGGTGGAGGGAAGGGAGAGGGGAGGTGAGAGAGACGGAGAGTGAGTGCGCCTGGCGCGAAGGTGAAGTGTGAGGCGGGGGAGTGAGAGAGAAAGACGGAAGTGGCGGAGTGGGAGGGTAGAGGAAAGAGGAGTGGGAGTGAGTGAGAGAGAGGACTCAGGGAAGGAAAGGAATGACGAGGAGGCCAGATGGGCACAGAGGCTGTACAACAAGAAAAAAAAAAGTGATCAATGTAAAACGCAACTATTAACAAACACCAATGAAATTATGCACATGCAATTGTTTTAATTTATTAAATCTTTTATTGTTACTGTTATTTGTTAAAAAATTGTTCAGAGATTTAATAAATGTGTTTATAAAAAAAAAAAAAGTTGGTAGAGCGCGCAACACCGAACCGAATGGTCCGAAGTTCGACTCCCACTCGGGAAAGTGTTTTTCGCGCTTGACATTCCCTTTGGCCGCAGCTGGATGGCAGGTCAAATAGAAGTTAAACACGTCTCACCGCCGTTGGCTCGGTGGCTCTGGGCGTTGGGTCGCTTCCTGTTCTGGCTACGTGTCGGCACTCGGGGTTGTGGGTTCGAATCCCGCGTACCCCTCTGAGGTAAGGCCTCTGAAACTGGGATCAGGAAGTCTAACGCTCTTGACACCGCTCGTACCTCTAGGGGTAGGCCAATGGTGGTACGGGGATCAAATCTGTCGAATTGCGCGATAGGATCGCAGTCAGCAAAGCGCCGGTTCCCATGGAACACCGAAGCAGTTGGCTGCCACAGGGGGTAAAAGCCCTGTGCCTGGCGGGAACCGCAACCTCCTTCGGGAGGTTTACTGCCGCAAAAATTTTCCATGTTTTCACCCCACCCTTTCAATTGCAGAGCAAAATTTGCTTCTGATTTTTTAAAAAAAATAATTGAAATAATTGTGATTATTTTGCGCAGTTGCAAGTTAATTTCCAATAATTTGGAATAAATCGAAATAATTCACAATAATTTAGTAAAAATCCTATTTAATCATGTAATTGAGAGAGTAATTTGGATCAGCTGTGCGTGTATTTTCTGAGGTCGTCCCAAAAATACCTGAATTCGTTGGAAATTTCACGAAATCAATGGAAATCATATGAATTCGGTAGACATTTAACTGAAATCAATAGAAATCATGTGAAATCAATGGAAATCACTTGAAATCATGTGAAATCCCGCGAAATCAGTGAATTCACTTGAAATCTTTGAAATCCGTTGAAATCACCTGAAATCACGTGAAATATTTGAAATCCGGAAATCAGATGTACAAAATTTGTCGGAGTTGTGGACCCCTCGCTCGCCATGCACTGCCCCGCCCTGCCTCTATCGGCGATGGAGTGAGACCGGTTATATCGCTAATTAGTGTGTACGGTTGGATCATATGGTGCAGAAAACGACATCGCTCGCGAAAAGGAAAAATTCATAGATATTTTTTCTCAGTCGTTTTCGATTAATTATGTTTTTATTGTGTTTTTATTGGACCATGCGCGTGTGCTGGGTCAGGTCAGGCCCCGCCCCGGGCGGTGGCCGGCTCCTGTTCGCCCGGCTCTGCTCTACCTCTTTTCTCAGAAAATGGTTCAGTTTAAAACGCCGATATTTCCGCGAGACAAATAGTTCTATAAGATTACCGGATATTTTTCCGTGGACTCAAAGAAAATTCCATCAAGACGAGGAGAGTTCCAACACTCGGACAACGTTGTGGGTCTGTGGAATTTTCTTTCGAACCATTAGAAAAATTGCATATCGATGACCGTCGTATCACTTGTCTACAGCAGAAAACCGTCGGGTTCAGTAGAGGGGTGCTCCTACTCCAGTTCAGGGCTTGAAGCCCGCGCTCCCCTCCGCGACGCAGCCCCGGCCCCTGCTGTCTTGGCCCAGCAGTGTTTCTGCCCATTACACACGGTAAACGAAAACCTCGGATTCCGAGAACGCACCTCGGTTCTGGTTGCGCTGTCCTTTTCTATCCCTATGAAAGAGAAAAGGAGCACTGTAAAAAGCTTACGGTGAATTTCACCGTAAGTTACAGCGAATCCTGCAGCACTGTAGCTTACGGTGAATTTCACCGTAAGCTACGGTGAATGGCACCGTAAGCTGCGGTGAATATCGCTGCAAGTTACAGTGACTTCCCTGATTCACCGTAGCTTACGGTGCCAGCCGCCGTAGCTTGCGGCGAAATTCACCGTAGCTTACGGTGATATTCGCCGTAAGCTACAGTAGTGCAGGTTTCACTAACTTACGGTGAAATCCACCGTAAGCTTTTAACAGTGAGAGCGCATCCAGAACCGAGGTGCGCTCTCGGATTCCGAGGTTTCCGTTTACCGTGCAGAGCGCACCGAGCACCGCGCACCGCTTCTCCCTCGGCTACTCGAGCAGGCAAAGCGCTGCGTAAAACCAACGCGACCCTGAAATACTCGGTGTTCCGCATAGCTAACGCAGACAGATCACGAGAGAGATTGAACGAGAGAGGGAAATTGAAATTGTGTGAGAGAGAGAGAGAGAGAGAGAGAGAGAGAGAGAGAGAGAGAGAGAGAGAGAGAGAGAGAGAGAGAGAGAGAGAGAGAGAGAGAGAGAGAGAGAGAGAGAGAGAGAGAGAGAGAGAGAGAGAGAGAGAGAGAGAGAGAGATGTGGGAGGTTGGAGGGTAGAGCGTGTGTATGTATAGCACGCTGCGGTAGGGCTACGTTTACCTAGGGGTGGTGTGCGGTCTGCGCGCGCGGCCGCAGCTTGAGCGGAGAGGGAGAGGCACACTCTCACTCTACCCAACGGGCCCGGTTCGTCACTCCGGTAGCCTCCGAGAGAGCCAAAGGCGGTGGGCCGTGCTTTACGGCTCGGCGCCAGATGTGTGAGGCGACACAAGTCCCCACTCTGTTCAACATGATGGGGTGCTTTTTTCTTTTCTTGCAAGAAAAAAAAAAGCGCTGTAAACTAATCACTGAAAATGGAGGAGTCGTCTTTGTCGCTCTTGGGACTTTTCTGTACCAAATTTTCATGGTCCTGGGAGAGTGAGATTGATTAACATCGCTTTGTCACTTTGATGACTCTATTTGAGTCAAATCACCAAACGTCACTCTACTGGAACGATTTCAAAATACCAGATAAGACTCAATTAGAGTCGTTTTAGAGAATGTCACTTTTACTGAGCGACGAAAAAATACTTCGCTCATTACGAGCAAGAAATGTGACTATTACATTTCCAGTGATATGGCACCTGCTGAAAATATTACCTCTCTCAGCTAGTTTTTGCCCGTAAAGCTTAGCGTATGCTATTCCAGATCGGGCATTTTCCAGCACAGAAAAAAAAAAGAAAAAAAATTGCTAAGGTAGGCTAGCAAATATTTTACGGAGTGCCTATTCAGCTTCTACGTTTTTTTTTTTCCTTGTATATTTTGAGAATCGCAAATGGCACGCGCATTGGAAGATGAAATAGCCCCCTCTCCCCCCCCCCGAAAAAAAACTGGACCTGGCGCCTTCAGACGGCGGCGCCGGGCCCAGAAAAGATTTACGCCCCATATCGACACCAGCGACCGGACCGTCTCTGGCGAGCTCGCCCCGCCCCGCCCCGACAGGTACCTCAGCTCAGACTACTTGGCTGCGACTCTATGCGGCCCTGCCCATACCACTCAGGTGCAGGGGTTGCGGCGGGGTGGGGCGGGGCGGGGCGGGGCGGGGGTTGTGTCGGAGAAAGGGGGTTTATGTGCCAGTAAAGGCGCGGGGACTGCGGTTCAGTGCTCGCCTCGCAGACGCTTCGAAAGGAGGCGGGCGGTGTAGATAAAGAGGGGATGGAGGTTGTGGTGGAGCGCCACGGGATGACAGGAAGGGTTGTTGAGTGGGGTGAGGCGGGGTGGGGGTGGGGCGGGGCGGGGCGGGGCGGGGCGGGGCGGGGCGGGGCGGGGCGGGGCGGGGCGGGGCGGGGACTGACGCCGGCTGGGTTTGGTGAGGTGGTGCGGTAGCGCATGGTCGCGGAGGAGTTGTTTAGCAGCGGCAGTGGGAACCGGATGGGCGCGGGCGGCGCGCCACGTGAACCGAGGTGTCCGAGCCACATGCCTGGTCCCAGGACGAGTAGAGGGAAAGCTTTCTTTGACCACCTTGCGCCTTCTCGACGCAGTTGGGCTGGTGATGTACAGCGCCAAGCAAACGCCAACGGACCCACATCAACCTCCCGGCCGCCGCCACGCCCTGACTTTAACGCAAGGGGCAGGACACGGGAACTGTGCTCTGTTCGTGGCGAAAACAGTGGGGAGATGCGCGTTAGAGGGCTAACTTTCATCGGCAATCGAAAAAAGCATACAGACCCCCGCCTTCCAAAAAATTCAACGCGCATCAAAATCAGGGACCTTCACACTGGCGAGTCACCTTGTAAGTCTCTCACCGCACTGCTGTTATCAGAGCGAAACACCTGCCCCGCCCCGCCCTACCAACGCTGCCAACACGGCACACGACTTTGAAATTCGGCATGGCAAAGCAAAGAGGGTGCGCAAGGGCACGTGAAAGGGGGAGGGGGAACTAGAGGGCGAACTGAGGCGGGGTAGGGCGGGCGGGCGCGGGGCGCTGCCGGGCGCGGAGAAGAAGGGCACCCTAAAGCCTGTTTGTCTGCTGGAACTATCTCGCCCTTGACTTTCCATTTTATTTGCGTATCGGAGGTCGGGTTGGACAGCCCCGCCCCGCCCCGCCCCGCCCCGCCCCGCCCCGCCCCGCCCCGCCCCGCCCCGCCGCAGTCGATAGAGGCAGTTGAGAGAAAGGCGACGAAAGGCGACGTGAAAGGATTGCCCACTATTCAAGCTGTGGAACAGCGAAACACTTTTTGCCTGCTGAAAAAAATATAGTGGACTGTGGTGCGGTACTCTTGCTTGAAGTTGGTGGGGAAAAGTTTTTACGACATACTTAAAGTGATTAAATTATATGCAGTGATGTTCTTCTCAGGTAGCGCCGTCATCTTACAGGTGAAATCGCGGGTTGGAATCGAAACTTCAGTAAACCGTCCTCGTTCATGCGCTTCAAAACCAAATTGGCGGTGGTTGCGCGGTTAGTGCTCGTTCGTTAGCTGTAAGTGTGACAAGCTTTCGGCAGAACTGGAGGAGAGAGAGAGAATGAGGGGGAGGATAAGGAGAGAAATATAAAGAAAGGGGAGGGAGAGGGAGACAGAGGAAGGAAAGGACAGAGAAGGGGGGGGAGGGAGGGAGGCGGAGAGAGAGAGAGAGAGAGAGAGAGAGAGAGAGAGAGAGAGAGAGAGAGAGAGAGAGAGAGAGAGAGAGAGAGAGAGAGAGAGAGAGAGAGAGAGGAGACGATGCAAAGTAAATCGATCGGCAAAGGGAATCAGCGTCCGTTGGGAGAAGCGCACGAGATGCGCGTCCCGCGTACCGAAGTTTACCCCCGGGTACCCGCGGGCTGAAACGTAAGGGGCTCATATGTATGCGTCACTATCTACGCATCTGCGGTGGATGTTGTGAACCGTGCAATAAAGCTACCGGCAGGCACTTTTCATTTCCTTTCTTTACTCGTTGTTGATGTTTGCATAGCTCCTGTAAATATTTTATGAGAAAATTATTTTTTAACTTTTCAAAAGTTTTAGAAATTTTTTTATACATTATCTTCAGAGAAACAATTGTACACAAAATTTAACATAGAAAAAGAGTATGATAAAGCTTATTGTTAAAATGGGGGGAGGTGGCATCTTTCAGCGCATACTGTACGCCGCGTCTGAAGAAATTTAAACACGGCACAGGACGTTGTGGGGAGTGGGTAGTAGGTACGTTGAACACACGGAGCACATACCGTAACTTGTCCTAGAACTCGGGCAGCAGTAGCGGCAGCCGGGCCGGGCCGCGGTCACGCGGTCGCCTCGCGATACAGCCATACTAATAGAGCGGTATAGTGTCAAGCCGCCCCTCTGCACCCCACCCCGCCCCACCCCACCCCGCCTCACCCCACCTCGCCCCGCCGCGCCCCGCCGCGCCCCGCCGCGCCCCGCCGCATCATAGTCCTCATGGCGACTCTGTCGGACCCGCTTTGATGAAGACAAATTGCCGGCGGCGGGACAGCAAAGCCTCGAGCGAGGCGAGCCGAGCCGGGGGCCGGGGCGGCGGGCTTTGCTCCTGTGCTATAACCAGTCGAAGCGGAGCGTGACCGGACCGCGCACCGAAAACTTCGGCACCAGCAGGGCGAGAGGAGGGCGGGTGGGCATGTGCTGCTGAAGCTGAAGCACTACACGAGCACACACGGCTGAGGGGCGTCCAATCCACCACAAACCGGTCCAAAGGTGTACCACGGGGCGGGCAGGGCACAGCCAGGTCCGGCGAGGCGCTCGAATTGGTGTTTATATGGACTGTACCGGAAGGGGCACAGCTTCCCTTTGCTCAGGATAAACACTACATCGAACCGTCTCCGGGCGGGGAGAGAGTGAGTGAAGGGGGGGAGAGAGAGAGAGAGAGAGAGACGCCCTCTGACTGCTCTGACGCACTTTCTCCTTCCCTCCCAATCTCGCTTCTCGCTCTCCTCCCTCGAGCTCACGCCAGACGCGGGGACAGATTTTATTCCATCAGCAGTATGAGCCCGCCGCCGAGCGGGAAGGTCGAGACCGGATCCTGGCCGGCGGCGGGCCGGGCCGGGCCGGGCCGGCGGGGTTGCGGGTCGCTGGGGGGCGGGGCGGGGGCGGGGCGGGGGCGGGGCGGGGGCAGGGGGGGCGGGGGGGGCGGGGGGGGGCGGGGGGGGGCGGGGGGGGGCGGGGGGGGGGCGGGGGGGGGCGGGGGGGGGCGGGGGGGGCGGAGCCGAGATGATGAGGGAGCGGTGAAAGCGGCGCGGCGATGTGGGGACGATAGCGGTGTACGTCGGGGTCGCAGGGTGAATCAAAGATGTTTGCGAGCCTCTCTGTAAATTTTGTAAATTTTTCCTGAATTTTTCTGAACTTTTCTGATTTTTTTCTAAATTTTTCTCAATTACGAGGTATACACAAAATTTACAGCTGCCCTTGATTTTGGGGGGAAATGATTTTGTATGGAAACGAAACGATGCAGATTGACTTATTTTGAAAAAGTGACACTTCGTACGAAAGTTTTTTGTTGTCGTTCGTACATGTAGTACGGGGTCCCAACGCAACCTTAGACGGCGCACGGCTGCTGCCGTGAAGCAGTGTGGTGTCTGACGAGGTCCTGTCCCACACCGCCGACCCCGACCAGCGAGAAAGAGTAAAGGATTCAGCGATAACACAAGAGATGTCGTAAATTAACGGCGCTAACAAGAAAACAACACGGCCTCTTTACTCGAGTAATCACCCGCTACTACCCCGTCTATTGCCTCCCCACTAACCCCGCCCCCTTGTGCTTCAACCCCTGTAAACTCCCCACAACCCCTCTCCCCCGCCCCCAGCTTGGTAATGATAGAGCGGAGAGGGAAGGCCAGTGATGGAGCCGGGGGATTCAGTTGAGAGTTCGCAGCGGACGCAGCAGTAAGAAAGGGCTTTTGCGGCGGCGAGGGGAGAGGGGCGGGGGGCTTATTGGGTGTGAATCAACCCTGAGCGATGGGCCCTTGTCTTTTACGGTAAACATCTCCGCCGCCCAGGCGAGCGACGAAAAACTTGCGCGAACATCACGGGGAGAGGGGGCGAGTAAGTGGAGGAGCAGGGAGGAAGAGAGTAGAGGAAGATTGAAGATAAACGAAAGAGTTGAGGACAAACAAAACAGGCAGTCCAGCCAGAAGCGACGCTTGCGTCAGTATTTTCATAGAAAACCTCGCGACCGCGATACTTGATATGATAGAAGTAGAGTTTTTGTGACGCTTTGGATCGAAGAAGAATGTCGCGCGGCGGGAGGCGGAAAGGGAGGCGCAGCGCGACACGAGCCGCCCGGAGCCAGAATTGTCCCGGCAGAGAAAGAAAACACAGCAGATATGGTTGAAAAATAAAGACAATGTGAAAGGAAGAATAAGTTGCCCTCGTGCCGCTGACAGAAGCTGTGTCACCGCGCGGCGGGGCTGTTCCTGCAGGACAAGGGTGGGGTGGGGGGGGGGGGTCTGCAACCCCTCCCTATCCGCGCCCGCGCCTGTCTGCTGCGGCCCGCGCGCCGCCACGCGCCATCCTTCCAGTGTAATGCTGCGGGGCCAGCCGGCCAGCCCAAACGGACTCGATTTCCTTTCTTGTCGGGTAATTACGAGTGTCCGTCTAGTTTTGGGCGAAAAGGCAGCGGGCTGTGAGGACGGCTGGGCTGGGTGGGGCCGGGACGGCCCTGTAATTGGATAGGACTTAGCGCTGCCCCTGACTCGCCCCGCCTCCCACTCCACGGGGACCCCACAGGCCCCAGTCTAACACACCAAGCCCTTCCCACTCATGATTTTTATTTTCCTCCCTCCCGCCCTCCCTCCCTTCATCCCTTCCTTCCTTCCTTCCTTCCTTCCTTCCTTCCTTCCTTCCTTCCTTCCTTCCTTCCTTCCTTCCTTCCTTCCCTCCATCACGTGCTCTCCTCCCTCCCTCCCTCACAACCCTTCCTCTTCCCCCCCCCCCTCTCTCTCTCTCTCTCTCTCTCTCTCTCACATCTCCCCCCCTCCCACCCTTCTTCCTCTTTCCCTCCCTCCATCAGGTGCCCTCTTTCCATCCTTAGGGTAGGCCAACGCCACCACACCGCGGTGTACAGCACACCGAAAATTGCCTACCAACCAGGCCACTCATATCGGCACCTTAAACTAAAACACACGCAGTTCAGTCATACGCGCGTTTCAAAACTCACGCAGTTCAGCAGCCCGTTTCAAAGCCCACGCAGTTGATCCGCCCGTTGAGCCGTCCGTTTCAAAACCCACGTATGGTTCTGCGCTAAAGATAAAGGAACTTGCGTGGGCTTTGAAACGGGCTGCTGAACTGCGTGAGCTTTGAAACGCGCGTCTGAACTGCGTGTATTTTAGTTTAAGGTGCCGATATACCCCAGCACGAAGATGTTCCGTTCTTTATCATCTTTTCTTCTGTTTTCATTTCATTTTTTTAAAAGAATAAAATTATTTTTTTAAATAGAATAGTCCTAAAAAATACCGCGGATGTCACACATCCAAGCGTAAATTGTACCTGCTCCGTAAATAAATTATTTGAGGAGAATCTCAAGGTTGGTTCGGCGTATGTGAGTACCGGCTGCCGAGTACTACTCTACCGTAGAGTATACGGCGCCATGTGAAGTCCTAATTACAGGGCTCGAACTCCGAAACGAATGAACGGCTTAGGCGATGAATTACCACAGCTCCCAGGCAGGCAGGCAGCGGGTCTCAGGGTGGTTGCGTTGGTCGGAATAATGTAGGGCGCGGTCGACCATGCTCAGGACCAGGACGGGCTTGCACCGGCTCCCTCCCAACCTAGCCTTCAGCAGCCTTAAACGAAAGCGGGTTTCATTTCCGAAGAAGCGCTCTCGCGCAGTTCGCACGCAAGCGCAAAGAAAGGCGGAGGGTTTTGGACTTGGCTCGACGCGACGGGGTGGACTGGGCCGTGGGCGGGGCAGCTAATTGATCCCCAGGCCTGCTGAGCCGGTCGAGGAGACAGAGGACAGGCCAGGGTGGGGTGGGGGAGGGGGAGGGGGTCGGTGCGCGAGGAGAGATAAAGAATGTTCACCCGGCTGCACTCACAACCACCGGCGAACCCAGCGAAACTATCTGCTCCTCTAACTAGCAAGGCCCCCGAAGGGCTGGAGCGGGTCGGACTCCCTGCTTCACTGAACTTTTGCTATGGATGCTGGAAGATACACATTCAGGAACACCTGTATTTTTATTTATTTTTTTAAATATTCGTACTTGTTTGATCGCTAAAGCACTTATGCTCTTGGCACTGTTAATCCGCGTCATATAGAGAGCAGGAGCGCATACAAAAACCCTGGCCCGGCTCGAACCCGCCAGGTGTCCGTGTTTGCTCTAACGTAGCGCTGAGGGTAGCGAACGACGCGACGACTTCCCCATCCACCAGAGACTTGAGAAAAGAGAAAAACAAGATGCAAGCCCACAATGGTGCTAACAGCTTCATAGTTAAACGTCAAGAGAGGTGAATTCCAACTCCAACCAAACTTTTTCTTTGAGGTCCATATTAATTTCTTTTGTGGCAGCTAGGTTTTCTGGCTCTCAAACCGCAAACCCTTACGTTTTTGCATGCTGATGATTTGACGTTAAACCTCTCAGCTGCTGGCGATAAATCTTTCAGTTCATACGCTTCCCCAGCTGCGCGCCTCCTGCTTCTTCACTCGAGAATTCCGGGCCACGTCCAACGTCCTGTTGAAGTTAATGGGCCCTCCAGCGGCCAGACCACAAGAACAGAATACAAGAGAAACTTCCGCGCAGCGCCGGGGCGAGCCCGCGAGGAGAGGATAAGAGAAGAGCAGGTGGCACTGAGGGCCGCGGCAGTGCGAGCGCAGGGCAGGAGGCGCGCAGGGACAGGGACTCGGTCCGGCGCTACTTTTCGATCAACCCCCCTCCCTCCCCTGAACCCCCAAGCCAATAAGGCTGTCGATACGGTCGGCTTGTCTCTCCATATACATTTCACGCCAGGCGGTAGTGCTAGGCGGGACCTGGAAGGGCAGGGAAAAGCAAGAGAGCAGGGCAGGGTCCGGTTGCCTCGGCGCGCTTCTGCCCGACCCCCCTACCGCCTCTACAAATCAAACTAGCACAACTTTTACTCCCTCGGCTGCCCATTCCTTCAAACTCCTCCCTCACCCTGTTCATCTCCTTCTTCCAGCCAGACTGCTCCCTCCCTCTCTCTTAAGCTCTCTCTCTCTGTCTCCCTCCCCCCTCTGTTCGTTGTGCTGTTACGTGTGACTCGGAAGCGGCCAATCTAAGCGATGGATTTCTGCGAAGCTAGAGAGGGCACGGATGAGTAGGAAAAAGAAAGAGGAGAGAAAAAGAGAAAGAGCGGCAGAGGCGGAGGCAGTGTCTCTGCCTCGCGGCGAAGCACGGATCAGGGTGCCTCTCGCCTCCGCCTCGCCGACTCGAGCCAACTTTTTTTTTTTATTAATTGGAGTGTGATGCTGAAAAGGCACGCAGTGCTGGCCCGGCCTGGCCCGGCTCCCGACAGCCACGGCGTGGCGCCTCTAACTTCTCGCACATCGGATTCTGATCGAGGACAAAGCGAAAGCGTGAAGGAGCGTGGGCGGGGGCGTACTGCGTACTGGCGTGCTGTACTGTGCAATAACGATGGACTCTAGGCTGCTCAGCAGCCCGCGGGCCAGAACCTTCCAGAGTAGAAAGGGCTAAACTATATGGGTCCATCTGAACGCGTGCGCTAAAGAGGGCACCGTAAAATGTGTTCAAACTAAATTCTGCTCTAATTGCTCCCCCTTTTCAACCATACATCCCCTCAAGGGGATCAATTGAGAGTGCGGCCACGGCCACGTGGCTCGGAGCGGAGCGAGGCGGTATGAGGCGGAACGGGGAGGAGGGGCGGGGCGGGGCGGGGCGGGGCGGGGATAGCGGTCTGGGCCTGGCCACGAGCTGATGCCGTACCCGCCCGCAGAGGGGTGCCTAAGTATTTACAGAACCCTCTACCCCTGGCCGAGCGACCTTTAACCGCGCGCTGGGCGCCGGGTCGAGTGAGGTCCAACAGGCCACGCCGCAGGCCGAGCAAGAATAACTGCGGATGCATGCGGCCCCAGGGGGAAACAACTCGGAGCAGATATTCGTACACCTCGTAATTCAGGAAAAAATTCAGAAAAATTCAGAAAATAGTCAGAAAAATTCAGAAGAATGAAGGAAAATGTACAAAAATTTTAGGTAAAATCCAAGCGAAAATTCACAAAAATTCACAAAACTTTACGAAAATTCACAAAAATGTGAGCAGCAAATTTCAGAGTTGTTTCCTCCTCGATGCGGCCACAACCACGTATCCGTCAAAACATAGAGAACCCCGTCGGCCGGGCCGGGCCGGGACTGCGCGTACAACCGCGCTGCAGACCCCTTCCACCGTTATCGCTTCGATATTCCCCCCCGTGCGTGGTGGTGAGAATTCGTTTGCTGCCACAGGTGGCGTACCGCTGCTGCCGCGGCGCCGCGAGCGCGCGAAGACAGCAGCTGATGCAGACACACTGTACAGCCCCCTCCTGGGCGCCCCCTGCAATCCGGGCCCGTCTTGTGCGAGGGGTCACTCGTGCAAAATGTGTACAATAATCTGTTTAGTTTTGCTTTTTCTTTTGATATTTCAAGGAAATTTTCACTTTTTGATAAATGTTGACACACACCCCCCCCCCCCCACCCCTGTTTCTGACTTTCTTCAATTTTTATTCAAGTTTTTTGTTTATTTGTTCTCGATCATTTTACTGTATATCCTTTTTCTCGATTTTATTTTGATTATTAAGATTTTTATTTTTAAATGATTTTTTTGGGGCCGTACACTCAGGGTGGCCACGCGATCGGAATTTTCGATTTCCCTGACTTTACCCTGACTTTCTTGTAAATGTCCCTGACTTTTTTTTTACCGCATGTAAGGCGCTAGCCTGTAAATTTTACCGTATTTAAGGCACATCAAAAACATTTACGTACGTTAAGTTCGAGAAAATTATGCAAGCAAATAGAAAATAAGTGCCACGTTTGTCGCGCTGCTACCGTCCCGGGAAAACAAGCATGAGATTTGAAACGATCTGGGACTTCGCACGGATTTCCCTGACCGCCCGTCAATTTCCCTGACTTTTCCCTGACTTCCCTGACTTTCAGGTTGCCTGGCCACCCTGACACTGATTTTTTGAAGTGAGCCCTCCCTCCGACTGGTCTGCTGACCTGATGGCACAGCACTTCGCCACAAGAAAGAATAGCGCAACTCATGTCCCGGCTCTCTTGTCTGTTGCAGCTGCTGCAGGGCCGCTGAGAGAGAAGAGAAGAGAAGAGAAGAGAAGAGAAGAGAAGAGAAGAGAAGAGAAGAGAAGAGAAGAGAAGAGAAGAGAAGAGAAGAGAAGAGAAGAGAAGAGATAGTGCACCGGTCGCAGAGCGTGCGGCGCGGCGCGGCGCGGGCGGAGCAGCGCACGGGCCTCTGCCACGGCGGCCACGGCCACCTCCGCGGTAGGCTAGGATGAGATACGCCCTGCTGCTCTCTGGCGACGGCGGCTGAGGCCGCGCTAGGCCCGAGGCCCCGCGCCCGCCCGCACACCATGGCCGTCACCATGACGGTGGAGGGCGCGGTGCTCGAGGCGGCCGACGCCGACGTCTTCGGCACGCCCCTCGTCGCGTCGGCGGCGTCGCTCGTCTTCAACCTGACGGCGCCCAACGCGACGCAGCCCATCAACTGCGACCAGGGCATGCCGGACGTGTTCAGCGGCGCCGGGAGGGTGAGTATTTTCCGCCCCTGCCTTCCTGCCCATCCCCCCCCCCCCCCAGCCCCTGCTTCCCCGCCCGGGCGGAAGCACGCTGCCCGCTGGGCATTCGAACATCGTAAAGCCCCCGCAGACAGCAAGCGGTGCGATAGGGCTGTGCGTGCGGGGAGTCGTAAGATAAATTGAATTAGCAGAGGCGGACGTCAACACGCCTCTCGTCGGAAATTGCGGTCTCCACCTTCCCTTAGTCCTACTTTGCGTTAATTTCATGCCTCATGAACTCCTCCGGCCCAACCACCACCGAGCCGGCCCGGCCCGGCGCGGCGGCATGGCGCGTCCTCCTATTTGCCAGGTAATTAGATACGATGTTCAGGGGGGATGTGGAGGGGGGGGGGGGGTTGTGTGCAGAAAGGGGATATCGGGGAGAAGAGTGGGTGTTTGCTAATGGGCCGTGCGCTTGGGAAACAAAGGGCGTCGCTGCATGCTGCATGCATGTCCAAGAGCCGGGCTGGACCAGACAGACAGGCCGGACAGCGCGGAGAGGGAGAGAAGAAGGAAGAGGGAAGATACGACTGTAGAACAAAGTACGAATAAGGGGGAGGGAGGGGATTTAGGGCTCACCCCGCTGCTCGGCACATCAAACATGCCGTGTGCTGAAATCAGCCCGGCCCAGTTCCCGGTCGTGTGCTGCTCCTATACTCCCGGTCCGAGCCGACCGCACCGCAGCAGGGCAAGGCACGCGGCGGTGCTCACCTTTCTTCCTCTTCTCGCTGCTGCAGGTGGTCGTGTACCTCATGTACATCACCGTGTTCTGCGTGGCGCTGGTGGGCAACGGGCTGGTGGTGTACGTGGTGGCCGGCTCGCCGCGCATGCGCTCCACCACCAACTACTGGCTGCTCAACCTGGCGGTGGGCGACATGCTCATGACGCTGGTCTGCGTGCCGTTCTCCTTCGTGTCCACCTTCCTGCTGCAGTACTGGCCCTTCGGCGCCTGGATGTGCCCCGTCGTCAACTACTCGCAGGTACGTCACACACCCCCGACCCTCAGAAAACAAGTCAGAGTGAGCTCCGCTCGGCTTGCCAATAGGGTACTTCGCGAGGGTTTCCAAACTAGGTTTTAGCATTTACAACAATTGATCAAAAACCTAGGAAGCCCAGGAAGACCATCACGAAGACGCATAAGGGAGCCCAAGAAACCCACATCATATGTACACCGGCGGACCACAGTTGGGCACCCCTTCGTATTTCGACGAATCCCTAGCCCGGAATTGAGAAGTGAAGTGGAAACAAAAAAACGGAACGTGTTGTTGAAGGTGCGATCCGTCGAAATATAAGAAATATCCGTGGCGTTCGGTGTTTCGTTCAATTGTTTTTAATGTCACCACGTATATTTCTCCTATTTGAACAGATCGCCTTCAACTGCTGGTTCCGCTTTTTTATTCCATTTTACTTGGAACCCCGGCCGGGCTAGGGATTCGTCGAAATACCCTATTCGAGCTGCCATGTGGTGCCGGAACCCACCGGGTAGGTGGGTCAGCCTCAGTATGTCGGACAAATATTCGGAAGTAGGGTAAACTTATAGGGATAGGAGCTGAGCCGTTATTCAGGGGGGAGTCGTTTTGCGCCGCGTCTACCTGCCGTGGGGATTATGAGACGGATTAGAGCCGGGGCCGGTCAGTAAATGCGTAGGGCGAGGGAGCCCGTCCCTTGAGAAACAGTCCGTTTTGCGCCGCGACGTGTCTTTTGGGTTGCCTACGCGAGTCGCCCAAGGGGAGAGGGAACGCCGCCGTCTCGGGCCAGTCCGGCAGGCTCAGGCAGGCGAGTGACAACTCCCCTGCTTCAGATATCCTCCATCTCTTTGGGCTCGTGAGCCGAACTTGCTCGACCCCACGACCACAGACGCCGCGGAGAGTTTTCTCAGCACCTACAACCAGGACCATACTTCATCCCACCCCAACATTCATGTCACCATTCAGTCGCTGTTAGAGCAGCAAGAAGAAACTTATTTGGCAGAAAGGACGATCAGAGCTGGAATCGCGGGAGAAGTGAAGCGAGAAACAAAAGAAATTAGGGACACAACTTGCTCACTTTACAGCAAGTACATCGGGCTTTACAGTCTACTAAATGATGGCATTATTTCAATTCTGACTATTTGCATTCTGTTGGAAAACTTAATTCAGATGTAAGGAAAAAAGTAAGTAAGCAAGGATTTTTTTGTGATAAATTATTGACTTGTATCTTATGAAGACTGAATTTTAAATATTTTCATTTTTATGAAATCAATTAATATTTTGCTTGTCTTCTTGACATATTTATTTTTGCTAATAATCAGTTTCCCACTTTTTTATCATCAAAGTCATTTGTTATGTGTAACACCGTCTTTTAATGAGCCACAATTCACCTTCAGACCGCCTGCAGGGTACGCTACCAAATGTGCGTGGCGCAAAACGGACTGTTCCTCAATAGACACGGCGCGGCGCAAAACGGACTGTTTCTCAAGGGACGGGCTCCCTCGCCTTACGCATTTACTGACCGGCCCCGGCTCTAATCCGTCTCATAATCCCTACGGCAGGTAGACGCGGCGCAAAACGGTACTCCCCGTTATTCAACCTTTGGGTTGGCGGCGTCACACCGAAAGTGGATTTCTTGCCGGGCTCCCGAGGAGACGCCTACGACCATGCGCAGGGGGGAGCAGCGGAGCGGGCCGGGCGGAGGGGTCGGTGAGCTGAGCTGAGTGTCAGTTGATAGGAAAACGAGAAATTTGAATGAATCGGACTGGAGGAAAAGAGCCGGGATCGAGGGGAGCAGGAGGGGGGGGGGGTAAAGAGGAAAGCTGGCAGGAGCCGCGGAGCACCCCCAGTAGGGGATGAGTCTCTCGAAGCGGCAGGGCGAGGGCAGGGCGCTCAAGTCCGTCCTCACGGTGACACCCTCACCTCACCTCACCCCTCCTCGCCTAACCGCACCTAGCTCTCTCTGGCAGAGTTGTGACCCTACCCGCCCCGCAGCCCGTCCCCGTCCCCGTCCCCGCGCTCTCGGCTTCTTGCTCCTCAAGGATCCAACCGGATTAGAGGAGAGCGGCGGAGACTCAAAGGCAGGCAGGACAGGACGGTGACCCGCCCCGCCCAGCCCCCCGGCCCCCGGCCCCCGGCCCCCGGCCCCCGGCCCGCCGCTCATCTCGGCAGCAATAATTGGACCAAGTTGCGCGCTTTGCCTCGTCTCGACGAGTTTAGGTGTTTAGGGACACATCTCTCAGGGCTGATCTAAATTTCATGACATGCCACACACTACTCAGAATTCGACATGTAACTCTTCACCCTCTGTAGGGGGTGCTGATATGTCTCCGCCCCCCCCCCTCCCCCTTTCCCCGAGGGGGCAGTCACTCTTAAAAATACTCATTTAAAAGATTTAAAAAATCAAAATGAAATGAACACGAAAGATACAGCAAAATAAAATAAAAAATCAAGAAGAAATGAACACAAAGCGGAAAAAATTGAAAAAAGGCAGAAACAGGGGGGAAAGATCAAAATTTATCAAACAGCTACAGAAACTTTCTTTGAAAAAATCAAAATCATAACAAAAAAATGCAACAAAAAATCAACAGTTAAAAACAAATAAATTCAAAATGATTGTACACGCATTTTGTATGAGTGATCACCCCCTCATAGTCCCCTCGACATGGCCGCATGCAGAAGGTCAGGCCTTTGGTGGTTGCGAGACTTACCCTGACCGCTCATTACATGGTCGGTGGTAAGTCGCGTGCAGATCCCCGCAGGATAGGGCACGGGACGAGGTGGAGGCGCCCCATCCCGCCTTCGACCCGGACCGCCCGGCTCGAATATGGTGCTGGGGACCCAATCGTCCTCGAAGGATCGTGATAATGTCTCTTAACAGGAAATGATTCTGAAACGAATAAAGATAAGACCGCTGAAATGGAGGGTTTACTTAACTTTTTTAAGCTGATTTTCATTTGTGCTGTAGATAACTGACCTACGTGCTACAAACTTATAGATGCGGGAAAAAAAACAACACTTAGGCTCAGCGGAAAAACAAAGGTGCTAACTCGCACCTTTAAAAGGTGCTAAAGGATTAGTGCCTCTGCAAAGGCACTATAACTGCTAAAGGCACAAAATTTTAGCACCTTTAGTGCCTCTTGAAAGGCACGAAGATCAAAATTTCTTTAGCACCCCTGCAAAGGTGCTAGTTACCTTTGTTTTTCCAGTGCTACTAAAAGATTATAGATCAAACTGAGAAGCGAATAATTGAAGCTCTTTCATGCAATAAATGTCCTAAAATGACAGTAGAACAATCTAAATATTTGTATTAAAACAGAGGTGTGAAGACGGCCGCCGCGCTGAGCGCTCTAATAGTTTGAGACGGAGAGTAGGCAGGCCACAAACAGCTGGGCGACGGGAGGCGGGCGGCGGGCGGGAGCACGCTCCAAATCCCGCACTTACTGTCACGTGCTGCCGCCGCCCGTGATATTGATGGGTAACGGACAGCCAGAGATGGATAGGCGAGAAAACCGAGCAGTAAACAACTTTCAAGTTTCGTGGATAACAATTTTTTAAAGTTTCTTGAGTTCGACGGTTTTTTTTTTCATTTTTTTTTTTTAGGTTTTTTTTTGTAGGTCTGGTGTACCAGGGTGTTTCAGATAAGACGCTGGTGCAAGCGGCTTTATGCCTTCCCAAGCAGGCGCCTTGCGGGCAGAGTGACTATGCGCAAGCCCGCACGCATCTGCGTCGTCTCTGAAAACACCCGGTGCAGAAACAACTTCATTGTTCTTGCGCGAGGGGTCCCTTACTAAAAAAAAACCTAAAACTAAATCAATAAAACCTCAGAAAAACTCGGGGAAAAAAAGAAGACTTTACAAAAAAAAAATATCTGAGAAATCAGTAAAAATCAAATCAAATAAAATAAATAAATAAATAAATAAAAAAATGAAATATTAGAAACAATCGGTGAACGCTGGAACACGGCTGGAATTTGCTGTAAAGGACCCCTCGATGTTACCCCTCTACGGAGAAACTGGAAAGCAGACACCTCTTCATTCCTGATTTTTCTTTTTTCCTTTTCTCCTCTACGCACAGGCCGTGTCCGTGATGGTGTCGGCGTACACGCTGGTGGCCATCTCGGCGGACCGGTACGTGGCCATCCTGCGGCCGCTGCGGCCGCGCCTGTCCACGGGGCAGCTGTGCGGCGTGCTCGGCGTGGTGTGGGCGGGCGCGGCGCTCACCGCGCTGCCCGTGCTGCTGCGCTCCGAGCTGGACCAGCCCAGCGAGGAGTACCGCTCGTGCGACCGGGCCGTCTGCGCCGAGCGCTGGGACGAGCCGCGCTTCAAGTACTTCTACAGGTAAAGCTCCACGGGACGGAACGAGACAAGACGGGGTATGGTGGTGCTCCAGAGGCCAACGGGCCACGACAAAATCGCTTCCCCGGCCCGGCGCGCTGCGCTCGCTACATCGAGCAGAAGTCCGCCCTGTTTATCCATGTTATTCCGATCGCAAGCGCCTGGACGCTGTTCAGCCCGACACGGGAACGGCCACGCAGCCCCACCCAGAGGCGCCAAGAAAGAATCAAATTGAGCGATAAAACCCCTGCGTTTGTAGTAGGCAGTCCGGAGAGGACCGCTTTCCCTTTCAGTCGGACCTCAATACGCTCCTGATAGCCATCCCCACCCAGCCCCGCCCCGCGATAACCTTCAGGGCGCAACAGCCCCCCGTGTAAAAAAGTCAGTTAAATCTGGGTAAAACCTGGATGAAAAATCGTGCAAACTGCAGCACGATTTTACGACGATTTTTCTACGACGTTCCCTCCGCTTTTGGACGATTTTCAAACGAGAATCATACAAACCGGGCACATCCCGGCTGATGGAAACTCGGAGGAGTATCGTCAAAGTATCGATGTAAAGTCGACGGAGGCTGGTGTAAAACGCGGTCCCTTTTCGCACGAGATTGCGACGAGATTAAGACGAAACTCGGCCGAAGCTTAGAGAAAAACGTAAAAAGTCAACTGGACCCGGACGGCGTCGAACCCTAGACGGCGCAGTTACAAGTTCAGCACCGTATCCACCTGGCCAGGGAGGATACATAATTCAACGAAGGCGTGCTCCTATAGCCCATTTCGACGTCAGACCAGAGCTCTGCAAAATCGCCTTCCGAGACCAACTGCGTCAGGCCGCCTGCCGCCTCTGCCCGGCGGCCTCCTCGCTCGGTCGGTCATGGAAGGCGATTTTGCAGAGCTCTGGTCTGACGTCGAAATGGGCTATAGGAGCACGCCTTCGTTGAATTATGTATCCTCCCTGGCCAAGTGGATACGGTGCTGAACTTGTAACTGCGCCGTCTAGGGTTCGACGCCGTCCGGGTCCAGTTGACTTTTTACGTTTTTCTCTAAGCTTCGGCCGAGTTTCGTCTTAATCTCGTCGCAATCTCGTGCAAAAAGGGACCGCGTTTTACACCAGCCTCCGTCGACTTTACATCGATACTTTGACGATACTCCTCCGAGTTTCCATCAGCCGGGATGTGCCCGGTTTGTATGATTCTCGTTTGAAAATCGTCCAAAAGCGGAGGGAACGTCGTAGAAGAATCGTCGTAAAATCGTGCTGCAGTTTGCACGATTTTTCATCCAGGTTTTACCCAGATTTAACTGACTTTTTTACACGGGCCGCGCTCTACTCCAGTCTGGCGGCGCGGCGGGGTGCAGCTCCCCCCCTCCCCCGCCCCCACCGCCCAGGCTGCGGTCCGGGGCCGGCCCTCTCTGTCTCTCCTCCCAACGTGTCTCCCTCTATATCTCTCTCCTCTCTGTGCTGCGGTAGTCTTGCCTTGCCACGCCCCAAAGGGGCACTGAGACGCTCCTCGAAGAGACAATGACTCGCCGCCCGTCCCGGTCCGGCCCGGGCACTCGAGGATGCAGTGAGCCGCGTCTAGTTGCTCTCCTGGCCGCCGTCAGTCCGCCCCCGTCCTCGCCCCCGCCCCTCCTCGCCCTTGGCCTCAAGGAGGCGAGCCGGGCAGAGCACCGCCCGGGTCCCCGCGTGGTCGCCCCTGTACTGCCGCCAGAAGAACATGACCTTGCTAGCGAGAAGCGACGATGTGCGAGAGATAGCGGCGAGGGAAGCAGTCTCTGGGGGGACCAGGGCGCGGAGAGGAAGGGCAGGGTAGCATTTCCTCCGCGGGTGTTCCCCTCTTCTTCAATGCACGTCGCGGAGCTAAAACGCCACGTTGACTTCCGCTTCGATTACCCTCCGGTGTCCGACAGGCCGGAGCGCCCCTGGCTCCATCCCCCCACCTTTGCAACGTCCCTCCACTGACCGGCAGAGGCCTGTGTAAGCCCATGGGCCTTAAGGTCCGCCCCGCCACCACTGAGCTGCGCTGCGCCACCGTCCGGCCCGGCTCCCTATTACCGTCTCAGGTCCAGGCAACCCCCGCCCCGCACGGCCTGGCCTTCCCTTTGCGCCGAGGCCCAACAGCGGGCGGCGCGGGGCAGCGGCGGGCTCACAGCACAAGGAACAGCAGGGCTAGGCCAGGCCGAGGCCAGGCAAGGCTCGGCCAAGGTTCCTGGACTGAGCTGCACCTTTGTCTTCCCCTCAGCCCCGGCCACGGCCCGGCCGCCCGCCGGCCTTGGCCTCCGCCGCCGCAGCAGCAGCACGCGGCCGAGGCACAAATAACGCGGTGGGGATGCGGGCTCACAGCATAAGGGACGCGGGGCTCGGCCGAGGCCGGGCCGGGGCCGGGCCGAGCCTTTTACTGAGCTCTACCTTCATCTTCCCATCCGCCTCCGGCCGGGCCCCAGGCCGGCCCGCCCGGGCCGCCCTTCTGCCCCGTCGCAGCTGCACACGCAGCCAGCAGCAGTCGGGTGGAATGGAAATGATGATGATGATGACGTGAAAGACAGTGAAAGAGAGCGGCAGTGTACCGCGCTGTATGGAGCCTGCGCGGAAGCACTCGGGCAGCAAGCACGACAAGCATCTGCTCCAGGGCAGGGCGCTGCTGCTGGCTAGAGTGGACGAAAGTGGGGGCGAGCGGAGCGCGGTATGGACAAGTAGGAGCCACTCCAGGACAAGACTGTCAGAGGAGGGGCCGGGGGTACTCGACGCACAGTATATAACGAGCTGCTGGCCGGGATCATGCGGACGCTGCGTGAGGGGGACCCCGCTACATACATATATCTGCGCTCGCCCCGCCCCTGTTCGACCAAGCGAAAATCCTGGGGCTGTCTGGAGCGACGTCGCGAGGCGAGGGGGCCCACTGCACGCGGCGCGGCGAACGGGGGCACTCATGCGACAGGACAGTCGAGTCTACATCGGTTGGGGCGGAGAGGGGGGGGGGGAGGGCAAGAATGGAATCCGCCGGAGTGGAGTGCCTCGCGGGGCGGCGCGCGGCTGGACCCTGGTCACGCTGTCGGCCCGGGCGCGACAAGGATCAAGTTTCCCGACAGAAGCGAGGATAGGGCCGAGGTTTTGGGAGCCCCCGTATCCCACGTCCCGTCCTCGGCACGACCTCGGCGCAATGCGGGCTGCGGGGCTCTATGTGTGGGGCGGGGCGGGGCGGCCCCGATGTGTCGCGACTCGGGTAGACGAGGGTGCAATCGGTCCCGGGCCCGCCCCCGGGTCCCGCGCGCGTCAGGTCCAAACGGCGCGGCTGAAAATCACGCCGGTCAGCTCGGCCGGGCCCCTCTCGCCTTGCCCCGCACCCCGAGCCGCAGCCAGTCGCCGGGGCGGAACGCCCTTCATGCTCCCCCCAATCGCGCCCCACCACAGCCGGCCGCGCCGTGTCGTCGGCTGGTATGGCGTTTTGGGGTCACGCTGGAGCTGAGCCGGCGTGGCGGTAAGCCCCGGGTAAACAGAATCAGAGCCCCCGGCCCCCGGCCCTGGAGGCCCCAGTCGGGTTAGGATAGCGCGCCCGGCGCGGGAGGGATTATATTAGGTGGGCAACGGAGAGGACGGTGACGGCGAGGATGGGGTCAAGACGGCAGCCGTTTCTCTCTGAGACTGTGCGGGATGGAGACAATCATGTGGAGGCATCTGGTGCGAGACTATGTCGATCTGGCGGAGATGCGAGGGGGGGGGGAATCACTTAGAAAAATCCTTGGGCGGCTCTCTAAAATATGACATTTAAAAAATCAATAAGAAAAATCAAAACAAAACCAGATATCTGTAACTTTTTTCCTTGGTTTTAGTTTGATTTTATATACATCTAAAAACTCGAGAAAAAATAAACAAAAAACTGCAATAAATAAATAAATAAATAAATAAAAACATTAGAAACAGAGAGAGAAAAAAATTATCAAATTGTTCAAGAAATATCAAATCTTACCCCTTAAAAATTTGAAAGAAAAATTATAACAATCAAAAAATTAAAAGTTAAAAAATATATAATTGTACATATTTTGTGTGAGTGATTCCCCCCGGGTGCGACAAGAGACTGCGCATTGCTGCAGAAGCGTGGCGATGTACTTGAGGCGGTTACACCGGGTTACAGTCAATGTAGGCGCCTGCGGTTGGCATATAAGATCGTGTTTGAGAGGAGACAGTCCGGGCCACCGCCATACCCTCTGCTCGTGAACACGTCGCCTCGCCTCCCCGTGGTACGCCCCGAGGCCGCAGCAAGAAGGGTGATGAGGGTTAGTGCAGTGGTAGAGCGGTCCTCCTGGACTACGTCGTTATTGCATGGACTGTTAAAATAATTACTGTGAGGAGTTGCGGTATGCCTACGGTGTGTACCGCAGTTTTCTTGTACGGTCAGACCGTAACGTATCCTTACGGTACGGACTGTTCTTCATTGTGGCTGGAATGTGCTCCATTGAACTTCCTCAACATATTGGCAGGCAACGGAGTGTAGCGTGATATTCAGACCGTAGTCAAAAATTACGGGCCGACACAAGGTATCAAATTTACGGAGCGTACCGTAAGCATTCACCGTGGTATATTTTAACACTGTGTGTACACGTTCCAAAGTATTTCAAAAATATTCCAGGATATTCCAGACATTCCAAAACATTCCATTCCAATTCGAAAATATTGAATAGACGTTTCCATTTGAGTGATCCTCCCCTCGGCCACAAGCGCGGCGCGCTCCTCCTCAAGCGGCGGCAGAACCTCTAGAGGAGAGCGGGGGTGGAAGGGGTGGGGGGTCGTGGAGGGGAGGGTGCGGGCGGCGCGGGCGGCGCCCTCTGTGCTGCCCTAATCCACCGCAAATCCGCCGCCGCGCCGTTGGAATGTCGCACCACGGACCCCACCCCCACCGCAGGCTCTCGTCCTTGGCAAAACCCGCCCCACCCTGCCCTGCCCCGCGCCCCGCCCTGCCCCGCCCTGCCCCGCCTCGCCCCGCCCTCCCGCGGCCTGTCAAGCCGCGACTTCATACTGCTCGAGCTTTTGAACGGGGCGGCGGGCCTCCTACGGGGTTGTCGCGGGGCGAGGCAAGGCGAGGCGAGGGATAGGACCTTCAACACTTCTACCGTAGCTATGCGGTGTGTAAAAGAGGCCAACCCTCAGGCGCGCGGCGACCACGTGCTTTCGACGGGCGGCACGAACAACCACCGCCCTCGCCCAACCTCACCCCGCCTCGCCCCACCTCGCCCCGCCACCCCGCCGGGTCACGCGGTTCGGCCCACCCGCCGGAGGGCGCAGAGGGATGTAGGGAAGTGCGCTGGACGACGAGCAGATATAGAAAAGCAAATGCTCTCAGGACATAATATTTTCTTAAGGGGAGGTCAAAGAATTGTCAATTACATTTTTTTTCTAACATTTCGGTAGTATAGACAGCTAACCGCTAGGAGTTGTCTGAGTCGTCAGTCCTGTTCCTACTTCGTACAGAGAGGGGGATGGCGAGAGAGAGGGCGCTATGTCGACACGGTGGCGAAAGCGCTCGCTATTTGTCTGCCATTTCGACCGGACGGCGCATTTCCCGTTCCCGTTGGCGCGCGTCTCCCCACTCCCCAGTACCGCGCCGGGCCGGGCCGGGCACACGGCACACATCCTTCTTCTCTCTACGCCCAGCCCCACCCCACCACGGTGCCCTCCCGGCCACAACAGCGTAAGTGGAGGAAAACACTCAAAGAGCGTTGTGCTCCATCGAAACAGACGCTGTCACGTGCAGCGCCAGTGTTGCCCCCCCCCCCCAAAAAAAAGAAAGGTACGCATTACGTGGCATGAACACAGTGGCGTAAGGCGGGCTGCAACCAAAGGGAAACAATTCTGAATTTTGGTGTACACAATTTTTTGAATTTTCGTGAGGTTTTATAGAATTTTCACTTGAATCTTACCTAAATTATTGTGAATTTTCCTGAATTTTCCTGAATTTTTCCCGAATTTTTCCTGAATTTTTCTGATTTTTTCCTGAATTTTTCCTGATTTTTTCGGCATTTTTTCGACATGTGAGGTGAACAAAAATATCAGAGTTGTTTCCCCCTCGGCTGTAACTCCCCCGGCATGCCCAAGAAGCGAGGGGTAAATAACTCCGAATTTTGATGTACACCACTAATTCAAAATTCACACTAATTCAAACTAATTCATGCGAATTCAAAACTAATTCACGCGAATTCAAAACGAATTCAAAACGAATTCAAAACAAATTCAAGCGAATTTAAGGAATGACCTCAGAAAATACACGCACATCTGATCCAAATTATTCTCTCAATTACATGATGAAATAGGATTTTTAGTAAATTATTGTGAATGATTTCTATTTATTCCAAATTATTGGAAATTAACTTGCAACTGCGCAAAATAATCACAATTATTTCAATTATTTTTTTTAACTTTTCAGAAACAAATTTTGCTCTGCAATTGAAAGGGTGGCGTGAAAACATGGAAAATTTTTGCGGCAGTAAACCTCCCGAAGGAGGTTGCGGTTCCCGCCAGGCACAGGGCTTTTACCCCCTGTGGCAGCCAACTGCTTCGGTGTTCCATGGGAACCGGCGCTTTGCTGACTGCGATCCTATCGCGCAATTCGACAGATTTGATCCCCGTACCACCATTGGCCTACCCCTAGAGGTACGAGCGGTGTCAAGGGCGTTAGACTTCCTGAACCCAGTTTCAGAGGCCTTACCTCAGAGGGGTACGCGGGATTCGAACCCACAACCCCGAGTGCCGACACGTAGCCAGAACAGGAAGCGACCCAACGCCCAGAGCCACCGAGCCAACGGCAGTGGGACGTGTTTAACTTCTATTTGACCTGCCATCCAGCTGCGGCCAAAGGGAATGTCAAGCGCGAAAAACACTTTCCCGAGTGGGAGTCGAACTTCGGACCACTCAGTTCGGTGTTGCGCGCTCTACCAACTGAGCCACGACGCCACGATGACTGTACAGTGCGACGGGTTCGAGCCGTATTTGCCGCGTATCCTGCAGCCTCCAGCTAGGAGGACAGGGCAAATACCACGGAGTAGAAGAGATGGAGCGAGTGCTGCGACTGGCGATTGGGCACCGAAAAAGCGGCAGGGTTAGGGTTTCACAGACTAGCCACCAGATGGCGCGCGCGTCGCTAAGGCTCGGTTTCTGCTATGTTGACTGTTTATGTTTTGCCTCTACACGTGCTGCTGGCTGCTGGTTGTAGTCGACGTGACATGAAAACACCTGTTAAGATAGGACTAGGGGGATCCAGGTACGAGGCGGTAGTATTTAATATTTATTTGATGATTTCCTTAGAAAAGAGGGCTTGCAGATATTATAATTAGATTCATTATTTCACATGAGGAAACTTCCAAAATGCCCTCTTGTTTTGTTCCCAACTGCAAGTCAGGCCAAGCAGTCCATAATAGGTTTTTATTAGAAAATGGACTGCCTCAACCCCACTCCCACTTTGTTACGGCACCAAATGAGGTATGACGGATAACAATACTTACGGGTCATGAGCATGAGTACATCTATTCACAACACAAAAAATATTGAAGGAAACAACAGACTACGGTTAAAATATTGAAAATAATGGATTGGATTGTACCGTACTGAATTGAATAATTTGATTGATAGATAAATAAATAAATAAATAAATAAATAAATAAATAAATAAAATCCCAGCACAACATTTAAAAATAGACCTGGATAATAAAAATAATAGAGAGAAAGATTACTAGGTGGGGTCTACTCATGCTCACTTCTTTGTAGTAGATAATACATTAAATATTAAACCTGAATTATAATCAACGTAGAGTTCTTGCTTGTGTTTTGCGAGCTCTTCCAGTTTCTTGTCCTGAGATGCAAACCAAGTTGTATGTTGGTATATTCTATTTTCAATGTTTTTGTTTCATTTCATAAAATGTGTATCTTTGTTTGATTTCTGTTTTACTGTCGAACTTCAAAAGAAAGTTGTTTTGTGATATTATAAATTAATATACTTGAACTCACAATTGACAAGACTCACTTCACTAACTAATAACATAGCTTCCAAATAAACCATACTCATTTGACACTCATGTCACACTGAAATATTAGTTCAGAATCCAAGCTACGAGGCTAAGAGATTGGGACAGCATGCCCTTCGTCCGATGTAGAGATAAAGTTGCGTTTCAGGATCCATCCCCTAACCCCTAACCCTCTTGGCGTGTAAATAAAAACACAGCAGAAACCGAGCCTTAGCGACGCATGCGCGATCTGGTGGCTAGTCTGCGAAACCCTAACCCTGCCGCTTTTTCGGTGCCCATTTTCATTGGCGGGAACGGCACAGCGCTCGCTCCATCTCTTCTACTCCGTGCAAATACAACTCGAACCTGTCATCGAGACGTCGTGGCTCAGTTGGTAGAGCGCGCAACACCAGACCGACAGGTCCCAAGTTCGACTCCCGCTCGAACAAGTGTTTTTCGCGCTTGACATTCCCTTTGGCCGCAGCTGGATGGCAGGTCAAATAGAAGTTAAACACGTCTCACCGCCGTTGGCTCTGGGCGTTGGGTCGCTTCCTGTTCTGGCTACGTGTCGGCACTCGGGGTTGTGGGTTCGAATCCCGCGTACCCCTCTGAGGTAAGGCCTCTGAAACTGGGTTCAGGAAGTCTAACGCCCTTGACACCGCTCGTACCTCTAGGGGTAGGCCAATGGTGGTACGGGGATCAAATCTGTCGAATTGCGCGATAGGATCGCAGTCAGCAAAGCGCCGGTTCCCATGGAACACCGAAGCAGTTGGCTGCCACAGGGGGTAAAAGCCCTGTGCCTGGCGGGAACCGCAACCTCCTTCGGGAGGTTTACTGCCGCAAAAATTTTCCATGTTTTCACGCCACCCTTTCAATTGCAGAGCAAAATTTGTTTCTGAAAAGTTTAAAAAAATAATTGAAATAATTGTGATTATTTTGCGCAGTTGCAAGTTAATTTCCAATAATTTGGAATAAATAGAAATCATTCACAATAATTTACTAAAAATCCTATTTTATCATGTAATTGAGAGAATAATTTGGATCAGATATGCGTGTATTTTCTGGGGCATCCCCGAATTCAAAACGAATTCAAGTAAATTCACAAAAAGATCACAATAATTTCAAAAAAAAACAACTTTGCAATAAATTCAAAAAATTCAAAGCTAATTCAAAAAACGAATTCAATTCAATTTAGACAAATTCAATTCAAATTCACGCAATTTGAACACCGAATTCAGAGTTGTTTACCCCTCGCCAAGAAGCGACATACGCGCACCCGTTGCTGACTGTGCTAAGTAAGTGTTGCCAAGTAGGCAGGCGCTGATGCAGCCCGCTTCTCTCTACTGTTTGCGCGATGTTTATCATCCACTTTTCTGGCAACACTGTGCAGCGCACATTCATCTGTTGACTGTCGCAACATGAGCGCGCTCCCCGCTCTGCACCACCCCATCCGCTGTAAAATACCGCATGATCATCGAGATTTGTCGCCGTTGGACCAGACGCCAGTGACAGTGATGGGGAGTGCGGACGCGCCCCACCCGCACGCACGCAAGCACGCACGCCTGCGGCCGTGCGGTAAGGAATTCCCATCCCAATCTGTCCAACACTCCGAAGTCTGACCCAGAAAACGGGGGGGAAAAAAATTGCGCCAGCCGACGCACATGTATTTTTCATACGCCACTGCGGATAAGGCCACAGTAGCAATTTCTCATACTGGCGCTGGTCGGGATGGACGCACTCCCCCCCCCCCCCTCCCCAACCTCCCCTCCATTTCTCTCTCTTTCCCACTCCGCCCACCTGATTCCCTCAGTCTCCCCGCACTGTCATAAGGAAACACAGAATCACAGAATATTGTCACTCCTGGACAAAGCCAGTCCGAGGAACTTTATCAATGCCGGTATGTACACGGCACATAGTCCTCTTCGACCTTGATCCTCTCTACATTCCATCCAGCGGCATTGATCAATGAAAAGAAAACTGAATGAGGGGGAGTGAGACACGCCGACACGCCCCTGGGCGGGGAGTGGGGGGCTTCACGAGGGGAGAAAGGGGGGGGGGGCGCTTCGCACGGGCCGGGGCGTGGCGAAGCCTGGCAGTCTCGTGCTTTTCCTCTTTACGCCTCTGGTAATTAATCCGGGCGGCGTGGCGCCTGGGATCCTCTCCGCTCCGGTCGGGTGGACCCGAGCAGCAGTCACACGCCCAACGCCCAGCGCAGCAGCCCGCCCACCGCCGCAGGATATTCTTTACGCGATGAGTTTCCCAACGAGGAAAAAAGGGAGGGAGGGGAGCGCGTCGCGCGCCTCACACCTCTTTGAAGCCGAAGTAAAGCTGCCGACTGATTCAGAAGATCACTCTCTTCCCCCAGTCCTTGTCGCACTCATGGCGGTGCCCCATGTTGGGGGTGGCATGGCCTCATGAGTGCGATAAGGACGGGGGTACGAGAGCGATCTTCTGAATCAGTCGGCTGGTAGTCGGCTCGGCCGCACCAGTTGCCGCCCCGCCACACCCAGTCCAGGGGCGGATGGGGACCACGGGCCCAAAGGGACCTTTCGCCTTTCGCCTACTCAGAGCCGCATTATCTATACGCGTGGCGTTTAATCAAGGGATGTAAAGGACGTCGGGGGAGGGGACGGGGTGGAATAATGCGAGGGAGAAACAACTCAGAATTTTTTGTACACCTCGTAATTCAGAAAAAGTCAGAAATATTCGGATCAATTCCGAAAACTTCAGAACAAATTTGAAAAATTCCGAAAATTTTAGGAAATTTTCCAAAATTAACGAATGTACAATTCTAGCAAAAATTCGCAAAAATTCAGTAAAAATTCACCAAAATTCCCGCAAATTCACAAAAATTGTACGCCAAAATTCTGAGTTGTTTCTAGCTAGTTGTTTCCCCCTCGGTGGAATGCGTCCAGTATCCCTAACAACGAGCAGCCCCCGTGTGTCCTTGTCCGGCCCGCGCGGTCCCCCGGCCGCACCCTTCTCCTACTGTTCCAGTCCCACACGACCGAGCGACCGTGTCGGACAGCCTCAGTTATTTTCTCCTTCCGAGCGATCGTCCCAGAGGATCACTTCCCTTTACTTTTCTTCCTCCCTTGCTGAGCTGTCCCTCGGGCCGGGCGGACGGCGGCCACAATGTGGGCGACAGAGACGCACGCCGCACGCCCCTGAGAGCCCATGACGCAGCTCGGCGCGGTCCAGGCGCGCCAGCCAGCGCGACAGCACTGCACGCCACCCCAGCTCAGTCCAGCGCCCGCCCTCCCCCAGCCCGCCAGGCCAGGCCGGCCCACGCGTTTTGTAAATACAGCCCGTTTGGTTCCCGCCGAAATTTACCCTGGACCACTCTACGCCGCGCCGCCGCGCCGGCGACGATGAGGAATTGGGTCGCACTGCTGCACGGGGGTGTTGTAGCGGGGCGTAGCGGAGGGGACGCCGCTGGCCCACTGTCCCCCTTATCACGCGTGGACCACAGAGTGGCAACCCCTAACCACTCCCCCCCCCCCTCTCCCCGGCCTTCACCTTCCACGGGCCGCAGCCGCCGACTGATTCCGAAGAGCGCTCTCCTCGCTCTGTCTCTCTCGCACTCATGGGCTTCGCCGTATAGGTGCGAGAGAGACCGAGCGAGGAGAGCGCTCTTCGGAATCGGTCGGCAGGTCCGTATCCGTCACACGGACGGGGGGCGATACGCTCCGCCACTGGAAGGTCGGCGTTAGGTCGACAGGCCCTAACCCACCCCGCCCCGCCCCGCCCCACCCCGCCCCGCATCGCCACGCCACGGCACGGAACGCCTGGCCCACCCGAAAGGGGGAGAATACAATGGAAACAATCGCACACACCAGGCCGACCCGGTCGCGCCGTGCGGCCCGTGCCCGTGCCCAGTGAGTTAGAAAGGCTTCACGTTCTATCCCGTGACGTTCGGCCTGCAGGTCGCGGGAAGCGAGGCAGGAGGAAACTTGAGGGGAGTAAAGGGGGAGGGAGTTGAGGGGTGAGGGCGCGTCTCCCTCTGAGCAGAGGTAAAAGTTACGAGCATGGAAGCACACTCGATGCAACACGTGGAGTAAAAATAAATCCAGGGGGAAAAAAATGGAGACCTAAAAATGAATAATCGATATACTTCCAGAGGCCTCTCGTTTGCTGCCTTGGAGTATAATTTAAATTACTGTGAACATTTTTGTCCACAGCATGCTGCTTATGGCGCTGCAGTACCTCGTGCCGCTGCTGGTGCTCATGTTCACCTACACCAGGATCGCCCTGGTCGTCTGGGGCAAGCGCACCCCGGGCGAGGCGCACAACATCCGAGACCAGCGCATGGCCGTGGCCAAGAGAAAGGTAAGTGGTGGGGCAGAGCGGGGTGGAGCAGCGAGGCGGGGCGGGACGAAGCTTTACACCCTGTGAAGAAAGGGGCGCGGTTTTGCAGCTCTCCTGAAGCTAAGTCGGGTCGGGCGCTGTGCGGCGCGGCGCGGGGGTGCGGAGCTGTGCGTTCGCCGTGCGTCGGCACAAGCATGGCACAAGCGACTTTTTCCCTAATCCCCCTGACGCAGTTTTCCGCGCTGTTTGGTTCTGCCTCCCTCCCCCTCCAGTCCCGACCGTCTCCTCATCCCCTTCGTTTGGTAGTCTGTCGGGACTACACGCCCGAATTGGACTACGTTCCCGACGCGCCATCTCCGATCCCCTCCCCCTCCCCCTCCCCGTCCCCCCGCCCCAGCCCCCGCCGCGCACCCAGCGCCCTGCTCGCCGCCCTCGACGCCCCCGCCTTCACTACTGACCCTGTCCCTTTCCCTTCACCAAGGTCACGCTCACATCGGAATTAGACCCAATCAGTTTGCAGAATCGACAAAACCATTTCTTTCCCCCTTCTTTTATCTCTCGGGAGGCTTCCCTTCATTTCGCCCATGATTTCGTGGTGGTGAGGGATCGCGACCGATGGAGGTGCTGGAGGGGGGTTGTGGAGGTGGTGGGGGTGGGGGACAGGGGCGAATAAAGGTGAGAGGGAGGGAGGGAGATAGAGTGGAGGACCGCCAATCGGAACCCGATGGGTGAGCCGGTAGAAAAAGAAGCAGGCTTGATCTGTGGCTGTGCGCCTGGCGCAGGCTGCGCAGGCCCGGGCTGTCCGCGGGGCGCCTGGCCTGGCCTGGCCTGTCCCGCGGCGCCTCGTGCATACACCCGCGCCCCCGGCCGTCTCCTTCACCTCCCGTCCTTGTCGCACCTCTGGCGTTGCCCTATGTTGGGGATGGCAGGGCCGCATGACTGCGACAAGGACGGAGAGCGAGAGCGATATCTTCGGAATCATACGGCAGGTGGCCGTGACTCATTCTCAGAGGGACAGACCAGGCCCGGGCCCCGGAGCCACAGGGCGCCACCGCATTGTGCTAAAGGAAATATCACGCGGCCGCGGGAGATACAAAACGTTACGCCGCGTGTGTTTTGTACACTGCAAACACCAGCCGCGCGTGTGAAAAGAAATGCGGGAGGTGCGGGTAGGAACCAGCGCAGAGCAAGGCCGTGAGGGAGAGGGGCGCGCGGCGCTGTTTTGTGGGAGATTCTCTCGGGTTGCCGGGGGTTCAGGGTTCTCAATTGCCACCAGCGCGCAGTGGGTTTCAGGATCACTCCGAATACCGCCCTATAGAGAGTAAACAAGATCGAGTTATTTTGAGAATTTTGATCCGCTGGAAAGAAAAAAAGAAAAGGGGATTGAATTAGACCAATACGGGTGACTAGCCTTTATTTTTACAGGGAAGGCCGTGTGAAAGGCGAAATCACACATTCGATACGACGAAATATGCATGAACCGGCCGCGAGAACATGATTACCTTCTCTTTCGTTTTTTTTCCTCCCTTTAGTTTTCGGTGACTGCGCGCATGTGCGCATTACAAACAGTATCACATATCCCGGCCCTTTACGAGCCCTACCCGACCCGCCGTATCGGGTTCTTATTTCCCTCCGTCAGCGCCTCCCCTTTGTAATCCAAGAGGAGAGACAGCTTTGAATGAGCAGCGGAGAGGAATGTGTACTGTCTCGCGTAGCCAATACAAAACGAGGTTTAGATTAGACCCTCGCTGGCCCCGACACCCCGCCCTGCCGCGCCGGGGGCAACGTACAGGGCAGGGGGCCCCCCGGCCCAGCGGGCGGCCTCGGCCCTTGCGCTCAGCTCGTGGTATACATTCTACACTTTTAGAAGGAAATATTGCTCTGGTTTAGTTCCCCAAACAGTTTGGTCAACCGCAGACACGGCATGGGCACGGTGCCGCGACCGCAGCGCTGACTACCGGCGGGGACACAACAACTGGAAGGGGTTTCAGAATAGGAGTGACTGTGGGGGCGAGGTGCTGCGCGGGGCCGCTCGGGTGACGTGCGGCGCGTATTGCGCCGGGGCATGGTAAGATAAGAGAGGAAACCCGCAGACCTTGCTCCTGGCCCGGGCCGGCCCGGGCCGCCACCTGTCCCGCCCGCACGCGGGGAACACCGGCGGGAACATAGAAAGTTAGGGAGAGGGAGAGAGGCGGGTAAGGCGACGCGACGAGACGCCCCCACTGAAAACTCATTCGGTTTCAAACGAAAGCGCGCGCACTCGTGGTGGCGCCGCCGGGCCGCAAAGCACCCTAAACCTTTGTGCGCGCGCGGGCCGCTTCCCGGGCGGTGTCGGATATATTCTCAAAACAGAGGGTGGAAAAGTTGGATGTTTCAGGCTGGACTGTCCGGTCCGGGTCCGCCTCGCTGGTTCAGTTCATTGTATAAACGATCTTGTTGGCGGTAGGCTCGATTTAGCGACGGCACGCCGCGACTCGAAACTTACCATTGCATTTCTAAGCATTTCGATAAAGTTGCTAGATTTTTTTGGAATCCCCAGGCTCTATTATCAGTTTTACGAGAAATTGTCGCAGGGAAACTTTGAACCGGCTTCAGCAGGTTCAAGTTCAAATATTGTCCGATTGCGTTAAAAAAAAAATTGGGGTGTTCTTACACCAAATTACATGTGCACACATTAAAAGTCAAACGCCCCCAAACATTTCAGAATTCTCGTTATGTTGATCTGCCCTAGCCACCCGCCTCCTGACCGACAGCTAGAGTTTTCACGATGAGGGAAACGCTTGGACGCTTGTGTGGACTCATCGAGCTGCAGTGCCTTTGCGAAAGTTACATGAGAGAGACAGGAGGGAGGGGGCACTGTAAGAAAAAACTACAGCAAATCCAGTTAATTATGATGACAGCCTTTAAAGCACTTTATTTTACTGGATTTACGGTACTTTCTAACAGGATTCCCTGTACTTCTAGATACAGTGTAAGGTAAGCACTGTAAACTGCCTAGGAAAGTACAGCAAATCTTGTCAGGAAACACAGTGAATCCAGTAAAATAAACTACAGTATAGGCTGGCATAAAAATTAACTGGTTTTGCTGTAGTTTTTTCTACAGTGGGGGGGTGGGGGGGTCTCTCACCAACAAACCTCAGCTCAGAGCAGTGCGCTATAGGATAGCGGTAGGGTAGGAGAGTAGGGCCACACTGTCCGCCTCCGCTCATCCAAGCGCCGTGTACGAACTACTACAACCCACCCACCTCATTCGCAGAGAAAACATCGCCTGGGATTCTACGTGCCCTTCCCTCCCTCCCTATCTCTACTCTCTCTTTCTCCTTCCCCGTCGCACAACTTCTCGCTCTCCCTCTCGCGGCACTCCCACAGGGACCCGCTCGCGCGCGCCTCGGCCCGCAGCAAGAAGAAAGGGGGTGGGAGGTGTCGGCCGGAAAGATGGCGAGCGAGAGCTAGAAGGAAGGTGCGAGGAAGGGAGGGAGGAAAGGAGGGAAAAGACAGACAGAAAGAGGGAGGGAGAGGGAGAGGGAGAGGGAGACGGAGAGAGAGAGAGAGAGAGAGAGAGAGAGAGAGAGAGAGAGAGAGAGAGAGAGAGTGAGAGAGAGAGAGAGAGAGAGAGAGAGAGAGAGAGAGAGAGAGAGAGAGAGAGAGAAGGGGGAGGAGGGAAATAGAAGAAGGGGTGGAGTAGGAGGGTAGAGCGTGTCCCCACCACTAATGGAGGAGCGACGGAGAGCACGCGCTATCGGTTCGGACAGGATATTCGAATGCGAATCACGAAAGACCTACTCCACCCCCTCATCTCATCTGCCCATAAACGCCCCCCTCTGCCTAGAGCACCCCTCCTGGCCCGCCCCGCCCCGCCCCGGGAGGGCGAGGGTAGGGGAGCGCCTGCTGACAGCGGGATGCCGTCCCGTCGCCCGCGCGTGCCGGCCGGGTTGCCTACGCCGCGCTCGCAGGCGCTCGGCCCGGCGGGCCCCGGCCCGGTCGCCGCCTCGCCGCGCCGCTGGTTAACCCGCAGTAGAGTCCTACAGGGAACCCTAACCCGCAGAAGCGAGCAGCGCAGCATAGCAGCGCATACGCCACGCCTATGGAAAAGAGAATCGCGCAGCTGCGCGATACATATGTGCACGCCATCTCTGCCTGCTTCAAAAGGCTTTCGCAAATTTGATTTGGCGGCGTTTCAAACGCGGGCGTAACGCGCGCGCGTTGGCAGTATAGGGAAAGAGCGCGCGACCGGGAACAGGAACAGCAGCAGCGGCGCCCGCATGCCGCGCGCCGCGGAGCGCGGAGCAGAGCGAACCCCCTCGCTCCCCCTCTCCCCCAACCACTCCCTCTTTGCGGTCCGGTCCACCAGCCCGACCCCGCCTGCCACATACTTGCTGGTCCGTATGCAGCCCCTCACCACATGCCTTTGATTTGCCACACGCCGGGGTCGGGGAAGGGAGGGGAAGGTTGGGGGCGGGGGGGGGGGGAAGGTTGGGGGCAGGGGGGGGCAGACAGGGGGGAGGAGCGGAGGCGCGGCGCTGACATACCTTGTGGGAACCTCACAGTGGCAGCATGGCCCACCCCGCCCCGCCGCCGCCACACAATACTACGCCGCTCCGCCGAGACCGCAAAACCCACAACAAACCATCATGCAAAATGAAGTCATATTGTGTTTCGATTAGAAAAGGGAGAAGAATAGCGGATAGACCAAAAGCGTCCTGATTCCTGACTGGCTGAGCGCTTCGCGCCACGTGAGCGCGCTAGTGGTGGTGGGGGGTAGTGATGGGGGGGCTCAGCCAATCAGGACGTTTTTCGTTCTTTCCGCTATTCTTCTCCCTTTTCTAATCGAAACACACCGTACGATATGAAAAATTACCTCATTGATTTTCACGGTTCCCGCGTTGCTGTTGCAGATGATCAAGATGATGGTGACGGTGGTGCTGGTGTTCACCATCTGCTGGCTGCCGCTCAACACGCTGCTCGTCACGTGGGACAACGACCAGAGCGTGGGCACGTGGTCGCTCATCCCGTACGTGTACCTGGCCTGCCACTGGCTGGCCATGTCGCACTGCTGCGCCAACCCGCTCATCTACTGCTGGATGAACTCGCGCTTCCGCCAGGGCTTCCGGCAGGCGCTGGGCCGGCTGTGCTGCGGCCGGTGCGCGGCGTGCGCGGCGGGGCCCATGGGCCTGCACCCGCACGCCGGCACCACCGTGTCCATGGCGCGCGGCAACACGCTCACCTCGTACGTGAGCGTGCGCAGGAACAAGTCGCAGGCCGCCATCCCGCTCGTGCGTACCGCGCTCGCCAACGGCGCCAACGGCGGCGCCAACGGCCACAACCAGCAGCAGCAGCAGCAGCAGGACAACGGCAATGGCAACGGCAAGCTCATCAACGGCTACCGCGACCAGCAGTTCTAAGAGTGCCGAGCCGATCCAAACTGCAGCTGCAGGACTGAGTTATTAGCTAGTCAGGTCAGCACCGCGGCCAGCCGCAGAATCCGCAGGCTGTAGACTGATTCCGCATGGGACTTTCGTACCTCTGTCCTTGTCGCACTCATGAGGCACTGCCATGGGGTGGGAGAGAGAGGATCGCGTCTACCTCCCACTGACCGATGTGCGGAATCAGCCTACTGCTGCTGCTGCCCCACCGCGCCGCCCTCAGCCGCTGCCCAGCCCCTACCCAATCACAAACAAAACAAAGACGAGAGGTGACTAGACTGGGCAAGAAAGCTGCGTCCAGATACTGGATGTCTTGGGTGTCTGCGTCTGGTGGTATGAGAAAAATCGGGATACGGACCAATGACAGCCATTTATGGCGCACGGTTTTCTCATACTAGAAGACGTCGACACTCAGGACTCCGTATCTAGACGCAACGCAGCTCAGCTTATGTGAGTGTCGGGGTCTGAGTGGGGAAGAACTGCAACCTGTGGAAGGAAAGAATCTCCCTGTGTGATGTGATAAACAGACTGACTCCCAGCCTCAAGCATCGCATTTGTGAAGAGGTCTGGGTAGAGAAGTCAAATGACCCTTCTTCTCAATCCTCTCACCTTTCCATAACATTTTATATATACAAGTTTCTAGTACAAAGAGACATTGTGAGTGAAACTTTTTATTGTGTTGTGATGCAATTGATGTAATGTAGGATATATACTTGTCTCTTATCACAGTTACCTGTGCAAAATAAGTGAGAGATGGGAAATTTTCCACTTCCTACAATTAAAGACGATGTTAACTGGTGAAGATTTCCAGAGAAGATATTTTGAATATAGTAATCTCATCTTCTGAAAGCCACTTCCTGGTCTAACTGTTTGATTGTACAATTCCCAATTCCTACATGTACATTTTGTGTGAATTTTATTGCAGCACCGATTAGTTCCTTATGAAATGAATAAGTAATTAAAGTTTTTGAATTAGACTGCTTCATGCAATTGAAAACCACAACAAAAATTGTGCAAGCTTTGTGAGGCACCATGCATTAAAATTCATAGTATTATTTGTCATTAGGTTTCTAAATTAAACTCTAAAAATAAATATAAGTATGTCACATAACAAAGAAGTCCTTCAGTAGGAAAATTTCTTCAGGACTAGCCTGAATATGTTGCCATTTTGATTACTGTTTAGAGGAAAATAGGTGAAAGTAGTAATTTATTGTTGGTACTTTATGCTCTAGAAAATGCCTTTAGAACAAAAACAAGAAGCAAAGCAAGTTCTATAAGAGACATAAGACAAGGAACACAGACGCACATACAGTGCCAGCCTGTCATCTGCCACAGAGTTACTTTTTTTCTCATAAATGCCAGAGAACAACTAGATGACTTACATTTGATAGCCCTCTTGCTCTGCTCACCAGACATATTGTAATAACTATATTTGAGAGCATGAATAATATTATTTTTGGTTCAACTGGCTGTCCTGACATACAACAGAAATAAAGAGACGAATTTTGTCAGTTAGTGTAAAATGTAATTTATATGAATATATGGATTTGTGCTCTGTATTCGAGAAATATTCTTACAGTAATAGTACTACACATCCCATTACAAGGAAATTGGCACAAAAACTTACAAAACATGACAGACAAGTTCAGCCTCCCCAGTAATTCTCAGTCATTTAAAATAAAACATTATTACATGGTACAATAACTACACGGGTTTAATATTCAATAAAAATAAAAAGAATTCTATGTAAGAAACTTGACATTTTAACACTTAGTTTTGTTTTCAAAGCAGCTTTCAACAAAAAGCTTGTAAATGCCAAGTCTACATTAAAAACACAAAAATATCACACGATAAAATACAAACATACATTTCAATTACACATCTGTAATTCATATTAAACTAGTACCGAAATGTTCTTGTGCTTGTGTTGTATGACCTTGAGCCACCACAATTATATTGATTGACAATAACAGCCTTCTGAGAACACTAAGTAAAATGACATGTTTTTAAATAATGTCAAAGTTGCTCTTGCATGATAGAAAATCATAATTTATGATCAAACTAGTATACCTGCAAAATACAAAGAGAGGAGAGGGGGGAAAAAAGGGGGAAGAAAAGATTAGATTTACAAACATGCCCTCAGAAGTTAACGAAAAAAAATTAAGAAAAGGAACATGTCAAATTAAATGTCACTATTATCAAGTTAGGTGCATGAAACTCTAAAAAGAGAAGAAAATTAATACATTCTATCAATACAGAAATGGTAACTCAACTAACTAATGTTAGAATGCACAACTTTCCCATGTTCAAGTCAGTCAATACAAATAGTAAAAGTACACATAAAATCAAGTTAAAGGATTATGGCAATACTATAAAGCAATAATGAGTAAGAATTAAAATGGCAATAGCAATTGCATATCTGGTTACAACTAGTTTCAGGTTGCAAATGGTAGTTTTGATGTGCATTCTCAAAACATTCATATTGATACAAATAATTGCATGAGAGAGAGACAATTAATGTAAAAGGGTTCATAAACTAAAAACCATGAGGACCTATGTATTGATTTACATATGAAATATATTGAACCACTCGTCCTGGGTTCAAAAACTTAATTTATAAATAACTCAACAAGAAAAAGAAAAACATACAGAAAGAGGTCAAAACTTCATTCCTTGCACAGATAGATATCACAGGTTCTACACAGGTTTAATTGAGACTGGTATAGAGAATGACAAAAACAGAGATATACCACAAAATTTCAGCTGTGGATTACAAACAATGAATCAATCACTCATTACAATCCATTCCAAATATACAGGTTTCTTTTTAATGCTTGGGTATTTGTCTCTAGGTGAAAATAACAGACGTCAGTCCTTAGAAACTAAACAGCCAATATTGAACACAATTTAGTGTACAAACAATTCCTGTATCCACAGTGTGAAGTGGATGGAATATTACCTGTAATTTTTCATGTCGCAACATCTACACACTTTGTTGATGTGCTAAAGGTGGCTGAGGTGAATGAGCTGGTGATGAGGATTGAAGCTGCTGCTGTTGAATCTGAGTTGAGACCAGCTGTTTTGTTGCTTTGGCTATATCATAAGCTGTTGAACGAACTTGCTGTAGAAACAAATTGCGCTCTGTTCCCATACTGTTTTGCAGGCCAGCACAATCAGTTTGCAAGCGTGTTGTGTTTGTTATAAGGGCACGAAGTGCTAACCGAATTGCTTCATCGGTTGGGTTCTTAATACACAAAAGTTAAAGATTAGAGAATTGCTAAGGAGATGTAAGATCAAAAGTCTCGTACAGTCCCTTACCTTTGGAAATATTGCTGTTAATTCAGAGACAGCTACTCTGATGCGTTCAGCACATGGTACAAAAGTATCTCTGTTTAAAACTGGAGCTCCTTGCTCTTGCATTGACACCCAAAGCTCTTGGATGCGCTTTGTTACTTGATCTGTTCTTCGCATTACTTCCTCTGGTAAAGGCATGGTAAGTACTGAGTTATGAAATACCTATAAAAATAAAAATGGTAATTATAAAACAGAAATGTCATTATCATTGATCATATGTGATATTGTCAGTATGGTAGAAATTACCTGAGTCTTAGAGTTTGTCCATGGTGATGATCTGAGTCCTTCTCTAGGTTCATACATAGATGAAGGCCTTTGAATGTGAGATGACTGTAGAGTAGATTCTGGCTCATAACCATTGGGAAGAGGAATAGCCATTGAGTGAGGAACCATTCGCCTTAGCTCAGCATTTTCCGTTTCTAGTCTATGGACCTAGATTTGAGAAAGTGAACACATAACTCTTTTAGACACTGTAAGACACTAATAGAATGAGAATAGCAAGATGGGACATTGGCAACTACCATTGCTTGTGTTCTCTGTAACTCCATTTTCAGATCTTCAATACAGGCATTAGCAACAGAAAGTTTTTTACGCAGGTCTTGTTCTACTTTTGTGTTATTTCCCTCTGGCGTCTGTAAGATAATTAAACAAAAAAATACACTCAACAAGTTAAGACAATGTTCTTCATGCTGCATTTCATTGCAAAGTGCGTCTTAGCAGTCTTAGATTACCTTTTCAAAAGGGTTTTGGGAACTGCTAGGAGTATCAGCAGATTGAGGACGAGCAATTTTTCCAGGCTCCTGTTAAAGATAGATAGATTTAAAAAAAAATGTGTTGCAGAATGTTTGAAAATAAAATTACCATGCATGGGTACATACAGCTACTTTTAAGCATTTAGCTAACTGCTCAGCTGTAACATAATCCTCATCAGATGCTACACTATCATACAGTGGGTCATCATCAGAAAGCTCAGAACTGTGCTTAATATTGTCAGAAAACTGACTTGATGCAGATGCTATAGAATAAAGAAAAGCAAAACCATAAAATAAAAAAAATAAAAAAAATAAAAAGAGAAAAATACTAACTAAACTGCATATTGAGAAAAGCACTCACCAAACATTTGTCTTCTTCGTGCATCAGATAGAATATCAATGATGAGAGCTGCAAACTCACTTGCACTAAAGCGTGCTAGTTTCTGGCGGCCTTGATTTCTTGTGGAAGAAAGTTCTGGGTTGACAGGAAGAAATGGCACAGAAGCATTCTCAATTGCCACCGGTCCACATGACCATGCTAAAGAGGAGCAAAAAGAAGAGGTATAATTTGTAACATAATCCTAATTTTGCTCATCAGACCAAACAAATAACAAATTTGAAAAAATCCACACACCTGCTTCAGTTTCTCGTCGGTCTACCTCGTCATACACATCAGTCGCTAGCTCTTCAAAAAGTTGATTAGGGAGCTAAATTTGAACAAGAGAGAAAAAAAACATAAATGAAATACCAATTTATTTGCCTTTAAACATTAATGTGAAACACATAACAGAACTAAGTCATTGATAAATTAAACCAACCTGTTGAAGTTTCATCTTGGCTTCTTGAGAGATTTCTGCAATTTCAATACTATTTGATTTTTCAGGTAAAATTAAATGTTGCCCAATTTTATGATCCGGCTTGCGTCCATAAACAAAAAAGGAAAGGCGATCTGTGACTTCATATAGACATTCAATGATTCGTTCAGCCAAATCCATATGACCAGCACATCTAATGAAATGAGAAATGAAGGAGTAAAGAAATGGATAGGGTAAAAGAGAGATTTTAGATTATTACTTGAAGATTAACCTTGCGTAGTAAGCAGGGGTACGTCCTTGTTGATCCTCTTCATTGGGATTTGCTCCATACACTAACAGTAGTTCAACCTGTAATGCTTGTCCAGCTTGAGCAGCAACATGGAGAGGAGTTGTTCGCTTTTCCTGGTGGATGAATTATTGTCATATAGTAGGAGCCTCAAAATTATATTACAAAGTAGTGAAAATATTAATGTTCTAACACTTACAGGATGAAAGAAATTGGCATCAGCTCCTTGAGAAAGAAGCCTTAGACTGGTTTCCAGATTGTTTGTTCGAACACTAGAATGTAACTGCTGACTAAGATCAGCGTCATCAGACGAAATCTCCTCTTTGGAAGGCCGGAACACGAAAGATAATGATTGATGTTTTGCTCTAATGAAATCAGCTTTAGTTGAACTGAAAAGTTTAAGCATAACTCAAAGTACCATAATTATATCAGATAAACTACTCTCAAATGCCAAATGCCAAGGTGAAGAAACATACTGGAGGGGGTCTTGAGGTTGTGGCTTGCGACGACTGCCCTTAGATGATGGATCTAATAGAGTGTGCTCCCAAATACTGTTGGCACCGCTGCTGTTTAAGGTGCGCACCATCTGTAATATGGGAATTACATCTCTCAGAGGAATGATGAGAAGCCAATGTTTCAGACATGCTGTTGATGTAACATACGAGCAGATTTGATGGACTCCAATTCCCTTTCTTCAGCGATTTCACATGACTTATGTGTCTCCCAAGACTTCTGTGAATGCTACAGCATTCGTCACAGAGTAAAATGCAACGATTTATGGATGCCCAACCAGGTTCTGCAGAAGAAATATCAAGAAAAAAATTATTCATACATCAGAAAAAAATTATAACAAAACACAACAAAATTCCCCCAAATGTCTACTCCTAGATCTTAAGCTTGTAAAATTTAAAAAAGAAATTAATTTTGCATTTACATAAGGTGAAAACCTAGCTCAGGGCAAAGAAAATAGATCAATCAAAAAGGGGTGTGTACTACCAACAATAATAATTGATGTTAGTAAACTCATACCTAAAGCACCACAATCGCCGCAAACCTCAGTGACATTCCTCAATTTTCCTTTTGACATGTTGAAACAAGGGCAAAGTCGCTAGCAATGCACTGCAAAGGGCCTAAAGTTAAACCATGTTATCGCCCCCTATTGAGGGTAATTTGATTGACGAGAAGACATAGGGGTTATGTTGGGCATGTATCACTCATCAACTGCCTCTTTCTGCTGATGTTGATATGATTTTCATCTTCTAAAAGCTTGTAGCGAGACTACATGGCTGAATTTTTCATCCCAAGTGGAGCAGCCGGTCTGAAAGAAAGGGGAGAGGTGAGGAGGGGAGGAAGGGAGACAACTGCAACTGCTAGACGGAGAAGGAGGGAGAGACAGGCAGGGGTAGAGGGTAGGGGGGGGAGGGGAGAGGCGGCAGGATCGGCAGGATGTGAGGCGAGAGAGGCAGGGGCGGGTCAGGAGAGAGAGGGGAGGGGTGCACGGCCGGCGGCCAGCCCGTGCAGGCAGCCACGCCGCCGCGAAGCACAACATCGAGGAGAGTTGAGTTCGAGTTCAGTTTTAGTTGTCCTGAGGACGCCACCGGCGCCGGTCCCGCCACGCCGCCCCGCCCCTGCGCGCCGTTGTACAAGCACCTCCGTGACAGCTGCCGCAGCGCAGCGCCCCGGCCGCCGGCGCGACGACGCCGACGACGCCTGTCCGACATCGCGTCCGCGGCGTCCCGACGCCCTGGGCCTGGACCGCCGCGCCGAGCTCCTCCGCATTCCTTCCGCACCGGGCCGGGCCGGGCTGGGCGTGCATTGTGCCCCTGCCCCCTGCCCTTGTCTCGTAGCGCCCTGAGGTGCGAGCCGAGCCGAGCGCCCCGGCGGCGCGCGCGCGCGTGTCAGTGTGTGTGTGTGTGCGTCAGTGAGCCCTGCGCCGTGCTGCACTCGTGATGGACCGTCCTTAGGATTACCACCAAAACATGTACCGACAGCTGCCACTCCCGTTGAGACTGGAGGTGAGTTTTTCAAATTGCAGAGAGACTGTCAGAGCTATGGTACTGGAGGAGGCTGACAGAGTTCAGGTCGGTTTAAGGGTCTGAAGGCTGAAAGATATCTTAAAGGCTCAGGAGCGTCAGGGCCACTGAAGAAGATCACACAAAGTTGACGGACGAGAAATCGATAAAGTTGAGGTGCTCAGGACGGACAGAGTTGAGGAACTGGAGGACCACGAAGTTGAGGTCCGTGGAGGTCATTCCAGTCTTGGAGAGTCCATGATTCCTGTAAGGGCCAGTCCCTGAATGCTGGGTGAGGGCGGGGTGGGTGGTCAGTGGATCGCGCAGCCGCGCTGCGCACCCCGTGACAACAGGTTTGACGGGCTGCCTAGTCGCACGTAGTCGCGGGGGCGGAATAAAACAGAACAGCTTGCGGGCAAAAGGTTTGCTGGTCGGAGGGTGTGCCCGGCTCGTCAGCCTAGCTTTCAATCCTTTCCTCAGGTTTTTTTTCACCGACTCGTTTCTAATTTACCCCTTGGGCGGGGGCGGGGACTCGACCCGACTCGCCCTTTTGTGACAGACTGGGCCGGGCAGGCGGCCGGGCCCGAGGCGGCGGCGCCGACTGGATTCGTTCCCTCCTCTGGCGTCGGTTTCCATCGAACAGAAGAAAAAAAGGAGTAGAGAGTGAGGAGGGTGGGGAGGGTGCTTGTAGTGCTACATTGTGCGCCCCCTGAGCGGAGCAGGGCGGGGCGGCAGGTAGACTGACCCCACCCCCACCCCCTCCCCGCTCCAGCCGACACGGCTTGACAAGGCTTAGGTATGCCTGCGTTGAATGAGGCAGCGGGAGCGGGGCGCGAGTGGTCCATTCAAAGTGTTTTAATAGTAACCAAAGCGTAAACGAGGCAACTGGGTATGGCGGGGGGCGGGCTGGGAAAGGGGGAGGGAGATGATAGGGGGCGAGGATCTACGAGGCGCGGGCGCGATGCTCTGAGCTATACTGTCAGATTCAGAAGAGCGCTTTCGTATCTCCTTCCTTGTCACCCGCATGGGTCTCGGCCACTAGGAGTGAGTGAGAGGACACTACAAAACGAACTCCTGAATCTGGGGGCTGATGTCAGCTGCAGCTGCAGAGCTGCACCCTTCCCTCCGCAGTGCCAGCTTAGCTTATGAACCTGGCCTCAAAAGACCGCAGCGGGTGCAACTGTTACCGTACTGTTACGCCCGCCACACTCTCTGTATCTCGTTCTTTCTCCTTCCCTCGCTGTCGCTCCGACGAAGGGAGTCAGAGAAGGAGAGGGAAGAGAGAGAGAGAGAGAAAGAGAGCGATAACATACCACACTGCACCTCTGAGGCGCAGCACCAGCAGCGCACAACACACCACAGGCCACAGGGCATGTTGGTTCGTGTGAGCCTTTTGCGGTCGCCGGAGCGGGGCGGGGTCGCAAAGTGGTCGCAACGGCGTCCCAGCCCCAGCCCGGCCCGGCCCAGGAGCGGTCTGTGCTGGGCCCATGGCTGGGCCCCACCCGTTCCCGGCCCGGCCCGGCTACATCGCTCCTGGCTACTTGTGTGTGTGTGTGTGTGTGCGTGCGTGTGTGTGCGTGCGCGCGCGCGCGCGCGCGCACCCCACGCGGTCTGAAAAGTGAAGTGAACTCAGCGTCGTGTCACTAACACAACATGTGGGCCAAACAGTCGGCGACGACCCACCCTGCCACGTCATCCCCGCGAGGGTGATGGCCCGTGACCCCGCTCATGAAGCAGCATTGTTGCACAAGGGGAACCGGGCGGCAAGAGAGGGGCGACGAACAACAACAACAAAAATAATGGAATGAAATTATGCAGCATACGCGTCAGGCAGAGAGCAAGCGGGTTGGCTTCGACCCCGCGGCCATGCCGCTGCCGGCGCGCCTCGGCGCGGCACGGCGGGGCGCCTGCCTGCCTGGTTTGCCTGCCGCCGGATTCCGAAGATCGCTCTCTTGCCTTCGTCCTTGTCGCACCTATGGCGGTGCCCTATGTGTGTAATGGCATAGGGCCCTATGAGTGCGACAAGGACGGAGGCGCAAGAGCGTTCTTCGGAGTCAGACGGCTGTTGCTGTTCGGCGCACCGCGGGCGCGGGCCGCGGGCCGGCCGGAGGGATGCCGGGCCACGCCGGCCACGCCGGTCAGCCCGTGTCCTCCTTCCCCAGGAGCGGACGGCCCGGGAGGGCCACGGCCCGCCGTGTCGTGACGAGGTCCCGCCCGGCGATCTGAATCTGAATGCCGCGGCCCGCCCTGTCCTGCAGCAGGGAGGCGGGGGTTTATTGCCTTTTAGGAGAAACACCTCGGCGCTAGTGTTTTCCGGAGCTCAGAGCACTCCTCGTCTCATCTCATGTGATGCGTCGATTTAAACTGATTTAAGAGGTGGTGTGAAGTAGCACGTGGGTGAGGTGAGAAGAGCGTAGTTGAGATTCCAGGAGGCAGTCTGTCCTGTACCGCAGTATAGGGAGGGAGCGGCTCCAGGAGGACTCCTGGAGGTCCTGTGCCTGTGGCTGAGTTGTCCGTCGCGTGCGCCGTGCAGCCGTCCGTGCACGGTGGATGCCTGCTGGACTCCCCTCCCGCCCGGACGCATTCCGTTCCGTGGTCCCTTCTCCGCGGCGTACGACCTCCCCCTCCGCCCCGCCAAGCCAGGCCGGCTACGACGACACACTCTTGCTGCCGCTAATTATCTAATCGGCTGCAGGCCGGCCGCCCGGCCGCTGTCCCGGATGAAGCTACGTCTCTCTCTATCTCTCTCTATAACGGCCGGTGGCTCTCACCGCGCTGCTGATGTTGATCGAGCAGAGCAGGCAGCAGGCGAGGCTCAGCGCGCGGCGACACTCAGCCCGGGACAGCGCGACCGCTGCCGCGTCTCTATGGCGTGTAATGTGGGCCTCGTCCGTCTGATTCCGAGGAGCGCGCCTCCCTCCTTGTCGCACCCATGGGCCCTGCCATCTTCAACATAGGGCACCGCCATAAGGGCGACAAGGACGGAGGCACGAGAGCGGTCTTCTGAATCAGACGGCCGCGCTTTAGGAGAGGCACTCTACTTTTACGAGCTGCTGCGCTGTGAGTCCTCGCTCTGGGTCGGGTCGCGTATGAGTGCCTAGGCCCGAAGGGGTACTTCACCTCCTCCAATCAGTGTTCGCCCTGTGTTCCAATCACTATCCAATCACATAATTTTACGTCAAAAATATATTTTAAGCACCTTAATATAGCAAACGGCAAAATGGTCAAATTTTCCTGCCAATCGCAATAGACCATATCGGTAAACCGAAAAGAACGAAGAACAGAAAGAAGAAGCAAAGACGGGTATGAGAAGTATAGAATGCGGCGTCAGTTCCACCGTCGTATTTAGACGATTAATGAGACTCACATAATGTTAAAAGATGACTCAACCGTCTAGTGTGTTAGTTTTATGTCAAAAGCGCTGCAAGATATTGTTTTTAGTCGAAAACTGCTGAATTGAAAGAGACGGCACATCATAAATTTGCCATACTCCGCTTTGCTTTTTCTTTCTGTTCTTCGTTCTTTTCGGTTTACCGATATGGTCTATTACAACCCATCCAACCAGTGTACGCCTATATATCTAAAGAGTGAAGTACCCCTCGCCTGGGTCCGACCCGAGCCGAGGCCCGCGAGGCACGGTACAGAGCAGGGCGACACGGTGGCGCCTATGGCACCGCGCTGCCACGCGGAATGCGGCCGCCGCGCCGTCCCCCCGCCCTTCAGCGCCCCGCCTCACACTTTAATTGTCCTCCATTATGGAGAGCTTCTCCAGCAGCAGCAGCGACGGCGGCCCGGCCCGGCCCGGCCCGGACCTCCACAATGGAGGCCGCTGCTGGATCTACTGGAGGACAAAAGGACCGCGGCGGTGGCGGCCGCGCTGGCATTAGCATCGGATGTCACGACGGCGCCGCACCGCGCGGGCCTAGCAGGGCGTGGCGGGGCGTGGCGCGGCCCTGCCCTGCGGCACCGCCAAAGCCCAGGCAGAACCCGCGGCGCGCTGGAGCAGACGCTGCGCACGAATTTTACCAAAATTTTCGTGAATCTTGAATTTTCTCGAATTTTTGTGAATTTTTGCTGATTTTTTTCTGAATTTGTGTAAATGTTTTGTGAATTTCTCGGAATTTTTCTGAATTCAGAGGTGTACAAAAAATTCAGAGTTGTTTCCCCCTCGACATTTCTTCTCCTCGGGTCGTCGTGGAGCCCAAGCCGTCTGCCCTCCTCGTATATAGTAGAAAATCACAAGCACGCGATCGACCACCAGGACCGGGCTGACGACAAGGTCGTGCCGCGCCCTACAGCCTGCTGCAGCCCAGCCCAGAGCTGCGCCCATAGCTTGAGCGCCTCCAGCCCTGCGCGGCCCGGCCCGGCGCGGATCCGTTTGTTTTCGTCGTTCCAGCAGCCACCGGCCGGGGCTGGTGGGGCGGATCAAGTATTATCGCCGCGGACCTGCCCGGCCCGGCCCGAGTCAGCGCGGTGCGACGGTGATCGTCACACCTCTTTTTATGTGGTGACGGCGCGGGGCGCTGAAGGCTGATGGAGCCGGTATCCTGCCGGACCCGCGGCGCCCGCGGCCCGGTATCTGGTCTCGTAATCCGGTCCCTGGCCGGCCGGCATGCTTATGATCCCGAACCTGAACCTAGATCCTGCAATGGATGGCCGCAAATCGTCGTGCCTCTCCTCTGTCTCTCTCCCTCACACGCAGAAACCCCCTACGACCCCCAGACGGTACGACGTGCGTTGTCTGCTCGTTGCATTTGGCGTATTTTCTTGGCGACACAGAAAAAGAAAATAATACTCATTCCGCGGCCGGCCGCTGGCAGCAGCGCAGCGCAGCAGCCCCCTTGCGAACGCTATGGCCGCACGCCGCTGGCCTGGGAATCCACCTTCGAAAACAAACAAAAAACACACAAATGTTCCGCTAGGCCGCGCGCCGCGCTCGGCCTGCGCGTCCTTCCCTGTGCTGTAAGCCCCGTGGCAGCGCGTGGCAGCGCGGGGTGTGGCGCGCCGGCCCGGCCCGGCCCGGCAGCGCCCCCAGGACTGCATTGTTGCGTCAGTACGTCTCACTTGGGCTGCCAACTGTAGCGGCCCCGGCCTGGCCCGGCCCGGCCCGGCCCGGCCCGGCTGGAGCTGCTGGAGTCCCGCCCGCCGCCAGCCCGACCTGCACTGCACTGCAATGCCTCCATGATCGCCTCCTGGTTGCTCCCCGAGAGAGCTTGTTAGGCGCTCCACGCCGCGTCAACTTGGCAGCGGAACAGGGGCAGGCTGGTCCGAGCCGAGCAGGGCGGGTTGCGATGTGGGTGTGGTGCTTGATGTATGTCGCCGTGGTTTACGGCCTGGTCTCCCTGAGCTACGGCCCGGCCCCGCCCCGCTCTGCCCCGCCCCGCTCTGCCCCGCCCCGCCACGCTCTGCACGTGGCGCAGATTGCTTGTATTACAGATTTGCATGTCATGGAGGTTTTTGCGGCCTTTTCGTCGTCGAACAGCGTTATATTACACGTCGTCAAAACGCGCGGCGACGCGGGCGAAGGGGCGTGGCTGGTGTGGACCGCAGACCGCTCTCTCAGTAACGGCGCCTGCCGAGACACTCTGGTGCAGCGTCTCGGTGGATACCCCGTGGCGGCGACCTCCTGGTGAAACTCTGGTGACACCCTGGTGACACCGCGGCGGCTCCCGCAATGACCCCGGGGAGTTGCCGAGTTGCCACGAAACAAGCAATGCATTCCCACGGTACGGCACACATGCACTAAACGACACGGCAGACGGTGGTGTTGCAGATTGCGAGTGCGCCGCGGGTCGCACGTGGGGTGGGAGGCGCGGGCTGCATCAGCAGCAACGCTAGCCTGGTAGGTAGGCCAGTGGCGGTTTTGAGTCCGTCTGAAGGGGGGGGAGAAGCACTTCAGGTTGCCTACATACAGGAGTTTTGTCGTGCAAATTGCCTACTTTCCAGGCGGCTATCTAGGGCCGATGGGGGGGGGACATTACCCCCAGTTCCCTCCCCCTAAAACCGCCACTGAGGTAGGCAACCCTCCAGCACGAGTGTGCAACGCGCTGCCTACCGGGCCAGGCAGCTCCTGTTAGCTGTGCGGGGCTTTTGTCATGTCGTGAGAACTTTTTGTTTGTTTTCTTTGCCGTTTTTTTTTCCTGCGACTCTATGGCACCAGTGGCACGTACGTGTGCTGTGCTGGCATGGCGGTCATGTCGCGGGGCGTTCTCGTCATCGCCGCTGTGGGGCGGGGCGGGGCGGGGCGGGGCGGAGAGTCCAGTCAGTCAGTCCATCGAGCGCGCGGCGCGGACAATACGAGCACGAGCGGGGCTGAGCAGAGTCGAGCCGCGAGCCGAGCAGAGCGCCCACGAGCCGCACGAGGCGCCGCGCTCGCTTGCGTAGTCAAAGTGGGCTTGTAATGCACCGCAATGCTTTTGTAATGGAAAAGCATTGGCCGGCCGGGGCGGGGCGGGGCGGGGCGCTGGGCGGGATGGACCGCTGAGATGATTCACCGCATGCGGCGGGCGTGTGCCGTATTGCGATTCGGTGTGTGTGTGTGTGTGTGTGTGTGTGTGTGTGCGTGTGTGTGTGTGTGTGTGTGTGTGTGTGTGTGCGCGCGCGCGCGCGCGCGCGCGCGCGCGCGTGTGTGCGCGCCTGAGTGAGTGTCGCCATTCATAATCGACGTCAGTACTGTAAAGTATGAACATTTTCGTCCCGCAAATTGGAGGGGGAGGGGGGGAGGAAAAAGGTGCGCGTGATTGTTATTTTACGTCGTCTAATTTATTTTTGGTGTTTGTTTTTGCCGTTGACTTATTGGACGAATGGTGTCCCCGTGGCCGATATAATTCTGATGGAGTGAGCTTGTTATTTTCATGCTGTTGTTGCTGGTGGTGGTGGTGCTCTTGTTGTTGAGACGTCCGTGAAAGGGAACTTACTCGTCCTGCTCGGACAGACTCTCTAACTGTCTCTCTCTTACCTTGGTGCGGCCGCCCTGCACCCGTTCCCGTTGGACGTATGGGTATCGCCTCGGCAACCGGTTCACTCTGTGCGGCGTTATTCTGGTTCTGTGTCGCGAGCCCTCCTCGGCACGCCTCACGCCTCGCCCTTTGCGGGGCACGTGACCACAAGGCGAAAGCATTTTATTCCGCGACGAATGAGAACCGCGGTACTAGTAACGTTAAACCGCTCATCCAGGTAATTCACTTTTTAGCAGATGATACGTAGTATCAGCACTGAAGTAAAGTGAGCGTGGTTAGTGTAAAGCGTTGTAAAGTTAGCGTGATCAGCGTCAAAAGTAAAACGTGAAAGTTGTCCTAAGCTGTGAAAAGTTAGAGTTGTTTCCTAAGGGTATATGAGCGCGGCTACAGCGGGCTTTAGCGTGCCCCGCGCTCCGCGCCCCGTTCCGACTAGCGTTGTCCATATTCAGGCTATCGGCAACTCGTAGATTTAAACAATGGACGCTACAGTCCTCGGCTGCCATCTGCAGCCGCACCATGCGCGAGGGGGTATTTACTTCGAGAAAACTTGTACAGAGTACTCCGTATTACACTGTATTACGCGGTATTACACCAGTATTACATAGAAAATGCTGCAATCGTAGAGCATATTTTGATATTTTTGGGTATTACATTACGCGTAATACCGTGTAATACCCAGTCAAGTGTACAGGGTATTACAGAAGTGAATACCCCCTCGACCATGCGCAGCCCGAGGGGGCCTCAACTCACCCAAAATTTGTACACATGATTTCAAGATTTCACATGATTTCACATGATTACACCTCTTATAACTGAAAGAAATAATTCGTAAAGTAAATACAAGGGTATTTTGAGCTTTATGAGCCCAAAAATACGCACTGAAATCAATTTTTTCGGCAATAGATCCACATTTTTTTTCACAATGATTTCGAAGATATCAGCGATTGTGTACATGATTTCAGGAGTTGAGGCCCCCTCGGCGCAGCCCTATAGCCCTATACTCCAATGGCTGGTTTACGACTCATAAAGCTATAGGGCCCCCTCGCGCGCCTCGCCTCGTCGCGACACGCCGAGCCACGCTCCGCCATCCGCTTCGCTACGCCCCGCCACACGCAATGCCATACCATAGCGGTGTTATTTGAAGTTTTTAGCAAATGATACATAGTATCCGCAGCTGAAGTAAAGTTCGCGTGGTTAGCGTAAAGCTTGTAAAGAAAGCGTGATCAGCGTCAATCGTAGTCAGAAAAGCGTTGCAAAGTTAACGTAATCAGAGTCAAACGTAGTCAGAAAAGCGTTGGAAAGTTAACATAATCAGCGTCAAACGTAGTCAGAAAAGCGTTGTAAGTCTAAAGTATTAGTTTTAAGTCATCTGCTTTCACGTTAGCGTTAACGTTTTTTTTCCCCTTAAAGAACAGGCTTATACCGCTCATGGAAGTCAGGAATAAGTCAGGAAGAAAAAAATTGGGGTAATATCATGGGACGGAACAAGGTTGGAAAAGAAGACGGGTAATTGTCTAGTTTCAGATGGAATAGGCTCAAGTAACTCAGTACACACCCTGGAATCCAATTTCTCACTCAAAATATGAGAGGACACTTTTCCATACTAAATTAGAGTGAGAATTTTTAACCTGACTCTTTTCGAGCGAGATATTTTTGAGCCTAGCTCTATTTGAGTAAGGATTTTTTAACCTCACTTAATTTGAGCGGGCGAGGAAAAAAATTCGTACTCTCCAGAGAGTAATAAAATTGCCCTCAAATTCTCACTCGTATGGGGCGAGAAATTATGACTCGTAGATTTTCAGTGCTGTCAGCATTTAGGGCCGACTCTTAGTTCCCTAAAAGATTGGTTTCCACTCACCATGAATGTTTTTTTTTAAATTCTATTTTTTTACCACCTTTCTCACCACATTGAATTTTGAATACATAAAAGTTCGTTTTATTGCAAATTTAAAAACATTGTAATACATAACCGAAATAAAGTTATCGATTGCATCCCCTTCCTCGTGCTGCTGATCGTTCCACACCCTCGTGCTGATGCTGCAGGGGAAACAATCATCATGGGAAAATCGTAGTTCCCCCGACCTCGTGCTAGTACAGGACAGGGGAAGCAATCATAACGGGATAATCTTTACCCAACCTCGCACCGATTTGATATTCGGGCTCCAAGTATAATTTTATTTTTTATCTGTTTTCCAGAGGCTGTCGCACCAGTAACTTATCGTGCCCTCTCGCTAGCAAGATCCATCAAATGCCATGGAAAATCTCAAATGCACAAAACGCAGCAAGAAACTTGGTAGCCATGGATCTCTCAAGAACCATCTTCTAATCCACACAGGGGAAAAACCCTTTGGCTGTAGCATATGCAACAAGAAATTCATAAGGAGTGAGAATCTTCGAATCCATCTTCGAACCCATACTGACGAAAAACCCTTCGAGTGTAGCGTATGTAACAAGAAATTCACAAAGAGTTGTAGTCTTAAAATTCATCTTCTAACCCATACTGGCGAAAAACCCTTTGAGTGTAGCGTATGTAACAAGAAATTCACAACGAGTTCTACGCTTAAAAGTCATCTTCTAACCCATACTGGCGAAAAACCCTTTGAGTGTAGCGTATGTAACAAGAAATTCACAATGAGTTCTACGCTTAAAAGTCATCTTCTAACCCATACTGGCGAAAAACCCTTTGAGTGTAGCGTATGTAACAAGAAATTCACAACGGGTAGTGATCTTAAAAGACATCTTCTAACCCATACTGGCGAAAAACCCTTTGAGTGTAGCGTATGTTACAAGAAATTCAGGCAAAGTGGTCGTCTTCAAAGTCATCTTCTAACCCATACTGGCGAAAAACCCTTTGAGTGTAGCGTATGTAACAAGAAATTCACAACGAGTTGTAGTCTTCAAAGTCATCTTCGTCGAACCCATATTGGCGAAAAGCTCTTTGGGTGTAGCGTATGTAACAAGAAATTCACAAGGAGTGAGAATCTTCGAATCCATCTTCGAACCCATACTGGCGAAAAACCCTTTGAGTGTAGGTTATGTAACAAGAAATTCACGCAAAGTGGTGGTCTTCAAAGTCATCTTCGAACCCATACCGGCGAAAAGCCCTTTGAGTGTTGCGTATGTAACAAGAAATTCACGCAGAGGAAAGTTCTTCGAATCCATCTGCGAACCCATACTGGCGAAAAACCCAACTAAGAATGGCATTAGTAACAAGAAATTTACTTACGGAAACTGGCAGTCTGCAAGACTATCTTTCAACTCTTCTTGCGGAAAACCGTTTGACTGTAGCATATGCATCACGAACTTTGCACTCTTCGATGGCATTTCTGAACTGACTCGTGCTGAAGCTGACATGTTTCATGAGTTTGACTCACACTATGAGTCTGTTCGTTTATTGAAAAAGTATCTATTGTTATAACTGTTCTACTTTTGTCTTTGGTAATCGAACCATGGTTCGGTCGGTGCACCATAATAAGTGTAGTTACACTGGTAAAACAAATGTTTAGTTTCTATACAAAATGGTGTATGAGTGGCAATTCTATACATGACATGATGTATAGCAGGAACTAAACATGACAAGATGTTTAACACCTATGCACTTCGCAAATGTTTAGAGGTTAAACATTTTGTGATGTATAGAAGTATACATTTGGGCGAAGCTTCACATGGAAATGCATAGGGATACCACGCTGCGCCACGTGTATAGCCAACTGAACACTTGCAAAGTGTTTGGAAAACAAACATCTGCTGATGTACAGTTTGAACTAAACATGATCTAGTGTTTAAGTATTAAACATTAGCAGTTAAACATCGTTTGATGTTAAGAACTATACATTTGTTTTACCAGTGTATTAGTATTATTACTATTACCACCATTATCATCATCATCACCATCATTGTTTAGTAACTCCCGAAACTGCCATAACTAAAGCAGAAATTTTCTATCCGCCTGAAAATTTCGATCCTCGCCGATGACCCCACCGGCGTCTGAGCAGCGTTTCTCGATGACAACCTTGGCAGCTTCGCCGGCCCTACCGCTGACGTGAATATGTGAGAAGGCGGCGATGCACCATGCGGGCGGGGCGGAATGTGGGAGGGGAGGGAGTGAGGGAAAACTCAGGCGGCCAACTCATGTATTTCTGTGTACACTTACTTTGTCTTTCTTGTATTTTGAATATATTTTTTCGGTATTTTTCTCGTATTTTTGTTGAGTATTTCTATGTATTTCTGTGTATTGTAGAGTATTTCCTTGTATTTTTAGTGTATTTCTAGAAATACATAGGTATTTCTGTGTACACGTTATTTTCGAGTTTTTTTTTTTTTTGACAGCGTCCGCGAGCAGCGCACTCCACGACGACGCTGCGGCATATCCAATAAACGAAAGTCAAACATCGACACACACACACTCACACGATATGCTGTGCGCGGCCGTGCGGTCGTAAATCACCTGACGATGGAATGAAACGCTCTTTGTGTGATGCGCCGCGTCGGAGCGGGGCGGTTTGGGGCGGGTTGCCCTTGTAGTACTCTACGGTCGTAAGTCAAGACGCGGAGCTACGTATGTACCCATCCCGCAGCCGTAAGCTTCATTACGACAAAAGAGCACCACGGCTAGAATGAAAGAAAGCAGCGGGGCCCAGCGAGCCAGCAGCAGGGTGCGGAGTGCGGAGGGCCGCGCGGGTAGGGCGGGGCGGAGCCGCCGGGGGCTGGGGGCCCTACCGAATGGGCCGCGCGACGGCGCTGCCGGTCGCTTAGCGGGCGCCGCATCCTCCCACAGCCATCATCAGACAACTTGCAACTCCACGACCGCGCGCGCGGTGCGGCGGTGGCGACGCCGAGCTCCGCCCCGCCCCGCCCCACCCCGCCCCGCCACACCCCGCCACACCCCGCCACACCCCGCCACACCTCGCGACGCCACGCTCCCACGCTTTCTCAGCGGCCCGGGCCGTGGCGGGCGTGGAGTCGTGGGAGAGCACTAAGGTGCACTGCGCGTCCTCGGGCGTGCCGCTCCTGCCCGGCCGAACCTTGTGCTTGCAGCAAGTCTTGCAGGCCGCCAGCGACCAGTCCTTCTAGGAGGATTAAATACATTGCCCGCCCGCCTGGACGAGCGCGCGCGCACGGGCACCTCCACGGGGCAGAGCGGGGCGCGGCGGCTCAGCACGGAGATAAGGTGACGCAGTGCGCGGCGGCCTCGCGCCCTCCGCCCCGCCCCGCCCCACCCCCACTCACCGCCCCGCCCCTCCCCGCCCCGCCTCTATGAACTGGCACAAATTAAAGGTCCGATCACTTTCGCAACCAGCGCACGCCGCGAAGGTAATTCGACCCGCGAGCAAACGCGCCCCGCCCCAGCCTGCCCCTCCTCAGCCCCGCCCCGCCCTGCCCTGCCGGGACAGAGAAATGATTGCGATCAATAACTCTTTGATCACTCCGCGGCCAGTCGCCGCTCCACCCGCGAGCTCAGCGCGCCAGGATCGCCGTGGACCCGAACCTCCTTGTCGTGGTTTCGGACGTAATGGCTATCGGGAGGTAATAGGAAAATTGCCGTCGGGCCTAGCTTGTGCCTGTACGACCAGCGGACAGCCTCGTGCGCGTAGTGGCTGCCAGTGGTCCAGCTTCGCATCCACTCTGCGTTTTCTCGCGCGCGCGCTCGCTGCTACCGGCGGCAGCGCGAGCGAGGTCTGTTGGCGCCGAAAGAGTTGAAAATACGTCGTGGAGCTGGGCGTTGGGCGTGCTAGGCCGGGCCATCCACGCCGCCGTAGCGCCACATGACAAGCCGTTTGATGTACCTCGCGGAAGCGAAACTAACGGCGGGGCGGGGGCTCGAAGGATTCGATTAACCTTGGCATCCAAACCCACGCGTTATGAACACAGACACACACTCACAGCAGAGCACCGCTGACGGGCGCGCAGCACATGTTGTTGGACCCCGGATAGTTGTGTAATTTATTGCGAACTATTGGGTCTGTCCCTCGCCAGTGTTTGAAGGTTCTCAACCGCCTCGCGCTCAAGTCTGCGCGCCCTGCTGGCAGGTGCAGGGTGCGCAGTAAGGGGTAGCGATTACCCACTTTTTTCGATATTGATATCGGCTATATGCGGAAAGTGTGCTATCCATAGACCAGATTAACTGTGTAAAATCGTTTTTTGATCGGACAATATCTTCAGGGTCAACGGTGGCCTTGAAAATACGAAAAAACGTGAGATTTGCCTTTATGTAGGCAACCCGCAATACAGCCACTTTGGCGCTTCCGGTGGACTCTGCTGGTGAAAATGGTCAGTTTGAACATCACACAACACCCTACGTTCGCTAGAACGTGGCTGTGGGGACTTAAATACACTCTAAACATCCTCTAAATAACATGAAAAATGGTCCAATTCGGGCATTTTCTACTGATTGTATGTTCTGCTAGTTCCAAGTGTGGTTGCTTCCAATTGGGATTAGGCGAGATGGGAGGATGGTGGGAGAGAGTGGGAGGCTCAGGAGAAAGGCGGGGTCGCACGGCAACCGACAGTGGGACAGAATCCCGAAAAAAGTTTCAAAAATAATTTTCAATAGATCTTTCTTTTAAATTATAGCGCTATTTCTGTCTCAAGGGTTTTTCAACAAGTGATTTCTGTTTTTGAAGTCAATTTTGAGGTGAAAGGTGCGGATCCAGGGCAAAAAAGATAAATGTCTTAATTTCTTGCCTATGGCCCGAAAATTGGCCCTCTGTTCATATCTGAAATCGATTGCGACGGCTAGGTTTAATATAAAAAAAATGCAAAAGTTTGCTAATAGTATCAAAAGACAAAAGAACACACGCTGACTGGCAATGTACTTTTTCGTACATGTGAAATGTACGCATATAAACGTGCGGATTTATGTAAAAAAATCGTGTAGAATTATGCAAAATATTGTGCATAGATCTGCAGAATTTATTACATTTCGAAAAAATGCACAATAATAAACAGATTCATGTACAATATTCAACATACTTCTGCACGATATTTTACATAAATCCGCACGTTTATATGCGTACATTTCACATGTACGAAAAAGTACATTGCTAGTTAGTGTGCAGCCTTTTGTTTTTGAAGATGTACGGTTACGCTTCTTGATCTCTTGCGGAGTACTATGGTTACTGGACTTGCGCTGTCTGTTTTTGAAGTCAATAATTTTCAGGTGGAAGGTGCGGATCCAGGTAAAGAAGGGACCACCATGACGAGCACTGGCCGGCTCGCCGCACCCGCCTGGGTAAATTGTTATAGCCGCGAGTGGCCTGTTCGCATGTTTACGCAAAAGGAGTCGATTCGGTATCATAGAGTAAGTCGTCCCCTATAGTTTGGTACCAGGAAGATGACATAAAACCACAGGAATCGAACTGTAGCTTAAAAAACGATATGACTGAGATGAGTGACAGGGCTATTGAAATACACTATTTTATAGTGCGTGGAAGTGAAAGAGGGGGGTCTGGGTGCAAGGAATATGTAGAGTAGGGTCCAATCTTTTATTTTATGCCCACAGGCACCAAATAACTTTGCCCGGAGGCTTGAAGATAACTTTTGAAATCGGAACAGAAAAGGCGCGCTGAAGTGAGCGCTCCAAGCGGCAATTTCCGGAGCTTCCCTAGGGAAGGGCGACCAACACAAAAAATTTTAGAGACTGGTTTCTGATAGTTCAGACATTGGTCTATCCGACTGTGAGGTCAAAATCGCTCTCTTGTATTGTTCAAAAATTTGATTTGTGTCACTTTTGGAGGAATTCTATCATACTGTGTGCCCTCGCACGCCTCTCTCCTGAGCCTCTCACTCTCTCCCACCATCCTACCATCTCGCCTAATCCCAATTGGAAGTAACCACCACTTTGAACTAGCAGAACACACAATCAGTACAAAAGGCCTGAATTTGACCATTTTTCCTGTTATTTAGAGGATGTTTAGAGTGTACTAAAGTCCCCACAGCCACGTTCTAGCGAACGTGGGGTGTTGTGTGATGTTCAAACTGACCATTTTCACCAGCAGAGTCCACCGGAAGCGCCAAAGTGGCTGTATTGCGGGTTGCCTACATAAAGGCAAATCTCACGTTTTTTCGTATTTTCAAGGCCACCGTTGACCCTGAAGATATTGTCCGATCAAAAAACGATTTTACACAGTTAATCTGGTCTATGGATAGCACACTTTCCGCATATAGCCGATATCAATATCGAAAAAAGTGGGTAATCGCTACCCCTTAGTGCGCAGTGCGCAGTGCGCAGCCCAGCCCAGCACGCTCTGCCCCGCCGCACTCCCCCGCTGTGCGGGTTTGCCTATCCCGGTTAAAAACACGGTTAAAATACACACTAAATGGAAAGAAACAATTTTGTCCCAAGAAATATGTTGCGTTTTTGTGCACCTTTTCACAAATTTGTGTAATAATTTGGGACGATTTGTAATATTTCGGATGCAAATTGTCTCAATTTAGTGGGACAATTTGTCCCAAGAAAATTATGTGTACAAAAACGCAACATTTTCTGGTACAAAATTGTCCTTTTTCATTTAGAGTGTAGTTTTTTGCATGTGAAGATCTGTCTTGGATGTCCATTATAATTCTCCATATAATAAGATCCAAGAGAGATCTTGAAATACAAGAAACTATTTTTACCGTGCAGTTTTCGTGGGGTGCTGTTCGGGGCAAGGGGGGCAAGGTGATATGCACTAGGGGGTTATCATTTAAAAACAAATGAAATCAAGAAGAAAGATCCTGAAAAATCCGAAAAATCGAGAACTAAATAAAAATTTAAAAAAGTGACAGAAATTTTCCTTGGAAAAAAATATGACAAAAATAATAATAATTGTACACATTTGTGTGAGAGTTCGCCCCATCGAAGATGCCCTGCCAAGGTCCGAAAGGCTCCCGTTGGAGACCCGCGTGTCTCTGTATTTCTTCCCTCCTCCTCCGGGCCGCCCCGGTGCGGTCCCGGCTTCCTGGCCGCAGCTCACGTCAGCCTTGCCCGGTAGCCCACACCGCGTCGCCTCTGCAGCGAACATAACTCGGAAGCCGCCACTGCGTGACAAATGTATGTAGGGGTTATGGGGAAATTCACCATGAGAAGTAAATGTCGTAGAGTGCGGACATAAAATTGTAAAACTACGAACTTGATGAATTTTCAAAATTAAGAAAATGATGGACTTGTTATTCTGAAACGACACAAATTGTCCTTTAAAAATTTCCGCCCTCGATCGTAAATTACAAACATCTGTTGTAAATCTCGTGATAAATTTTCGAAGATCCTTTTTGACTGTGGCAAGTTGAAGTTGAAGTGAAGTTAGCCAGTCCCTGCTGGGCGCCCTGCCTCCTGACCGTGCTGCACCGCTTCCTCACTGGTTTCATCATCCACCCCTTCCCATCTCCGCCTTTCAATTAATTTTTTTTTGAAACAAAAAACTGAACAAAAAAGTTCTAAAAAGTTTTAATCTTTTTCGTTTGGGTCAGAAGAGGACTGCATGGTCGCTACGGACCAGTACTGCTGCCTCTCTGGAGCCAAGCCGCTAATGACTATGAATTAATAACACTATAGCCGTCGTTCAGCCCCACAGCTCCTTGTATCTCTTTATATATGACTTTAAATAATTATCTTTTGAAGAAATGAAAAAAAAAATATCATGTATCTTTGGCTGTTATATTTCTCTGTTTCTCTCGCGGACGTTCGCTCTGTTTTTCGAGTACACCGCAGCGCGTGGTGAGTAAATCAAATCCCACTGGCTAGCGTTTCCCCCGCGACCTGCCCGGCACCGCTCAGCTCAGCGACATTTAATCACCGCGCGGGCCGAGGCGTGAGCGCGGACTTCCCTTGTCCTTGCCATGAACGAAAAATGACAAACTTGTTTGCAATATTTACTTTACTAGCGCCAATGAAATAAACGGGTGTGCGTGTTGTTTCTGTTTCAGAGAGCTCTTGCGTCCCTAGTCTTGGAAAGAATCCGCGTTTCGGACAACAAAGCTAGACAAAATTATTGGAGAACAGATGTTTTCACATAGCGGACCTTGTTCGTCTCGTGAATACCCGGGCCGGGCTGTTGCTCTGTTCCTCTGATCTCTAATGGCGCGTTGCCACATCATAATGTACCTACAATCCCCTGCTCTGCTCTGCGCCGCGCCGCGAGGTATAACGATACGACCGATATAATGGTGCCGCGGTCCTAAACGCAAAGAAAAAAAAAAAGTACTAAAAATCCCCTTCGTGCAGGAGAGTGCTTTCTCACGCGAGCGCGTGGTGCGTGTGGAGCGAGTGCATCGTATCTCAAATCGCTTATTTTGCGCCGGGCGAGTGAGAAGGAGGCGAGAGGGAAGGGAGCGAGTAGGAGAGAGAGAGAGAGAGAGAGAGAGAGAGAGAGAGAGAGAGAGAGAGAGAGAGAGAGACATATAGAGAGGTGGGGTAGGGGAGGCCCAGCCCAGACCTTGCAGCAGAGCGGGCTCCCATACAGCAGTCGTTATCCTTCGGGCGCTATCCTCGTGACTGCCCGGCCGGCGCGGCCCCGCCCGTGTGGGTGGGCGTGTCCCTGCAGCAGGCCTGTAGGTAGTGTCCTGCTAGTGTCCTGTTGAGCAGCGAGTCGTGGTCGGGCTGGTCCGCCCGCTGCTGCTGCCGCGGCTGCTGCCCGGGCGAGGACCGTGGCCGCGGCTTGTTCCTAGAACGTGGCGGGGCGGGGAGGGGGAGGCGCCACTGGTCGCGATAAATCAACGCGCAGGCAGGCGGGGGTGCCGTTGAGATGGATTGGGCATGCTGTTTCCAATTTAATTTTGATTTCTTTTTATATGTTTTTCGTTTTAGCGGTGTACTCTGTTTATTATTAAGTGGGCAGTTGGGCGTATTTCACCGTTACCTCAAAATTAAGGCGTAAGGAAGGGTAACGCAGGCGCACGTTGGAGATCCCGGGATAAAGTGATAAATCTGGGGGAATTGCTGGGCCGGGCCCGACCGCACCGGGCCCCGGGCCGGCTGAGCGGCAGTGACTTCAACGCAGGTGAGCGACGAAAGGCCGTACCGCGCGGGACGGGACGCGGAGGAGGGAAGACTGAGGGGACCGTTGTATGAAAAGTAGGCAAAACCCGCCCAACACACAGCTGTGTTGAGCGGTCGGTATTCGCGCCTGACTACTAGCAGGCCATTCCTCTGCACAAGCGTGTACCTAAGTTGCCTAGTAGGCAGGCGTGAATACAGACCTCTCCACAGAGCTGTGTGTTGGACGGGTTTTACCCATCACCTATCTGGCAACACTAGTCCTTCACTAGAAATTCTAGCGTTTACCGATTTTTCTGATTTTTCTTTGTACTTTTCTGATTTTGTCTTGATTATTTTTATTTTATTTTTTTTGGTGAAGGATCCCTCTGGAAAGACACGTGGAGGATCGCCGCAACCAGCTGTGGGCTCTCGCGCTCCGTCCTCCACACCACACCACACTATACTCGTCTTTTACGCGGAAATGTTGGGAAATGTGCTGTTATGGTCTGTTATGGTAACACCCCGCCTCCGCCTAGTCTGAATAAAACATAATGTAGTCTGCTCCTGGTTTGGGGGCGCCTCTCTGCGCGCGCTCCGCGGCTCCGACCCGCGAGGTCGTGGAACTGAGAGTGGTGGCGTGGAGCGGCGGGGCGGGGCGGGGCGAGGCGAGGAGGGCGCCGTTCGGAGCCGGTCCTGCACGCCGGGCCTGGCCGGACCGACCGCGGGCCTCTTCCGGCCCTACCCGACCCGCTCTCCAGCCCAGCAGGCACCAGGGGGCCCAGGCCAGGCCAGGCTGGCGCGGGGCGGACCGGCACCGCCAGGCCAAAACGCGTTTGGGAAGTGCAATAATCGTTTGTAGACTCGCGCTACACACATTCACGCACGCCGTCGGCACGGGGCGCGGGGCGGGGCTGGGCGGGGCAGGGCAGCCCAGCCGGGAACTTTCACTCGATTTGAAACATGCGTTGCGCCGCTGACCGGCTGTGGCTGTTCGGTGAGCCCCCCCGCCCCGGGCCGGACGCGCACAGCCAGTCTCCTGTTGGAGCCTCGCCTCGCGGTACCGCAGCAGACGCGAGACACCCTGCGCCGCTCGGTTCAGACCTCTGTCCTTGTCGCACGCATGGAGCCCTGCCAACCCCAACATAAGGTACCGCCACACGACGTGTGACAAGGATGGAGGTATGAGAGGGGGGATCTTCTGTATCAGACGGCAGCATCACGCTACGCTCCAGACAAGACAGGGCAGAATGTGTCACGTCACAGCAGCGGGGCGGGAGGCGCGGCGGCGGCGCGGCGAGTTCCTTCTGAGGTCACAGAGGAGTGCGTGCGTTGAAGCCGCCCCGCCGGCGCCCTGCCCTGCCCCGCCCCGGGGAGTCACTCAAGGAGTTACTCTAGTCGTACGAAGGCGTGGTCAGGATCGTTGCCCTCTGGCCTTACGGAGCGCCGAGGTGGTGTGAGGTGTGTGCGGTGTGGAGAAGGACTTCTCTCTCTCTCTCTCTCTCTCTCTCTCTCTCTCTCTCTCTCTCTCTCTCTCTCTCTCTCTCTCTCTCTCTCTCTCTCTCTCTCTCTCTGTCTAGCCCTCGCCCATGAAGCTGCTGCGCATGCCGCTAGCGGGGGGCCCGGGCCCGGGCCCGGGGGCCAGTTCAGCCGCGGCCGGCGGATAGACCCGCTCGATATAGATTCCGCAGGCGGCCGTGACAGCGCGCTGGGGCGGTGCCATGGCATGGCATGGTGGCCGGGGCCGGGCCCGGAGGAGTCATGGGCCAAAGTCATGGCAACGGTGGTCCGGTGGGGCGTGGCGGGGCGGGGTGCGGGGCGGGGTGGCGGCCGGGTGGTGGCCGCACCTGTGCACTCAGGCAACGCACCAGGGAGCACGCTTCCGGCCGGCCGGGCTGTATGTGTCTCAGGGTGCCGGCTCTCCCCCTTCTCTCTCACTCCCCGGACTTCTCTCTCCTTCTCTCTCCCCCCCCCCCCTCTCCGCCTCTCCTTCCTCAGTCACCGTCGCGCGTTCACGCTTCGCTGCCCCGCGCGACCTGCGAGAGGACCGGCCGGCCATAACGGCCGGTGCCTGGCCAGGCCAGCAGGCCCGGTCCGGGTCCGGGCTGAGCTGAGAGCTGAGGCCCCCCTGCGGGGCCCCTAAGGGCCGCAGGGCCCCTGTCCTGTCCCGCAGGGCCTGTCCGACCCGAGCATGCTCTCGAGTGGGATATTCAGTCTCAGCAGCAGAGGTGCCTACCGCCTGGAAATTTTTATAGCGAGGTCCTCGACAGTGGGGCTTTTCGTATTTTTATTTACTTTTTTCTAAATTGGGATCTGTCCTCAGGATGACGGACTCTGTGGAGAAGAGGGGCCCTTCTGGAGATACGTGTACCGCTGCAGCCTCTGCGGGTGTCACGTCCGCCTGCGGGCCGCGGGACGTGTGGAGGAGCGAGGCCTCGGGCGGGGCGGTGCGGGGCGGGGCGGGCTGGGGTGGGGCGAGCACCAGGCGCTGTCTCATAATGCCGCGGGCGGGACAAGGAGAAAGACAGAGTGAGAGAATAGTCGGTACGAAAGAGTGTGCGAGAGAGTGGAAGGGAAGTCACTGTGCTGCTCGCTGCGGCGAGGCGAGCGCGCGGGAAAAGGGTGCAGATGGTGAGGTAGCGCAGAGTGCGCAGGGGTGGGAGGGGGGATGTCTCCTCTTTCCCTCCCCGTTCCTACTCACGCTCGCACGCGTGGCCGCCGCACCGCGAACGTTGTGGCGGGTCATATGAATTGCAGGAATATGAGCGCTCTGGACGAGGTGGACGAGTCGGCTACCCGCGGAGACCACGGTGTGCTCTACGTGCACGGCACCGTTCGGCAGAGTTCTCAAACGGGTGGGTCCGAGGACCCGGAACGCGTCCGAATGCGCAGGTGAGAGCGAGAGGGAGATACTATTCGGTTACAGCATCTCACTCGCACCTACGGCTTCGGACGCATTCCGGGTCCCCAGACCCACCCGTTTGAGAACTCTGCCGTTCGGGCCCGGGTTATCTGCGGCCGGCGAGGCTGCAGACTGATCCCGCATGGCGGTTTTAGAAGTGCTCTCTTTTGCTCCTCATGTCCTCGCCTTTATGAGTGCGACAAGGACCGCGAGAGACGAGAGACGAAACCGCCTTTATGGAATCACCCTTATGCTGGGCGTTCCCTCCGCGGTTCCCTCTAACACCCACCCGTCTGACTACGCGCGCGGGTGGGATGCGGCGGCACCTGGACGCCTATCCCCCTTGCTGGACGGAACACCGGGCAGCTTCTGCTCCGCGACTCGCCCGCGGCCTGCCCCTGCTGCCCCGCACCCGGCTCACGACTCCGCGGGGCGGGGCAGGGCGGGGAGGGGCGGCAGTATGACTGACTGCTCGGCGGGCCACGGCAAGGCTGGGCCGGCTGGGCTGCAGCCGCCCTGCCGACTTATTCCGAAGAGCGCTCTCCTCGCTCTGTCTCTCTCGCACCTCCACGGCGAAACCCATGAGTGCGAGAGAGACAGAGTGAGGAAAGCGGCTGCCCCACTTCGTGCCTGTGCGGTCGTGTCTCGCGCGGGGTCCGCTCCGCGCCGTCGCGTCGCGCGTCCTGTCCTGTCGTCTCGTCTCAAGGATGCGGCCGGATGCGTGGCACGCCCGGGGCACGCCCGCCGCTCGCTTCACCCCGCCGGGCTGCTGCTGATGATATCGGAAACGGAATAATTCATTGTCTCCTTCTTCGACCCTTTAAGCATCCGGTGCGCGCACTCCGCCGCACCGCGCACCGCTGCAAGGGCGACCTGGCCCGCTGCCCTCGAATTGTGTCTTCTGTAAAGCTCCGTCCTTCTCGCACTCATGGGACAACCCCCTCTGCGCGCTATGTGGTACCAGTCCACTGGTGCCTGCCGCCTGCCCGAGGGGGGAACAACTCTGAAATTTTTGTCCACCTCGCAAATCAAAAAGAATTCAGGGAAAAATCAGGAAAAAATCAGAAAATGTCAGAAAAGTTCCTAAAACTTTAGAAAGATCAGGAAAATTCACAAAAATTCCTATTAACTCACTAAGATTCTCAGATCTCTTTAAAAAATAAAAAAAAAAATCCCCAAATTTGTACACCAAAATTCAGAGTTGTTTCCCCCTCGCGCCTGGCGCGGTGGCGCGGTGGCTGGGCGGGGTAGGGCGGGGCGGTGACAGCGCGGAGGTGAGGGATGTGGCGGGGCGTACCCTGACAGGACAGGCCAGCAGCATCAGACTGCGCAGAACAGTAATTACACCGCGAGGTGATGCGAGGCGAGGTCAGCAGCGCGCCCGGCACGGCCCGGGCCGGAGGTGCATTGTCAGACGGCTGCTCTGCTCCTCCACCTCCGCCACGTGCACGGAGGTCATCGGCGAACACGCCGCCCATCGAAAAGAGACGGGAGGAGGAGGAGCAGGCAAGAGCAAGAAGGACAGCACACAACGTGGCGTCGTATAGAATTACCCTCCTGTCCCCACAGCCCGGCGGCCTGGCCTGGGGTAACCCCTCGCGTCGCCTCTATCAATGGCACCCCCCGCACCACCGCTCATCAACCCGGCACCCGGCTGTGTATTTACACTGTATCGGAAAGTGCGCGTGTGTGTGTGTGTGTGTGTGTGTGCGCGCGCGCGCGCGCGCGGTTCGGCCGGTTCGCGCCTTGATCTGGATGGAGTGGGGTAGAGAGAGATAGGCATTGAAAACGGTTCAACGGTTCTCATTATTTCTTTCTCTTTTCTCTCTCTCACTCTGGCGCGCGCGTGCGAGGCGCGTGGCAGTTGTCTCTTCTCTTCGCGCTATCGCCGGACGGGGTGGGGCGGGGCGGAACGGGGCGGTGCAATGCGAGGTGTGGTGGGGTGGTCATCATTGTATCGCCAATAAAAATTCATTTTGAAAAATGAAACAAATAACATCAAGACGTAGAATACTGAAAAATCCGAAAAATCGAAAACGAACATACAGAAAACTGAAAGAAATATTTTTTTTTAAAGTCAGAATTAGGGGGAAAAGAGCAAAATTTATCAAAAAGTGAAATTTTTATCAACAAACCATTAGAAAAGTCAAAAAAGTTTGTGTACACATTTTGTATGAGTGATCCCCCTACCCCCCCTTCCCCTCTGGGCGAGCCTATAGGTAGGGCCTCAAATCACATGATCCTTGCCTGCGACCTGTGCCTGGCCTGGAGTGGTTCGCTGATCCGCTAACGAGTCGCACGCTCTGCTCCACTCCGCCGGGGCGGGGCGCTGCGGTTTGCGATTGCCGCGCTCGGCTCGGCGGTGCGGCGCTCCTCGTGGTCGTTGCTCCGCGCGTGCCGCGCCGCGGGGAAGCGCGTGTACGTTATGTTACATTCTTCGGAGGAACCTGTGCGGAGAGAGAGAGAAGAAAGAAAAATATTGAAACATTATCGCGATAAACGTTCCCCTGAGATTTCAACACATTCTCCCATACAATTCTTTTAAGAAATTAAAAATATAAAACCATAATTATTTTTGAGAACCCAACCTTGAATTTTATCCGCACTACACATGTGCTACACACAATCCGGCTATCAACAACACCCCCTTTGATGTCTACTCAAATCAACCTATAGTATACTTGTGCCTGTTTTAAAATTTGTAAGTGAAGTGCTGCGGACCTTGCGTCGTGATCAGGGCCTGATAGTTTCTCTATGCCCGCGCTGCACCGAGTCCAGCGCGCAGCCAGCAGCTCGGCGACAAACATGACGACGGCGAGGGTGTAGCCGACGAAGAGCACCAGGAACGCGGGCTGCATGTTCTTGAGTGCGAGTGCGAGGGGGAAATCACTTCGGGAAAGGGTGTACGAACTATTACATATTACGTTCTATTACGGCTATTTCGCCGCTATTACGGCCATTACGTAGCTATTACGCCGCTATTACGGCTATTACGCCGCTATTACGGCTATTACGCCGCTATTACGGCTATTACGACGCTATTACGGCTATCACGCCGCTATTACGGCTATTACAAAGCTATTACGAAGCTATTACACAAGTATTACGCTGCTCTTACGAGGATATTTTGCGTGCATGACACTACTCTTCGTTCATTTGCTGCTCTTTCCATTAAATTAGTCAATCAGTACGACTAAAACTTCAAGAAAATGCGTCCGACGGAAGAGAATGCAACCAACCGTGCAAAAAAAAAAAAAACAAAAAAAAAACGAGACTTTTTAATGCCATTTTAAAGTCGAAATCGAAAGGTCTGCCAGATCGACTCACCCTTACACTTATTCTGCATACCCACTCTTGCTTAATTTTTCATATCGTACGACCACCGAGAGTTTAGCACGCCAAATGGAAAGGAAGTATAGGCTAGCCCATGAGTGCGAGAGATATTTGATATTTTATTGGAAATTGCCGTCCCAATCTGCTATAGTTTATGTATACTTTAAGTATACTTTTACTAAAGTACTACCTAAAAGTGTCATTTTGGTATACCTATTTCCATGCGTTAACGCTGTGCGTCAGGAAGTAATGTAAGAAACAGAGTGCGTCACCTTTTTGGAACAATTTCGGTTTAAAAGAATTAGACCTAAAATCGTCGTTGTGGTACTGATGTGACATTTACTATTATTCAATTGTGTCTACTAAAATGGTGCATCATTTTACAGTTTTGTAGTTGATGCTACGACCATGCTTCAATTTATCTCTTTAAACCCTTCGAAGAAGATAAGATATGTACTTCTATATTCAATCATGGCTCTGTGTAAAACCTACTAGACAATTCAGAAAAAGTAGTTGAGTTCTAAAAGTTTCGGTTCTGCTAACGAGTAGAGCTCGAAAACGTTTCAACGTAGACACCTAACGTAAGGTGTATGTGTAAGGGTGCTTGTCAATGTGTTGCTGTTAGCTGGTTTTCTTGCCAAAAATCTCAAAGAAAAGATTGATTTTTTTTTAATTTAGGAAGGGGATGTGGGATAGTATTTAACTGAGACAACAGAACTGTCTGTGTGGTCACAAACTAACCAACCGTTCTTTTAAAACAGACCGAAGTGCAGCCTCGAGCTTGAGCGCTTCATCCTCATAAGGCGCCATTACAACGCTATTTCGCTCTATTACGCCACTATTACGCTCTATTACGGGCAATTTCGCCCTATTACAGGCTATTACGCACTATTACGGGCTATTTCGTTCTATTACGTAATTATTACAGGTCTGGGTGTACGAGCTATTACGCAAGTGATTTCCCCCTCGTGCGAGTGCAGTGGCCTGCTGCTGCAGGCCGTGCCTGTACGAGTTACGCCGGTCCAGGTCGTCGATGACGTTGTCCCAGAGGTCCAGGATGCCGCTCTCTACTAGTCGCTGGTAGGTAGAGGCCAACAGCATCCCCAGGGGTGACCCGGGGGTCCACTTGGCCAGCGCCCTGCGGGTACGACGGCCCAAGGAGAAGCGGTGGACCGTTGTTTGTGGGATGTTAACACGCCTTATGCTCCGCTCGAAAAGGGGGTCTTCAATGGCGATCAGCGCGCTGTTCCTGTGCAACGCTATGTCCTGTAGAGCGCGGTTTAGGTCCAAAACTAATTTCCCGTTGACGATCTTAGAGATGTCGTTCGTACGTTTGTCGGCGAATTGGGCCAACTGAATCGACATATCGATCTGCAATCCGCTGTCTTCCAGGGCTTCTAGGCTGTCGATCTCGCCGCGGGGCCGGGCCGAGGACAGCATGCCGAGCAGCAGCCCCTGGTAGGCGGCCGCGATCACGACGCAGACGAGCAGCCAGACGGCGAGCAGCGGGCGCAGCGCGGGGCCCGCGGCCGGGGGCGGCGGGGGCGGGGGCGCCTGCGCCAGCAGGGGGGCGAGGGCGAGCAGCAGCGCGGCCCCGCGGTCCCTCCTGAGCGCGCAGGCCAGGGCGGCTGCCGTGCACAGCGCGGCCAGCGCCGTGCTCCACCAGACCGTCGTGGAGAACTCCAGGGTGACGGCGGCAAGGGGGCTGACCGCGGGACCGAGCCCGGCGGGCACCACCACGACAGCAGAATACATTTTATTTTCGCTTATAAAGCTTATGGCCTTGGGATCGTATCTTCTTGGGACTCCAAAGCCCGAAAAATATGCGTCTAGTCGACATAGTCGGATCTTTTTACTGAGGAATGTTTTTGCTCTTAGAAGAGCGGCGTCTGAGGTGACGTTTATAGTAGTTTTGGCTGATTTCCAAAGCCCGTTCCTACCGCTTCTCCGCGCAATGTCGAAAACCTTTTCCGCCATCCATGAATCTCCCTCCGTTAGTGTAAGTTTTACAAAGTTTAGGGGTTCGGGTGGGTCTGGTAGCCTCCAGCTGCTGCAGAAGTTCGTGAAGACCTTAAAGATGCCTCCCGCGCGCTGCCAGCGCTGCTCTGTGGGCGACCAGCGATCCGACAAATTTAACGCGAGCGACGAGTTGTGACTCATGATGCACCTGTCGTCGTTGGTGTGGTAGAGGCCGATGCTGCCGCTTGGTGCGGCGACGACCGCCCCCAAGTGCCGTCCGCACAACATGAAAGGGAATACGTTCACTGGAGGGGTGGAGAGGACGGACTCGTCCTGCACCGTGAACCAGTACAGCGCGCGCTCCCAGTGGGCCTCGTACTCCTGCATCAGCGTCCACGGGTCCGCCGGCCTCTCCCACACAAACATGACCAGCACGTTGATCGCCAGGCTGTACCCCGCTCGCTCCCAGTACCGGTCCGTGTCCGGGAGCACCATCCGGGCGGTGCGCGGGGACAGCCGGCGGAGGAAGTCGCCGGTCCAGCTGGCTTTGCCGTAGAGCAGCAGGGTGGCGTTCTGCGTGTCGAGGAAGGGGGAGAGGAGTGCCAGGGCGGCGGCGGCCTCGTTGGCGATCTCGTCACCGGCGGGGTCGAGGCCGTGAGCCGGGCTGCACAGCAGCAGCACGACGCAGAGGACGGCGACGTCCATCTCGCCCCCTTGACGTGCGGGTACTGCTCGCGCGGACTGCCCACGTGCCCGTCCTCTAAAAGCGTAGAGGTGCCTCGCCATCGACCGGTCTCGAACAAGAAGAATGTTCAGACGTTATCCTACTCGTGATCGCAGACGTACAAGCCGCTTGGCGACGCGTCACCCTGGGGCGCCCTGGGGTCTGTCGCCGTCAAAGCGAGTCGAGGCGCCGGCCGGGCCGGGGTGGTCTTTGTCTTTTTAGGCGGTCGATTTAGACCGACTATTCCTTATTACTTTCACCCATTCACCAACGCATTCATGCATTTAAATAGGGACGTATGGGGCACCAGCCCCGCAGTCAAACGAACGATTTCACTCTATATTCTAGTGAAAAATACTAACAAAAATAATTTTGACAGAAATTGTGGTGTGGACGATTAATCTTTTAATTTAGCTATCACAAATAGTTCTGGCTAATTATTTTTCTTATTTATCATTGTACGGTTAGTGTTTATACCGAAAAGGTCGTTAAACGGTTTTTGTTTCACAATATAAAAAGCAGGGTGTGTAAGTCCCGAGAGGGGGATCACTCGTATCAAATGTGTACAATGATTGTTTTGACTTTAGATTTTTTAAAACATTTTTGTGTTTTCCTTTTGATTTTTCAAGGAAAATTTCACTTTTTGATTAATTTTGATCACCCCAATTTCTGACGATTTTCAACTTTTATTTCAGTTTTTATTTTGTATTTGTTCTCGATTTTTCGGATTTTTCTGTGTCTTCTTGATTTTTTTTTTTTTTTTTTTTTTTTTTTTTTTAAATATTTTTTTAATGAAATTTTCGGGGCCGCACAATGATTTTCGGGAAGTCAGCAAGAGAGGTGTTCTTACTTCTTTGGGGTATTTTCGTGTAAACTTTTTCGTGACTGTCATTGTGTTAATTTTGTTAGGACCGCGGAAAGAGACGCGCCGATACAAATGATGACTCTCGCCTTAATATATTTTTTTTCTGGCTGCTGCTGCTGCTTCGTCAGAGATGACTTCTGCGAAAGAAGCGGCAAAATTATCCTTGCGGCGTGAGGAACCAGGAGGACAGTAGTTGGGGAGGTGGGCCCCCTGGGGCCCGGGGGAAGGTTGAGGCGTTCCCTGCGCCTTAGCTCACCGGAGCGCCTCGGCCCGCGGCCCGCCTCGCAGGAGCGCAGCGCGCGCCGCGCCACGTCGCCGCCGAGGTTCAATGAGCACATTATTTCACATTTTCCTCGAACGCCATGGATGACTGGCGGAGGCGAAGGAAGGGGTGGGGCGGGGCGGGGTGGGGCGGGGCGGGGTGGCGCGGGGCGGCCGTCGCAAAAGCAGCCGCATCGCGCGCGATTTGAAGCGCACGTCTGGCTCGGCCAGGCCCCGGGAGGCCACGGGGGGTTCTTCACTCAAAAAAATCAGCGTATACCCTAAAACAAAATCAGTAAAACTATCAGAAGAAAAAATCAGATTCATGAAAAATTAGCAAAGATCATGAAAAAATCAGAAAAATCAGATTAAAATCAAGAAAAATCGGAGAAATCTGTGCACGCTTGAATTTAAAGTGAAGGACCCCTCGCCCGGCTCCCGGTCCCGCCCTGGCCCACAAAGCCGCGTCTCTGCTGTGTCTGCCGCCTCCTTGCGCTGGTGCGGCTGCTGCATCCACAGCCACACGCGCGGCGAGGCCAGGCGGTGAGATTAGTCGCGGGTACCCGCGGGGCTACAGCTGGGTGCCAGAGGTGTCCGCGGCCTGAAAATAAAGCAAATCTATCAGGAAAAGCTCTTGATCATTCGAAATGGTGCCCTTACTGCGCGAATGCCTTGGCAAAAAATGTCAGATAGACCTGTACAGTGTATTTTCTAACTCACCTGCTAAGCTATTGTCTGGGCACTGTCGCAGTATGTGAGCGAACTTGTTCTCACAGCAGTGGTTTGGTGCTGTGTGAGTAGTGTATGCGCGCGCGCGTTTGTGTGTGTGTGTGTGTGTGTGTGTGTGTGTGAAGCTTCCCATTGGGGCACATTGCGCAGGCAGGGCACGCGGCGGGTATCGCGTCATGTCAAGGGAGCCCTGCTGACTGCTCCTCGCGGCCCCACATCACTTTCACCTCACCTCCTCCTCCCCCCCTTCAACCACGTCGTGTTTCACGTTTCATTCGAGAGAGAGAGAGAGAGAGAGAGAGAGAGAGAGAGAGAGAGAGAGAGAGAGAGGGGGGGGGGGGGTGAGGGTCTGAGTGAGACGAAGGAGCGGAGAGCGGCGTCTACCCGCTGGTAGACGCAAGCAGAATCTCGGCCGCGCGTCGCACCGGTCGTCGTCGGGCAACTGCCGTGCTGTCCCGTGAGCAGCGGGATTTACCATAAATCAGACTTATGTTGTGGTGCGGAGCCGTGGGGTGCAGGGTGCAGGCGCAACAGGCGCGGCAGGCTCTGCAGGTCGCACGGGAGGGGTGATCTGATCGTGTGACACTCATTGCGGCCGAGGATGAAGAAGGGGAAGTCAGCCGCCTCGGCGGGCCCCCTGCTCAATCAGATCAGAGGAAAGGGATGTCGTTGTTTCAAAATATCCCTACCCGGCCGGGCCCGGGCTGCGGGCCGCGGGTGACGCAGCCCGCTCGGCGTATGCATTCATGGTGGTGGCGGCGAGGTGAGGCGCGGCCGCTGCAGGACGGGGGGGTTGTTGCATAAAGGCCGCGGCGTGCAACAGGAGATATGCAAGTGTACGGTCGAGCGGAGCCTGTGAGGAGGGGATGGGAGGGGAGTAGGAGAGGCTTTGGGCTCAGCGGATCACCGGAACGCCTCGCCGCGCCGCCCGGCCTGGGCAAGCAGCAGCCGACTTGTAAATCAGTGGGTCAATGCCAGATCGGGATATGAATGTTGCTGCGGCGCGCACCGCTTGTCCCTACGCACGCCTCTCCACCTGACGCGACCCGACGCGTGGCAGACGCCCAGCGAGTTTATCGCGCTCTTGGCTCGCGTCGTCGCATTTATGTCACTGCCGAGCTGAGACACTCGCAGATGCGGCGAGCAGAAAATCCGCGAGAAAATCTGTGAATCGGAGTTATGATCGAGGGGGAAACAACTGTGAAATTTTTGTCCCCTTCGTCATTTAGAAAAAAAAAATCAACAAAAATTTACAAAAACTTACAAAAATTCACACAATTTGTACACCAAAGTTCAGAGATGTGTTCCTATCGGCGTTGATACTACTCTCGCGACGACGCAGCCTCAGGCCGGCGTGTCGGGAAAACAAAAATATCGAATCGGGGCCAAAAGCTTTACCTAGGCCCTTGTAACATTTTTCGCTCTCGTGGCTGCTTTGGCTTTAAGCGTTTTCGCGTGGGGGGGCCACTGCTCGCCACTGCTTCGCCGCTGCGACTGCGGCGTTCCGCTTGCCAATGGCGTGAGAAACACGCTCGCCGTTCTCGTCCTTGTGCCGCTCAGGACAGGACACAGCGCTGCGCTGGCTGCGCGTGACTCAGCGTACACTCTGAGGTGTCGCGGGGCTAATAGCCACGTCTCACTGCATCATTACTCGTCGGACGTTCGAACGACCAGAGAGAGATGCGAGGCCTGGGGCCTGGGGTCGGAACTCCATAAATAGCGTATACCCATGATGGTGCTACCGGAGCGTGTAACTTTGCACCCCAACCAGGAGCGGCAGCGCCCTCCGACCGGGCCGAGCCGAGCGTGGTGGAGAAAACAGGAAGCTTAATCACCGGTTGTGGAGCGCAGAGCCTGATTGGGGAGAAAAACCGCATCATAGTGCAGGAGCTGGGAGGAAGGGAGAGGAGGGAGGGAGAGAGAGAGAGAGAGAGAGAGAGAGAGAGGGAGAGGGGGGGGGGCAGAAAAATGCACTACGCGTGCGTCTAGACTCACTTACACAGGAATCCAGTTCTCCGCAGCGCGCGGTTAAAGAGGGGAAAATTAATAAAAACGTCTGACGTATCGCGAGTTCCGGACGCAGCAGCAGAACACACAGAGACTCTTCGCGAAGTCCATTTTTCTTTCTCTCTCTCTCTCTCCCTCATACTCGTTTTGGCAAAGTGACGCTTGTCGATGGCGATACTGGCCGGCCGGAGTTCCGGCTCCACGCAGCGCGGTGCGATGGGAGTCATCCATCTATATACAGCGTGCCTACAGTCTCTAGCCGGTCGACCGGACCACGGAGTGCGCGCGCGGGTCTTCTCCTCTCCTGTCCGCGGCCGCTGACGCAACCGCCCCGCCTCGCCCCGCCCCGCCTCGCCCCGCCTCGCCCCGCCCCGCCCCGCCCCGCCCCGCGGGGATAACGACGCGCTGATGACGGCGATTTAGAAGTTCAGTCCGTGGCAGCGGGGCGGCCGCGGCAGCGGGGCTCGGCCCGCGGGCGGATGGAGGATGTACCCGAGAGAGCTGGGCGGCGTGGTGCTGACCTGCCTGACCCGTGACATAAGCCCGCTCCGCCGCCGCGGCCCTTTAAACGGCCGTGCGTGCTTGCGGTGGCGATCAACTTACGCCTTAGCTCTAGTTCGCGCAAAGTCGCAGCTGCTGCGGTTTCGCATGTGTCGTGCGAATCTTATGATTCCGCCCTTCCCGGCCCTCTCTTGCGGCGGCGGCGCCGCTAGGAGGCACAGTGGGTCGCCTACCCTTTCGATCTTAGGGGCTTCGCGCATGTACCGGTTGTCCCGACGAATACACGACAGTGTTGCGGGTCTGCCTACCCAAGGGGCCGTATGGCACTTTACAGCCAAAGTGAGTAGGCAGACCTGCAACACTGTCGTGCTTTAGCGGGGCACCCGGTAGTCCACGAGCATGAAAATAACATATCCCAGTCGCTGTGTCGATCTACGCCACCGCGTGCCACCAGTGCCGCTGTTGGTGTCGGGCGTTTTAAATGGGTTTGAGCAGTTTGAGTTGAGAGTGCGGGCATCTTACAACTTTTTTGCTTTTGCTCCTCCTGACCCGCTCCCGCGCGCCACAACGGAACTCGCAGAACGCCCCGCCCCGCCCCGCCCCACCGCCCCGCCGCACCTCGCCCCACCCCACTTATTGTTAAGACACGTGAAACGCACCGGACGGACCCACGCCGGCGGCACCCTGGCGCACGTGAAGCACAAGAAAAAGGGATACTTCAGACGTGGCGTGCGGTGCGGCACGGTGCCCGGCGATTCTTTTTACTCACTCTGTGGTGTCCATCTCTCTCTCTCTCCCTCCCGCGTCATACTTTCCTCTCTCTCTCTCGCTCGCACTGTTTCCCCGCGGGCAGTGGGCACGGCAGACGTTTTCTGTTATTATGGCTGCAAAATCCTTAGAGGACCAAACGAACGAGCGGCTACAAGGAGCGTTGCGGGCGCGGCAGCCGCTGCTGCTGCAGACGCGACGCGACGCCGCGTTCTAACGGGAAGGGTGAGCTCCGTGTCGTGTGTGTGTGTGTGTGTGTGTGTGTGTGTGTGTTTGTGTCGCAATGAACAAACTCCACGCCATACCGCACGCTGAGTACTTGCAAAACGCGCTGCAAGCAAACACCCCCTCAGCCCCCCCCCCCCCCCCCACACAGACCTTCGCATGCAAATATGTGTTACATATGTTTCCCGTCGGAAGTATATTCAAGTTGCGTGTGTGCGTGTGTGTGTGCCGGAGGGTTTATCACCCATTTGTTCCCCGCGCCGCCAGCCTCCCTCCAGGCCCTGCCCGCGACCGTCTCTCTGCCGAGGCGCACAGCGAGACGTTGCGGTACGCAGTTGTTCCCTCGGTCCTTGTGCTGCGGGCAGGGCCAGCACTGGCCAGCACGCCAGGACTGCTATGTACAGGACTCGTTATCACTTCCAGCCGAGCGGAGCCAAGCGGGCAGAGCGCGTTCGTTTATCAGCGCCTGCCTCCTCCCCCCCCCCCCCTCTCTCTCTTTCCTCCTCACTCGCACGCACCGACTCTCTCGAATAACATGCCTCTCTTTTCCTCCTACATACCTTTACTTTTTCGAACGTGCGAAACATGCGGCCGATGTCTGGCCGGCCCTGAGAGAGTGTTGCACAGTAGGGCCTCTTGTCTCTACCCGCCCCTTGTCAGTTACCCGCGCGCGCTCCTCATCCTCTGGACTTCCCTCTCCTTCCCGTTGCTCTTGCCTCAATACTATCGTGATCACCTGCCCGGACCGGCAGTGACGCCAGGCGAGGCGACGCCCCAGCCGCCCAGCCGTCTGATTCCGAAGATTACTCTCGTGCCTCTGTCCTCGTCGCACCTGTGGCGGCGCCCAACGATGGGGATGGCAGGGCTCCATGCGTGGGACAAGGAAGGAAGTCGAGAGAGCGATCTTCGGAATCAGAAGGCACAGTGCCGCGGCGCCTCGCGGCCGGTGAGGCAAAAGAAAATGAAAACTGGCGAGGTCCTAGGGAGGAGGAAGGAGTGGGCATGCATTGGAGACGGGGAGGTGGAGTGAGAGGCGGGGGAGGGAGGGGGGTGGAGTGAAAGGACAATTGAATGAAGGTGGACAGGGGCCTTTTGTTCGGGGCTCGGGCCCCGCCAGGCCCCGCCAGGCCCCGCCAGGCCCCGCCGCGTGCCGTGCCGTCCGCTCCGCCCGCGCGTGGGCGGCCGGTGCCGGCACGGGCCCTGGCCGCCCGGCGCCGCCCCGATGTGTATGATGCTAGTGCCGGACGAACGGACGGACACTGTTAGAAAACGAGGGAGGTTCCGAGGGGGGTGCCACTTCGAAAAATCATTGTACGGCCCCCCAAAATAATATTTCAAAAATTAAACCAATCGAAAAAATCAAAATGAAATCAAGGAGAAAATACAGAAAAATCCGGAAATTCGAGAGCGAACGGACAAAAAACTGAAAAAAGTTGATAAAGGGTAGAAGTAGGGGGAAATATCAACTTTTTCTCAAAAAGTGATAATTTTTCTGTGAAATATCAAAAGAAAAAATAAATCGGAAGTTTTTTTAAAAAAAATGTACACATTTTGTATGTGCCCCCTTGGGAGGTCCCTTATCACGAATGAGAAAATCGTAGTGTTGTCTGCACTTTTGACGGAACGCTTCAATGATATTAATGATATTATTATGAATGCAAATTTTTGGGGGGGCTGCATGGTTGGGTTGGGTGAGGATTGCGGACTGCACGGGGGACGGTCCGATTGGTGGCCACGTTTTCACAGTGTGGCAGACTGGGCAGACTCAGCGTGCGCAGGAAAAGAACGGGGCGTTCCTCTGGGGAAGAGCCGACAAGTTCGCCCCGCCTCGCCCCGCCCCGCTCCGGCCCGGCCTCGCCCCGCCACGCCCCGCCACGCCTCAGCTCGCGATCGAGTGATACTGCCCTGTAATTTATGCCTATCGGTCCGTTTGGGCCTGAGCGTCGTACCGGCCTGCCGGCCTGGTATACGCAGGGCCAGGTCAGGCCCGGGCGGGGCCGCGCCGGGCACAGCGCACCGGGGGGATATCTCACTCCTCGCACCAAGTGCGCCGAGGTATGTGTCGGGTATGTGCGGCTGGCTGTGCTATCTGGTCGCAGCACAAACCGAGGTGAGGTAGCTATCAAAACATAAAGCATAAAAAATATAGCTTGGTTCGGCGCGTTTATGACGACATCCTAACATAGCTCGAGAAATGTGACAATGCCAACCATAGGACAGCAAATGGTTTGTCTTCCGATCTGTTTTCCTTTTCTTTTGACGGCCGCGGTCTGCGGTTTCCCGCAGACACAACACCATTGCCGCCGCGGCGTTGGGCGTCGGTCGGCCGCCACGAATTGGATCGCTACGCCTCGCCCCGCCGCCTCACCGCGGGTGTGAGAGAGAGGGAGACAGGTATGTCTCTCGGGTATGTCCGAGAGAGAGAGAGAGACAAATCGCGAGCGCTGCGCCGCGGCGTTTCGCGGAGGATCGCGTTCGAGAGTGAAAGTGCAAATAACAACAAAAGTGCAGCGGAAAAAAAGATAAAGATAGGGAGTCCGCAGCTGCGGTCGACTGGCCGCGTCACACCTCATCGATTTTGCGATTCCTGTTTTTAGCAGATGATACGAAGGTATCAGCCTGCTTGTACTGTCATACAGCGAGCAGCCTGCAGAGAGCAGCGCAGCGAGCAGAGAGCAGCTAGTGTGGCATTATATTATATACAGGGGGGGAAATTTCGCGCGGCGCGCTGCGCGCTGTGCCCGGCGCGCGGCGCGCGCCCCGCCACTCAACGCCACCTCTCGGGACGCTGGGCCGCCGGGCCGGTGCCCCCTCCCGCCCCGCGCCTCCCCCTCCTAGCCCAGCGCTACAGCGCTCCGCTTCCCTGCTGCCTGCAACGCGTAGGGACATCTACCATACGTATCATCTGCTTTCAAGTTCCGGCCCTCCGGAACTTTTTGGTCACGGTCGCGTGGTCTGTTTTCCCCCTCCCTTCGGTTGTTCTAAGTGTCGGTCCGGTCCCTGTTGCAGGAGACGCAGTGAGCCGGGTCCCGGTCCTGCAGGATGAGGGAGCTGAAGAGCCCCGCGGTGGGGGTGGGGGTGGCGCCGCCCTACAGCCCCCTGGGGCTCCTGGGCTCCGTGGGCGCGCCGCTGTCGCTCTCCCACCGCACCAGCGAGTCCAACCTGCGGCGCTGCGGCGGGGTCACCTCGAGGTGAGTCACGCACAAAGTCTTCAAAAATGCCGAGGGGGAAACAACTCCGAAATTTTGTGAATTTTTGTGAGTTTTCTCGAATTTTCGTAAATTTTTATTGAAAGCCTAAATTTTTATTGAATGTCTGAATTTTTGCTTGAATCTTACCTACATTTTTGTTAATTTTTCGTAATTTTCCTTAATTTCTCTGCATCTTCCTGAATGTTTATGAATTTACGAGGTATACAAAAATTTCAGAGTAGTTTCCCCCTCGAAAAATGTCCGCTCGATGCCTTCACCTTTCTCTGTGAATTAAATTTTCAAAAATATGACTTTTTTAAAAAAATATTTTTTCCTTCTTTTTCTTTTTACTCCAGGGCTTCGCAGAAGAGCTCGCTGCTCTATGACTTCCTGGACGCGAGAGACCTCGGGCCGCAGCGTTCCGTCTCCCTGGTAGGTTTTAGCTTTCCATTCCCGCGCACTAAACGCGACCCTTTAGCTTTAGCGCGGGGAGTAGGGAGAGGGAGGTCACGCTGGCCGCGGCGCGGGACGGATGCACACCTGCTCGCCCCCGTATCGTATGCCATGCTCCCCGCCTCTGTGACACACATTGCGATGGCGATTCGATCCGCAGTAATGGCCGGCATTACATTGCGGTTCGCTGCTAATCCATCTCTGCATCCCTCTCTCTCTGCTGAAGGCGGTGCGGCGGTGCGGCGAGGCGTTCAGCAGCGCAATGAGTTCGACACGTATATCACTTTGCGGCGCGCGGGGACACGCGACGCGCTCCGCCAACGTCGCGCCCCGCTATGCCACGCCCTGCAGTGCCCACGCGGGTTCGCGCTTTTACTCTCATTTGTCCGCGAGAAACCGCGCTCGCTTTCCGCTGCGACGCAATAAAACGCGCACAGAAATCTTGATTAAAAAAAATTATTAATCAAAGATTTATTTTTTTTAGACCAAGTTATAAGGGATTGTTAAAGATGAAGACCTAGACCTACCTAGGTTGGACAAGTATGTGTAGCGCGCGCTGCAGCCTTTTACAAAGGTCTTTCCAGAGCTACGGTTCATGAGTGTGAAGTGAAGTGGACCAGTGGTGGGCGCTGGGCACCCATGAGTTAATCGTAAAGGCTTCGCCCTTCCTCTCCTCCCCTGCCCTGCACGCGGCGCTCTGGATAAACCAGTGAGTAGGTCGGGCGTGGCGGGGCTCTCTGCATAATGGGGGGCATTCCGTCCTCTAAGAGTTGGTGATTACAGGCATAACCCCCGTAGTCAGCAGTAAGCGGGGCAGCGCTGGACCGGACCCGCCCCACCCCACCCACCAGGCCCCGCAGGCACTGCGTCTGCCTGCTCTGCTCTGCAGTTTGCACTCAACGTACTAATTTTGCTAAGCCGACCGAAAAGAAAGGACAAAAAAAGTTCTCATTGCAATTTTATTTTTTAAATATTTTTTTACAACTTTCCTTCCTCTCCCCTCTGTCCCTTCTTCATGCATTAAAAAGAAAAGTTAAGAACATGATTGCACTGGCTGAAAAATATCAAGAATATATACAGCTTTTAGGATAGACGGTTTGGCTAGGTTCCGCTCCCACCGTGTGCCGCTCCCCTCCCCTCGCTATCCTGCCTCTGTCCTGCCCTGCCTCGTTCGCGAGCTGCTTGTCATCACAACTGCCATCATATCTACCACTCGTGCATCTCCCGCTCGCCTGTTCACCCCCCTCCCCCTCTGCCTCCCCACCTCCCCCTCGCCCTCGCTTTGTGTTGTAATCAGCAACCTCCCACCCCGCACCCCTCTACAAAAGGTGTTGATTTTTAATGCAACCCCTCACCCCTCTCCCCGTATACCTTCGCTTCGCGCTGGTCCATCAGATTCCCCTCCCCTCGCGTCCCGCTGCTGACGTCTCTGATCTCATCTAGGAGGAGGGAGTCTGACAGAGGCGGCTAGCGCGGCTAGCGCGGCTAGCGCGGCTAGCCGTGCCGCGTCCTGTCCCGTCCGCTGCTCTCACGTAGCAGTGGCAGCAGGCAGCACTATCAGCAGCGGCGGGGCGGCGCGGCGGTGATCCTCGCCGTGAGAACCACTGGACTCGGCTGCTGGACACGAGAGGCGCGCTATGATGGGCTGGGCTGGGCTGAGCCTCGGCCGCACTGCTGCTCTGTTGTAAGGCGGGCGAGGGTTAACCCTTTCCTCCTAAAACCTCACGGTGACTGATCGCGACCCTCCCCCACACGAAGCAGGGCAAGCAGCAAGAGATCAGCGTCACCGCTGAAAAGCAGGCGACGGGCAAGGGGCGACCAACTCGAGAGAAACGTGTCATGTACACAGAAATGCACGTGTATCTCGAGGAATGCGCAAGAAGTACACGAAAAATTCGTCAAAATGCTCATAAAAAATACAAGAAAAAATGACGAAAAATTTATGAGAAATAATACAAGAAATACAAAGTAAGTGCACTCAGAAATACAGAAGTTGGCTGCGGGTCTGGATTCACTCTGTTTCTACCTAACCCTTTTGCCGGGGGAAGACGGCGGTTATTGAAGAACGTGATTGGTTGACCGAAAAAGGATGAGAAGTGTGGGTGGACAGGGGATGGGAGGGCAGCGGGTCATGAAGGACGATGCTACAAAAGGCCCCCCGGGGGTCCGCTGCGCGCCGAGCTCCTCTCCCATGACTCTCATGAGCTCTTCCCAGACCGCGCCGCACCGCACCGCACCGCACCCAATCAAGAGGAGAATCTGGACTTGCCATGGGCCTCGTGGATCGGGCCGGAGTAGTGGCGCGACGGGGCGGGGCGCGGCGAGACGCCCAGGTCGAGGCCCAGGATGGGTGACCGAGCCCGAGTCGAGCCCGCCGCGGGGCACAAGTGAAGATTCTTTCCTCTAAGCGGCTCTCTCCCCCCCCCCCCTCGACACAATAATTAAGGGTCCAGGGTCCGCTCAGGCTCAGCGTTGTGCTCTCTGTTGCAGACGACGCTCAGCCCGTCGGCCGGCGTCCCCGTGTCCATGGTCTCGTCGCCCGCCTCGCCCGGAAGCGTGTGCACCAACGGCGACCCGGATCTGGAGCCCAGGATGGCGCAACTCGAGACGCTCGAGGCCAAGGTAACGTCGCCGGTGACCTCCATGACACTGCACCGTACCGAGGTCATCTACGTCGTAATAAAAATACAGTATGTCAGGTGTGGGGTTCGAACCCACGACCCCATGAGGGGACCAGAACTTAAGTCTGGCGCCTTAGACCACTCGGCCAACCTGACTGCGTGGAGGGGGAAGGGTTCGCGGCGCTACAAGGACCCAGTGAACAGCGCATGCCCGCCGCGAGTCCCAGTGGTGGGGTGGGGGGGTCCCGCTCCCGCTCCCGGCCGAGTGTGGCGTGGCGTGGCGCTCGCCGCTCTGGCGCGGGGCCCAGCGCGGGGCTCAGCGCGGGGCGGAACATCCGAATGGGAAGACCGCCAGGCCCGCGGGCGAGGCCGCGCGCTTATCAGACAACCTTTTGATTTCTTCAGGAGGACTGGCGGGAAATTACGCAACAACGCGGGCGAGGCGCTGAGGAACGTGTATACCATGAATGTGAATTGTGAAATTCTACTCCTCTACACAGATGGCGAGCATCGAGGTGTCCCTGTCCACGACCCCGAGGAGGAAGAAGAACGGGTCGATCGGCTCGGCCGCCGGGGTGACGGCCGCCGCCGCGGTCGCCACCAACGGCGTCGTGGGCGTCGCCAACCACTCGCCGTACCGGGGCGGCCACGGGGCCGGGGCGGGGACCGGGCTGGCGCTGTCACTGGCGCCGGGCCCGCAGGCGTCGCCCGGGCACCACGCCGCCCCCAGCCCCGCGACCCCCGTCGCCAACCGCGACTCGGGCCGCGACCTGGGCCGCGAGCTGGACGCGCTGCGTAACGCGCTCCGGGACAAGGAGAACCTCATCCAGAGGTGAGGGTGCGGTCGCAAGGTCTTTTTTAAAAATTTAATTTCGATGACAAAATGCGTAACCACGGGCAATCGCCTCCTCCGCACAGCCTTCGCGGACAGCTGATGAACGGCTCCCACCCCGTCACGCCCGCCGCCACCCCAGCGCCACCCCCGGCCGCTCCCGCCACCCCGGCCACCCCCGCCACCTGGCCGCACGTGCAGCAGCGGCCGCCGCCCAGCGAGAAGGAGCGGCGCGCCGCAGAGGAGCGCCTGGGCAAGCTGCGCCTCGAGGTGGACAACAAGAGGCTCGCCATCAAGAACCTCAAGATGGCCTTGGAGCGGCTGGACATCACAGAGTGAGTCTCCGTGCCCAGTCAGGACCAGAGCCGCGTGTGAGGCGAGCGCGAGGGGGAAACAACTCTCAATTTTGGTGTACAGATTTTGTGAATTCTCCTAAATTTTCCTAAGCTTTTGTTGAACTCTCTCTTTGCAATTTTTGCTTTAATTTTTTTTAAATGTTAATTTTCATAATTTTTTTCTGAATTTCTCTGAATTTGTCCGAATTTTTCTGAATTTAAATGAATTACAAGGTGTACAAAAATTTAAGAGTTGTAATCCCCTCGGGCGAGCACGACATGTCTGACGGCGAACTTGTCTCTGCCCTGCCTCAGCAACATCGACGTCCGGATCCAGCAGGCGGAGCTGGAGTACCAGCTGGGCCGGGAGGAGCTCAACCTGCTGTCCCTGCTGGAGGAGACCCGCAACGTGGCCGCCCTGCTGGAGGAGGCGGAGCGCGCCAGGAGCAGCCAGGCCGCCAACACCCTGTACAGGTGGGTGACGCGAGTCGACGCGAGGCGGCTCGCTACGCAGGACACAGCGACCACGTTTCTGTCGGGGGATGATGACGCGGTTCTAAATGGCCGCATCCCATCAAAAATGGTAGAAATTGGGCGTTTCTTTACCCCGCTAACTCTTCCCGTTCGGACGCACCCCCTGCGGGTCGCTGACTGCGGCGTCCCCGTCTTGCGCTCGCGCCCGCGCTGCTGCAGCGCGGGCTCTCTGGCAGCGCCCTCTGGGTTCGCGCGGCGCCGTGGCGGCGCGGTCTCGGGGGCCGCGGAGCCCTCGGCAGCCGCGGAACGCGTTGGCAAGGGCCGGCGATATATGTCAGAGTTGCGTCAGTGGTGTAGCGGTTAGCATAGTTGCCTTCCAAGCAGTTGATCCGGGTTCGACTCCCGGCTGACGCATGTCTCTTTTGCTTCCGACAGCTGCGTGGGCTCGGCCGGCCGTGCCGCGCTAGTCTCGGTGCAGGTGCAGTACGACCCCAAGAGCCCCCAGTTCGGCGCTGGACCCCGTGACGACGCCCCCGGCCTTTACGTGCACTGGGCCACCGACACCAGCGGCATGGCCAAGGGCGACAGGTAAAGCAGCAAAGCTGCGTAAACTCTTTGACGTGTAGCGGGTTGTTAGCATACGCGCCCAGCTGCTCGGCAGAAGCCGAGGGGGAAATAACTCTGGTTTTTTGGTCCACGAATTTTGTAAATTTTCGGAAATTTTCGTGATTTTTTAAATTGAATTTTCTGAACTTTTGCTAGAATTTTTTCTAAATTTTCATAATTTTTTTCTAAATTTTCCTGGAATTTTCCTGAATTACCGGGTGTACAAAGAGTTGAAAGTTATTCCCCCCTGCAGCGGAAACGCTGCCCTCTCCGTGCACCACTCCACGTCGCCCATCTCCCAAGCGCCTCCTGTAATCCTAGCTGTGACCGTCTATCCTCCGCCGCAGGGTGCTGGAGGTGAACGGCAAGCTGGTGCTGAGCAAGAGCCGCGACGACATGCACCGCCTGCTGGCCGTGTCGCCGGACCCCGCCCAGCTGGTGCTGCTGCGCGCCGCCCCGGAGCAGGACCTGTCCGCGCTGTCCGCCCAGCTGTCCGCGGAGCGCGAGCGCGCGCTGCAGGCCGAGCGGTCGGCGGACAGCCTGCGCGCGGACAGCGTGCGCCTGTCGCACCGCATCTCCTACCTCGAGGACCAGGTGTCGGAGCTGCTGACGAGCGGCGGCGGCGGCCAGCACCACGGCTCCACCGCGGGGCCGCAGCGCTCCGCCAGCGCCAACGTGTCCACCGTCATCGTCACGGCCTCCTCGTCACCCTCGCCGTCACCCAGCGACGTGCAGCTCTACCAGAAGGGCTCGCAGGTCAGCAGTCACTCCAACCAATACCCAAACAGCAGCAACAACAACAACAACAGCAACCACCACTACAACAAGCCCCACCGGAGACTCGTATGTCACGTTATTGTTTGATTAAATGTTCACCGCGTGCACACGGCATGCAGCACGTTACGTCGTATTGTCTCGCACTGATACGAACCACTTTTCGGTCAGAGGAACGGCCTGGCGGTCAGGGACGGAGCCGGCCGAGGAGAGAGGCGCCCTCCCTCCCGACCCGCCAGGCCGACGTGTGATTTCCAGCTTATGTCGGAAAATCATTCTTTCCCTGCTTAAAAGCCCTTCCTGCCTGCTCTATCTAGATTTTGCCAGGATCCGCTCACCGCGCTCCTGGTCTCTCGTAGTTGTTTTGTTTTTTACCTATTTTGCACAACCCTGTCCTGTCTTTACCACTGTGTGTCACATCTTAACACGCCGTTGGCTCACCTATGATTTTACCGATTTCACCTGCTCTTTGCCGTGAGGCGACGCTGCCCGTCCAGAGGGGATTCGCTCATCCCCTCCGCCGGTGTTGCAGGTGCAGCTCGTGTCCAACCTGCCGCGCCTGGAGGCGAGCCTGCGCAGCAAACGCCTGGACAAGGAGGACAAGCAGGACCCCCAGCGGCTGGAGCGGCTGGAGCAGCGGCTGGAGCGCTCGCGGCGCCAGTCTCACTCCAGCTCCAGCGGCAACCTGAGCCTGCAGCTCGCGCGCAGCACCAACGCCCTGGACGTGTTCAGCGCGGAGTCGCCCCGCGGCCCCGTCCAGCACATCCGGATCCGACAGTCGGTACGTCCTCGGGTACATTTTGTCGGCCAAGAGTGTGGGGGAGGGGGGAGGGGAGACCCGCCCCGTTCTTGATTTCCGGTAAGGTTTGTCCCTTGAGTCACAGTCGCAGGGGCGATTTCAAGTCCAGATGACGGGAGGGGCGATGTGCTGTGGGTTGCATACATACAGGGGTGTTGCACCTTATATTGCCTACATTTCAGGCTGCCTTTAGGACGCGACCGGGGCAAATGCCCCTACTGCTCCCTCCCCCCTAAAACCGTCCCTGCTCAGTAGAGCAGAGAGATGAATCTAAAGTTCCAGAGCGCACCTTCCTCTAGCTCTGAATTTAAACGAAATAATATGTATGACACCACGGCAGTCGAGTTACAACAGCCATACCGTTACTCGAAGTGGAGGATCGGGAACGGATCACCCAGGCATGGAGATAGTTGCCACGGCCACGACGGCGCCAAAGATGCCTACCAGAACGAACTCATGTTTCTGCCGACGACGGAAGCGACGCGACGGTGTCGTTGACTGACCGGCTAATCCCTCTCCTCCTCTGCCCCAACAGCCCAGCCAGCCCGACGGCCTCGCCTCCGACTCAGACATCCGGAGACCGCGGCGCAAGTCCGAGGCACACGGCCTGAGCGAGCACGGCCACGGCCACGGCCTCGGCGGCGGCAGCCGGCACTACCGCAAGCACCACGAGTACTGCAGCTCGGGCGGCGAGGGCGCGGGCGGGAGCGTGAGGCCCGAGGCGCAGGCCCGGCCCGCCTCCTCGTCGTCCACCTCGCGGCCCGTGCCGCCCAGGAAGCCGCTGCGCCTGTCGCTGCACCGCGCCGCCTCGCTGCAGTCCGTCGAGTCGGCCCCGCCGGGCTCCGGCGGCCCCGGCCCCGGCTCCTCCACCCCCGGCGGACTCGCCGACAAGAAGGCGCCCAAGAGAAACCACAAGGGGGAGGCGCCCGTGCCCCCGGGGTCCGGGGCGGAGCCGGCCGGCCAGGCCCAAGGTCAGAGTCAGGGCCAGCAGCCCGCCGGCATCCCCTCGGACGCGCCCCACCCGCACCCCTTCCAGTCCGCGCTGCGGTGGACGGCGCCCTCGTCATCGGCGTCCTCCCCGGCGCCGCACCTGTACCGCAGCAGTGGAAATCTCAGCGAGAAGTGGTGCTGAGTGCTGAGCGAGGAGGATGGGGGAGGGGGAGGGGGTCTCGTCTCGTGCTGCCGGCTCGGCTCGGCTCGGCGCGGCTTGTTGCGGGTCCGATGAGGCAGGTGCTCACCTCTGTGTACATGTTCAGATTAACTATTGATTCTTCTGCAGCCTGAGAGATTTACCATCTCATCCCCCTCTCTCATTTAAAGCTTTTTTAAAAAATGAATTAATGAGAATCTGTTTCTATTTATGCTTGTTTGTTTGTTTTCTTGAAAAATGAGACCATGAGATTTAGCTTAAGAGGAATTTTTATTAGTCATTGGCCTTGTAGGCCCTGTACAGAAGGAGTAGTGACTAGAAGAAGGAGTTTTGGTTTACATTTCTATCTCAGATTCTGGAAATCTGTTTGTTCTTCTCCCACACACTACTCCAATTTCTTACTTATGTTACTTTCTGCTGAGATTTCTAAAATGGAAAATTATGGTTTGACAAAAATTGTGATAATTAAAGGAAAGAACTTTTTATTATTATATACATGGCTCTATTTTTAAAATTTATATAAGATGTACATATAAAGAAATACAAAGGTACAGAATAATTAATTACTTTTTCATCCAACTGAATTATGTCAAATTTTTCCCTCACCTGGACACAAAACTGAGCCTGATGTATTGGTAAAGGAGCTACATTCTTATATCACATGAATAATTTTTTTATTTTTTTTTTTAAATAAAAAGAACCCTGTGATTAAAATCCTTCACTTTCGATAAGCCTTTGCTCTATCGCACAGCCGGGCAAGTAGGCCAGACATTTGCAAGAGTGAGTTGGTTCCCTGAACTATTGTCATGTGGGTTTTTCCAATTTCCTGGAAAGAATTTGCTCATAATTGCAGAAGAACTACTGTATCCATTCTAATTCCTAAGATTATCCAGAAAAATTAATTCTTACCTGAACAAAATCCAACTGAAGCATTTTATCCATTTGATGCCCTTTGCAAACTCTGAATATGTTGCTTATAATATCTTCTGCAGCATATCCTAACTTCCAAAGATGTGCCATGATCTACAAAGGGCAAGATTAGAATTATAGTGTACAAAGGGCAATATTAGAATTATAATGTACAAAGAACAAGATTAGACTTAAAATATACAAAGGGCAAGATTAGAATTATAATGCACAAAGGGCAAGATTAGATTCATAATGTTACAATCAACAAATGGAACTTGAAAGATCTATTCAACGACACAGAAATAGAGCAGTACCTTGTATGCTTTAGCAATGTCACCAGCAACACACTGATTGAGCATGTCCTTCACAAGGACAGGATGAGGTTCGTCGCACACTTTAAAAACATTTTCACTATTCACATGGCCAAATCCATTGAAAGTGGACTGGAGATTGTTCAATGCTTGTCTCATGTCGCCTTGGGCTGTGAATACAATTGCTTCCAGGCCATCATCAGTATATGAAACCTGCCATTTTAAAATAATATGTAAGTTCTAAAAACAGAAAAATTTGTGGGAAAAAATTTTGAAATTACCTGTTCTTTATCACAAACTTCTAATATCTTAGCTAGTACTTGAGCATCAGTGAGCTTAGCACATCGAAGCATAGCACAACGCGACTGAATGGCTTCAATAATTTTTTCACTATTGTTGCATGCAAGAGCAAAGCGGGTTGTACTGCTGTACAGTTCCATTGTTCTTCTTAGTGCTTGCTGAGCCCCTTCAGTCATGCTGTCATTTTAACAAACAAATCATAGAATAATTGAAATAAAGATAAAAATTTACAATAAAGACAAAAAGGAAAAAGAAAAGGAGGTTTCCAGTGCTGACCTGTCAGCTTCATCAAGGATAATTATCTTATGTTTCCCTGGTCCTAAAGTAACTTTCTGCTGCGCAAACATTTTAATTTTATTTCGAACAACATCAATACCCCGGTCACTGGAAGCATTAAGCTCTAAAACAGCATCTTTCATTGCTGCACCAAGAAGTTGGCGAGCAAGACACAAAATAGTTGTGGTCTTGCCCACACCGGGAGGACCCTGAAAAAGGTACAAGTAAAATTGTGACTCTTAATTTGGTTTTGAGTCCAGCACTATAAGATTCTTCCTCTTAGATGTACATGAACTTACTGCCATGATGATGTTTGGGACATTGCCTACATCAGCAAATTCTTTCAGTCGCTTAATGATTTCATCATTTCCCACAATGTCCGAAAAATACAGTGGACGATATCTCTCTATCCTGGAACAAAGAATGGAATCATGAAGGACAAACAAAACGAGGACTGACGAAAAGAACATGACTGTGATTTCCAAGGGGATGAGTTTCAGATCTATTCAACTAAAACCAACTATAATTGAGTGAAACACTATTTTGTTTTTACGTGCTTAAAATACTAACCAGGGGCGGTTGTCAACAATGGAAGAGGTTTTGCTGGTTGAGGGTTCAACGTCCATTGGTTCACCGGCGTCTTTCTTGTCTTTTTCGGTAACCATCTTAAATATTTTTCTCCCTTAAATTGAATTGGAATAGCTCACACGTTAACCTCTTTGTAGAGCAGGTTTGTTTATCACGTTTCCCGCGCCAGTGTCTCTTTCCCACCGCCCACCGCCCTGTAGAAATTCTAGCTGGTATCTGGTACCTGTCTGCTTGTTTTGAGCGATTTCTTTCTCATAAGGCCGCCTTGCGAGGCGAGGGAGGGATTTCTTCTGTTCTTATGTTTGAACCGATGGTTTTTCAAAAACAGGTTACATCTTTGAAGGTTTTCTCTCCTTGCCAACAAGTTGATTTCATTTAAGTTTGGGCGGTGTTGGCCATCAGTTTGTTGTTGATTATGGCACCTAAATATATTCTTGTCATTTGGACCAAGTCGAAGAAAATAAGCGTTGTGCACGAAAATTCTGTTGTTAAGTCTTTTGGCGAAAATGGTGAAGAAACACCAATATGCGAGGGTACTAATCGGATGGTGGTGATTGGTGATAAACGCTATGAAGCCAAAATTCTTAGACTATGCTGTGAGTAAAATGCTAGTACGTGACATGTATGGTTTATGTAGCATTTTGAAATGTTTATCATGTCCCTTGGAAATGTTATCTGGTGTTTACAGCTTCTAAAAAATACCTGGAATCACTTGTAGTAACTAAAGAAGGAGAAATACTACTGCATGGGGCAAAACCACCTTGTAAAGAACTTCTTGCACAGAAAAGCAAGTTACAAGATGATGACCCTGAAGAGCACGGTTCTTCTGATCGGAACATTTTGAAACCTGTCACCTCTAATAATGACAATCAACAAGTGGGCAGAAGGGGAGTTACTGACTGCACTCATGGCTGTCCTGGTTGCTGTAGTGGCTCACTCCCTCCCTTTCCTGCATGTGAGTGCCTAGACAAATTAAACTAGAGACTCTGTTCATATTTAGTCTAATCGAACCTTCTTATGTTTGCAGTACCAGATGGATTTGTTAATACTCTCGTCTCTCTTGCTGAATATTTTCAACAATTCCAAAAAACTACTGCTGACAAAACAGTTGTTCCCTCTGTTCCGCCTATGTCCAAGAATCCAAACACATGGCAATGGCCTTCACGCGAAAAAGTAAAATTGCTCTCTTTATTTCTTTGTCAAGAATCGATTTTTATCCAGTTATACTTTGCTGATATTTACCATTTCACAGATTGAACTGAAGAAAGGGTCAGGTGTCTGGATAGATGCAATGAAACTTGAGAAAATTCTTGGCCAAGCTGATATCACTAAGAAGCCCCCACATCAAACACTTGTGAAGAGTTTATTGTTAGACCTTATGGGAATTGACAAATATGTGGAGACATCTGCTGAAAAAATAGATCGAAGACTAATATCTGCCATAGTAGGTGAGTCAAGGTTGAATCTTCAAGATTGTAAGTGCTTCTTTTGGAGGTTTGAGTTCAATTAACACAGCTTTCATTTTTAGGCTTCACCAATGACAAATATCCAGATTTGGCACAGCCTATTGAGCGATACTACAGGTGCATAAATCTCAATAGAGGTTACATGCAAAAGAGAAAAAATGAAGGAGTTTTTGGTTTTGGGTATGATGAACCTGGAGATACAACTGTAAGGACGAGACGGTCAGAAAGCACTCGTTCCTCAAGGCGTTTTTCTGATGAAGTAAGTGGACCACGTCCTAAAAGAGGAAGGAAATCATCTAACTTCCACAAAGAGACCCCATCTATCACTGACTCTAATTCCACAAGCAACATAGATGATTCTGACCAACTTGTTATTCCCCTTGATTGTGAAAGTGATGAGGAAATCCCAATTTTGTCAAGTAATAGTGTAAATAGTATATTTGTTGTACCCAGTAGTAATACAATTCCATCAAACTCTGCAAGCCATCAAGGTAATTCTATGCACTCAACCTCTCAGCCCAGTGGCAAATTGACCAGAAAGTCTTCAGGGTCAAATGTTGAAGTTTATGATGTGAATGATGATGGTGAGGAAATATTTGCACATGAGGAACCACTAGCAGTGAAAACAGAGCCAGATTTCAGCCACTTAGGTATTGAAGGAGCATTAGATCTTGACTTTGAGTAATACCCACTTTCAAAAATGTTTCAGTATTTGAATCTGTTTGCACACTAGATTTAGGAATTTTAAGTTATGGTTTCAATTCTTCTCTTAGAATAAAACTGTTTTATTATGTGATCTGACATTCCTGGACAAATAAAAGGAATCAAAACTTTCATAGCCAATAATTCTTTCATTAGCTGTCAAAAGGCTTCACAACTCATTGCAAGTTGTTCACATGATTTAATTATAAAGGTACCCAGAGAGGAAAGTTTGTTTGTCAAAAGCTATACAAAACACATTAGAAAATGAAATGAAAAGTGTGATACACATCAAAATACAAAGGCAAAAACAAAAAAAAAATGTACCTAATCAAGGTCGTTTAGCCGTATACCGTTGGAGGAAATGCGCCGCCCTGTTGAGAATCGCTTTGTCGTTAGCGCCTCTGGGTCTCGAGGCCACGACGATGGCATGGTGCAGCCGATCCTTCGGATAGGTGGCGGAGAGGCTCCGAGCCAAAGTCCCTAGCTGGTCGGCCGCGCGCCAGCCCTTCCTCGGCCTCTCGATCGGGAGCGCGAGCAGCCGGCGCAAGCTCCGGCCCAAGGCGGGGAAGTGATGCGGCGCCGCCGCCTGGCTGAGGTGCAGCAGCAGCGCCTCGGCCGTGGGGAAGGCCGGGTGCCGCGCGCCGGCGAAGCCCTCCCGCAGGCGGTGCAGCTCGGCCGCCAGCTGCTGGTGGGCGACGGGCGGGGGCGGCGGCGACGGCGGCAGGGGCTCCACGGCGCCTCCACCCACCAACAACGGGAGCAGGTTCGTGACCAGCGGGTGGTTCGACTGCAGGCTGGACCTGAACGGCTCGAGCACGGCGAGCGTCGTGTCGACGCACAGGGCCACCAGCAGGGTCAGGTACCTCTCATCGACCTCCCGCCACACCTCGCCGGCGCTGAGCGCGCGCCGGAGGGAGTCAATCAGGTGGAGCTTCAGATCACTCATGTCGCAGGGAACGAGCGCGCGCCGGCAGCGCTCCACGAAAGGCACCTCCGGACTGAACATCCTCGTCACTTCGAAGAGCTTGACAAACAGCATGACGACGCACCAGAAGAAGGACTTGCGCCAGTCGGACTGAACGAGTTCCAGCAGATGAAGCGCCTGCTTCTGGAAGCTCAGGTCGCGCCACGCCACTTGTCGCAGCGCGGAGGCCACGCCCTGGCGATTCGCGTGCAAGAACCGCAAGCTGCTATCGTACGTCGCCCAGGGGTCGTCGCCCTCCTCCATGCCCGTGCAGGCGCTCCGCAGCAGCGGGAACCACCGGCCGCCCGCGAAGAACAGCGTCCTCAGCGAGTCCAGCGTGCAGAAGGCGTCGCTGACAGCAATGGAGATCTCGCCGTCGAAGCGGTCCCTCGCGGCCGCCTCGTGCAGCCGCATGACCACCTTCTCGTCCAGGGGGAGCGCGTCGCTCGGCACCGACACGATGTTCATGCCGCCCGCCGTCGAGAGCCGCAGCCGCGCGAGGAACCCCTCCGCCGTCTTGCTCGAGACCGAGTCCGTGTTGACGCCGTACACCATCTCGCGCCAGACGATGCCGGAGCGCTCGCACAGGTCCAGGAAGTCGTGGGCGAGCGCCCTCCCCTCCTCCCCGGGGTTGGCGAGGACGTCCACCGGCCTCACCAGCACCAGGCGCTCGACGGGCTCGCAGGTGGCGTCCGCGAAGCGCAGCGCTAGCGAGGCGAGCCCGCACTGTTCTGTGGCTGTCTGGTTGATGATCAGGACGGCGTCGCGCGCCTCGCGCACCGTCTGCATAGCCACGGCGCGCGAAAGGCACCACAGCAGCGCCGACTCGGAGGCAGACCCGTGAGGTGCGGGCGGCGGCGGCGGCATCGCCTGAGGGAAGAATCAGGGATGTTACAAAGTTGTCAGAGTGAAATTACCGGACTTTTACCTGTTTTCAAGAGAAAAAATATTGTTTATCCCCTGACACATTGCAATGCAGCACAAGCGATGCTAGAAGTGAAGGAAAGTAATAAGTTTGAAGTCTAACACACGGCGTGCCCCCGCCCAAAACAGGAATGAAAGTCATAACGTAGCGTAACGGGTTGCGTCGCGTGGAAGCCTGGACCGGCCATATCTTTTAGAATATTTTTGGACAGGGTTGTTACAAGATCTAGATTTTCAGTTTTACTGACTTTTCCCTGACCAAAATACCGATTTTTACTGGCCTTTTTAGATCGTTAAAAATGCATTATTACGCAATAAAAGGAGGAAAAATTGAGACTACCATGGATCTTGTCCACAGGCATGGGGTAAAAACGCAAGAGGTGGTCGGTGAGTAAAAGTTTGCTGACTCTCATTTTATTTTTCCGGACTTTCCCTGAATTTCCCTGACCACTTTTAGAATTCCTGACTTTTGCTGACTTTACTGACTTGTAACAACCCTGTTGGATATATTTCTCTGACTTTTCCCTGATTTCCCTAGCCTGTAACATCCCTGAAGAAGAGAGGGTCCACATAGGTAAACGCTAGAAACATTCCACACCAATTTCCATAGGTTGAGGCGCTGATGACAAAATGTGCGTCAGGCTAGAAATTCTCATCTTTAAAAACGGAAAGTGCTGATGTTTAAGATATCCATGGCACACTATACATGGCCTGACTTGATTGCTCGTTCAGTCAGATACAAAGAAAGCAAAAATTGAAATTGTCAAAAAATTGGTTTCATGTTTTTCTTTCATTTTTTTTTTTTTTAAATTGCAAATAACAGGAAATAATTTTTTAGACATACTTTTTTGTAGTAATACTGGTTTGGAAACGCCCTATCAACTTTAAAAATATTCATATGCCTAAAACAAATATTTTGCAAAAAAATTTGCTTCTTTATAGTCACCTGAATGTGGTTAACAGGTCTAGCAGCCCGAATTGTTCTATCCCAAGTCAGAGCCAAACTGTTTCCAGGCCTCTCTGGGGTTGGTTCATGTTTGACGTCCAAACCTGAGAAACAACAGTGCAATTGTAATGTCAACTAATAAGTGCCAGACTACATTTCATAGTCAACTATAAAACTACATAGTGAACTAAAAACTTTTCTTAAATTTAATTTGCAATGGGATAGCACATCTAAAATAATCAAGTTACAATTTACCTTTGCAAGTCAATTGATTTACATTAACAGCTCCTGACAGCTTTCTGGCTGCTTCACGCAAATTTGCAAGTCTTAACAGATCTTCAGAGACCTCTGTGATACACTGCTGAAAGTTTTCAGCTGTGTCTACAGGATTTCTTTGAACCCACTTCCATTTCTCCACCCACTTTTCTTGAACTATAGTGGCTTCTTTAAAAGCAGGGTCACTTTTCTGAAAAGTCAGATAATAAAATTTCTTGAAGAATTTCTAACAGATATAAAACAACCAGAACTAAAACAAACAAAACCAGTGAGCTAAAACCTACTTCAACAAGCATTACAGCTCTTAATTTGTCATTCAAAGTTTGCAGCATCAGTTGTCTTTTTAGGCGTTCAGCATTCAAATCACTACCTTCTTTGGAAATGGTTTCAAAAATTGCCACATAATCTTTGGTACCTGACAGATCCCCATTTTTTATCCTCTCAAAGACATTGGAACACCTGTTTTTCAATTCAATTTCTAGGTCTTTTGCAATATCATCATCAGACACCTGAGAAAGCATTTACAGATGTTAGTAAACAAGTGAAAAAGTAAAAATCACATAACATGCAAGCTCCCAATCATAAGGTAATATTTTACTGAGCCCACCTTTCGATTCATTATGTTGTTTAGGACGAATACCAATTTATTTTTACTTTCCTCCTCTTCCCTTCTGGCCATCTCCTGTTTCCAAATGACATGTGCCTGATGCACTTCATTCTTGTGCCTCAATATCTCTTCAAGTGAAGCATGAGGGTTTTCTTCCAGCCACTTGAGCTTCTGAGCTACCTTTTCCCTATGTTCACCAGAATCCGAAGATTCCCACACCTGCAAAGTCATTAGCCATTTATAGCTTAAAACTGTTCCGAAATAAAATTAAAACATTACACATAGCAGGAAACAGGATACTCACTTCATTGTTAAGTTGTTCTCGTAGAGCATTCTCCAAGAGATTTTTTTCATGGACTCTGTCCTGTTCCTTTTGATCTTTGGCAGCCTGATTACTCAATTTTTCCAGGCATTTTTTCCTAGCTCTGCGGGAAAGACAACCAACAAGAATGGCATGACATTTATGTCCCCCAGGCAGAACAAACTCAAACACACCATTAACATTAATGCGCAGCTTGACTTGTTGACCAACAGGAGTCCACTGACACACCAGAATGCCATTTTGTGATATCTGTCAAAAAAATTATTAGTTGGGAAACACTTGAAAATTAAAAATATTTCCACTTCACATTGACAATTAAAAAGACAATGAGTAAATAATTTTACTAACCTTCGTAGCATGTAAGTTCAAAAAATCAAAATTCAATACCATTGGTATAGTAAAGGGTTTCATTCGCGAATGGAATCTTTCTTTTTCAGGTCCAGACACAAAAAAAGTTACCTCTCCAGTAACAATTTCTTGAACTAAGCACACAGAACCTGCCCCTAAAAGAGCAGCACCTTTGGCTACAGTTTCATCAGGATTTACCGCTTTCCCTATTTTTGCACCAAGTTCTTCTTGAATGACGGATCGCAGCATAGGGATGCGAGTGGAACCTCCAATTAAAATCACTTCATCTACCTTAGGCACCTGATGTGAAAAGACAGCATTGGTAAAAGAGTGCTAAAACAATCATTACAAATGAACAACGCGAACAAAGCAAAACCAAGTCATACCCCTGAAGCCTTCACAACTGACTTGACAGCATCAGCAATAACCTTGAAGCTCAGACCACAAACTGATTCAAACATTTCACGATTGATATCAATATTACACTCTGCGTCAACACCTGGCAAGAAAGTCGATATTGAGCTAAGCGGGATTCGAGATAACTTTTGCTTTGAACTTTCAAAGTTTGATCTTAAAATTTCGTGCGATCTGTCATCAGCAACATCTTTTGAGTGTGTACTTTTAATCATCTAAACAACAAGAATAAACTCATATTAGAAAACTACCCCTTAAATCACATTGTTCCCCCACCCCTCATCCACCTACTTGTTTGATGTGCTCTAACATCAACCCGTCGAAATCTTCCCCGCCTGGAAGGCGATCACTCGAGCTGGCAAGGACGCTGATATTGTCATTCCGCACACGAACGACGGAGATGCTGCAGCCGCCGCCGCCTACGTCCACCACCACAATCTCCTTGTCAAAGTCGCGGCCGTGCGCGTAGGCCATGGCGGCGGCAGTCGGCTCGTTCACCAGCTGCATCACCTTGAGGCCAGACAAGTACCCTGACAACCCCCCAAAATTATTTAAACCCTCGAGGAATCGAACAAGATCCGCTGGGACTTCCCCCAGCGCGTGGCCGAGGGGGGAAACGGACAATAAATTTTGTTTTACAGATTTGGTGAATTTTTGAGGCAATTTTTATTTGAGTCTACCCAAAACTTTGGTGAATTTTCCCGAGTTTTTCTACATTTTAGCAAATTTTTGAATTTTTCTGAATTCCTCAAAACTATCCTAAAGTTTTTTGAAATTTTCTGACTAGATTTTCTTTTTCTTTTATTGAAGTTTTATTTTTTAAATACGAGATGCTTAACAAATTCAGAGTTGTTTCCCCATTGGAGGATGGGTTACCTGCGTCGAGCACGGCCTGGCGCTGCGCCGTGTTAAAATAATTCGGCACGGCAATCACCGCCTTCCGTACGGCGCGCCCCAGCTGCGTCTCCGCGGCTTTCTTCAGCTCCATGAGGAGCACAGCTGCAACCTGGGAAGGAAAGGTAGTCTTCTCAGCTATGTCTGATTCCGAAGATCGCTCTCCTCGTACCTCCGTCCTTGTCAGACTCATGGGGCCCTGGGAATTCCCAACCCAACATGAGGCACCGCCATGCCATAGGTGAGACAAGGACGGAGGCGCGAGAGCCGCCGCTACGCGCACCTCCAGGACCCTCCTGTCCTTACCTCCTCAGGCGGCAGGAGCTCCTCCTCAATAGCTAGCAGCGCGTTGACCTTGTTGACGGGGTCCAGAGCCACTTTGACCGGGCCCAGGGGCCGGGATCCGTCCGCTACGAGGTCCGCGTGCGTCCGGCCCAAGGCGCGCTTGACATCTGCACACGAGAGGAGATAGGGCTTTATGTACACCGCGAGCACAGCAGGGCCGAGGGAAGAAAGTCCCTCGCTCAGCCACCCCCAGACAAACACAACTCAAGCGTCAGACCGTTGCACCTTAGATAGGTGTTTTCCAGTACCCCTGCCTCACATTAACTACAGTGTGAAGCATTTCCTGCTTTCTACATCAAACTTAAAAACGCCAAATGTGAAGAAAGGGTGCTCAAAATTTTCTAATGTATAATTTAACACGGTCGCCATGAACTTTAACTGTTAATTTTCCCTGATTTCCAAGCCCCTTCTTTTCAAATTATCCGGACTTAAGTATAGCATCTTCAATGGTTCAATGAAGCAAGACAATCACAAAGCAGGCAGGAATTTTTTTAGGCACAAAGTAGCCTTACTTTTAAAAGAAAAGCAAAAACTGACAGATTTTTTATAATCTTCTGACTTTTCTCAAAATTGCAGTGTTTTTGTTAACGTCAGGCAAAACCAGAAGCTAAATCAAATCCGAAATTTTTTCCTTCAGTTTAGTGATAATTTTCCTAGAGTTTTCCCTGTTCATTTTGAAGGTTTTTTTTCTTCTTCCTAGGTTTTACAAGGATTTCCAGAATTGTGGCAATCCTGCCCCGCTCAGGTAAAAAGTGCGCGCTCCGCGGTACTCACTTCTGACCGTCTTGTCAGGGTCGGTGATAGCCATTCGCAGCGCAGCCTCGCCGACCTGGCGCACCTCCGAGACGTGCACGCAGCTCGGCGTCGACCTTCTGAACACGTCGTTGACCAGCACCTCCACATCCCCGTCCTGCACCACGGCCACCACCGAGTTGGTGGTCCCCAGGTCGATGCCCAGCACCAGCTCGTCGGCGTCCTTGGGCTGATCGCCCGACCCCGACCCCGCGATGCCTGCATCTTCAGCACTGTCGGCCGCGGGTTCTGGTTTGACTACAGCTGCAGCCGCCGGCCTGGACCTGTCCTTGGCCTTGGGGGCCTCGGGTTCAGCGGTTGGCCTGGTGGTGAGCTCAGCCTCGGGCTTGTCCTCGGGTTCGGTCTTCGGTACAAAGTCAGTCTTGCACTTCTTGGGCTCAGGCTCGGCCTCGGCTTCACTACCAGAACCAGATTCAGCATAGGGGACAATAGACGATGTCGCATTGTATTCAGCTGCAAAGTCATATTCATCCCTCTGTTCAATCTTCACACAAGCCGACTTCAACCTGAGCCGCTCCTCGCGCCCGCTTTCAACCTTCGGCCCAATGCGATCAAATACGCTCTTCCTGGGCTCTTTCCTTCTCTCCACTTCGTTCCCCGACTCAGTTTCGACTTTGAAACAGCGGGGCGCTGGTCCATGCAGGCGGCGCCTCTTCGGCGGCAGAGTATCCTCGAGACGACCTGCAGGAGAGGGGAGGGGCTGTAAGGTCACGTTTGCGAGGGAAAAGGGAGTACCGGCCTCGGACCTCGGACTCACCCTCTTCCTGCCGGTCTCCGTCGTCGCCGCTGTCCTCGCCGGTGTCGTGGCCCGTCGGATGTCCTGCGGCACTGGTGCCGGCCGCGCGCTGATGCTGCGCCTCCTCGGTGTCGTCTTGCTGCTGCGGCTCCCCGAGCAGCGGCCTCAGCACTGCGGCAAAGTAAAGAGACACGGAGATTCGACATATGATCTTGAAAATGAAGAGCGCTGTCCTCGCGGGACGCACGCTTGCTCTACATAGAGTGCAGCCCTCCCCCCCCCCCCTTCCCAAACAGACTCACTCTTCCGTAAATATTCCATATATGCCATGGCCGAGCGTCTCTCATCCAGCAGCCCTCTCTTGACCAAGGCGCCGCGGGACAAAAACGTCGCGTCCCGTCACAGCCGCGCGCAACAATACACGTCCCTCGAGGAGCTGAACCGCACTGGCTCTGACAAGCGACTCGACTGCACAGCAACAGGCGACAGAGGCCAGCGAGCGCAAAGACGCTGTGGCGGGGTGGGGGCGGGGCAGAGCGGTCGGCGCGGTCGGGTACGAACCCCGCACCTCCTCCCCGCACCCTCCATCTACACATTACAGCAGGGGGATGATTCCTCTCAAGCAACGCTTACCTCCGATCCTGTCCTCGAGCCGCCTGATCCCGCGGCGCTTCTTCGGGGAGAACGACAGCGAGCGACGCTGCACGACCGGCTTGTAATTGTAGTAGCCGTAGAGATGGAACTGCTGGGGAGAGTTGATCTTGGGCTTGGGCCCCCGGCTCCGGCGGCCCCGGCCCCGGCCGCGGGACCCGCCCCCGCCCCCGCCCCCGCCACGGTCCTGGCTGCGGCGTCCCCTGCCCCTAGGCCTCCGGGCCCCAGGCTCGCCCCCAGCCCCAGCGGCCCCCGACGCGCGCGTCTCCATTGGGCGTCAGGAGCAAAGTGATAACGATCTTTAGCTGAGCCGCGTGCGAGAGCAAGCCCGACTAAGCAGAGACAAGACTGAAACACGAGTGTCCGAGGCAGCGGATGCCTGCCCTGCGGCGCGGCGTGGCGTGGCGTGGCGTGGCGTGGCGTGGCGTGGCGTAACGTAGCCCGGCGGTGAGGGTGGTGGGTCGTGCGTCTGTCCTTGTCTGTCGCTGGTGCGCTAGTGGCGCACCCTCGCTGCAAAGTCCTGCAACATCGCAAACGTAAACAACAATAACAACAACAACAACGGTCGGCAGCAGTCGGCAGGACGGAGAGCAGAGTCAAGAGGCACCGCGGGCACCGCACCTCTCGGCGATATTTTGGAAGGTTAGGTTCTCGGTGAGTACGCGTTGTTTTGACTCGGGTGCTGGGTTTGCATGCGCACCAGTGCGTCGACGGGAACGGTAATGGCACAGATCTGGTTCTCATACATTTCCCACTGCGACCGCGACAACATATAAAGGTAATCATACACAGAGCGTCGGTGCTGTCAGCGGTGGCTGCTGCTGGCTCGACAGGATCGAGAAGGAGGTCTTTTGAGAGCTGCGGTTTATAAGTGAAGTGGGTGGAGAAGAATTTTTGTGTTCTGTAAAACTATTTTAGGCATTTTGATCTCATTTTGTCCGGTAATACATGTTCTAAAATCTTTCGAACAGACTACGTTGCATTCTATTGTCCTGTGCGGGGATATAAGGGGCTGTTCTTTTGGTCAATGACGTCTAATCTCTACGACTACTCAACTCGGTGGGAATAATAATTATCCGCACAGTTCGCAGTGTGCGATGTCGGGCGTCGACGTCAAGACCAACTCTGCCGCCAGCGGCACCGGCGCCGACACCGTCCCGACAATCGGGATAGACCTCGGCACCACGTACTCGGTGGTGGGCGTATTTCGCAGCAGAAAGCCCGAGATAGTCTCGGACTTCGAGACGGGGAAGCGCATCATCCCGAGCTGCGTGGCCTTCAACGAGATGGGGTGCACCGTGGGACAGACCGCCAAGGAGCTGGCCTCTACAAATACACTCTACGGTCAGTTCACCGCCGCGCCCGGCCCTACCCTACCCCTAACCCACCTCAACTCACTCTACCCCACCCCCGCCCACGACAGCGTTTGGTGATGGGGTATGCTATGTAATATCTTGTTCCAATTGACACCCCCGCCCCTGGCTGTGTCGTGCTCGAGGGGGAAACAACTCTGAATTTTTTGTACACCTGGTAATTTAGAAAAATTCAGGAAAATACAGAAAAATTCAGAAAATTTCAGGAAAAGTCAGGAAAAATCACAAAAAATTAGAGAAAAATTAAGCAAAAATCCAGAAAATTTTAATAACAATTCCCTAAAATTCACAAAATTTGTACACCAAAATTCAGAGTTGTTTCCTCTTCGACCGTGCTGCAGATGCTAAGAGACTGATAGGTCGCCCCTACGAGGAGGTGGACGCAGATAGGGACTTCATCAACTGGTCCTTCACGGTGCGTAATGACGGAGGCACGCCCAAGTACGAGATCGAGCGCGACGGCATGCCCGTGCTCGTGGCGCCCGAAGTGGTCTCCAGCAAGGTGCTGGCCACAATGAAATCAATCGCCGAAAACAATTGTTTAGAAGAAAAGGTCTCGAAGGCGGTCATCACAGTACCCGCTTATTTTAGCGAATCCCAGCGCGAGGCAACCAAGACTGCGGGTAAGTGAACTTCCAAAGGAGGAGTGGGTTGCGGCCAGCCTGGAGAATGACTTGGGACTGCTTGGCCACAGGCAGGATGGCGGGGCTCGAGGTGATCGGCCTCCTGAACGAGCCGGCCGCCGCCGCCCTAGCTTACGGCTACGGCAAGCACAAGGAGGGCACCGTCGTCATCTTCGACCTGGGCGGGGGGACCCTCGACCTCGCCGTCATCCGGATGACCAAGGGCGACGACTTCCGCCTGCTGGCGTACGGCGGAGACACTCACCTTGGGGGCCAAGACTTCGACAACGTCCTGCTCAACTTCATCCTGAAGGTAGGCGCGGCGGCGACGGCCCGGCCCCGGCCATCCTGAGACGTAAATTTGTAGGACCGAACTCATTTGCACTCTCGTGATACCCTCCCACAGGACATCAAGGACACGATGAAGACCAACCTGCGTGACGACCCCGAGGCGCTGCACATGCTCCGGCAGGCGATCGAGCTGGCCAAGCGCAAGCTCAGCACCAAGCCGCAGACGGACGTGAACGCCTATATAGCGCGTGCTAAAAAAGGGTACCGCAAGACGATCACACGCGGCCTGTTTGAAGAGCTTTGCCTGCCGCTGTTCAAGAAGGCCGTGGACCTGCTACCCGTCGTCCTCAAGGAAGCCAAGGTGGGTCTCTCCACGTGCGCCGTGTTGCTCACTCGCTCGCTTCGCCTCCCTTTTCGTGACGTGTCGAGTTCACGCCGCAGGTCAGGAAGGACGAGGTGGACGACGTGGTCCTCGTGGGCGGATCAACCCGCATCCTGAAGGTGCAGGCAATGGTGCGCGACTTCTTCGGCAAGGAGCCCGTCAAGTCCATGAACCCGGACGAGGCGGTGGCGCTGGGCGCGGCCATCTGGGCCGCCAAGCTGACGGGCGAGCAGGGCGCCAAGGACGTGCGGCTGCGGGACGTGGCCTCGCTCAGCCTGGGTGTCGCTGACCCCAGCGGCGTCATGGCCGTCATCATCCCCAGGGGAGCAGCGCTACCGGCGGCCGTCACCAAGACTTTCACCACGACCAGGGACAACCAGGAGGAGGCAGAGTTCAAGGTATGTTGGGTCCAAAACGGGGCGGGGTGGGGCGGGGCAGGCGCTTGACCAGCCTTGAATCCTGTGCCTGCTGCAGGTGTGCCAGGGTCTGCGCGCCAACTGGGCCGACAACCACCTGCTCGGCTTCCTCACTCTGACCATCCCCGCGCGCCGGAAGGGCACCGTGGACATCGACGCGTCCTTCCAGCTCGACCTGGACGGCGTCCTGAAGGTTACCGCGAAGGAGCGCCAGTCAGGGGAGACGGCTCGCGCCGAGTTCCAGAGCGAGGGTCGCCAGTCAACACAAGAGCATGTGCGAGGGGGGGGCCGGAGGGGGGTGGGGGGGGGGACACGAGCCAAATCTGGCGCTGCGGCAGGGCCGAGAATATATGCGACATATGGGTCCGAGTAACGACGGCGTCTGCTGCTGAGTGGGGCTACACGTGCGGGGAGCGCTTCAAAGGTCTCTCTCTGAGTGAGCGAACGTGGGGGTGGCGGTAGTAATATATATATGGAATTAGGGTATTGCATTTGTGAGCAATAGCGGTGGTGTGGTGAGAGGAGGAACTGGAGAGATAGGGGGGGAGAGGATTTGGGGGGGGGTGTGGGGGGTGAGAAATACTAAGAGTGTGTGTGAGCGTTTATATAGGGTGGAGGGTGGTGGTGTGATAGTTAAGGGGAGTGTGAGTGATGTGATGGGATGAGTTTGAGGTGAATGAGATATATTCGGGGGATGATGGAGAATCTCTAGATTATATTGAAGATTAATAAGGGATATAATGTCTGAGGTGGTGTATGAGATGTTGTAACACATGAGTGGTGTGTAGTGGTGGGGTGTTGGAGGGGTGAGGGAGGGAATGGGGGATAAGTTGTGTGCGCGCTCGCTCTAGGTAGGGAGGAGATCTCTATGATATAGTGTGGGGGGAAATTTAAGTTATATAGAGTAAGGGATAATGGGCACTAACATATACATACACTTCATGAATGAAATAAATATAAGAAGATTGAAATGAGTGATATGATTGGAGAGATGGAATGGGTAGTTAAGTAAGTGTAGTATTAAAGTGAAGAAATGAGGATGAGGATTAGAATGAAGTAGGAGATTGTAGTAAAAATGGGTGTGGGTATTTGTAAGGAAAGTGAGTAGTGTAGGTAGGTGATGGAGAATTAGCATTTATAAAGATAGTGTTGGTGTGATTTGGTTGGAGAAATATTGAATTAGGGTTATGTGTTTGGTGGTGGAGTAGTTTAGTTAGTATGATTTTATAAGTATAGAAGTGGGACTATGCTATCTCCAGTAGAAGGGTTAGTTTATGCTTCACTTCTGAGGTTATGAGTTGTGAGGTCCGCTTCTCGTTTCGGCTTTCGGGGGCTTTGATTGATATGGTTTGGATACGAATTATCCGACCGCCCAGAGCTTTCCTCTCTTGTGTTTCGCAAACGTAGTTCAGGAAAGTTGATTATAGAAAATTTTTTTCCCGCCTGAAGCTGACGACACAGCGCTGCGGAGCGTAACCGTAAGCGGCATTTCGTCTAAAAGTGAGTCCTTGTTCCATGTGTGCTAACGCCGCGCCGGCGTTGCGCCCCCTGCAGGATGCAGCAGCGCCACCTCCACCTCCACCGCCATCGTCCCCGCGCTGGGCTCCGGCCCCGTTATTGGGATAGACCTGGGCACGACGTACTCAGTTGCCGCTGTCTATCAGAAGGGAAAAGTTGAGATTTTCATCAATGACAGCGGGAGCAGGACTACTCCCAGCGTGGTGGGATTTCTAAATGGGGACAGTTATGTCGGGGAAGCTGCCAAAGATTTGCCCGCCTGCTGTCAGGTATTCGGTATGTATGCCACCATTACTAGTAACTGGTTTGTCAGAGTGCCTCTTTTGAAAGTTGTTTATTGGTTACTCTTTTTTTCCTGTTCACGAGTGTTAATCACATCTAACTACTGCCACAGATGCGAAAAGGCTGATTGGTCGATCTTATAATGATACCCTGGCATTGGGTGCGGGCACTCATTGGCCGTTTATGGTAATAGAAAAGAAAGGCAATCCTGCTATTAGAGTAGTAGTAAAAGAAAATGTTAAAGAAGATTTTTCACCAGAAGAAATAAGTGCGATGGTGCTTAAAAATTTAAAAGAGACTGCCGAGGCATCCCTGCAAAAAAACATATCGCGAGCTGTCGTAACAGTGCCCGCGTTTTTTAATGAACGTCAACGAGAGATGACCAAGCAGGCTGGTATGTTATGAAAGTTTCATTTTCTCACTGTGTGCTTATTATTTTAATTATCAAACAACCATGCAATATTGTTTGATCCTATTTCCAGGTAAATTAGCTGGGCTTGATGTAATTGCTATGATCAATGAGCCTACAGCTGCAGCCATTGCATATGGGTTAGACAAAAAGAAGGGTCCAAATGATGCGAAGAAAACCATTTTTATTTATGATTTGGGGGGAGGTACATTTGATGTCTCTGTTATGACAGTCGAAGGCAATGATTTCACTGTGTTGGCCTCAGGGGGCGACACTCAGCTTGGAGGTCAGGACTTTGATGCCCGGCTCATGAATGCACTGTTGCAGGTATTTGAACGAAGCACCAGATTTAGGTATTCATTGCAGAGCTGGTAACCTTCCGCATGTTCCCTCTCTCCTCAGGAGATCAGCACCAATCATGGTGTGATGCTGGACAGCGCTTCCCTGCAGGATCTTCGGCGACTCTGCGAGCTCACCAAGCGCAGGCTCTCTTCTCATCCTGAAGTGCCAGCCAGCCAGTTCTTTGCTCGTCACGCCTTAAACTTCCAAACCAAAGTCACAAGGGCTCGCTTCGAGGACCTCTGTTCAGATCTCTTCAAGAAGACCCTCACCATCGCCGCTGACGTGCTGGCCAGCGCCAAGGTGAGAGACAACCGGAGACAACCCATGTATACCGTATTTATTCGATTATAAGACGCACCCTGTTTGCCGATTTTGAAATCGGAAAGTCGGGGTGCGACTTATAATCGAGGTGCGGCTTATATTCGCAGTAAAAGTGTGTTTTTTGCCGGAAATTGCTGTATTTCCACCAGAGCACTCCGATATTGTATGAAAGGCCGCGTATGAAGGAAAATAACCAGTTTTAATGCTTGTAAATTATCCAGTTTTTGGCGCAAAGAAAGGTAACATAGTTATGTCAATGTTTGTAAGTTAGAATAATGTAACATAGGAGTGCTCTGCTTACCGGTACATCCCCGCCCCTCACCACCTGACTCGCACAGCGCATCAGGGGCGCGCGGCGGCGGGCGGCAGCGGGCGGGGATGGAAGTACCTTAGGTGCGTCTTACAACCGGTGAAAAACGTTTTTTTCAATTTTCGGCTTTTCAAAAACGGGGTGCGACTTATAATCGAGTGCGACTTAAAATCGAATAAATACGGTACATAAATCAGAGCTCAGGGAAGTCCTTGCTCAATTTTTTCCCCAGGGTTGCCATTTGTCAGGAAAATCAGGAAAGTGTCTGGAAATTGGATTGAAAGTGTCAGGAAAAATGGGCTCAAGGCTTGGTTTTTCCTTTTAGGCCGCGAGCGGGTCGGCGCAGCACTACGTCCTCTCTTCTGCGAGAGGGAACACAATGTCAGGAAAATGCTCATTTTTGTCAGGAATTAATCAGGAATATCAACATATCTGGTTCTGTGGCAACCCTGTTTTCCCTTCTTATGCCCTTAAGCCTAAAATTTGGCCGACCTAACGTTCGTCTAGAAGTGACAGACTACGCCACGGCCCTCTCTGAAAACCTCCTTTCCACCAGGTGTCTGTGAAAGATATCCATGAAGTAGTGCTGGTGGGCGGATCCACCCGCATCCCTAAAGTAAGGATCATGCTCCGCGACTTCTTCGACGGCAAGGAGCCCAGAACTTCAATCAACCCGGACGAGGCTGTGGCCTACGGCGCGGCGGTGCACGCGGCGATGCTGGGTGGCGGCGGCGGCGAGCTCAGCAACCTGGTCAAGCTCAAGGACGTGACGCCACTCTCCCTCGGCATCCGCTGCGAGGGCGGCATCTTTTCGCCCGTCGTTCCGCGCAACACTCCCATTCCCTGCACCATGAGGAAGACGTTTACCAAGCCGTTCGAGGCGGCGACGAGCGTCGTGTTCAGGGTTTTTCAGGGTGAGCGACCGTTGACCAAGGACAACCACGACCTCAGGAAGGAGTTCGTTCTGCCTGTGTCGCCGTTGCCCCCCAAGGACGTCCACCTCGACTGCGAGTTCGTCATCGACGGCGACGGCCTGCTGACGGTGCGGGCCACGGAGCGCGGCAGGGGGACCAGCGGGCACGTGACGGTCAACCCCAAGGAGGGGGCGCTGTCTGAGCAGGACGTCAAGGACATGATCGAGCGCGCGGAGCGCCTCAAGCACCTGGACGCGCTGGACCTGCAGAGGGCCCAGGAGGCTGTGCGGCTGCTGAATCGCGCGCCGCAGCCTGCTCAGCCGGAGCAGGGCGGCCGGAAGCGGAAGCGTATCCAGAAGACGTATTAGTGTTTGCACAGCCGTTGCCGCGTTTCCCATAGTAAATGAAGAGAATTTATGTAAGTTTTGACCTACATTTGTTGTTTGTATAAGCCTCTCATGAGAATTACTTAACAATTCTTAAGTATATTGTCCATAATCGTCGATTGTTTTGTTTTGCTTTTTTGCTAAATGGGTGTATTCTATTATTGAATTTTTCCATTTCATATTATTTTCTTGTCACTTGTACACTTGAATTGTCCACATTGTTTTTGGAGTGATGAATTAGTTTTTACAGTAACAAACACATTGTTACTTTCTTATTAAAATCATAACAATCTCTGTTGTTTTAATATAAAACATGTTGGTTTTAGAAGTCATCCTTCAAATTCAATTTTTGAGGAAGCGGGAAAAAACAATTTCGAACGCGGTCGAAAATGAAAGCAGATGATACGAAGCTTTCACACAATGTACAGTGTGTTGTACACAACGTTATTTCATTTAAGTTTCGTTTGAAATTGGCGGGAGTTCTTTGTGGATAAGTCCATTGGAGCTCACAATTAGCGGTCCACTTTTTTCTCCGCTCATAATTTTTTTTGAAAATTGAGTTAGAAATTTGAAATTTGGAGGAGAGATGGTCCAAAGTGTTGTTGAAACGTCCCTAAAGTTGCAACAATCAAATTCACCCCCCTGATTTTTTTTTCCACCCCTCGCGTAAGAGACTGTCAATTTTTGACACTTTCGCTGTCAAAAAGTGTCCTTCCAGGTGTCGCAGAGGTTTGAAACTCCCAGGGCCGACTCAGTTTTGTCTCCTCTTTCGATTGATACCGGAGCCATCCCTGTCGGACAAACCGTTCCGGAGCCACCAAAAAAAAAAAAAAAAAAAAAAAAAAACACCCCTAAGCAGGGGTGATTTTTTTCGGATTTTTTTCCAGAGTTGGGCGCGGCAGCAGGAGGTCCCCTCGACATGACAAAAGTGTCCCCATGTCCGTCGCACCCTGCAGGGGGTGTCCAGCCCCGAAACACTGACACCCCAAATCTTGTTTTTTCACTAAAATCACAAAAAATGACTAAAAAATGGTCGAAAATCACGTCGCACAATTGATTTCAGCCGTCTGAATCGACACCCGGACTGACAAACTGCAGACCGGTCGGGAAAGCCGTTTTCGTGGGAGTTGCAACCCCTAACTTTCCAACCCCCAGCGCAGGGGATGGAGGGCTGCCGGCGGGTCGCTGCGCTCACGGTACCATGCGTGAGCCCCTCAGGCACCTCCACACCAACTTTGAAGTGATTCGGCCCATTCGTTACCTTCCAGGAGAAAAAAAAAAAAACCTCAAAATCGTGTTAATTTCAACCCTTAAGTTTGCACCCCTGTTTCCCCTCAGCTAGGAGGGGCGCAACATCCGCTCAGGTGCGCGAAGGAGCGCATATTCAACCTTTACCAGAGTGCAAACGCGCAAACCCCTGCGATCATCGTGTCGGCCCCGAGAGGCACGCGAGTGAGCAGTGTTCTTTCTCTTTTCATTGTTGAATCGTTTCTGTGGTTTCACATGAGTGCCTTGAAGTGGCCTGGCTGGCTGGCTGGCACATCGGTGACTTCTCAGAGTAGTTCAGTCTTTTATGAGACTTTCTTGGTTGCGTAGCTTCGATGGCACATCCAAACTCACGAGCACACCGAGCCCGGCCATTTTGTCTGCTTCTTCCATGGAAGGACACTTTTGCTCCGGCGAAAGTGTCAAAAATTGACAGTGTCTTACGCGAGGGGTGGAAAAAAAATCAAGGGGGTGCATTTGATTGTTGCGACTTTGGGGACGTTTCAACAACACTTTGGACCATCTCTCCTCCAAATTTCAAGTTTCTAGCTCAATTTTTTTTTAAAAAAAAATTATAAGCGGAGATAAATGTGGACCGTTAATTTTGTGCTCCAGTGTATTAGGGTGTTCACATTTCCGCTCACGCTGCTCCGCAGTGAGCTCGTGCTTTCGAGCAGCCATACCGAATCGTACAAAACAATTATAATTCCCGGGAGAAAGCCGTCGGTCGACCCACTGTCACCGCCCGCTCCACATGGTGCGGCTCCTATCCATGGTAATTACCATGGCAACAATTGTTGCCTTGACGCCCAGCGGCGCCCGGTGGCGTCAGGCCCGAGGCCCGTCGGGCGTAACAATCGCGGCTCGCCCGCGCCCCCGAGGGCGAAGGGGGAAGAGGGAGGAACGGGGGCTACCTTCGTCATCTTGCCGCGACCTCCCTACAGCTCATTGTCTTAGAGCTCAGTGACTGCTCTCGGAGAACATTCTCTTCAAAAGTTAAAGCAATGTTACTTACTAATAAATACTTAAAAATATGATAGCAGGCTGTCAGGTCGCACACCTTCGGCCGATGCGAAAAGGAATCCCTATCTACCGGCTTGGATAAGTCCGGCGGCGCGGTCGACTTCGTTCTAGCCGCTTGCACGAAAAAACAGCCGGTAGATAGTAATGATCACGAACCGCATGGCCATCAGATGTGCGTCCCGCCAGCCGAGATGGTCGCACCTTCCCCCTGTCCCAAATCATCTCGGCTGGCGAGACGTTTTGCAGGTTCAAATCTCGGTGGCCGTTTTAAATTTTAAAAAAACTGCCCACAATATGCTTTAAAAGAATAAGCTATTTAATGCAGCAAAAACGTCAAATAAAACAAGACATAATTGGGACGGTAACCACTAGGCTGTCGGTTCGCACACCTGTCGGCGATGCGAATTGGAATCCATATCTACCGGCCTGTACGGGCCCGGGGCGGCGGAGACGAGACGACTTCCTTTACCGCCCAAACCAAGACCGGTATCGTGCTTCTGGCGACTGAAACATGTTTCACGGTGCGTAAAGAATATTCCTTGTGAATTTGGGCGTGGTCTGAGACCTTTGATTTTTTGTCAAATTTCCAAAGGTCTATAGCCTTTGCATTTTTATGGATTTTGGTCCAAAAAAAGTTTTCCTCCGAATTGACGAGTTTTGTGCAGAGGGGCTCCAGTGCACCCACAGACCAACATCCGACGGTGAAATCATCCGAAAACCGGCGAAAAAAAATTACGTCGACCGAGATTCGAACACGACAAAGGCGTCCCGACAGCTTAGATGGTTTGGGACGGGGGGCAGGGACGCTAACCACTAGGCTGTCGGTTCGCACACCTGTCGGCGATGCGAATTGGAATCCCTATCTACCGGCCTGGACTGGCGCGGCGGAGACGACTTTCGCTCCGACTTCGTTCTTGCCGCTTGCCCGAAAAAATGGTGCGTAGATGGTGATAGCGATTCGCACGGCGAACGGATGTGCGTCCCGCCAGCCGAGATGGTTAACGCACCTTCCCCCTGTCCCCAATCATTTCGGCTGGTGAGACGTTTTGCGGTTTCAAATCCCGGTGGAACTTTCTCTTTTTTTTCCTCTCTTTTTCTCTCTTTTTGTATCGAGGGATGCAGATCATAAGCTATTTTAAGCATTATACACCTCGAAAAAGCAAGGTATTCTTCTGCTCAGCCGACACCGTCGCAAAATTAAATGATAATAAGAATGAAAAACGTTTTCGTGGCCTGGAATTGAACCCGGTCTCACGCGAGCTCATGTCCGTTGCGCTAACCAGTAGACCACAGGGTACCTCCTCGCCTCTGCTGAGCTCCGAGTAGAATAAGGCTTGGCGAGCCGCTTTTTCACGGTTTTCGCTCAAACGCGCTGCCGGGGGCTGGCGTCGAATGGGTTGCCTATCCATCCGGCGCCCATTGAACAATTCATTTTTCATCGCGTAAAAAGCGAATTTCTCCCAAACCAAGACCGGTATCGTGCATCCGGCGACTGATATATGTTTCTCAGTGCGTAAAGAATATTCCCTGTGAATTTGGGCGCGATCTGAGACTTTCGATTTTTTGTCAAATTTCCGCAGGCTATAGCCTTTGCATTTTGGGGGACTTTGGTCCTTAAAAAATTTACTCCAATTCGTCAGGGGTTGTGCAGGGGGGCTCTAGTGCACCCCCAAACCACGCCCCACCCAAGGAGAACACGAAGTCAAAATAAGGTCAAAAAGGGGTCCGTACACGTCATTTTGACGTCAAAGTCCATACCTGGGAGGACGAAATTTTGACTTCAAAGCTCAAAATGAGGTAGATCTGACGTCATTTTGACAAGCTTGTTCTCCTTGGGCAAGGGTTAAATGTTAAATTATCCGAAAATCGACGAAAAAAATATATAATTCGAACACGACAAAAGCGTCCCGATAGCCTAGATGGTTTGGGACGGGGAACTGGAACGGTAACCACTAGGCTGTCGGTTCACACCCGTATCGCCTATGCGAAAAGGAATCCTCTCTTCCGACCAGGATGGGCCCGGCGGAGACGACTTTTGTTTTCAATGATCGATATGATACAATGATATTTAAAAAATAACAACTGATAGATTGGCTAAAGCATTTTTATTATTTTGAGAAAATATTTCCATGGACTGACACATAGAACTCTAGACATGAAAAAGCGATTCAGGAACTAAAGAAGAATTATACAAACACCGTTATGTTTTCAACTTAAGATAAGCTTAACTTACAGTTGGAATCTTTCCACATGCTTAACAAAAGGTGTTGTAGTAGAAAACGTTTAAATCAAGTAGTAATTTTCTTAATTGTCTTCATGAGTGAAAGGGGAGCAAGTTCATTTGACCACAATCACATCCATAAAATGCAGCTATTGAGATTTATGCTATTCTAATGAAGACAATGAGTATTTGATACAACTTTTAACTTCATCCAAAGTGGAAAAGTCCATGATTAGAACAATAACTACTTCTTAGCCTTTAGGTACTATTTTCTTCGGTGAAGAACCTTGTCCTTCGGCCTAATATCACTGTACTGTCCTCACATCAAAAAACTGAAAACTTCCCTAGAAGTAACCAAACACATAATTTCTAGTAATTGATGTACACCTCTTTCTTGTCCTTTTCTCCTTTGCACCATTCTTCATAAGTTTCAATAATACCTCTGGTAGATTACAAAAACAACCGAACAATTCCAAAGTACCTAACAGATTTCCTCATGTACAAAACATGGCCAGAAAGAAAATATGACAAATAGCCTAAAACTAAAACATAAAGTCAAAATGACATTTACAATCTTCCTCCGAAAGACTCCTTGAATTGCATACAATATATACATTTAGAAAAAAGAGAAAACAAACTAAATTTTGAAATTTACATAAATTACAGATAAGCTATTTTCAATACTTACAGAAAATATCTTACATTTGACGTAAAGCAGGAGAGGACTTTCAACATGATAAATTTTATTACCATTCACAATGTCCATCTCATGCTCTACTGAGCATAAATAGACTAATCCAGGTTTACATTTACATCACTTGCGGCAATTCAGATGTTAACAAAGGTTTTCCCCACCTTATTTTACAAGAAATATACTCATAGTTATTACTCTTTTGTGCAGTAATTTTGAATGTTACCTTCTAATCTGAAAATGTTTGACTTTTACTGAATTACCAAAAATGCTATGGCATCATAATTCCCTGTTTATTATAATACACAAACTATCTCTAGGGATAATAAAGATAGGGACGGAATGTGAACTAGAAAGTTAGTGTCGTTGCCATAAGCACTCTAGAAGTAATTCTCATATGAAAGTTGGTGAAAAGTTAAGTCTAAAGACTTACTGTTGAAGTATGGGGAAAACTCTGTTTATTTTTGACTTCAGTCATCAATTATTAAATTTATTCCTCTATAAAAAAAAATCAAATAGCATCTCAGGTATCTGAGATATCTTGAAATATCAGGCCAAGGCAGAAGTTTAGGGCACAAATGCGATTTCAATGTTGGTGAAAGAATATGAGCTGTTCTGATTGATACTTTTGATGCAAAATGGAAACTAACGTTGTGCTTTGTAAAGAATCATTGGCACAAATAGAACAAAATAACATTAAAAACAAACAAAAAATGAAACACTGATTGCTACAATTCAGCTGTATGAAACAACAACAGTCTCACAGGACACTATTTGATAGCTACCTATGCATATGTACAAAATAAAATTAACAATAATTGTTAAATTTACATTGAATATACTAATAATAATAAATATGCATAAACAAGATTTTGTCTGGGATATAAAAGAAAATTAGCAGCGATTTTCACTTGATGCACATCATACCAGTGGACTGATTCCTTTTCAGCATACCGTTTTCTTATTTGGTCATCAAATAAATTCTTAAGTAAAACAATCTGCAGATATCTGACATTAAAATATGAGTTGATCTATAAGACAACACAGAGATTAGACTCTTTATGTTGAAAGAACCAGAATTCAATAAAATTGGTGCAACTGGAGAAAACCTGAAAGTAAGAATATTGACATTCTCCTTGAGTGAAATCAAATAAGGTTGTGCAGCCAGTATACAACTTTTATCACATTTGTGAGAAAATGATTTGGCACCAGCACTCTCAAATATGGTACGACATTCATTCCTTTGCAAAATGCTCACTGCTTACTTATCCTTAGTGCTGGAATGTTTTCAGCATGAAGACTAGAATTTTTAAAGGTACATCACCCCGTGTTTGTATGAATTAAAAATATGTATTTATGAAGTAAGCATGTGGTCGAGGGCCTACCCCGAAAAAAGAAGAAAGTGACAAAGTGCAGCTTTAGTGAAAGTAAAGCGGTTATAAGGAATCAAGTGACCAAAGAAAGTCTAGGTGTGCAATAAGTGGCATCTAGGTAGTTTAGTGGCAAAAAATGGTAGAGTAGCAACCAAGTGTGGTTCTAGCTCACACTGCTGCTTATCCTTCACACTCCACTAGCCACACTCCGCAGCATGTGACTTGGTAATAGGGGAAAGTCATGAAACACCCCAAAATTTATTCAACCACCTCATGTGAGGGTCTCCATCTGATTTTGTCCTAGCAAAGCTGTATTCTGCCACTAAGGTGCCACTAGCCCCTCACAAGCCACTTTGCAGCCTCACGACTTAGAATGACAAAATTCACTTTGATGCTAGCTTAGCAAGATGGCAACTAGATGACACTCAATTGCTGCTTAAGTTGCACTTCGTCACTTAGCAATTTTTAACAGGTTACATTGTTCATCCTTGACAACCCACGAATAACTACTACAGTCCCTCCGACTAATTAACCACCATTCATTCACATAGTTTCTCTCTTACTCACATTTTTACTCAGACATTAGCTTACACACAAAACAATAACATGAAAAAGGTCAATGTGCTACGAAGTAAAACTTCTGTGCCCTTGTTGGTTTGACTTCTTAAATTAAAACAAAAGATAAAATATCTGCATTGACATTCACACACGTATAAATATATGACTATCACTCAGTAAACTGAATTGAGCTGAAGATATAATAATGTTTAAATAATAATTCCATGACTATGTCAAAGAAGATATCACACTTAAAGTCTCCCATGTGTTCATTGGCGAACAGGTTAATCCAGATGAATAACCCAACAAATCCAAAGAGAGATTCCGATTTGGACTTACTTTATCTAGCTGCTCAATGTGGGTAGACAAAGTTGAGAGAGTCAAATAAGCTTCGCTCTGCGATGATGAAGCTGATGGATTAGCATAAAAGATGAAGGCTTCTCTTCAACTTTACTCCATAAGTCCTTAACACATTCAGTGTGCTTTAGCATAGGAGTGTGACCACATAGCTATCATGCCGCACTCAATGTGTTAATAACCCACCCAGCACTGAGTTATAAAGTCATGTAATCAATGGAAAATCTGCCTCAGACTTTAGACATAATCATTGCTGCCTGGACTAGTTAATGGCTCCTGAACCTGAAACAAAGGAAAATTTAAGTCAATAACCAAGAAAAATCAATTTGTCATAGCTTTAGTGTATGTGTAATTATCGTAAAAAATCTGTTGGGCACTCTGTCTGACTGGATTTTTTACAAGAAATTTAGTTATAACAATCATTAAATTCAGAGCAGACCCTACTGACAGAGGACCCTTTATATTCTACCCAAATTATTTAGCACTTTACCTCTAAACTACATAAACTAGAGGGTAGACACAACTCAAAAACTACTCAAGCAGCTGAAGGTAAAGTAAAAATAAAAATAAAACAGAAAAAAGAGGAAGAAAAATTGAATAGAAAATGCTTCGTTGCACAAAATTAAATCACATAATTGATTGCCTATGATGATACTGAAGGCTACAATACATCTTTTAGTCTTCACTTACCGAATTGTCACTCATGCCCTGTTCATCTCGACAGCCATGTAACAATCCATAACATGGATATAAAGAATTTATTTTGAAGGCCGCCTGACATTCCCCAGTAAAGTAAGCAAATAAGACAAACAAAAGATGCAAAGTTACAGGTATCTCTCATCCCAGATAATTAGTGACTAGTCAAACATATCCTTTAAAAGAACCCCAAAGTATACCAAATTGTTACAAACTATACAATTTATTAAAAATTTTGTTTTTGTATTAATTTATACTTTTTAAAGAAGAATTCTTGGGGTTTTAACTGCTGAGCTATGAAGCCATCGTTTTCAACAAAGATGTGGTACACATCATTCTGCTGATATTTGGTACAGGTAAGTTATCTGACTTACAATACAGTAAAATTAGGTTTAACAGGTGATTTGATAATACCAATCAGCCTCTAAAATATTACAAAGTGAAACCAGTGAAGATAAAACACTTTTTGATTTGAATGTTACTTTCTGTAGAAGTTTCATTATTTACAACAAACAGCTAAAAATTTCACTTTTTAAAAAATTTACTTTTTTTTTGCCTTTGAACATTTTGCTCATTACTTAAAGGTTCTATCCTACAAGTTTTATCGCAGGATACAATTGGTTTCAGGTGGTACAGTTAACATCAAAGCCCTTACCTCTTCAGCTATTGTGGCTGGAAATACACGAGTTGGCTGGTACTGATTTTTCTCCAGAGCAAATTGATCCTCTGTTGTTTTACGATATACTGGATTATCAAAATTCATACTTGCAATGTTTCCATGCCTACAGTGGCGGTAAATAATAAAAATAATCTGGTGGAAAAAATTTAAATTAGTTCCTTTTATCTTGATTAACAATGGCAGACTTTCACGGAAGTTATTCTGAGAACTAAGTATTTTCCTTACAAGGGCAGCTAGAAGAAGAATGATACTGATGACTGCAATAACTATCAATGTCACCATTAGACTGTCAGTTTCTTCTGCAGCAGGTGTTGCAGAAGTCTTGTCTCGGGACTCTGGTGCTGTTGAAATAGAAGCCAAATTGTAGTTATGGAGAACAAGCAGCACAGCACGATGGAGAAGAGAGTTGTACTCACTTGCTTCAACACACATGAGCCCATCTGGTAGGAGAGTTAGCCCATCAGGGCACGCACAAGATATGCGTGGAGATTTTGAATTTAAAACAGGAGAAGGCAAACAGAGATGGGAACAATGCCCATTTACAGCTGTACAGAAGTTTTCTCCATCTGGTTGTCTATATGGATGATATACATGAACAACCATAGGATTCTGAAGCTACAAAATTGAAATAAATGTTTAAAATGTGGCATGGAGAAGAAATGAATTTAACGCAAAAAGTAATGAAAGTACTTACTGTGTGTACAGCAGTTATAGCTTCAATGCCATTGCCATTAAATTTGTTTGCTCTAAATACAGCATGCATTTCCCAATCGGTCCAGTACAAATAATCTTCAAATGTAGTAATTGAAAATGGATGACGTAGGTACTCATCTGAGTACAATACAACTCTTCTGTTTGTTCCATCAAAATGGCAGGAGGAAATGGTTTGCAGCCGTGCATCAAGCCAATATAATTGACGCCCAACTAAATCTAATGTCAAGCCGTTGGGCCATTTAATGTCATGAGTAACAATATCCTCACGGTGAGATCCATCCATTCCAGCTCTCTCTATCTTTGGTACAGAACCCCAGTCTGTCCAGTACAACCATCTATGAAATGAAATAAAACATTATTAATAAACAAGTTGTTCGGAGTCTACATTATCCGATTACAGCCAGAAATAATATAGTAAACATACCCATCTAAAGGATTAACAGCTATTGACCGTGGCTCCTCCATCTTTCCTTGAATCACAGTTTTCCGCATGTTTCCCTCAAAGTTTGCTAGTTGAATGGTATCTTTGGAACTATCAGTCCAATAAATGTGATTGTAGATCCAATCTACAGCAAGACCATCAGATGTGGTAATATCATCTTTTATGACAACTGTTTTCTGACTGCCTTCATCAATTGGTGCCCTATAATTAAGAATTACGAAAATTGTGTACTCCTCATAATAAAAAAGTAATGCTCATAAAACTAAAATTATTGAAAATTGGTACTAACTTGTAAATTTTCTTGTCACTAACATCACTCCAGAAAATCATTCCAGTTCGAAATACAAAATCCAACGCTGTTGCGGATTTAGTGTCATTGACTATTGCAGTAATGTCATGATGATCGAGGGAAACTTTTCTGATATCATGCCGTCTTGTGAATAGAAGTGAAGCATGGCCTTCAGCTGCCTTGCATCTTGTGAGATCACGGGGGTCTCTCAAGTATCCATGAACACATTCACACTTAAATTTGCCCTTCTCATTGATACAGATCTGAGAGCAAACACCTGGCATCTCACATTCATTAACATCTGAAATAAAATAATTTATTTAAATGATTAACTTAACTTTTCTTAACCAATGCAATGTTTAAGATTTTATGTCTTCAAAAGTACTCTACCTTCACATGTATTGTTGGCATTTAGATGGTACCCAGGGGGACAATCACAGTAGTATCCAGCAGGCATATCAACACAAATATGTGAGCAGCCTCCATTCTTGTTGGCACATTCATTAATGTTACACCGATCCTTTGGTTCATCTTCCCAGGCGGGGCAGTCTGGTTTCGTATCACACACCATACTTTGGTTAATGCACATTCCACCACCACAATCAAATTGAGTTTTAGGATCACATCGTTTTGGAGGAGTTCCTGTGAAAAAATAAAATAAAATAAATAAATTAAAATTATCTTTTTAAAAAAAGGGGGAAAACACTAAGACAAAATGTATTTGCATGTTTTTGAGCAAATGTTTGAGCAAAGTTTAAAACATGATTCATTTCATACAAATTTGAACTCAAAAATGCACAGGCTCAAAAAGTTCAAACTAAGGATGCAAATACAGTTGAAGTGTTGCATCAGATGCAGATAAGAGCTGCCAGGTGAAAATACTCACGACAATTTTCTTCATCACTCCCATCAGAACACTCTGCAGTACCAGAACACTGCAAGTGGCCAGGAATACACTCATGATTTTTGCACTGGAAGTGATCTGCACGGCAGGTGACGTTGGTACAGATATCAGGGGACTCATCGTCACCGTCTGGACAGTCAGTGTCCCCATCACAAAGCCACAGCTTCTGCACGCAAGTCAGGCGGTCTTTACACATGTGCTCCCGATCAGAACACAGACTGGGGATCTTTCCTTGAACCGATGGACAGCCCTGGTTTAAAAAATAAAAAAAATAATAAATTTAAAAAAAAAATTATTGCGAAAACATGTACGAGATAGGATGTTCACGAGGTTGAACCAAGAGCTCCAAGGGGGAAACAACTCAGACATTTTTGTACACCTCAGATCAATTTCGATCAATTCAGATCAATTAAGAAAGAAAAAAAAAGAAAAAAAGAGGAAAATTCACAAAAATTTTTAAAAAATCACGAAAACTTAAAAAAATTTCTAGCAAATAGTTCAGTAACAATCCACAAAAATTCACGAAAATTCACAAAATTTTGTACACCAAAATTCAGAGTCGTTTCCCCCTCGAAGGGCCCACGTGGATGCTACCACTCACCTTCTCGTCCGAGCCGTCCGGGCAGTCCACGTCGCCGTCGCAGCGCCAGCGGGCCTGGATGCACATCTTGGAGGCGCAGGTAAACTGGTCCGCGCCGCACACGTGCTCGGGGCAGTGTGCCTCGTCCGAGCTGTCGCCGCAGTCGTCGTCATGGTCGCACACCCAACGGCTCAGCACGCAGCGGCTGTTGCCACAGGTGAACTCGTCCGGCCGGCAGGTCTCGTCTGTGGGGGCGGAGCATGAGCACGAGCATGAGCGTAAGCATGAGCATGAGGAGAAGAGTTCTCCTCAGAATGCACAATGACCACGACTTCTATTTTTGGAGGCAAGAGCACACCCACATGCAGGACGGAAGGTTCTCCACCTCTCATGAGAGGTATGCTTAAACGTGCAGATCCGAGGTGCGATTGAAATTAAGTTAGCATGCAATAATTTAATTCCTCCTCCCTCTAAGGACAATATTCAAACCTTGGTTCAAACTTAAGCCTTCATACCATCCCACACAAAAACCCGGAGTGTATTCACAGTCTCTCTATCTCTTTTTAAAAATATTTTTTAAAGTAGATATATACATGCATAAATTACCGGTGATACGAATACATAGGGAAGAATGAAATTAAAATAAAAAAGGGACAAGGGAGGGAAGAGGAATATAATAATCACGAGAAAAATGAAGAAAGGGAGAAAAAGAGGAGGAAAAAAACACTAAAAAATCTCGATTATTAAGGTCGGAATTTGAAGAAGGTGATACTGCCTCGGGCCTCACTAGCCGGGCCTCAAAGATCCTGACAGGTGAAGAACAAAACGCATATGATGAAACTAGGTTTGACAATAACAAAGGAAAATTAAGGAGAAATTGAAAATCCGAGATTGTTTGGTATTTAATATAACTTCCAGCACTTCCAGCTTTGACGCACTGCAGACTGCAGGCCAAGGTAGGCGCACTTTTAGCTCAGCTTCACATGGCTTTAAGCGTGCTTTCTGCCTTGTTTATTTAAGGTAGCTGGCACCTTTGTTGGAACTTTTTGATCTTCTCACTTCTAGTCTATATTTTTAATACGTACAATCTTCTAAAAAGTGAAAAAGTAGAAAAAAGGGTGCAAAAAAAAGAGAGAGAAAAAGTTCAAATTTTTAAGGGGTCCAGAGGGGGCCTTACTGCAAGCCTTCTCGTCGCTGGCGTCGCTGCAGTCAGGGTGGTTGTCGCACATCCAGGTGAGCGGCACGCACTCGCCCTCGCCCGACCGGCACGTGAACTGCTCCGGGGAGCACGTCTTCTGACCTGCGGAGGAGAGGAGAGGGCCCGGCGGGGCGGGGCGGGGTCAGTCAGGCGGGGGCACAGGGTGAGGCCTCATGCTCGGGAGGGAACGAGCCGGACCGAGGCATGCTCTTCTCGCAGCCCATCAGGTCGCACACAGCATTGTGCATTTTCACATGCAAGTCCCGCAACAGAAATCATCACCATCATCCAATATGTGAGCAATACGTGTGCTTATTGCGGCCGGCAGTGCGCCCCGAGTCCCATCACACTGAAAAACAAATGCAGGAGATGTGTTTGCGCACTTCTGCATAGCGGCGAGGTCTCGTCGGAGCCGTCGGCGCAGTCCTCCTGGCCGTCGCAAATCCATTTGGAGGGAATGCAGTTGTTAGGAGGGCAGAGGGTGTACCCGTGGCTGCACCGCGGGGCTGTATGCGTAGACGCGCGCGCCGCGCATTGGTGAGGTTTTCAAAACAGTCAACAACACACCTCGAGAGTTTGTTGTTTGTGGTACCGTAAACGGGGGTAACTTTGGCCCACCGGGGTAACTTTGTCCACCCACTAAAACTTTGTTTAAAATGCTAAATGGCAATTGAAACAAATTTTAAGGGATACGCCAAAGTTACCCCCAACCCCTAAGATATGTTTAAAATGCTAGGTAGCATTTTAGACAAACTTTTAGGGGGGGGGGGGACAAAGTTACCCCGGAGGGCTAAATTTACCCCCGTTTACGATAGCCAAATTATGGTTATGTCAGGGAGTGCTAAAAAGAAAGTTGCGGGTAAAATCATCCCCACCCTTACCCCCCACGCCCCTCCAAAAAAAAAAAAGCGGTGCGCTACGTCTATATTTTTTGATGGTGTTCCCTGAGCTAACCACGAAATAGCTACCAGAGCCAAACATTTCTCTGAGTGGAAACATTAAGGCAACTCCAACCAATTAATATCTTGGCGGTTAGGTAAACTGTGTAAAACTGCAAAAATAATACACCGTAAGATGATAATACATTGCACTGCACTTACCGCAGACGGCGGGGTCCTCGTCAGACCCGTCGGTGCAGTCGGGCTCGCCGTCACACTGCCAGTGGCCCAAGATGCACCGGCTGTTGGCGCACCTGAACTCGGACTGCGCGCACGTTCGGCTGCCCACAACTGCGCAGAGGAGAGAGAGAGAGCGTTACTACAGGACAGCATCCAGTCCAAAAAGACACATAAACCGCAACGGCCATGAATGAAACGATGGACTAAAGAGGGTGCGCGACGCACGCCACAGGGGCGATCCGCAACGATCTCGGGAACATGACTGCAAGTGAATGGACTGGAGAGCAAACGGTCCAGAGCGGACAGGAAAGGATTCCAAGGCGGCGCGGGGAGGGAGATGGACGGAGAGCAAGAAATGAGAGGAATCTTATATTCTTATTTTGCACAATTAAGTACGCAGCGTGGCCCGCCCGCTCCGCTCAGAAACGCACCCAGCCGAGGCGCCGCGGCCCAAGTCAACTGCTACGCCTTCCCGCTCGCAGAGATTAGCACATCTTCAGCGGAGAACGACCTGTCTGAGCAGCAAAGTTTAAAAGGGGGGGAAAAACGCGTATTTTTCGGGGTTTCGAAACGGCCGAGGGCGAAGAGAAATTTCTAAAGTCATTATAACTAGACCCCGTGCGACGCCAGACCACATAGAAAAAACACCGACAGCGACACCGTTATATGAGAGTTCATCAAAATATATAGAAGTGTGTCGGAAGCAGCTCATTCCTTAGGGAACTAGACAGTCATCGCGAGAATGGAACATGATGAGGGGAGGTGCCCAGCACAGAGAGGCACGCCCGGCCCCGGCCCCGGCCCAGCCCCGCCCCGCTCCCACAGACTTTTAATCATCATGTTTTGACACTCGGAAAGATACTGTCGAGCGGCGCAGAGGAAGGGACAAGTAGAAGTAATAAGCATGATAAAGGGAGCGCGGGTACCTCTCCCCACTCCCCTCCCCCCATTCCTCGCCCCTCGTAATCAGCCTCTCGCGAAAACTGCTCCCGACGGAAACCCTCAAAAATATGTCCGTAAATAAGAAAACGAGAAGAATACGCGAGAGACGCGGAAAGGTAATTCACAAACCTGGCCCGTAGGCACTGCTGAACTTCAACCAGTAGTGGCCATGGGCGAGCGGGGGCGGGGGCGAGGGGGTGGGGCCGGGGCCTGGGCCCTTGAGGGACGGCCGCGAGGCTGTAGGAGGCTGGGGGCTGGGCCCCGGCGGCCCCGGCGCGCTGCAGTCCACCGGGCACAGCGCAAGCAGCAGCGGCAGCAGCAGCGGGAGGAGCGAACAGGGCGCCATGTCTGACGGGGCGGGGACGTCGAGTGGGCAGTGACAGGGACAGTGGACGTGGTCGGGAGAGGAGAGAACTCGCGGGTACTGGCGCAGCAGCGGGCCCGAGATCAGCTGATGGGCTTACGTGCGACTCAGCACCCCCCTCCCTCCTCCCTCCCCCCTCCTCCCCGGCCCGTCAAGCAGAGGCCGCCCGGTCGGTCGGTCGGTAGGGCGTCGCGGAGCCAAGACTGACGGTAATTTGGGTTATCGCATCATTATCTCCTTTAAATTATAGGAGCATTGGCCCTCGCAAGCACGAGAGAGAGGGAGAGAGTGAGGGGGGAATGGGGGACGGCATGGTTGGGAGTGAGATAGAAGCCTTGGGTCACCCGCTCTAATGTTCCCCCCCCCCCTCTCTCTCTCTCTCTCTCTCTCTCTCTCTCTCTCTCTCTCTCTCTCTCTCTCTCTCTCTCTCTCTCTCTCTCTCTCTCTCTCTCTCTCTCTTTCTCTCTCTCATGCTCTCGCCCACGTTTGGTAGAGCGCCCGCCGCCGCCCGAGGCCCGAGGGGTCCATTATTCGGTTCAGGAGTGTCCACACGATTTCCGATTTTCAGTGAATACCAACACCAACAGTATTCGGTAAAATTTTGGTGCACGCTTTAATGGGGGAAAACCCAAACAGCATAAAAAACAACAAAAAGGGGAATTTTCGGGGTGCGATAACGTACACAGAGAAAGTCGCACAGGGAACCAAAGTTGGCTTCTCGGATAGTAATAAAAGAATAATTTAAATAAAATACGCGGGAAAATGTGCCAATTGTAGGGCTTTCAGGTTTTATTCATGACGTTGATCCGCAAAAAATGCCCGCAGTTTGCGTAATCTTTGAATTTCGTTGCCTAAGTGGCGCACGATGTTTCGAGTGATAGTGGGAGTAGGAGTGAAAAAAAAGGGGGGAGGACACCGTTAAACGAGGGTGGGAAAAATACGATGAATACAAATTTTAAGAGCAAAGACACCTTTTTTCACAGCGACTGGCTTTTGTTCAATCATCGATCAGACAATCGCAATAATAAAATGCGAGGAGGAGAGTAAATAGAGCGCGACGTATTTAATGTAACGTAGTCCGTAACGAAAGTAACATAGGGAGAAAAGAGGGGCTGGCAGGGGCCGAGTTGGAGCAGAGGGAAATCACACTCTCAAACACACACACACACACACGTACACCGCAGCACCCGCTGGTTTTGGACCCAATTAAGTACGCCTACAAAGACCGCCATGGTGTGCGTAAGTGTATGCCCCCTGTATCTCTCTCTCTCTCTCTCTCTCTCTCTCTCTCTCTCTCTCTCTCTCTCTCTCTCTCTCTCTCTCTCTCTCTCTCTCTCTCTCTCTCTGGCCGCGTGCTCCACTTCCCTTCAGCACAAAGCTCCCACGCTCCATAGCTGCCGCCGCAGAGCATTGTCTACCTATCCCAGCGGCCACCACCGGAGCCAGCCGGTACCACCCAGTTGTTACCCTCTCCGTTAAGCCCGTACACGCCTCTCTCCCTCCCTCCCTCCCTCTCTCTCTGTCTCTCTGTTTCTGGCACAGGACAGGTCCAACCCTAGCTTGCTGCAGCTCCCTGGAACGGCAACAACAGAACCCCTCCCTCCCTCCAGCCCTCGATAAATTACGTACTCGAAAAATATTTCATGGTTCTGCTGACCCAAACTGTACACCAAGCCTCAAAGCAAAAAAACAAGGGGGGGGGGGGGAATAGCAGCGTAACGTTGGAATCAGTATTCGGAAGGCCTCGCTCCAGCTGCAGCTGCACGCCCTACCCCTTCCGCGCTGCTATGTTGGCCACACTAGGAGCAGGAGGGCGGGCGCGCAGAGGCTGAGGTACTGCTCCGCGCACTGCTCAGCACTGCTGCCACCGCGCGCATATTTTATTCATCTACAGCCTCACCGATTGGCATGGCGCGCTGGCAAGCGCCAATATTTCCATCTCACTCCTCTCCGTCTACCCTTGTCGCTCATCTCTCTCTTTCTCACCCTCCGCCCGCCCCCTCTCTCTATCTCTCTCTTACCCACCCTCAAACACACACGCGCCTCTCACATTTGGCCGCCCCTGGGCCTAGTGGTGAACGTGGTTCGAATACCCGATCGATTTGGTAGTCGGCCGGTGGGCGATGCGCTGCACTGGTGCAGGAGGGTGGGTCGGGTCGGGTCGGGTCGGGTCCCGTACGACAACATGAGGTCGCAGGTGAGAGAGGAGTATGGCGTTAAAAACCGGACAAGGTTACGCTCACGATGAGCGTCAGCGTCTTCGCGAGCAGGGACAGAGAATTCCTGCTCTCGATTCTACTACCGTGCAGAAAAAAAGGTAGTGTATTTGTAAGATGATGTACTACTTTAGAAACCGACGAGCATGCTGCCCGAACGTCTGCAAACTTCACTTGGTTTTGCCACTACTCCCTATAGCTTCCAGCATTCCTGACAGCAGAGGGCTTGCTTGCACCGCGCGTCCGCTTAGCACAACTCGGCGGAACAACCCAACCCAGCCCACCACACCACACCACACTACGGCGGGGCGGGGCGGGGCGGGGCGGGGCGGGGCGGGGCGGGGCGGGGCGGCTGCGCCGGCAGGTCTCGCACTTTAGCTGGGCCAACGAGGCTCGCCCGCAGGATGTATGTAAACGAGCATATATTAAGCTTGTTTCGAGGGGGTAAAAGGTGAAGGCGCAACCCTCAAACTTTGGCTCGCGCGCGCGCGGCAGGAGTGAAAGTGGGAAACATTTATGGTTTAATCCGCCGCTGAGACGCGCCGAGCCGGGGCGGCGGGCGTCCGCGTCGGTATAGTGGCGCGCTGCAAGGGATATTACAGAATATCTCTTCGAGGCGGGGAGCTGCTCTATTACATCCCAGAGCCCTCTACCTTCTCTCTCGGAGGTGTGGTGCACGTCACGAGCCGAGCGTTGCACTGCACTGGGCACGGAGAAAAAAAGGGTGCGTTGCTTCAACTCATGTTTGAGTTAGTTTGGAGCAAACACGGCAAATCTGAAGTCTGGGATTCCCAGGTTCTTTTTGGCGTTTCCAGACTAGGGTTCGAGCGAAAAGTAATTTTCTAGTTTTTTTGAGTAAAAAACCCGTAAATTTCAGTTTTTTACTCGACCACTTTTGGGTAATTTACTCAAAGCTGAAATATTGGTTATTTTTAATTCCTTAATGACTGTTATATTATGAGGTTATATTATGGTATCACGACCTTAAAAATAACAAAGCACAGAGTATGAAAGCTTTCACTGAAAAAATTTCGAGTGGATTTCAAGTTAGTGTATTTGAATGCGAACTGGAAGTTAAGAGTTTTAAATCATATTTTACTTACTTTTTTTGTTAATTCTCCCAAACACCTCCTCAACTCTAGCTCGCCACCGCCACCACCACCGCAACAGCAGCATCAGCGTCTCCCTCGCCATCAGAGGTCAGAGCTGCCAGTCGGTGGCGGCCGTTATTCCCTCGCAGGGCAGCAAAATCTCTTTTTTTACCCCTTTTTCCCCCTTAGAGTGACTTTTTCGAAAAAGAAAACAAGCAAAATCAGAACTTTTCGGCTCTAAAAATCCCCTTTCAACTGTTTTCTTTTTCCTTGGGCTTTAAAGATTCCCATAATAAGGGAAATTTCCCGCCGCGACGGGAACAAGGGGGAGAGGGGGTCGCAGGTCGCATTGTACCAGAGAGGGGGAAGGGAATGCCAAATACACCCTACATGAGGTGATAAGAGGACGTTTATTTTCATTGCAGAGCGACTGTTCGATCAGTGGTCATTGTCTTTAGAAGCTAGAGTATCGGAAGACGATCAATTATGCCAGTGAAATGTGTAAGACGTTAAAATCCACAAACAAGCAGGCCCGCCCTTCCGCCAAACGTCGTTGCCAGCTCCGCTTTGCTACGCAGGCAACTCCGTTCGGCAGGGGGCGTGCCTGCTTGGCCTGCCGGCGGCGTTCGGTCGGGCCTTCGGCCCGACCCCTAAGTCACACAGAACGTCCTCTTAGCATGTAAATGATCGGGCCTGCGGCCCGTAAAGGCATTATCTTCGGAAAGAGGCAGTTTGTAACGGTGAACCACCGAAACTACAGCCCTCCCTTCTGCTTTGAAAACGTGCCGATAGTGACTAAACGGTCAGTTACTCGGCAAAAAAGGGGAGTCGGAAATCTCGAAAAAATGTCGAAATACGTGAGTTCGGCCTCAGATGGAACGGCCGAACTCGGACTTTATTTGGCAGCAGTTGGCAACACTGAATTACGCTCGTCGAACCAATTTTAATGGTATAGGCGTCGAGGGGTGTCGAAAATTTCAAAAATTGTCGAGATATGTCGAAAATTGTCGAAATATGTAGGAATTCGTAAAAAAATGTCGCAAAATCTCGAAATATCTCAAAAATGTTGAGATCTATCGAAAAATATGGATAATGTCGAAAAACATCGAAAAATGAGGGATAATGTCGAAAAATGTCGAAGAATATCAAAAATTGTCAAAAATGTTTACAAATATCGAAATATGTCGGAATATGTCAAAAATGTCGCAAAATATCAAAAAACATCGAAAATTATCAAAAATGTCAAAAAATATCAAAAATTATCGAAAAATATCGAAAATTATCGAAAATGTCGAAAAATATCGAAAATGTCGAATTATATCAAAAAATATCGAAAAACAACGAAAAATGTCGAAAATATCGGAAAATATCGAGAAATGTCGAAAATAATCGAAATGTTTGAGTTTTGACGATTGGCAACACTGGAAAATGAAAAACGGTTGGCACCACTGAATTGCGCTCGAAAAGACGGTTCTAGAGAGGTGCGGGTCGATGGGGTTCGTAAAAGTTAAAAAGTGGGTCAATTTTGGGTGCTTTTTACAGTGTAGTCGCGAGTTGGGTCCTTTTTATCGAAAAACGGTGGGCGCCATCGAACTGGACGCGAAAAGACGCTTCCGGGAAGGTGCAGCTCGATGGAGTTGAGAAAAGTTGAAAACTGGACCAATTACGGGTGCTTTTTACAGTGTAGTCGCGAGCTGGGTCCATTTTTTCGTAAAACGGCGTGCACCATTGAACTAGACGCGAAAAGACGCTTCCGGAGAGGTACGGGTCGACGGGGTTGGAAAAAGTTGATTAAATTCCGTGAAAACTTTCATAATTTTTTTCAGTGCCTTAATGAGGGTTGGCAGGATTTGCCGTAGGCGTTTCGTTGTCTAGGAGTAAAACTGTAGACACCCTGAAAATTTCAAGTCTCTAGCTCATCTCCTTCTAGTGGAACAGACAGACAGACACACAGACAGACAGACAGACAGACACGAGGTCGTTTGCATAAGCCCGCTTTTATGCTTTTTCAAAGCAGAAGGGCGGGCTAAAAAACATCAAAATTACAAAAAAACACTAAAAAAAAACGGTAAATTACGGTTTTTTACCAAAGTTTCTTACTCCATTTCAAAAATACCCGTAATTCTCGAACCCTATTCCAGACTCGAGTCTGGAAACGGGAAATTATTTCCAGACTTCTCCTGGGCGCGCGGCCGTTTTCCCAGGTAAAACCTGGGAAGCACCTCTTTTCCAGACTTTACCTGGGAAAGAATCACCGTTTCCAGCCCCTCACCTGGGAAGCCGTGGGCAAGCGGCTCTTTCCCAGACTCCGCGACTTGCCCATGGCTTCCCAGGTGAGGGGCTGGAAACGGTGATTCTTTCCCAGGTAAAGTCTGGAAAAGAGGCGCTTCCCAGGTTTTACCTGGGAAAAGGGCCGCGCGCCCAGGAAAAGTCTGGAAATAATTTCCCGTTTCCAGACTCGAGTCTGGAAACGCCAAAAAGTACCTGGGAATCCCAGACTTCAGATTTGCCGTGAACTAAAGTACTTCGTTTTGAAAACGGAGTATTTGTTGTTTTAATGCAGAGTTTGCAGGTAGAACGATTTTTTCGCTGCGACAGCGAATAGATCGTAGAGCAAGCGAATAAATCTGATTGCTGAAACGAAAGCCGTTTTAGTTGAATCAACGATCACCTTCGCTCTCTCAGCGATGAGCCCGCCGCACCAAAGAAGTCTGCGTTGCATTAACGAACAACCCCAACAGGAGTTCGTGCTTCCTGTATCAACCTGTGTGCGAGTTGGATCCGGTTGGATCAACTGATGACTTTTATTCTGTGTGCGATGCGCTGCTCCCGCTCCCTTCGGACATGTACTCGAATGTACCCGCACCGCCAGGCCCTGCGAACCACGCGCCGCGCCGCGGCCCGGCCGACATGTTAATAATATGAGAGCCGCACAGCCGCACCGACCAAAAGCAATTGTGAAATTGAATCCTGGCGAGTGTACTCGTGTGCAAGCTCGCTCCTCCCCCCTCCCCTTCCCACTCTCACTCTCTCTGTCTCTCTCAGGCGCGCACACACACACACACACACACGAGCGCGCGCGCTCACACAAACGCACGCACGTACGCACGCACCAAAGGCCTGCTGCTTGTTTTCCTCCTCACACCACACTATATACCACACGCACCCGTACACAAACACTAAAACACACACACTAACACAAGCGCGCGCCTCCCCAAAAGCACAACACTGCGGTCCAACACCAGGCTGCCAGTCGCTTCCAGGGCCGGGTCCGGGCCGGGTCCGGGTCGGTCCCCCGGTGCGGATTGGAACAATGGCAGCGGCGCTAGCGGGCCCGGCGCGGCGCGCGGCGGTAGCCGGGGGTGGCTGGTGGCTCCGGCTGATCTGATAATGCCACCCCCTTCCCCCCACCTCCCAGCGGCTCAGCACCCAGCAGGAAGGTCCTAACCCTCCATTATTCACAAAGGGTCGTCCGAGAGCATGGACGTCCCAAATCTAAATCCAACAGCGAGCCGTGACGAGGCGTGGCGGGCGTGGCGGGCGTGGCGGGCGTGGCGGGCGTGGCGGGCGTGGCGGGCGGGGCCGGGGCGACTGTCGCGCTGGAGAAAGAGAGAGAGAGAGAGAGAGAGAGAGAGAGAGAGAGAGAGAGAGAGAGAGAGAGAGAGAGAGAGAGAGAGAGAGAGAGAGAGCTGTGGTTTGTTTCTGCTTCGCGGGCCGGGGAGGACCACCCTGGGCCGACGCTGACGGCCGAATCGTTCGGCAACAGGACTTCGGACGATCAGCAGGGGGAGGGGGGAGGGGGTTAGCAGGCGGCAGCAGGTGATCATCCACACCCCACCCGGCACAATCTTACCTCAGCCGCGGGTTATTCCTTAAAGTGCCATCGAGGAAGAAACAACTCTAAAATTTTTGTACACCTCGTAATTTAGAAAAATTCAGATAAATGCAAGAAGCATTCGGAACAATTCAGAGAAATTCTGAGAAATTTAGAAAAATTCAGAGAAATTAGAAAAAAAAATTTCAATCAAGATTGTAAATGAAAGCAGATGATACTAAATTCTTATTTTTTTTATTTATTTATTTACTTATTTATTTATTTTTTTGCTGTGTTGCGCCTCGCGGACTTCGAGCCATTGAGCCATTCATCAGTCCCCCCTAGGTACAATATACCCAGGGTACGCGCTTGGTTTTTGAACTTGGGAGTAAAAGCTAGCTGACACCTTATTATGTCTTGCACTTTTGTGTATTAAGGCGACGTTACGAAAATGTGCGTACGAATAATTTTATTTCAGCGCCTTCTGCACTTACGGGGTTTGGGTAGTCAGCCACCGTTACACATGTGTTTGGCGGGTCGACCCACCCAGAGTCTGGCACATACTGCTATAAATGTGTTACACTCGGGAGAGCCGCGAGCGTGGCGCCGCCGGGCGCCGCAAGGCAACAATACCAAGGGTTGGAGCCTCGCCTGGTCCCTGCCTCGGCCCCGCTGGCCCCACCTCCCCCTCCCGACCCCCTCGCCTGGCCCGCCTGGCTTCCCCCTCTCCAGGCCTGCACACGCGCCGCCGCACTGTGACAACCCGGCCCGCTCTATACTATTGCGAGAGTACAAGCCGATGAAACATCAATTCTCTTTAGTTTCTTTTTATTTTATTTTTGCTAAGATGTATCATCTGCTAAAAATCACAGCAATTCACAAAATCTGTACACCTAAATTCAGAGTTGTTTCCCCTTCGAAAGCCATCCGGGTATGGTGACTCAGCCTTTTGCTGAGCTGATGCGGTTTCAGGTTTCAGGTTCAGGCGCAGGCGGCGGCCGGGCCGGCGGAGCGCCCTGCAGGGAGCCATGCAGTCCTGCGCGGCAGGTGAGCGCGGCGGGCCTGCCTACCCTCCCGACCGCAGGCGCCGTGGTTAACCAGGCCTCGCGCCGCCGCCACACACCCCAGCGCGCAGCAGCGCACCAGGCGCGGCCGTGCCGTGCCGGGGCGGGGCGGGGCGAGGAGAACGGGCGCTAATACAACAAACGCGCAGAATTTTCACGCCCAAGCAAATCTTGCGCGGTGATGGAAACCGCAGTGAGCGAACAGTATGCGCATACCGGGCGGGTTCTGCTCCTGCTGCAGGCGATAGGATATAGGTTATTGTTCGGTGCTCTACTCACAAACCAATAGAGATATCCCAGACAACATCCACGCGAGAAAATAAGAAGAAGAAAAATAAGAGAGAAAGAAAAAGTTTGGTTCTCGCGGCATATGCATGGCTGGAGCCAAAGCCCCTCTGGTCCCGGCGGAGATGAGATTATCTAACGCTGTTCGCTGTAGCACACCGAGGCCGAGAGGCCGGGCCGAGTGTGTTTCTACTTTATTTGGAAACTTCGCCCTCGACAGGCAGACGCAAAGATGCCGACTCCCACTCTAGCCAGCCCTCCCCCCCCCCTTTTCCTCTCACATACACACGCGCGACCCCCCCCCCCCCCCCGGTTACTGAGCTAAGTCCGCGGCGCGGCAAACACCAGCAAACACACTCAGTGCCAATCCTCGCAGCGGAGCAGAGCGGAGCGGAGTAGCGCAGTCCGAACGAGGCGGAGGTAGCGCTGCTGTGTGCTCAAGCATTCCATCAGTCTTGCAGCAATCCCAAGCCTCAACTACTCCTCCCCCTCGCACACCCGTCCACCTAAGTACACCATCTCGCTCGCTCCCCCCACACGACCTGCCTGACCTCCGCGTTCTTAATTCCTTACCGACAACGGCAGCGCGTCCTGGGCCCGGCCAGCAGAGCGGGTCCGGCGCCCGGTCCGGCTAGGTACTATCGCGCACACGACCATCCCTATCCTCTCTACCGGCCGAGCGAAACGAACCAGCAGCTCAGCCAGTCCCGGCCCGGCCCGGCCCGGCCATTCAATAAAACGGAACTACGACAAATACGGGGGAGCGGTTCTCGTTGCCAGAGAGCCAGAGCACATGGTTAAAAAAAAAGGAAGAAAAAAAAACAGCCAAACTACAGAAAACAAAGGAATCGCGTCTCTTGTGTTCACGTCAATAAAATAAAGGTATAAATTTTAGTATGCATTGAAATACACGGCTTTCCGTCGCGCTTCTTCTGACTGTGACGCGATGAAGGAAGGGGCAGTTCTCGTAGAAACGCCGGAAAATAACGCGTATGTCATCCCTTTGTGATAACGAGCTTCATCCTGGAGATTATCGTCTACTGATAAAAGCGACTCTCAGTATCTTGAATGCTAAACTCACTGACAGTGGGAGGATGAAATGCGGGGCGCGGGGAGGGTCGCTGCTGGCGAGCGGCGAGGCCCACCTGGTATGCTCTGCCTGTCTGCGTGTTATGACGACCATACCCTGACTACGTGACAGACAAAAGCGCAGGAGGAGGAAAAGTGGCCCAAGCCGATTTTCTGGCCGGGTGGTCAGCCAGGAAAGGGAAATTTTAGGATGCTGCTCCTTTTGTTGTTGTTTTTGTTAAAAACAACAACAAAAAAATGTAATGGGTTTTTGGGCCCTAAGGGTTAAGGTGTGAAATAGGCAGCAAATAACGACTGCGGGAGGAGCGGAGCCGACCTGCGCAACGCACGATTAATTATTCCGTCTACTACAGTGGTCGTAAAGGGGAGAGAGAGCGAGAGTAAGAGAGAAATACAGAGAAAGAGAGAGAGAGAGAGAGAGAGAGAGAGAGAGAGAGAGAGAGAGAGAGAGAGAGAGAGAGAGAGAGAGAGAGAGAGGCAAAACGACTTGTTTTATACCTCGCCAGTGTTGTAACTGTTCTGCGCCTTTACGGAATAGGGTGGGTCGCTGTTGACAGCGTTGTTGGGCTAGGTCAGGGCACAGCAGAGGACGCAGAGGTTAAAAGGGCATTGAATAGGGCCGCTGAGTCCGCAGCTAAATTATTAACAGGCACTGCAAAAAGCTCCCGTTTTGAACTTAAATTTGTTTAAAAGATTGTTTGTGAGAATTGGCAGAAAGTGTGTCTGCTGGCGTTTACCGCGGGCTCAACTCATTATAATTATAAATCTGTGTGTGAGTGTGTGTCTGTTGGAGGGAGGTAGAGGGGGAGGAAGAGGAGGAGGGGAGAGAGAGAGAGAGAGAGAGAGAGAGAGAGGAGAGAGAGAGAGAGAGAGAGAGAGAGAGAGAGAGAGAGAGAGAGAGAGAGCGTGTGTGCGTAAGAGTGTGTCTGTGTGAGTCTTGAAAGGCGAAATAAGGGGTTGATTTGGAGTCCCTCTCGGGCGGTTCCCCGAGTGCATACTGCCGAGGGGTGGGTCTGCAGGTCGAGGCTGGGTCCTGCCCGCACCCCCTGAGGGGTAGGGTGAGGCTGTGCTTAGGGGTGGTTAACGTGTCCGTCAGATTGAAAAGCCTCCCGGACAATACACCCCCGGGGCTCTGCTGGAGGGCGCCGAATCCCCCGGCCCGGCCCGGCCCGGCCCGACCGACCCCGCACCCCACCACGGCCCCGACAGCGGGGCGCCCAGGACCCACAAAGCGCGGGGCCTATAGCGGGGCGTGGCGGAGCGTGGTGGAATTTAATTCTGGGACTGACGGAGGCATTCGGCATTTCGAGAAGCCGGCAGCGGCGGCGCGCCTGCGCCAGCCTGGGCGGGGTGGGGCGCGGTGGGCACAAGGGTCGCTGCCGGCAATAGTGGGTACAACAACACTATGACCAGTACGTGCTCTCTCTCTCTCTTTCTCTCTCTCTCTCTCTCTCTCTCTCTCTCTCTCTCTCTCTCTCTCTCTCTCTCTCTCTCTCTCTCTCTCTCTCTCCCCTAATCATGGGCCTCTGTCCATGGCGGCCCCAGCACCACGCCCCCCACCCCCCCTCGGCAACAGGTGCAACGCGACGCATAAACGTTAATGACGAAAATGTGACTAGAGTGCAAAGCTAAGGAGATTACGGCGAATAAGTTTGATACCCGTTTTATGATAAAATAACGGTGTTGAGCGTGAACCGAGAGGGGTACGCGGAGTATAAGAAAGAGTTTTGTGAGTCTCCGCGAGTATTCACGAGTATATGGCAAGAATTCGCGAGTATTGGCGAGTATCATGCGAGTTTTCCTTGATTTTTTACGGGAGTAATAGTTGGATATTAGCGAGAAACTCGCGAGTATTGTCGAGTATTAGTGAGTAACTTGCGGGTGACTTTTGCGTGTACAATGAGTATTTTGGTGGGCGAATCCTCGCCGTGAACAACCGCAGAATGGAACAATGCCTTGCTAGACGATAGTCGACGGACGAGCAGACGTATGTTTGTCTGGCTGGGTGGGAGTGTGTATAGAGGTATGAGGGTTGGGGAGGGGGGGGGGGACCTTGTGGTGCGGACGGCGCGGCAGGGCAGGTCGGGGCGGACTCGGACTCCTGCCGACCCCAACCTGGGCCCGGGCTCGGCCGGGATCACCCCGCTGAAGTTTGCGACATAACCACCCTTCTTCGAGAGGCCAGGGCTCGTCTGGCGGCGTGGCGGCGCGCGGCGTGTCACCGAGATCCCCTTTGCCCTCCACATCCCTCCCTCCCCCTCCCCCACTCTTCTCTTAGCCCGGGCTCCCACGGTAACTTGCTTCAAACTCGGGTAATCCAATTCCTCGTAGTTTGCAGCCAGAGACGCGGCGCGCGCGCGGACCTGCCCGCCCGTCCCGCTCTCTGTGTCCTCCCTCCCTACCTCAACGCGGAGCCAAGCCGGGGAGAGTCTTGATAATGAGTGCATGGGTATTTCTACCTATTACGGTCACCCATTTTTAGCTGATGATACCTGACCACCAATACATTAAAACATACACGAAAGTTACAAGACACAATAAGGGGTCAGCTAGCTTTTACTCTCGAGTCCAGAAACCATGCGCGTACCCTGGGTATTTATAGTGCCTGGGGAGGCTGGTGAGTGAGTGGCTGAAGCGCAGTCCGCTCGAAACAGAGCCGCTCCCCCTCTCCCCACCTTACCTTGTCCAACACACTCTCATTTCCTTACGGATGTGCTATCTCCATAATACGGAGAATTTTGTGCAAGCGTAATATGGATCACAAATCATCTGTAATACGGATAAAATCATCCGTAATATGGATTAATTAATCCATATTACAAACTTTGCTTGATCCGTAAGTTACGGTGAATTTGGTCCATACTTTATGGATGAAGGCATGTTTGTAATATGGATTAAATTATCCATATTACGAACGATTTTATCCGTATTACAGATGATTTGTGATCCATATTACGCTTGCACAAAATTCTCCGTATTATGGAGATAGCGCATCCGTAAGGAAATGAGAGTGCAATCCGGCGCTGCCAAGGCGCGCCGCAGCAGCGCCGGATCCCCCGCCCCAGTCCAAAAATCCCATGGACACCATGGAATTCCATGATCTCTTTTCCATGGATAGAGGTCTGTTTTCCATGAAAGATGCATCATATTCCATGTGGTGTCTGTTTCCATGGGCGTTCTACCATGGAAAAATGTTTTCCTTGAAACAAGATTCCATGGAATATCGCTTTCCATGTGAGGACTCCAAGGAAAATTTATTACCATGGGTAAAGGCTCCATGGAAAAATTCTTTCCATGCGAGAGGACTCCATGGAATGGTTGTCTTTCCATGGGGTGACCTATCCCATGGGGCACTTGCCTATCTTTACCATGGAAACAATTTCCCATGAAAATTAAAAGGGCTGTAGACTCTATAATTATTGGAATTTCGATCTGAAATTTGGTATGTAGCATCTACGATGAATTTTAGTAGGGCCATTTAAATTTCATTCAAATCTGAGAACTTTTTTCTGGCAACTCGAAAACGGCTTGAGCTAGGCAAAAACGGACACCAGATTTGGCTCCGCCTCGTTTCCGACACCCTATAATCGTGTTTCATTTATTTCGATCAGTCTTCTCTTTGTCTTTTTGTGGACTTAAACATTTTGGTATTACTCCATGGAGTCAGTGCTCTATTCCATGGAGACGGTCAGCTGCCAAGGAACCTGGGGCCAAACCCCCATGGAGCTGATTTTTCCATGGGACCAAAGCCCCCCATGGAGCTGATTTTTCCATGGGACAACCCTCCATGGAAAGAGTGCAAAAAATACATGGAAACACTGTTGTCATGGAGGATGGTGCGTTCCATGGCATTCCATGATGTTCCATGGCTCATGGAAACCTCCATGGGATTTTTGGACTGGGGCAAAGCCAGCACACAGCCTACCCTACTCGTACCGATGCAGCTCGAATGAAAATGAACATCCCTAGCAACACAAACGGAAAACAAACTAGCAGCAAAAAGTATCATCTGCTTCCAATCCAATACCGATCTGGATTGAGATTTCTTTTTGTCCAAGAAGCTTCAGAGATCTTGAACGGGTATCCAGGAGGCAACGTCTGTCACGTTTGACATTTCCTAATAAAGCGGGAGACACGTCTGCGGAGTTATGGGGGAGGTGAAGTAATTCCCACGAGTTGAAGCGGGATGGAGGAGGAGTAAGAAGTGGGAGATTGTCACAGGGCTGGGATGGCCCATTAAACCAGCATGCGAGTAATACGTGGACGTGGCGCTCTTACAAATCTGGAAGGAACGGACCACGCCGCACCGCCGCGAACAGGGTGTATGGGTGCGGTGCAAAGGGGAGGGATAATAGAAGGGCGTGTTTTACATTAGGAAAAAGACAGCAATCGCAATCATTAATTTTCGAATGATTCGTACAACTCTGCTACGAAAGTCTAAACAAAATTATACGATAGGATGAAAACCGGAGGACGGGATTGGCGTTTGACTTGAATTTTTGTAGTCAGTAACGTCAACAAAAAAATATTTACATTTAAAGAATTGAGTCGACAAGGGCATTGCTGCTGCGCCTCGCCTGCGCTGGACCGTGCTATGCCCCCCCCCCCCCACTACCCTGTACCTCGCCCGCTGACTAGCTTCAGCAGCCACACAGCCGCGCCGCCGCGGCGCGCAAACATTTTCCGAATGGCGAGGAATTTTCATTAAACGCGTCGCGGCATTCGTGAGGCAGCCGATACGTGTAATGAGCTGTGTGTGTGTGTGTGAGTGTGTGTGTGAGAGAGAAACGGGCACGTCACACGGCATTGTGTAGGCCAGTGATATTAATACTGACGCGCCGGCGGGTCTAGCCTGTGTGACTGTGAACATGTGTGTGTGAGTGTGTGTGTGTGTGTGTGTGTGTGTGCGCGCGCGCGCGCGCGCGCTCTTGCAAGTGCGTGCGCACGTATGTGCAAACTCGTTGTGAATGTCACACACAAACCACCCTTTCGTCTTTCCCCCTCTTCTTGATAAAAGAATAAAAATTGCACCAGCCCTCCGACCAGAGGGATCCATCATCCTATAAATTCAAGCGTGCACCAATTTTTATGATTTCCCCTGATTTTTACTGTTTTTTTTCCCCTGCTTATCTTGATTTTTTGTTCTGATTTTTTCTCGTTTTTTTCTTCTGATTTTTTACTGATTTTATTTGAGGGAGTAGACTGATTTTTTTGGGAGGAAGACCCCTCGATGAAGCCTCACTTGGGCCCGTAGGCCATAGGCACGGCGGGAATGAGAAAACCTCCCAGCTCTCTGTGGCGGGACGGGCGTGGGGCGGTGCGACAGCTGCGGACACTCCAGCCAGCTGCTGGGCGTGGCGGGGCGCGGTGGGGCGGGGTGGGGCGGGGCGAGGCGGGGCGAGGCGGGCCGGGCGTACCGTTCGCACGGCCGCTGACATACGGCCTACTAAACCCGCTTGTGATGCATGTGTGTGCGGGCCGAGCGCCGGGCGCGCCTGCAGGGCAGGGGAGGGGAGGGAGGGCCGAGGGGGCTCTCAGAGAGGGGTAGGGGTTTTACGGGGTTGGCCATGTCGGCCGTACGTTACGCATAATCACCCCATTTTCAAACAAACTAGCCGGGTGCGCGCGCGACCCCCTCCAGGACACACGTTACCGCGAGCCGACTGTACATGCATGCATGCATGTCTGGTTAGCGAGTCCAGGCCCACGGCCGCCCCGCCCCGCCCCACCCCGCGCCCTAGGTCAGGTCGACCCGGCCCAGCCAAGGGGGAGGGAAGGATTGAATCACCTCGCTCCGCTCCTCCCCGGAACGCGTGTAACTTAGCGAGGTGTTTCACGCGGGCGATGCGGCAGGGAAAAAATACGGCGAGAGTTTGGGCCGAAGGACAACTTTCACGATATATCAGAGACGTCGAGGCAAGAGGGAAAAGTCTTACTCGCACGTCGTGCTGGTTAAAGAAATTTCGAACATGTGACTAAGAAGACACTCGCTTTGAAAAGTTGTGTAACAGCTGTAAAATGAGGGGGTCCGCAAATGATCCAATGGGTCAAGACTGTAGAAGGAGGATGTAGAGTCATCGACTCAGAGTGCGAGAGGGCGCAAGGCGCCTCGGCCGCCGCCAGCAACCCCGCCCCAGCCTCCCCGCGCCCACCGCCGCATCCTCCCTACACTTCCAGTTCTTCTGGATCCAATCTCAGAATCCATGAATAATTAAGAGCGTTCCATTTGGACTGCACGGCAACTGCACGGCTGGTCGGCTGGCCCTTTTTTATTTTTAAGTCTTTCCCTTTCTTTTTCTGGCTCAACGAACGACTATCCCAACCCTGGAGCGGCGCGGCGCGGGACCGAGCGGGACGAGGCGGGGCGGGGAGTGTGGAGGGGCGGGGGCGGGGCGGGGCGCTGCAACGAGCGGCCGAGCCAAGCTCTCAACTCGATTGCGCTCGCCGGGCAGGGCCGGGCCGGACCGTCGGACCCGACGTGGAATTCCCCTGAAGCGCAGCGTAGGCGGCCAAACAAAACTGTTGGAGGACAGAAGACGGAAATCGACGTAGCCGAAGTGGTGATTACAGACACAAGCCCGGCCCGGTCGCTGCGCTGGCGAGCTCACGAGAGAGAGAAAGCATAGCAAAGGGAGAGCGTGCACGCGAGAAAGAGGGTGTGTGTGTGTGTGTGTGTGTGTGTGAGAGAGAGAGAGAGAGAGAGAGAGAGAGAGAGAGAGAGAGAGAGAGAGAGAGAGAGAGAGAGAGAGAGAGAGAGGGAGGGAGAGAGAGAGAGAGAGGGAGAGAGAGATTGAAAGCATATCCGCGTGCCATGCCCTCTGTCTCTCTTCGGCAGGGCGCTCGACTCGGCTGGTCCGTCTCCCTATCACAGACGCACACATCTCTGCATTGCATCGCCCTCTGGTGTTTGACGAGCGCAAACAAACGAGCAGCAGCACGGCGGACACTTCGAAGCTTGTGCGAGATACCCTCATTTTTTATTTTTTTCCCCCTGTAAACAGATCGAGAGGTAGACAACTATGAATTTTAGTGTGCACATTTTGTAAATTTTCGTGATATTTTGTGAATTTTTTCTTAAAATTTAATATTTTTTCCTGAATTTTTCTGAATTTTCCTGAATTTTGAAGTAAACAGAAATTTCAGACTTGTTTCCCCCTCGAACTAGATGGTGTCAATTTCCGTAAGAAAGCTACGAAATGTTCCTGCAACTCGTCCTGCGCGTGCTCATCCCGCTATTTTTCTCTCAACTGTCTTTAGGTGGAAGACAAATGCTAGGTTATGGTCATTACAAGCGCGTGTCTTTTGAGTTGGACGGGTCTGCTGCACAGCAGGTACGCGCCCTTCCTTTTTTCAGCTGACAACTTAATAAAAGTTACGAAAAAAAAGACAGAGAGGAGAAAACTGTCACAGAAGATGACTCAGTTGTCAGGGGAGGGACAGCAGCGGGAGAGCAGCCGCGGGAGAGCCGCAGTGGCAGTGAGAGGAGAGCCGCTGCGGGAGAGCTGCAGCTGGGCAGCAGTGGCGGGAGAACCGCAGCGGGAGCCTAGCAGCGGGAAACAGCGCGCGGGGAAAGTTTGCCTTAATCAAGAGACGAATTTACGAATAATAACAAACGTACGCGCGCTGCAGAGCCGGAGGTAGGAGGGAGCCTTCCTGCCCACCCCACCCCGCCCCGCCTTCACCCACCACAAGCCGCGCCTCCGGCAGCCAGGCGACTTAGAAGTCATTTAAGTTGTATGAAATAATCTTCGTGGTAACAACGGGGCCGTCGAGGGCGGGGAGAGACAGCTGGAGAAGGGATCGAGGGGGACAGAGAGAGAGAGAGAGGTAAATAAGCACAGCGATTCGACAAATGCGTACCCGGTGTGAAAATAATGTTGTCAGGAAGACGCGTGCCTCATCGTCCCTCCCTGTATTCAAGGGGAGAGGGAGAGACACAGCGAGAGAAAGAGAGACAGGGAGATGAGAAGGGAGAGGGACGAGATGGCGGTGCTATGTAGTAGGCGATGTGCACTGAGGCCGATGAGCGTTGCGGTGCTGTACTTTTGAATTATATCTGCTCCGAGCGCTTAACCAGAATCAGAGAGGCAGAAGAAACGACGTGCTGCCAAGCAGAAGAGAAAGGCCTTGGCGAAAGGCGAGATGAGAGAGAGAGAGAGAGAGAGAGAGAGAGAGAGAGAGAGAGAGAGAGAGAGAGAGAGAGAGAGAGAGAGAGTCACTGGCTTTGCGGTGCGAGTTGAGCCAGAGCGCGTTGGTCGCGGGTGGGGCCGGGCCTGGCGGATAAGCCACGCTACGCCATGACGGCTGACGGGCGGGGGCGGCGGGGGCGGCCGGACTGGTGTGGATATGCGTCGCCCGCGGCGAACCGAGCCGAGTCGAGCCGAACGCACTATACTTGGCCGCCCGGCGAGCTTAAACTAGTTTGTGAGGAGCCGTAGTGTCGACGCCTTTGGAGCCGCGCACTGTTATTAGACCCGGTGCAAGTGCGATGCCACCCCACCCCCCTCCTAGGTGAGGCAGGATATAGGCAGCTCGCAGGCAGCCGTGTGCGGCGCGATGCCTACCCGGCGCTCGGCAGGCGCGCCGGGCCGGGCCAGGTTACAAAACTCACTAAAACGACAAGCGGTGCGAGTCCGAGCCACCTGGCCATGGACCATCACGACCTTCCCCGGGGCGTACCTGGAATAACAGAAAAGGAACGAAATCATTAGTCAGAGTGCGCGCAGAAGGACGTGGCGAAATCCAAGCACAGGTAAATCCCCCCCCCCCAAAAAAAAAAAGAACTATTCAAGTGTATTAATAACTCTCTTTGCTTTGATGTACGACTGGAAAAAGGCACACCTGCTTTACACGCTTGGGTAACTGTTTAAGTGCGGCTGAAACGAGGGGGAAACAACTCTGAAATTTTTGTACACCTCGCAATTTAGAAAATTAACGAAAGATCGCAAAAATTGGGGTGGAATTCAATTTGAACACACTCCCAGCTTATGTACTTTCTTGTACGTATAACTTTGTAAATCTATGCGCATGCGTAGCTTACGTAAATTTTCTGACATAATTATGCACAAATTCTTACGTAATTCCGTAAAAAATGAGCCTTTTTATGCATACCTAAGTAAGAATTTTTACGTAAACTACTCATGCACATAGATTTACATAGCCACGCACAAAAAACAGTACATAGCCGGGAGTGTGAAAATTCATATAATTTCCAGAAAAATTAACGAAAATTAACAAAAATTTACAAATCGAGAACACAGAAATTCAGAGTTGTTTATAGCCCTCGGGGCTGAAAAAGAAGCCTTGCTGCTCGTTCCGCGGGGTCGTAGGTCAGTTCTGCAGCGGCGAGTGCGAGCTCTGCCGAGCGGGGCCGCGGGCCGAACTCAAGATTCACGTCCGTGCGAAAGCGTACCATCATCATCGTAGCTGAGGAGCGCCACCTCGCGGAGCACATCCTCGTTCCTCTCGAGCCAGTCCTGCAAGTCCTCAAAGTCCACCTGGGTGACCGCGGCGCCGGCGAGGGCCACGCGCGCGCTCAGGAGCACCAGCGCGACACGCAGCAGCATCGCGGCGAGCTTTGCGCACGGCGAGGAAATCACTGCACCACGAGACTGCACGCTCGCACCAACACAGCGCGCCCCCGACTGGAGCGGACCGACTAGCGGATACTGTCCGAGAGAGACGAGAGAGACGAGAGAGAGAGAGAGAGAGAGAGAGAGAGAGAGAGAGAGAGAGAGAGAGAGAGAGAGAGAAAGAGAAAGAGAGGTGATACAGTGTCAGGGACGGTGGAGGGGAGAGAGGCCTGGTGATAGTAAGAAAGTGGTATTTACGGTCGCGAGGGCAACCAAAAGTGAGAGGGATAGGGCGTCTCTTACTCAAGATTTTTATTTAAGAAAATATAATTTAGTGTTGTTTTTTTTTTTCTTCAAGTGTGATTTTGCGGTATAATACATGTTAAGAGGTGTGAAAGGAAAGGTCTGCTTGACTGTTTTCTTAGAAAGACGATCCTCACTATTCATACACTCCATTCAACATCCAATAATATCCCTTCACAAACAGCGCGCAGCACTTCCGGCCCAATCGTTTCCGCAATGTCGCCGCCTGGTAAGTGGCTCTGCTGACCAAGATCTAAACAGCTGTGGGCAGCTCTACGCCCGCCCACCCACCGGCAGACAGAAAGATAGACAGGCAGACACACAGACAGACAGACAGACAGACAGACAGACAGACAGACAGACAGACAGACAGACAGACAGACAGACAGACAGACGGATGAACGGACGGACGGACAGATAGACAGACAGACACTCACACGACTTTGGTCATGGTTAGGGGCCGGGCTTACCGTGTGCATGGATGGGAATAAAAAAAGACAGCGAGAAACATCGCTTCAAGTACGCAGCTCTTAAGAAAAAGTCATCTGCGGATCGACCACAGGCAAATGTCACCAGCGTGTCTATATCGAATGAGGCATCACTGATGTGCTGTAAATTGGCATCATCACGAGGGGGAAACAACTGTGAAATTTTGGTGCACGTCGTAATTCAGGAAAAAAAAATCATTGTTGTTTCACCTCGCATCATCACCCGTGTAAGTCACATGTTCTTCTTGCGGGGTATGACGGACCCGGCCGGGCCGCCAACGCGCGCCCTGGACCACAGTGCACTTTGATAAGCCCTCTGTTTGCAGAGTGGATCCTTCCGCACCGTGCTCGGTGCTCCGGAGGCTGATAGCCGAGGAAGGTTCAAGAGAGCGAGGCGGCCGGAGAGAGAGAGAGAGAGAGAGAGAGAGAGAGAGAGAGAGAGAGAGAGAGAGAGAGAGAGAGAGAGAGAGAGAGAGAGAGAGAGAGAGAGAGAGAGAGAGAGGAGGGTTATCCTGCAAGCGACTAACGAAGCGGCAACAGACTGTGTGTGCACGAGGCTCGGACGATGTCCACCCCAGCCAGACCTCAGCCGTTCCCCTCCTTGTAACAAAGACCCCCCCACAGCAGCCCACCCCACCCCACCCAGGAGGGGTTTAAGGGGTGACCCGACCCCCATCCCTACCCCACCCTCAATCCCGTCCCCCCATTCGTCTTCTTCTTCCTCCGGCCCTGAGGCTGAATATGCATGACCGGACCAATCAGAAAGCATGTCAGTGCCCCGGGCCTCCGGGCGGGCCCGCTCCGGAGCCAAGACCGTCGCCGACCTCTGCTCCGGGAGCTCACGGAGCCCCCTCCCCAAAGGGTGTTCAGTGTGCCAAGTGCCAACTTTCTTTATCGCATCCCCCCTCCGTAATTTTTTTTTAAATGACAGTCGTTCCGTGTTTTTTTTTTTTCACCTGCTTTTTTTCTTCCCCCTCTTTTTTTGGATATTTTTGCGGCCTGACCCCATTTATTTGTCACAGGAAGATTGTCAGACACGGCGGACAAGGCAGCGGGCTTCTGCCGTCCCCCAGCTCGCCAACCTTCACAATGCCCCGGCCGGGCCCGGCGGTGAATACCGACGCCGCTGCGGGAACTTATTGACCTCATACTTCCTGCATGAGGATTTACCGAGTCCCCTCTCTCCCTCCCCCGCTCCTCGCACCGCGAACCCCGAAAGGAATTAAACTTGGCTCGTCCTCGATGTATAATCCATTCAATTCAAGGGCCGCGAACCCTCCTGCTAGCTCCTCACCCCTCTTGAATTCGGGAGAGATGTTTCCGGAAGTCACCCGCGATGACCTTGTGCCCCTCCCGCTCCGCCCCCTGCCTCCTGTTCTTCCCCGCCGTCAGCAAGTGCCAAAGTCTCTGAATGGCAACCCGGGAGGAGCACAGGAAATGTGATGAAAAATACTTTCCGCCAAATACACTGAATGTCTTAAAATGGTTACACTTTCCATCTCTTCAACAAATTTTTAATCTCATTTTTGACAAGCAGGCAGGGGGCAGCAGCGCCGAGTCGCACTGAAGGCGCCCGGCAGCACGGCTGTGAAAACGATCGTGGCACCAAAGTTTGAAACAACTGGAGCAAGAGGCTGGAGTGTTTGCGTAGCCGGGGCAGCGCGGCAGGGCAGGGCGGGGCAGAGAGCCTTCAACGAACATCGTTCTGCCCTGCCCAGTCCTTCCCTGCCCTGCCCCGCCCCTTCCATCCCCGCCCCGCCGCTGCAGACCTCACGCTGCCCACGCCAGCCACGCCACGGCCATCCACGCGCCCATCACTTGGTCATGATGATCAACATATTCACGCTTTTCATAAACCCATCCATGATGATTTCCAGGAGTCCAGTGGTGAAAAAAAAGAGCAACATAGGAAGTGGCTGAAAAAGACTGGACCGGGAGGAGGGGGAAATGAGCGAGAAAGGGGAGGCAACCCAAAATGAGAACAGAGCTCTTGAATAAAATTTTAAAACTTTACGCGCAGGAAACGAATTTGGAGGAGAATGAGCCGGGCGCGGTAGGAGTGGGAGTTCCCTCGGGCGTGAGACGTAAGTAGAGAATGATGTGAAGAAATGCGCGTTTGCCAGAAAGGACATCATGATAGAGGGGGTGGTTCAGCAGGGGAGGGAAAAGGGCAGGGGTAGGGGTGCGGTGAAAAAGTCAAGAAGGGATGGAAAGGGAGGGGGTGGGGTGGCGCAGCAGGGCATTCGCAGGCGCGCGCCCAAACTACTGCCGCTGAGGAGGATCCTCTTGATAATTCAGTAGCCTTCCCCCCTCCCCCTCCTCTCATTCGTCACGACGACGCAGCTGCCCCTCCTGGGCACGACGCCGTCATGGGGCAGCTGCTGCTTCTGCACGCGACCTAGTCTCTGCGTCACTCGGAATAAATCTGCAACATTTTGTTTCTTTTTTTTTGGGGGGGGAGGGAGGGGGTGAAGCTTTACATTATGTGAATAGAGTATTTTTCAACAAAATTCGAATAAGAAAAATGAGTGCTTTAAGAGGTGGGTGACGATTTGATTGGTGGTTAGATAAATTGTAAAAAGACTCGGCGATTACCGGAAAATTTCGGCAGTGAAGTGAGGTTGAGATCAAATTTACATCGTTGCCATTATTCGCTGGTGTTGGGCTATCCTTTCGCATGCGTCAGGACGTGACTTTACCTTTGGCTCACTCCACGTGGCGGGCACGTGCATCCATGTCACGCTGTAACGAATGCGGCACAACGGTCTTAACGATGGGATGGGACGCGAGTCAGTGTTTCAAACGCGACATTACAGCGTTTGAATAACAGCGTAGATAGATAGATAGGCACTGGCCCCGGGGGTCTCCGGCCCTTTGCAGCAACACATCATTCTGGGCCGCTGGCTGCCTCTTTATACGGTCGCGAAATGGGCGTGGCGGGGCGTAGGGAGCGAGGCGGGGCGTGGCTGGCTTGGTCGGGGCGCAGAGCCACATCAACAGAACGACGTTCGAAATCGGCAACTTTCTTTTCGTGCCCCCGTCTCCTCTCCTCCTCTGCTCTCCGCGCTGCACGCAGGGAGGGCATGATGGGCCGGGCCGGGCCGGGCCGGAGGACTCTCCCGCAGAGGATGGCGCCGCACGGCACAGGCAGGGATGACTCTCCCCGCCCCTCCCCGCCCGGCACAAGACAAACGCCTCCCCGGCCAAGCCGACGTCAGTCGGGATCGGGAGCCCAGCCCCGCCGGGTGAGAGGGTGCGGTGCGCCCGTCCCCCCGTGCAGCGCAATAACTCACGTCCGACGCGGAGTTCAAAAAAGGACAACAAGATTCTTCAAATACTTTCTGGAAATAATTGTACGCTACATGTTGTGTCTGATTGTAATGATAGCCCACGGCGCGGCGCGGCCCCCCGGCCCCGCGGCTGAGACGAAGACGGGGCATGGCCGAGCCGAGGGGGGTGGGGAGGGGGGTCACTTTGAAAATTCATTGTACGGCCCCCAGACAATCGTTTAAAAAATCAAATTTAAACGAAACACAAAAGGAGAGAAAAATTGAAAACAGGCAGAAATAGGGGGAAAAGATCAAAATTTATCAAAAAGTGACAAATTTTCATTGAAAATAAAAACAAAAAACAAAAATTAATAATCAAAAGTCCAAAAATAAATGTACACAGTTTGTATGACTGATTCCGCCCCCCTACCCCCCTCCCTCTCGATCCGAGCCGGGCAGAGTGCTGCAGCGACAGGGAGTTCAATCAACATGACCACGACGATCCGGCCGGGCGGCCCGGCAGCTAGACGCGCCAGAGATGCGCATCGGCCACACACACAGAGACAGAGGGACACAGCAGAAAGGGGGGGGGCGAGGGGAGGGGAGGAGGTGCAGGATGAAGAGGAGGGAAAGGAATAGGAGGGGGAGAAATAGGAGGGGGGGGAATAGGAGGGGGGAGGAATAGGAGGGGGAGGACACGGAAATAGCAAGCAAGCCGGCAGGCAGGTGGTAGAAGCCTGTTAACAAGCTCGCCGCGGCCACCAAAGCGTGAGCCCTGCTCTCGTCTCTTGCCCCACCTCTCAATCTCTCTCTCTCTCTCTTTCTATCTCGTTCCCCCCCCCCCCCATCCCCACCGTGCACGAAAAAAAGAGGAAGAGGAGGGATGTGGAGTGGTCGCCCTGCCGGGGCGGGGCGCGGGGGTTGGCCGGTGGGCCACCCGGTGGGCCACTCGGTGCCGGGCGGCGAGTGGCAGGGGGGTGAAGGCGTGGGGAGGGGCAGGGGTGATAGCGGAGGGGGGCCACTAGACGCAAACCAACCGTGAAATTAGCATGGAGCAATGCTCTCCTAACGTGTGCTTTTCGTCAGAGAGAGGAAGAGAAAAAGGGAGGGAGAGAGAGGGAGAGAGAGGGAGAGGGAGGGAAAGGGAGAGAGAGAGAGAGAGAGAGAGAGAGAGAGAGAGAGAGAGAGAGGGAGGGAGGGGGAGGGGGAGAGAGAGAGAGAGAGAGAGAGAGAGAGAGAGAGAGAGAGAGAGAGAGAGAGAGAGAGAGAGAGGAGAAAGTGAAAGAGTGAGAGATCGAGGCAGCGACTGAGAGAGACAACACGGTTAGTGGGAGAGAGGGGCACCAAGCGTCCAGCGCCGGCCTGGGCAGGGGGGGCCGCACTGGACGGCACCCCTGAGCCCGCTCTAAAAAAAAATAAAAAAAAATAAAAAAATAAAATAAAAAAAAGGCTTCTTGCTGCCCCCATTCCTTTCTTGTACCTCTCTATTCTTTCTATCTCTCTCTTTCTCTCCCCCCCCCTCTCCCCTCCGATGAAAGATTCTGGTTCCCCCCCATCCGTTTTTGTCCCCCCCCCCTCTCGCCAAAGTTCAAACTATTGCCTTCCCAACTCTTGCTCGTACCTCTATATTCTTTGTTCCTCTCCGTCCCCCATTCAACAGATCCAAGCCCACTATGTCAATTCAAATGAATACATTGTACAGTTTAAATAAAGTATATACACTCTTAACTTTCTACAAAGAAATTTTTCGTAGAATACAAAGAATTATGTGCAACCGTAATATACAAGAAAAATCCTTGTATTACAAAGAGTTTTCCTTTGTACTACAAGGAATTTTCTTTGTATTACAAAGAAAATTTTGCTTTGTAGTGGCTTTGTATTACGGTTGCACAGAATTCTTTGTAATACAAGGAATTTTCTTTGTAAGAAGTTAAGAGTGTATGGCATGTATACTTTAATAATGTATACATTTATTAAAGTATGTATACATTTATTAAAGCATACATGGTAACGTATACTTTTATTTAAGTGTACATGGCAGGTATACATTAATTGAAGTGTGCAATGTACACATTTGTGTTGACAGAACGAGTTGCTGCTCTCTCAAACACCATGCACTCCCGGGTTGAGTGCTTTTTAGTACATTGCTGTGTACGTCTATAAACTTACGATGCTTACGCAAAAATTTATTACATCGTAGAGCATAATATTGTGTATAAGTAAGTAAAATTTGTACGTATAGCTACACATGATATTATGCGTAACGATGTCTTAAATTTGTGCACAAACATCGTAAGTTCATAGGCGTACACAGCCATGTAACTAAAAATTTTGGCTGCCTGGGCTGCGGGCTGGGCTAGCTGGCTGGCATTAAACGTGTATCTTTACCTACGGGTAAAGCCAGCCACAAGAGACTGTCTAAAAAGTATAACCCGGGAGTGTGTGCGTGATGTCGAAGGAGGAGAGAGGTGGAGGCACCAGGCACCGGCTGCACGGCTTGTGATGTGTGAGTTTCGCGGTGGGCATATGAGGGCCCAAAGCGGAAAAAATAATGTTCGGACATAAATAAAGAAGAAAGTACAGGAGCAAGAGAACCGCGAGTCCAAAGCAAACATGACAGCAGCTTGGCGGGGAGGCTGCACCGCCACTCCCGAGGAAAACGATAGACTAGAATACATCTGAGAGCAAAGGGGGGCAGGGGGCAGGCAGACCAGACGGCTCGCAGCAACAAGCAAACAGTCTCGACGGGTCTTTTGCTCGCCAATGTATGGTTGGTATAATGTACTACTATTTTCCCCCCATATTTTGCACAACGAAAATCGTTAAGTTTTCAGCTTGCTGAAGTAAAATGAATAATTACTGCCAGAAAGTAGTAATAACAAAGAAATATTTCTAGGATACGTTTTATTTCGTCCTCTTTTTTTTCCACGCAGACCAAATTTTGAAGGGAGCACCTTGCACCCTCATCCTTAGCCTTTCTTCCTCGTGTTCTGCGTGACGGCAGATGGGCAGTTTGTGCGCCGTAATTGGGCCTCGGTAGGGGCGTAGCGTGTCGGAGCGTGGCGTGGCTTGGCGAGGCGTGGCGGGGCGTGGGTGGAGCCAGGCCTCTCGCCGCGCGCAAGGTGCCGCCTCGACAAGGATTGAGCACGTCCTACCTAACAACGCACTGTATCTTAATCACACGCAACGCCCCGAAAAACACAACAGACACTGCTCGTACGTCACTTGAGCTACCCCCCCAAAAAAGACGCAGAAATAAATATATTTTTATTATTCTTTCCTGAAACTTAAACGTCGGTTTCCTGACATTTCACTGATTTTCCTGACACGTGGACGTGGAAGCCCTGTTTTCGCATAATAAATGCGTATTACGGAGGCTTCTTTAGCTCATGGTGAACAAAAATCTCTGAATCTGAGAGCGCACCTCGATTTTAAATAGCGCTGTTATTTTTCTCTCTCATAGGGCTATAGGACAGCACAACCGAGGTGTGCTCTCGGATTACGATAGATTTTCATTTACCATGCTCGGGGAGACAATTATAAGAAGTCACGTAGGGTTTACGCCCTGACGTATCGATAACCACACGTTTCATTTTTCTTTTACTTTTTTCTCACCACAAAAAATTTTCCTTTTGGTCCACTAGTCGGGGGAAAAAAAAAGGACGGGTATCATTTGGGAGTCAGCGTGGGGTGAACAGGAAATGGTTAGGAGTGCGAGTCGTAGCGGCGCGGGGCGGGGCGGGGGTAACGCTGAGGGGTAGCCTGGGGGGGAAGGAGAGGGGGGGAGGGACGTCCCTAGCAGCAGCTCGCGGCAGCGCAGCGCCTGAATACGAATAGGGTCGCTGACGCTGGGGCTGCTGAGCTGGGGGTCCGCCCTGCAGCAGCATGTGTTGGCGCCCGTCTCCCTCGCACCTGGCTGGATGCGCGAGCCTTCTCGACCCCTGCCGAAGGAAGGCCGACGGAGACAGCACGCCGCAAAGACGCGAACCGTTCGGACGCGGCCCGAAGAGGTGACCGCCCTCTGCCTCTGCTTCATTTGGAGGAGGGTGTGGGGAGCAGGTAAGGGGTAAAAGAAGACGGTGGAAGGGCGAGGAGGGGGTAGGGCCATCCGAAACCCTTTCCCTTTCCGAATTACATCGTACCTATACATTACGTAAGGGAGGAGAGGAAGGGCCGACGCCATTATGGAAATTTTCCAATTTCGGCGGTGAAGGAGCACGCGGACAGAGCGGCGCGGCGAGGGTAGGTAGTGGGGGGGGGGGGAGCCCCACAGGGGGTCGCCGAGGCCCCACCGCGGCCCTGCGGCCCGGACGAACAAATCAGGGCAGGTCCTAGGTAAACAGAATAGAGAAAATTCCGACTTGGCCGGCGCCGCGGGGCGAAGGGGGGCGGGGATTGGGGCGTGCGAGAGTGGGGGACGGCGGCGGCCGTGAGTTTGGGCACCAGGCCCCGCCGAGACTAAAAAGAGGAGAGCGGAAGAGGACTGCCCAGCCCAGCCTCGTTCCAGCAGCTAGGATTTGGGCTGAAGATCTAGTCGCACTCCCAATCTTAAGTTTTCTGCTCTGAATTGCTACACTTCTGCATTCTAGTATCGGCCCTCCTTCTACCACTTGACTGAAAAGTAAGCCTTTACAACAATATATATTTGAACCCACAAGATATGTTTTTGTCCGCGAAGTTACATGTATTCGCTTTACTCGCATACGTACCTGGACACCAATGACCGGACACAGAGCTAGGTGCGGGAAGAGCGCAGTATTCCGAGGCCGTGGTCATAGGTCATTTTCCTAGGCGGATCAGCGCTTCCCCTCGCCGCTCGCCTGTACGCAGCCCGGCACCCAGGGGCGTCGGAAGTGGGGATCAGGGGGTGCGCACCGCACCCCCCAGAAAAATCTGGGGGGTGCGCAGCACCCCCCAGCGCACCCCCCACAATTGAATGTAGAGATGGCCTGATGGCTTGCGAGGCAACTGAGGCGACCAACAAGATACCTGTACTACCTGTTTATCTCGAGGGGGCAACCACTCGTGAAATCCTGTGTACAAACCCTCGGAAATCTGGATGCAATCTTCCGAAATCTCGGTGAAATCCTACGAAATCCAACTGAGAAATCTCAAGAAATATCGTAAAAAATATCACAGAAATCAGTGAAATCCCATGAAACCTTGAGAAATCCCATGAAACCTCGTGAAATCTTTTAGAATTTTGTGGAATTTGGTATATATTTGTGAAATGTACTCGAATGTACCATATGAAATCTTTACTAAATCCGGAGAAATCTTTACGCAATCCATAGAAATCCCATATCATTAGAAATCCTGTGTACACAAGGATAGGAAGTGGTTGCCCCCTCGGTTTATCTGATATATATATATATTAAATTTTGTGTTTTGTTTCTGAGCATTAAAAATCCTAAATTTTTAACCCCGTTTGGCGAGCCTGCGCACCCCCTACCTCAGAACACTTCCGACGCGCCTGCCGGCACCCACCACCATATGGCGCGCCAGTTTACATTATCTTATGCAAATGCTCCCGCGCCAATGAGACACCGGGGCGTTGCAGGGCGGGGCCGGCGGGGCGCCTTGTAAAGACAGGGGAAAGGAGCCGTGCAGAAGTCTCCGAGAGGTCACTTCAAAAAATCATTGTGTACGGCCCCAAAAAAATCATTTCAAGAAAGTGAAAAATAAAATAAAAATCAAGCAGAAAGATACAGAAAACTCCGAAAAATCGAGAGACAATTTACAAAACCCGAAACAAAGATGAGAAAATTTAGAAATGGGTGTTAAGGATCAAAATTTACCGAAAATTTACAGATCTTTTCCCTGAAAAATAAAAATGTTAGAGAAGAAAGCAATTTTGTTTAGTGGCATAGTAACCCTTGCGATTAACATACCTCTTTTTCTTGAAATACAGTACTTAATTTTCCATTGTTTTAATAACACGTGAGAGCAAACAAGTCTCCAGAAGTAAGGTGCTCAGCAGCTAGCGCTGAGCTTGCGTCCCACCCGCCCAGCCCCGCCCCACAACGACGACCACCCCCTTAATAGATTAATAACAGCTTGGCGCTTCGCCGAACTGGGTGAAGCTGCGGCAAGGAGTGGCGGGGGAGGGGAGGGGGCGGAGCGTGGCGAGTAGAAGACAGGCAGGCTTATCCTTGCTACGTGGTTTGCCTGTCGCTGGCCGGCGCCGAGCTGGAATCTTCCGGTCTCTGCCCTGTCCCCTCATTGCCCCCTCCTCCACCGCTCTCTCTCTCTCTCTCCCCCCCTTTCTCTCTCTCTCTCTCTCTCTCTCTCTCTCTCTCTCTCTCTCTCTCTCTCTCTCTCTCTCTCTCTCTCTCTTTCGGACAGGCTCGGCTCCTCTCTATAAGCGCGTGATTGACTTACGCCATTAATTATTCACCGTTGTCGCAGCGTCCGCCATTTCGCGGGTTGAGGCAGCAGAAACCTCGGCGGTCCTGGCCGAGCCGGGCGGTCCTGGCCGGGCGCGCGGCGGGGCTTCATGGCGCCGCCGACGAGCCGAGCCAGCAGCGGGCGAAGAAAGTATCGTAATTTATCATTTCCTAACTGCGTAACGAAGCGGATTCCTAATCATATTTCCCATTCACTTCCGTCTCCCTCCACCGCCACAGCGCTCCGGCGGCGAAGCGCCGGGCCGGCGTCAGCAGCGGCGAGGACGTCAAGACAACCACGGGCCACAACACGACGAGGGGCACGCAGCTCCTCTGCAACGAGCAGGAAAATGAATATTTTGGCACTCCGGTTGCGAGCAAAATTTTTCGAATGTTTGCGCCAATCAGCTGCAAATCCTTTGGCAACTAAGAACGAATCCCTCTTAGGATTTATCAGTTCGAAATCATATACAGGAATGAAAGCAAAACTAAAGCGCAGATTCGAGGAAGAAACCCACCGACCAAACAATGGCGTGACTGGTAAAAAAAAGATAAGGGTATTTCAGCGGCGCTGTGCACATCTAATTTGTCTTGATTGATGGCGGCGATGAAGACCAGCGCGATGAAAGGGAAGGGGTAGCGCGCTCAGCCCAGAGCCTACGCGGCCGTAGGATCCATTATAACCTTAGGGGAATAAGGAGAGCGGTAGGATGGAGAGGGGGGCAGAGGAGAGCAGGTAAATCCATCACTGAATCCTAAATCCTTTCGCAGCGTTCCCTTTCTTAATCCTCCATTGAGATAAATTGCCCGGTCGCCCTTGGTTATTATTCCCATCTATAATTATTGGATGTGTCGGAGCATGGGATTGCCTGTACACGGCGGGCTTGATCCTGACCCTGACGCAGAGGGGGGAGAGGAGGGGGCACTGTAGTCCTAACGCAGCCACCTTTCACTCACACGCTGGCTGGATAGGCAGCTCGGCTGCTCGCAGCCCGCTCCCATTGTCTCCGAGACTAAAGCCTTTTTTTAATATTTTTTTTTATTTTTTTTATTTTTATTTTTTTTTTAAAGAGTATAAAGCCGACCTGCTTAAATCCTCACGTTCCAGGTCTTGCTCCGGCCCCGGCCCGGCCCGGCCCGGCCCCCTACCAGCGTCCCTCCCGACCGCACGGCGAGGCTGGCGAGGTTGGCGAGGCGCGGCGCTCGCTCGGTGTCACCTAAACAATAAGCTTATCTTCCCCGCGCGCCCCGCCCCACCCGACCCTCCTCTCCTCGCCTCCCCTTCACATCCGCAAGGGCAGCTCCACCGGCAGAGACTATGACGTCATAACGAGCTCAACTATGGAGGGGCCCCTAGAAGGATGAGCCATCGAAGAGGACGGACCGGACAGGAAGGGGAAGAAGGAAAGGAGGCGAGGGTACGGAGGGGGGGGGGGGGGGGGAGTGAGGGGAGAAAGGAGGGGAGAGAGAGAGGATGGGATGTGCTCACGCGTCTCTGCCCAAACCCAACAAACCCAGCCCAGCTCCCGCGGCTGATCGAATTAGTCGCTTCCTGGTCGGGAGATGAGGTCCTCCTAGGCGTTGTCCGTTTGGTCTGGTCGGGTCTGGTCCAACGTTTGATTTCCAGAGAACAGCCACGCCAGGCTTACAGGGGGGTGAGGGGGGCTTGGCAGGGTGGGGCAGGGTGGGTGGGGTGGGGTAGGGCAGGGCGGGATGGGGCGGGGCAGGGGCAGGGTACAGTCCTATAGTCTTATAGGACTCTAGGGCAGGGCGGAGCGGCCGACATCATCCTTTATTGAGCCTCTCGCGGCGGATACCGAGGACGGCAGGGAGAGTGCAGCCAGCGCCACCGTCAGGCCGTGACACCTCGTGGGGCGGTCACGTGTCTCACAGCCGCCCCGCCCCGCCACGCCCCGCCCCGCCACGCCCCTGAGAAGCCCGCTCGCAGGAACAGGCATTTTCCACTCCGGCGGATGCCTACACGCGCTGCGCTCCGGGCGCTCCGGAGCCCGACATGCGTCGCAACGCACTCCGCGCAACGCCACGCCACGACGCGCAGCTCCCCCGGGGCAGAAGGAATCCGGAGGCGGGAGATGAGATCGCCAGCAGTGTAGCTTCCGATCAGGATGCTACAGATTGCGTCGCGATCAAACGCGACAGGGAAATAAGTGCAACAGGGGGAGAGGGAGGGAGGAGAGAGGAAATAAGACGATCCGGAAACAACACCCCCCATCCCCAGCGTAGCCAGAGTGGAGCGCAGAGTTCGCCACCACCGCTAGGGCAATACATTGTGAGAGACAAAAACCGATAAAGTTTTTTCTAAAACATTCGAAACGCGTTTTAATTTGGACTGATTATTAGGTTTATTGTCGCCCAGCCTCGCGAGGGACAACAACTCCGACGCAGTCTGTCCTCCCGCAGAGGCGTCGCCAGCCATAAGTCCTCTTCCAGGGGGATAAACACGACGCCACGGAAGATTAGAACCGTCAATACGAGGAAAGGGGTATTGAGGGGGCTGGAGAAGCGAAGAGCAAAGCGGAATGGGGGTGGAGGGGCTTACGGAGGCCGAACGGGGACAACGAGAGACCGCAGACGGGTACAGCCGGGGGGCAGAAGGGGGCGTGGAGTGAAGGAGAATTCGACGAAAGGGTAAAGAGACAAAAGGGGGAGGTATGTCAGGGGCATTAGCGCACACTTCGGCGCCCTCACTGCAGCGCCACCCAGTGAAAAGGAGGGAGGGGGAGGGGCGGTGTGCCCGGCTGCAGCAGCGGCTGTGTACCAACTTAGATTTAATAAAAAGTTTGTTCCCACTTGACGCCTGCGGGCCGGGCTGAGTCGAGGGGGCGACGGCGTAGAGGCGCCATCCACTACACACGTGTGCAGCGAAGGTCTTAACCTCCCCCTCGCTGTAAGCAAAAAACTGGGCGCCAGCAGCTTGCCGTGGGCGGGCCCAAGGGGGGGATCACTCATACAAAATGTGTTATGATGATTTTCTTGACTTTTTATGTTTTTTGATTTTTTTGATGTTTTGATTTTATGTATTGATTTTTCTTTTGATTTTTCAAGGAAAATTTCTGTCTCTGTTTGAACATTTTTGATCTCTTACGCCAATTTTTGAATTTGATCAATTTTATTTTAGGTTTTTGTTCACTTTTTCACGATTTATCGGATTTTACTGTATCTTTCTTCTTGATTTTCTTTTGATGTTTTTGCTTTTTTCAAATGTGATTTCTTTGAGGCTGTTCAATGATTTCTCGGGGTGACTCCCGCCGCTCCCGCCTCGGGCCGCCTCGCTACTGCACAGTGTTTTAAAGTTAGCTGCCCCCAATCTGTTAGCTGTGTCCCTACGGTCTCCCCTGCTCCACGCTCACCTCCAGCAGGCTGCGTAGGGTGTATCAAAAAAAAATTTTTTTGCCGACTCGCAGTTTTTTTGAAAGAGGACATGTAGGTAAGTCGCCCTGCAAAGGATGAGCGTTCTGCGACAACTCTAACCCGGCGCGCAGAGGGCTTTTCTGTCCGGGCCGCTCCGGTACTCTATAGACCGACGCGCGCACTCGCATCTTTCGAGCCCCGCTTCTCGACACTGGCGTGACCGAGAAACGTGACCCGGGGTTTAACGTGACCCCCGAGGGGTCTACTTTCGTCCCGCACACAAATATCGACGCGCGGGCGTCGTCCGCGAGTACGCAGCGAGGTAAAAGTTGAGAAACTCTACTGTACTTTCGGCCTCTTTAGTACTCAGTACGGTGGTTTGGTAGGAACGGCGCCTGTGCGCCTAGATAGACCACCCATGTGGGTATCCATACCCGAGATCCCATCCAATAGCGGCACCTGCAACCACGTTAAAACGTTCAAAATGTTCTGGCGGCCGCCCGGCCGACGTTTGAATCTCGCCCGGGAACCGGCGGCGCGGCGCGCTGGCGGAGCCCGGCTCGCCACGGCCTGGCCGGCCGAGCCTCGCCCAGCGGCGTGGCCCGGCCAAATGGGCCGTGGCGAGCCGGGCTCCGCCAGCGCGCCGCGCCGCCGGTTCCCGGGCGAGATTCAAACGTCGGCCGGGCGGCCGCCAGAACATTTTGAACGTTTTAACGGGGTTGCAGGTGCCGCTATTGGATGGGATCTCGGGTATGGATACCCACATGGGTGGGCTATCAAGGCGCACAGGCGCCGTTCCTACCAAACCACCGTACTGAGTACTAAAGAGGCCGAAAGTACAGTAGAGTTTCTCAACTTTTACCTCGCTGCGTACTCGCGGACGACGTCCGCGCGTCGATATGTGTGTGCGGGACGAAAGTAGAACCCTCAGGGGTCACGTTAAACCCCGGGTCACGTTTCTCGGTCACGCCAGTGTCGAGAAGCGGGGCTCGAAAGATGCGAGTGCGCGCGTCGGTCTATAGAGTACCGGAGCGGCCCGGACAGAAAAGCCCTCTGCGCGCCGGGTTAGAGTTGTCGCAGAACGCTCATCCTTTGCAGGGCGACTTACCTACATGTCCTCTTTCAAAAAAACTGCGATTCGGCAAAAAAAAATTTTGATACACCCTACCGCCCATCTCTTCAGCATGGCGGGGCGGGGTGGGGCGGGGCGGAGCGGGGTGGGGCGGGGCGGGGCAGAGCGGGGCGGGGCGGGCGCCACGCCGTTCCTTCCTATCCACCAGATTAACTGCAATTGCAGGGAAAGTGATCATTCTATCCGCGCAATGCCTGAGCCGGGAGGATAGCCGCAAGGACCAGAGAACCACCTGCAGGGAGGGCCGCCCCGGCGGCTCAGCCCGGCACAGCCCGGCACAGCCCGGCGCGGCAAGGCCTCGGTCAAGGACTCGCTGGAGGCGTACGGCACGCCGCTGCCTTCACTTTCCATCTTCAATAACAACAAGAATAAGCGCATGCCTTAACACGCCTTATCGTGCGTCGTGAAAATAGCGCCTCTGGTCTGAAAACAATCTCCTCTAAATAAACGTGCCACGCCGCGCGCTGATGGTATCGAGAAGCGTTTGTCCGCTATCGGGAGCCGGCATCACAAGGGGCCACACGCTGAGCGCGCAAACACACACACACACACACATACACACACACACAGCACAATAAGGAAGGGTTATGGGTATGGGCGTGATATGCAACATATGAACCGGCACCAGTCCGGGTAGAGCTGTCAATCACCAGTCACATTGTTCTGCATCTGAATGTTATGAAGGAGTGAGAGAGAGAGAGAGGAGAGAGAGAGAGAGAGAGAGAGAAGAGAGAGAGAGAGAGAGAGAGAGAGAGAGAGAGAGAGAGAGCTGTTGGGTGTGGTTGGTGATGAGCCTGTCCTTATGGGGGTGTCGCGACGCGGACGTCCCAGGCGCCCAGTAGGGTGTATCAAAATTTTTTTTTTTTGCCGAATCGCAGTTTTTTTGAAAGAGGACATGTAGGTAAGTCGCCCTGCAAAGGATGAGCGTTCTGCGACAACTCTAACCCGGCGCGCAGAGGGCTTTTCTGTCCGGGCCGCTCCGGTACTCTATAGACCGACGCGCGCACTCGCATCTTTCGAGCCCCGCTTCTCGACACTGGCGTGACCGAGAAACGTGACCCGGGGTTTAACGTGACCCCCGAGGGGTCTACTTTCGTCCCGCACACAAATATCGACGCGCGGGCGTCGTCCGCGAGTACGCAGCGAGGTAAAAGTTGAGAAACTCTACTGTACTTTCGGCCTCTTTAGTACTCAGTACGGTGGTTTGGTAGGAACGGCGCCTGTGCGCCTAGATAGACCACCCATGTGGGTATCCATACCCGAGATCCCATCCAATAGCGGCACCTGCAACCACGTTAAAACGTTCAAAATGTTCTGGCGGCCGCCCGGCCGACGTTTGAATCTCGCCCGGGAACCGGCGGCGCGGCGCGCTGGCGGAGCCCGGCTCGCCACGGCCTGGCCGGCCGAGCCTCGCCCAGCGGCGTGGCCCGGCCAAATGGGCCGTGGCGAGCCGGGCTCCGCCAGCGCGCCGCGCCGCCGGTTCCCGGGCGAGATTCAAACGTCGGCCGGGCGGCCGCCAGAACATTTTGAACGTTTTAACGGGGTTGCAGGTGCCGCTATTGGATGGGATCTCGGGTATGGATACCCACATGGGTGGGCTATCAAGGCGCACAGGCGCCGTTCCTACCAAACCACCGTACTGAGTACTAAAGAGGCCGAAAGTACAGTAGAGTTTCTCAACTTTTACCTCGCTGCGTACTCGCGGACGACGTCCGCGCGTCGATATGTGTGTGCGGGACGAAAGTAGAACCCTCAGGGGTCACGTTAAACCCCGGGTCACGTTTCTCGGTCACGCCAGTGTCGAGAAGCGGGGCTCGAAAGATGCGAGTGCGCGCGTCGGTCTATAGAGTACCGGAGCGGCCCGGACAGAAAAGCCCTCTGCGCGCCGGGTTAGAGTTGTCGCAGAACGCTCATCCTTTGCAGGGCGACTTACCTACATGTCCTCTTTCAAAAAAACTGCGATTCGGCAAAAAAAAAAATTTTGATACACCCTACCGCCCATCTCTTCAGCATGGCGGGACGGGGTGGGGCGGGGCGGAGCGGGGTGGGGCGGGGCGGGGCAGAGCGGGGCGGGGCGGGCGCCACGCCGTTCCTTCCTATCCACCAGATTAACTGCAATTGCAGGGAAAGTGATCATTCTATCCGCGCAATGCCTGAGCCGGGAGGATAGCCGCAAGGACCAGAGAACTACCTGCAGGGAGGGCCGCCCCGGCGGCTCAGCCCGGCACAGCCCGGCACAGCCCGGCGCGGCAAGGCCTCGGTCAAGGACTCGCTGGAGGCGTACGGCACGCCGCTGCCTTCACTTTCCATCTTCAATAACAACAAGAATAAGCGCATGCCTTAACACGCCTTATCGTGCGTCGTGAAAATAGCGCCTCTGGTCTGAAAACAATCTCCTCTAAATAAACGTGCCACGCCGCGCGCTGATGGTATCGAGAAGCGTTTGTCCGCTATCGGGAGCCGGCATCACAAGGGGCCACACGCTGAGCGCGCAAACACACACACACACACACATACACACACACACAGCACAATAAGGAAGGGTTATGGGTATGGGCGTGATATGCAACATATGAACCGGCACCAGTCCGGGTAGAGCTGTCAATCACCAGTCACATTGTTCTGCATCTGAATGTTATGAAGGAGTGAGAGAGAGAGAGAGGAGAGAGAGAGAGAGAGAGAAGAGAGAGAGAGAGAGAGAGAGAGAGAGAGAGAGGGGGGGGGGGCTGTTGGGTGTGGTTGGTGATGAGCCTGTCCTTATGGGGGTGTCGCGACGCGGACGTCCCAGGCGCCCAGTAGGGTGTATCAAAATTTTTTTTTTTTGCCGAATCGCAGTTTTTTTGAAAGAGGACATGTAGGTAAGTCGCCCTGCAAAGGATGAGCGTTCTGCGACAACTCTAACCCGGCGCGCAGAGGGCTTTTCTGTCCGGGCCGCTCCGGTACTCTATAGACCGACGCGCGCACTCGCATCTTTCGAGCCCCGCTTCTCGACACTGGCGTGACCGAGAAACGTGACCCGGGGTTTAACGTGACCCCTGAGGGTTCTACTTTCGTCCCGCACACACATATCGACGCGCGGACGTCGTCCGCGAGTACGCAGCGAGGTAAAAGTTGAGAAACTCTACTGTACTTTCGGCCTCTTTAGTACTCAGTACGGTGGTTTGGTAGGAACGGCGCCTGTGCGCCTTGATAGCCCACCCATGTGGGTATCCATACCCGAGATCCCATCCAATAGCGGCACCTGCAACCCCGTTAAAACGTTCAAAATGTTCTGGCGGCCGCCCGGCCGACGTTTGAATCTCGCCCGGGAACCGGCGGCGCGGCGCGCTGGCGGAGCCCGGCTCGCCACGGCCCATTTGGCCGGGCCACGCCGCTGGGCGAGGCTCGGCCGGCCAGGCCGTGGCGAGCCGGGCTCCGCCAGCGCGCCGCGCCGCCGGTTCCCGGGCGAGATTCAAACGTCGGCCGGGCGGCCGCCAGAACATTTTGAACGTTTTAACGTGGTTGCAGGTGCCGCTATTGGATGGGATCTCGGGTATGGATACCCACATGGGTGGTCTATCTAGGCGCACAGGCGCCGTTCCTACCAAACCACCGTACTGAGTACTAAAGAGGCCGAAAGTACAGTAGAGTTTCTCAACTTTTACCTCGCTGCGTACTCGCGGACGACGCCCGCGCGTCGATATGTGTGTGCGGGACGAAAGTAGACCCCTCGGGGGTCACGTTAAACCCCGGGTCACGTTTCTCGGTCACGCCAGTGTCGAGAAGCGGGGCTCGAAAGATGCGAGTGCGCGCGTCGGTCTATAGAGTACCGGAGCGGCCCGGACAGAAAAGCCCTCTGCGCGCCGGGTTAGAGTTGTCGCAGAACGCTCATCCTTTGCAGGGCGACTTACCTACATGTCCTCTTTCAAAAAAACTGCGAGTCGGCAAAAAAATTTTTTTTTGATACACCCTAAGGCTGCGGCATCCCGCGGATCTCCGTCTAGATCATGTCTCTCTACCTGAAGAACTCCTACGGCCGTGTGGCGGGGCGGGCCGAAACAGAGACATTCCCGACGCTCAGCCTGAACACGAGGGGCAGGGCAGAAGCCACCCGTCTGCCAGTTTCCCCTTGGGTCTGACTCCCCCCACCCCCTTCTCTCTCTCTCTCTCTCTCTCTCTCTCTCTCTCTCTCTCTCTCTCTCTCTCTCTCTCTCTCTCTCTTTCCCCCTCAGTGGCGCGAGTCCAGGGGACGAAGGCCACACTAATTTCGGCTCGTGAACCATCGGGAGGAGACCTCTCCAGCCCTTAGGCACCGCCTGCCCACTGCCCACCCCAGACTTCTCCGCCCCGCAGCGGCCGCACCTCCCCGACCCTCAAGTCACCACAGCCCGGCCGGCCCGGCCAGCTTTGAGGATCACCCCACCCCGCCTGGGCACGCCTCACCCAGCTATACCTGCTGCTGCGGAGTGGTGTTGCGGGGCGGGGCGTGGCGTGGCGAGACGAGACCATAGCCATGAGCCACCTGACCGACCCTGTCCCGGTGCGGCCCCGCCCCGCGGCTAACTCTGCGCCGCAGAGCCTCAGGAACTGTGAAAATGTCCATAGTTTCGAGAGGTACTCAGATCGACTTCGGAAATTCAGTAATCCCCCAAAAATCATGTATTTAAAAAAAAATCAAATAAAAAAATAAATAAAATGAAATCAAGAAAAAATATACTTTAAAATCCGATAACTCGAGAACAAATGAATAAAATACCGAAATTAAAATTGAGAAAAGTCAGAAATAAGAGGGGGGGGGGAGGGGGAGATCAAAAGTCAGAATATCATTGTACACGTAAACATTTTGAATGAGTAATCCCCCCCCCCTCTCCCTCGGATCGACCGAGCTATCCCTGTCCGGACACTGAGGCTTGAGGCTAACGGCGGCGGGAGACAGTATAAGGCCACGGCGACTGTCGCTCGAGCCGGACACAGCTGAGCGCCTGGGAGATAGGCTTCCTCCGGACCAGCACGCACGGATGGCGAGGGGTTGCATACCTGCCGGGCGGCCGCAGGCTAGCCAGGGCCACGCTACCCGAAAAAAAGTTGGGAAAAAAAAAGAGGAACGGAAATTAGAAACGAAGCGGGGAGGAATCCCCGGAGCAAACCTAGTTTGTGGGTAAGTTGTCGGGTGAGCCGTTGGAGACCCGGCCTGCGGCCTGCGCTGCGGTCCGGTCCGGATCCTCTGCCGGAAGCGCCCGGCCCGCCCGGGATCTCTAAACTTTTCAAACTGCTAAGACCTTTGTCCGGGCTCGAACCCTTCCCCCCTAATTTTCCACCTCTTTACGTGTCTACCTCTTCCCCTTGCTCCTTTTTCTCGCTTTTCCCCAAACTTTTTCGCTTTCTTTTTTTCACCTTCTACTCAAAGTGTGACAAAAATTTACAGACGTTGTGTTATACTGCCCTCGTACTTTTTAATACATTGATGATTTTACTTTTATCTCTCTGGCTCCCCGTTTTCCGCACCTATCCCGCTTTTAAATGAAGCTTTCTGACCACGGGGTCTGGTCTGGACACACAATAACGCGGCGACACACACGCGCGCGCCCTGAAATAACGCAAACATTTTTCTACGGCCGGCCTGACGAACCTGTCCCCTGGCGGCCCCAAGGGCTGCACCACTGGCACCGGGCCGCGAAAAAATATTTTGAGAGGGCGGGGGCGGGGAGGGTGTAGGGGGGCGCCGCCATAGCATCGTCGCACCACGCCGCGGCCACCCGCCCATCCCAGCGACCCCCCTCCCCTCCCCGCCCCGCCCTGCCCCGCCCCGCCCCGCACGCCCCGGGGCTTAGGGCTGGGGATCCTTGAGACATGCTGAGACTCTGCAAGTAGGCTTAGTTCCCAGAAGTTGCCGTAGAGTGCGCTCGCGTCGCATATAGTCCTCCACTCCCTCCCCTCTCGGGGCCACCTGCGCGGTGCGCGCGCGGGATAAACTCGGACAAAAGCTCTGCCGGCCGGACGCGCGCGGCCCACTTTGTCGCACTTGAATACGTGCGCGCGAAACCGGCGGTTAAAATCAGCTTAAAAAAATAAAAAAAAAAACGATCTGCTCTAACTTTAACTATGCAACAGTAAATCAACCATTTTAAATAAATATTCTTTCGAAGCAGGTTTCTGCGTGATAGAGGGCACGCGAGGCTGCTTGAGATTCGATTACGCAGTACTTTCCACTTCTGAACGGCGATGAGAGCGGATCGCTTACCGGCCACGCGGCGCGCGCCCTTTGGCGGTCAGCAACAGGAGGCGAGCCACACACCTACCTGCGTGCAAAAACACACACACAAAGCCGATAAGTTCGGAAACACTGCTAAAGGGCCTCTGGCAATATCATCCACAGCAAAACAAAGAAAAATAAAATGTTTTCGAAAAAAAAAAAACACCTAAAGACAGCTGGTGTAATGTAAACAAAAAAAGATAGAGGTTGGAAAAAACGGGTCGCACTAAAAACAAATTGGGTCATGAAGGGATCAGCTATGAGGGGTGGGGCGGAGGGAGGGAGGAAGGGAGGGAGGGCGGGAGGAAGGGAGGGAGGCAGACTGTCAGCGAACAGCAATCCGCCTGCTGCTGTCTTCTGAGGTGAGGGCCGCACGGGACGAACTTTTTCGGCCAGGTAACTCCGCGAGCCGTCTTCTCTTTTCCACCTGTACCTCGCCCGGGGACATTCCGGACGAGGCCATGCAAAGAACATGTAACACCATAAGCCTAGAAGTGAGCAGGCGGGACGGGGTGGGCTGGAGCGGGGAGCACACGTGGGAACAAGGGAGGGACGCGTGTGGGACAAAACGCATGTGTAACGGGGCTGGGGAGCGTGGGGTAGAGCGAGCGCACGGGGCAACACGAAAAAGATGTGAGAGAGGGGCGTGGTACGGTGTGGTGTGACAGTCGTGGCGAAACTTAGAGGACGAGAGACTCGACCGTCGGGGAGGGGGAGGGGAGGGGGAGAGCATGTGCAGATGTGTGCAATATCTTCCAAACCCCGTTAACTCTGCGCTGTGCTGTCCTCAGAGTAGATGAGAAAAGGGCGAGGGGCCCACAACTCCGAAAAATTTTGTACACCTGATTTCCGGATTTCAAAGATTTCACATGATTTCAGGTGATTTCAAAGATTTCAAGTGAATTCACTGATTTCGCGAGATTTCACATGATTTCAAGTGATTTCCATTGATTTCACATGATTTCCATTGATTTCAGTTAAATGTCTACCGAATTCATATGATTTCCGTTGATTTCCTGAGATTTCCAACGAATTCAAGTATTTTTTGGACGATCTCAGAAAATACACGCACAACTGATCCAAATTACTCTCTCAATTACATGATTACATAGGATTTTTGCTAAATTGTTGTGAATTATTTCGATTTATTCCAAATTATTGGAAATTAACTTGCAACTGCGCAAAATAATCATAATTATTTCAATTATTTTTTAAAAAATTCAGAAGCAAATTTTGCTCTGCAATTGAAAGGGTGGCGTGAAAACATAGAAAATTTTTGCGGCAGTAAACCTCCCGAAGGAGGTTGCGGTTCCCGCCAGGCACAGGGCTTTTACCCCCTGTGGCAGCCAATTGCTTCGGTGTTCCATGGGAACCGGCGCTTTGCTGACTGCGATCCTATCGCGCAATTCGACAGATTTGATCCCCGTTCCACCATTGGCCTACCCCTAGAGGTACGAGCGGTGTCAAGAGCGTTAGACTTCCTGATCCCAGTTTCAGAGGCCTTACCTCAGAGGGGTACGCGGGATTCGAACCCACAACCCCGAGTGCCGACACGTAGCCAGAACAGGAAGCGACCCAACGCCCAGAGCCACCGAGCCAACGGCGGTGAGACGTGTTTAACTTCTATTTGACGTGCCATCCAGCTGCGGCCAAAGGGAATGTCAAGCGCGAAAAACACTTTCCCGAGTGGGAGCCGAACTTCGGACCACTCACTTCGGTGTTGCGCGCTCTACCAACTGAGCCACAACGTCACGATGACTGTACAGTGCGAGGGGTTCGAGCCGTATTTGTTGCGTATCCTGCAGCCTCCAGCCAGGAGGACAGGGCAAATAAAACTCGAACCCGTCGCACTGTACAGTCATCGTGGCGTCGTGGCTCAGTTGGTAGAGCGCGCAACACCGAACTGAGTGGTCCGAAGTTCGACTACCCACTCGGGAAAGTGTTTTTCGCGCTTGACATTCCCTTTGGCCGCAGCTGGATGGCACGTCAAATAGAAGTTAAACACGTCTCACCGCCGTTGGCTCGGTGGCTCTGGGCGTTGGGTCGCTTCCTGTTCTGGCTACGTGTCGGCACTCGGGGTTGTGGGTTCGAATCCCGCGTACCCCTCTGAGGTAAGGCCTCTGAAACTGGGATCAGGAAGTCTAACGCTCTTGACACCGCTCGTACCTCTAGGGGTAGGCCAATGGTGGTACGGGGATCAAATCTGTCGAATTGCGCGATAGGATCGCAGTCAGCAAAGCGCCGGTTCCCATGGAACACCGAAGCAGTTGGCTGCCACAGGGGGTAAAAGCCCTGTGCCTGGCGGGAACCGCAACCTCCTTCGGGAGGTTTACTGCCGCAAAAATTTTCTATGTTTTCACGCCACCCTTTTAATTGCAGAGCAAAATTTGCTTCTGAAAAGTTTTAAAAAATAATTGAAATAATTATGATTATTATGCGCAGTTGCAAGTTAATTTCCAATAATTTGGAATAAATCGAAATAATTCACAATAATTTAGTAAAAATCCTATGTAATCATGTAATTGAGAGAGTAATTTGGATCAGCTGTGCGTGTATTTTCTTGGGAATCCCCGTATTTTTTGTACGATTTTGAGAATTTTACTTCAACTGTGCCGTAACAAGGAGGTATTTTAAAGAATCTTAGTCGTCTAGCACTTTCACTATATTTTATTGCGCCAGTTAATAAATTAATATTCCCTCATAAACCAGATTTGTGGAAGTGGATTTGCGTAGGACTATTATTTATACCTCCAATGGCAAAAATTTAAACAAAAAGACATTGTTTATACATTGAGTACTTTTATTGAAATGGCACTAAGCTTAAAGAATAAATAGGAGTCTCAATCTGTTATGAAAGTATCTAAAAATCTTAAAATATCTCGAATTCGCCGAACAGCTGTTAGTGCACATCGCCCCCCTCCTCTCCCCACACCGATTTGAGTGAGTTTCCCGAGACGCTTTTTAAATGTGATTTCATGTGAATTCAATATGATTTCATGTGAATTCAATGTGATTTCATGTGAATTCAAAGTGATTTCAACAGACTTCAAGTGATTTCAACGGAATTCGTGTGAATTCAAGAGAATTCAACTGATTTCAAAGATTTCACTGATTTCAATGAGATTTCAATATGATTTCCAAAGATTTCGGTGGCCTTGTACACCTGAATTCCGGAGTTGTGGGCCCCTCGGAAAAGGGTAAAACAAGTTTATTTCAGCAGAGACGGTGACCGCGATGGCTATACTCTCCGCCGTCCAGAGAGATGCACCGGGCTGGGCCGGGCCGGGCCGCTGGGCAAGGCTGCTGCTATTATTCCAATCCTATCGCGGATGACTTCCATGTCCCACAGGACGGCGGGAGTATTGTATGGCAGCCAGCGGTACAGGGGTCGCCTTGGTCGTCTCGGGCAGAGAGAGAGAGAGAGAGAGAGAGAGAGAGAGAGAGAGAGAGAGAGAGAGAGAGAGAGAGAGAGAGAGAGAGAGAGAGAGAGAGAGAGCAGGAGTTATCAGAGGAATGTCCATTGGGAGGAGCACCAGAGCGCGCAGTGCCACACAGCAACCCGCTGACCAATTGTACTCCCTCCCCACATTCCCCGCACCCCTCTCAATCCCACCTCAACCCCCTCCCCCCTCCCCCTCACCAATGTCCGCCCTCTGGAACCGCAGCCTAGAACCCAGTGCAGGCCACAGGGCAGGCCAGAGGCAGCCCCATTCAAACGGTGTTGCACGAGGTATGGGCCACACGAGGCACGGGGGATACCCGTACCCGACCCGCCCCGGCCCGCCCAACGTTGTTTGGGTTAATGAATCGAGAGCTGAAAGCAGTCAACACATTTACGGCGAGCTTATATGCTATCCCCGCAAAATGTATGTAAAGAAAGACTTGATGACTTTTACTTCGTAAAATTTCGAGGACGTATAGAGAACGTTATCGAGCCATATAAGTGATGGATTCTAAATCAACGTTTGACAACGTAAACTTGCGCACTTGCTCGCGCATGTGCTAATGATTATTTGCAGCGAATAATTTTACCATGATTTTACTTTCGTGTGTTTCGAAGAGTTGTTACAAAAGCGACTGCTTGGATAGCCTTAAGCAGAAGTTAATGACTGGCAGTGCTATATACTTTTTGGGCTCCTACTGGCATTCCCTTGGAGAGTCGCTTCGTAGATAAAATAATCCGATATCACTCAGGGTTTAATTTTTTCATTAGTTTGACCACGTAATGGTCCGACTCTGCGTCCACATATACGTCGTTCGTGTTGCCTAGCATCAGCATCAGAATATGCGGGCAGTCTCGTGTCCTTTGGCCATCCAACATTAGTTTCAGTCACAAACACCATCGCCGATAGACCATTCCAGGATTTCGTATTCCTGGTCAGCAGGTTTTAGTGCGTTTTGGCCCATGGAACGGTGAAAAGCGAGGAAACAGGCCATGAAAAGGCGAGCAAACCCGATCGGAAAGGGAGAACTGCGTGGACAGCCAGCCAGGGAGCCAATGGGGGGCGACGAGCAGAGAGGAGGGAGAGTGAGGGAGGGACCAAAGGGGAGGAAGGGAAGGGGGTGAGACGGACCACCTCGTGTTGCTATCTGCCGGCACCGCGCTAGGACCCTACATCACTTACGACAGTATCGGTTCTGAATCTCATAACGACAAACCTCCCCCGCAGCAGCACCAGAGAAAGCGAGAGGGAAGGGGGGGTACAGGAAGATGGAGAGGGTTACCCAGGGGGAGGAGAAGAGGTCCAAGAAGAAGAAGAAGAAGAAGAAGAAGAAGAAGAAGAAGAAGAAGAAGAAGAAGAAGAAGAAGAAGAAGAAGACAGAAACAAACTAACATAACGAATTTAAAAGAGAAAACAGATCGGTGGCGCGCTGCCCTGCCAACCTACTGGGTAATAATACTAAGGACGACAGAGCACGAAATGTGGAGCACAACTTTAGTGGTGGTGAGCCGAAAGACGACAAAACTAATGTGCGGAGCAGTGCTGACAACAGTTGGCAGCAGTGCGCGGGTGCAGTTTGCGGCCGGGCCAGAAGGTTGCTCGTAAACTGACAACAACAATAACAACACACAGGATACGAAGAGAGAGGGCAGGAAGCAGAACAAGTAGAGCGGGAGGAGGACGCCCCGGAAGAAACGCGCCGAGCAAGAGAGAGAACCCCTGACGGGCAGGAGAGGAGGGGGGTGGGGGAGGGAGGGGGAGGATGGAGGTCCAAGAGTGAGGAGCCTCCAACGTCTGGGGAAGTCCCGCAAACACAAAGCTGCAGCGGTGAATTGAAAACTTAAGGCAAGGGTCTTGCGGACGCAGATAGATAGATAGATAGATAGATAGATAGATAGATAGATAGATAGATAGATAGATAGATAGATAGATTCGTTGTATTGCGGGGGGTAGCACTCCGCCGACGTTGCTCTCCTGACTACTATAAGTTTTATTATTCGCATTGGTGCTCTTGCGTCTCTCCCACAGGGCTAGCACGGGCGGGGGAGGACAGGAGGGTGGGGGAGGGGGAGCAGGAGGAGGGGGCTCCACGCGTGGCTACGTCTATTCTGCACGCAGTCGGCGGGCGAGGATATTACTTCCCGGAATCCCCATGCCTCGTTGTTTAGAACGTGAAATAACGGTTGGAGGAACAGAGCGCGGGTGTGGGAGGGAGCGGAGAAATAAAACAGGATAAAAATGAAAGGAAGATATCAGGAGAGAAAATGAAGGGGAGAGAGAGGAAGGGGGTGGCTGGGAGATGAGCTTGCTACAGTGGGAGGATAAAGCAGAACCGGCGCACTTCCCAGTGCCCTTCCCCCCCCCCTCCCCACCAGGTTTCTCCAATCTCCGTGAATACTCCGCGATTCCTTAATACACACCGCGCCAGAAAATTCGAACTCCACGATGGGCGGAATCATGTCGATGCGCAGCGTGGATCCGTTCGCCGATACCGTTTCTCATCGCCTCACCTCCCCCCCACCTCGCGCCCCCCAAGGCGCTCCGTTGTCAGAACACTATGCTTCCCTTATCTCTGGGCCGCGACCTCCGACCCCACCTCCCCTCTCGCCCCGCTGCTGACCCCACACTTGTCCATATTCTCAGTGCGCCTCTCGTGTCGATACTCCGCGCCCTCTTGCACTTGGCCTGCCGTCGATACCCCTCGTCACACTGCCCCTCTCGCGCACCGCCCTCACGTCACCTCCGCGTCCTGACAAGACCCCCCGGCCACCCCGGCCCGCCGGCGGCCCATTCAAACCCTTTTGCGCGTCAGCTGCGCGGCGGAGGAAGGGGCGGGAGGGGATGGATGGAGATACGATGAGATGTGGTGCCGGCTGGGCTGGGCTGCTTCCAGGATGAAACGCCGAAGGCTATAAATCAATGTAATTACTATTAAGGGCTCCTTGGAGCACAACAGCCCCTTTCAGGCATTACGAATGGCCTGAAACGAGCAAACACCCAGCAGGAAACTCGTACAGCCTAATCTTAAACGGCAGGACAACGGTAGCAGACGAAACAAAAGGGCAACAGAGAAACAGACGCAATACACCGCACAAGATTTTCCCTAAAAACATACGACATGTTCTCACACATTAAAATGTGTCGGGTCGTCGCCCATTAATAACGAGGACGCTTCGCCTCGCCCGCCTCCCGCCCGCGTGCCGCGCCCGGCCGCGACACGAGCCAACGCCATCCAAGGCTCCATGATTTATTCTCCCATCGACAAGAGGAGGAAACAAATAAACGAAACACAATGTAACTGTCAGTGCACGTTGGGGCTGGGCTGCCTGGGGAGGGCGGGGTGCGGGAGGGTCGCGGGGGCTGCAGCGCGGGAAGGGGAGGGCCGAGCGAGGACTAAGTTGCCGTGTGGTGGCGAGGAGCAAGAGGGAAAAAATGTTGTACAAGGTAGAAAAAAAAGGAAAAAATGCGTTACACGGACCTAAAGGACCCTTGTAGAGCGGGGAGGGCCGGGCGGGGCCGGGCAGGGCGGCGGCAGTGACAGCGCAACAAACAAGAGCTTGTAAATTGCTGGTAACGTGCTCGCTAGGGCTGTTCCCGTGTACATGGACACACCTCCTACAAGCCCTCCACAACAGGGGCGCCGACGATTCTTCTTTTAAGCGTAAACAAAAAGATCGACCTTCAGAGCTAAGAGATTAATTAATTTCGAGGCAGGGAATGCATTTCAGCAGTGGCAACCTATGATAAGTTACCAGAGCAAAGAGAAAGTCTGCTACACGGTGTCAGAACCAGGGTAAAGATGGTATGCTAAAAATAAATATAACAAGTATGTACTGTCAATGTAGAAAAATTAAACAAGAACTCGAATGAGCTCGGTGGGACGCGCACTGGAAAGAGAGGGGAACGAAATTGGTGTGAAACGGCTCCAAACTTTACCGAGCGGCGAGGATACGACCAGCGACTGTTGTGGCAATAGCAAAGAGAGGTGGCGAGAGTAATAGAGACAGAGATAGGCACAGAGAGAGAGGGCGAGAACAAGAGAGAGAGAGAGAAAGAGAGGGATGCGAGCAGTCGCATTAGGGCAGCAGTGCAGAAATGATACCAGCCGCAAGCGAGACGGATGACAACATTAAAACACCGAACGCACGGCCAGATTATTCGCACGAACCAGCGCGCCAACCACTTTGCACAAAAACACAAAAGATAAAAATATTCACGAAAAAAACCTAGAATATGATCTTCACCCCCCCCCCAATAATAATAATAATAATAATAATAATAATAATAATAATAATAATAATAATAATAATAATAATAATAATAATAATAAAAGAAAACAGTGGTCGTTTTCCCACACGTTATAATACAACGGCCACATACACGCATACCCAGTTTAAAAGCCTACTCTAGCGTGACGTTCTGCAAATCCTCACTAGCTACGAATACGAACTTTACACCGCGCAACTTACACGAACACCCCTCGGTGGTAAGTTTTACCTGAAAAACTTGTAGCCTTCCATTAGCCGTCCCCCTTTGAAATCTCTTTGCCAACCGGTCCGGCTGCCTGCTCTGAAAGGGGAAAGAGACGGCACGTGGGCTGGGCGGAGCGGACCACGAGGGCTTTGCTGTTGTTGAACGGCCCACTTTTGTCGTTGTTGAACGGTCCACTTCTGCAGTCCGGCCGGTCTCACAATCGAGTACGTCATTAGTTGATCGGTCTGCGGGGTAGGGCGGGGCAGGGCAGGAGAGGGCGGGGCGGGGCGGGGTCAAATCCAAGAGCAGACCGAGACCCCAAGTTCCGCCGGGCTGTGGCGGTGCAATGATTACGACGGAGTACAAATACATATACGCCGCACCGCGTCCTACCGCGTCCTGCCGGACCTGCCGCGCACACAGACAGGGGCGAGCCGCACTGCGGACCGGGCGCCCTGCTTCCTTTCATTACTTCTGCGGCGCTTGTCATTCGTCTTCGTTACTCACACACACGCACGCGGGCACGCACACGAACGCGCGGGCGCGCGCTCACTCATCTAAAAAAACACACACGCGCACACCTACAACACACGCAACGACACTGTAAACGCTCTGGCATCTTTGTATTTTTTTTTTTTTTAGATTGCCGAAATGCGGCATTCTCCCCGGAGCTAACGCAAATTTTTAGGATTCTTTGACTGCCGCAATTTAGCATTCTTCACGGAAAGGACCGAAATTCGGCCGAGAGAGAGACCAAAATTTTTTATACTAGAAGAATGCCGAGTATGGCCCTAGAATTATCAGTGGAGGCAAGGCACTATTAGTCCGCGTTACCAATCCTCATATCCGTTCTACATTTCCATCATTTTGCGCCGCTCTCTTCCGAACATTCTATGTCAACGCAACTAGTTAGGTAAATACAGTGATGTGGGGCATGAGTAAAATTTATGGTTTACCAAGTGGCAATGGAGAGATGGAGGAAGAGGGAGGGAGAGAGAGGGAGAGAGAGGGAGAGAGGGGGGAAGGAGGGAAGAGGGAGAGAGGGGGGAAGGAGGGAAGAGGGAGGGAGGGACGGAGGGAGGGAGGGAGGGAGGGAGGGAGGGAGGGAGGGAGGGAGGGAGGGAGGGAGGGATGGATGGATGGATGGATGGATGGATGGATGGATGGATGGATGGATGGTGTTTGGGCGAACAGGCGGCGAGCGCGTGTGTGATGTCGACAGCGGTATGCGGGAGCCCGTGGAATCTGCTCCGAGTGGCAGGCGGGCAGGACGATGTGGGGCGGGGCGGGGCGGGGCGGGGCGAGGCAGGGGCGATGGCGTCGGCAGGGTGTCACTCGCTCGCGCCACCATACCATCACCCGGAGGGGCAAAGAGCGAGCCCAGCAGCCTGGAGGAGCGGCGCACCCACAGGATGCACGTCAACGGGAGATGGGGCGGGCCGGGCCGCTCGGACGGGGTTATAGAGGAGAAAGGGAGGGGGAGAGAGAGAGAGAGAGAGAGAGAGAGAGAGAGAGAGAGAGAGAGAGAGAGAGAGAGAGAGAGAGAGAGAGAGAGAGAGAGGAGAGATGAGGCTAGGGGCCACGCCATCCTATGGGGACCCAGGAGGAGGACTGATTTCCCTACAGCTGCTGACATATCCTTGGCGACGTTTGGGGGTCGTGCTGCCGCGGGGGATGGTGGTGGTGTGCACCAGGGGACCAGCTCATCTTTCGCTCCCAACGCGGTCGCCTCGCGCAGCCGGGAGGAGAACACGCGGAGGGGGAAAGAAGAACACGCAGCTAATCCTTATACGTTTTTTCCTTCCCTCCCCCTATTTCTCTTACGGTGTCCTGTTTTTACCAGGTAAGCCCGAGTTCGACAAAAACACCTTGATCGGGTCGGAAAAGACAGGAGACAAAATGGCAATGTTCTCGATTCGCCAGACAATGGAGCGAGTGTTGAGTTTCTAACTTCGCTCCCGTTCGTCTGGGAGCGTGAAATCCCTCCGTCCCCCATCCCCAGCCAAGACCGCAAGCGAGAAAATAAATCGGCCGCAAACTCGATGTCCTTCTCCAAACGGCCATTAAATAATAATAATCCCCGTCGTAAGAACCCGACCCCCTCCGCCCCTCCGCAACGCTCCTCTCAGCGCGCGCAGATACGATCGGAAGTGGCTCTGAATATGTATCCGCCCTGACGGTTTTACGTCTCCGGGATTAACGGCCGAGGGCAGGCGGGGAGTTCACTCCCACAATCCATTGCAGCGGAGCGCGCCAGTCCAGCCCGGCCCAGCCCAGCCCAGGACCACCGCGGCCGCGGGGGACGTGGAGGAGCTATAGAGAGCCAGGTGCCGGGCCGGGACTGTGGTCATCACCACCGTCACCACCACCAGCCCGCCACAACCATGACACACCTCGACAGATAATTGCTCGTGCCGTTCGACCGGACCCCAAGGCCACAACCACAGGGCCACGGGGGGTGGGAGAAAGTTTCCCTGCTTTTGCATAGCGATGAGCGAGTCCAGCACAGGAAACAAAAAACAACCAAACAAAAAATTCTCAAACATTTTTTTCCCCTTTTCCCAACGCTCCCCGTGCTGGCGGAAAGAGCACGCCTTCGTATAAACGATACCATATCTCAGAGTGTACCCGGCGGTTCGGTAGCAAACCGACCCGCGTCCAGTCAGTTTGGGGGCTGAGATACGGCGCCGAGGTCGGACCGGGCCATGTGTCTGTCTTAAGCTGCTTTCCGATGTACGTCCGCGTCAGCGGAACTCCTTGGAGCGCAGGGTGGGGGGGTGGGGGGTGGGGGGGGGGAATGTGTGTGGTATGGAGAGATTGAGAGAAAGAGAGAGGAGGAGCGAGGGGCGATGAAGAGCGACAAAGACAGGCCAGGCTGCAGAACGAGAAACGTGTAATATAAAAACCAAAATAGTCAGAGGAAGAAAATTTAACGCTAGCCCCATGAATAAACTAGGAAACCCGGCACACAGTCTAATATGCAGAAAAGACATCTCGAGCAAAGCCTCGCTGATCTCATGTGGTCCTATAGTCGCAGGCACTTTTCCTGAGTGAATTTCAAGCGATCGGCCACCACATCACCCGGAGTTGGGACGACCGCCTCCTGGGTTGATCTGTTTTTCAGGCGATAACAGCAGGCACCCTGCCCCGCGTGAGCGCTACGTCGGCACACCCCCTCCCCACCTGTGCGACGCACGCAAGTCATAAATTGGACCATAAATCGGCTCGTGAGCGCCTTGCCTCCCCCAAGACGGATACACCGCTCAGCCCAATCCGTCACAAACCCTCTCCCACGCGGTGAGGGGGATGTCGCCACCCCGGCGGCCCGGCCCGGCAGGCAGATCTCTGAGGGGAAACGTCGTAAAAACCGAGCCGGAATATCGAGAAAATAAGGTACACTTCAGAATATATTTATATAGAGGGACGGAGAGCGGAGGTAGAGAAAAAACATAGAGCTCGCACGTGACTCGACAAGGATGGTCGGACGTTAATTCAAATCTAGGTTTAACATCAACAAAAGAGATTCGCGAGTGAGCCGAGGGGTGAACAACTCTTAATTTTAGTGTGCACACTTTGTATATTTTATCAAATTTCCGGTAATTTTTGTGAATTTTCGTAAATTTTTATGTTTTGACTGAATTTTTCTGAATTTTTACTGAAGTTTTAACTAAGCTTTTGTGAATTTTTACAAATTCCTCTGAATTTTCCTAAATTTTTCTCAATTTTCCAGAATTTTTCTGAATTGAGAGGTGTACAAAAAATTCAGAGTCGTCTCCCTCTCGGAGTGAGCACAGATGGGGCGGGGCGTGGTCGGGCCCGGAGAGTGGCCCTCCTCACCTGACCGAACCTCCCGGCCGTTGCCCCGCGAGGCGGCGCGGGCCGCTCGCACCGGCCCATTACGCAGTTGGCGGAGTCAGCGAACAGGAGCGCGCGCACGGCGCGCACACAAGGTCGCCCTCGCCTCGACCCTTTGCGGTGCCCCGCAGGGCCCGCAGGGGGCACGGCCGCAGCCCTGCGGCCCTATGGGGCCCTCCGAGTGAGGGTTAAGGGGCCGTCAATCGGAGACAGCGCCTGGCGGGGAGCGGCACGTGGTGTGGCGGGGGCGGGGCAGGGCCTTGAGGGAGTCGAATGGGCCACTCACCATGCTCGCAAAGAGGTGGGGCACATTCACTCAGTATGCTACAAATTCAGCCTTCTTCACATTATTGCAGCCCCATTTAACGCATTTTATCGCTGCTGCTGCTGCTAGTAACGTTGAAACACGCACCCTAGTTTTTCAAGACCGCGTATATATCCAATTTTGCGTTGTCTCTTCAGATGGTAGTGTACGCGCACGCGCCGGAAGCTCACAGAGAGGCCGGCGGGCGCAATGGGGTGGAAGGGCGACGAGTGCCGTACCCAATGGGCTACTCACTGCCACACCGCATCATCACACAGGGGACGCCCCGCAGGAACGCCTCGGCCGGAACACAGAGAACGCCCGTACGATTTTCTCCCCTCTCGCCCCGGCTCTCCTCCACAGCAGCCAGTATAGAGGCCTCTCCCTTCTGAGAGACGGCCAATCGACCACTCTATTCTTCCCGAGGGAGACGTCTTGCTTACGACTCTCCTGACCCCCTCCCCACCCCACTTCTCCCACACACCTGCCTTTCCCTCGCTTCCTCTCTCTCCTCCCCCCCCTCCCCGTACTATCCTTTATCCGCTGCGTCTTTCTCATTTTGCCTCTCTTCCACAGTCTATTTCTCTTGTCTTTTTTTTTTCACTGTTCCACCTTTACGTCTCGTCTGGGGTAAGAAAAGGGAAGTTAAAGTTGTGAGACGAGCAAACCGAAAACTATTCGCAGACATGAGCATCGATGTTGGGAGATGGTGAGAGTAACTTCAAAGACAGTAACATATATTTATGAAAAGTAGAAGCAACGATCGTTTGGTTCTCTCAGGCATATTATCAAGGTGACGACCTCGCTGACGACCAGAATTTTGGTGATCCCAATCAAGATGTAGGTGCCTCAACCAATGGTCGTTTCTAAAGCGGTTGCCAGAACTCTACATTTCGATCGGTGTAATGTAATCCAGCCGTCCGCACACCGGCGCGCCGCTCTTGCTAATCAGATTATTTCTTGCAATTGAGTCGTGAATTGCAGACGGGCCTGGGGCCTGCGGGCCGGGAAATAGAGGCGCCATTATCCACCACAGCGAATTTTTTCACTCTCTCTGGTTTGCTTGCTACTGATAAAAAATCTACACCCTCTTATTGCTGAGATCACCCCTTTTTTTCAGCTCATTCTCATTGACATAAAAACATTACGCACATAACAATTTGCTCATTTTTTTATTTTTTTTTTAAGCAGAATTACGTACATACCGAAATGAAGTTTAAAATCCACCCCATGCGGCGGGAAGCGGGCTCTCACCTTCTGCAACAAAAGAAAAGTAAACACATTAGGATAGAAATGCTATTCAGCTAAGAACACACAACAGAGCTTGCATGCTGAAAGTGAGACTAATGAGAGGTACAAGAGCATTCGGAGGCCGACCTCCTCTGGCAAGCTCGCCCGCCTGTGGTCAGCCTCAGCCTGAGAGCAGGAAGGTACACCTCTCCGTTAGGTGCATAAGGAACATTTCCTCCGGTTAAGAAAATAAATAAAATATGAGAGACAGCCCAGAGAGAGAGAGAGAGAGAGAGAGAGAGAGAGAGAGAGAGAGAGAGAGAGAGAGAGAGAGAGAGGGAGAGAGAGAGAAAAAGAGAGAGAAAGAGAGACGGAAAACGCTGTTTTTCGTCGGCATTGTTTGGAGACTTGAGATGAGAGCTAGCTCGGCGGAGACACTTTACAGCTGCACTTTTGCACAGCGTGCCTCCCTCTCATGGTGCCTCATGCCTCCATGTAAGGACGGTGCGGCAATATAGCAACACTGCTTGACTCGCCTCGGTGGCCAATCACGGAGTTCGTCTGCTTTTATTTTTGGTCTTATGAAACTCACGACGGGGAGCCGTTGATATGAGCAAACCACAACAGTCATTACTTTACGTCGCCCTTGCTACCCCCCCCCCCCCTCTCTCTCTCTCTCTCTCTCTCTCTCTCTCTCTCTCTCTCTCTCTCTCTCTCTCTCTCTCTGTGTGTTTCTGCCGGGGTGCTGGCCAATTCGACGGGCCGAAGGAAAGCTCTCGCTGATAAGAGAGGCCAATCCAATTCAGCTTTGTGCTGCGTGGTGCGGCGGGGAGGGGCAGGGCTGCGGGCTGGTAGCGAGAGTGTACAAGGGCTTAAAAAAGTGGGTGTGATGAAAAAGACGGTGGGACAACGGGTCACACAACCGCTTATTCGCAAGCCAAGAACCGATATAATCGGTAGGCCAAATGGAGAGCTCGGGGCATATGACATATGGTTGCGTAATCAAGAAATTGGAAACATTATAGAACTAAAGGGTAGGCCCACATCACATAAAAGTGCACCCACATAAAAAAGCACAAGTTAGGCTGCCTTACTGAAGCGGTACATGTGTCTCCTCGGCTACGGGGCATGCTACACCAGCGCTTGCCCGAGGCATCGCCAAGAGCGAAGGTAAACATAAACTAGCCAAGACACATACATACACTGTTGGGACAGGCCAGCGAAGATAAGACTGTTTACAGACACAGCAGCAGTCTTATTAATTAAGAACAAATATCAATTAAGCTTCCCCCATTAATTATAGTTTTAGTGCACAGCGGCGTTATCAACGTCAAACCAATCGGCCCACAAATAAACAGGGTACTTCTTAAGAAGCGAATGTAGGTAACTGATGAATATTAAAGCTAGATTTCTACAACGAAACTTTACAACCCTCGAAATCTCACATTACTCTCATTTTTCAAACACTCGCACTACTTTCAATTTTTGCACTCTTTACTTCTTACAAAGAAAATTCCTTATTGTATTACAACTCAGTCTGTGGTCTGTGCAACAGTAATACAAAGCAAAATTTTTCTTTGTAACACAACCAAAAATTTTGTAATACAAAGAAAATTCCTTGTAGTACAAAGACAAACTTCTTGGAATGCAAGAAAATTTCTTGAATATTACGGTTGCACAGAATTCTTTGGATTCTACGAAAAATTTCTTTGTAGAAAGTTTAGCGTGTAAATTTTCCGCTGGTTTCCACGAGAGCAAGCAAACGAGAGTGAGACAGAGAGAGACAGATAAAGAGGGAGAGAGACGATGCAAAATTAAATAGGGCCATTATAGGGAGGATACAAGGGAAAGGTCCATTGAGCGGCGAAAGGGGCGACACAGAAATACGCCAAAGTGTCGTGTGAGAAAAAAGCGGGCCGCCCAGCGAGGAGAGTGGGGCGCAAGTGTCGAGGGGCACAAGCAGTGGGGGCTCAAGGGGGTGAAAAGCGCGACGCCCCGCCCCGCGCCCCGCCCTGCCCCGCCCCGTTCGCCGGAGATTCGGCGCGGCATATTTCAAGATTTGCTTTAATCTCCATCTTTGTCTCCTGGTGAAGCTGCCCGGTCCGGCAGCAAGTCGCCTCAGCGACCCGCGAAGGGACACGGCTGATACACTCTGCGGTGACACCAGGCAGCACCGGAAGGGTTGATAATTATTTTTTTCTCAGTGTCAGCCCGTCGCTGCTTCTGTCGCCTCGCGTCCAGAGATCTAACCACACGGAGCCAAACAGCCCTAGAGCAAGAGAGATGGACGAGCACTCCACAGGCTTTTCTGAGGGGAGGAAAAAAAACCGTTTTGACAATGTGGTGCACGGTACGGCACGCAGTGGGAGGCGTAGCGACAGGCCCAGACGGACAGGGAGTGGAGAGGGCGTTAACTGCCTTTCACCTCATGCCTCTTAAAAAGCCTTGATGAAGGGTTTCCCGCTTCATAAAGCATCTTTATGCGACTTGAGTAATTCCCCAGGACGCGCTAGAAAAGCGGCGTCGCGTACGTAACTGCTAGCGTGCCGCAAAGGAGAGGATTTATGCGAGGGAGAAGGAATTCCGGGAAAAGTAAGGCAACTAATTACGTCAAAAAGTAATAGAAATCAGATTGGCAAAGGAAACGCAAAAGGTTTGATCTTTGAACAATTTCAAGGAAGCATCGGCTTGATATTATTCATACAAACTCAAACTTTAATAATATATGTTTGCCTGTGTTGCTTGCACGCACGGGGCGTGCCCGGGCGGCGGGCGGTGTGTGTGTGTGGGGGGAGAGAAGTTGAGGATCGAGTTTGGGGAAGCCGATGTACCTTGGGAGGGACGTGTATATATATACACCAACGATGCAGCACGCTACTGGGAGAGAAAGGAGCGCAAAACTTGAGAGAGATGCAAAGCATAATCCTTTTAAGTGAGCATGGAAAAGATGAGATAATGCTATACTCGCTCCATTCCTTTGTAACAAAAGTGGCACACTATATCATAGGCGATTCTATTTCTAAAGGCATAGTTTAAAGGTGAAACCCTTATTTCAGGTAAGAAACATGTTGACGTGTTCAGCACTATCTTATACGGAAGCAACGAACAGCAGACAACAGTAGTCACGTGGTTGCTGTACCAGCCCACAACACATGAGGGTAGGGTTTCAGGACGGGAAACTGCCTTTCAAGAAAGCTTTTAAGGAGCCGCTTTGGCGCTCTGGCAGGCAAGGGCACCCGCCGGGGCGGGGTGAGGCGGGGGGGGGAGGGGGGTGGTCTCACGGTTTGGACGCCATCCTAACCTCACTTTCACTTGCACAAGGCGGAAGGGGGGAGAGTGGAAGAAATGAGGAGGGTGAGAGGCGTAGATAAGAGAGGGTCAGGGAGAGAGAAAATATGAGAAGGGCAGAGAGAGACAGAGAGAGTGGTGGACTCAGGCAGGCTGACCCGTGTGGCGGCCCTGCCGCAAGGCTACCTTGGCACTTGGCGGGTCAGGCAGCCGGGCTCGCCTCGCGCTGCCGCACCAAACCGCCTCCTGCCCCTGACCCATTTCAACGCGGGGATGAAACACGCAATCTTTACACAGCAAAAACTTAACCAGGAAGTTTCCAGTTGAACAGGGGATGTTTGAACAGGGTGTTTCATAGAAAATGCAACAGCATTGAGTATCTGCCTTGTCAAAGGACATTCCGGCAGGACGGTTAATTGAACCTGCATACCGCTGCGTGTTGAATGAAAGACCCGGTAAATTTTTATCAGTTTGAATACATCAAAAGGTGCGTGTACTACCGAATACCGTAAAGGGATTTCCTGATCCACCCGGAAACTTGGCAAATCAATGTGATGACCACATACATTTTTTTCTGGTTCAGTTTTCACGCAGACGCTTCGCCAAAGTTTACGCGCTTCGCGTGGTGATTGCGTACGGTTCTACTGCCATCAATGCTTTCAGCACCCCAACCCTTCATGATAAAAAGGGGTCTCTTATACGAGGAAGGTTGCGCAACCTCACGCCTTCTAAGAACAAGTCTCTGTGAGCGCCTGAGGCCCGAGTCGAGCCGGGGCCGCGCTGCTGTTGGGTCGCGTTACGGTCGCCCGGGTGGGCGAGGCTCTAAACAGTCATGCTAACCCGTTCATCTTTCGTAATCAAGTCAGGCCAGAAAGCCCAGATGCGCGAGGCGGCGCGGCCGGGCCGGGGGGGAGGGGGGGAGGAGGGGGCGGAGGGAGGCCCCGCGCCGTGCTGCGCTCACGGTAATCTGGTGCGAGCCTTAGTATAAATTGTATGAAGGATCCCGCGCCCCTCCTCGCCGGGCTGAACAAGAACAGAGTGAGCCTGCAGCAGAGCCAGAGCCCAACCTCCCCCCACCCCCCTACCGCGCGCCAGCCGCGCCAGCGCTCAGCACGCCGTGGCAGGGCGGAGGAGTTCGGCTGGACACATTTCTCTCGGCGGGGAGCCGGTCCACTCCCCTCCCAGCCACTCGAACACGCTGATGGCCGGTGGGCTCGCAAAGAGATCACTTCTTCTTCTTCTTCTTCTTCTTCTTCTTCTTCTTCTTCTTCTTCTTCTTCTTCTTCTTCTTCTTCTGCCCTCTTTTTCGGGCGTTTTGTGACCGATCCAGCGAAACGAACAACAATCCTATACGATGCTGCTGTCTCTCAGAAGCGATACAAATAGAGGACGAGACTGACTCGAGGAGAGCGGGATGCCCCCCCCCCCCCTCCCTGTCGCCAGACCTGCTGCCACCCCCAGCCCCCCCTCCCCCACTCCACTCCGCAGTCCCTGGCTTGCCCTCGCCACATTTTTCATCCTCACACGTAGAACCCCCCCCCCCCCCCCTACATCCCCTCCTCCTACCCTACCCGCAGAGCGTTCCTCATTTCGTATCCGGACGGGGTGGAGCGCGGATGAGAAGACAAGAAGGCAAGCCAACATAAAAGAACAGCACGAGCAGAAATTCAAGGAGGACGCGAATTGCGTTCATTACAGTTACAGTGACGTCGCAGTGTCGCGCGGTTAGAGTGCAAAATCCCTCGGAAAATCCATACACGCGTCAATGGGAAAAGGGAAGACGAATTTACTGTTTACAGCAGCGTCCTTTGGCAGAACCACAAAATCCTTTTAGCTGTCGCGAGGAAAAATGGATTGCACTACGATATGACAGTCCAATCGCTACAGCAGACCGGTCGGGCCGGACCAGGCCCCGGTGCCAGCCCTGCCAGCCCCCCACCAGGACAGGAGCCCCTGGGAGGATCGTGTAGGGCGGGGCGGGGAGGCCAGGCCCGCAGCTCGCGCGCGCGCGCCGGGCGGCCTACCCACGGCATCGCAGGCGCCCCGGCCCCGCGCGCGCTGCTGGGAGCAGGCCTGGAGAGAGAGAGAGAGAGAGATTGATTGATTGATTGATTGATTGATTGATTTTATTACACCATAAAATGGTTATCACAGACACATGGTAATATTACAGAGGTTGATTTAAAAACTCCTCAGCGGAATAAAAAGCACCTTCAATTAACATGGATTTTACAGTTTGACAAAATTTTTTAAAAGGTAAGGTTCTAATATGAAACGGGATCTTATTAAAAAGTGTTGGACCCATGTAAGATACATCTTTCTGAGCAGTTACTAGATTTTTTTTTGGAATTATTACATTATTTTTTTGCCTGGTATTAAGACTGTGAACAGTGGACTTTAATTTAAAAATGCGTTGGTTGGCTTTGACATGTTTAAGAACTTCAAAGATATAAAGTGATGGCAGTGTTAATAATCTTAGGTCTTTAAATATAGGCTTACAACTAGTACCAGAGCTGGCGTTCACTATGCCTCTTACAGTTTTCTTTTGCAAGATAAATACATCTGCAGCACTCCCAGAGAGACCCCACAAAATGATACCATACATTAGCACAGATTGAAAAAGAGAGAAATACACAGACAAAGCAGTTTTAACACCACATACAGAAGAGATTTTTTTAATCCCGAATGAGACAGGTGACAACTTACTTACTAGATATTTAATATGCTCAGACCAGTTTAAATTCTTATCAAGCATGATTCCCAAAAATTTTACATAGTCAGTGGGTACAATTTTACCTTCTGATGCCATCACACTTATATTTGGATGCATAAGATTATTTGTTTGGAAGTGAACCACATGAGTCTTATTAACATTTATTAGCATATTGTTTGATTTGCACCAAGTTTCCATATAAAGGACAGATTTGTTAGCTTTTTCTTCAAGATTTTTGGGTTCTTTATCATGGAGATGGACTTTTGTGTCATCAGCAAACATGGTTGCTTCACCTATGGAAATACTCTCTGGAAGATCATTTATGTAAACAAGAAATAATAAAGGACCTAAGATGGATCCTTGTGGGACACCAACTGAAATATTTAAGAGGTCAGAATAATACATTGTAACTTCACCTGTGAACTCATTTAGAAAAGAAATCTCCACACACTGCTTTCTATCAGATAGATAAGAAGCAAGCAAGTCTAATGGGATACCCCTAACACCATACCTTTCAAGTTTGGTTTTTAACATATCATGGTTTACAAGATCAAAAGCTTTAGTAAAATCATAGAATACAGTAGAGATGAAATCTCTGTTATCAAAGTTACATTTGAGTTGAGTTGTGAACTCTATAAGTGCTTGAACAGTAGACCTATTGTTTCTGAAACCATATTGCTTGCTAGACAAGATATTTTTAGCCTCTAGAAAGGACCTCAGTTTATCACTAATAGCCATTTCAAAAATCTTAGAGAAGGTAGGTAGTATAGATATAGGCCTATAATTAGCTGTATCCTCTTTAGAGCCCTTATTTTTAAATATTGGACAAACTTTGGCTGTTTTTAGGTTGGATGGGAAAACACCACTTGCAAATGAGGAATTGATGATAAAAGTCAGAGGCTTAATAATAAAATTGACAGATTGTTTTACAACGGAGCTGGGAATACCATCAAGACCAGAAGATGATTTAGTCTTCATTCTCAAAACAATATTCAGAACCTCAGTTTCAGAGAGTGGACTGAAAACTATAGACCCACTTTGACTGGGGAATTTACAATTCAGATCTAGAGTAGAAGACACAAGAGATTGCACTGAGTGGATATAATAAGAATTAAAGGTATTAGCAATGTGTACAGGGTTGGTGAGGACCATGTCCCCTTTTTTAATTACAATGTTTTCCTGGGTTAAGCTTGCTCTACCAAGTTCCTTGTTTATCACAGACCACATAGCTTTGCATTTATTAGAAGAATTTTCAATGAAATTTGCATTTAATTTCTTCTTCATTGTAGCAACCTCTGCCTTGTAGAATTTCCTATATTGTTTACAGATTTGGATCATTACTGGATCTGAAGTAGATTTCATTAACTTGTGGTAGGCAATGTTTTGTTGTGAAAGCTGATTTATCCTAGGGTTTACATGGTAAAGGGACCCTTGATTATTTAAATATACTTTCCTTGGTTTGAAGCATTTTTCAAAGAGTGATTGAAAAATCTGGATAAAATTATCATACATCACATTCACATTATCACAACAGTACACACACTCCCAGTTTACATAGCATAGATTATCACAGAAGGCTTTCATTGAAGCAGACGTTATCACTCTCTTAAAAGTAAAACATTTTTTCCTTGGTGGCAGCTTTTCCTTTATGATCATACATTGAAGGGTGTGGTCAGATAAACCTACTTCAACTGTTGAGCAGCTATATTTCTTTGGTTCATAGTTTGTGACTAGAATGTCAATAGCACTTTCACAGCCCTTTCCTAACCTTGTTGGAGCATTAATTGCTGTATTAAAGCCATATGATGCTAAAAGATTTCTAAAATCAGTACTATACTTATTTTCACTCAGCAGGTTTATGTTAAAATCACCACATATAACAGCTTTAGTTGAGTTTGACACTATGAAGCCAAGGCATTCATTGAAGTGATTGAGAAACTAGGAATGCTTGTTTTTGGAGAACGGTAAACACACATAATCACAGTATTATTTTTGAGTCTAACAGTAACACACTCACAGAGTCTTTCAACAGTAATATTACTCACATCCAATTCCACTGCTATTGTTTCATTCCTTACATAGATAACAACACCTCCTCTTGTTAACTCTTTACGACAGAAGTATGTCAACATTTTAAAACCATTTATTTCACAAGAGGGACGTTCATATTCTGTCATCCAGTGTTCGGATAGACAGACAACTGACATATTTTTATTTTGTAGTGCCACTTCAAGCATACTGATTTTGTTTTTTAAGCTGCAAATATTTAAATGGCAAATACCAAGACAGTCTTTGTCTACTGTGGGGATAATATTGATGCAACTTTCCGCAGTATTTTTGTTGACGCCAGACAGCTTACCTCTAGCATAATCCACAGTGGTGAGTTTAACCTCGAAAGGCTGGTTGTTTAGGGTCAAGAAATCTCAGCCATTTCCTACATAACCTGTGTTTACCTTGTTTGGAAAGGTGCAGGCCATGTTTTGTGAAGCAATTTCTTCCGAACATTTCAATTTCAAAATTTATCATACAGTTCTGGCTCTTTTTGTCTTCACACAAATTAACACTTTGATGCAGTAATTTATTAACAATATTTATGCTACTGTTCAGGTGCCACTTGTTGTCATATCTTCTTGGGACAGTGTTTATGATTACACGGGTCCTCTTCGAGACAGGGAGAATTTTTTTAATACCTTCATGTATTGAAATTTGGTGGTTCATAGAGTGCATATCATTTGTTCCACCTAGGACAATTACAGCATCATTCTCTTCAAAATTTTCAGTAAGCTTTTCAATATCTTGAACTACTTCAGAGAGTTTTGCATTTGGTTTGATAATAGCAGTAACTTCTGCATTTCCAACTGACTTCATAAGGATGTTTCTGCAGTCCCTGCCCTGACTATCACTTAGAAGTAGAATTTTTCTCTTAGGCCCTGGAGTCTTGTTTACATTTTCCTCCACTTTTGGGACACAGGGTTCTTCATGCTCAGGTGAGCTTTCCAACGCAGCAGGTTTTGACAGTCTAGACTCTAGATCAGCGATGTAGCTCTCCAGTTTTTGAATTTTTCTCTTCAGGAAATTTACTTCAGGACAATCACAATGATCCACAGTCTCCTCCGAACTCTCAAACTCAGACTCAGAATCCTCCTCAAGAGACATTTTGGGGTTAGGTTGGAGGTTAGTGGCCTCCACTTCACTTTGGAGAGTATCATTTTCCTGTTTGCAAGATTTACAAATGTAGTCTTCATTTACGCCGACAGTACGAGAAATATTTTCACATTTCCTGTGATAGTAGTTGAGACAGGCGATACAGTAGACGCCTTTTTTTAAAACTTTAGAACACTTTGAGCACTCCATCGTTCGCCAGAGAGAGAGAGAGAGGGCTAGTGTGCACTCACGCGCGCCGCCACGCTAATGCGAGAGAGAGAGAGAGAGAGAGAGAGAGAGAGAGAGAGAGAGAGAGAGAGAGAGAAGCTGAGTGGCGGCTGAGCGTGGTAAGGAAGGTAGACGACGATCACTTCTAAATAGAATGGGGACCTGCGTACTGTAGTGGGCGACAAGCCTACCACACCACGTCGCCCCACCCCCTTCTCTCCCTAACCTCCCCCCCCCCCTCTCTCTCTCACTTCCACCCAGCCGGCTCATTAGCGCACAAAGACGGTCGTGGCACGGGTCTCTAAGTGAGCAGGAAAACAGAATAAATAGCCCAGCTGCTCCAGCCAGCCGAGGCCGAGGCTCCAGTGGGCTCCAGTGGGCTCCAGCCCGCAGTACTGAGCTCAAAGGGGCCGGGCCGGGCCGGGCCGGGCGCCGCCCTGCTGGGAATGACGACAGAGACACAGCAGGTGGAGGCGCAGCGGCGCACGTAACCCCACAGTGGTACACTCACTCGGCGATCAGATTGCTTGTGCTGAGCAGCAAGAGCAACAATCTTATTCAAAGAGAAGCGGCACGCGGCCGTTGGACCGGACCGGGACCGGACCCAGGGTCAAAGTAATTATTTAAACACCTTTGTACAGCGATTAACGTGTGTGGGGAATAGCTGATGAAGATGGTACATGGTAGAAACTGGTCCCACACAAAAGCCCCCCCCCCTCTCCCTCCCCCAAAGAAAAAAAAGAACAAGGACACAAACTCGTAAAAAAAAAGGTGGGTAAAGGGCGCGTGTCACACGGAATTAATTGCTGTCCATATTAATGAGCCCTCTCTGCCCGTTTTATTTATTTTCTGCTATCGCGGGGCTCGTCAGCCGTCGGCCAGCGCGGCGCGAGCAGCGCGACCTCGTGAAATACGACCGTGTGGCCACTAGCGCACAGTTATCTTGTTAGCGGCCCGGGCGGGCCCGGGTGGGGCAGCGAGCAGGCACGGCCTGAAAAATCTGGGAAATGAAGCAGACGACGCCCCGCCCTTTTCCCTTCTATTCTCACTCTTGGGTGACGCGCACTCGAGCGGTGCTACTGACGCCCCGTCCTGAATAGCCGGACCGGTCGGGCGGGCGTGGAGCAGGTGATTTGAGAGAATGTACGAAAATTGCGATCGGTTAATTGCCACCCCCCGGGCGGCCCTTTCATCCCCTCCACTAGAGGCTCACACGCACACACTCGCACGGGCCGGCTGAGCGCTTGGAGCCCATACCTCCCCGGGCTGCCAATGCTCCCAAACTGGTCAACGCTTAACCTCTCATCGGCTTACAGAGTCATTATTTATTACTGAGTGGCCCCATTTCGCCCCGGCCCGGGACTGAACGCCCGCCGGTGCGGCTCAGCCATACGCCATGGGAGCCGGACGAGTATGGCGAGGGCTCCAGAGCAAGGGCTCCCACGGTTCCCATTTTTATTCTTTTATTGTTTACGCTCAGGAATTATATAAATAAATTAAAAAAAAACAGTCGATCATTACCATAGTGACTAAAATTTCAATTAAAATTTACTGAAAATCTGCAGTTTGTATTTCAATAAAACTTTAAAACTGAATTTACAAGATTAAACACCATAACTAGAGGTAATGTTACCAAAATCCCTTGGGCAGGAATTATATAAATAATAAAAAAAAACCAGTCGATCATTACCATAGTGACTAAAATTTCAATTAAAATTCACTGAAAATCTGCAGTTTGTATTTCAATGAAACTTTAAAACTGAATTTACAAGATTAAACACCATAACTAGAGGTAGTGTTATCAAAATCACTTGGGCAGATTTTTTCCTCCCGTAAGGGGCCATGTAAAACAATTGACATATGTTTCCCAGCGATTTTAAAAGGCAACTCCGTTGCCTAGTAAAAAAAAAAGAAAAATGCGCGTAACGTTAAAAGAAAGATGAAATAAATCAAAATTCTGAGTTGGGATGACTGAGGCTCGCGCGGGAACCGGGAAGAGTTGTAAGCTCGGCTGTAAGACTGTAGGTACGTCGGGTCTGTCGTTACTATTCACCCCGTCACCAGAACAAGAGGTAAATACAGCCCAACATTCCCACCCAGTCCCTTATATATAGGTTTGTCCCGGCCGCCCGGGGCCCGCCCGGGGCGAACACACACCAGAGCCGAGCAGCACCACTCCAGCTCAACACCTTGTCGCGGTTAGCGTGGAGGACGCGCCCTTGCCTCTCCTTATTGCAGACGCGCGGCTGGCTGACGACTCTGTGAGAGCGACCGCACACCTCACACCCCCCCTCCGCTCCAGATGTTGTTTGTGAGGGACAGGCAGGGGTTCAACACCGAGCAGGAGCGAGGCTGCTCGGTAAATAATTCGTCCATTACAGGTTCGCACGCAGCCAGGAAACTTTTCTGCACAGTAAAATAAATGTGGTCGTGGTCTTGGTTTTTCCGAACCTGCTGGGAATACTGGACGTCGTTCAGACCGCGGCCGCATGCAGAGAAAAAAAATGAGGGACACGTGTTATCTCCTTTTGCTAAGGTTAAGCGGCCTTGCGGTGCACCCGACCCGGCCCGGCCCGGCCGCACCGGGGGAATAATTTGCTTTCGTCTCTCTGGTCCAAACCCGAGCCGAGCCGAGGGCTTGCCCGGGCGGTATTTCCACACGCCATCATATTTTTCCTATTATCTCCGGTGCTCGTAGCACTTTATTCCGGGGGGCTGCTAAAGGGGAGGGGGGAGGGCGGGGGACTCGAGGCAACTGCGGTCTAAAGGTGTTACCCCCTCCCCCCGCACATCCCCTTGCGTCTATATTTCATACTTATCCGCGTGTCTACCGGAGCAAAGACGTGTTCAAAGGACTGCGAATATAAGGGATAGGACCCTCGATAAATTGTGTCCTACCTCGCAGGTCGCGAGAGTGAGCGGGCAGGGCACAGCGGGGAGGGGGGAGCAGGGGGTGAGTAGGGGAGGGAGGGGCTCATAACCTCGGACACGAGGAGCCTGTGACCCCGGCCCGGCGCGCGGGGCAGGCCACCCTCAGCAGTCCACTCAGGTGGTCCAAGATACGGTCTCCCGCTGACCCAGGGGTCTCAGCCCCCACCCCACCCCTACGACGCCTCGGGACCACGGCTGCGTGCAAAGCGAAGGATAATCCCATGCTGTGCCAAGGCCATTTCAGGGGGAAAGGGGAAGAACTGGGAGCGAATACTTGCCGGTTTATAAGGCGTCTTACGCGCCGCAAACAATATTTCACGAAGTAAAAAAATATTTTTTAACACTGCTGTACTTTAACTCTCCTCCGTCCCATTGCGTTCCACCCTCTCTTATCCTCTTGAAACTTAATTCCGAGTAGAAATTAATCCGAGGCCCGCGCTCTGTGTTGTGTCCACAGAAGCCGCCCTGACAGGAGGACACCAACCTCATAACGAAAGAAAAAAAATAAAGAGGAATGAAACTTTTTTTTGTCGTCCCGTAAAACTTTGCTTCTTCCTGACGCCTGGAGGCCGTGCACTTGCGCTCCCACCCTCTCCCCCACTTCCCGCGGTGAGACTGCTAAAAAGTTGACATAAAAAGACGTGCAGCGTCACGAAACGCGAAAGCAAGGAGCCGCGCCAGCAGGGGCTCTGTATCGATAACTTCCCAAGCTTAATGTGCAAAATTTTCTGATTTAGGGAGGTGAGAGCTAAAAGCTTTCAGAGGGAGCTGACAGCTCCAGAAGCCCGGAGCAACACGCAGGATTGTCACGTCAGACTGCAAACAAAGTCATAGCTGCTGTTTGCGATAAGTTGCACAAAATAAAAGAGGCACCACATCCCCATCTGGATGTGGGGAAAAAACAGATCAAAATTTGCCAAGAGTACGGAAGCCGAGTGGCAGACTTTTCCAACGAGCTCATACATGAGAATATCTGGGGAAAAGCAAGTGGGTGGGAGGCTCTGCTTGCATATTTCATTCGCTCGCGCCAGTCACACATCTCACCATCTACATTCACGGGAGTGAGTGGGAGTGAGGTTGGGAGAAGGGAGCAAGAGGGAGAGGCAAAGACGGGGGAGAGAGAGAGAGAGAGAGAGAGAGAGAGAGAGAGAGAGAGAGAGAGAGAGAGAGAGAGAGAGAGAGAGAGAGAGAGAGAGAGAGAGAGACCACCGTTTCCATTCCCCTGCCCTGATGAGGTTGTGGCCGCGCGCGAAGCCTTGAAATTAAGTGAAGGCTTGCATTATAACCAGGCCTTATTCATTTCCCATGTTTATTCAGCTTCCCGGCAAGCCAAAAGGACGCACTCTGAGTCCCTCGCCGTCACGACAAAAGGTGAAAACGCCAGGTAAATTAATACAGGAAAAAAGTAAACTGCATCGTTTGGTCTTGATTAATCAATCGTTATTTGAACCAACAACCAACAACAAAAATTTAAGCAAAACTGGAAAGCAGTAGGATTGGTTGAGCGTGGAATGTTGGCCAAGACTTGAAAGTGGAAGCGAAAAACCGCGCACAGTTACATCTGGAGAAGAAACCAAGCTTTGCGAGAGCAGCACTGCACTGCATTGCGACTGAGCGCGGCCCAGGGACGCGTTCCCGGAGCGGTGCACGCCCCGCCCCACCCCGTCTAGCCCCACCCCGTCTAGCCCCACCCCACCACGCCCCGCCAAGGTCGCGTGCGGCAACAACAGCATCTGGCGTGGCGAGGGCAAGGAGATATAAAGCGCCTCGCTTCCGCGAGACGTACACACCCAGAAAAGCGTGTCTTCGAACTTAGTACACATTTGCACTGCACTTGATGATTGGAATGATTTCATCATGCCCGATTCGTAAAGATAATGCTTGTTAGAAGTGTACTCATAACAATCGCAATTTCCTTGACACAATCAAGTGCAAAGAAAATGCTTTTCTGGCAGCACGAGCGTTATCGGAAGGCAGACTGTCGCCCGCTGCCGTCTGCTGTACGAAAATGTTTTTAAGTAAATGAAGGTCCTCAGTCACATTTTCGAAGTTATAAGTTTGCAGATTTCAACAGTCTCACAATCACCTGCTTTGCTAACAAAATACAGAAAATACAGAAAACTAACGGAACGTTGGTTAAACTTCAACTCCGCGTCGTAAAGCTATAGAGCACCGTTCATCTTGCTAACACTCTCAAAGACACCCAAGCACACGGCGGAGGGTCGTAAGGGTTAAATAGACATGATGTGTGTAATGAGAGGGCCGTAAAAAAAAGAGGGTTTACGGCGCGCACCTCTAAAGAAATGTCCCCCCCCCCCCCTGTCTCGTCCCAAGGCCCCAGCCCGAGCCATTGCTCTTGCGGCACAGTATGGGACACACACCACACCTTGCTCACACGGCGACACGGCGCATGCGCGCCCGGCCCAATGTGCGCCAGCGGATTACCACGTGCGCGCGTGTGTTTTGCGCGAATCTGCGTGTGAGCGCATGAGTGTGTGTGAGTGAGTGCGAGCGAGTGTGAGTGTGAGTGAGGCTTACGCCCGCGGGGCGACCACCTCACCAGGGCGGGGCGGGGCGGGGCGGGGCGGGGCGGGGCGGGGCGGGGCGCTCCCGCTCTCCTCCGCAGCCGCCGCACTGAAGCAGCGCCGCCCGGAGGGGGAAAAAAAGGCGTAATAAATTTAGGGGGCCGGCGGGCGGCGCAGAGGTACAAAATGGAAATCCTTTACAGACGTTTATGTTCTTCTGTAATCGCACGGCGAATTTGTTCGTCGCCTCCGCCCTGGGGGGGCCGCAAGTCCGCCGCCGTCGTGGCGCCCGCGCGCGCCGCGCCAGCGGCGGGAAAAAAGTTTCGAGTGTTCTAATGTGGCCTCCGCCCTCATTCTTCGCTTTTAGAGAAGTTTATAATCGCTCGCGCTGTGTTGGTAAAAGTCTCGTTTTGTCAAGACCCGGACGGAGCGGACCGGAGCGGAGCCCGGGGTGAAAGCGGTTGCCCCTCCCCCACCCCCTCTCTCCCCCGGGCGGACTTCTGATAACGGCAAACGGGGAGAGAAAAAATAATAACTTTGTTGTGGTGATCAGCTTTATTTGATAGTCTGCATTCGGCTGCTGAATTCGAAAATCCCACACCCACACAGCCAGAAACTTCTTTCCAGGTTCCGACATTTGCAAGACGAGAGCAAACCCCTCCTCGTCCCACAAGTATCCGACGGCACCAACGGCCTATCAGAGCCTTGATTTCAGCCACCGAATTACGAATACCGAACCTATTTGATCGCCAAAGAAAGGCCAATTTTCCCGTACAGTAAACAGCAAGCACGCGGAGGAGTATGAAAAGAACAGTGGAAGCATCTGTCTCCTCCACTGCGGTGGAGTCTACCTGAGTCTACCCTCTCGATGGGAGGCTGAGGCTGGCCGCACAGGTTCCAGTGCCGGGGCCGGGGCCGCGGGGTGTTCAAGACCAGCAGCAGCACGAGATCCTGGCGTTTAGCCTGGCTGTGCGCACGTCACGTCGTCACGGGCTTACACGGAGATGACAAGGTGATTACCGGGGCCGGGCTTTAGTCAGTCACCTGTTCGGGGCCGCTAATTGGCGAGCAGAGGGATCACCCGACCCGACCGGTACACGTTGCTGCAGCAGTGCAGTGAGGGTGGGGTGTGGGTCCGCCGGGCAGTGCCAGCCAGGGCAGAGCGTACCGAGCGTCAAGTCCGCTTCCGAACGCCCGACCGAGTGTGCGAGAGCTATGCGCTGGACATGGGGTGATATCGAGGGGTCCTTCACTCAAATAAATCAGTGGACACCCTAAAACAAAGTCAGTAAGAATTAAAAAAAAAAGCACAAAAAAATCAAGGAAAAATCAAGAAAAATCACACCAAAAGGAAAAAAACTAGAAAAATCAGAGAAATCGGGGTACGGTTGAAGTAATATTGAAGGACCCATCGGGTGAAATCAGAGAGCCTAATTAGCTTGCCACGTTAGTTCTCTGATGCTTTCACATGCTTTTGAAACGAGAAGAATAGTTATCAACCGATCTTTTACATTTTTACCGTGCCACGAAGCACAAGCTAGAGCCACAACACGCAGCGTAGTACGCATCTCTGCTGAGCCACCAACTTTTAATTGAGGCAACGGTGATAAGCATGACCATGCGCCAGGAAGGGTAAGAGAGAGTGGGGGAGAAACAGAAAAAGAGAGAGAGAAGGGGGGGGGCAGAGGGAGAGAGAGACAGACAGAGGATAGGATGAAAACACAGAAATGGGGTAGGGTTAAAAGCGGATCAGAACACCACTCGACATCCTTTGCCGCTAAGCCAAACTGCATTCGCAAACCCCTCCTCCCTTGCCCACTCTTTTTGCAAAAAGCCATAGGGGATCAAACTAAAAGCGGACCACTGAGCAGTACTGGAGTGTACAGCACAGCACACATGGACGTTTTTGTAGAATACGTTTAAAAATGCGTCATTATTACAGTCGTGGTAAATACTTTAACGGGGTTTCAATAACTCTCTGAAACCTTCAACTTTCTTTGATATTCGCATACTTCCTACTGCTACCCGCCAGCGCTCCATGACGGTGGAATAGTACGTCACCGTCAGTAAAGTGGCGATTGCTGGCGAACGGCGCAGCAAATAACGCCCGGATCACTCACCTGAAACATAAATAAAAAGCGACGGAATATTAGAGAGTTGCGCGAGACTCAACTTTTATTTAAACCCCAATAAAAAAATACCCCTCTGTCTTCTACCATAGAAGGCATAAGTGAAGCGCCATATGAGAACAGCTCAGCACGCCAAGATGCCTCGAATGGCTCTGCAACATTCTGCCGCAGCCGCCGCTTCGCTTGGCATACGTTCGTTGCATCCCCGCCCGGTCTCGCGAGCGTTTCAAACTTTAGCGCGCTCGGCACCGTAAATCTAGCGCCACGCTGAGCGCCATTCTTGGGAGAATAATTTATGAGAGCGACCGCTGCAAACAGAAAGAATGCTGCGTGCAAACCCCCACCCTATCTCTCTTTTCCCCTCTCCCGACTCCCGTCTCTCCGCTGTTCGCGAGGCAGGCGCAATGAGAAAGATTTGGATTACACAAACTACACACCCTGAACGCTCGCATGTCCTCCATGTCCAAACAGTTTCTTCATCAAACTCTAAGCACTCAATAGCACCACTGGCTTCGTGTGAATTAAAACTCAGGCAAAAGGAATTGTGTGGCACACACCTTGTTAAAAAAATAACTAAGGTCAACGGTTCCAGTGCAACACAGCATAGCTCATTCAACCCGACCTTCCCTTTTCCTTGCTTTAAAATTTGCGCCGAATTCAACGCCCGTTCAGTGTCAAACGATTTTGTGTGTGCCTTTTCTTTTTTATTTCTCTGCCCCTTTCACCTCTCAGTGTCACCGCATAAAGAGCGGCTGCCGAGAGTGGATGCTGCTTGGAACATCCTTGCAATGCCCGCGACGAAAGAGAGAAAGAAAGAGAAGATGGGGGTGAGAGGGGAGAGGGAGGGAGAGAGAAGAGGAAGGGCGGGAAGTAACGGCATCCAGAGAGATTGATGGATAGTGTTTAGGGCAGGAGCCGCAGGGGCTATAAAAGACGCCGGAAAAAAAAAAGAGTCGGAAGGGAGAAGAGGGAAAGCGATGGGAAAAGAGAAAGAAAAAGAAAATAGAGGAAACAGGACGAAAGAGAGGAGCATGGGAGGAGAGAGGAATAGGGGATAAAAGTCGCGAGTGGAAAGGGGAGAGAGGGTTGGACAGGGCAGGAAGGGAGGGAAAAGAAGGGGCAGTCTTGTGGATGGAAACATAGTGTAGCCGTCACGGTGTATAAAGCAACGCAGGCTGGGACTCTCCCTCTCCCAGTGCAGTCTGGACCCAGCCTAGAGAGCGGGGCGGGACGGGGCGGAGCGGGGCGGGAACAAGGGCGAGTGTGAAAAGCCGGCTGGCCCTTTGCCCGTTTGCCCCTCTACTCTACTCGGCTCGCCGATATGTATGAATGCTAAGCTGCTGCTCTCCCCCTCACTACTAGGCCCGCCTGACGCGCCCGAGCGTGGCGGAGCGTGGCGTGGCGTAGTGGGGCGGGAGCGGAGAAGTGGGGCCGAAGTGGAGTGCGGCCGGCCAGCACTTGGGCGCTGATCAAGCAGCGATATTCGGGCAAAAGATTTGGGGTGGCGAGTGGCACCGTGTGGGGTCGGGCGGTGAGGTGCTGGGCGTGGGGTGGGGCGGGGCAGGGCGGGGTGGGGCAGGGTAGGGAGTGTTGGAGGGGCGGGGTGGGACCTGGGGAGGAATGGGCGGCACACCCCTCCACACGAGGCTACTCCAGATGAAATCACAGGCAATACACCGTCGCCGCGCGGCCACCACCTGGGCAAGGACACTCGGAGCACGGCAATATGGAGCGGAGACTGATATTGCTGTTGCTGTTGTTGTTGTTACTGCTGCCGCCGCCGCAGTGCTTCTTGCTTCTGAAGAAATGCGGCACTAACTTCACCAAGCGCCCCAAGCGTGCCCAGCCAATCAGAACAGAGAAACGTGATCCAGAGTCCCAGTTTTTCGGCTTGGTAGCCGAGAGAGGGGGTGGGGGCGAGAGGGGGCTAGAGAAAGAGGAGCGCCGGGTGGCACAGCTGAACTCACACACCACCAGCAAAACCACGGAGCCCAAGACCAGCGCAATCGCCATGTGTTGGAAACAATCGCCCACAAATTGGGAGTCGTCGTCGTCTGCTCCGCCGCGACCGATTTTCGCACATTTGTCGAGGCGCGTGACGGACGTGTGTGGGAGGGAGAGGGGCAACTATGCGCGCCCCGGCCCGGGGCTGAGCGAGAGAGACGACCAATTGTTTCCGAGGTGCTGCTGCACGAAACTCAAAAGCGGCTCCGGCAGCGCGGCAGACCGACATTAATTTACGCCCCATTCAGCCGGCGGCCCACCCGACCAGGCTGGCACGGCCAAAACATTCACTCGCCTCGCGGAGGAACATCGACAAAAACGTTTTAAGGGGGGAAACAGTCCGGGATGCGCCTTTCTCTCTCTCTCTCTCTCTCTCTCTCTCTCTCTCTCTCTCTCTCTCTCTCTCTCTCTCTCTCTCTCTCTCTCTCGAGTTCAAAATGAAAAGCGGAGGGAATAGGTACAAAGTCTTAATTTGCTTTCTTATGCTGAGTCACATGGATTCACGATGATGGAATTAAAACAAATCAAATGGTTAAAAGAGGCATGTAAGTACACTAAATATAATCTAATTCGACCTCATGCCGAAAGCACATCACCATTAGAATACATGTAGTGCTGAGGTTTACAGCCTTGACCCAGTTCTTTCCGGAAAGTAAGCCCGATCCCAAACTACGTGGGACGGATCTATGTCTCCCTCCAACTTGGCACCACGCACTTAGAGCTCGTGATATTCCTCAGAGGAGTTGGCAAATCTGTTGCCCCTCTCACTCCCTTTCTCCGAGGTATCGGGGAGAAACAATACAGCCGAACCCCAATAGGAGCCTGGGGGACATAACGGGGCGTTTCTTATATAGAGCCGCTGTTGCTACTACTGCTCTTGTACTGAAACTGCGCCCTTGAACCTAGCTCACCCAGGCGGATTCTCAAACTTTATCCCCCACTCCCCCCCCCCCCCGCCTCCCTCCATCTTTACAGGGCAATAGAGAGACAGAGGGCGTGCTAGCCTTATGCTACTGCCAGAATCCCTTTGGACTGAGGCGATGGGAGCTTATTCCCCCCCCCCTCTCTCTCTCTCTCTCTCTCTCTCTCTCTCTCTCTCTCTCTCTCTCTCTCTCTCTCTCTCTCTCTCTCCCGTCAAAGGCTTGCCCCATAGCAGGAGGGGATTATCTCTAAACAAAACTTCACATACTTATGAAGTTTTGAAATTTATCAAATAAGTATTTATAGAGCTAATCCATTTTTTACTAGCCAGGCAAGCCTTTGGCTTGAATGCTTGCATTTTTTAAAAGCTAATCTAGCATCTTTTTGGTGTCGCATTCGCATGTCTGGCAGAGCCGTACGGCCACCTGGTGTCGTTCGCACCGGGGATGGGCAGCCATGTCGCTTTCACCCCCAGCCATGGTAAGAGTGACAAGTGGGCAGAGAGAGAAAGGAACAATTTCGAGATTATGATTCATGTATGCGCAAGGGAATCGTCACATTTGGAGTTGAATCGCAGAATTATTTCACAGGACCTGACGAGTGATGTAGGAGAGGATGAAAGAGAGGGACCGGAGGGGAGAAAAGAGAGAAGTGGAGGGGAGAGGGAGTGAGAAAAATATAAAAGTAAATAAAATAAAAAGTTAAAAAAGAAATAAAAAATATAGGGCGTGCCGATGTCGTTGGCCACGGGCTCAACTTGATGCTGCGGCTACCAGCAACTGCTCCCCGACCGACGGAGCCTCGTAACTTGAGCTCAATGGCTGGAGGGCTGGAGGGCGCGGAGAGCAACGCGGTTCGACTCCTGAATTAAAAGCCCTGCTGCATGATTCTGCCTCCTTCTCTGGGCCTTCGATATTTTATTTTCCAGCCGAGCCAATGTGGTAAACGTGAGCGCCGCTAACGGCAGCTCAGAGGTCCGTTGCGATACACAAATCATAGAATATTCAGGGCTCGGTGGGTCGCCAGTCGCTCCCTCCCTCCCCACCTCCCGCCCCCCGGGCCGGGCCCCGGGCTGGGCCACGCACAATGCCCCATCCGCCGGCCTCCTAATGCCAAGGGCCCAGTTCGTCCCTTCGGTCCAACAACGTCAGCGGCATATAGCCAACAAACAACCTGACCTAATTTTCCCTTTACCCGTCCCAAAACCGCAACTTTCCTATTATCGTCCGGATATTAATGGGGGAAATATGAGCAGGATTCCAGGGCTAATCCAATACTTCATGAAGCAACAGAATGTGGGGGCAGCGGTGCTCGTCACTTCGACTTGCGAGTGCGTTGTGGACGGTATGTCACGCCTCGCCTCCCAATCCTGAAAGAAAGGCGTCCTCCGCCTTTAAAAAAAATAATAATAATAAGTTGAAGGGACTTCGGCCTCTGGTGCCAAAGATTACGCCCCTTCTTTTATTCCTTTCGCCACTCCCTTCCCAAAGGGCTTAACTGCGCCACACTCCCGTCGATATAAAAGGGGGAAGAGAAGCTGGGCATGGGGAAGTCTACCTTGGCTAATGCAAGAAAATACGAGAGCAGCGCGGCCTTGGCAAGCTGGACTAAGGACCTGGCGCGCCGCGGCTGTGGGCGAGGCAGGGGTGGGGACGGAGCAGCCCTCCCAATAACCCTAATAACTTACCGACCCATTGGAGCCTTTACGAACGAACAGCTAGCCAGGGCTTCGCCACCGAGAAAGCGGCGCGGGAGGGAGCAGGAAGTTAAAAGGAACAACAAACCGACATTTCTGTGCAGGCGTAAAAATCCAGTCCGAGCGCTGGAAAAGCGAAATGCCAGTGTTACAAAGAGAGTACGCGACGCTAGTGGGATATTTCTTTGCGAGCTCATCTCTGTTCGCACGAATCTGCGAGTGATAAGGTTCTAATCTCGAATAAACACTCTCGCAGTAGTTTTGCCGTAAAAATCTAAATTTTACGAAGAAGCTGTCTCATCGAAAATGAAATTTGAAGAGCTTGGTTAGAAAAGACACCATACCGGTACAAAATTATGTGCTTCACCCAAGGGGGAAACAACTTTGAAATTTTTGTACATCTCGCAATTCAGAAAAATTTAGAAAATCTCAGAGAAATGAAACAATAGAAAAATTCACAAAAATCCCCAGGAAAAATATTTATAAAAATTCACAAAAAATCACAAAACTTGTACACCAAAATTCAGTATTGTTTCCCCCTCGGCATCACCTTCTCCTGGTCACAAGCGTCATAACAGGGTTCAAAGTGAAGAGAGGTGGCAGGCAACAGAAGAAGAGACCACGAACCAGGACTAACCGGCGAGTCAAAGAATACTTCAATTATTTCTCGAAATTATAATTTAAATGTGCGCAATGTTGGTCTTTGTACCTGTTGAACGACACCAAAGTACGCAGGGGTGTGCGCGGCGTTGTTGTTGCCGACCAACACAAAAAATATCAGGACGAATAACCTCTTTGGAGGCAAAGGGCTTAAAACGTGTGTGTTCTAGATGGCGAGAGGAATAGGCTCCGGAACTGCCCTTTCATCAGAGGGCTGGAAGGGAAAGTGGAGTAGAGAGAGAGAGAGAGAGTGAGAGAGAGAGAGAGAGAGAGAGAGAGAGAGAGAGAGAGAGAGAGAGAGAGAGAGAAAAGGGTGCGGGGAGGTTAGGGGAAGGGTAGACACAAAAGGGCCACTACAAACTTACCAAGAGCGAACGCTTTCGAAATGTATATGCGACGAATATAGGCCCCTCAAGACAATGCCTGCCCGTCGCAGATATCGTCTCCTCTCCTCCCTTTCACCAGCCGTGACCATCATCATTGCGACTTCTCCGCCTCACCTCTCACCAGCGCCACGCTGCGCCACGCCGTGCCACGCCGTGCCACGCCGTGCCACGCCCCTCTCCAGCCTGGTGAGGCGGGGGTAAGGGGAGGGGGAGCTCCGATTAATTCGCATTGTCCTCCCCTAAGATTTCTTTTGTCCGAGCATAATGGCCGGACATTTTCATCCCCCACCCGGTGAACTGTTGCAGAAGTTGCGGGCGCAATTGTGAGGCGGCGGCGCGGCGGCCGTGGGCGAGCCGGACCGGCGCGGGCTCGGGAGGGGGTGGGGAGGGGGCGGGGAGGGGGTAGAGGGTCGGGAGGGAGAACGCCTTAGCCCGCCAGGTGGGCGGACAGTGCGCTCAGCCCCGCGCCGCCGAGGAGCTCGGGGTGTCACTGCATTAGTGTCATTGCTGTAGAGTTGAAGTTGTACAAACATTCTTTCATTTTTCTAATTTTACAAAGAGAGTAGTGAAACACCACAGGTTCTCTTCTAGCCATGTTTGTTGAAGCACCAACGTTTGCACGGGTACACGGAAAAAAAAGTTAAGCTGTGTTAACTAAATGTTAGCTGTCATAGCTAATATGTTTGCTGATATCGTGACAAGCAAGTTTTTTAGCTACCACAGCGATATGTTTGCTGCCATAGCGACACGGCAGCTATGAGAGCTAATGCGTCATCTGCAGGAGAAAACGCAATGTTTGATTCAGTGAATGGGATGTTTTCGACCCTAACTAAGCCTTTGCTAAATCCAGCTAAGCGTTAGTTGTAGTAGCTAATTTTTGCCTACCAGAGACAATTTTTAGCTATGGTAGCTTATAAGTTGCTTGTCACGATATCAGCTAACATATTAGCTACGGCAACTTATGTATTTTTTTCCGTGTACTTGAAAGACAGATTTGTTCAGCCCAGTATTTAACACATACGCAGTCATTCCTCGCTACTCACTCGTTGTTCACTACCTAGGTGAGCCGTACTCCCCCTTTCTAAAGCAATCAAAATCGACGATCACACCATACGCACCCTTCACAAGCTACGAGACCCCTGATGAGCAGGAGCTCAGATCGGTAGTCGTTGCTGCACTGTAAGAAATGAGAATCCTAGTTCGGAACCGATGACTGAAACGTTCCGTACCGTGACGGGTACGGACGAATACTTCCAAGCCGTGATCTAGTTTTTCTCGTACGGTACTGCAGAAACAACCATATACTACGGACATCTGAACGGACGCTTCCGTTTTCATCAAGTACGGCAGTGTCCGGAAAAAAATTAGTCGGAAATTTCCGTACATATTTTTCACAGTGTGCCGTATGCCACGTGCTTCTTTGCCTCTTCTGTCTACCCAGTTTCTTTCACCGTCGAAAATTAAGATATGAGCGAGAAAGGGCAAGACCCTCGCACATCGTAATCAACGTCAAACATTATTCTTTCTTTCTTTCTTTCTTTCTTTCTTTCTTTCTTTCTTTCTTTCTCCAGGCATGTGTGTTTAGAGTGGGTGCTAGGGAGGAAAGGCTTCAGTGGGCGCGGCCTGGCTTTCTGTCCGGCCAAAACGATTCAACGGAGTTAGGACTATTTGCCGCAAAGGGTAGACACCCTTTCAGAGCTGGCCCCGCTCCGCCCCGCCCCGCCCCGCCCCGGCCCCGGCCCCGGCCCCGGCCCCGGGCCCTGGCGTGCGCGCTCCACCCCCCCCCCCCGCCCCTCACGCAAGGCCTCCTCCAGCCCCCCTTCATGGTTTTCACTAAGCCCATTGTGGCACCTTACCAGAGGTAGCGTCTTTGTGTTCCAGGAGCAGACCGCAAGAGGCAATGGAAGAAAAGAGAGACAGAGAGAGAGAGAGCAGGTGGCAAAGTGAATATGGAGCAGGCGAAAGACATGCTGCAGTTTGTCATCTTTAGACTCGTGTTACTTATGTTGCAAATACCGTATACATTATTGCAAATGTAAAAAAAATAACACAAAAAATATTTCGTTCTCTTCTTTTGCCAGTGTACCTCGCTGACTTCGCCGCACACACGCACGCAGAGGGTGCCTTCACCACCAGGCGCGAGAGATGTCAGCGCATTTTAGCGCATTCATTATGGTGAGAGGGAAAAGGCAAGGACAGAGAGAGAGAGAGCGAGAGAGACAGAGATAGAAAAGGGGCGCGGCGGAGATGGGGTGTACGTGTGAGCGAGTGGAAAAGGGAGAAAGACAGGGACAGCGAAAGAAAGAGGGAGAGAGGAGCGAGAGGGAGCGGCACATCTGAGACGGACAGAGAGTAACGGCGAGGTGCTTGGTCGCAGACAGTCGCCTTTCTCTTCAAAAGAATAAAATAATAGCAAAGCGCAGGCGGCGGATTTGCAAGTCCGCTCCAGCGGAGCGCGAGTAACGAAAGCACAATGTAGGGGCCGAGGCGATCGAGTCCCGATCCCGCCCGCCGCTCGTGATCCTTCCGGAGTAGGGGAGCAGGTGAGAGGCAGGTGGGAAGGAAATAAAAAGAGAGACATAGTAGAGCCCGCCTCTCCTCGGCTGCAATGCACTCTACCCCAGCCCGGCTCCGCACTACACAGAACACTGCAAAGCAATCACCGAGAGAAGATAAATCCTCACTTTTAAATTTACAGGTTTTTGAGTGATCGGGGCGCAGCAGGACGCGAGAGGCGCGACGGAGAAAAACGCGGTCAATAAAGTACCACAATTCCCCGCCCTCCGGGCATGCATAGACAAACAAGAACAAAATAAAAACAACGACAACAACAGCAGAACAGGCCTCCTAATTTGTGTAGGGGGGCAGCATTAAATACACACAACTCCAGCCAGCCGCCGCCACAACCATATACGTCATGTTGCGTCGGTTTGGCCGTAGATCAGCTGGACGGTAAACAATGACATATGAGGACGCATGTGAACCTGTGTGCGAACACACACACACGCGCGCGCGCATGCGCAGCGGTTAATGTGTGTTGAACGTGTAGAGCTATCGCGGGGACACACCCTTCAGGTCCCCACCACGCACCACACACACACACAGCTCGACCGCTCTCTCAGCCTACAGACGCCCCCCCCCCCTCAAAGGCCCATTCCACCGCCCTCTCCCACAAACGCAAACACTCCCGCAGTCTTTTTCACACTTCTCATTAAAGAGGGACTATGTACGAGCCAAATATTGTGTTTTTGTTTGGGTGGTAATAATTGCGGCAAAAAGGAAAGCAAAGTGCAGAGGATGCAGTGTAATAAAAATAGTGCGCGCGAGCGAGAGGGCCCACGCGCAGGAGGGAGGGTGGGAGCGAGAGGAAGAGAGGAAACTCGTTTGCCAGCCCGGCCGCTACCACATGAATTCTCTTTATCTCTTTTCTGCTCAACACGAAATACATATGTCTAATTATCTTTCGCACCATTCCTCTTTTATTCTTTTCCCATCTCTTTCTCTCTCTCCCCCCTCTCTCCTTCTCTCTCTTCGTCCCCTAATCGGAAACACAGAGATATGCAGGCCTCACGCGTCGGGGGGACGTGGTTCCATCCCAAGGCCCTGCCACTGCATCCTCCTGCCTCCCCTCTACCCTTTCAAGCCTCCCCAAACCTCGCCGCTGCTCAAGCCAGCCGCGCAGGCTCTCGACACAAAATGTCACGCTTTTTAAACTCGCGCAAAACCACTTCAGCACGCGCGCTCCAGCGTCCGGATTAGAAAGGGTCTAAGGAAAGTATTTGCCGACCTGGCGAAACAACAGAAAAAGGACGCACGTGGTTTCGTGGCTGCGCGCTGGGCCGGGGCAGGGCAGGGCAGGGCAGGGCGGGTCCCCTCCGCTATCCCTTGAGCCCACCGCAGCGCGCTGCCGCCCCGCCTCGCATGTCCCTGCGGCCTGCGGCCCTCCAGGCCCAGCCAGGCCAGCCCCTGCCCTGATCCTCCCCTTAGCAGTCCAGCACGCCCCGCCCCGCCCCGCCCCGCCCCGCCCCGCCCCGCCCCGCCCCGCCCCGCCCCGCCCCGCCCCGCCCCGCCCCGCCCCGCCCCGTTCCTGCCCTGCCTCACCCCGTCCTTCCTTTGTGCCCGGGCAGCAGGGCCTGCCCCGCCAGGCTCCACCCGCTCGCAAGTTAAAACGCTGGAAAGTCCCGGCGAGCGGCGCGAGCTCCCGCAACTTACACGACGACTTGTTCGTCCTTATGCGCTGCGAACCCTGCGGTAATCACAAGGGCCGGGCTGTGCGCCACTGGCAGAATTTTTTTTATCTGAAAAACAGAAAACTTTTAGTATCAATTGGTTTCATTCTACTTATACTTCAAGAAATTCTTGAGTATGTTCTGTGATTTCTTCTGCGAATTCGGGGAGTGGGGGGAGCGGGGGGGGGGGGGGGGTTAAACTTTCCTCTGAACTAAACACCTCTCTTGCAGCGCGACCAGGACCTGCTGTGTCTTGTACGGCATCCTGTTGTGCCACGAATTTCCCTTTGCTTTTTCTGCCTGAATAGATTCAGTGATTACTTGCAGGCAGGCCTTCGTACCCTCCCAGCCTGCCAGCCGCGGCACCCGCCCTGCCTAAGGGGCATTATTGCTCCCGGCCGGTATAGCAGCACCGAAGGGATAATCAAGTCTATTCAGAGCCCCCCGGCCCCAGCGGCCCCACCCCACACCCGCACCACAGTGCACAGCTCCAACCCGGGGACACTAGCCAGGAAATATCGCCTCTCTCTCTCTCTCTCTCTCTCTCTCTCTCTCTCTCTCTCTCTCTCTCTCTCTCTCTCTCTCTCTCTCTCTCTCTCTCATCCATGCTACCAAATTCCTAGCGGTCACCTTTTGACTGAGTAAGGGTATAATGGCGCGCCAAAAGGGTCGTGGCGTGGCGGAGGGGGGCGGGGCGCGCAGCCTGGCGTCACATATTGTTAGTCATCTTTTAGCATTTCGACAGCCAGGCCCTAATCTAGACAACCCCCTGGGCCCGAACTGAAGTAACACTTAGCCTAGAACCAACAGAGGACTGAATCAAAACACCAAAAAAAAAATGTAATGAGAGGGAAAACAGTTGTTATTTCTGATGGTTTACTGGCTCATCTTAAAAAACAACAAGAATTAGTGCTGATTTTAGACGAATACGATTTTTTACTATTTGCTCCGCGAGGTAAAAGGGTTGTTTTTTTCCCGCTACGTATACTACAGAAGGCGTACAGAGCTTGAAATCCGATTTCATGGCGCCTTTGATGACTCTTCGCTCATACTCACTTTTTCTGCAACATGGTCCACTGTCAAAATGGAAACCACGGTGTTTGGTACGGTAAAGTCTGGTAGACAATTTGCCAGGCCAGCCTCTACCAATGGTCGAGTACAGTCTTTATAAAGTACGGACCACGGTTCTTTTTAACAAGAACAGCGCCACAATGAATGAGGTAGGGTCATCCGGTACATTGCCCACCACAGTTTTCCGTGCGCAGTCCTGTACTTCGGTACAGGATTTTTAACGGTGTTAGTGAAGGGAAAGACTTGCAGGGTGGAGGGAAAGATGAGAGGACTAAGTCGGAGGCACATTAAAGAGAGAGAGAGAGAGGAGAAGAAGCGAGAGAGAGAGAGAGAGAGAGAGAGAGAGAGAGAGAGAGAGAGAGGAGAAAGAGAGAGAAAGAGAGAGAAAGAGAGAGAAAGAAAGAAGGTGGAGGGGCGGGCTGAGAAGCGGCAAAATCCCCTCCAGAGTTGTTGAGTTCGAACTGTAATCCAGATTGAAGAGTTCCTAGCGCTCGGGATGGCGTGGCGTCGCGCGGCGTCGCGTGGCTTGGCGCGCCCCCCTGAGATTGTGCGGCCCCCCTGGCGTACAGGACAAAAAGGGGCCGAGACTGCTGAAATATTTACGAGACATCCGCGTCAAGGCACCACGGCGGAGATGGGGCCGAGGCGCTCGGCCAGCCACCCGTACATACACGCGCCAGGAGCCGCCTCCTCCCCACGGTCTCTCTCTCTCTCTCCCGAATATAAAATCAAATATCTCTCTCACTCTCTTTCTTTCTCCCCGTTTGTTTGAAGGAGATGGTCCCGTCGGCAGGTATTATTGGCCCCGCAGGGCGGGACCGGTGGTGGGGAGCATTTCAATGGAAGATGTGCGAGGTGTAAAAAAAAACTCAGAATTTTGGTATACAAATTTTGCGAATTTCCGTGAATTTATGTGAATTTTTTGAGAATTTTACTGGTTTTTTCCCTAGAATTCTACCTGAATTTTCCTAATAAAAAATCCTGATTTTTTTTCTGATTATTTTCTAAATTTATCTGAATTACGAGGTGTACAAATATTTATGAGTTGTTTCTCCCTCGATGTATCAGTTGCTGCCGTGCGAGGTCGGTCTTGTCTAGTCCGGCTGGGCAGCGTCATATCTATTAGCTAATAAGCTCCAATTCCAGCCGCTGCGCTGGTCGCGGCGGGCAGAGTTAACGAGACGACGAGCGAACACACATAGCATATTGTCACACACACCGGCGCGATATTGCTGCAGACAGGCGGGAGAGGGGGGCAGAACAGACCTGCAACGGGAGGAGCTCCAGAGGGCGGGGCGGGAGGCTTATCGACGTGTCGGGCCGTAATTAATGAAGTTATACGTACGACAGTTATCATCCACGGAATAATAAGAGATAATATATTCGTCACTATGCGAGAGGTTTCTCGAGGCGCTGGCGGCGATATGGAGCGGGAGCTCGCTGTCGGGACGTGTGGCCGGGGCCGGGTGCGGGTCGAGGACGTCGGGGTCCTGAGAGACGCTCAACTCATGAGGGGCCGAGGGGCCCGCTGCGCTGCGGAGGATTGTGGTGGCCTCCTCCTCCGCATCCAGCATCAAGGCTCGGCGCGGTGCTCGCCACAGCCCGCCCCGCCCCGCCCCGCCCCGCCCCGCCCCGCCCCGGGCAGACAGCCATGGGTGGTCCATGAGGTGGCGGGCGGGGCGGGGCGGGGCGGTCACGGCTGCCTCCTTATCCATTATTGAACGGATCCCGCGCACAGAGGCTGCTCCCCCCCCTCTCTCTTCCACCCCGCTCTCTCCCTCCACCCGCGCCCTGCACTTCCCGACCCGAGGCTCAGAGAGCTGCTGGGCGGATTTCAGGTCCTGCCGGGCCATATGCGGGGCGCGGGGCGGCGGGCAGTCAGGACCGGCGGGCCGGGGCCGTTCCCCAAGCCGAGATAACAAAAGGGGGGCGCTCCGCAAATCACCAGCGAGTTGAGCCTGCCCGGCCCGGGCCGCAGCCGCGACGCCGACGCTATAGCAACGGCTGGCTAGCGCCGCCGGTTGCGCGCCGCCTCGCAAAAGTTTGTACCGCGCGTCTAGAATGCACCATGTTGTCGGTGGAGACGGGTGGGCGGAGGGGGGGGGGAGACAGGGGCAGCGAGAGAAGAATTTGGCTCGCAGAAGCGGCAACAAGCCCGCCGCGCCGCCCCGCGCCGCCCCGCGCCCAGCCCAGGCTTGCTTGTAGGTTACTAGAGTACCAAAAGGGAACACGGGGGACATGGAGCGCGCGGGAACACAACACGCAGCACAGCGTCCCGGCGCGGCGCAGAGATGGAACGAGAAGCCGGCTCACTCCCACTCCCCGCGCTCCCCAAACAGTCTGCTGCGAGGAGAAACTGGGAGAAAGAAGGGCAGCATTCGAGGCAACAAAAAAAAAAAAAAAAAAAAAAAAAAAGGAAAGGACAGAAAAGAAACAGAGAAAAGAGGAAAAAGGTACGGGTAGCGAGCACATGAGTGACTCAAACCAGGTGTGGGTTGGGTCCGTAGCGCGAGCGAGCGAGCGCGCGACTGTCAGTCTACAGAAAGAAAAGGCACGCCGCGTTATACGCGACGAGTCACTCGGGAGCGGAGCGGATACAGACTGCTGGCAGCGCGACGGCAACGGCTGAACCGCTCGCGAAGGAGCGAGATCAGGACCCGCAGGAACCGGCGGCGGGGAGTGGAGACACGAAATCACTGTAAGACACACAGCTTTCGACGGGAGATTCTCCATGAAGCGTTTGGAATAAAATTACAATTTACAATCATCGTTAAATTACCACCATGACGCAACGACACAGATTTCAGTGACGAGAAATCGAGAGGTAATTGGTTATCGTAAATTTAAAACACTATTTTCAAAGGTACTTTTACTGTAAATAGACACGAACGATTTTTTTTAGCCTGTCATGCTGGAGGCGGCTGCAGGTTTATAGAAGGTAGCTACAGACGCCGCGCCCCGTCGCGTAACTTGTACCAGGACCAAAGCGTCGTTACAGGTGCTCCGTAGTTTTGCGCAACACTCGTGCATTTCCAGCTGCCGAGCAAATCCGTTCTCGGCGAAGGGGAAACAACTCTGAATTTTGGAGTACCCATTTTGTGAATTTTTGTGAATTTTCTTGAGTTGTCACTTTAATTTTTTCTATTTTTTTCCCCTGAATTTTCCTGAACTTTTGCGAATTTTTCTATTTTTTTCTGATTTTTTCTGAATTTTCCTGGATTACGAGGTGTGCAAAACTTTCAGAGTTGTTTCCCGCTCAGTTCTCGGACAACAGTGTGGCAAGAAGCTAAGCGAAAAGAATAAGCGCCTGTCAACCAGGCAACACACACACAGCTGTGTGGAGGTGATGCCTAGAAGGCAGTTGCAGGTGCCGCAGACCACTTCACTTCGCAGCGTACGGGATGCTCGTTGCCTATAGCGAGGCGCTGCTACCGAGAGTTGTGGAAAGCCAGTGGGCCGCAGTCCCCTTGCTCCTCCTCCAGGACGACAAACGCGATCTCACGAGGTGTTGCTTCACTGACGATCGAAAAGAGTGGAGGGGAAAAAAACGTAAAATAATAATAATAGGGGAAAAAAATCCTGTCGTGTCTGGTCTGGCGGTGGTGAAGTTAGGGTGGTGGCAGCTTGATGCGCACGGTGTGCAGCCCCCCAAGGTCCTCACGGCGGCCGCAATCTCATCTGGGGAAACCCACGAAAAAAAAAGAGAGAAGGGAAAAAAACTAGCAGACGAGGGAATAAAGGAGCTCGCCTGTCGCCTTTGGGGTCTATCGAAGGATATTGGACGAGGTGCGGCAGAAGCCTCCACCACCGCGTCGCCAAATCCACGCGCCTCAAATTTAGGAGAGGCAAAGCAGGAACGAAAAAAAATATACGACCACACAAAGTGATTGGCTTCCTTGGCCCAGACAGGTTCTGCGCGGACATAAAATCAGGAGGAATAGGCTGTCGTGCCTGTAACCTTCACCACCTTCAGGGTTACCAGCAAAAATACCGTACGATATTATTGATTAACGCGGCGAAAGGCAAAGTATGCATAGCCGCCCTGCACCGCACGACAAAACTGCTCTGCACTTTGTAAAAGTGGCGGAATATTGTTCTACCGGTTAAGTGTTTATAATAAACAAGTTCACGCTCCTAAGTGCAGAGCTGGAGATGAAAAGTTCGTTGGTAACAAATGTAGAACTCCCCATCATGCAAAAATCGAAGAGTTTGGCACCTATGAGTGGCGAACTTATTAGATCGGCACTTACAAGTGGCGAACTTTTCTGTTCTGCTCTTTTAACTAGGACAAAAGCCCGGCAATTATAATAGACAAACTGTGCTACACTTGCATCGGCAGAGGGAGAGGTTTTGAAACAAAGCGACTCCCAAAGTTTCACTTCTCCTCCGCGATTGAAAAGAGGAGCGCTGACCGCGCTTCCGTCGAGCGGGTTGTTATTTTCACGCTCGCAACGCTCTGAGGGGCAGGCACGCCGCCAGCCGCGGTGAGACCGGGGTGGAGGGGGGGAGACTGTTTGAATGCACGGAGGTTTATTAATCCGAACAAATTGAGTTAGCTCCGCCAACAAGTTAGTCGAGTCGCAGGCGGCCAGAGGAGAGGCACACAGGCCGCGGCGGGGCGGGGCGGGAACTGAAGGGCTGCAGCCGCGAACGCCTGCCGCGCTCCGCTCGGCCAGCAGCTGGCCGCCCAATCAGCGAGATGGAGGACATCATCGCCAGACAGGACGTCCAGCGGCCACTCGAACATTAATGATGACCACGCTCTGAATGCATCAAGTTTGTGTTCAATATTTACAATTCACTAACTACATATCCGCGGCCCCCGTACCCCATCGCAACGGTCGGACATATTAATATACGATGTTCAGTTCAAGAAAGATACGCTGCTGCCCACTGCGTGCGTCCAGTCACTATACACCGCGCACCGCACGGCTGGCCGTGAGCAGTGAGCATGCCTTCCGGTCAACGAGGTACAGACCCCGCTCCATTCCACCCCCTTTACCACGCCACCCTCAGAATTGCCACTTAAAACTAATCCCTGCATACCGGGGCCGGGGGGAGCAGGGGGCGGGGAGGGAAGGGAGCGGCTTATTTAGAAGAGAGGAGGAAGGCGGCGGGGGTGAAGGTCGCATAAACCAGAGGAAGCTCCGGAGCAGGAAGCGGCCCCCGGGGCTGAATTAGGCTGGGACCTAAGTGACACAGTCGGCGGTGTGCGGAGAGCCTCCATCCTCAGCCATCGGCGTTACCATGGCGCCAGTAGCTACACCGCGCGCGATCAGGGCGACATGTCCCCCCCCCCTCCCTCACCCCACTATTATTTGATTATTTGGTCCGGCAGCCCGGTCTCTATCGGCCTCGCTAGGATTAGTCGAGGTCAGAACCGCCGCGCTCCACCCCACCACGGGCCTCGGCCGCCTCTTCATATAAGAGCGGCGCATGAGAAATTCAGACGAGGAGTAAATGGGTTGCAGCAGTCCGCTGAATGTTTAACAACGGGACGCGCACAGTGACGCTACTGCCCCTCTGTGCTCGCACGGTACGGGCCCAGTGAGAGAGAGAAAGAAGAGAGAGAGAGAGAGAGAGAGAGAGAGAGAGAGAGAGAGAGAGAGAGAGAGAGAGAGAATGTGGCGCGGAGGACGTATTCTCTAACGAGACTAATACAAAGGTAACAGAACGACCCGATTGGTGGACCTAGGAACACCTTGGGAGGCGCTCGAGGAAGGGCGGGGCGGGGTGTGGTGGGGTGTGGTGGAGTGTACCCAGCACGTGCCCGTACCTGGGCACACCCGCGCGCACACGGTACCTGCGGTAACGGAGCTCAGGTAACGCCAGGACGGCAGCGTTACAGGGCCTAGGTGACGCGAGCGTGACCGGGAGCGCATGAACAGCGAGGAGGTGGCCCTCCGGCGAGAGGCTGAGCTGCTGGAGAGAGGGAGTGAGTGGGAGGGAAGTGCAAGGGAGAGAGAGAGGGGGGAGTGCAGCCGCGCCGCGGGCGGGGCGAGGCCATCGACCGGCCCGTCACTTACGAGACAGAGAGAGAGAGAGAGAGAGAGAGAGAGAGAGAGAGAGAGAGAGAGAGAGAGAGAGAGAGAGAGAGAGAGAGAGAGAGAGAGAGAGAGAGAGAGGGGGGGGGGGAAGCGGAGGAAATGCGAGAGAGGAAAATGATATCGCGACCATCCCGTACCAGATGTCGCGTGCCAATACCTTATGTGGTTCAGTAGCTCGGCTATGAATTACAATATAAACGTTGAGATGCTACCCGGCCCGGAAGCCTCCTGCTCCGAGCCGAGCGCGGTGCTCGCTGTGCTGGTGCGCTAGTCGTATCCGTAGAAAGTACCCGGGTACCCTCCCCCAGGGGGGCACCTGCTACCCGCCCAGCGCGCCCATCGGCACCAGCCGAGGTGTAGGAGGAGTCCCCGACCTTTTCAATTTTGCACAAGCGAGCGGAGGGGGCAGGGGGCGCAGCGCGGCTCGCATGGTAAAGAGGGCGCGGGTAATAGGGCGCGGAGGGTAGGAATGGGGGCGAGCGGGGAGCGGTAACCCCCAACCCCTTGAATGAGAGTTTTAACTAGGCCTAGCGTTCTCCAGAAGGGCTCCTCTTTGCCGCTGTGCACAGACCAATGAAGAGCTGAGAAAGAGGAGAGGGAGAGAGAGAGAGAGTGGGGCACATTACAGGGATCTAGTCTTTCTGGTGCGCTTATGCGCACACACGCTATACGGGGCAAACGTTAGCCGTAGCGGTAGCGGTACGACCGCCGAGCGCACGTTCGAGTGGTAGGAACGGAGCGAGAGATAAGGGAATGACGGGGCGACGGACGAAGAATAAAGGAGAGAGAGAGAGAAAGAGCGAGTCGCGTTTTCGAATGCGCTCGTTACGGCCGCTCCGCCTACGGCGTACTTTCGCGAGCGACAATGGGGAGGGACCAAAACTTTGTAGTGTGTAATGGCTGCAGTCTGCACGCATTCAGCCTCTCTGCCTTTGAGCCATCTCGGGCGTCTCCCTCTGCCATGCCACAGCCTTCTCTCTCTCTCTCTCTCTCTCTCTCTCTCTCTCCCCCCTCCATCCAGTACTCGAAATAATCGTAGCCGCCTCCGCGTCAGTGTCATGCCATAGACTGCGGACGCCGCGCTCCACTCCGCTCCGCTCCCTTACGACCCTCAAGGACGTGCTTCACGGAGAGTCTTATTCGCGCGAGGAGAGAGCGGGAGGGACAGAGACGGCTGCACCTACCCTCCCTCTCACTCTCATGTGCTCAGGTCTCTCTCTCTCTCCTTTCGCGGTCTGCACTAGTTGTGCCCTGCCACGCGCAGAGGAGCGAAAGGACTTAATTACCCCCGTTTTCTTTGGCGCAAGTCCAAAATTTTGTCCGTAAAAGGAGCGAAGAGCCGCAGAGGACGTGGATGATGGGCTTGCGAGGGTCACAGTCGTTGAAAGTAACAGGTTTCTGAACGGCTTCCTCAACAAGTACACGGCCGAGTCTTATACCTGGCCAATATATAACGGTTTGTTTCGCAAGCCCTGGTACACGGTACAACACAATGTTTCTGATTTTTGCAGGAAAAAGGGTAAACTTTTAAAAAAAACATTAACTTTACGAAAACTCCTCAGATTTAAAGGAAGCACCCTTAAAAATGTATCATCTGCTTAAAATGTGGGAAGTATCCTTATTTTCTGAGGACGCATTATCCTCCAAAAATGTTGTGGTCAAATTCAGGGAATTCCCTAAATCTTTCCCTATATTCCTCCAAAAGAAGAAGAAGAAGAAGAAGAAGAAGAAGAAACAGTGATACTTTTCAACGTCTGGAGCTATCGAAAGTAATGGAAAAAACACAACGATGTACCGATTAGCTCTGATCTGACAATGTTGCCAACAGTATGTGACAACGAGAGGACGAGCGTCGGGTCGGGTCGTTTCCCTCGGCATTGGCAGGTGTCAGGCGGGCACGGGCCCTGCCCTGACAGATATCTTTTGTCTCTCTCCCCCCCTCCCCCTCCCCATCCTCTTCCCGCACAGACTGTGAGCTCGAGTAAAGCATCTAACTCAGTCACACAGGGTGATAATCAGGCTTTGAAAAATGAAAATATGCAAGCGTTGGTTTGAAACAACCATTTAGGCTCTTGAAGTGTCGTAGACATTTTCGTCCACAAATATTTCTTCGCTTGCTTGTGCGAAGTCCGAAGTAAACAGTAAACCCATGGACGAATATTTTCTGCATTTGTATTACATTTTTAATTCGACAACTATGTTTCTTTTTCCTACAAAGGCTTTGTAAAGTTATGCAGAAAGTTGTTTATGCGTATAGGCGAATAAGTCCAGGCGTTACTGGACGAGCTTGTCTTTTCTGGACGGGGTGTACGTACGGCACAAAAGAGAATGTTTCTGGCAGTGCACCCCATCCGCAGCTAGTACAGTGTGGCGCTGGCATGACAAATGGAGGCCGCCTCGCGCCGCCCCGGCGGGATGCAGTCGTCACCACACGCTGCAACCGCCTCAAGAGGGGTAACTTGTGCAAACAACAGAAGGAAGGAAGAGGCACGAAGGGAGCACAGACCGGAGGGAAGCTCATTTTTTATCTACATCCAGTCTCACGCGAGACAAATGGAGCGAACGCAAAGAAATTGAAAACTTAATATCCCTCAGTACCACAGTACTGTTACTCAATTCATGTTACGGCACAATGTGACGAGCCTTGACGACTCATGTCCAAACGAATAAGACATCACAGGAAATAAATATGATTTTTTTTCTTTCTTTTTACTCCTCCATTTCTTATTATTTATTTATTTTTAAAAAAAGAAAATCGCAGGGGAAAAATCATAACACTTGAGAACCTGACGAAACCGCGGGCGAGGTTGCGGCTGGGTAGAGTGCCGAGTGCTGGGCCGGCGCCGTGCAGAGTGGTTACTGAGTGGGCCGTGAGTACCGCGTCACTCACGCCGCCACGCCCAGCCCCGCCCCGCCCCGCGACCCGCTCTGAATTTTAAAACTTGCGCCGCACTGCGCGCCGCTCAACTGTTCCGCCATTCTACAGACGATAACCATTACCGCACGGACAGCTCATGCACCAGGCCGGCCGCGACAACCCCCATGAATTCTAACATGTGCGAGTATTTCTAGCGTCGACACGGGAGGTACGAGAACAGGAGGGAGTGGCTGTCCTCAGCCCCCCATCCCCCCTCCATCTCGTCTCTCTCTCTCTCTCTCTCTCTCTCTCTCTCTCTCTCTCTCTCTCTCTCTCTCTCTCTCTCTCTCTCTCTCTCTCTCTCGGCGGTGTCCCCTCCCTGCCCCCTCTACTCGAGCCTTAATTTCCCGGGTGAGCTCTTGGCTGACATGCCTGTAACGAGTTCTGGCCGCGGAGGTCTTTTCCGCCGCGTCCCATTCCATCTTGGGCGCAGGGCACGGGGCGGGGCGGGGCGGGGCGGGGCGGCACGACGCGGCCGTCGAGGCTAGGCGGGGCAAGCGTCTTATTGTTTTCATAGCGGCCACACGTTTTTAATTTGTCGCGCCAAAGTGGAGAGCGCGGAGGGAGAGGGACGAGTCGCCAAGGAAGTGGTTCGTTTTCTATGCAGAACGAAGATGTTTCTTTTAATTTTAGCTGATGATACATTAACATAGGGATTCCCACTCTTCAAGAGGGTGTACAAAGAGTTTCGCGAGTATTTTGACGAGTATCCGCGAGTTTGCGCGAGTGTTGGCGAGTATCATGCGAGTTTTCCTTAAGTAATTTTTTTTCCTTTTTTTTTTCGCGAGTTTTCGCGAGTTGGCATAAGTCAAGGGCGAGTAATAGTTTTCGTGTACAATGAGTATTTTTGTGGAAGACCCCCGACATTAATTTTAGATACATTTATCTTAGAGAAAGTAGCACTAAAATCTTTAATGTTCAATCTGAGAGGGGAGGGGAAAGGTTTTATTATTTCCACCGACATTTAACAAAATATTTTGTTTTTGTTTGTTTTGTTTCGTACTGAACCCAAAGCACTTATTTCTGTTTCAAATTTTGATTTTCCGCACCGCGGCGCATTGCTATGCATTAGAGTTTGTACGGCAGGCATCCCTTAGCCTCGCCCCGCTGGAGCGCTCGCGGCAGCTCGGCCCTGCAGCGGGGGCCGCTGACAGAGACAGGTCGCGGGCGTTAGGCCTCTCAGTCCAGAGATACATCATGATCACGGTGTTGCCGCTGCCTAACGCGCCGACGAAAAATCATCGCAGGGGCTTGTGTGTGACTTACGGTGAAATTTGAGGCGAGATAGCGTCTCTTGTACACTCCCCCCCCCCTCCAACCCCATCCCGTCTTCACCATCCTCCTCACTCCACCTCTCTCTCTCTCTCTCTCTCTCTCTCTCTCTCTCTCTCTCTCTCTCTCTCTCTCTCTCTCTCTCTCTCTCTCGTCTCCATCCCTCCCTCCCTCCCTGGCCTTGTTGATAATTATTCTCCAGTCGTAGGGAAGATGAATCGACATTGGCGTGTCAGGCGAGACGAGACGATCTCAGCGAGAGAGTAGGAGGATGGGGCGACAAAATGTAGTCCACGCCGCTCAATCATCGCCTGGCAGACAGACAGACAGGCAGATAGACAGACATACACCAAGGACAGAGGAGAGCTGCACTACGGAAACGACGCACTCAAAATTATAAATTAATAACTTATTTTAACGCTATTTTTATTTACTTTTGGATGGAGTCGCTTTCACTAAAGAAAATTCTATTATACAGTATTCAAAAGGTGATCCAGAGACGGAGAGGCCTTTAGTGAAGCGACTACTGCCACAAATAAGCCTCTTGCCATTTAGTGTGTATGCTCAGGGGCGGGTCCATAAATAAAGAGCTTCGTATTGGAGCCACTGAAATAAGGTCAGCAAACACCCCCCGCACGAGCCACGCAGTAGCACTTTGGGCCCGTGGCCCGCGCTTGCCATCGCTAACCAGCTCATGCCGCTCTAACCCAGCCCGCCCCAGCCTCGTGCCCACCCGCTAGCGCGGCCTCGGTTTGAAACGCTAAAATCGATTGGTTTAATCCCCAAATTGACGGCGACCCATATATTTCACTCGGCCCTTGTGCGGAAACGGTCGGATAATATCTCACTTACGGTCCGCTTCCTCGCATGCCGGGCCCTGACAGGGCTGCGAGCCCGCGCGGAGGGGAGAGGGAGAGAGAGAGAGAGAGAGAGAGAGAGAGAGAGAGAGAGGGGTCCCCATGGGTCCCGGTCCCGGTCCCGACCACAGGTAACCTTGTAGGGACCTTTCTGAAATATTACATTAAACGCACTGAGTTCAAAACCCGGACGAGGACTCCCATTCCATCAGTAGAGTGCTGAATGGGTTTCGATTCGGAGAGAGAGAGAAAGAGAGAAAGAGAGAAAGAGAGAGAGAGAGAGAGAGAGAGAGAGAGAGAGAGAGAGAGAGAGAGAGAGAGAGAGAGAGAGAGAGAGAGAGAGAGAAGAGCAATTAAGTGTTGTACGTTTCTCGACCCTACGGCCATCACTCTGTATGTTCAGTTTCATTTCCATGCAGCAGAGTATGGGTTTTCGGTCACAGAGTAGCGTGTGTAAAAAAACACTTGTTTAAAAACAGCTCTCACAGTGATTACTCTGTTGTAGACAAACAGTGATGTTGTTTAACAACAACAACTGTTGTTAAAAACCAGCAAATTAATGTTTTGTATCCGAAACAATAAATTTATTGTTCATGAACAATTCTTATTGTTTCTGCACAATTTTTGTTGTTCCAGGACAACTTTTTAAAAATTGTACTACCATTCTGCTGTTCTTGAAAAACTTTTGCTGTTACTGGGCAATCAACTATTTATTTTACAACAGACGTTGTTACACTACTAGTCGGTGTCGATGTACAACAGCACTTTGTTAGTTAAAAACTTAACAACGGATTTTCTGTTGATTTACAACGATATTTTTTTACAATGTGGGTTGTACTGGGATTGAGACCAATGCAGCTGATGTTCAAATATTTTCCCGCTCTATTTCATTTTTGTCTGTAGCATTGTGCTCAGGCAGCAGAGCTCGTAACCTGCTTACCAATGGAAAACCTCTGCTGTCCACCTGCCCCTCCCCGCCCGTTCCATTAATCCTGCAGCTCGATGCATATCCAATCACATATACTAAGCAGAATAGCAGCGGGGGCAAAATGCATATTCAATATCACAATAAAAACACGACATGATGCAGAGTGAAAACAAAAACAATTTATTGTTCGTTGTACGAGATAACCAGCCGACCTACAACAATGACGACAAAAGCAGCAACAATACACAAAGGCAGCACGGAGCCGGGCCGGACGACAAACGGAGAGCATGGAGGCGGACCTACCGTACGGCTTCTTATCGGAGCAATAAGCTAACAATGAGACCTAATTGATCGGTTACAGAGCAGATAGATACTGCACTACAATGGCAGCGCTCCCCCTCCCCGCTCCACTCCAGGCCGGCCCCGCTCCGAGGGCGATAAGACGATCTCACGTCACTTGCAGTAACTTGTGAGGGTGTGGTGGGGCTGCTTCTTCTGCGGATGTCAGAGAGGGGAACACTCTCACACACAGACACACACACAGTCACACGTCCATTACAGTTTCCGCCAGCAATAACTGGAAAGACGAGAAATAATAACGCCGTGGCGCGGGAGGGTCCGCGGCGGGAGGTGGGGCGGGAGGTGGGGCGGGGAAGGTCGATGGGAGTGGGGCCGCAGTCAAGCACGACCTCTGAAAATCAAAAGCGCCCCGGCAGGTCCATTTGGAGCCCGTACGGAGGTGACTTTGATTTTCCTTTCCTCGTCGTGGTTTCACAGATAGCCCCATCGCTTTCATTCATTAAACCCCAGAACAATCACGCACATCTCGTCAACATCATTAAAATAAAATACTTTTACGAGAAGAACACGAGAAGAACAGTATAAAAATATAAATAATAAATATTTAACAGTGGCAGTCAACGTTTCCCAACAATTACACCTTCACCATAATAAATGATGCAGGCCTGGGCCTTGGGCCATGTGTTCTCCCCAGCTGGCGAGGCGACGGCGCCCGTGCCGTATGCAGCGCCGCCGAGCAGGCGCGCGTTGCGGGCTTGCCTACCCTGTCAACGTCAGGCGGCAAGTACGGGCCCACCGCGCTAAGCGCAGATCGGAGGAAAAAACAAACAAACAGGGAAATTACACAATAACAGTGAAATAAAGGCTTGGCTCCTGCTGCGTTACGCTAACTCGACCCCGGTGGTCTTGTCCTGCTGGTCGGCGGGGCCGCTGGGCCCGGGCGGGGCCGGGGGAGCGGGCCTGTACCAGGCGGGAGGGGCCCAGGACAGCGCGCGGCCCAGCATCTGGCTCTGCAGCAGGTCGCGCTCCAGGTCCAGCTTCCTGCGCGCCGAGTCGACGCGCGAGCGGTCCGTGTTGACGAGGCGCACCTGCGCGCGCAGCATGTCCCGGGAGGCCGTCATCATCTCCCGCTCGGCGGCCAGCTTGTTGGTCTCCTGCTGCAGCATGGTGACGGTGCGGCGCAGCACGTCCAGGTTGAGGCGCGCCGTCTCGCGCTGCTGCCGCCGGTCCAGCGCGTACTCGGACTCGGTCGTCACCACGTTGATGGGCACGGGCGTGGTGGTGGACAGCTGCACGCCGGGTGACGGTCCGCCGGGTGACGGTCCGCCGGACGACGCTCCGCCGGGCGAGGACGACGCCTCGCCGGCCGGCAGGTGCGCGGGCTCCACCACCTCCAGCGGCGTGGCGGTGCCGTCCTGCACCACGGCCGCGTCACCCTCGTCGTCGTTGTCGTCGTCATCATTCTCCACGTCGCTGTCGTCGCCGTCCAGCTCGATGTCGACTACCTCGGCCACGGCGCCCGGGGCGAAGCTCGGGTCCTGGGGGGTCTCGGCGGAGGACTCCGCCGCCGCGGTGGTGGTCGACGGCGTGGTGGTGGTGGTCGTGGTCGTGGACGAGCCGTGCCGGGGGCGGCCCTTCCGGCGGCGGATGGCGCGCGGGCCGGGGCCGGAGGCGGGGTCCGAGAGGGAGCGGCGCACGCGCTCCAGGACCTTGGCGACGTACACAGAGGGGCTCGTCCGCTGCGGCAGCAGCTCGTTGAGCACGGGGATGACGGTCCAGGGCGAGCCCCGCCCGCGCACCAGCGGGTCCGACCGCACCCCGGTGAAGTAGTTGGACAGTGACACGGGGTTCCCCTTGTCCCCCTTGGGCGTGTAGACGGACGCCAGCGGTCCGTCACCGATGCCGACGTCGTCGTCGGGAGACGCTGCGGATATCGCGCGGCGCACGGCCCGGCCGCGGCGCCCACCGAGGAACAGCGCGTCGGCGTCGAAGGCGCCGCGGCGCCACGGCGGCGTCTTGAGGTCGGCCAGGTCGTCGGGGTCCTCCTCCAGCGCGCCGGCCGCCGCCGCCAGCCCGTTGAGGTCGCCGTCGAGGGCGGGGCCCGCCGGCGCCAGCAGCCGCTCGATCACGACGTTCCTCGTGCGGAGGCGCGCCAGGAGCTCGGCGATCACCACGTCGCGGACATCGTGGTCCCCGCGGCGCACTGCCGACGCCACGTCGGCGAGCTCGTTGTCCGAGACGCGCCACGGCGCGATGACGTCACTCAGCGGCGCCGGCCGCGCGCCCAGCAGGTCCAGCGGCGTCGGCTTAGACGGCCGCGGCCGCGCCGGCGGCCTCGGCGTCACTCGCACCACGGGCACCGCGTCGTCCTTGTTGGAGGCCGGGCCGGGGGCGCGACCTGCAAAGCAGGACGGGGGCGTCAGCGTGGCGGGCCGTCCTGTCCGGAGGGGGCTGTGGGCGTAACGTCACAGCCGAGGCGACGCCCCCTGAGGGGCGGCGCGCCGGCGCAAAGACAGAACAGGAAGGCGTTTTACCTTGTGATAAGCTCTCCTCTTGTTATTCTTCTCCAGAAAGGGGATTAGCGACAGACAGACGGAAGGGAAGGTGCGGCGGCCCCGAGCAGACGCGCTGGTGCCGCTCAAGACAGTCGGCCTGGGTGGGATGATATGTACAACGGCCGAAGAGTTACATAACCAGGGCGTGTTAGTCGCAGTATGAGCGTTTTTTTTTTCGTGCTGTTTTTTTTTTTTTTAAAGTATATAAAAAGAAGTGTCATGCAGCTAGTGGTATAACTGATGCTGACCCGGGCTGGCTGGGAATTAGTCTGCTTAGTACCAAAGCCTGGTACAAACACCTTCACACCGTTACCACAAAATGACGCTATCGGTTTATCTCTCCTTCTCCACTCGTGCTCCAGAGAGGGAAAGACACATCTAAAGGGAAGGGCGATAACAGGTGAGTGCGGTTCCTCGCCAACATGCACAGCGCTTGTATGCACTGCTGGAGGGAGAAAGAGAGAGGGGGAGGAGAGCGAGCGAGCTAGAGAGAGAGAGAGAGAGAGAGAGAGAGAGAGAGAGAGAGAGAGAGAGAGAGAGAGAGAGAGAGAGAGAAAGGGGGTGAAGGGGTTGTAGAGATGGCGCATATGTGCGCGTGTGTTGCTGTCCCAAAAGGCAATGCTACATCTGATTCAGTTCCCCCGGTGTGCCAGACCGGGCTGAGTTCAAAGGGAAGTGAGAGAGACGGAGATATAGAGGGAGTCATGCAGTGGGGAGAAAAGTGGGGACAGAGTGGGGAGTAAATACCACATGGACCTCGGCCAGCAACGAGCAAGCCAGTTGCCATGTTTCTCTACCTTTCCTATGGTTCCCCATTTCCAACCTCTCCCCCCTTCCTTCACTCCCCCCCCTCCCTCCCTCCCTCCCCCCTCCCTTTCTCTCTCTCTCTCTCTCTCTCTCTCTCTCTCTCTCTCTCTCTCTCCCCCCCTCCCTCTCTCTCTCTCTCTCTCTCTCTCTCTCTCTCTCTCTCTCTCTCTCTCTCTCTCTCGCCTCTGTCCTCGTTATATTTTCTTCGTGCCGCCCACGCGAATACACACAGCCAGGCAGAGGCAAAGAGGCGGGATGTCAGTCGTGGAGCCCGTTCTGCACGCATCTTATCACGGCACCGCTTAACAGCTCCACCGAGCTCATCGCCTCCTCCGCGAGCAGCGCAGCGCGGCCTCCGTCACGTCACCGTCAAGCCTGGAGCGGGCCTGGAGCGGGCCTGGAGCGAGCCTAGAGCGGCAGCCATCCCAAACTTTATTGCTGCGATGTCTCCCTCGCATCAGCTCAGCCCAGCCGAGCGCGTGCCGCGGCCCGCGGGGGGGCGTAAGTTTCCCTGTGCACCACCCCTATAGTCCACCCCCGCACCGCCCGCCGCCCGCCCCCGCGTCGCCCCCGGGCCCAGATACACGGCACACGCGCCACACGCGCGAACATAACCCTTGTCAGTTTATTTTTTTCTCCCACGGCTGTGTGGCTGTTCCAGCTTAAGCAAGTGTTTCATCCAGCACGGCCTCGTCTGCGCCGCACAGAATTCACACATGAAAAACGCACATTTATTCTTTCCTCGCGATTATTTCGCAGCGCGCGCCCGAACACGCCCGCTCCTTCCCGCTCCCCTTTTTCCTTACCCCAATACCACTGCCGCGCCGCGCCAAGTTCCGCTCCGATTTCACTCCGACGACGCCACAGCCGAGCTCACCCAATCGTACACCCTTGAATGATTCCTCTCCAGAAATAAACAGGCGGTGTCTTTCAGTCGGGTAACCCTCTCCACCCCACCCCCCTCAGCAAGGTGTCGTGTCCTGCTGCCTGCAAGGAGTTCATGGAGCGAGACGTCAGGGGGCCATCAATTATTTATCCGCACGACGGTGAAAGAAAGAAGCGTCCAAGAGATATCCACTGAAGAATACACCCAATTCCCGTCATAGGAAGGAACAAAAACAGAGCGTTTCCATTTATTGTTCTATTTTTTTTTCTTTTTATTAATAATTATTCCTGTAGAGCGAGAAGGCGCACGAAATGTGCGACGAAAAGATGAGACTATATCTCGGTGGAATGGCAAGTGCCGGGAAAAGCCTTGACAGCTCGGCAATGGAAAAACCTTTTGTTCCAAACATGATTGCAAAGGGTTAGTCGCGTTAAAAGTAAAAGCAATTGCAGGCCGCCCAGCCCCTGAGCCACTCCAGCGTCCCTGAAGTGCCTCCCGCGAGCCCCGGGCTCCCCGGCACTCCCTGCACTCACTTCCACAGCCTCTATCCTTCACCTCAGGACCGCGCCGCGCTGTTGAAGTTGACATACCTGAAAAACAGGGAAGAAAAAAAAACAATTAGACACAAGACACCTTTTTTTTTCTCAATTATATGCAGTATAAGCAGATTTTTAATTTGAGAAACAAAAACGTCCTCTTTTCTGTTGCTATTTTTCCCTCGCTGTTCCACCCTTCTCGCCGTAGCAATAAATTCAAGTTAGGCCCTCATCGGGGGCGCCCTCGAGGAGCTCTGCATTTACTTCCGTTTACTTGGAAAAAGCCGGCGGGGAAAGTAAAATTACTGGCGGTTCGGCGACGTCTTCGCCCGTCCCTCCACGCCCCACCCCACCCCGCCCCGCCCCGCCCCGCCCACGCGGCGTCACGCCTTTTGTGGCGTCGCGGCGAATCGCGGTGCGACGAGAATAAGGGCAAGAATTATGCGGACCCAGCTGGGAAGGCAGACGCACGCACAGGATGGGGTGAGGTGGGGTAGGGCGGCGCGGGGTGGGGTGGGAGCGTGGGGACCATGACGCGCCCCGACTGCCTAGGCACGACGCCCACTGCAGCTATGTCGCAAGCAAAACCAAATGAAAAACAGAAAAAAAGTAAAGGCAAAACAAAGGGGTGCAGACAATAAAAATATTTACAAACTTTGAAAACTCAGAAAGATTCAAACCAAGCTTCAATCCGGCTTACTGCTGATTTTGATTCAAGAGATTACGTATAAAAGCAATGATTGACAAGGCAGCAGCAAACAGCGCGCGTCTACAACGCCGTCCCTGAGAATCTCAATTATTTTTACAAGTACCACTGTCCGCATAGCGGGGATGTTTCATTAAAGTTGCGCGGTAAGGGAGGGGTGGGGGTGGGGCGGGGTTATGACGCCGGCCCGTAGCGGCCGAGGGGTCGGCACTGAGGGGTAGTAGCAGCGGGTCCATCAGGCGGGCCGGGAGAGGCCCGGGGCCGGACCGGGACGCACCAATCACAGATGAATTACCCACTCGTCATTTCCCCATGATTGCTCGGCGGGTAGCGGCGGCGGCGGCGGCAGCCTACGAGCCCTGCCCGTCCGGTCCAGACGGACACCGATCAATTGCGACCGGACGGCCTCTCCCCGCGCCCCGCCACCCCCCGCCCCACCGCGAGGCCCCATTGCACCGTTATGATGAAAACCTCCGAGCAGAGGGAGCTTCCTACTGAGGCTGGGCCGCGCACACACCGGTGCGCAATGTGTGGGAGAGAGAGAGAGAGAGAGAGAGAGAGAGAGAGAGAGAGAGAGAGAGAGAGAGAGAGAGAGAGAGAGAGAGAGAGAGAGGGAGAGAGCACAAACATAAGAAAAGGGAGGGGGTGGGAAAGAGGAGTGAGAGAGGTGAATCGAATGAGAGGCATACCGCGAACTACCCCGTCCCCCCCCCCCCACCCCCCTTATTTTCCTCTTGTCATTGTATTTGCCAGACGCCTTCCGCACCAACCTTTACCCTCCTGCTCTACGCCACTCTGCGGCTCCAAGCCAAACTGTCAAACCAAAGAAAACCACAGAGACGGGGGAGGGGGGGGGGGGGGAGGGGAGGGGCCCACCGGTGAGGGGGGCTCCGCTCCAGGCCTCCGCCTACTCCATTGAACTGATAAACCCGGCGACGACGGGGTGGGGGTGGGGGAAGCACACTCCAGCCGTCAATCACGTAGTGCGCACCATCCAATACTGTAAATTAAATTTTTAAATTCCATTTAAAACTGTGCTGAACGATATAAAGACTTGTGCGAAACGCAAGAGTGTCAAAATGACAGTCTGACAGTCATATTTCTCCTCGGATCTCAGCGACGTTTTCTTCAACACTTAATAAGAGAGATCACTGGAAAAACAAAGGTGCTATCTAATGCCTGTTAAAGGCGTTAGTGTAATAGTGCCTTTATAAAGGCGCTATCGCCTCCCAAAGGTGCTATTTTAGGCCCTAATCCTGCCTTTACAAAGGCATTAGTGCAGTAACACCCCAAAAAATTCAATAGCACCCCAAAAAGGGTGCTATATAGCACCTTTGTTTTTCCAGTGATCTGAAACGACTATAGCCAAGCCATTGCTAGTATTTTCATAATATGAATTCATTAGAGTGACGTTCGCTTACATAACTCAAAATTGTTCCTGCGCGTAGCCGAAACCGTTGACGAAATGACATGACTTCCTATATGACAATGTCGATCTGCCTCTCCCAGCCCCCACCCCAAAGAGCACAAACATTAGCTTCACAGAAAACGCTTACGAAAAGTTTGACTCCTTCAATTCCCTTGAGATAAAGGCCTCGGCTAGGCAGGCACACCGTCACGCGGGACTAGCTCAGCTCTTTGCCCACTACCAGCCTGGCAATCAGTCCTGATGATTTCTTGCCGGCAATAAGTCTTAGTTAGCCCCCCAAAGCGAGCGCAAAACGCGCTGGTAACCCCGAAAGAAAAAGGAAGAAATGGGCATCTTCTTTTCTTTTTCTTAGAAAGAGGCGGAGGAGAAACGCTTCTTCCTGTCAGAGGGAGTTTTTAAAGTGTGAAAATACGGTCGCCTTACCGCGCACCGGGTCAGTTTATCCTGATTACATCAAGCGGCACTGAGGTAGGGTGGGGTAGGGCGGGGTGGGGAGCGGGAGGCGCTAAACGGCGGCGGGGCGGGAAGGTTTGAAAAATGAAAACGGGTGGCAACGGTGGGGCGCGGGCTGGGGACTGGCCCGGGCGTCTGTAATGAGGCAATTAGCGGCCGCGGCCACCGAGGCGCGGGCGGGGGTCGCGGGAGTCATCGGAACGGAGGAGGGCCTCTCCACGGGCAGCCGGGCCAGACCGCCCAGAGGAGGAAAAGTTACGGGATCACAATTTATGTCTCGCAGTCAATATGCGAGGGATTAGGTGGAACTTTGTAGGGTCGAAAGGTATGCGGGGCGGGTCTGCGGCTGCGTTCAAGTGCGCAAACCGAAAACAGACAAGATTTTTTTTTAAAAAAAAATGTTTCGGATCACTTTGGAGCGAGGTTGTTGCTACCCCTGTCAAAGGAAAGAGAGAGAGAGAGAGAGAGAGAGAGAGAGAGAGAGAGAGAGAGAGAGAGAGAGGGGGGGGGGGGTTCGTTTACCCCGTCGGTTTGCAGCGCCCTGCCCCGCCCGCCTCGCAGCGCTTTTAGACTGACTCGTGTTGCTCCCCGATGAATGGAATGGACTTCCCGCCTCACTTTTTCAGATGATTGGTTTGATTTCGCGAGTTGACTGAGGCGGACGTGGCTGCTGCAGATGTCCTTTGAGCTGCCGAGCATCCCGTGGTGGAGAGTCTCACCTCTCCACTCCCCTCCCCTCCCCTCTACAACCTTTCCCTGTCTCCTCTCGAGACTCCCTTCCATTTTCCCCTCACTTCCTCTCCGATGCTCAGCGGTCCGTTTCCTTAGCGCCCCGATATCGATTCACGCCTGCCAGCGCCACAGTCGCACCGCGGAGCAGAAAACTGCGTTCCTCCTCTTCACTATGAAAGAGAGCGTGGCGGGGCAGGGCGGGGCGCGGCGGTACGCGACGTGCGTGCCGACTCCTGCGGCGCGGGGTGGTGGCGGGGGCGGGGCGCGGGAGGACTGGATGGTCAAAGCGGAGCTGGACGGCGACGTAGCGGATTCTTTAGGAAAGCAGCGCCGCGTTGCGTTACTCTTCCATCTTTTCAACGGAAACGTCTCCCCACCTTCTCTTCGTGTCCTGCGCACTTTCAGCAGAGAGGCTCCAGCTCGCTTCGGGTCGGGGCGCGCGACCAGAGTTACTTAAGGTGCTGTCAGGCATACATGTCTGGCTGGCGTCCTCCGTGGAGCGAGCACAGCGGTTGGGGCACGGGGCGCGGGGTTGGGGGTCATCAAAGTCCAAGCACCGCGCCCCACGCCCCACGCTCCGCTCCGCCCCGCACCGCCCCGCCCCACCCCGCACCGCCCCCCACCCGACCCTTCGCGTCCCGTCCCAACTTTCTATGAGGCTCTCTCTCTGCTGGGCGGCGGCGTCTCCTTGAGTTCACCTCTGTCTCATCCGCCGCGCCCGGTCCCGGCCCGGCCCGGCCCGCCTCACTCCAATGAGAGAAATCTGACCAGCTGGAGCGGCTGGAGCCCGGGGCCCGGGGCCCGGGGCCCGGGGCCCGGGGTGCCGGCGCGTCCTCTTACATTGATGAAATCTTTGGAGCGCGCGGGAATTCGATCCCCAGCGGCGGCGGCGGCGCGGCGCCCGCAGGCTCACCTGGCGTAACCTCCTCGGCACCATCGCGCCCAGCCCCGCGCGCGTGGATCACTCATAGAAAATGCGGACAACGATTTCTTGGCTACTTTTTTAAAATATATTGTTAATTCTTATTTCTTTAGATTTTTTTGAGAAAAATTTCAAATTTTGATTTTTTTACTACTTTTACTGATTTCTTTAAATTTTTATTTCAGATTTTAGTGTATTTGTTCTCAATTTTTCGGATTTTTCTGTATCTTTCCTCTCGATTTTATTTTGATTTTTTTAAAAATAATTTTTAATTTTTTAAATAATTTGTAAATGATTACTTCTGGAGCCGTACAATGATTTCTCGAAGTGAGCTCCCCCACGGTCGGCCCCGCACCGCTCGCCACTCCGCCACGGCGGGCTCACCCAAACTCACCCGCGGCAAGAGGATCTGCCCAAGGTCCGGCTCGGAGACGATCGGTCGTCCCACAGGCATCCACTGGTCCCGTTGATGTTGACAACTTTACGCGAAAGGGAAGAGGACGACTGCAGCCATTTTCCTGCTCCCCCCACCTCCACCCCTCCTGCCTTCCTTTCCTCCTATTTCCTGCTGCTGAAGACGCCGCGGCGGCGCTCGTTGAGCCCCGCGCGTTTTCCAAGCTTGTTTTGTTATTCCGAAGTCCCTTCCGACGCTGCTTCATTAAAATTCATGAGGTTTGGTCGCGCCGGTATATTTGTTTTATATTTGAGGGGAATGAGGATTTGAGACGGCCATTCCGAGGAATGGGATATGGATCGGTGGGCAAAGGTTGGGTTGGTTCGGGTTAGCAGGGCGGGGCGGGGTGGGTGGGGAAGCTGCGGTCCAGCTCCGAGGCGCCTGCACTGCCGTGTGCGCGTGCAGGCTGCCGTCGGATTCCGAGAGTCGGTTTCGTCCACACGTTTTGTCTACCTGTCCTTGTCGCACTCATGGGGTGAAGTCGTAAGGAGAAAGAGAGAGAGGACGGGACACGACTAACCGCTTTCCGGAATCAGACGGCTGGCAGGGCCAGGGCGGCTGCGGCTGGGCAGGGACCGCTCACGCGGCGCCATGTAAGTATGACTGTACTGGAGTAGCAACTAAGTACGTTGAAATGTGCGCCGCGCTGTCTGGCGAAGCTATCTCCTCTGAAGCCAATGTGCTTAGAAATCTCACCCACTCAATTTTTGAAAGCCAACGGTCTACTGCAACTAATGATGCCCTTGTTTCGAGTGTAGCATCATTCAAACCGGAGCTACGACGCCTGGTACGCCGCAGACCCGTTTTCTGCCATCTGCCCCCGGTGAAAGTAGAAAGAGACAGACAGAGCCAGGGTCATGGAAGTCCATGAAATAATAACAGTTTGAGACTGTGACGTTCAGGGGCTTCACGGTTGTCTACAAAAAGAAGGATTTGAAGTAAAAACTTATAATTTAGTGGCCCCTTTCGAAGAACCATGACCCTCACTCTCTCTGTCTCTTTCTACATTCACCGGGGGCAGATGGCAGAAAACGGGTCTGCGGCGTACCAGGCGTCGTAGCTCCGGTTTGAATGATGCTACACTCAAAACAAGGGCATCATTAGTTGCAGTAGACCATTGGCTTTCGAAAATTGAGTGGGTGAGATTTCTAAGCACATTGGCTGCAGAGGAGATAGCTTCGCCAGACAGCGCAGCGCACATTTCAACGTACTTAGTAGCTACTCCAGTACAGTCATACTTACATGGCGGCGCGCATGACGCAATAAAGTCCTAGAGCTTATTCCGCACGTCAAATTGTTGGCGCAAGCATTGTGCGTGTAGTTGTGTTAGGGCGGGGACGGCGGGAGAGGGAGGTGCTGGACGTCCTGTGCTGGAGGGTGGGGCGGGGCGGGCTGTACGGCAAAGGCCGCCCCGGCAGTCCCAGCAGCTGCCGCTCGGATGGCCAAACGGAAGTATGGGGACGGGTCCGCTGGGCAGCGCGGCGCCTGAGTCCATCCCCCCACCACCCCTCTTCACTTCATCCCTTGTACACACTCTACTCTCCGTTTGGCGCGAGCGTTCCCCGTCCCCCCACCCTCTGCTACGAGTAGCAGAAGATCGGCGTTGGCCTCTGAAACGATCCCCGGGGGGAAGATGCGTAGAATTCTTATTATATCTCCTTCATAACGTTGCGATCGCTGGGAGTTTTCAACGGTTCCACATTTTCGTATATGACTCGTTTCTTCAACGTCTTAACGAAATTTTCCAATGAGTGTCCGACGCTTCTGCGGCACAAATTTCTCTCGTGCGCGCACTACGTGTTTTCCACTGCAGTGAATGTCAACTCGCTTTCCAATGGGACGTAAATAACTTTCTTGGCGCTGAGTTGCCGTGCGTTGGACATGTATAGGGGTGAGGCGGGGTTGGGCTGGGGTGAGGTGGGGCCGTGTATGGACCATTAGCCAGGACTTCTTCTTCCTCGGGCGGCTAAAAGTCACGTCGTCAGTTCTCTATCCGCTTCCAGGTGACCAGTCTGGAGCGTGACGCCGTGACGCGGGTCCACTCCACGTCTCCAAGGCCGCCCAGCCCGGCCCGCCCCGCCCCGCCCCGCCCCGCTCCGCCCCGCCCCGGCCCGCCCCGCCCCGCCCCGCCCCGCCCCGCCCCGCCCTCTGGCACGCCACACACACAACGCCATATAGAGGGAGCCGTGAGCTCACAGAGGTGGACGCGGCCCACCCTAGCGGCCGCACCGCTCTAACCTGCCGCCCTATACGCGCTTTTGCCTCCCCCTTTTTCAACTCTTTGCCTGGCATGGCATCGGAAAACCAGCTCAACCGGAAGACTGTTTTCTATTCAGTATCGCCACAGGCCAAAGACCACCATCCAGTGCAACACCAACCCCGACCAACCCCCTCCCCCCTTTTTCAGCCCCTCTTCCGCACACACACTCAGCGTTCCGTAAATATCACGTTATTGTATGCTACGGAATTATTAAAAATGAAAACATGTCTATAGCTTTCTAATCCAAAATAGATGTAACCTATTTCTTCAACTATAAAATTTAATATGTATTCAATGACGATGCAGTCCGTCTATGAAAGGCGTGCAATCGCGTGCGCTGTAACAGCCTGAGCACGATGCCTGCTCACGTCACGTGAGTCTAGTTCGAGCCACACACCATAAAAGCGCACGGCTGCCGCACCAGACGCTTCGCAGCTCCAACATGGCACGCAAATTCACCCTCGCTCTCCTCTGTGCCTTCATCCTAGTGCTGGTGAGTCAGATCTAATAAGATCTGTAATAGAGTTCTTAGCCAAACTAGTTTGGCTTAAAACGGTAAGAATAAAACATCTAGTCCACAATCCCTGCGCAATTTTCGCTTTGCGTACGGTCGACAATGTCAATGGGCGGGTTAGCACATTGACGGAAGATACCCTGGGCTTATGTAACAGTGAAGCTCTTCGACTGTGACTGTGCCCTCTTTGGCAGGCATCCTTTGCCACCGCCAAGCCAGCGCCTTTCGGCCTCGTCAAGACGGTTAGGAAAGCTTTCAACAAGGTCAAGGAATTCGACCAAAACACTCTAAAAAGGCTTCAAATAGCAGCGGATTTAGAAACATTTTAGAGGGAATGCCTCTTTAACATAAACCTGGAGGATCCTCCTTTTGTATAGAGAGATATGGTTCCGGGACGTTTCGCCCAATCCGTTCTACCCAAAACTTTTTTGTCCAATGACATTTTACATTTTACCCGAGACATTTCATCCAATGCCATTTTTATCAGCGTATGACGCGAAAAATCATTGTACGGCCCCAAAACAATCATTACAAAAAAGAGAATCAAAATAAAATAGATACAAGAACATCCTAAAAATAGAGAACAAATAAAGAAGAAAAAAGAAATAAAAATGAAAAACAATCAAAAACTGGGGTAAAAGATCAGAATTTATGAAAGAAAGTGACAGAAATTTCCCTTTAAAAAATCAAGACAAAACATCAAATCAATAAAAGAAAAATCCAAAGAAAAAAAAAATGAAAAGTCAAAAAAATCATAGTACACATTTTGTTTTAGCCCCCCTCCCCCCTCGGTATGACGTCGCGAGCACGCACACACTAACACTCGCGCGCGCACCGCACCGCACTCACTCAGTGCCCGTTCTATGGGTAGCCACGTCCGTTTCCATTCCCCGCGTAACTATGTAGACAGACTGCATATTTGTTTGTGAGTCTGGCGTGCGAGTGCGCACACGCATGTGTGTGTGTAAGCGAGGCGGCGCGGTCTGGCTGCTCCTCGTTCGACGGCAGCCGGAGCCGGAAACGAACCATCCGCACTAGTCTACATGCGGTATTTCGTACCCTGCCCAACACTCGCGCCGCACACCTTTTCTCACTCCAGCTGCGGACTTTTAAAACACCCTCCCCATTCCCATTGCAGCCCCGCCCCGCCCCCACCCCCTCCTGCATCACCACACCAAGCTGGCTGAAAAGCTCGGCTCCCGGATTAAAATTAAGGGTGCACTTGCGCACTCGCGGAGGCCACTGAGGCCGGGTGAAAGGGCATTAAGGCATTCCCTTTCGCAGGGCGGAGCGCGGCGGGCCGCGGCGGGGCGCCAGCACGGTACAAAGTGATTCCTGCTTTCAAAGAGCGGGCCAGCGTCAAAGTTTTAACGCCGCGCCCGCCTTAGGGAAAAACAAAACCAAGTAGGCTTTACGCTTTTGACTGCAGGACACAAACGCGCGCGCGCGCGCGCACACACACACACACACACACACACACACACACACACACACACACACACACTTGATTGCACGTGAGTGATACAAGAACACTCTTTAGTCACTGTAGCTCATTCTCTTTAATGATCACCCCTTCTCTCGCTGTCTCTCATCACTGCGCATTAATTCAGGTCTCAAGCTCCGTTCAAAAACACGCGCGCCTGTGCGTGCGAGAGGGTGTTGGGGGGAGGCCTTAGGCCGCAGCCCTCCCACCGCGGCAGGCCGTGTGCGGTGGACACTTTGCGGGCACATATCATATGACGTCACCCACACATGCCCTGGTCACGCTCCGCCCCGCCCCGCTGGGCTCAGCCACGCTCAGCCACGCTCAGCCACGCTCAGCCACGCTCAGCCACGCTCAGCCCTGCCGCGCGGAGGCTGGCCTGCCTCTCGCTCAGACAGACCGCACACACCAAAAGCGGTTACAGCCGCACTAAATTGTTTCTCCCTCCCGAACAGCAGCAGGCTGGACCATCCACCACCCCCCTCCCCCAGCACATCTGTGATACGGCCATGAAGCATGACCGCCGAGATAAGGACCTGTGCATTCATTTCGCAACAGCTTTTTAATCTCCTCTTCTTCCACGTCGCTCTATTCCTTGTTTCCTGTTTCCGGTCGGCTCTCGGCTCACACGGCACAGCGGCCCACACCGGTGCCGGCGGCGGAGACATCCAGGAAGCGTCAATAAAGCACGGCGATACTGGCTTCTGAGAAGGTAGGAAGCCAATTACGTTCCCGTGAACAACCATTCCGCACGCAACCAGCACAACGGCGCACAAACACGAAAAGATTTTCACCAAGGCCAAATAAACTTTCGCGTTTCGGAGTGCATTTTCAATAGCAGAAGGGGATTTCTTTGCGGAAAGCGTAAAGATTTGGGTGGTTGGACGAAGAGGAGCCAAGGCAGATGCACACAACAAGAGGAGCAGCTCGGGGCGCACATGGCCGCTCCGTCGGCCGAAACACCCCCACCAAGCCCACCATGACCGTCTCCCAGCCCGGCGGCCCGGCCCTGCCCAGCCGCAGCACCGCGCCAGCGCCCAGGCCATAGCCTAATGGAAGTGCTGTGTTCCGTACCGACGCGGGTCCAGCGGGGCGACCACCCCACTGCGCCCCGCCCCGCCCTGCCACACCTCGACCTGGCCAGCCCCGCCACGCCTCACGCCACCCCACCGCACGAGCACCTTTGTGCGCACGTTCGACGCCCCGCCCCGCCCATTGACATTGTCGAGTGGGTCCGGGAAACCGTTACCCACGGGTCCACGTCGTCTTCTCGGGCCCAGGGCTTGGAGGGGCAGCGGAACACCTTCCGATCGGGTCCCTGGAGGTACGCCTGTCGTCTGGTGTCCCTGTCCAGCATGCTCATATGCGCCACTAGCGCCCCGCCCCGCCCCGCCCCGCCCCGCCACTCCCCGCCCCGATATGCCTTTCCGCTACGGAATGCCCTGGCTGGGCTGGAGAGGAGCAGGGCCGGGGCGTTGATGCTGCCGAGAAAAAGCCGCTTCCCCCGAATGAGGCGATAAAATTTTCAAGAGGGCGCGAAAGATTGGAAAAAGAGAAAAAGAGAAAGCGAGAGAGAGAGGGAGAGAGAGGGAGAGAGAGAGAGAGGGAGAGAAGGGGAGCGCGGCGTGGCGCAGCGGCGACGCCTCGCATGTAATCTCGGGCGAACGCCGGCGACTGATCATCGCGCGCTGCGCCAAATGATACACTGCCAAAGAACGTCCCGTCTTACATTTAGAGAGCCGAGAAAAATATATTTGGAGGTTTGCGGTAAATTTCTAAAGTTATGAAACAGGTTGTCAATTTGCGACACCGCATTCTTACTAGAGATGTTGAATTCCAAGTCGATACAAATTAAGTGCTTGCAATTTTACGATTTGTAATATTTCTTTTACAACACTATTTCGTATAATATATTATATATTTTTATTTTACACTGAGAAATAATTAAGGAAAACCCTGTAAGATATAAAAACATTTTTCTTTTTCTTTGCTTTCTAGTTTTCAAAAATTAATGTCTGCTACCCATATCGCATGAATCACTAGAGTAACGTTTTCATGATATAAAAAATAATAAATGGGCTGCTTTCCAGTCCGAATTCTTACTACACATCCGTTGAGGTCATGTCCCCACAGCGTATGCTTCAGGATGCGCAGTGCAGCAGGGGAGCGCAGCGTCCAGACCGCGGCCTGTTAGCGACCAGGAACAAAGGGGCCCCGGACCCGGACCCCTCCTCAAATATACATCGAAGGCGGCCCTGCGGCCGGGCGAGGATGGCCATAATGCACGGTGATGTGGTTGGAGGGGGGCAGGGCAGGAGGGGCGCCGAAGGTCAGGTCTAATGCCGGAGGCCGGAGTTCAACTGCGAACCCTCCCAGGGCTCGGCGCGCTGCGGAGCCCCTGTGGGATAGGCAGGCCCGCCACACACACCGTCGCTGCGGGTCTGCCTACCCAGCACGGCTGTCCCTCCGGGCTGAGGGCCTTCGGGCTCCGAGCGGGCCCGAGCAGGGAGCAAGCCATTAGCAGAGACAGGCGAACGAAACATGTGGGTGCTGTCAGCACAAAATGATTCCATTACAGGTTTGGTGGTGTCAGGCGTGTTGCACGGTGCAAGCGACTGCGCAGTATCACCCCCCTCCCCCCTCTGAAGTACATTCCTCAAGCGCCAGCCCAGCGCCCTCACCGCCGCCGGGTGCGGATCCGCGCATCACGTCGAGTCGAAGCCACGTGAAATCCGCGAGAGGAATATGGCAGGCGATATTCCGATTTCACGACACGGCTGAAAATCTACGCGAGGGAGGAGGGGGCTCGTCGAGTGGAGAGGAAGGGCGCTAGAGGGGAGAGGAGGTCAGGGTGGCAAGGTGCAGGAAAATATAGTCAAACTCAGGACGGCACAGCGCAGACACTCTCACGGACCTAACAGGAACAGAATTTATACCGAGAACTGTAGATTTATACCGTAAACCACAAGGGATGCAAAACTTGAGAGACTGTTCCGCCGCTCGTCGTATCAGAATTCCTGCACAGTGTAGCAGCGCTACTCGAGCCTGATAAGCCCTTGATATGTAGCGCACTCGAGCATGGTACAGTTTCGGTTCAAAGTTCAGCCCCGTGAACACGAGCATCCTCCTAACCCCCCGGCTGGGCCCTGTACTCTGCAGGCAGGCAGACAGGCACGGCGCGCCCTGCGAGCAGGTACACGCGCCCCGCCCCGCGCAGCCCCGCGCAGCTCCGCCCTGCCCCGCCCCGCTGTTTCGGGCTTAAGGCTTGCTGGGCCGCACCGCCTGGGCCACCGGGGCGCACTCGAGGGCCACCTACTCACCCTGCTCCGTTATACATACTTCCCCATGCCCCCCCCCCCCCGGCCCCACAACCTCTCTCTATCTCTTGCTCTCTCCGCTTTATTCCTTTTTCCCTTTCTCTCTCCCTCTATCTCATTCTACACTTCGTCTTGTTCGTTCCTCGAATTTTCCTCCTCTCCTCTCTGCAACCCTATGAGCTCCTCCTACACCCTCTCCGTTGTCTCTGGCGCAGTCTCACCTCTCAGAGGGGGGGGTCTCTCTCTCTCTCTCTCTCTCTCTCTCTCTCTCTCTCTCTCTCTCTCTCTCTCTCTCTCTTACACACACTCGCGCACACTTACAAGCACACACACGCACACTAACGGCTCGGCTGGCCGGGTCAGGACACGCACTCTAAATTCAGACGGCGCCGGCTTGTGAGCAGGGCAGGGCTCCGCCGCAGCCCCCATGCGCTGCGCAGTCACTCCGGCACCCCGAAAAAACAAAAATGAGAAGTTAGAAATAAAGAAAACTAATAATAAAAAAAAGCCAGTGCCGCGCAGAAGTCCGCGAGAAATAACGAAACACGTCGCGCGAACTCGCGGGGCTATACATACAACCCGCACCACACTCGATCGCCCGCAACGACACGCGGCAGCGCGACATATACACGCTCCTATTACTGGATGGAGCAATAAGATAGCAGAGAAGAGAGAGAGGGATACGCAGTGCGAGCGAGAGAGAGAGAGAGAGAGAGAGAGAGAGAGAGAGAGAGAGAGAGAGAGAGAGAGAGAGAGAGAGGGGGGGAGAGAGAGAGAGGGATGGGAGGGAGAATCCCCACACATAATTCAACAGCCGCCGCCAATAGAGCGCGGTGCGGCCCGCAGCTGCCACCGCAGTACAGCTCTGCCGGCTCTGCCACAGCTGCCGCTACAAACGTGCCAATGGCACCCTGTGAGAATAAACTGCACGTGCGTCCAGCTGCAGAGGGCCTTTCATGTCCACAAAGTTCTGGGCGCGCATTAACCTGCCCGCCGGCCACGAAATGACGTGTTTCAATACATCGTGACCTCGCCGGCAAATAACTGGCAACGGGGTGGTACCACCGTACCAACGTTCTTTATTTTATACGACAACTGGTTTACCACATGTTGGCTCCTCGCATTTTCCATGACTTCCTCGTTACTGTCCAAAATTAGGTTTTTGAATTTCCGTGACTTTTTATTCCGTTAAGAAATCAAAAAGACAGAATACAACGGAAATAGAAAAAAATATATGATCTCACGAAATCCTGGTAAACAACGGCGTTTTTCTTATAACTATACGGTAAATTATTGTGAGGTGATGGTATACTAAAACTGAGAGAAAAACTGGTATTTTTTTTTTTATTTAATAAAGATTTTACTTCTAAAAATTAAAGTTTAACGTAGTCGAAGTTTGTAGTAGATCTACTCCATTCAAATGGAGCTAAGTTCGAATTAAAGAAGCGAAGTTTAAGTTTGAATATACTTCCACTGTTTCGTGAGCGTAAATGTATGAAGCCATCGAGTAAAAGATCTGTCACCCTGGATCCAGAGAATAGGGCAGAGAGTGCAAGAACAATGAGCTTATGCCAACAATGCCATTCCCGCCAGTAAGGACGTTTTCGAGTTAAGTAAGATACTCACTTAACACTGAAGTCCACGAGAGGTACGTGCCAGCCCAAATATATTTGTACAACTCGTAATTCACGAAAATTAAGAGCAATTTAGAACAATTCACAAAGATTCACAAAACTTCAGGAAAATTCGAAAATATTCACAAATTTGGGTGAAATTGTGTTTAGGAAAAATACAAGTGAAAATTTACAAAATTCTATGAAATTCACGAAAATTCACAAAATGTGTAGACCAAAATTCAGAGTTGTTTCCCCCTCCACTTCGCCCGCCCCGCCCCGCCCAAACGAGTCGAGGCGCGAGCCTCCACTCGATCCTCACCGGCCTTATTACAACCAAAATTAAATTCTTAAGAGGCGCTGATCGTGCAGTGTATGACAACGAGTGTCATTAAAACTGATCACCAGGATGAGACCTCCCGCCCCACCCCGCCGCGCCCTCATTAAGCGCGACCTCTTTAACGCCCGCAGTATCGGCGAGCAGGAATTTAAAGACCAGGAAGAGCACAAGAAGGAGAGCAGATGATGGAAATGAAGAAAAAGGGGGAAAAAAAAGAAAGGAGACGACGAGCCACCTAAGAATTTCCAATACACGCGAGAGAGGCGCCCGCGGTGTTGGTACCGACGGTATACCCCATTGGAGCACGGAGGTACTCGCCGAGGAGTCGCGGATGCAGGAGTAGCATCAGCACGGGCAGCCGGATAAGTTTTAGAACTTTAAGTTGCTACACTGGAAAAACAAAGGTGCTATCCAATGCCTTATTCCAGGCGTTAGTGAGTGAAACAGTGCCTTTCCAAAGGCACTACTGGCCTCTAACGGCGCTATTTTTGGCTGTTTTAGTGCCTTTCCAAAGGCGCTATTGCAGTAGTGCCTTCGAAAGGCATTATGTCACACCTTTGTTTTTCTAGTGTACACGTGTCCCAAGATGACAATGTCAACGTACCAACACGAAAGTCACCCGAAAAGGTCCTCAGGAAGCGTCTTACCTGCAAAGAAATATAAATCACGTTGCTGCACATTAATCATTCAGACGGGGGCGGGAAAATAAGATGAGGAAAAATCACAAGCAGCGAGTTTTCAAATCGGAATGTCCTTCACACTTTGCAAAGAGATGTGTATATATACAAAATTCATGATGGTGAGGGCGGATCGCGCGACGCTCCATTTTAAATCACCGAGAGCAGTCCTCAGCAGAGGGGGGCCTGGAGGGGCTGCCTGCCTCTGGAGAGCGGTGGCGGGGGCGGGGAGGGGCGCGACGACCCCGGGGGGCCTCCTGTTTGCGCCAGCATGCACGCAGCCGGCCCCCCGGCCCTCCAGCCCGGCCCTCCCCTCCCCGGGCGGGACCCCACTGCCGTCCGGTGGATAAGCATCTTATTTGCATAGTCGCGTCTTCATGCTTGGCCATAACAGCGCGGCCCGGCACCCTTAAGGCATCGAGGACCTGGTCAGGACCTGGGAGGGGGAGGGTGGGTAGGGTCTCTAGGATGGGCGTGACAGTTTGAAAGCAGCCCCCTCAGGTCCGGAGAGGACCGCGCGGCCTGGACGCGGGGCAAGGGGCCCCGGCCCCGGCCCGGCCCGAGCACCGGCTGCGAGACCTTCCCCGGGGCGGATCTTACAAACCGTCCACTTCACTCCACCTCCGTCCGCAGTCCCCCCCCCCCCCTTTTCCACTTCCACCTGGCCTAGCCAGGCCAACACTCATCGCGGGACACGCTGGACCTATGGCGAGCACCCCGGGCAGGAGGAAACTCGAGGGTGTGAAGTTGAGTGAGGGGATGAAGAGGAGGAGGGGATGAAGAGGAGGAGGAGGGGGGGGGGTCCAAGGTGGAGGTGTCCGGGGGGACAGGGTGGTGCTGTGGGGGGCATAGCCCAGCCCGGCCCCGGGGGCCCAAGTAAGTGCGCTCAAGCCACTTACTCCGGCGAAGGCCGGCACATTCATTGCTGCCAACCTCCTTCTCGCCGTTGTGTACCTTAGCCGACGACCCTGCCACAAAAAAAAAAAAAACTGTCTTTCTGTGCGAAAGAGAATGATATACATTGCCCACACAGCAAGCGGCCGCCTGGCCCGCTCGCTCTCATGCCGCTTCAGGGCAAAGGCTTCGTTATTCCCATCTTATCTTAAATGGACCAAAGTTTGGACTACACTGCTACGTGGCGAACGTATGTTTCGGCCTCCACCCCGCGCCTAGATCCTCCTATCTGCCTCTCTCCCACGGAAACATCACTTTCCTCCCCCTCCCCCCCTTCCCCATTCATGCTGGTCTCCGTCTCTCTTAGACGTAAAAACCGAGAAGGGCAGAAGTGAGAGAGCGAAGAGTCAAAATGTGAGACGAAAAGGAGCCGCACGAAACCCTCGACGTGCCTTACAGCGGGAGACGGAATGAGACCGGAATGAGACTGACACAGCAGGCCGACTCAGAGAATAAAGGCAACAAGAACCACTACAATGAGGCTGGTAAATAAAAAGGACAGTGGGAGAAACATAAAAACACAGAGTAAAAGCATGTCCAAATCGGCATAGGTATTTGCACACCCATCGCGTACAGAAAAAACGTTTCGCACCACGAGTTTTGCTCTGAAACAACGCTACGAAAATACTTCCCTCCCTCTCGTCAACTTGACCTCCCGCCTCTCGCCGCCCAGCAGCGTGGTCAATAGCGGTTCACAAACTTTTCCTTTTTTTTCGGTGTATCGCCGATATCCCGTGGCGTTATACGACCTATGCCCCTCCACGTGGACCATAACCGGGCCGCCGCACGACGCGACCGACCGGCCGAATCAATTTTTACGTCTTGCGTGTCACACAGGCTCACCCCGCGCGCCGTCCCCACCCATGGGAGCCGGACCAGCCGACTCGGCCACCCTCCGCCCGCTAACGCGCCGCGCGGCCCCCGACGGTCTAACCTGAAATTAGTTTTGGTTGGCGCTTGTAATGGCCGGACACTATAAAGCGAAGAGCTCGGCCTGCTGGGTGGCCAGGGGCGTGAGGCTAAATTGAAACTAGTCTTAATTAGAGAGAGAGAGGGGGGGAGGGAGAGCGCGAGCAAGGGAGGGGAGAAAGAAGTCGAGGAGTGGGAGAGGGGGGGGGGGGGGAGAGAGAAAAGAGTGGTGTGAAAGGAAGGCGATGGAAATAGGAAAGGTACCAGTATGACAGAGCTGTAAAAGACAAAGTATGAAATCACACGTGCAATACGTGTTTTGCAAAACGTTGGCTTCGCACTTCTAAAGGTACAAACACCAGCTAAACAAGAACGTGGACAACAGCCGGTCATCCAAAAAGAGAGGAATACGGGTCTTAGATGGATGGTAAAGTGATGAGGTCATGTAGAGAGGCCCTTCCCCAATGAAACCACCTTACCGACGCGACCGACCTCATCCTTGACCTCGAAGCAGCGGCACTGCCAGCTGGAGGGCTTCGGTGAGGTCCAAGAGTAGCGGCCTCTTGACAACCGACCGACCAACCGACCGAAGGACCCGGCACTGCCCTTGTAGCTACCCTGCCACTGGCACAGGTTGCTGACCAGCGCTGCCAGGAAAGTGGGCAAAAGGCAACCAAAACACAGCTGTGTGAAGCAGAAAACCCCTCGGACCAGTGAGCCGAAAAAATTGTTGGCGCAACTAGGGAATTTAGGCGTTAAAAATGAACTCTATAAAATTGTTATATTTATCCGAAAACAGCTACTCCGGGAAACACGGTGACGGTGATATACGTAATAAAATTAATTCTTTTTATATTATAAGTGCAACAGATTCACAGTCGGAAACTGCAAACCATTTTTGCTCTCTCTACTCTAAAATTGACATCAGTTTCATTCCCAGACGAGATATAAAAATAACTGCTTTGATAAACTGCATTCAAAATTTAAAATTCGAAATATGGTACTTTAATATTTGGAAATTGTGTTAAACCGCAGTTCGCATCTCGATGATGAAAGTCATGAAACTAAAACTGGTCTTACCACTAAAGTCACAGATTGTGTCGTGCACTACAGTCAACATTGTGCGGATGAAAGCAGAGCGACTGCTGTCATAATATAAATGGAAACTGCAGCAAAATACAATGTTCGGAAATGCAGAAGGCTGTAGTTCACAACTATAGCTTGAACACTGCAGTTTCAACTATAGTCAAAATACACATCCTTCCATGCAACGGAATTTTTAACAATGATGAAGAGATGTATATAGCTGTATCATCTTCTTTCTAATCTCAAGAAAGAAATGTGGCTCATTTTTTCAAAGAAAAAGAAAATGTGTATTCAATGACGATGCAGTCCGTCTCTGACGAAAGGAGTGCAATCGTGCGCGCTATAACGGCCTGAGCCTAACACGATGTCTGGTCACGCCACGTGACTCTGGATCGAGCAACACACTATAAAAGCGCGCGGCTGCGGCATCAGACGCACCTCAGCTCCATCATGACGGGCAAATACACCCTCGCTCTCCTCTGCGTCTTCGTCCTAGCTCTGGTGAGTCACACACTAAATCCTGTTGTGCAGAAGATCTGCAGAACTACGTGCAACCATAGTTATGCACATAAACTTTATGCATAACTATGTTTATTTTGTGTACATTTGTGCATACGAATGCAATATTTTGTGTATCCATGCACAAATGTACACATATGCACAGAGCCGGACGGGGCAGTGTGTATAACTATGGTTGCACGAGGGAAATAACCTCGGACTTTGCTTTACACCGCTAATTCAACAAATTCAGTCCAATTCGAACTAATTCGAGCAAATCCAAACCGAATTCAAGCTAATTCACACCCAATTCAAGAAAATTCATACACTAATTCAGTCCAATTCATGGGCAATTCAAGCCAATCCACACACTAATTCAGTCCAATTCATAGGGAATTCAAGCCAATTCACAGCCAATTCACATCCAATTCACGAAATTTGTACACCAAATTCAGCTGTTATTTCCCCCTCGGGTTGCACGTACTTCTGCGCATAACCATGCTCAAAAAATGCATAAGGGTTTAGTATGCATATCTCACATCTCTAAAGAGAGCTCTAATAGAGCTCCTAGCCAAACTAGTTTGGCTTAAACCGGCAAGAATAAGATCTCCAGTCCACACTTACTGCGCAAACACTAACGGGCTATTCATAGCATTTTGTACGTAGCTACACTTAGTAAAACTAAAGCGTAGTTGTACGCCTTTCCTGAAGCGTACGAGTCTCCTTACTCCTATCTAAATAAATGGGGGAAATAGCATTGCAGCGTAGTTGTACGCTTCAAGAAGAGCGTAAGGTTTTGGAAAAGTAAAATACGGACCTTCGAGTACATTCAAATTACGAACCGTCTCGTACACCAAAATACCGTGTTTAGTGTTTCATGATTTCCAGAGCATTGTTGATGAAAAGTGGATTTTGGCCCCTTGGCATTTACGAAGGTAGGAAAACGCCTGTAATTTTCTACCACTGATTTCTCCCGTATTTGGGAGGTACGGACAGCTCCGTAAAAAAAATACGCTGCGTTCCTTAGTCTTTCCGTAATATACTACGGGATTTTTAAATGTGTATGTAAACAAAATTGCGGTTTATCCCGTAAAACACACACAGTAAGCGCAAATAAGTCTAGACCAGGCAACACATTTGTGGAAGGGACCATAGGTTTAGGTGTACGTAAATGTAAAGCTCTTCAACTATGCCCTCTTTGACAGGCATCATTTGCCGCCGCCAATCCACAGCCCTTCGACCTCAAGAAGACGGTTAAAAATGCCATCAACAAGGTGAAGGACTACGTTTCTCCGACTATCAACTGTCTGAAGAAGGCTGGAGCGGGGGATGCTGTGCTAGGCTGGCTTAAGGAATGCGGCCAAACAAAATACTTCGGCAAGACGGCCATGATCACTTGCGCAGGCACCACCTACGCACCTGCTGATGTCAAGCAATTGGCTAAGGACAGCGCTCACTGCTTCAAACAGAGCTAGAAAACATACTTGACTTGAGGGAACTGGGTTTATTGACTCATGACTCGTTAAGTGCTAAAATACAGTGAAAGCTTGCTTTATTTCAATTCGCGCAAATTTCTTGCAGTAGTCTATAAGCACAGTCATCAATACGTTAACACATTACACGAAGAAAACTCAACATGCTGAAAATCAAGACGTCCTATCGAAATAAGCGGATTTCAATGCATTTCAGGTCAGTGTACATTTTACCAAAAAGAAATAATTACCCGCAGCTGATAACATGGACTTCCACGTATTACGAGCGGGCTTCGGGTTATTTTCAAAGGGAACGAAAGGAATAAAAACTCAAAAAGGCAATAACACACATCTGCAGAAACACTGTTAAAAATAACGTAAGGAGTAAGGGAACGAATGTGGTCCATCCCGTAGTTTTCGTGCACGGTCAGACCGTTGTAGGAGCGTATTTGTACCCCTGCGACCCCGGCACAAACAACCTGGGGCATTTGTACCCCATCCGTTTGGGGGATACAAGTGCCCCAGGGGATTTGTACTCTCATCCTCAGAAAAAGGGTACAATTGCCCTGCGGATATTGAACCAGGGCGTGGCGTTTAGCGGTACAGATCTGCTGCGACACGGACGGACTATACTTAATTGTGGATGGAATGTGCTCCATTGAACTTTCACAACATATTTGAAGGCTACTAATTGTACCGTGAGATTCAGACCGTATTCCAAAGTTAAGGTCCGCGACCAGGTAACAAAGTTTCGGCGCGTACCAAAGGCATTTGCCGTAGTGTTTTAACAGTGTACTAGGCAGGCGAGGGTACCAACAACTCGACACAGCGTTTTAGGCGCTTTCCGCCTACTTTTCTGGCAACACTGTTGCTGACGGGTGTTCAATCCCCTGCACGAAGCGCGTGTCAAACCACCGCTTGCGTCACAAGCGCAGCGGGCCGGCACGACCCGGCAGCACACAGCGACGCACACCTCACAAAAGGTTATAGTCACGATCAAGACATACAGGAGGGTGCTTTTGTCCATTTGGGCTAAAAGTATAGGGTGGGTAGAGCATGCAGCATGCATAGACGATCGTTTTGGAATGGTATACTAGAGGGCGCAAACGTCAAACAATGCGGATGATTACGTTTCTGTGATTCGGTCCGCCGCCTGGGAAGGTATCATCACAAGCGCGTGCACTGCTGGTTGCCTGCACTACACTGTAAAATATTCCGTGACATATTACGAAAGTGCTACGGGACGCACCTTAATTTGTTTTACAGCCACCCGTGTTTCTAAAATTTGGGAGAAATCCTTAGTTGAAAGTTATGGGTGTTTCCGTACCTACATACTCTTAGATGCACAGGGTCCAATAACTAGCTTTCATCAACAGAACTCCGGGAGTCCCAAAACACGAAATACCAAATTTTGGTTTACGGGACGGTCCGTAATATTTCAAGGTACGGGAAAACCATATTTTTCTGGTACGGTCGTCCCGTAAACCTAAATAGGTTAAAAAGCGGCTAACAAATTACCGGGCCGTCCCGTCCAAATTCCCGTTGTAATTTTTGATAGAGCACGTCGTTGCAGAACTGCGCGTCGTCCACGCGTCGTCTGCACGTCATCTCCTTCGCGCCGTTTTGAGATGCGACTGACGACGCCGTCACCTGCGGTGGCACTATCGACTGTCGCCTGCCCTTTCGGTGAGCTCCGTCCTGGCCAGTGGCCAGTAAACGTGCAGCCGACACGCGGCGCCGTTGTGCAGGCAACCAGCCCTGCATGCGCGTGTTATGCGCTTCCCACTGCCCAGGCGGTGGACCGAATAACAAAAACCTAACAATCCGCGTTGTTTGACGTTTGCGCCCAATAGAATACAACTACAGTTGGTAGTGAACATAGCTCCAAAACTGACGCATCCATCATCCATCGCGGCTAAAAACAAATAGTACGTATTTTGTCCGGAGCTTCGGTGTCTTTTCGGAATTCGATCTTCTGACTATAATTTTCTTCGTGTACAAAGCCTCCGGCCGCCTTGACCTCTTCCACCACCTTCGGCCGCTGCGGCCGCTGCAGCCGCTCTGCGCCCTCCATCTTCTTTTCAACAGATGATGCCCAATAACCGTCACCTCCCTTCCCAGGTCGCACGGGGGTGGGGGGAGGGAAAGGGGGGTCGAGAATGAGTGAGGGGGGAGGGTGGCGGTGGTGGTGGGGGCGACTCGTTCGGTTCGGCCGGCAGGAAAGCCTCATCACTTTGACGTCGGGGTGAAAGGGGGCTCAATCAGCCCCCCCCCTCCCCCAGCCCCCTGGCCCCCAGTGCCCCCGGGGGGCACCGTGCCCCCTGTGTGCTATCTCTAGGTCACCCCGCCGCCGCCCCCTCCCGCGTGGGGCCGCGGGGCAGAGCCGGGGTACCGGACCCGGGCGGGGAGGGGCGGCGGGGCGGGCGCCTGCGGCAGACACATAACTCATCTGGCTAGCCGGCTGTCCGATCTCTGCTCAACCTGGTGGTGGGGGTGGAGCGGGCGGGGGGTTGGACCTCTCACAGGGGCTAGACGTTCCAATGACGTCCCGACAGAGGGACCCCTTGGTATATAAGCAAGGAGCGGGCCCCGGCCCGGGCGGGGCGAGCGGGGCCGATGTGATGGGCCGGGGCCTTGCCGGGCCGGACTGGACCGGGCGATATAGAGAGCGAAATCCCACTAAATGTCGGAGGGTGAGCGGCCGGGTGGGGCGCGGGGGCCGTCTGTCAGCCAGAGTGCGCCCGCGGGGTGCGGCGGGGGTGTGCTGGTGTGCTCGGCGTGGTGCGGTGGGGTGCGCAACGGGGTGCGACCAGCTGAGGTGCCGTTGGTGCCTATACCAGTCGGACAGGCAGGGCGGGGCGGGGTGGGACAAGGCCCCTGAAGGCTGGAATTTCTGGACCTACCGGGAAGAGAAGGATCACTGCAGGGGAGTGGCGGAAAGGGGGGGGGGAGGCTATCGACCGATACATTCCGAGGCCCCGCGGGGAGATCATATACCCCAATAGCCTTAGGAAATGTTAAAGTTCAAAGATTCAAAGATAACTATAGTGAAAAGTTTCCAATATTTTAAATTGTTCTATGAATTTTAGTTGTTTGCTGACACAATTGATAGAGGTGCTCAGCAAGTATCTATACTCCAACTAAGTATACCCTCTTCACCTTCGCCAATGAAACAAAATAAGATTATTTCTTTTTCGAAATTTAGCACATCACTTTACATTGTTTGATTTCACCCACCCCTCACTCCACCCTACCCTACCACTCCAGTGGATAGGCCACCAAGCGCTATAAGCACTGGCTCCACCTCGGATTCGCCCTCATTGTTAGAATTTGCCCCTCTCCCCCCATCCTGATCATTGCCATTTCTCTCTCCCTCTCTTCCTGCGGTCGCGCTTCCTCTCACTCCTGCTCTCCCGCTCATTAGATCGAGCACGGGTCAGTGCGTGGGGACCATTTCACACCATCGGATTGCGCCGCTTCGGGGCGAGGAGGGACTCAGAGGCGCGGGGCGTAGCGGGTGGGCGGAGGGTGAGGGGAGAGCGGAATAAGAGCGAACTATGCCATAGTTGTGCCGCACAGCATCAAGACCCGCCCAGCCCCGCCCAGCCCCGCTACGGCCCACTCCCAGTTCTCAACTACACAACTCCCGTACTCACCCCCTTCGTTGCGGCCTGCTCAACCCTTTGTGCCCAAATCAAGACCACACCCCACCGAGACGGCCCCGCCTCCACCTTAACCGCCCTACCTCTCGCTCGCTTCTCCTTCGTCCTTGTCATCTCTCTCACTCTTTCCGTCTGTGCCTGGCATTGCTCTCTCTCTCTCCCTCTCTCTGCCCGGGCCTGCGCGGCGCGTGATATGCAGTCGCTGCTGTGAAACTTAATCTGATGAGTCCCCGTGATTACGGCACGTGCCAGCAGGCGGCGCCACTAGAGGCGCCACTGCATGCCGCCCACCTCTAATTAACGTTGTTTCGCAACTCGCAGAGAGGGACAGAGGGCGGGAGAAAGGGGGGGGGGGGGGAGAGCTGGCGAAAAACAAGCGCCAACGAGAGGATGGGGTCTTGTCTCTCCCCCCCCCCCCCCACCCCACCCCCCATCCAGCAACACGCGCGCACCTCACCACGACCGGCTGCAGCGGCGGGGACGCAACGGGAAAAAAAAAACGAAGCAACCGCGGTGGTAGGATCGTTTAAAAATGAGTAACGCGTGCCCGCGAAATATTGTCAACCAAACCCCCGGGTTAGGCCGAGGGAGGGAAACCTTGTGTAATAGTCGGGTCACGTACCTACCTGCCCTGTAATAGTGCTGCAATAGCCGTAATATCCCTGTAATACGCGTTATACCGTGTAATATTGCGTATATATCGCCGTAATACTTGTTATATTTGTGTTATAGTCACGTACTATTCGCGAAATTGCCCTGTAATAGCTGTGCAATAGACGTGTAATAGCCGTAATAGATGTGTAATAGTCAGGTAATCGTCAAGTAACAGTTTGCAATAGGCGTAATAGCCATAATAGGCGTAATAACGTGTAATATCCATAATATCGTAATGTTTTAGTCACGTAATAGCCCTGTGATAGCTGTGTAATAGATGTGTAATAAACGTGTAATAGCTGTAGTAGGGAGTAGTAGGGTCGCGATTTTGGAGAGGTTTTTCCCCCTCGGGCTATGCGAGGAGGGCACCGGCAAGGCAAGACAGAAAAACCACGCGATCATTTACCTTTCGTAATTTAATAAGCCCGTCGCTTCAAATTCACGGCGTCACGCTGCTGATGACATTTTGATTTTCGTAATTGGGTGAAAGGGGTCTGTTTCAGAAATCAGCCCCGGGCCTGATTCAACGACACAACGGAGCACTATGGGGCAGCGGGAAACCAGTTCTTGCAGGTCGAACTTTCTAAACTCTGTAACCCTGTTGCCATAGTGGCTCCAGCGGCACCAGCCTGCCACATCCCCTGTCCGGTGTCTGCAGAATGGATAGCGCGATTTAAATGCATTAGCGGCACGGCCACATCAACATTGCGATCTCCACTGCCGGTGAACTATCCGGAAACCTGTGGACTTAAGGCACCAGCTGCCGTGGGAAATGCGTTTTATTTCCAACTCCCTCCTCTCTCTCTCTCTCTCTCTCTCTCTCTCTCTCTCTCTCTCTCTCTCTCTCTCTCTCTCTCTCTCTCTCTCCCTCTCTCCCTCTCTCCCTCCCTCCCTCTCTCCCTCCCTCTTTCACCCACCTTCGCTGTTGCAGATTGAAAGGTAGAGCAGAGCGTAGGCGCGACTCCCTTCTCCACACCTCCCCGCGTGTTAGCAGATGGGGGTGGGGGCGTCGGTGTATAGGTGAGCGGGGCGGGGCTGCATGGGGTGGAGTGGTGGATATTGGACCGTTTAGATCGGGGATAAAAGAGTTGGTTCAGAGGCAGCACGCGCGTGGCTAAAGTGTCTTGACACTTTTATTAAACCCCGCCGGGGACGGTGGGACATTGCCATCGGTTTACCCTGGGAGGGGGTTCGAGACCGGGTCGAGGCGAAGTCTTTTTTTCCCTCCTCTGAGAAGATAATTTCACTTTACACCCATGGGGCCCGGGCAGCATGGAGCCTTGGGGAATGCTGCCCCAACCATTCAATGCATCCTACATCGGAGCGGACAAAATCATAATGGAAAGAAGAAAAAGATAAGTGTATTTTAATGGAGAGTAGAATGGACGATGGAAGATGTTATAAGTTCAGGTGACAGAATCGTTACACCGCGGGTAGAGAGCAACAATGAGAGGGAGGAACGAGGCGTATAGAGAGCGCTCTCTCTCTCTCTCTCTCTCTCTCTCTCTCTCTCTCTCTCTCTCTCTCTCTCTCTCTCTCTCAAATATGTCTTCATTTGATGTGTAAATGTCAGGTCCACCGATACAATAAGTTGAGCATACAATTGCCAAAATCATCGTTTATAGATAAATATCATAACTCATTTCATTTTCACTCCATCAAAAGCTAGAATAACTTCAAATTGTTCGATAAGATGCATGCGTCTATCTATAATACTGTCAAAAATCAGATCTTCTGTTATCTACTTGCTATATGAGCCATTTTACAGCTATTTGGATATACTTGTACAGTTTTTCTTAATACTGTAACATTTTCTTCTTTTTTCTTAAAAAATTACATTTATTTATGTTTTCTAGTCAGAACCTGAGAGCAGGTCTATATTGTAGCGGGACTAGACGTGTGCGCCGCGCCGCCGCCACCGACAGATATCGGCACGCCAACGCCGACGACAAAAAAAAATTGCGGCGCCCCGCAAAAAGCGCCTAGCAGATAGGCAACTTTTCGAGCACGAACTGCTTTTTTAGTAATTTGTCAATTTTGTTTAGTTTGAAAAGAAAAACTAGTCATCTAGTAAAATAAATTTTGTTCTACATTTCTTAAACTGTACTTTTTTGAGCTGGGTCAGTTTTTTTCAAATTTACCACCAGATTTTTGACCACAAAAATATTTTTTTTTTTCTAGCATGAATTTGTAGTCCTTGGCGAGGCGATTAGATTGGCAACAGTCTGGGCGCTGTAGCTCAAATAGTTTAGAAGATATGGCCGTTCAAAGTTTTAAGCCCATTTTCTTAGTCAAAAGTTGCATAAAAGCCTAAATTCGGCCATAAATCGCCTCCAGAGTGTCAGAAAAAGACGATCCGGTCATCCCTGGACGTAAAATCGCTCAAAGAATCCGAATATGCTATCCCCGGGGCGCTGGGACGGCTCCAAATGACTCAAATACGCGAAAAACCGTTTTTCTCACACCTCGTTTTTCCAGTTTTGCACAAAGCCGAAAGGGGTGATGCAAATTTTTGATCGGACTTCCCAGGGGTGGAAAAGTTTCGTCTTGACCAGTAGTTTCAAGATCATCCGGAAAAAGTACTGTGTATGACCCTCGTTTAGGCGCTAGACCTTGCGCTAGACGCCTCGTAAGAGGCGCACTTAGTAGGGACCCAAAATTTTGTATTCTGGCGACCATCTAGAAGTGATCAGAAACTCATAAAACGCATTTCTACATGGTCGACAAAATAACTTTTTTCGGGTTCGACACTTGTGAAATTTTGGATAAGTGAGTTGTGGACCCCTACAAATGTGTTTTGGCGACCATGTAGAAATGATCAGAAACTCATAATACGCATTTCTACATGGTCGACAAAATAACTTTTTTCGAGTTCGACACTTGTGAAATTTTGGATAAGGGAGTTGTGGACCCCTAAAAATGTGTTTTGGCGACCATGTTGAAATGATTAGAAACTTATAAAACGCATCCAAAATTTCACAAGTGTTGAACCCGAAAAAAGTTATTTTGTAGACCATGTAGAAATGCGTTTTATGAGTTTCTGATCATTTCTACATGGTCGCCAATACACATTTTTAGGGGTCCACAACTCCCTTATCCAAAATTTCACAAGTGTCGAACCCGAAAAAAGTTATTTTGTCGACCATGTAGAAATGCGTTTTATGAGTTTCTGATCACTTCTAGATGGTCGCCAGAATACAAAATTTTGGGTCCCTACTAAGTGCGCCTCTTACGAGGCGTCTAGCGCAAGGTCTAGCGCCTAAACGAGGGTCATACACAGTACTTTTTCCGGATGATCTTGAAACTACTGGTCAAGACGAAACTTTTCCACCCCTGGGAAGTCCGATCAAAAATTTGCATCACCCCTTTCGGCTTTGTGCAAAACTGGAAAAACGAGGTGTGAGAAAAACGGTTTTTCGCGTATTTGAGTCATTTGGAGCCGTCCCAGCGCCCCGGGGATAGCATATTCGGATTCTTTGAGCGATTTTACGTCCAGGGATACCCGGATCGTCTTTTTCTGACACTCTGGAGGCGATTTATGGCCGAATTTAGGCTTTTATGCAACTTTTGACTAAGAAAATGGGCTTAAAACTTTGAACGGCCATATCTTCTAAACTATTTGAGCTACAGCGCCCAGACTGTTGCCAATCTAATCGCCTCGCCAAGGACTACAAATTCATGCTAGAAAAAAAAAATTATTCTCGTGGTCAAAAATCTGGTGGTAAATTTGAAAAAAACTGACCCAGCTGTTAGCCACAATTTATAGCAACAAAAACGCTGGCCACGCCGCCGCTGCCGCCGATCATAGTGCCGGCGCTCACGCCGGCGACGCCGCCGCCGCCGCCGGCAAAATTTGACTCTCACGCCGCCGCCGCCGAAAATGCGATCGGCGCACACGTCTAGGCTAGACACCTGGTCCTTTTTTATGGACCCCAATAAAATATATTTCTTTCTCTCTCTCTCTCTCTCTCTCTCTCTCTCTCTCTCTCTCTCTCTCTCTCTCTCTCTCTCTCCCCGAGTGGATGAAACGCAGCGGATACAGAGAGAGAGGGAGTCAGAGGTAGAGAGAGGGGGGCGGACCGGGGCACTAGCCTGGGCTGCGCTGCGCTGCTGGGTTGAGACATAGGCCCGGGGGCCGGACGGGTGGACGCCGAGCTCCTCCGGTAGGAGTTAGGCCCCGCATTTCCGGTGCGCATATCTCCTCACTAGGCGGAAGCCGGCGGAAGCGGTGCGTGCGCGCGCACACACAATAACCTGAGATGCGCATACACACGTGCACGCGCTCCGCTCACGAGCGGAAATATGATAATAATCATAAAAAAACGGGTCAATACAGAGGCTCGGATAAACTACAATTGCATCGGCCTGGGCTGCTTGCAGGGGTGAGGGGGTGGGGGGGGGGGGGGGGGGGGGGGGGAGTAAGGGGCGACCTCGTTCAGAGATATATCACGTTAACTGCCTCCCTCTCCGCTCGCCCCACCCAGCTCCCGCCCTGCAGCCCCCGTCCAAGCCGCGCGCGCTGCGCTGCAAAGTTTCCACGTGGACTCTTACTTTTTCCCCACAGCAGGCGGGAGGGGTGGGCGGAGTAGGGGAAGCCGGGAGGGAAGCGTAAACACACGACGGCGGCCGAGGCCCCCCCTGGCCCGGTCCGACCGCCAGCGCGCTGCGAGAAAGGAAATCACCACGAGAATAGCGGCCATCTTGATACGGCAGAACAACTGTATACTTTCTTTCGTGACGGGCAGAGCGGGGCAGGGGTGCGCCGGCCGGCGGGCCCATTCCAAATGCTAAGCGCGCCGCACTGGACCGGTCCAGAGGATAAGAGGCGCACCCCCGCCCCGTCCCGTCCCACCCGTGTCACCGCACCCCTCCCCGCCCCACCGCACCGCGCGATACTCGTGCCGGGCGCGCACCATTAAGTCCCAATGGCAAGAAGTAAACTAGTCAATTGCGTAAGGTTGATCTTTCGTGCCCGCCAGCGCAACATCAGCGCCGCAGCCTGCAGTGCGCGACGGGCGCCGCAAATAATGAGCAAAAAAGAGTGAGAAACGCGAGGGAAGAGAAGTCCAGAGGAGAGGAGGGGCGAGTCCTTGCATTCCCCGACCGCTATGGACATTTTTGAAAAGAATAAAATTGTAGACGTGTATTAACCAGCATAATATGGAAAACTTGTCTTTGCCGAAAGAAAAATTTCTCCATTATTCTACAGACTTAAAAAAAATTCATAATTCTACCGAAAAATTACCCACGTGTAGAAAGAAAAACGTTTTCTAAATTATACTAGCGCAAATAAGTCTCTAGCTTACAACAAAAGACGTTTTTATAGAAGAAAATGTCTATAGCTGTCTGAGAGTGAGGGAAAGAAACAACACAAACATTCTACGTCTGCTTCTATCCAAAGCTTACTATTCGACGAATGCAGGAAATAATGCACAGAATAATAAGTGTCAAAATCTTCAGGACTCAAGCCTTACTAAACAAAGCGTGCCGGGTGTTTCACAGGGATAGTACAGGTCAGGGAAATCAGGCGGGAAAAGTCGGGGAATCCGTAACGGATCTAGAAATCAGAAAAAAAGTCAGGGAATTTCGTCCGAAACCAGAAAAAGGTGCGGGGCACACTTTGTCCGAAATTAGGGAAAAGTCAGGGCATTTCTTCAGAGCAGGTCAGGGAAAAATTTTCTAAAAAATGTGGCCGTGCCAGGCCAACCCTCAACCGAAAACTTTTTATTTGACGCCATATAAGACTTAAAACATTTTACTTTCCTTCTTACTTATCTTAGCTTGTCGTAGGGATTTCATTTTTAAAAAGTCAGAGAGAAAAAAATTGTCTAGAAGTAGGGAGAGGTCAGGGAATTTCATTCCAGGAATCCTGTAACTCGCCTTGTAACCACCCTGCTTCAGATGAGAGGTACCAGTGTTGGGGTCTGCCTACCGAAGCAGCCATTGCGCCGTCTGGCTGGAGCACATAGGCAAGGTCTCTTCTGTCAAGTGTTCTGGAACACTCAGTGGTTGCTCAGACCCAAAAAGGCTGCATTCTCTTAAGGGACGGGAACCTTTTTTTTCTTCCATGTAAACATTTCACGTGTATCACGAGTTATTTTATAGAGAAAAAGCGTGCCAACGTGTGCGTTTAACGGCCTGCGCCCAACACGATGTTTTCCGTCGTCACGCGAATAAAAGCCCAAGTCATAGATAAAAAGGGCCTGGCTGCGGCACGAGGCCCATCGCAGCTCCAACATGGCAGGCAAATACACCCTCGTTCTCCTTTGCGTCTTCGTCTTCGCGCTGGTGAGTCCCTGCTTAAAGTTTGAGCTCGGCTAAGTCCGGCCAAAATAATATCTCCAAGTCCACACTCCCCGCGCAAGCTTCGGTTTGCCAACGGTCGGCATACCGCGTTTTTCGTGTATGGCCTGGCCTGACCGTAATGTTGTGAACTGTACGTCATTGTGTAGGAGTATTTCTCTGTGTTGACAACAAGATTACTTTGGACGTAGATAAGTGAGGGGAAAAAATTACGGTAGGTTTCTGCAACAGTGAAGCTCCACAGTTATATCTTTGACAGGCATCCTTTGCCGCCGCCGATCCAAAGCCCTTCGACCTCAAGAAGACGTTTAAAAAAGCCGTCAACAAGGTGAAGGACTTCGTTTCTCCGACCATCAACTGTCTGAAGAAGGCTGGAGCGCCGGATGCTGTGCTAGGCTGGCTTAAGGAATGCGGTCAAACAAAATACTTCGGCAAGACGGCCATGCTCAGTTGCGCAGGCACCACCTACGCACCTGCTGATGTCAAGCAGTTGGCTAAGGACAGCGCTAACTGCTTCAAAATGGGCTAGATAACACACTTGACTTGAGGGAACTTTGTTTATTGTTGCATGATTCGTAAAGTGTTAAAATACATTAAAAGCTTGCCGTACTTCAATAAGTATGATAATTGTTTTTTAGGCACGAAGTAGCCTTACGGTTTTGTCTCAGGATCCGATTTTTTTAGGCACGAAGTAGCCTTATGGTTTTGTCTCATGGTCCGATTTTTTTAAATCTTTTTTTTTATCAGTGTGGCCCCTTACCTAAAAATCCATATTTAAAAATCAAGCTGATCGGACAATTTTTACTCACTTAAGCTAGAAATCTAAAATTTGGCATGTGAATGTGACCCGCTGTACTAACGACTCTGAGATAAAGCAAATTCAATAACATGACACGTAGGGCTAGAAATTTTAAATTTAATTTCTACATAAACCATCATCCACCGAAGTATTTTGTGAAACAAAATCATTAACGAACTTCGTGCCTACCAGGATTTCCTAAAATCGTTTTGCAATAGCGTAAGTACGCAGGTCCAGAGTTATCTCGAAAAGTTAACCCATAATACGTAAAAAATTTAACATCCACGAAACTAACAAGCTCCTTTTTGCCAGACGGATATGTCGGCCCTGCTTTATGCTATGCTACGTAGACAACGCCGTTCGGACGGTAGCATACGTACTTCACTGTTATTCAATTACTGTGACGTCACGTTCTTTTTCATGTGAAAAGTGTCACATTGTTTAAAATGTAATGTCACATTCTTTTCTATGTGAATCGGCCAGAATATGCGGACTAAATTTTATTGTCACATTCAAAAGAATGTGACATTAATATTAAAAGGAATGTGACATTTTTTACATGAAAAAGAATGTGACGTCACAGTAATTGAATAACAGTGTTGGCCTGCTGGCGGCGGTCGCTCAGGCCTTTTGTCCGACCACAAAGTCAGACAACACGTATACGTCTTTTTGGGTCATAAATTACATGGCTAGGTGCGCGTGTTCAATAGGCTCGCCTACCTATCAAGCCAGTCGGAAGGGTAATATGCAATTCACTATGAAAACAAGGCGTCAGTTTATGGAAAAAGTTTCTTCGAGACTTGTCGTGCTTTCACAGCGAAACCTGTAATTTATTGTTATTATTATTATTATTTTTTAAGAACAAATTTTCAGAGTGAGGTGTGACACTTATTATTCATTTTGATAACCCCCCAAAAAGGAAAGTTTCTAGCTTAGCCCATTTCTGTCGCACGGACGACATACAGAAAGCGGACAGAGCTAGTCCTGCATGAAAATGGGTGGGTAGGCGGGGGAGGAGGGGGGGGGGTGTACTCAATAGTGGGCGGGCCTAATGCTGTGGGAGAGTAAGGAGTACACTGGAAAAACAAAGGTAGGACTCGAAGGGATTTAATGCCTTTACAAAGGAATTAAAAATTAACACCCCTGCAAAGGCATTAAAACTGCCCCAAAGGTGTTACATTTTAATGCCTTCGGACAATTTCGTGCCTTGGCAAAGGCGTTAAAATTTCGTGCCCCTAGAAAAGCATTAAGTCCTACCTTTGTTTTTCCAGTGTACACATACGTAAATGCCTTCGTTGGAATATACGAGCGTTTGGCCGACTGCAGGCGCTGGCACAGGTGAGCGCGCCGCATGAGGCGACCTGGCCAGCTCCCCTTCAGCTGGGCGGCGGCCACAGTCACGAGCACGCACCGGACCCTTATTCGGCTCAAAATACTGCTGTCAATGAGGTTTCACGTCTAGCGGTGAAACGATCCATCAGAGACAGTCAAGCGGTAGCCCTGGCCACTTATTCAAGCGCGAGGGAGAATAGCTCTGTGTTCAGGTCCGCGGGCCGGCCCGGCCCAGCGTGGGCATTGGGCATGGGGAGGAGAGCGAGAGCGGGCGAGGTCCGGCGGCCGGGGAGGCTACGACAGTCCGTTTGACGTGGGTACTCGCGGCGCGAGCAGCTCCCTCATCACCTCTCGCGCTCCTGACCCTCGTCATCATGTAAGAGAGTCCTGCCGATGCGCGTCGAGGGTAATCCGTGCGGAGTGGCAGCCGCCCGGCCCCGCCGGCCCCGCCGGCCCCGCCGCGCAGCCTGCAGGCGGACTCCATAGTTAAGGCGAACTTGTTCTGCCGCCGCCCGGCCCGGCCCGGCCCCTGCAGCGGCGGCGCGAGGGTAGTTCCGCCACTCTTTATCCCCGCCAGAGGCAAGGCCTCCCCATTAAAAATAGGAGGGCTTAAAAAGTTGCCTGGGCTCTGTTTGTGGGAGGCCCCTGCCCTGCCCTGCCCTCCACTGCACTGTCTCCATCGGTTTCGATCTCTTTAAAAGAAAATTAAAATTAATTTTTTTTTAAGGGAAATACACAAATATCATATGACAACTACTAGACAGTCGGCCCAGCACATACACAAACCATGACTGGCGCGGAACGACACTGACACCAATCCAACCGAATCAGACCAGACACTCGGGTGGGACGAATACGCTGCAGCCTCAGAGCCCCGCAGCATTCCGATTGGGGCGCGGTGAAAGTCTCACAAACGAAATTAAAAGAGGGATCAGAGCGCAGCTAGCCTTCTCTCCCCCTCCCCTACTCCTCTCGCCCCCACACAGCTCCACCAGGATACGGTTCTTTCTTTCTATAGTGTGGGACACAGTAGAGGGTTTGGTCGATCGCACCCCTCCAACAAAGAGGATATTTGTGTCCGCGAGGGGGAAAAAAAATTAGCGTTGCAAATTCTCGTTTGTCGATCTATTCCTCTCTCCCCCACCTCCCTCCGACTCGGCCCGGGCCGAACTCTGCGCCCCCGCGAAACCCCTCGCCTCGACAGACCACGGGAGGAGCGGTGCGGTCCGGCTGGCCCCTGGCCCAGCCGCGGCCAGGGGACGCGGGCGACATCGCAGGAGAAAATGTGGAGGGAGCTTCCCGCCGTCACTCCGAGAGAGCGAGGCGTATGGTGGGGCTCGCGGTCACAGGCCGAGCGGCTAATGAATAAGAGAGGAAGAGATGAAGAATGTGAGCGAGAGAGAGGGGGAGGGGCGGGGGGCGGCGGGGGCGACAGGAAGGCGCACAGTTCCAATCCAATTAAAAAGTCTTAAGTTGATGAACACGGAGTCCAGGCCCCGCAGCCTCCTAGCGGTCCGCCTGACCGGGCCCGGCTGCCAGCCTTGCCTGATGTTTTGCGGTTTCACTCTGCCTCCTCACCGAGAATTGGTAGGGAGCGGGGAGAGGTGGGGGGAGGGGGGGGGGAATACATTAAGTAGGACTTGAGGAAGAGGAGGTCCGGAGTGAGGGGGAAAGGGGGTTGTCTGATGTTCAGCAGGACTCGAGGAGAAAGGCCGTGAGCCGGGAAATACCGGGAAGACCACATCGGAGTGGGTCAGAAAATAAGTGAATAATGAAATATGTTTTCGGGTCAGGGAGAAAAGATTGAGTTACAGGGATGAAACATAATTATTTGCCACTTTTCGAAATTACTTGAGAACGAGGCTGGCATCATCAAAGCTGGCAGTAGCGCGTTACACTGACCAGCTCATGGTACGAGCCAGGCCCCACAGGCACGCGGCGGGAATACACCGTGCGGTGAGGTGGGGTAAGGTGAGCAGTAGCCGGGGTGAGGCTGCCGCTATGCCCCGCGGGCCGAGAGGCGTTGATCACTGCATAATCGATGTCACCTCTCTCTCTCTGCTCTCTCTCTCTCTCTCTCTCTCTCTCTCTCTCTCTCTCTCTCTCTCTCTCTCTCTCTCTCTCTCTCTGCGCCACAGTTTGGTCCAAGTTTGGAGCGTGTAAGCGGGCGTGGCGCAGCGTGGCGAGATGCAGGAGCAGCTGCCGCGCGTCCTCGCCGCATCCCAAGTGGCGTCCGAGTATTAGCATCCGCATCGGCCGCGCCGTGATCATGCCCTCGGTGCCCTCCGCCCCGCCCCGCCCCGCCCGGGTGCGCCCCCACCCCACCCCACCCCACCTCACCCCACCCCCTGAGGGCGTGAGCAGAAAACAGTCGTGGATCGGCAGCACGAGCAGCGCCACCCCCTCGCCCGCACACACGTACACTACAAAAACACTGCAAGTTTCCCATTTCTTGACGATAAACGTGGAAAAACCATACAGCATTATATTTTGTTGCCTACATGAGTATACATGAATGGTGTTTACGACGCATCAAAATTAATATAATTACAAGAATTATTTAAAAAGAAATAAAAATAAATTCCTTGTAAACCAAGAGAATATTAAGTTTCAATAACGAGATAGAAACTTCAGTTCGAATAAGGTTTCATTCTTGTTTCGGCTAAGATAAAGGGCCCGGACGAAGTAACTACACAATCCCCCACTTAACTAAAGCACGTCGTGACACGACACTGCGAGTAGGCCCCGGCCCGGCCCGGCCGCCCTCTAGAACCAGGTCGTGACAAACGTGAAGCAGCACGTGTGCGCGGCGCGGAACGGACCGGAGCGTAGCGTAGCGACCCGCGGGCCCGGGCCCGGCGCCGCCCCGCCCCGACCCACACAACAAGTTGACTCGGGTCATCTGGGACAACAACGCAAACTGCTCCGTCCAACTCGCAGCGTCCAGAATTCAACTTCTCGGAACGGCCAGCAGAGCAGCCGCGTCCGGAGCGGTGGTGACGACAACGAGCATAGTGGCCATGCCTGCCCGCGCCCGCCCCGCCCGGCCACCGCACAGTTGATCTGCCGGTCCACTTCTATTTTCTGCGAATGGCCTTCGCCTTTCGCACTCCCTACTCTCTCCTCCCCCAAATGCCCACCCCATTTCCCAACCGCCCCAACCCCCTGGATCCTTCCCCTATAACCATCCAAAACTCCCCTCTCAGCCCCCCGTGCACGCGCGCGCACACACACACACACACATACATACACACGCCCCCCACTCTCCAACAATGCCTACTACACTGGGGAGCCCGGGGACGGAGGGGCAGGAGCCGTGCGGTCGGCAAACGCGCCCGCCCCCGCCACGTATTACTCGACGCCCCTGTATAAAATTTGTGATGTGAAAATAAATTTGGGAAAGAAAAAAAAAAGATCAGCGTAGAAATAAAAGAAAGTAGATGCGCGTGCGCGCGCTTTTGCGTGATACTAGACTGACTGTCTGACCGGAAATACATAATTCATAACGGAAGATTGGACGAGCTCCATGCGATTCTCATCAATGGTGGGCGGGGTGGGGGAAAGGGGAGGGAGGCGTCAAGTAGAGTGATCTGACTCTCGGCACGCGCGAGCGGAGAGGAGTTTCCACGCATGGCGAACGTTTTATGCACCGCGGAAAAACATTCGTAAACTTACAACAGTTTTTTTCATAACTTTGACCTATGAATTTGCGATCGGTTTTGTAAATTTTGAAAAATGAAACTCCTGTTCGTTAATAACAAGTAAATTGCATATAAGTGTGGTTGCAATTTTTCGATTTTATAATCTAATACCATGACTTCACGACATTTCTAATTAAAAGTTTCTTGTACAACTCCAACAAACATTTCATGGAGTGATCATAAACACAAAATATTTCATCTTTGAACCAATATGACGAAGGGAACTAAAATAAATTCAGACAGATTTTCCATACGAATTTCAGAGGGAGAGAAATAAACTTGTTCCATAAGACAGTGTAATGAACATCTATACAGTCTACCAGGAGGCACCGGTCCCTGTGATACCCGCAATCATCGGCGTCCTCTTTGAGTTTTGCACTTTTGTTATGGTTTCAAGGTCCACAAGGAAGGGGTGCGGCGAGTGCGGAAAGCGGGCAATTCGTGTTCAAAAGAAACTGCCCTCTCCCTCTCTCTATGTCGGTCTCTCTCTTTCTCTCTATTCAAACGCCGTTTCACGTACCCCACTGAGTCCGTGTTTAAGCTCAAGAGGAGAAAAACAAAACCTCTCTGAAACACACTCATTCACTCACCAATTAATTGGGATACTTCCCACCTTTTCAAAACAGCCTTGTATTGAAAGGCGACGGTCCAGGGGTCCCGCACAAAAAAAAGGGGGGGGGGGTCGTTGTACGCGAGGAAATATGGTCGCAAGATTACTTGCAATAACTAGCGAAAATATCAACAACAACCACAGCAAAAGATTGCCGCTACCCACGGATGCTTGAAAATACCGCGTCTAATGTATAGCGGAACGTGAAAAGAAGCGGAAACAACACTTCATCCTTGAGATGGCCCCAACTGCTTGGAGTTGATAAAACGCGGTTGCCGTCGTGTATCCCCGACGAGCAGAAGCGTCCGGGTTCATATTGGCGATGGACGTGGAGCAACTCCGACAATATTTCAATTCAGCGCCCTGCTTCGAAACTTCCGTTTCTTCCTTCCCGGCCACAAGCACCGCTCACTCTCTCTCTCTCACTCTCCCGCTCTATTACTCCTAGTCTATCGGTCTCACGGTAGGAAGAGGTGTGAGAAGGAGGTGGGGGAGAGGATAGAAACAAAACAAGAGCGCAAATGAATGGCCCCGGCAGGACCACTTCGCCCAATCAGATCAGCGGGCGGGCAGTGCTCTAGACTGCACGAGACCACGATGTAACGAGACCTCTATCCTGCAAGCGGGGCGGGGCGGGGCGAGGCGGAACGCTCAATCCCTCCTCCTCCTCCTCCTCCCTCAAGCGGCTCTCTAATCGAGTTTAAAAGTTGTAAGCCGACACATACCACCGGCGAGGGGCGCCACGCCGGTAAGGCGGCAGTGTTGGGACCGGCGGCGCGACTGCCACATGCAAAATCAGCCCCGCCCAAAAAAAAAGGAAAAGAGCTCGTGGTTGCTTTGATTACTGTAAGAAAAGGTCAACTTTCGCAAGTAGGAAAATATTAAAAAAGTATTGGCCTTTTCAAACGCTCCCTCTTCAAAAATGCATTAGGAAGAGTAGTTGCGTCAGCTCGTGAGCGCCTGGCGTTCGGATGGTAGGCAATGCGCTGGACAGCCCCGCCGGCGGGCCGGGCTAACTACCCGGCGCTCCCGGTGGCTCCGTCCTGTCCGCCGCCTGCCTGTCTGATCGTCCCCCCTCCTTCTCCTCCCTGGAAGTACTCCCTCTTCCCCTCTCCATACGCATCCACATAATAGGGACCCCGAAAATAAGCGGGCAACGCATAGGAAAATTAACAACGATAGGAAAGGTGGACGATGAATTCCACAATTCTGCAGCAGCCGCAGCAGCCACTAACCTTTGCAGAGCTCGGGGTCCTCGTCGGAGTCGTCCCCGCAGTCGTCCTGGCCCTCGCAGGTCCACGTCTTGGGCAAACAGCGTCCATTCTTGCACCTAAACATAGTGTCCGGGCACGTGTCTGAAAGAAAGAGGAAAATCATGATAATTAGATGTTTTGCAAGAAAGTTTTAGTTTAGAGGAACATAATGCAATACGATGAGTGTCCTATATGGTCGTGAGCAGGGGGGGCCTGTTTCTATTACTGGGCTATTTATGTTATCTTCCCGAACGCAAACATAACTTTTAAAACAATTTTACCAACAGAAGATAGAATAGAAATGTTTTCCATTTACTTATTTATTTTTATTTTTTTGAGATTTCGAGCAACCAGTTTGAAGTTTATTATTGAGAGAGAGAGTAACCCCTTGTACCGTATAGGGGGATACGAACTCCTGGGGTCGATGGGGGTCGTTGGGACACGGAGGGGGATATGTAGGCACCTGAGTCAAGCGAGAAGAGGGGCGAGGAGATCCCACGAGAGTACCCCTACTCCTACCCCTCGTTCACTAGGTCAGTGGGTCAACATTCTAACTACCGGCAAAGGAGCACGCGCTCTTGGCGTTCTCACACACACAGACACCCGCACACACGCACACGACCATGCTTGTTAAAGTCAGAGGAGGCGGTGCAGAAGCCTTGGGTTAGAGCATGTTCCAGAGACGGATACACCTTACACTCACAAGGGAACCCCGCCAAGTGTAAATTCCCGATTTTGATGAAACTTTGGGAAGTTGAAGACCTTTATGTGTCTACCTCAGCCACATCAAAACTTGCTGCTCAATTTCATATGTAGGGGGTTTTCATGCTATGAGAGCAATAAAATCGACTTCCTGCTTACCGGTACATGCATATGGGGATTCGTCACTAGGGGTAACTCGGCGAGTTGCGGCCCTCTGAGCGAAAATTTCGTCAGTTTTGACGTATCTTGTACCGCTTGGGCGCTAGAGTGGATTTTTGACTTAAATGGAGAAATTCTTTATTTTACCCCGCACGTATATAAGGTAAAATTAAATGTGAAATTGAGCAGCAAATTTGGATGCAGCCGAATCAGACACAATGAGGTGTACGATTTCCCAAAGTCTTATCGAAATCTGGAATTTACACTTGGCGGGGTTCCCTTGTCAGACAAAACATTATTATTATTATTATTATTATTATTATTATTATTATTATTATTATTATTATTATTATTATTATTTATTTATTTTAATCAAAGATCACAAATGTTGCAAAAGAATTTCGCAGTTGAATTTTATCACTTTTTCATTTGTTTTCATTACCATTAAACCATAACACTTGTTCTGGCGGTACTATTTTCTCGAAAATAAAAACACTGAAGACCGTTGCCGCTTGGAGACCCTGGCCCGCCCCCTGGCAGCCCTCCCCAGTGTGTCCGGTCCAAGACTCGTTCAGAGTTGATCCCTCAGGTGCCGGCGCCGGCGCGCTCCTCCCATCGCTCCGTCTCTCTCTCGCTCCCCCTGTTGTCTCCAGAATCCCGGACCTTCACCTCCCCGCTGAATTTTGTTTCTATCATCTTCCCTCTCGGCGCGCTGGCAGCGCCGGGCTGGTGGGAACCGCCATTTCCCGTCTAATCCTCTCCTCTCTTACATCCCTCTCTCTCTCGCACCTTGACATGGCTCTCCAGGCGCGTAGCCAGACTCAGATTTCGGGGGGGGGTTTACGGAGTGTTCAGGCGCTTCGCGGGTTGCCTACCTTTCAGGGGTGTGTACATGTTCGCTTGTGTTACGAGATGAGGAAAAGAAGAGCGTAAAAGACAGCCTGCTAGAATGACGGCTACAAGGTAAGACAAATGAAAACATTTCTGTTGTATGCAGTGTATTAAAGGAGCGAGTGCGGGAGATGACACGAACGAGAACCGTGTAGTTGCGGAGACTTAGCGCCTGCCTCCCGTTCCCGTCCAACGCAAGACTAAAGTAACGGACAACGCCTACAGACATGCAGAGACACGCACGGCGTTTAACCCACGGCTCACTTTTCGCTCTAGCCGCAGCCCTTACCACCTGTCCCCCCGTAGCCTGTCTTGACTTGCGCGTCAAAACGCTGCTCTCTCTCTCTCTCTCTCTCTCTCTCTCTCTCTCTCTCTCTCTCTCTCTCCTCCTTCTCTCTTTCCCCCTTTTCCCTTCTTTCTTCTCTTTTCCTTTCCTCTCCTCCATTTTTCCTTTCCGGGCCGGAGTTTCGGGGGGGGTTTTAACCCCTAAACCCCCCCCCTGGCTACGCGCCTGTGGCTCTCTGGCCTTTCTCGCTTGCTCGGCCTTGTTATCTGTCTCTCTCCCTCTTCCCCTCGCGCAGCCTCCTGTGGTCGCTCCCAGGGGAGAGCGTCTCCCCCGCCCATACCCCTGCACATTGGAGTCCCCTTCTTCCATATCCCCCGCCCCCTTCTCCCATATCTCCCCCTCCCCTCCCCATCTCCTCTCGCACACTCTCACTTTGTCGCGTACACACCACCGATACGAAAAACAGAAACACAAGAAACTCGATTCCAGGCGCGGCCCCGGCTCTCTCTAAATAAACTCGCCGGCTTCACTTCCTGGTGGCGCCCTGAGCCAGGCCCATACAAGGCAGCAAGGAAGAAGAGAAAGGCTCAATTACTGCAAGCGGGAGGGAGAGAGATGAAGCGGTTAGATACGGGACGGAGAGAGGGGCCGATGAGGCAACGCCATAACTGCTCGCCTGCCTCCACCCCGAGCGGAAGATGTTGCTATTCTTTACGCGTGTTGCCCTATCCTTTGCCAGCCACGCATGAGCACGTATCCAGTGTCCTGTCCTGTACCTTGCAGGAGGAAAGGGGAAAACAAATTTTTGAACAAGTGCACTCTAAAATACAAGGGAGAATTTTTGTTCCTAATTGAGCACGAATCCGTGCATACGCAACATGTGTGCGATTTCATGCCTAATAACGGAGTTCAACTGCACAAAAGTGCACTTTTACTTCTTTATTTAGGAAAGAAATCGTATACACATGTTGCGTATGCACGGATTCGTGCTCAATTAGGAACAAAATTGTCCCTTGTATTTTAGTGTGTGTATGTGTGTGTGTGTGTGTTGTGTGTGTGTGTGTCTAAGTGTGTGTGTGAGTGAGAGGGAGAGGGTAGGGGGTGGGAATGGAAAAAAATGAGAAAAAAATCTACAAAGCGTTCATTTGAAATTTTCAAAGCCATTACACTCTAACTGGCAATGTACTTTTTCGTTCATTTGAAATGTAACTATATAAACGTACAGATTTATTTATGAACAAAATTGTGCCGAATGATGTAGAATATTGTGCATAGATCTGTATAAATTATTACATGCAGAAAAAAATGCACAAAATTTAACAGATTTATTAACAATATTCTACGTAATTCAGCACGATTTTTTACATAAATCTGCATGTTTATATAGTTTACATTTCAAATGTACGAAAAAGTACATTGCCAGTTAGAGTGTACCCTCTCATGAGCGTTACAGTAAGATTGGCTTTCCATTCTTCTCAAAAAGTTTTTTTTTCTTTCATTCATTTTTAAAATCTTTGGAAAAACGCAGGAAAGGGAACCTAGGCTGAACGGGATAGGAACTTGGTAGAGGGGAGAGGAGGGTTGTGGTCAGAGAGTGAATGTGTTATGGATGAGTTGTAATATTCGACCGCCGCGACGAGGTGGGGAGGGGAGAGAGAGAGAGAGGGGGGGGGGGGGTGGACGGGTGGGGCCTATACAACGGAGATTGAGAACCGAGCACAATGCCAAACCCTGCCGGAATGGCTCGATGCGGCACGGTGGTATGGGGTGGACGGCGGGCTGGGGCTTACAGGGTTTAAACGGGTACCTTGTCATGAAAAAAATTAGGCTTTTTTTTAGAAAGAGAAACAACTCTGAATTCCTGAAATCACATGACGTGAATTTTGGCGATTTTTTTTCTTAAGTCTAATTGAAATTTCTGAATTCTTATTTATTGCTTTTGCCTTGCAATATCGCATTTGAATTGTATTTAATAATCAGTTTATAACAAAGATTTTCTAAATTTTGGAATTTAGTTTTTTTTTCAGAACAATTTTAGAATTTCTTTGATTTTTATTCCTAAATTAAGAGGTGTACATAACAATTTGAGAGGTGTTCCCCTCGATTAATTTACAACAACATGACGGAGTTTTCTTTTCTTTTTTCTTTACCACGTCATAAAATGAACGACAGTATGTGCGGCACGAGGCAGGCAGGCAGGCCGACCACCTTCTCCTCTTCCCCCTTCTTTCCCGCCCGCTCTCCGGGGATGACGGCGTTTCTCCGAGGCGACAATGCGCGAGGCGCCTCGTAGAGATACCATATCACGCAACAAAGTACCTCCTCTCCAGTCGGTACGCGAGCCGGGCGCGCATTGTGGCGCCGCTATCGGGGGAGCCATCAGCGCACTGCAGCCACTGCGCGCGCAATTACTGTGCAGCCTTCATTTAAAAACGGAGCTCCAGGGTTCTAAACGGATCATACAGGAGAGCGAGGGACCGCGGGGTGCAAAGGAGGGGAGGGGCGGCAAGACAGGGAGAGGTGTGCGTGCGCTCCACGCTCAGGAAAGAGGAAGGGTGCGAGAGGCTCCAGAGAAGAGAACCAGAGAGAGATGGTAGCAGCATCTCATG